>OZ010793.1:531107885-532527260 GCA_963932465.1 Maratus speciosus
AACTCTTTGTATCTTTTAAATTAGCTCTACTGGCAATTAAATAAAGGCAACTAAAAAATCATTTAAGAGACATGATATATATACAAATCTTTGTGTTAAATTAAGCTTGAAAAGTTGCTGTCAATATTCTGAGACTGAAAGTCTAAACTTTTCAAAAACTTTTCTTTCTTTTTTGTCATATATTCATGTAAAGTGAAAATGATTTTGTTAAGTGTACGGAAATTGTTTATTTTATTTATTTTTAAAAATATAACTTATTTTTTAAAAACATTTCAACGAAATCAATTTTTCCAGTGAGAAAGGTTTTATTATTAATAAAAAGTAAATTAATAAAATAAATTAATAAGTAAAATTATTAAAAACGGAAAGAAAATTTTAAAATAAGAATTAAATGATCGCGTGTTAGAAGCAGAAAATAGGGAAAATTACGTCAAAATATTTACACGTAAATCTTATACTATAATGCGACCAAAAAATTGTGTGTGTGTGTGTGTGTGTGTTGGTGAGTGCGTGGGTGTGTAAATTTTATCTTGAAAACGGCTCTATCGATTTTGATTAAATTTTGCACGATACCGTTTTCGGTCACGAAAAGACCATTTTGATGGGTCTCGTGTTCATTTTTGGGTCACCGTGGGTCAAGCGAAGTTTATCTAGATAACTGCTCTAACGATTTTGACGAAATTTTGCACCATACTGTTTTCGGGCACGAAAAGACCATTGAGATGGGTCTCGTGTTCGAGAAAATTCGATTAGTGGGTCAGTTTGGGTCATAATTGGTCAGGGTCAAGCTAATTATAGCTAGAGAACGGCTCAATCGATTTTGACTAAATTCTGTATCTAACCATTTTCGGGCACGCAAAGACCATTGGGATGGGTCTCGTGTTCGAGAAAATTCAATTAGTGGGTCATTTTGGGTCATAATGGGTCAGGGTCAAGCTAATTATATCTAGAGAACAACTCAATCGATTTTGACTAAATTTTGTATCTAACCATTTTCGGGTACGAAAAGACCATTGGTATGGGTCACGTGTTCGAGAAAATTCGATTAGCGGGTCATTTTTGGGTCACTGTGGGTCAAGCTATTTTTATCTAAGAAACGGCTCTAACGATTTTCACTAAACTCTATATTCTACAGTTTTGCATTACGAGAAGACCATTGGGCTAAGGCACATGTTCGAGAAAATTTGGTTAGTGGGTCATTTTTGGGTCACCGTGGGTCAAACGAAGTTTATCTAGATAACGGCTCAATCGATTTTGAGTAAATTTTGTATGTAACCATTTTCGGGCACGAAAAGACCATTGGGAGGTCTTACGTGCTCGAGAAAATTCGATTAGTGGGTCATTTTTGGGTCACTGTGGGTCAAGCTATTTTTATCTAAGAAACGGCTCTAACGATTTTCACTAAACTCTATATTCTACAGTTTTGCATTACGAGAAGACCATTGGGTTAAGTCACATGTTCGAGAAAATTCGGTTAGTGGGTCATTTTTGGATCACCGTGTGTCAAGCTAAGTTTATCTAGATAACTGCTCTAACGATTTTGACAAAATTTTGCACCCTACTGATTTCGGGCAAGAAAAGACCATTGAGATGGGTCTCGTGTTCGAGAAAACTCGATTAGGGGGTCATTTTGGGTCATAATGGGTCAGGGTCAAGCTAATTATGTCTAGAAAACGGCTCAATCAATTTTGACTAAATTTTGTATCTAACCATTTTCGGGAAAGACCATTGGGATGGGTAACGTGTTCAAGAAAATTCGATTAATGGGTCATTTTTGGGTCACCGTGGGTACAGCTATGTTTATCTAGATAACGGCTCTACGATTTTGACGAAATTCTGTAATCTATCGTTTTCGGGCACGAAAAGACCATTGGGATGGGTCACGTGTTCGAGAAAATTCTATTAGTGGGTCATTATGGGGCATTATGGGTCAGAGTCAAGCTAATTATATCTAAACAACGGCTCAAGACATTTTCACAAGATTTTTTAATGTACGGCCGTTTCTGGTCATGAGATGACCATTGGGCTAAGTCACATGTTCGAGAAAAGTCTATTAGTGAGTCATTTTGGGTCACAATGGGTCAGAGTCAAGCTAATTGAATCTAAAAACATGCTCAAAAAATGTTGACCAAATTTTATATTATACCGTTTCTGGGAATGAGAAGAGAATTGGGCTAAGTCACATGTTCGAGAAAATTCGATTAGTGGGTCATTTTAGGCCACAATGGGTCAGGGTCCAGCTAATTGTATCTAAAAAACGACTCAAACGATTTTGACTAAATTTTGTATCCTATCGTTTTCGGGCTCGAGAAGACCATTGGGTTAGGTCGCATGTTCAAGAAAATTCTATTAGTGGGTCATTTTGGGTCACAATGGGTCAGAGTCAAACTAATTGTATTTAAAAAGTGTTTCAAAACATTTTGACAAAATTTTGTATAATACCGTTTCCGGGCATGATAAGACCATTGGGCAGGGTCGCATGTTAAAAAAAATTCAATCAATGGATCATTTTGGGTCCTAATGAATCAGGATCAAGCTAACTGTATCTAAAAAACGGCTCAAAAGATTTTGACAAAAATCTGTACTACGCCGTTTCTGGACAAGATAAAACCTTTGGGCTGGGTCGCATGCTCAAGAAAATTCTATTAGTGGGTCATTTTGGTGATAATGGGTCGGGGTCAAGCTAACGGCATCTCAAAAAGGTTCAAGCAATTTTGACAATTTTTTTTTGTTATACCGTTTCACAGTACAAAAAGACCATTGAAATACCTCACATGTTCGATAAATTTCGGTTAGTGGGGTTTTGAATCAACGTGGGTCAAGCTTATTTTATCTAGAAAATGACTAACGATTTCCACTAAATTTTGTATTCCATCGTTTTCAGGCTCGAGAAGCGCATTGTGTTAGGTCGCATGTTCGAAAAAATTCGATTAGTGGGTCATTAAGTGTCACTATGTTTCAGGGTCAAGCTAATTGCATCTAAAACAGCAAGAATGATTCAGTAGGAAAAATATATCGAGATAAACACAAAGCTAATTTTGAACGAGCTACGCTCGGTCATTCCTGCTAGTATTAAAAAAAGTACGAAAACTTTAAAATAATAACATTATTACACGCGAAACGCATTTAAAGGTGATAATTACGTCATATGTAAATAATATTAAATATCTCTAGATTAATATTAACACAATTATTCTAATTGGTAAACAAATCATAATAGATGTAAATTTCCAACTGGGCGAAAAATGTCCGGACCAGGATTCGAACCCGGAACCTCCTGGCTGAAGCCGCCAGTGCTCTGCCATCTGAGCTATCCCGGACGATTCTGGTCGAAATTTTTCAGCAGCTCAGAACTAGCTCAGATGGCACAGCACTGGCGTCTTCAGACAGGAGGTCCCGTGTTCGAATCCTGGTCCGGACATTTTTCGCCCAGTTGGAAATTTACATCTAATATGATTTGTTTACCAATTAGAATAATTGTGTTAATATTAATCTAGTGTAATTTCGTATCCAGCGATTTCTGGAGTTCCATTACCTGAGATTTATTCTGTTGAACTGAACCAGGTTTCAGACCAGATGCTGTAATCATCTAGGTTAGCTGGGTGAAAAAGTTCGACCAGAATCGTCCGGGATAGCTCAGATGGCAGAGCACTGGCGGCTTCAACCAGGAGGTCCCGGGTTCCAATCCTGGTCCGGACATTTTTCGCCCAGTTGGAAATTTACATCTAATAATATTAAATATCGTCATATTTAAAGTGCTTAAAATACTTAAATTTCTACGGGTGAAAAACTTTTAATGGTGAATATTAGGTCATATTTAAAAAGTTCAAATAATAATATTCCCAAGCACTTTTAAATTAAATAATACAGTGGAACCTGCCTAAAGTGACCACAACCCGGGACCAGCTAAAATGGTCACTATATAGAGGTAGTCACTTTATGAAGTGTCTTTAAAAAATGGCACGTTAAAATATTTTGTGATCTCAAAAATTAAAACAAATTAAAATATACATACGGAAAAATGCACTATATTAAGTAATGAATTGAAAAATTAATAATTATAATAACTGAATTACTAATTTAAAATATACTCATAACAGGGTGCACTGAAAATCCGAGTATATTTACGGGAGTTAGAGCGTGGACAAATTGATAGACGGGCAGACAAACCGAATGCATAAATACTTTTCAACTTTGTTAGAAAGTGAAAAAAACATATTCTGTTACTAACAAGATGGAGCCAAAAATTGCACTTTTGGTGATTTAGTTTTTAGACTTTTTGCAAGAAATAATTGAAGATTAACCTTTAACTGATGTCACAGAAATTGTCACATAACTAGTGTGAAGCGGTCTGTGAGACCGCTCCATTGAAAGATGAATAAAAGGCACAATTAACTCATCGGATGGTGTTTTTGTACTAAACTTTTTGTACAGACTGTTGTAATTAAAATTCATCTGTTCAAAGGTATCTGCTGATAGTACTAAAGTTCCAAATGGAACAAAATATCGGTAGTGTTTGTACTTAAACTGAAAATTGCAAGTTAAACTATAAAAGCCGCGGTCTGAGAGACCGGTAACATCAGTTAAAGGTTAAAGTTTTAAAAGCATTGAAGTGGTACTAATATTTAGAAGGAAGAAAGGCGAGTTTTATTAAAGGAACTGAAACCGATGCGATTTATTTAATGGTTTTTTGATGTGAAAACAGAGGAAATTTTTTCAGATGCTCAACACGTTTTTAATTTTTCAGTTTAAGACTGAAATAGAAAATTGTGTTGATTGTAAACTATACTCATTGGCCTTAAATATAGATCAAATCTATTTATTTATAAAATGAAATGGAATAAAAAAGCGCTGTGGAAATATAATTTTTAAATTTAGATTAAATTGTTTTACACTTTTTTTTCATGAATGTGGTACAGACTTGGGTAAAATGATTATATCGGATAAAATTAGATGACAACCATGGACACCGTCAGAACGAAATCCAGGAAAGGACAAGATTTTGGAACAGATGTGCCTCTAGTCCGTAACAAGATTGCAATTTTAAAAATAGAGAATTTAAACATGAAATAAGCTAAACTGAGACCATCGGTGAAAGACAATTTTTAAACATGCTACATAATAAAAATGAAAAAAAAGATATTGATTTTGTTATGAATTTCTTTTCCCACTGTTTAAATAATTTTAAAGCATTCGATTATATGATACACCTGTGTTAAACCGACAGTTAACCGACACTTCTCACATAGTTAATAAAAAAAGGTGTTTGTGATGGTATTCCAAAATTAAGGACGATTTTTTTTTTTTTAAACATAAAACCAATTAAATGAAGCTTTAACATGGTAAAAATGGAAATAGATGATTAAAATACTGTTAAAAAAGGGCAACGACAGGTGCGAAATCACTCGTAAAACAGCTTATATCGATGTATTTTTTCTCGGGAACTACTGAAACGATTTATTATTTAAAAAATAGTTTTGTAAGCAGCTAAACGATATATTGATATTTTGGTAAGAAATAAAAATAAAAAATTTAATAATTACGCGATTTGTTTTTTTAATCACATGTAAAACAACTGACACTGATGTGCCGTTACCCCCCTTCCCCACCCCCTTCCAATCCTTTCCCTGTTAAATTATGTTAATCCGAATATTTTAAATGTTATTATTGTATGTATAACTTAACTGTATCTTATACTATAATGCGAGCAAAAATTGTGTGTGTGTGTGTGTATGTAAATTTTATCTTGAAAACGGCTCTATCGATTTTGATTAAATTTTGCACCCTACCATTTTCGGTCACGAAAAGACCATTTTGATGGGTCTCATGTTCGAGAAAATTCGATTAGTGGGTCATTTTGTGTCATAATGGGTCAGGGTGAAGCTAATTATATCTAAAGAACGGCTCTATCGATTTTGACTAAATTTTGTATCTAACCATTTTCGGGTACGAAAAGACCATTGGGATGGGTCACGTGTTCGAGAAAATTCGATTAGTGGGTCATTTTGGGGTCACTGTGGGTCAAGCTATTTTTATCTAAAAAACGGCTCTAACGATTTTCACTAAACTCTATATTCTACAGTTTTGGATTACGAGAAGACCATTGGTTTAAGTGACATGTTCGAGAAAATTCGATTAGTGGGTCATTTTTGGGTCACCGTGGGTCAAGCTAAGTTTATCTAGATAACTGCTCTAACGATTTTGACGAAATTTTGCACCATACTGTTTTCGGGCACGAAAAGTCCATTGAGATGGGTCTCGTGTTCGAGAAAATTCGATTAGTGGGTCAGTTTGGGTCATAATTGGTCAGGGTCAAGCTAATTATATCTAGAGAACGGCTCAATCGATTTTGACTAAATTCTGTATCTAACCATTTTCGGGTACGCAAAGACCATTGGGATGGGTCTCGTGTTCGAGAAAATTCAATTAGTGGGTCATTTTGGGTCATAATGGGTCAGGGTCAAGCTAATTATATCTATAGAACGGCTCAATCGATTTTGACTAAATTTTTTACCTAACCCTTTTCGGGCACGCAAAGACCATTGGGAGGGCTTACGTGCTCGAGAAAATTCGATTAGTGGGTCATTTTTGGGTCACTGTGAGTCAAGCTATTTTTATCTAAGAAACGGCTCTAACGATTTTCACTAAACTCTATATTCTACAGTTTTGCATTACGAGAAGACCATTGGGCTAAGGCACATGTTCGAGAAAATTCGGTTAGTGGGTCATTTTTGGGTCACCGTGGGTCAAGCTATTTTTATCTAAGAAACGGCTCTAACGATTTTCACTAAACTCTATATTGTACAGTTTTGCATTACGAGAAGACCATTGGGCTAAGTTACATGTTCGTGAAAATTATGTTAGTGGGTCATTTTTGGGTCACCGTGGGTCAAGCTAAGTTTATCTAGATAACTGCTCTAACGATTTTGACGAAATTTTGCACCCTAGTGATTTCGGGCAAGAAAAGACCATTGAGATGGGTCTCGTGTTCGAGAAAACTCGATTAGGGGGTCATTTTGGGTCATAAAAAGTCAGGGACAAGCTAATTATGTCTAGAAAACGGCTCAATCGATTTTGACTAAATTTTGTATCTAACCATTTTCGGGAACGAAAAGACCATTGGGATGGGTAACGTGTTCAAGAAAATTCGATTAGTGGGTCATTTTTGGGTCACAGTGGGTACAGCTATGTTTATCTAGATAACGGCTCTACGATTTTGACGAAATTCTGTAATCTATCGTTTTCGGGCACGAAAAGACCATTGGGATGGGTCACGTGTTGGAGAAAATTCCGGGCATTATGGGTCAGGGTCAAGCTAATTACGTCTAAAAAACGGCTCAAGACATTTTCACAAGATTTTTTAATGTACGGCCGTTTCTGGTCATGAGATGACCATTGGGCTAAGTCACATGTTCGAAAAAAGTCTATTAGTGAGTCATTTTGGGTCACAATGGGTCAGAGTCAAGCTAATTGAATCTAAAAACATGCTCAAAAAATGTTGACCAAATTTTATATTATACCGTTTCTGGGAATGAGAAGAGAATTGGGCTAAGTCACATATTCGAGAAAATTCGATTAGTGGGTCATTTTAGGCCACAATGGGTCAGGGTCCAGCTAATTGTATCTAAAAAACGACTCAAACGATTTTGACTAAATTTTGTATTCTGTCGTTTTCGGGCTCGAGAAGACCATTGGGTTAGGTCGCATGTTCAAGAAAATTCTATTAGTGGGTCATTTTGGGTCACAATGGGTCAGGGTCAAACTAATTGTATTTAAAAAGTGTTTCAAAACATTTTGACAAAATTTTGTATAATACCGTTTCCGGGCATGATAAGACCATTGGGCAGGGTCGCATGTTCAAAAAAATTCAATCAATGGATCATTTTGGGTCCTAATGAATCAGGATCAAGCTAACTGTATCTAAAAAAGGCTCAAAAGATTTTGACAAAAATCTGTACTACGCCGTTTCTGGACAAGATAAAACCTTTGGGCTGGGTCGCATGCTCAAGAAAATTCTATTAGTGGGTCATTTTGGTGATAATGGGTCGGGGTCAAGCTAACGGCATCTCAAAAAAGTTCAAGCAATTTTGACAATTTTTTCTTTGTTATACCGTTTCACATTACAAAAAGACCATTGAAATACCTCACATGTTCGATAAATTTCGGTTAGTGGGTTTTTGAATCAACGTGTGTCAAGCTTATTTTATCTAGAAAACGACTAACGATTTCCACTAAATTTTGTATTCCATCGTTTTCAGGCTCGAGAAGAGCATTGTGTTAGGGCGCATGTTCGAAAAAATTCGATTAGTGGGTCATTAAGTGTCACTATGTTTCAGGGTCAAGCTAATTGCATCTAAAACAGCAAGAATGATTCAGTAGGAATAATATATCGAGATAAACACAAAGCTAATTTTGACCGAGCTTAGCTCGGTCATTCCTGCTAGTGTTTAACTTATATACTGTGTTAAATTTGTGAAGTGACAACAGCCTTTTGTTCAGTTGTTGTCATTTCCGCTTCTCGATTGTTAGCGTGTGTGCTATAGCTACGAAAATATGATTTCTTATCTTTATATACTAATACAATTATTTAATTTGGATCGGGTCGAGTCAGCACATTTATTATTGACACGTTATCAGTCACGATGCTCTGTTAAAAAGCTGACTGCGATCCAGAATGGAATATTATTTATTTGAAGTTGTAGTACGATGCCGAAGTCGATCTTAAGCCTAACCACGTTGAAAAACGAAGCGAGTAAACTTCCTTACCGATAGACGAAGATTATTTGCTGGTGGACTTTTATTCAAATTTTAACGTGTAAAAGATACAAAATGGCCTCAGAAGATTATAAAATGCCGAAATTAAACGGCGATAATTATCAGACATGGTGTATTCGTTCCCGAGCTATCTTAGAGCAGAAGCGATGTTGGGAAGCAGTAGAACCGGGATATGGAGTCGACATGAGTAAAGAAGAGCGAAAGAAAAATGACCAAGCGCTTACTCTCTTATTTCTTATTGTTGAGGATACTTTTCTGGATGACATTGGAGACTGTATTAGAGCTAGAGAAGCATAGAACTGTCTTATGGAAATGCATACCAAGTTCGGTTTATTACATGTGCTACAACTCATGAGAGAATTCTTCAACATTGTAAGGAAGTCTAATGAATCTGTGCAATCCTACCTAGCAAGACTGATGGATTTACACAGGAACTTATCCAATGGAGGTTATGCATTCACAGACAGAGAAGTCGCTCTAGTGATGCTGTTAGGGCTATCCAAGGCCTATAAATCGCTGATTCTGAACTTTGAAAAAGATTAAGCAAGCCTGACAAGTACATTGGTGAAGTCCAGATTGCTAGTTGAAGAAAAAAGGATAGTAAGAAATGAAAGTTTACCCAATGCAAGCCATGAAGAACAAGCCTTCCACACTAGAAGTTTTGCATCAAACCAGAAAAGACCTGCTGAAGGAAAACCAATAAAGAAATATATGCCAAGAAAACCTAATGAAGATGCAGAATTTAATAGAAGAAAAAACGCTAAATGTTTTTCCTGTGGCCAATAAGGGCACATATCAAGAAATTGCGAAGAGGCTAGGCAACAAAATCAAAACAGTGCCAAAATAGCAGTTGATCCCATGACCAGTATTGCACTTTTAGCAGATGAAGATGAATCAAAGAGGAGAAACCTTTGGATCCTAGACAGTGGAGCCACTGAACACATGACCTCAGATCGTAGAAGATTTTCGAGCCTTAGACAATATTCATCTGAGGTTGAAGTTGCAAATTCAGAAAGAATAAATGTCAGCGGAATAGGAAATATATCATTCAAGATATATGAAGAAGGTGAAGAAAGAAACATTACCATTCAAAATGTCCTATATGTCCCAAAACTAGGAGGGAACTTGATGTCTATTGGAAGAATCGAAGAAAAAGGCTTGAAGGTAGAATTCGCAGATGGTAAGGCCACAGTGATGGAAAACAATGGCAAAACACTCCTATTAGCTAAGAAGAAAAGAAGACTTTACATTATTGAAGAACAGGTAGAAATTGCTTCTTTAACAAAACAGAAAATATTGAACTGATGCATCGCAGGCTTTGTCACCCACATTATAATACAGTCCACGATTTAGTGTCTGTTGACAAAAACAAAGAATTGACAGCAAATGCACCTTGCTCTGTCTGCATTCAGGGGAAAATGAAGCGAAAGAAGTTTGCAAAGGTTGTCAGTACAAAAGCAAAAGATCTCCTAGAAATTGTACACTCTGATGTTGCTGGAAACATTTCTCCCACATCCTTTGGAGGATCAAGTTATTTTGTAACATTTACTGACGAATTTTTTCACTATACCAAAATTTATACCATGAAGGCCAAGGATGAAGTATTTGAAAAATTCAAAGATTATCGCTGCATGGTTGAGAATCTTCATAACAAAAAAAAAATAAATAAAATTCCTCAGAAGCGACAATGGTATACAGTTCCGAAATGAAAGATTTGACAAGTATCTTGCTGCACACGGCATTCAAAGACAACTTACTGTGCCTGAGACGCCACAACAGAATGGTTTGTCAGAAAGATTAAATCAAACCCTGATAAACACCACAAGATGTTTATTTATTGAATTCGGAGCAGATCACAAATTTTGGGCAGAAGCAGCAGCTACTGCAGCCTATCTTCACAATAAACGCCCTTCTGCTGCGATCAATGGAAATATCTCTGAGAGATTATGGACAGGCTCAGAAAGCAAAACAGATCACCTCAAGGTCTTCGGATGCAGAGCTTGGAGCCATGTGCGTTCATACTCAAGGAAAGGCAAACTTGCTCCAAAAGCTGTGGAATGTATTTTTGTGGGATATCCAGATGCGTCAAGGGTTATAAACTGTGCGACTTGAAGAAAAAACAATTTTTTGTGAGTAGGGACATCATTTTTGAAGAAGATATTTTCGCATTGAAAACCAATCAGCATCAAAATCCCGAAGAAGCTACATTTAGAATCGAAAACTTTGAAGATTACCTAAATTTGTCTGAAGCAGGAATTGAAGACACACTTCCAGACGACCCAATTCTTGATGCGAGTAACCCAGCTGGAGCAACAAGTTCAAATTTAGAAACACCTGACCAAAGTCTCGAAGAATGCTTTGATGAACAACCTGTAGATACCTTAGATGTCGAGTATGAAGATCTAGGCTAATTGATTAAAGACAAACAAAAAACCTTGAATATCAATGATCCTGAAGTTGAAGCAGAAACAAATAACCCTATCTGTGAAAATGAGAGAAGCAGAAGATCCAAACCTATCAATCCTCCTAAACATCTGGAAGATTATTATTTATATAACACACAAGAAGTAAACAAATCACAGGATAGAGATCCAGTGACTGTAAAAGATACCCTGCAATCACCTGAAGCTGACATGTGGAAAAAAGCCATGGATGAAGAGATTAAAAATCTTACACAAGCACAAACTTGGGAACTAACCACCAAACCACCAGGTGTGAAGATAATATCTTCCAGGTGGCTGTTCCGCAAGAAGAAGGAGTACACTGGAAAACGTGTAAAGTCTAAGGCCAGATTAGTGGCAAAGGGCTACCTTCAAGTATCCGGTATAGATTTCTAAGACACTTTCTCACCTGTCATCAAGCTTAAATCCATTCGCCTGTTATTTGCCATAGCTGCAGAAAAAGATTTTGAAGTTCAACAAATGGATGTGACAGCTGCGTACCTTAATGGAACATTGGAGGAAGACATCTACATGGCCCAACCAGTAGGTTGTGTGGTGAAGGGCAAAGAAAATCTAGTATGCCATCTAAAGAGAAGTCTCTACGGTCTCAGACAATCTGGCAGAGTATGGAATTCTTGTTTAGATAAATTCTTGATTGAATGTGATCTTAAAAGATCTGATGCAGACCCCTGCATATATTACAACGCTAAAAAGGATCTTATCGTTGGTGTATATGTCGATGATCTGATTATTATTGGAAGATTGAAAAATATAGAAGGCTTTAAGCAAAACATCAAAAGAAAATTCAATGCAAAGGATCTTGGACCAGCCAGCCAAATCTTGTCAATGAAGATAGACAAAGATATTGATGGTTCCATCACTCTAGATCAGATTTCTTACATTACTGAAATCCTTGACACATTTAAAATGTCAGAAGCCAAACCCGCGGCAACACCTTTAGATCCAAACATCAAATACAAGCATGTCGATGACTATCAGTGGGAGAAAATTAAAGAAGAAAGCAGCAGAATACCCTATAGACAAGCAGTTGGAAGTTTTCTGCTCTTGGTATGTGGCACCCGTCTTAACTTGGCGTATGCAGCCACATATATGAGCCAATTTAATGAGAAGCCAAGCGAAGAACATTGGAGGGGAATCAAGCATATGCGGAGATACCTTAAAGGATCCATGCACAAGAAACTTAGGTTCAAGAAGAATAGCCAAGGCTTACAAATCTTTTCAGACGCCGACTGGGCCAGCAACAAAACTGATCGAAAATCTTTTAGCGGATAATCAATTTTTCTCTCTAGTGCACCCATTTCCTGGTCAAGCAAGAAGCAAACTGTCACTGCCTTGTCATCTACAGAAGAAGAGTATGTTGCAATGTGTCATGTGGCGAAAGAAGTGATATGGATCAAGAACTTGCTCACAGAGATTTGTGTGGAGTTTGTGAATACTCCTCAAAAGGTCCATGTTGATAATCAAAGTGCTATTTTTATTGCGAAAAATTCTGTTGCATCAGAAAGAAGCAAGCACATCGAAATTAAATATTTCTTCCTAAGAGATTTAGTGTTCAACAAAGTGATAAAGTTTGAGCATGTGTCGTCCCAAAATAACTATGCAGATTTATTGACAAAACCAGTGTCTAAGAAGATATTGTCAAAGTTCAATTATGGTATGACCTGTAATACATAAGGACATTGCTATGAACTGTATTATATAAGGACATTGGTATGAACTGTATTACATAAGGACATAATGATGAACTGTAAATATTGACCCTTTTCTCCTGCATATTTTTTTTCATTTCTTTTACCAGTGTAACAAGTAAGGTGTTAATTTATGCACTATAATATGTATCGAAGAAGTATTATATTGTGTATTATTATGCCCTCACTTATAATTCCTAAATAGTTAAATTGAAGACTCTAATAATTTCAAATAGTATAATTAGCAAGGGGACGTGTTAAATTATGTTAATCGTAATATTTTAAATGTTATTATTGTATGTATAACTTAACTGTATGTTTAACTTATATACTGTGTTAAATTTGTGAAATGGCAACAGCCTTTTGAGAAGAGGTTATGTGATTTGAATTGGCAATGTTCAGTTGTTGTCATTACCGCTTCTCGCTTGTTAGCGTGTGTGCTATAGCTACGAAAATATGATTTCTTATCTTTATATACTAATACAATTATTTAATTTGGGTCGGGTCGAGTCAGCACATTTATTATTGACACGTTATCAGTCACGATGCTCTGTTAAAAAGCTGACTGCGATCCAGAATGGAATATTATTTATTTGAAGTTGTAGCACGATGCCGAAGTCGATCTTAAGCCTAACCACGTTGAAAAACGAAGCGAGTAAACTTCCTTACCGCTAGACGAAGATTATTTGCTGGTGGACTTTTATTCAAATTTTAACGTGAAAAAGATACAAAATGGCCTCAGAAGATTATAAAATGCCGAAATTAAACGGCGATAATTATCAGACATGGTGTATTCGTTCCCGAGCTATCTTAGTGCAGAAGCGATGTTGGGAAGCAGTAGAACCGGGATATGGAGTCGACATGAGTGAAGAAGAGCGAAAGAAAAATGACGAAGCGCTTACTCTCATATTTCTTATTGTTGAGGATACTTTTCTGGATGACATTGGAGACTGTATTAGAGCTAGGGAAGCATAGAACTGTCTTATGGAAATGCATACCAAGTTCGGTTTATTACATGTTGTTGTGACGATTTGGACGCCATAACACACAGGGTCACGCGACAGTAAAATGGTTAGTACAATAGAAACAGTTATCCCGATCTGCGTTGTGAAAAGATCTAATGGGATAATGTTATTTAATAAATTAGAAGAGAAGAAAATTTTGGAATAAAATTAATTTTGGCAATAACTCAAGGACGACTTATTTAACGTTGAAATGGAAATATCGAACTTGTAGGTTGCATGGAGAAACATCCAATTCTAATAATTCCAAAATATTAGATACCATAAATTAAGAATATTATCTAAAAGGGAACAAGGAAGGAATTCAAAGGAAAGACATATAAGTATACATACATAAACAAACTTTATTTTCATTTATATAAAATTCATAACTCAAATATGATTTTTTATATCATAATAATCTTTTCAAATTATCTACTATTTTATCAGAATATAACATAGTTCCATTCTCATTAGAACAGCAAAACTTTCATCAAAATTATACTTTGTTACTTATTTTTTTTATTAATTTATGTTATCTTATGCTTGCCCTTTTTGTTCACAGCACGATCCGATGATGGGGCTTTTGCCAAAATTTTATTTATGAAAAATAATATTCCCGTTATCATTAAAATCTTTATCATAAATAATCATAATATTCAATGACATAAGATTATGTACTTTAGTGGAAATTTAGAAAATTAGTTGCTTAATATTAAATGTACACATCATAAGAAAACATGAAAACAATAGCCACGAATATATATTGAAATAAATATAAGGAATTTCTCACCCAAATAGACTTCGATCTTTTCTGTAATCATCCAACTCATACAGTTCACTCATAGTTCATGGAATCCTAAACACAAGTAAGTTCATCGGGGCATAAAGGTCCTTTTTTTATATATATATAGTTCATGGGGATCTTTCACAAACCAATTTCACTTTCTTTCGGCACTCTGTGACGCATGAAAATTAGAGCTCCATCTCCACAATGTACACTTTCATAGGCGAAATCTGCTGATGTATCATATCTTCGTTGCATTCGCATCTCATCACTAACCACTGAGCTTACATCTCCAAATCAGGTGAATACTTCTGTAAAACTCTGCATCAGTTAATTTCCCGGACAAAGACTTGTCTGCTCTCAGCGATCTTTGTCAATAGATCATGACAAGGACAGGTCTACTCTCAGCATTAATTTTCATCATCATTTCCCTTTTTTCTGCATCAATCATTTTTTTTGTGACAAAGATTTGTCTGCTTTCAGCATTCATTTCAATCGCTAAATTTAGTATTGTCCTTAAAATTTGCTGCGAAGGAACTTGATGTAAAATTTTGAAGTATCTGGGTCGTCTTAGAGGAAGTCACATCTTAACAAAAATTATAGAAGCTCTTGAGGACGACACACAAGACTTAATAATCTTTTCTCATTCCATCTTCCAAGATCCAATTTTTTTTGGGAGGGCTAAATTAACCCAGAGCTGTCGTTCTGATTGGAGGCTACTCCTGGTCCCTTATTGGTACTCTAGACATCCCTTTTTTAGGGCGTGCCAATTTATTTTTCACTGCATAGCATTAACTTAATTTTTGCCCCTTGCGTCAGGTTTTTCATGGGAATCACCACCTACGTTGAGTGTTGTAAAACCATTTTAATTGATAGAAAATTTATGGTTTCAACATCGTAAATTTTCTATTCTTTCGCTATACATTTACTGTCCATGTCTGGCGTCAGCAATGTTCCCTTGATCTGTAATTTCCTATTTTCTGTCTGGTCTTATTTGGGGAGTTTTATTTTATTACACTGTTTTTGCACATATAAATATTTACAATTCGAAATGTTTTATTTTCAATATTAATACAAAATAAATTCACAATTCATATTCCATATTTTTTTCTAAACATACCAATACCAAACAACATATATATTTTTATTTTTTTCTACGCATTATGTAATTATTCATTTTAATATACTTTAATTTTGGAGTATTTTTTATGTTATTTTAATTTATTGTATAAATTAATTACTAAAGAATTATTTTCCGAGAATTCAATTATTTTTAAATGTTATTGGATCGTGCGAAAATTATTTAATTAGTTAAATTAATAACAAGCATTGTTGTGTAGATTTCTACACTACACATGTGCTACAATTCATGAGAGAATTCTTCAACATTGTAAGGAAGTCTAATGAATCTGTGCAATCCTACCTAGCAAGACTGATGGATTTACACAGGAACTTATCCAATGGAGGTTATGCATCCACAGACAGAGAAGTCGCTCTAGTGATGCTGTTAGGGCTATCCAAGGCCTATAAATCGCTGATTCTGAGCTTTGAAAAAGATTAAGCGAGCCTGACAAGTACATTGGTGAAGTCCAGATTGCTAGTTGAAGAAAAAAGGATAGCAAGAAATGAAAGTTTACCCAATGCAAGCCATGAAGAACAAGCCTTCCACTCTAGAAGTTTTGCATCAAACCAGAAAAGACCTGCTGAAGGAAAACCAATAAAGAAATATATGCCAAGAAAACCTAATGAAGATGCAGAATTTAATAGAAGAAAAAACGCTAAATGTTTTTCCTGTGGCCAATAAGGGCACATATCAAGAAATTGCGAAGAGGCTAGGCAACAAAATCAAAACAGTGCCAAAATAGCAGTTGATCCCATGACCAGTATTGCACTTTTAGCAGATGAAGATGAATCAAAGAGGAGAAACCTTTGGATCCTAGACAGTGGAGCCACTGAACACATGACCTCAGATCGTAGAAGATTTTCGAGCCTTAGACAATATTCATCTGAGGTTGAAGTTGCAAATTCAGAAAGAATAAATGTCAGCGGAATAGGTAATATATCATTCAAGATATATGAAGAAGGTGAAGAAAGAAACATTACCATTCAAAATGTCCTATATGTCCCAAAACTAGGAGGGAACTTGATGTCTATTGGAAGAATCGAAGAAAAAGGCTTGAAGGTAGAATTCGCAGATGGTAAGGCCACAGTGATGGAAAACAATGGCAAAACACTCCTATTAGCTAAGAAGAAAAGAAGACTTTACATTATTGAAGAACAGGTAGAAATTGCTTCTTTAACAAAACAGAAAATATTGAACTGATGCATCGCAGGCTTTGTCACCCACATTATAATACAGTCCACGATTTAGTGTCTGTTGACAAAAACAAAGAATTGACAGCAAATGCACCTTGCTCTGTCTGCATTCAGGGGAAAATGAAGCGAAAGAAGTTTGCAAAGGTTGTCAGTACAAAAGCAAAAGATCTCCTAGAAATTGTACACTCTGATGTTGCTGGATACATTTCTCCCACATCCTTTGGAGGATCAAGTTATTTTGTAACATTTACTGACGAATTTTTTCACTATACCAAAATTTATACCATGAAGGCCAAGGATGAAGTATTTGAAAAATTCAAAGATTATCGCTGCATGGTTGAGAATCTTCATAACAAAAAAAAATAAAATTCCTCAGAAGCGACAATGGTATAGAGTTCCGAAATGAAAGATTTGACAAGTATCTTGCTGCACACGGCATTCAAAGACAACTTACTGTGCCTGAGACGCCACAACAGAATGGTTTGTCAGAAAGATTAAATCAAACCCTGATAAACACCACAAGATGTTTATTTATTGAATTCGGAGCAGATCACAAATTTTGGGCAGAAGCAGCAGCTACTGCAGCCTATCTTCACAATAAACGCCCTTCTGCTGCGATCAATGGAAATATCTCTGAGAGATTATGGACAGGCTCAGAAAGCAAAACAGATCACCTCAAGGTCTTCGGATGCAGAGCTTGGAGCCATGTGCGTTCATACTCAAGGAAAGGCAAACTTGCTCCAAAAGCTGTGGAATGTATTTTTGTGGGATATCCAGATGCGTCAAGGGTTATAAACTGTGCGACTTGAAGAAAAAACAATTTTTTGTGAGTAGGGACATCATTTTTGAAGAAGTTATTTTCCCATTGAAAACCAATCAGCATCAAAATCCCGAAGAAGCTACATTTAGAATCGAAAACTTTGAAGATTACCTAAATTTGTCTGAAGCAGGAATTGAAGACACACTTCCAGACGACCCAATTCTTGATGCGAGTAACCCAGATGGAGCAACAAGTTCAAATTTAGAAACACCTAACCAAAGTCTCGAAGAATGCTTTGATGAACAACCTGTAGATACCTTAGATGTCGAGTATGAAGATCTAGGCAAATTGATTAAAGACAAACAAAAAACCTTAGTTGAAGCAGAAACAAATAACCCTATCTGTGAAAATGAGAGAAGCAGAAGATCCAAACCTATCAATCCTCCTAAACATCTGGAAGATTATTATTTATATAACACACAAGAAGTAAACAAATCACAGGATAGAGATCCAGTGACTGTAAAAGATACCCTGCAATCACCTGAAGCTGACATGTGGAAAAAAGCCATGGATGAAGAGATTAAAAATCTTACACAAGCACAAACTTGGGAACTAACCACCAAACCACCAGGTGTGAAGATAATATCTTCCAGGTGGCTGTTCCGCAAGAAGAAGGAGTACACTGGAAAACGTGTAAAGTCTAAGGCCAGATTAGTGGCAAAGGGCTACCTTCAAGTATCTGGTATAGATTTCTAAGACACTTTCTCACCTGTCATCAAGCTTAAATCCATTCGCCTGTTATTTGCCATAACTGCAGAAAAAGATTTTGAAGTTCAACAAATGGATGAGACAGCTGCGTACCTTAATGGAACATTGGAGGAAGGCATCTACATGGCCCAACCAGTAGGTTGTGTGGTGAAGGGCAAAGAAAATCTAGTATGCCATCTAAAGAGAAGTCTCTACGGTCTCAGACAATCTGGCAGAGTATGGAATTCTTGTTTAGATAAATTCTTGATTGAATGTGATCTTAAAAGATCTGATGCAGACCCCTGCATATATTACAATGCTAAAAAGGATCTTATCGTTGGTGTATATGTCGATGATCTGATTATTATTGGAAGATTGAAAAATATAGAAGGCTTTAAGCAAAACATCAAAAGAAAATTCAATGCAAAGGATCTTGGACCAGCCAGCCAAATCTTGTCAATGAAGATAGACAAAGATATTGATGGTTCCATCACTCTAGATCAGATTTCTTACATTACTGAAATCCTTGACACATTTAAAATGTCAGAAGCCAAACCCGCGGCAACACCTTTAGATCCAAACATCAAATACAAGCATGTCGATGACTATCAGTGGGAGAAAATTAAAGAAGAAAGCAGCAGAATACCCTATAGACAAGCAGTTGGAAGTTTTCTGCTCTTGGTATGTGGCACCCGTCTTAACTTGGCGTATGCAGCCACATATATGAGCCAATTTAATGAGAAGCCAAGCGAAGAACATTGGAGGGGAATCAAGCATATGCGGAGATACCTTAAAGGATCCATGCACAAGAAACTTAGGTTCAAGAAGAATAGCCAAGGCTTACAAATCTTTTCAGACGCCGACTGGGCCAGCAACAAAACTGATCGAAAATCTTTTAGCGGATAATCAATTTTTCTCTCTAGTGCACCCATTTCCTGGTCAAGCAAGAAGAAAACTGTCACTGCCTTGTCATCTACAGAAGAAGAGTATGTTGCAATGTGTCATGTGGCGAAAGAAGTGATATGGATCAAGAACTTGCTCACAGAGATTTGTGTGGAGTTTGTGAATACTCCTCAAAAGGTCCATGTTGATAATCAAAGTGCTATTTTTATTGCGAAAAATTCTGTTGCATCAGAAAGAAGCAAGCACATCGAAATTAAATATTTCTTCCTAAGAGATTTAGTGGTCAACAAAGTGATAAAGTTTGAGCATGTGTCGTCCCAAAATAACTATGCAGATTTATTGACAAAACCAGTGTCTAAGAAGATATTGTCAAAGTTCAATTATGGTATGACCTGTAATACATAAGGACATTGCTATGAACTGTATTATATAAGGACATTGGTATGAACTGTATTACATAAGGACATAATGATGAACTGTAAATATTGACCCTTTTCTCCTGCATATTTTTTTTCATTTCTTTTACCAGTGTAACAAGTAAGGTGTTAATTTATGCACTATAATATGTATCGAAGAAGTATTATATTGTGTATTATTATGCCCTCACTTATAATTCTTAAATAGTTAAATTGAAGACTCTAATAATTTCAAATAGTATAATTAGCAAGGGGACGTGTTAAATTATGTTAATCCTAATATTTTAAATGTTATTATTGTATGTATAATTTAACTGTATGTTTAACTTATATACTGTGTTAAATTTGTGAAGTGGCAACAGCCATTTGAGAAGAAGTTATGTGATTTGAATTGGCAATGTTCAGTTGTTGTCATTACCGCTTCTCGCTTGTTAGCGTGTGTGCTATAGCTACGAAAATATGATTTCTTATCTTTATATACTAATACAATTATTTAATTTGGGTCGGGTCGAGTCAGCACATTTATTATTGACACGTTATCAGTCACGATGCTCTGTTAAAAAGCTGACTGCGATCCAGAATGGAATATTATTTATTTGAAGTTGTAGCACGATGCCGAAGTCGATCTTAAGCCTAACCACGTTGAAAAACGAAGCGAGTAAACTTCCTTACCGCTAGACGAAGATTATTTGCTGGTGGACTTTTATTCAAATTTTAACGTGAAAAAGATACAAAATGGCCTCAGAAGATTATAAAATGCCGAAATTAAACGGCGATAATTATCAGACATGGTGTATTCGTTCCCGAGCTATCTTAGTGCAGAAGCGATGTTGGGAAGCAGTAGAACCGGGATATGGAGTCGACATGAGTGAAGAAGAGCGAAAGAAAAATGACGAAGCGCTTACTCTCTTATTTCTTATTGTTGAGGATACTTTTCTGGATCACATTGGAGACTGTATTAGAGCTAGAGAAGCATAGAACTGTCTTATGGAAATGCATACCAAGTTCGGTTTATTACATGTTGTTGTGACGATTTGGACGCCATAACACACAGGGTCACGCGACAGTAAAATGGTTAGTACAATAGAAACAGTTATCCCGATCTGCGTTGTGAAAAGATCTAATGGGATAATGTTTAATAAATTAGGAGAGAAGAAAATTTTGGAATAAAATTAATTTTGGCAATAACTCAAGGAAGACTTATTTAACGTTGAAATGGAAATATCGAACTTGTAGGTTGCATAGAGAAACATCCAATTCTAATAATTCCAAAATATTAGATACCATAAATTAAGAATATTATCTAAAAGGGAACAAGGAAGGAATTCAAAGGAAAGACATATAAGTATACATACATAAACAAACTTTATTTTCATTTATTAATTCATAACTCAAATATGATTTTTTATATCATAATAATCTTTTCAAATTATCTACTATTTTATCAGAATATAACATAGTTCCATTCTCATTAGAACAGCAAAACTTTCATCAAAATTATACTTTGTTACTTATTTTTTTTTATTAATTTATGGTATCTTATGCTTGCCCTTTATGTTCACAGCACGATCCGATGATGGGGCTTTTGCCAAAATTTTATTTATGAAAAATAATATTCCCGTTATCATTAAAATCTTTATCATAAACAATCATAGTATTCAATGACATAAGATTATGTACTTTAGTGGAAATTTAGAAAATTAGTTGCTTAATATTAAATGTACACATCATAAGAAAACATGAAAACAATAGCCACGAATATATATTGAAATAAATATAAGGAATTTCTCACCCAAATAGACTTCGATCTTTTCTGTAATCATCCAACTCATACAGTTCACTCATAGTTCATGGAATCCTAAACACAAGTAAGTTCATCGGGGCATAAAGGTCCTTTTTTTATATATATATAGTTCATGGGGATCTTTCACAAACCAATTTCACTTTCTTTCGGCACTCTGTGACGCATGAAAATTAGAGCTCCATCTCCACAATGTACACTTTCATAGGCGAAATCTGCTGATGTATCATATCTTCGTTGCATTCGCATCTCATCACTAACCACTGAGCTTACATCTCCAAATCAGGTGAATACTTCTGTAAAACTCTGCATCAGTTAATTTCCCGGACAAAGACTTGTCTGCTCTCAGCGATCTTTGTCAATAGATCATGACAAGGACAGGTCTACTCTCAGCATTAATTTTCATCATCATTTCCTTTTTTTCTGCATCAATCTTTTTTTTGTGACAAAGATTTGTCTGCTTTCAGCATTCATTTCAATCGCTAAATTTAGTATTGTCCTTAAAATTTGCTGCGAAGGAACTTGATGTAAAATTTTGAAGTATCTGGGTCGTCTTAGAGGAAGTCACATCTTAACAAAAATTATAGAACCTCTTGAGGACGAGACACAAGACTTAATAATCTTTTCTCATTCCATCTTCCAAGATCCAATTTTTTTGGGAGGGCTAAATTAACCCAGAGCTGTCGTTCTGATTGGAGGCTACTCCTGGTCCCTTATTGGTACTCTAGACATCCCTTTTTTAGGGCGTGCCAATTTATTTTTCACTGCATAGCATTAACTTAATTTTTGCCCCTTGCGTCAGGTTTTTCATGGGAATCACCACCTACGTTGAGTGTTGTAAAACCATTTTAATTGATAGAAAATTTATGGTTTCAACATCGTAAATTTTCTATTCTTTCGCTATACATTTACTGTCCATGTCTGGCGTCAGCAATGTTCCCTTGATCTGTAATTTCCTATTTTCTGTCTGGTCTTATTTGGGGAGTTTTATTTTATTACACTGTTTTTGCACATATAAATATTTACAATTCGAAATGTTTTATTTTCAATATTAATACAAAATAAATTCACAATTCATATTCCTTATTTTTTTCTAAACATACCAATACCAAACAACATATATATTTTTATTTTTTCTACGCATTATATAATTATTCATTTTAATATACTTTAATTTTGGAGTATTTTTTATGTTATTTTAATTTATTGTATAAATTAATTACTAAAGAATTATTTTCCGAGAATTCAATTATTTTTAAATGTTATTGGATCGTGCGAAAATTATTTAATTAGTTAAATTAATAACAAGCCTTGTTGTGTAGATTTCTACACTACATTGCTTCTTCCTCCTTGTTTTTTTAAAAAAATAATAATATGTACACCACAAAAATACACTTATAATACATATATATATTACAAAATATCAATCAAACCTGATATATATAGTAAGTTCTTCAGATTGTTCATCATAACCCTGTAAGTACACTGGAATAATATAATACAAAATATAAAATAGTATATACATTTTCTTTATTGCATAGGGGAGAAATATTTATTCCAATATAAGATGGCTATTTCAATATCAAAATACTGCAAAAATGCTATATTAATTTTAGTCAACATTGTCCACTAATTTTTTTTTTTTAATGCTACGCATACTGAAATCTATGAAAATATGTACAATCATGCAGCTTGTAGGTAATAAAGTTTACTTCAAAAATTTTGGCCATAAAATAAAAATATGCGCTATCTACATACCTACAGTGTGGATATTACGTAGAACTATGTTTTTTTAAAAAAATTATAAACCAAAGTGCGTAAATATATATGTACATCGCTCTCTGCTTGAAAAATTATAAACCAAAGTGCGTAAATATATATGTACATCGCTGTCTGCTTGAAAACATTCTTTTTTTATCTAAGGATGCCTTTTCATCCCCGCATCATTACTCCGGAATATCCACTTAAAATTTTCTCCTCGGAGAAAATGTGCCGAAAATCCCTTATAAAATCCCTGAGTGGTCTCCATGTGTCCTTGACAGTGATAATAATCTCGGAACAAGACGTACTGGTCAGTTCTATCATGCCAAACAGGTTTACTCGTCATCACGTCAGTGAACGCGTAGTAATCACTTTTTTTACCCGCTGAATGGCTTTATAAAAGTGCGCGATCTGTTTATATTGTGTTTTTATAATATTGGATAATATCTCTACACTGCATAAGGTAAGTGTCATTCATTTTAAAATCCGAAGATTTTAGTACTATCTAATAACTGTTATTATTTATATAGTTTATCGTTCCTTATTCTTAACAATGTCCTATGAACAATTCCTTTTTTTTAATCAGATATCATGTCGGACACTGCTCGCCATTTTCTCCCCATTATGAGCGTGCTTTCCAGATTGTCTCTCACGTAACAATAATTTATTTTCATACCGTGATTAATCTTAAATTTTAAAAATATTTTCCTTACCTACTATATTTTACTTTCATATGCCTTAATAGTCCATATGTGTGGTTTTTTTTGTTTCTTTATTTTTAGGAGTCTTAAATGTATCCTTTTTATTTTTCCCCGCAGTATTTATATTATAATATTTCGTAATTTTCTTCTGACACATGTGTATTTTTTATATATTTTGATTTTATTTCACAATTTATATTATGCTTTCTTCCGTGTGCACACAGTGTGGTTTTCTTGCGTCATTATATAAACTATGTTAATGAAAACAAATTTTTCTTTTTCGTAAAACGTATCCTTTCCAATGTGTTATTCTGTATATTTTTTATGTTTGTGAAATGTTTTAATCTGAAACTCCTACCGATTTTCTTTGGTTTGAATTTTATTAAAATATGCTACTGTGCGTCATATGACTCAATTAGAATTTTGTGTGACATCTAATGAGTAATTTTTTTTAAACTACTGTTTTCTAACATAAGTAATGAAAAGATGGTACCCTCTATTCACTCCTATATTAGCGGTAAATACAGTATTTTAATATGCCGTTCCATGCTCATTTTGCCGTTTTATATTTATTTAATTGTTCGATGGATTCCCAAATTACTATGCATCCGTTGTATTTATTTATTTATTTATATTTATACATTGTGAAATTTTTAATGTATGTTGTAATAATTCATCTACAATATTTTTATTTTCTTGTTTCCGTTTATTTTCGAATATGTTTTCATTCGAACACCATAAAGTTAATAAATTTTTATATATTATTTTCCGTTCCGTTAAGGTTTTGTTGCAAATTTATCATATATAATTTTTGAATTTTAGGTATAATATGGTTTATTTATTATATTAATATATTAATTTAGGTATGTGTTTTTTTTTTTTTTTTTTTTTTGCTTTGATTCTGAAAAATCCGTGTACAATCCCATGAAAATATCTTACGCAATGTCATCCAATCGACCCGCAATCAAAATGACACTTTCCATGGAATATTACGTATTTCCATGCGATTATCACAGTTTTTTCAAACATTATTATATTCAAATTACTCTCTGGTTGTGAATTTTAAAGGTTTTACATACGACTTGCAGGTTTTGCCTTATACTGTTGTTTACAAACGGTGGGCTTTTCATTTTGAACCCTTCTGTGGTCATCCATTTTATTTATTTACCTAAATGAGTCTGTAATGTTTATTTTAATATATGTATTAATTTGTTTACTTATTTATGTATTATTTTTCAGATTTATATAATGTTTAATCTTTTATTTTCATAAATTTTTAGCAATTTTACACAATTACTCTTTGTTTACATTTTCCCAATTACTACTTGTTTTTTCTTTTTATAATTGGTAGCAATGTGTAGAAAATTTTTATTTTCTGATAAATGGTGTCTTAAATCGTTTTTATTTACAAAGAGTGTGGAATGTTGTATAAATTATATACAATTTAATCAATTTTGTGTCATAAATATGGTAATCAAAATAAATGCCATATTTAAAAGTGCTTCCGTGACATAACAATTTTAAATTATTTGCATAATTTATGTCCATGTGTGTTTCATAATGTTTCATTTTCGTGTCAAAGTCATAACATTTTGTGAATATTTTAAAATATGTCTAATGGAAAATACATTTTCCATCCAATATTGCTAATTTCTACTTATTTATCTCCAAAGTGACCGTTTTTTTATATTTTGTACAACAAAATTTTTCTTTTTTTTTTGTTAAATATGTCAATTTAATATATATATATATATATATATATATATATATTAGTCCTCTTTGAAGTAAGTATGTGTTTTTGTTTATCACTAGCGATCCAAATATTTTTCCGACATGTTTTGAAATACGTCAAAACAATTTTGAAGTGTAAACAAATAAATTATATATACCCTGTTTTCCGTTTTTCTATTTTTTTTATTAATATTTTTTGTCTAATTTTTATTTTCCAGGATAATCCTTATGTTACGCTTCATTTTTACTCACTCAAAATATTTCTTTTCTAGCCATTGTAATTAATATGCAATTCAATATTAATTTTGTCATTCAATTATTTAGCTGTGTTGGCTACTCAAATTGCCCCTTCATTCCTATCGTGCGTCCCAGAAAGTTTTCCATCACTGAAAGAATTCGCTGTTCTCCAGAACCGCCCATGTGAAACAACACGGCTGCCCGACTCAACGTAAGCCCGCAGCCAGCTCACAACAACAGTCTTTTTTATTCAGCCTAGAGTATACCCTCTATAACTGGCGAAAGTCGTAGTCTTCAATTCGTCTTCAATACCGGCTCGGTGAGAAAAACATTTATTTATCTTTTTATTTATTTTTTTCCCTAGCGATCTGCTCCATTGCATATCCCATTTTGACCGTAACCGGTTCTCCGAAAGTGGTGAGTGGGTTTCGTTAGAAAATGAGTTTTATTTTCTCACTTCTTTGAGCTGCAAGATACTTGTTACTCCAATTCTCCTAAACACCTTCGCTCCGTTTTTGAGCTCTTGCTGAAGACAGCTAGTTTCAAGGTCGTCCCTTGCCCAGAACAAGTTTTGAGTAAAGCACTTGTTTCGATTTCACTTTTCCCCTGCATGTTCTTCCGTTGCTATGGGAACGCGTTTACTCCGGGCTTATTTCCTCTGGTAACCAGAAGAGAGAAAAAGTGGGTGTAGGGTTAATTCCGCTGCCTCGTGGGAAAAGGGTTTTGATCCGCCTCATCCTTTCTCCTAGCTATATACATCTTCCTGCATCTTTCTCTCTTTTTGAGATGCACGTACATAGCGCCCCTCTCGCGCGTTTTCAATGCGGCCTTCATTATATACGCAAAATACAGTTTCTTGTTAATTTAATGAATTGAGTTTTTGTTTTACTTGTGTATTACATAATCGAATTCTCTTTGTGTATATTTTACTATTTTGTTTTTGTGGGAAATTGTACGAAAATATTTTATTTTTACTTTTTTTTAATTAATTAATTTATTTATTTTATTTTATTTATTTTTTGAAAGATTTATTCCCATATCTTTGTCAAAATATGATGTTATTTTATGGGTTTTTTTTGTTTACTTTCTAATGTACTTGAGTTAATACTTTTTAAATGACTTCCTTTTATGGGTGCATAATTTTGCAAAATATGTTTTATCTTTAAATATTTTGGTCATTATTCGTACACCTGTGTTAAATTTTGCTTTGCTTTTGAGGGAAACCGAATTTTAAATTGATTTTTATGCTTTTTCATATTTTTATCAATTTATTTTTAGTACCAACAACGTTATTTTCTATAAAATTTCTACACGTGTCTTTTATTTATTTATTTTTTTTTTGCAATGTTGGGCGCAAATAATTTTGAAATGTGAATAGTAACTGGTTTCAAATCCGGTTTGTCCTTATTTTTTATAAGGTAATTGTCGTTGCGGAAAATTCTTTCAACATAATATGGTCCTGAGAATTTTTGGTTTAAAGTTTTGGGTTTGATTAGTAATTTTAAGTATACTTCGTCTCCTACGTTTAATTGTTTGTGTTTAACTTTTGAATTTTTGTTCAAGTCCTCATCCGCCTTTTGTTGATTTATGAGAACTTGTCTCCTAATTTCATGCATGTGTGATAACTTCCTTTGCACATAGGTGCTGTAAGAATCCATTTTATGCTCTGTAAAATTCATAAAAGGTGTTTTTATTTCTCTTGCAAAAAATAACATGCTTGGTGTGAAATTAGTTATACGATGTTTGGTTGAATTGTACATAAGTACAAAATATGGAAGTCTAATGTCCCATTCGTACGTTTTAGTACACATGGATGCAGGGTTCGATTTAAGCGGTATCGCATCGCAATTTGCGATTCAAATTTAACTAAAATGCGATCCAAGAAATGCATTAAATCGCAATCATTGCGATGCATATTTCCCACACCCTTTGTTATGTCATGTACACTTAAAGTTAAAATTTAAAGGTGTTTTTACACGACATACATTATGTTTTCACCCTCCCCAAGTGTTTATTTACAATGGAAGTACAGCGAGACGCCATTGCTGGGCGCAGTTTTCCCAGTAAACACATGATTTGTTCCCGCTCTGACGCTGTGATTGATTACTGAATCACTGTTACTCTCTAATCACGGCGTTTGCTCATAGAAGTTTGACGTGCGTGTTGTAGTAGTTCTAAAATGAACACTCACTGTTACGCACTGAGATCTACAATAATACGGAGAGCCAACTCACCGATCCACTTTCGGCCGCTACCACATCACACTTTCAATGCACGCAAGTAATGAGTCCTGCACTTTTCTTAATATTAGAAGCATTTTTTCAAACATTTTCACATACTTTTTATCAATTTTGTTGTTTTCTACATCTTTTTGACATTTTTATGAGCAATACTTAGTTTGTTTCAAGATTTAAAAGCTACATTAGCTATTTTTTACTTGCTATACAAAAGTGTCTAACTGCTATTCAAAACTGACTTTGTATAGCAGTTACTGCTATGCAACTTTCTTTTTCTAAATCGACCCCTGCATGGATGCGATGGAACTCTTTAAGTCCCTGTGGGTACGTTCAAGAATGCCCTGCGAGGATGGTTTATAAATGCTTGACGTAATTAACTCTATATTTAGATTTTCCATATAGTCTTTGAAGTCTTTTGACCTGAAATAGGGTCCATTATCTCTCGTTAGAAATTTTGCCAATCCGTAGGCACTAAAATATTGATTTAAAGCCTTAATTATGACCTTAGTGTCTGTCGATCTGAGTGGGAATGCCTGTAGAAAACGTGTAGCTGTATCTATTACAGTTAAGATATATTTGTTCCTGTTTAATGACACAGGCAAAGGTCCCACAATATCAGTTGTTATTTTCTCCCCTGGGAGATAGTTTTTGTCCATTGTTTTCAATGGTATCTTGATTGTTTTATGTGTCTTAAAAGTATTGCATGTTGTACACTTTGTACAGAATGTTTTTATCTCCTGATACATTCTATACCAGAAAAATCTTTCTTTTATTATTCCATAAGTTTTTAGAAAAGCAAAATGCGGTACATGTGCGCTTTTTATGATGTCATCTTTCAAGCTTTGCGGTGCAATGTACAATTCCTCGTTACTTGAATTTTGTGCATTTTTCAAAATTAATATTCCATCTTTATTCAAACAATACTTTTCGTATCTTTTTACCTTTCTTTGTTGCTTTAAAGCTTCTATAATTTCTGTTAGTTTAGGGTCTTTCATCTGTTCTTTTTTTATATTATCCTCAGTTAAATTTTTATTCACCGTGAAAAGGTGTTTATTTAGATTATCTGCAATTGTTAAATTGTGTAAGCAACGAGTATTGAAATCTGCAGGATTGTTATTTCCAGAAATGTGAGATATCTCATAGTCGTAGTCTTGGAGTTTAAGTAACCATTTTGCTACAATCTCAGGCTGTTTTCTAACTATAAATGGTACGTTAGGGCTTTTGAATCGGTCAGTAATATAAATTTTTTTCCTAATAATATATTCCGAAAATATGTAATAGTTTCGTAGATCGCCAATAGCTCAATTTGCAAGCTTGGATATTTTTTTTCTGACTCTCTTAACTTTCTTCCTGTAAATTCAATTGGTATCATTTTATCACCTTGCTTTTGTGCCAATATACCTGATGTTGAGATCTTGGATCCATCTGTGATTACATAGAAAGTTTTTGTGTAATCTGGCGGGTGAATTGTAGGTTGCGTCATTATTATTTTTTGTATTTTTTCAAATGAATGTTGTGCTCTTTCATTCCATCTGAATTTTTGGTTACTCCTCGTAAGATCTGTCAGAGGTGAAATAATTTCCGCATAATTTTGTATGGTCGATTTAAAATATGTGCATAGACCTATGAATGCTCTCACCAGTTTTTGAGATGTGGGTCTTGCAAAATTGGTAATTTTCTTTATATTTTTTTCTGAGGGTGCGTATCCCTTTTCGCTAATTTTATAGCCTAAAAATTCTATTTCCGGCATATATAGTTTTAGTTTTGTAGGTTCAATAGTCAAATTGAATTTTTCCAATCTTTTTAGTACTTCTTCAAGTATTTCGTGCATTTGTTCTATATTTTGAGCTCCAAGAAGGATATCATCGATGAAATATTCAATGTCGTATTTTTCTTTTAAGTCACTTAGAACTATGTCCATTAAGCGAGCAAATAAATTCGTCGAAAATTTTAATCCGAATGCTAAACGAGTCATTTGAAAGTGATTGTTTTCCGTAACGAAAGCCAATTTGTGCTTGTCTTCTTCCCTCAGCTTGATTTGAAAAAACGCTGAATGTAAATCTAACACCGTGTATATTTTCTTTCCTCACATGCTTTGTAAAATCTTTTTTGTATTTGGCACAGGATATGGGTCGCCCTCTACTATATCATTAAGCGATCTAAAATCTAAAGCCAATCTTACCTTGATTAAATTTTTGTCGTTAGTTTTTGATGTGGAATTTTTTTTACGAAAATTACTGGAAATGCATAGCTGGAATTCGTATGTTCTATAATACCTGCGTCTAATAGAACTCTTATTTCTTTTTCTGCACTCTTCTTTATATCGTGTGCTAATTTAAAAGGTTTGATTTGGATCGGAAAGTCATGCTGTAATTTAATTTTAGGTTTAATTACATACGTCGCTCCTAGCGTTTTATAAGATCTACTGAATGCTGTCGCATGTCTCATTACAATATCCAAAACTTCCTTTTGCACCTTCGGTGGTAAATGATCTACTTTGAAATCCTCTCTTGACAATTCCTTTCTTCGCAATTCTCTAATTTGTGTTATATTTAAATTGTTAACTTCATAAATACTGTCAGTATTTGTTTCATTTTGTTCTTTAATAGAAAAATCAGTTGTAATCTTCCCCATTTCTTGATCCTTGTATAATTTTAAATATTTGTTGGAGAGATTCTGTACTATAATTTGAAATGAATTATTGTCGGATTCTTTGTTTTTATGAACAGAATTCTGAATTGCTAATTTTTTATTATTGTATTTGGGTTGAAAAAATAATTGTTGGTCTTTTTCTAAAACTCCGTCGAAAATTAAATTTACTAATTTCGATTCTTTAGGCCTTAGAATAATTTTGTTTTCTACAAATGCTCTTATGTTATTTTTAGAATTATAATGATCATTAGAATTAATTTGTTTAGGTACAGTTTGAAAATTGTCAATTTGTTGTGTTTTTTGAATCCTGTTAGCTTCTGTAAATTGATTTTCATTGGAATTTAATTTACTTACCGTATTGTTAATTTTTAAAATGTTGTTTTCCAAGTCCATGATTATTTTGTTACTTTTTAAAAAATCATATCCTAAATTAATCTTGTAATCGCGGTCAAATTCTTCTTTTGTGACATAAAATGTCCCATTTAGGAAATTATTCTCATTTTTAAATTTAAATTTTACGCAGTTTTTGAACGGAATCGTTTTATTTGACAAAGTTGTAATTTTAATTGAATTGGCTAAATATTTAATTTTTATATCTGTCTGTTTTATTTTTCAAAAATTTCTGGTGACAATAGGCTAATACTTGCTCCACTATCTACTAAACTGGGTATAATTAGTTCCTTTTTTATCTTTAAATTCCATATTGGTAACTCATTGTTTCTTCCTGAGTTGCAACTTGCTATCAAATTTTCTTTAACCTTAGAATTTTGATTTTCCTTAGCCTCAAACACGTTTTTTTCACATGTTCATGTTTCTTTTTTTTCAATTTTTTGTTAAATTTTGTTTTTATATTATAACCCTGTTTTTCTTTTAATATGCGGGACCTACGGGTTTGCACTTGTGCTAAATTTTGAGGCCCCCTTATCAGTTTAAATGATGGTGTCCTCTTTTTCCTCTGGTATTTTGTCTACCCCTTCTCTGTTGATTTTTACTTGGGAAGGTAATAGTGGGCTGCGTTTCTTTATTTCTATCATTAGGTGGTTGAGAAAAATTGTTTTGCCCGTTTTGTATATTTGTGACGCCTTGGTGTTGCCCTGTATATTGAATTTGTGCATTATTCCCCTGTATAAAATCAGCATTTTGGATTGGGACAGTGTTTTGATAATTATAATTCCCTTGGTGCATTTGATTTTGACCTATCAGCTGTTGAGAATCATTATGCCAATTGGGCATCACATTGTACATATAATTTTGTCGAAGCTGATTGTAGTGCGGTCTTATGGGATTGAAATTTTGAGGATTTTGAAAATGCGGTATATAATTTTGTGGACTTCTTTGGAAATTTTTATAATTGTAATTTGTATGGTAGTTCCTTGGAAATCTTGGCCTAACATTGTATTGTTGTGCTCCCCTAGGTTGTACAAAATTTTCGCTTCTTTTATTAAAAAAACAATGTTGTGTTTGGTGGTTTGATTTGTTGCATATGTGACAGAATTGTTGGGTGATGTGATTAATTTCCCCTTCGTTTTGTTTGTTTTCATGTGTCTCAAGCTTTAAATTATTTATCTGTTTCTTTAGGTCTTGTATTTCAGTTTTTTGCTCTTGGGACATATTGATTAGTGCCTCATACAATTTTTAGGTAGATTTCGTAAGAAATACTACCTATTGCAGTCGTTACCATGGTGCGACTTTTGAAAAATTCCTTCATAACTTTTCATTATAGGACCCCAGGAACCCAAAACCACCCCCACCTAAAAAGTTTATATATATATATATATATATATATTTTATTCCAAAATTAATGATAAATTACTGCATGAATGGCGCTACAGCAGCACATATCAAATGCAATAAAGCATATTATATCATTTCAAAATGCTAAAACAACATAACTTCAAAAGGAAGGTGTATATCTGTAGAAATTTTTTAAAACAGTAAAATATTTATAAAAACAAAAACAAGAAAGACAGGTAAAAAAACAAAAACAGTCTGTTCTTCATCAGTGGGAGGACAGACAGAAAACTAACTCCACCCCCCACTTTTTAAAATTTGCAGGTTTCTGAACACATGTTCACCCCGCATTCAATACTGAAAACTATTGTCATTTTATTAATCTAATTACATAAAAAACTAAAACAACTCAAATTAAAAACTAACAAACATGATATTAACCATACAAAAACAAAAAACTTTAATAAAAAGGTCTTTTAGAGGAATGCTTAAATTATCATTAAACCGAAAACAAAAAGAAAAAAATATATAAGAAAATAGCATGAATGCAGAATAAACATGCGCCCGCCCAAACCCGCAAAATGAAAATTTTATTTTAAAATTTCATTTTGCGGGTTTGGGGGGGCGCATGTTTATTCTGCATTCATGCTATTTTCTTATATATTTTTTTCTTTTTGTTTTCAGTTTAATGATAATTTAAGCATTCCTCTAAAAGACCTTTTTATTAAAGTTTTTTGTTTTTGTATGGTTAATATCATGTTTGTTAGTTTTTAATTTGAGTTGTTTTAGTTTTTTATGTAATTAGATTAATAAAATGACAATAGTTTTCAGTATTGAATGCGGGGTGAACATGTGTTCAGAAACCTGCAAATTTTAAAAAGTGGGGGGTGGAGTTAGTTTTCTGTCTGTCCTCCCACTGATGAAGAACAGACTGTTTTTGTTTTTTACCTGTCTTTCTTGTTTTTGTTTTTATAAATATTTTACTGTTTTAAAAAATTTCTACAGATATACACCTTCCTTTTGAAGTTATGTTGTTTTAGCATTTTGAAATGATATTATATATATATATATATATATATATATATATATATATATATATATATATATATATATATATGTATGTATGTACTAAATTTTGTCCGCACGATAAAAGTCGCAATTATGCACGAATCATCTTCAAACTCGCCAACAACTTTGAGATGGCTAATATCTCGGCGGGGATTGAAAATGGGCGAAATCGGCCCAAGAGGGGGGAAATGGGTAGGGTTCAAAATTTTGAATACTGTCTTAACATGATTCTGATAAAACCAGCTCTTACACAACAATGGCAGTAAAAAAATAAAAGTTTTTCATTATAGCAGTTGCCAACAATTAAAAAAAAACAAATAATAAAATTCTCACCACAACAATTACTTTTCTTTTGCAAAATTTTCACGTGTAAAATTAAATAGTTCGACAAATTGAAAACAAATTGAATATTACGTCATAAGTTTCCTAGAGCAAGATTTCAGCATGAAAACTCAAAATAAATAGTTTGACGAATTAAAAAAATATGCATATTGCGTCATATTGGAAATATAATGGACCTCAGCAGGTGAATATGTAACGCCATGTAAGTTTGAAGAAACGTATTAAAACATGATAAAAACCCGACTATGGATTATTAACATATTTTAACACTTCAAGGTTCTCTGAATTTTTTGTAGCCATTTTTTAAACCTATTCCATATATATGTGTGTGTATTCGTGTATATTACAATTTTCACAAAAAGTTTAGCTCCCTACAGCTTGCTCTTTGTGAAGAAACTGGGTTTTATCTCTAATCTTGATTTAAGTTTTGTTGGAGAATTTAGTACTTAACATCGAAATCTACCTCCGCCTGTAGGCCCGAGCCGGCAGGGATTTTTTTTCACTAGTTTCTGTTAAGTTCATTTCGTCTGCGCATTTTCCGTTGATTGCTAATTCGATGTCCTTGGCCCGTTTAAAAGCATCGTCGAATTTTGTTGGAGGATATTTTTTTAATTCAAAAGAAATATCCGGTCTCAACGCCTCAAGGTATTTTGTTAATTTCATCGTTTCAAGCAGTTCTTTTGCTCCATTTTTTTTTTTCGTGTCCCGATAAAGCTAAATATTTTTGTGCCTCAATATTGAATTTTTTAGTAAATTCCTCAATCGTTTGATTGGCTGTTTGTTTCGCGTTAATGAACTGTAATTGCGCTTTTGCGAAAGATTTTTCTTTTTGAAACTGCTTTATTGAATTTTCTTTGAATGTTTTGTAGTCGTTTGCCTTATGAAGTTCTGTTGTATTTTTCATAATTTCCCGTGCTTGCCCTTTAAATTTTGATTTTGCAAGTACTAATTTGATATCATCGGGAAATTGTGCCGCATCGGCTAATTCTTCAAATTCGTCAAAAAATTGTGTAATTTCTTGGTCTGGTTTATCTTCAAAATTTTGGAGAGAATTTATTAAGGTATCTACTCCTTTCGTAAATGTTTCCCTTTCAGGAGAAGTTTTTCTCTTCCCTCTGTCGCCTGTCATGATTTAATTTTTATGCCTTATTTTCCTAGCGGCTGCAATTCCCAAATATATAATAGAATAATTTCTATTTTGTTTTGCTTCTATCCCAGTTTCTCAGAAATTTCCTACACTGCAAATTATTATTTTTTCAATTTTAGAATATAATTGTCTATCTCTATTTTCAAGATCATACTAATTTGTAAAATAATATTTTCGCATAAATTCTACTGAAATAACACTGAATATTCTGCATGCATGCACATAAATAAAACACAATATGAAATTTTCACCAATATTTCCTTTCATAGATATTAATTATAATAATCACTCGTTATGTTCGTACTAAATTATGTGCTGTGAACTGAACTACTCTTTTCCTTAGTTTTTCTTTTTGTTATACACATAAATAATTTTTTTATATAACATACGAAAATAATTTTGTTAGTAATTGAAAAGAAAAATAAAAATAGAGGAAAATAATAATAATTTTTTTTTTATATAAGTTAAATCATTGCAACCATTTAATTTTACGTCCTAAATTCCATTACTAACACCTGGTATTAGCACCATTAAATTTTAGTATGTTGTGACGATTTGGACGCCATAACACACAGGGTCACGCGACAGTAAAATGGTTAGTACAATAGAAACAGTTATCCCGATCTGCGTTGTGAAAAGATCTAATGGGATAATGTTATTTAATAAATTAGGAGAGAAGAAAATTTTGGAATAAAATTAATTTTGGCAATAACTCATGGACGACTTATTTAACGTTGAAATGGAAATATCGAACTTGTAGGTTGCATAGAGAAACATCCAATTCTAATAATTCCAAAATATTAGATACCATAAATTATGAATATTATCTAAAAGGGAACAAGGAAGGAATTCAAAGGAAAGACATATAAGTATACATACATAAACAAACTTTATTTTCATTTATATAAAATTCATAACTCAAATATGATTTTTTATATCATAATAATCTTTTCAAATTATCTACTATTTTATCAGAATATAACATAGTTCCATTCTCATTAGAACAGCAAAACTTTCATCAAAATTATACTTTGTTACTTATTTTTTTTTTATTAATTTATGTTATCTTATGCTTGCCCTTTTTGTTCACAGCACGATCCGATGATGGGGCTTTTGCCAAAATTTTATTTATGAAAAATAATATTCCCGTTATCTTTATATCTTTATCATAAACAATCATAATATTCAATGACATAAGATTATGTACTTTAGTGGAAATTTAGAAAATTAGTTGCTTAATATTAAATGTACACATCATAAGAAAACATGAAAACAATAGCCACGAATATATATTGAAATAAATATAAGGAATTTCTCACCCAAATAGACTTCGATCTTTTCTGTAATCATCCAACTCATACAGTTCACTCATAGTTCATGGAATCCTAAACACAAGTAAGTTCATCGGGGCATAAAGGTCCTTTTTTTATATATATATAGTTCATGGGGATCTTTCACAAACCAATTTCACTTTCTTTCGGCACTCTGTGACGCATGAAAATTAGAGCTCCATCTCCACAATGTACACTTTCATAGGCGAAATCTGCTGATGTATCATATCTTCGTTGCATTCGCATCTCATCACTAACCACTGAGCTTACATCTCCAAATCAGGTGAATACTTCTGTAAAACTCTGCATCAGTTAATTTCCCGGACAAAGACTTGTCTGCTCTCAGCGATCTTTGTCAATAGATCATGACAAGGACAGGTCTACTCTCAGCATTAATTTTCATCATCATTTCCTTTTTTTCTGCATCAATCTTTTTTTTGTGACAAAGATTTGTCTGCTTTCAGCATTCATTTCAATCGCTAAATTTAGTATTGTCCTTAAAATTTGCTGCGAAGGAACTTGATGTAAAATTTTGAAGTATCTGGGTCGTCTTAGAGGAAGTCACATCTTAACAAAAATTATAGAACCTCTTGAGGACGAGACACAAGACTTAATAATCTTTTCTCATTCCATCTTCCAAGATCCAATTTTTTTTGGGAGGGCTAAATTAACCCAGAGCTGTCGTTCTGATTGGAGGCTACTCCTGGTCCCTTATTTGTACTCTAGACATCCCTTTTTTAGGGCGTGCCAATTTATTTTTCACTGCATAGCATTAACTTAATTTTTGCCCCTTGCGTCAGGTTTTTCATGGGAATCACCACCTACGTTGAGTGTTGTAAAACCATTTTAATTGATAGAAAATTTATGGTTTCAACATCGTAAATTTTCTATTCTTTCGCTATACATTTACTGTCCATGTCTGGCGTCAGCAATGTTCCCTTGATCTGTAATTTCCTATTTTCTGTCTGGTCTTATTTGGGGAGTTTTATTTTATTACACTGTTTTTGCACATATAAATATTTACAATTCGAAATGTTTTATTTTCAATATTAATACAAAATAAATTCACAATTCATATTCCTTATTTTTTTCTAAACATACCAATACCAAACAACATATATATTTTTATTTTTTTCTACGCATTATATAATTATTCATTTTAATATACTTTAATTTTGGAGTATTTTTTATGTTATTTTAATTTATTGTATAAATTAATTACTAAAGAATTATTTTCCGAGAGTTCAGTTATTTTTAAATGTTATTGGATCGTGCGAAAATTATTTAATTAGTTAAATTAATAACAAGCCTTGTTGTGTAGATTTCTACACTATACATGTGCTACAATTCATGAGAGAATTCTTCAACATTGTAAGGAAGTCTAATGAATCTGTGCAATCCTACCTAGCAAGACTGATGGATTTACACAGGAACTTATCCAATGGAGGTTATGCATTCACAGACAGAGAAGTCGCTCTAGTGATGCTGTTAGGGCTATCCAAGGCCTATAAATCGCTGATTCTGAACTTTGAAAAAGATTAAGCAAGCCTGAAGAGTACATTGGTGAAGTCCAGATTGCTAGTTGAAGAAAAAAGGATAGCAAGAAATGAAAGTTTACCCAATGCAAGTCATGAAGAACAAGCCTTCCACACTAGAAGTTTTGCATCAAACCAGAAAAGACCTGCTGAAGGAAAACCAATAAAGAAATATATGCCAAGAAAACCTAATGAAGATGCAGAATTTAATAGAAGAAAAAACGCTAAATATTTTTCCTGTGGCCAATAAGGGCACATATCAAGAAATTGCGAAGAGGCTAGGCAACAAAATCAAAACAGTGCCAAAATAGCAGTTGATCCCATGACCAGTATTGCACTTTTAGCAGATGAAGATGAATCAAAGAGGAGAAACCTTTGGATCCTAGACAGTGGAGCCACTGAACACATGACCTCAGATCGTAGAAGATTTTCGAGCCTTAGACAATATTCATCTGAGGTTGAAGTTGCAAATTCAGAAAGAATAAATGTCAGCGGAATAGGAAATATATCATTCAAGATATATGAAGAAGGTGAAGAAAGAAACATTACCATTCAAAATGTCCTATATGTCCCAAAACTAGGAGGGAACTTGATGTCTATTGGAAGAATCGAAGAAAAAGGCTTGAAGGTAGAATTCGCAGATGGTAAGGCCACAGTGATGGAAAACAATGGCAAAACACTCCTATTAGCTAAGAAGAAAAGAAGACTTTACATTATTGAAGAACAGGTAGAAATTGCTTCTTTAACAAAACAGAAAATATTGAACTGATGCATCGCAGGCTTTGTCACCCACATTATAATACAGTCCACGATTTAGTGTCTGTTGACAAAAACAAAGAATTGACAGCAAATGCACCTTGCTCTGTCTGCATTCAGGGGAAAATGAAGCGAAAGAAGTTTGCAAAGGTTGTCAGTACAAAAGCAAAAGATCTCCTAGAAATTGTACACTCTGATGTTGCTGGAAACATTTCTCCCACATCCTTTGGAGGATCAAGTTATTTTGTAACATTTACTGACGAATTTTTTCACTATACCAAAATTTATACCATGAAGGCCAAGGATGAAGTATTTGAAAAATTCAAAGATTATCGCTGCATGGTTGAGAATCTTCATAACAAAAAAAAAATAAAATTCCTCAGAAGCGACAATGGTATAGAGTTCCGAAATGAAAGATTTGACAAGTATCTTGCTGCACACGGCATTCAAAGACAACTTACTGTGCCTGAGACGCCACAACAGAATGGTTTGTCAGAAAGATTAAATCAAACCCTGATAAACACCACAAGATGTTTATTTATTGAATTCGGAGCAGATCACAAATTTTGGGCAGAAGCAGCAGCTACTGCAGCCTATCTTCACAATAAACGCCCTTCTGCTGCGATCAATGGAAATATCTCTGAGAGATTATGGACAGGCTCAGAAAGCAAAACAGATCACCTCAAGGTCTTCGGATGCAGAGCTTGGAGCCATGTGCGTTCATACTCAAGGAAAGGCAAACTTGCTCCAAAAGCTGTGGAATGTATTTTTGTGGGATATCCAGATGCGTCAAGGGTTATAAACTGTGCGACTTGAAGAAAAAACAATTTTTTGTGAGTAGGGACATCATTTTTGAAGAAGATATTTTCCCATTGAAAACTAATCAGCATCAAAATCCCGAAGAAGCTACATTTAGAATCGAAAACTTTGAAGATTACCTAAATTTGTCTGAAGCAGGAATTGAAGACACACTTCCAGACGACCCAATTCTTGATGCGAGTAACCCAGCTGGAGCAACAAGTTCAAATTTAGAAACACCTGACCAAAGTCTCGAAGAATGCTTTGATGAACAACCTGTAGATGCCTTAGATGTCGAGTATGAAGATCTAGGCAAATTGATTAAAGACAAACAAAAAACCTTGAATATCAATGATCCTGAAGTTGAAGCAGAAACAAATAACCCTATCTGTGAAAATGAGAGAAGCAGAAGATCCAAACCTATCAATCCTCCTAAACATCTGGAAGATTATTATTTATATAACACACAAGAAGTAAACAAATCACAGGATAGTGATCCAGTGACTGTAAAAGACACCCTGCAATCACCTGAAGCTGACATGTGGAAAAAAGCCATGGATGAAGAGATTAAAAATCTTACACAAGCACAAACTTGGGAACTAACCACCAAACCACCAGGTGTGAAGATAATATCTTCCAGGTGGCTGTTCCGCAAGAAGGAGGACACTGGAAAACGTGTAAAGTCTAAGGCCGGATTAGTGGCAAAGGGCTACCTTCAAGTATCCGGTATAGATGTCTAAGACACTTTCTCACCTGTCATCAAGCTTAAATCCATTCGCCTGTTATTTGCCATAGCTGCAGAAAAAGATTTTGAAGTTCAACAAATGGATGTGACAGCTGCGTACCTTAATGGAACATTGGAGGAAGACATCTACATGGCCCAACCAGTAGGTTGTGTGGTGAAGGGCAAAGAAAATCTAGTATGCCATCTAAAGAGAAGTCTCTACGGTCTCAGACAATCTGGCAGAGTATGGAATTCTTGTTTAGATAAATTCTTGATTGAATGTGATCTTAAAAGATCTGATGCAGACCCCTGCATATATTACAACGCTAAAAAGGATCTTATCGTTGGTGTATATGCCGATGATCTGATTAATATTGGAAGATTGAAAAATATAGAAGGCTTTAAGCAAAACATCAAAAGAAAATTCAATGCAAAGGATCTTGGACCAGCCAGCCAAATCTTGTCAATGAAGATAGACAAAGATATTGATGGTTCCATCACTCTAGATCAGATTTCTTACATTACTGAAATCCTTGACACACTTAAAATGTCAGAAGCCAAACCCGCGGCAACACCTTTAGATCCAAACATCAAATACAAGCATGTCGATGACTATCAGTGGGAGAAAATTAAAGAAGAAAGCAGCAGAATACCCTATAGACAAGCAGTTGGAAGTTTTCTGCTCTTGGTATGTGGCACCCGTCCTAACTTGGCGTATGCAGCCACATATATGAGCCAATTTAATGAGAAGCCAAGCGAAGAACATTGGAGGGGAATCAAGCATATGCGGAGATACCTTAAAGGATCCATGCACAAGAAACTTAGGTTCAAGAAGAATAGCCAAGGCTTACAAATCTTTTCAGACGCCGACTGGGCCAGCAACAAAACTGATCGAAAATCTTTTAGCGGATAATCAATTTTTCTCTCTAGTGCACCCATTTCCTGGTCAAGCAAGAAGAAAACTGTCACTGCCTTGTCATCTACAGAAGAAGAGTATGTTGCAATGTGTCATGTGGCGAAAGAAGTGATATGGATCAAGAACTTGCTCACAGAGATTTGTGTGGAGTTTGTGAATACTCCTCAAAAGGTCCATGTTGATAATCAAAGTGCTATTTTTATTGCGAAAAATTCTGTTGCATCAGAAAGAAGCAAGCACATCGAAATTAAATATTTCTTCCTAAGAGATTTAGTGGTCAACAAAGTGATAAAGTTTGAGTATGTGTCGTCCCAAAATAACTATGCAGATTTATTGACAAAACCAGTGTCTAAGAAGATATTGTCCAAGTTCAATTATGGTATGACCTGTAATACATAAGGACATTGCTATGAACTGTATTATATAAGGACATTGGTATGAACTGTATTACATAAGGACATAATGATGAACTGTAAATATTGACCCTTTTCTCCTGCATATTTTTTTTCATTTCTTTTACCAGTGTAACAAGTAAGGTGTTAATTTATGCACTATAATATGTATCGAAGAAGTATTATATTGTGTATTATTATGTCCTCACTTATAATTCCTAAATAGTTAAATTGAAGACTCTAATAATTTCAAATAGTATAATTAGCAAGGGGACGTGTTAAATTATGTTAATCCTAATATTTTAAATGTTATTATTGTATGTATAACTTAACTGTATGTTTAACTTATATACTGTGTTAAATTTGTGAAGTGGCAACAGCCTTTTGAGAAGAAGTTATGTGATTTGAATTGGCAATGTTTAGTTGTTGTCATTACCGCTTCTCGCTTGTTAGCGTGTGTGCTATAGCTACGAAAATGTGATTTCTTATCTACCCCATCTATATTGTAAAGGACAAACATATCTGTGCGTAACGCATACGTCATTCTGAGAATGGCAACACTTTGAAATTTGAAATGAAATTTTGGTTTTGCAATTTTCTTTACTGCAAAATTTTAAACTTCTAAACATCGCACATTTTAAATTTTTACACCGTCGTATAAGGATAAAAATGTACTTTTCAATGCAATTTGTTTGAAAGCTGTATCTCAATTTAATTTTGAGATATTAATTTTTTTGTAGTTTTTAATACATTTTTTGTAAGAAAAAAATGTACTTTTCAATGCAATTTGTTTGAAAGCTGTATCTCAATTTAATTTTGAGATATTAATTTTTTTGTAATTTTTAATACATTTTTTGTAATTGTGGCAACTGAAGTCCGCCATTTCTCTTGAAAGTCATGGAGGGTTTAGAGGGAAAATAATCCCCGAGTAAAGAAAATAATATATTACTGTAGCTTTTGTTGCCGTTTTCTCATAAAAACTGAAAAAAAATGAAATTACAATGCGTGCTATGTCAGCGATTTTTTAAGTTTCCAATCCAAAGCCATTTTCAATTTTTGCACCGTCAAATAGAGAAAAACATCTACTTTCAAATGCAATGTGTTTGAAAATTGTATCTTAATTGACTGAGTTTTTACGGTTTTTAAAATAATTAGTTGCCCGTGGCGACCAGTTTGGTCTCCCTTAAATGGAATGCTAGGCATTATATCGTGTTACTTTTATTCATAAATTAATTTACTTGCTCAATCCTTCGCCAAATCGGAAGATTCTGATAGAGAAATCAAGAACTCGGTATTTTTATGTTAGTCGGGCACAGGTGATAAATCGCCAAACATAGTACCCGTCGTATTTTTTTCATATTTCTAAAGAAATATGAAATATTAAGTTAAAATATAACCCTTTCACTCATTTTAAAATGGATAACTTTAATTTAAAACTGAAACATTTCAAATTCATGAATTTCACTTTAAAAAAAAATCTTTAAAAAAGGAAAAAGAAAAGAAAAGAATAAATACCATAAACCATTTAATTTCAACATCAAAGCATTGTTTTAATTTACACCTCGAAAAATGAAGAATGCTGCTGGCGAGTTAAAAAATGCTATTGGCGATAATTGCGCCCAGCTAATATGAAAGTACGAACTTTTTGTGATCATAGCAACTTTTATGTAGTATTATTTGAAAAAAATATTTTGATGAAATAGGTTGCCAGAAAATACGTTGCAAAATTTCTTTTCTCGCCATGGACCTTTTCTCTATTTCGCCAAGTACCTATGCTGGAAAAGTACCTTCATCTATTTATTTATTTGTTGTATTTTAAATTAGATGAATAAAAGACGGCACAGGTGTCATATACGCACTACGTTGGCGCGACTTTTTCCTGACGCCAATGTCATATACGTACAGGGGTACTTAACTGGCACCAAAGTGTCGTGATTTTGCTTGATATGGTAACCCGGATGTTGTTGTTTATTTATTAATAATTTTTTTATTTACTTTTTTTTAAAAATTATATAAATTGTTTTGTTCTATAGTTATTAATTAAACTTTTTTTTATTTATTGTTATTCCCTTTTTAAAAATATTATACAATAACCAATGAGATGCGTTACATTCAGGTGTTGCCATTAAACAATTAACAAACAATCGCGATTTCTGTGCCACCTACGATAGCATAAAATACATAGATTTTCAAGCATGAATTATTTTTAAATTTATCCATCCCGTGTAGCTCGATTACGAAAGATTAATCTCCCTTAAAAAAATGTAAAAAGTTCAGCATTTGTTTCCGTCTAATGTTGCATAACAAAATTAAAACTTCCTCTATAGAAAAATTAATAAAATAATGTAAATAAGAAAACAATTTAACAGACATGGGATTGAACCACGTGCTTAAAGCACCGAAATGATCGGAAAGACTGTCGTAAGTCGTAAAATCTTGGGCTAATAATTCCTGGCATGCGCTGACATGTAAAAGTATCACTTTTAATAAAATTTAAAACTTTATTTGATTGCATAATTGGTATTTTTCAGATAAAAATTCTTTATTGTGTTAGTGGGCAATCAAAATATATATATTACATGTAAAAAAATAATTACAATAAAAAAAAACAATGGTTTTCACCTATACGCTGTAACCCGAGGAGCTCGGGTTCGATCCCCTAGTATATATAAAATCCTAATGAAACGAATTTATGAAACGAATATATGAAACGGCTGAAATGTATTGATTCTTTGAATCGACTGATTAAACAACTGATTTTGTTTCACGGCGATTTCTCCTAAAATATGGAATACTTTGTGATGAAATTAACACCAAAAATCCGTATTGATCCACAGATCTCTAAACTGATATTAGAATTTTTAAATTCGAATTAGTTTTCGAAGTATTATTTTTTTTCTAATTTTAAATACATTTTTTCTAATGATGGCAACTCAAATTTTAATCATAACAGAATTTTTTTTTTTTCATAATTCAGAAAAGGTTACTATTTTAAATTAATTCAGCGACCAGTTTGGCCTCCTTTAAATCTATGCTAAGAACAATGCTTTTTTTGTATTTCGTTATCATTTTATTAAATACAAAACTTTCCTTTAAAAATGAAACATTTAAATTGATGGCTTTCACTTCTGTTTTTTTTTTTTTTTTAAACAAAACGAAAAGAAAAATATTAGGCACAGATGTCATATACGCACCGGGGTACCTAATTGGCGCACAAATGGCATTATTTTGATAGACATGGTAACCCGGCTATTGTTGTTTATTTAATAATAAATGTTTATTTACTTTTATTTGTTTTTTAAATTTATATAAATTATTTTGTTCTATAGTTATTATTTTTTTTTGCTATTTCCTTTTGAAAATAATAGAAAATAATTAAAAAATACGGTACAATGTAGTAGTTATTCCGTCAACCAATTTCGCAAATTATATAAATCGCCAAACCACTCGCCAAATGGTACAGATTGACAAAATTTATATTTTAAATAACGAAAGAACAAATAAATTAGTATAACATTAATAAATATAAAAATAAAACGTCGAAATAAAAATCACTTGAAGACGTAAACACGTGTAACATTCTAAAAGTCAAGTGAATGTGACATTTGCGATCAAGCATTATAGGCATTTAGTTTTATAGTTCGCGATAGATTTTTTGTCGGCGGGATAACTAAGTAGTACGAAAAATACATATGTAACTAGTATTCGAAAGCGAGGTTTTCGCCAAATTTTCGTAAAAAAAAAAAAAAAAAAAAAAAAAAAAATCATGCCAAACATGACGTATATGACATCTGGCGAAATATTAAATTATGTAACAAACCATGACATTTAATTTCAACTTCAAATCAATGTTTTAATTTACCACTCGAACAATAAAAAAAAATGCTAACTGGCGAGTTGAAAAAAAGATATTGGCGAGATTTGCACCCGGCTTTTTTTTCTTTCGGCACAGATGTCATATACGGCCCCATATTGGCGCGATTTTTTTCTGACGCCAATGTCATATACGCAACGGGTACCTAACTGGCGCCAAAGTATCGTTATTTTACTTGATATGGTGGATGTTGTTGTTTATGCTGTTGATGCGTTCCCCAAATTGGCGTATGAAAAAAATTGCGCCAATATGGTGCGTATATGACATTTGTTCCAAACCTTCATATGAAAGGCGAAGGGATCAGATCGTATTTGTTTATGATGACTTGAACTATTATAATATAGATGAAATGATCAGGATAGAATAATATTTGGCAACTTATCACCTGTGCCTGGATAACATTAAAGTATCAAAACGGCACCTAGAGTATAAAAAGCAAAATGTTCCCCCCGGAACTGTTGATGATAGTCACATGATTTAGGCTATTGTTATAGAGATTGTTTTAAAATATCGGTTGACAAAGACTCTGAATACTTAAATCATTTTATTTTAGCTTCTTTTCAAATGTTTAACTGATCCTCTTTAATCAAAAACGAAAACAACCATCGAATGTCTTAACAGCAACTGATTCTCCGTTAAATTTTTGCAATCAAAGGGAATTGAATGGAAGCCCGTTTACAGGGAGATCTGCACAGCTTTTTCAGTATAATTTAATCTTCTCTAATACACTGTTCAAAACAATTAAAGGATATTGCAGTTTTAGGTGGATTTTGTATCTGGTAAACTGTTTAGCTGATTGATACATGGTCGACAGACATAGTAGGTTATATGAGAATAAATTACACATATTTGGCAGAAAAAAATGCATTTTATTGCGCATTTGTGTACTAAAGGAAAAAAACACAATTTGTGCATATGAGAAAAAAAGAATAAGAAAAGGTGTTTTCTTCAAAGAAAATCATTTTCAGTAGGGGGTATGGTTTCCACGGGCGGCCAGCAACATTGAACACCTTTGAGGCATGGACTCAATGAGGCTATTAATGACGAGTTGGGGTATTCTGCCCCACTCTTCCAGAAGAGCTCTTTCCAGTTCTTGGAGAGTTTGTGGGGGTTGTTGGCAGCCAGAAACTCGTCTTCCTAGAGCGTCCCAAACGTGCTCGATTGGATTCATGTCTGGAGAACACGCTGGCCATTCCATTCGAACGATTCCTTCCTCGAAAAGGAAATCCTCCACCAGGTTTGCACGATGTGGCCTGCAGTTATCGTCCATTAAAATGAAGTTATCTCCGATTGCTGCAGCGTAAGGGACTACAATAGGTCTGAGGATCTCATCCCTATATCGGCGACCAGTCAGAGCTCCATCTCGAATGATGTAGAGGTCAGTGCGCCCGTCAATGGAGATGCCACCATACACCAACACTCCTCCACCGCCAAATCTGACTCTTTCGTGCACGAACGCAGGATTATTCCTACTGCCACGGTCCCTCCAGATGAAAATACGCCTATTATCCGGATGCACAGAAAAACGGGACTCGTCAGAAAACAGAATATTGCTCCATTCATTTCTCCTCCAGTTGACATGCTCGGTTGCCCACTTCCTGCGGTCGCGACGATGCCTTGATGTTAATCTAACACATACCATCGGTCGGCGAGCATACAGACCTACAGCATGGAGCCGGTTTCGGACAGTCTGAGTTGAAATCGTGGTGCCTGTAGCCGAGCGAAGGTGTTGTTGGAGAAGAGTAGCGTTCATGGTTCGGTGTCTCCGAGCTGTTAACACTAAATACCGATCTTCATTGGGCGTTGTTGCCCGTCTACGACCTTGCCCTGGTCTTCGGCCTACACATCCACTCTCCAAAAAACGGTTCCAGATCCTGGAAATGACACTTTGTGACACTCCAATGGCTTGCGCTACTTCGGCTTGAGTTTGGCCCCCTCTAACCTACCAACAATTCTCAAAGTTTCTGAATCTGTCAAATGACTTCGCTGAGACATCGTACTCATCGAAACAAAGCAATCACTGAATGCCGATCATCCTTGTCTTCATTCTCTTTTATCCAGTTGAAAGTCAAATTTCATTCGCTGCCGCTGAAGCGACGTTTTTGACGTCGAACTCAAAATTTGCATACTCCACAGTTTGAAAACCAGAAAAATTTGCATTTGTGATTCTCTTCTTCTATTTTCGGCAAAAAAAATTTCGTTTATATCTTTATTTTATATAAAACTTCAAATATCCTTTAATTGTTTTAAGCAGTGTTTTTTAAAAACCCATTAGATTAGCATGTTTTTAGATTTTTAGATTCTGCGGTGTCTGAACGAATGTTGGCGAGCGTAGCTTGCAGGGAGCAGAGCCCTCTAGTCTTTATATATTAATACAATTATTTAATCTGGATCGTGTCGAGTCAGCACATTTATTTTTGACATTCCCTGCATCAAAGGAAAGAAAAATCCTGACGATGGTCATTTCTCCAATTTTGAAAAATGCAGAATAAAATTATTTGCACCAAAGCTCATTACTTATTATTTTCTACAGTCTTTTTGTGGTGAAATTTTCTTGACGGTTCGTCTATCCTGGGGAAATTATCCCAAAATGACATACCTTATGTTCTTTAATATTGTCACTAGAGGACAGCACTTAACGATACACAGTTATGTTGTGGAATCGATCAGCAACGATAAGCATTTAATGGCGAAGTTTTCAACTTTGTATTTTTCATTGTTTACGAAGAAATTGTTTACACCATCACCAGAAATTTCTTGGGATTTTTTTTGGTGCTAATTCATGTCTGTTTCATTTCAGTGATTACATATCTGAAGTATGAGGTGAGGACTTATTTTTTTTTTCATTATTTTCTGCATATGCAAAAATATATAAATGCATGTGATCTCGAATACTGCCACTGTACATGTACATACAATATGGTGATTATAGGTAAAATGACGTGCCGGTTTTTGAAAAATGGAATCTGTCCCTTAAGCCCAGACATCTTGCTCGATCATGTTTTCTGTGTTCAAGTTGTGACAGAAAGAACACCGGAGAACAAGGAAAGAAACGATAGCAACACAAGTTCTATAGATTACAGCCTATCTAGACCTAATCCGTCAATTTTTAGAGTTTAAATGTCACCTCCTCCAACTCTCGCGCCGACAACATCCGTTTCTGATACTTGAAGATGTATGTATCTTTTCAACAGATAGCATCTTCAGGTTCATCATCTTCATTTATCAGACCACTCTATATGCCTCCACTTCAGGTGCACCTCATGGTAGACCATCCTTTAAAAAGAGAAGCGTGAAGGTGCACTAATATGACTAGCAGGCATATTTTTTTTCCCAACGGAGTTTTGCCATCTCGTAATCTGATTGGTCAGAGCTTTCGGTGTCATTGTGACAATTCTTGGCGGGGATCGTATTTGGCGAAAACCACCAGAGCCAGTTATTTCGATGGCAAAAGGGATTTATTTATATGCTTTTAACACTTGTTTAGCAAGATAATTAGAGATTTCATTGTATTATAAAAATTAACAGAAAAATAGTAAATTAGTTTTCTATTTGGTTCCCCCCCCCCCCATTCAATTAATTCTAAATATTAACCTGCGTTGATTGATCTTGTAATAAGTAAATATCCCGCCCTCCCAACAGAAGAAAATGTAATCTTTATTATGCCATTGGGGGGGGACATTTAAAAAAAATATTACTATAAAATAACTTTATGAACAAAAGATTAAAAAAAATAATCTTAAAAGATTAAAAAAAATAATTTTATTTATGCTGGCAGAGCGAAGGATGGGGTAGCTTAAATAAGCAGGGGTGGGGATGGGAATTCAGATGATTGATTAATTACTGCAGCTATAAAATAAGAAGTAGGACAGAAAAATTTTAAATAATTGTAATAAATGTAATTTTTTTTATAATTTAATGTATATATATATATCATTTAATAATAATTTAATAATTTAGAAAAAAATTAAAATTTTATATTTTTAAGGACTTAATTGTTTAATTTAAAAAATTTGATGGGAGAGGAGACATTTAAAATTTGGTAGGGGAGGGGATATAAGGTAGAAAACTTTCGACTTCCCGCCCCTTGCACGTAAAGTTTTAAATCTCTACATGTATTTTTTTTATATTATTGCATTTCATTTTTCTATTATATTTTAGAGAATGCATTGAAGGGAAATGATAAAAGTATCTCGGTGACTCAAATAATCAGAAGGTTTTGTAGAAAAATAAACTTTATTAACATAACAACACATAGTCAAATATTCGCCATCGTCACTGACAGAATAATCTGCCGCTCTCTGCAGAGTTCGAATGTTACTGCGTCACGTGACTTCAAAAGCTCTCCGCAGAAAACGCGGGGGGAGGAAATGCGCCTCATTGCTATTGGCTGGCTCCTCGCGTGCGAGAGAGAGAGGGAAATAGCAGACGGCTACAGAGTATGCCCCCAGTGACGAAGTCGCGATTACAAAAAGGTAGCAATTAATAAGATACATAAGAAAGGTCTTGAGTAAAATTAAAATACATATGATGCAAAAAAAAATAGAAAATATATTATGCATTACATGAAAAACAATACTTTTGAGAAGGAAATAATATGCACACTATAAACATCAAATGTTTTAAACAATATAATCCATAACGAGATGTTTCGGAAACCGAACTTTACGACCAGATTTGGTGGTAGGGTGGTCGACAGGAGTAGTTGGAAAATTTATGGGCTCATTTTGTTTTTGAGGTTGGAAAGGTGAAATAGAATCTGCTAATTGATACGCAGGTTTAATGCGATCAATAGATACAGTACAGCGCTTCCCGTTTAATTCCAAGTCAAACGTTTTCTCAGACCTGTCAATCACTCGATGAGGTCCTGTATAAGGGGGTGATAAGGGAGGATTGACTTTATCTGATCTAAGAAACACGTGTGAACAGGTTTTTAATGAGGGATTGACATAAATTTTAGGATTGCCGTGCATTGCAGTGGCAATGGAATTTAACTTTCTCATTTTTTCAGTTAACTCAGTCACGTATGTAAGAGTAGGTGGTTGATTTATAGTTTCAGTGTTTATGAGATCAGAGGGTAGTGCCATAAACAAGTTGAGCACAGGTCGCTTGGATATAATTTTTAAGAGCAGTGCGTAAACCAAGTAAGACAATGGGGAGGATTTCAGTCCATTGAATTTGATTGTGAGCTTTAAGAGAGCTCTTAAGATGGCGATGGAATCTTTCAATAAAACCGTTAGACTGTGGATGGTATGCTGTAGTTCTGATGCGTTTACATCCTAATCTATCTGTAAGCTCTTTGAAAAGAGTGGACTCAAAATTTCTACCCTGATCAGTAGTGATGGTAACAGGGGTTCCAAATCTGGAGATCCAACTGTGTATCAATGTACGAGCAGTTGTTTCTGCAGTCATATCAGATGTGGGTATAACTTCGGGCCATCTCGTGAACCTATCAATGATGGTCATGCAATACTGATTGCCATCGGATGATGGTAAAGGTCCGATAAAATCAATATGAATATGGGCAAAACGAGCATCAGATTCAGAGAATGTACCAATTGGTGATTTGGTGTGTTGAAAGATTTTAGCTTTTTGACATTTCGTACAGCTGCGAACCATAGATTTTATGTCCTTACGCATGCGAGGCCATACAAATCGTTTGGAAATTAAATCTAATGAAGCTGAGATACCAGGATGCGAGAAATAATGCAAGGTTGAAAAAACTGATTGTCGCATACTTTTAGGAACAAATGGTCGAGGATGTTTTTGTGACATATCGCAATATAAATGTACATCTTCGAGCGGAAAATAATGTTTTTCTAATTTTAATGAAGTGGTGTCAAATTCGAGAAGTTGTTTTAGCTCTTCATCATTTGTCTGAGCAGTGGCAAACTCTTTAAAATCTAACACATTAGGAGAAATTGAATCTATCTTAATTCGAGATAATGCATCGGCCACAATGTTGTCAGAGCCTTTAGTATATCTAATATCAGTAGAAAACTGTGAAATATAGTCTAAATGTCTCAATTGACGTGGGCTACATTTATCAGGGTTTTGTTGAAATGCGAATGTAAGGGGTTTTTGGTCTGTATAAATAATGAAATTCCGACCTTCTAGCATGTGTCTGAATTTTTTTATAGAACAATAAATAGCAAATAATTCACGATCATAAGTAGACCAATTTCTTTGAGATTTATTTAATTTACAGGAATAAAATGCTATTGGTTCCCATTGGTTTTCGGAGAGTTGCATTAAAGATCCACCAATTGCGACATTGCTGGCATCGACCCATAAGCTTAGCTGGGCGCCAGGAATTGGATGTCGTAATAATGTAGCTCGAGCTATAGCTTCTTTTGAAGCAGTGAAGGAAAGAATGGCTTCATCGTTCCATTGTAATTGCTCAGTTTTGTTAGCATTGGAACGGGGATGTTTTTTCTTATTTTTGTGTCCTTCTAAGAATTTAACGAGTGGAGCTAAATTATCGGCAGCTTTGGGAATGCACCGTCGATAAAAATTGAAAAGACCTAAGTAGCGTCTTAGTTGAGTTAAGGTAGAGGGCTGGGGGAAATCTAGGATGCATTTTACACGATCAGGTAAGGGTTCAATTCCTTCAGCTGAAAGTTTGAATCCTAGAAAATCGATAGTGGATGGGCCAAATTTACATTTATCAACATTAATACGTAGACCATACTCTTTAAGTCTAGAAAACAACATTTCAAGATGTTCCAAATGTTCAGTTTCATTATTTGATGCAATTAGAAAATCATCAAGAAATGCGTAAACAAATCCTAAGTCATGAATTACGTCATCAATAAATCGTTGAAAAGTTGAGGAAGCGTTACAAAGGCCGAATTGCATACGAGTGCTTTCGAAAAGTCCGAATGGAGTGCAAATCGCAGTTTTATGTACATCATCAGGATTTATGGGAATTTGATGGTAGGCTTTTACAAGATCAATGTGACTGAAGATTTGTTTACCATGTAATTCAGCAGTGAAATCTGCGATACAAGGGATAGGATATTTCTCTTTAACAGTTTGTGCATTTAGAGCACGATAATCACCAACAGGTCTCCAATCGACAGATCCTTTCTTCGGCACCAGGTGCAAAGGCGAAGAGTAATTACTTTTAGAAGGTCTCATATGACCGAGTTGTAGCATGTGCTGAAATTCAGCTTTGGCAATTTTTAACCGATCTGGAGCTAGCCGTCTAGGCTTAGCAGCGACTGGAGGCCCCTTAGTGTTTATATAATGCACAGTATTATGCTTAACCGGTTGGTTAGGATCCGGTAATTTCGTGATTTCAGGAAATTTAAATAATAATTTACCATATATATCATTTACAACATTGGGTTTCACAGAAAATATATTACAAGTACTTAATATAGCAGGAGCTTTTAAATTAGTAGTGGAATCAATAAGACGCCGATTCCGTAAATCAAGTTTTAAATTAAAATTATGCAAAAAATCAGCTCCTAAAATAGCACATGAAACATCACAAATATAAAAAGAATATGTAAAATTTCGGCGTAGGCCTAAGTTGATATTAATACATTTACGACCATACACATTAATTTTTGTGCCATTAGCAGCACGAAAGGTTTGAAGAACAGGCTTAGTTTTGTCATTTTTATTCGCGGCCACAAGTGAGGCATCAGATACAGAATCGACTAGAAAACACATACCTGATTTTCTGTCTCGAACGAAAAGGCGACGAGAAGGTGCTGGGGAGAAGTCCGTCGCCGCTACTCTTCCCGCTTCTGGTTTTCCGAATAAGAATACGGCGCTAGGCACTTTTTTGCTTTTTCTTGATATTTTTGGTGATACCAACACAATGTTGCATCCCTATGGCGCGACTGAGAACGATTACGCTGATGGTTATCACTTCTAGATACACTTCTTGAACGACGAAGATGAGCGACCTCTTGGCGTAATGCTTGGATTTCTTTTACGAGCATATCAATGGCTGGTGGTGTCTGAGATTCAGTTCTTGGTGTTCGAATCGAAACAGAACTAATGTTGGAAGGCGTTAATTCAATTATTCTATCAGCAATATCTGCCGCTTTATCTGGAGTAATTTTTTCAATGGAAGCTAGAATCGTTTGCACAGTGATTGGCATTTGTTGAGTAAACAGTTCTAAAAGAAGATCGTTACTAATATTATGGCTTTCAGCCCGTCTTTTCATTAATCGAAGTAATTCAGTTGGTTTTCTGTCACCCAGGCTTTCTCCAGCTAGCAGTTTCCGTATTTCTAAAGTACGACTTTCTCCACAACGTTCGATAACTTTTGCCTTCAAAATCTGATAAGGATCAGTAGGATCAGGACTCATAAGTATGTCTCGAACCATAGTAGCAGTAGCAGGTGGTAGATGCGCTACAACATAATTATATTTTGTTTTCGACTCAGTAATAGCTTTAGGAGTAGCTAATTCGAATGTGCTTTCCAGCATATGAAACCATAATGTAGGGTCCACAGGGATATAGGGTGGAATGACTACGGCAGATGTTTCAGCAGTTGCCATTTTGCTAGTTAAACAAAATGTTCCATGAAACAGTTGAATAGTTCGACGTTCTATGAAATAGTTGAAGGTTCAAAAATCCGCGGTCACCATTTTAGAGAATGCATTGAAGGGAGATGATAAAAGTATCTCGGTGACTCAAATAATCAGAAGGTTTTGTAGAAAAATAAACTTTATTAACATAACAACACATAGTCAAATATTCGCCATCGTCACTGACAGAATAATCTGCCGCTCTCTGCAGAGTTCGAAAGTTACTGCGTCACGTGACTTCAAAAGCTCTCCGCAGAAAATGCGGGGGGAGGAAATGCGCCTCATTGCTATTGGCTGGCTCCTCGCGTGCGAGAGAGAGAGAGAAATAGCAGACGGCTACATATTTGTTATTACTTTCTTCTATCTTTAGAAAGAAGAAAGTATTGGATTCGTGAAAATTTCCGACTTCAGGTTTTCGACGGATTTATATGTTTTAGAATTTGATGGTTTTTAGAAAATGTCTGTCTGTGAGTCTGTCAGTCACTCTGTGAGTCTGTATGTGGCAAAAATTTTGTGGACGCTCTGTCTCAAGAACTAATGCACGGAATTTCACAAAATTTTAGATTCAGTTAGACTTTGATATAAACTGGTCCTGGTTAGTTTTTGGTGTAAATCGTTCAACAGGTGGCGCTACTACGCAGCATTTTTCGCGATTTCCGCTATATATACCATTTGTACGTTTTTACCTATGAATAGTGAATGCTTCCCAATCTATGCACATGTGTTTGTGTGCATAAACTATCACAAATACGATACATTTATTTTTGTGTGTATCAAAGACGAAATGTTGGCAATACTTTCCCCATTCCAAGCGAAGAGAAAAGGAGTTCTTTGCTGCATAGTAAAAAAACAACTAAATCTGTGTACTAATTCTAACAACTAAAGATGTACATGAAAGATCACGACCTACGGTGCACATTCCTGTTTTCTTGCATCGGGACCCCGGCGCGATATACAATGCAGCATATGTCCCGGACGGGGGGTGAGGCACATACTGAGGCAACATAAGCAAAATGAAGTGCGACTTAGGAGAAGAAACAGGTCGAAACAAAGAAGAAAGCTGTTTCGAATCTGTTTTAAATCTATTTTTCTCCGAGGTTGAGCGACATGTTGCATGAATCGCCTCAGTGTGCGGCCTCCCTAACGTGGGAACCCCTCTGTTTCTTTCCGTTAAAGTGTTTAGTTAAAAAGAGTTCTTTCATGCACAGTAAACAAAGAATAATATATGATCACATTTCTTATTCCTTTCACATTTTATTTACCATGTATTGAATTGAATATATGCACATTCATATCCAAATATGTACTCATTTTCATCCGAAAAAAAGTTTTTCTCAAACTTAATCCCAACAATCGAGTGATTTAAAGTGGATTTTTTGGTTCGGGTCGGGTACAACTCGAACCATGCAGGATTCAAATTTGTAGTTAGAAAGCTACTTTAAAATTACAGTAAGTAATCAATAATCTAACACCCCCCCCCCTGAAAATTGCACTTCCCCACCCTTTGCTTCTTCAACATATAAATTCTAAAATTACATATACAGTAGAGTCTCAAAAATCCGCACAGCTTGGGACCAGAGGCTATGTGGATTTTAGAATTTTGCAGATTTTAGAGTTTTGCACATTCTGATGGGTTAAATGATTTTTTTTTTTTACTTACCTATATTCATTTACAAGGAGAACATGTAATAATTCAATTTAAGCAAATCAAAACTTGAATCTCTTTTATTTATCTGTACTTTATCATTTTAATATCCAGAATTATTTTTTATTGCAATTTTTTAACATTTCTTGAACAGTCTTTTGCTTGAGAACTTTCATTTCCTCTTGATGAAGTTTCTTTTGAATTTTGCAAATAGTCATTATTTCCTGTTGGTCTATTAAAACTCTGCTGCTCCAAGAACTTTAAAAAAAAATTTTCATCTAAAACTAATCATTCTTCAAACTTTATTTTTTTCTCCCAATCAGTGTCAGACACAGTTTCACTGTCTTCAGGTGGATTAATTGTTGAAGAAATGCAACATGATTTTAAGTCTTCATCTTTATTGTTCACCCATTAAACAATTTCTTCTTCTTCGGAAAGCTCTTCTGAACCTGGGTTAATTTTTTTTTGCATAATTCAACAGTTCAGATGCTTTAACTGGTGGTAAGGTTAACTGAAAACCTGGAAAATTTGTACTTCATCCTCATTTTTGATAAATATAGAGCCAGGCCATATTTTATGCCATGCATTAATTAAGGCCTTGCATGAAATATAAAATAAATTAATTTACTACTTTTTTTAGTGACCGATAGATGGTGGTGCCACTACTAAAACTTTTCTGGCCTTCTTTACATTTCTCTTCTATTTATATTGTTTTACATTTTGTTGTGTGTAAGTCTCTGTGAAATAAAAGCATTTTATTTGTGTAATATGTGTCATTACTATTTTCCCATAAATTTACTTTAAAAATAATTCTATTTTTGTTCACTGATATATGGAATAAAGATTAAAGAATATTTCTTAATTTCAAATTTCACTGTTTATGTTTTGAAATGCAAGCGGATTTCAGAAGATTGCGGATTTTAGAAGTGCGGATTTTGGAGACTCTACTGTACATATTGTAATCTCTGTCCTGTTTCATATTGTATTGTAATAATAAATAAGCAAATTATCAATCAGCTACATTTCCCCTTTTGAAAATGCCAGCCCCCCTCCCCCTATCCCATCAGCAAATAAAGCTTAAAGGATTTTTTAATTAGAAAGTTATTAAGTTTTAAATTATGAAAAATATTAATTTTTAAGTAATTTAAAATTATGAAAGGAAAATATTGCTAAATTTAAAATTTAACTAATTTATACAAAAAGTATATCTATTGCAATTATTAAAAACAATTTTTTTCAGTCATCTAAATCCTCTACTTGAAATTTACAATTCCCCCAATCTTTACTTCACCCAGCATACAGAAGTTATCTTTATATCTACATTTTTGTTAATATTTTATTCTATTTGTTTTGTTATGTTACAGTAATACTAAATAAATAGTCTTCTGAAATAGCCCCCCCCCACCACACACACTGATTTAGACGATTTTTTTAAAAAGCAGAAGTCATCGAAACGCAGGGGGGGGGGGGGAGCAATTTACATATTAAAAGATCAAACAGCGCATGAAAATACTTATCATTAACCGATTGGATAGAAAAAATTCAAATTGAAAACTAATTTGACATATTTCTATTTCTATTAATTTTTATGATACTGTAGTTTCTCTAATTCTCTCGGTCTCTCCTGTGATGCAAGGTCTGTGGTGATTTACGACAAACACGATTCCCGCCAAGAATTTTCACAATGAAGACGAAAGCTCTGGCCAATCAGATTACGAGATGGCAAAACTCCGTTGGGAAAAAAAAAAAAAAAAATGCGACTAGCAGTCCTTGCTGAAGCGAACGCAAAAGCTGCTGAGAAACATAATTCACAGTGAAGATGTGCAGCTTTACAGGCTCCAGTAGCATAGCAATTAAAAAAATTATGAGGGGAGGAGGAGGGGGTCAAATAGTTTTTAACTCAGAATGCTTAAAATAACTGCGAAACTGAGAAAACCAATTAATGATAAAGCATCTAATTAATAAGTAGTAATGTAGATTAAATAATTAATTAATTACTTTATTTAATTTTATTCATAACTAGCTAACTTGCTCGGCGTTGCCCGGGTACGTCAAAAAACAACTCGAATTGCGCAAAAGCTCTGAAAATCACAATAAGATATCGCGAAAAAAATTTAAATTGCTGCACAAATTTCGAAAAGAGAAAAAAATTATATATTGTGTTCGAAGATTGAAAGTTGATTCCTTTCACTAATGTGGGAAAATGGTAGGAAATCGCTAAAATACACTAAAAATCACATATAAAATTCCCGAAAAATTCGAAAATTGCTATACGAAATTCGAATTTGAAATGAGGGCAGAAATTACTTTGTATTATAGGCCAAAAATTGAATGTAAAAAATTGCAGCAGATCGCGAAGAAACGCAGAAATCGAATTAAAAATCACAAAAAGTTCAAAAATCACGAAAGTCAAAATTTACTGTAATTGGATAAAAGTTTCAAATCTAATTCCTTTGACCTGCGGGCTTTTTTAAAATTTATGTTTGGGAAAGCATGCTAAGCATTGTATCATGTTACTTTTATTCATAATCTAATTTACTTGCATTCCCTTAAATATAATTAATATAACCCCTTAAGTTAATATTAGTTTTTGTTGCAATAAAATACCTCAATTTGTTCATTTTCTGTAAGCAAGTAATCCCTATTGGTTTACAATGGAAGTCTATGGGAATTTGGCGAAATATTAGAGATATCGCCAAGTTGGCGTCACTTTTGGCGACTAATTTTGGTCGCCAAGTTGGCGGCATTCGGCGACAGAACTGTGTCCCCCCTACGGTAACCCTCTTATAGGTATGAAGATGCATTAAATGCTGTTCAACAATCGAATAAAAAATTCACTAAAAATTCAAAAATCGCTGTACGAATTCCGAATAAACTTTTTTGAAAAGAGAGCAAAATTTACTGTATTGAGTTAAAAGAAAGAAACCGTATTCTTTTCACTAATGTGAAAAAATCGCCTCGAAACTTAAAAAAGCGCTAAAAATCGCATAAAAAATTAAATAAAAAAAAATGGAATATCGGGCTTCGAGGTGCAAAACTGCATATATAGACGAACCTTTTCCTCAAATTTTGTAGCTCTACGTGCAGCGGTCCCTTCAGAACACCGTCGTCACACTCACTCACACACAAACTTCTTTCCTTATTATGTACCGGTTGTCCTAAAAAGGACTGACTGATTTTAAAATTCAATAACTTTAAAACAATGACAGATATTTGAAAAATTTTTACAGGAGGGTTATGCATAAGGTTAAAAGTGAAATTATATGGGGCATTCTCACAATCTTTTGACTTTCATGTTCCTGAATAATCATTTTTATTTTAATACACTTTTTTGTGTTTTTATTATTTCATATACTGGGGAACATCCATTGCATGATTTCAAAACAATATTAACGAGATAAATAAGTTTTGGACGATGTTGGGGGTCCAAACACCTGGAAAACTCCTATACCGTCCCTGATGCTGATTTTTAAGTTTGGAGCTGTCTGGATAAAATTGCTTCGATAAAAATATTTCGATGTAATTTTTTTCTGAAACTGGAACTATCGTTTGATATAAATATGTAGCTAAAAATTAATCTGCACACATTTTTAGGGTTGTTATTATTTTTAAAACTCTGTCCCTGGGTTTTAGATACCTTACCATCCCTCTTCTAAAATTATACAGAAAATCATTTCAGATGCAGCCACAGATTTTTTTTCAAGTTTTTTCTCATGCAGAAGTATGCTAGAGAAATAATGTCTAAAATTCTTTGGCAGGAAATTTACTATAGAATTTAAATCAGCATTTAAATATCAATTTCAAGCATCGTGGCTTTATTGGTAGTCTCACCGTCCCCAAGGTTTATTCCTGCACTTTTCGAGGTAAATTAAAAGAAAAAAAATAATTTTATCCAATGTTAACAACTGTTTCTAAAAATCAATGAACATTGTGGCTATTACTTAGTCTTAACATGATTTTCCTAAAAATAGGTGATAATTTTCCTTACCGTTCCTTTTTTTACCATTTCCTCCCTTTTTTCCAATACCATCCTCTTATTCCATCTCTTATACCATCATCCTTACCGTTCCTTCTTTAACACCCCTTTAACACAATGTTATACAAAAATTCTGTATTAAAAGTAATACATTGTTATTATTTCTTATTTGAATGTCCTGTGGGTACTATGCAAATTCATTATAAGTAAAAATTTAGAAGAAAATAAAAAGTTATAGGGGTAAAAGGAAAATTAAACTCGCAAGTTTAACTTAAACCTCAGTTAAATAAAAAATGTTTCGCTACTGACCATTTTTTCTTTATTTTGAATCATTAAGGCATTCGTCTATCAGATTAAAATGTTATTTCAGCAGGTTTAATTTTGTCAGTTTTTTTTCCCAAAAGTCAAAAGATAGTGAGAATGCCCCATATATGGAATTCTGACTTCTTAAAATTTGCTCTCCCTCTATTTTTTATCAATTGTGATATAACATGAAAATCCGTGGACTACTTGAATATCTTCATTACATAGTGAATGTGCCGGTGTTTCTTGGCGTGCAAAAAGAAATGTGTTTGTGATGTAGGTAAGTACAGTCGTGAAAAAAAAAAGTAAACACCCCCTACTAACTCCTCAATAAATCATCGTAGACGAAAGTTACTGGTACCGAACGATTGGAAATAAAGTCTACTTTTAAATGATGCATATAAAATTTTCTTAGGGGGTCATCTATATATTAAAACGAATCCAAACTTATTTTTTTTCAATGGCAATACCCAATTTTAACGAGATATTTCAAATCTTCGGTTCAAACTATGCCTAGACACCAAATTTCATGTCATTTGAATGATAAGTTTTTGAATTATAAACATTCAAAATTTAGTGCTTCTAATGTTAAATTACATTTTCATATTTTTATTTATATCTCCTGAAATTATGCTCCTAATGTGCTAATTTTTTTTGTAGCAATAATACTAATATACCCAAATATAAATACGCTGAATTTGCAATTTTTATAATTTTATGATGTGAATTATGAATTATGAAATTAATATTCGAAAAAATTATGAATTGCAACCTATAGTTTTTTTTTGATGGATTTAGATTTATTAAGTCTTGCTTTATAGAAAACCAAAATTTCACATTTTTCTTCCACGTAGTTTTCAAATTATGCTTAAAAAACGGCAAAATGATGGTTTAAGGGGCCGTCTATGATGGAAGTGAGTAGACATTTTGAAATTTATTCTGCTGTACTGTAATCTAATAGGCTTCATTGACTCCTTGAGTGGCGCTTAAGGTGCCTTGATCAAGAAAGGAGCTCTCTCGGTTAACAGTGGAGTACGGAACTTCAATTTGGATACAGCCCTTAAAATAAGCTCGTTTTAAAATAATTAATTTCTCGAAAACTTATGATACGAATTGCATAAAAATTCGTTTTTAGGCTAATTGAAGGGTGTATTTATGCTGTCAGAATTGTGTACTGCCATTGAAAAAAAACAAAGTTTGGGTTCGTTTTAATATGTAGATGGCCCCCTAAGCAAATTTTATATACATCATTTAAAAGTAGACTTTATTTCCAGTCGTTTGGTACCAGTAATGTTCCTGTACGATAATTTGCTGAAGAATTAGTAGGGCGTGTAGTGATGGGCGATAACGAGATGTTTTTCTCGATTCTCTCGATTGTATGGACATCTCGATAGTTTTCGATTGTGTAAATATTTTCTCGATGACTCTAGTTTGCCAACTGCTTTTATACTTCATAAATTTATCAAGAATCGTCTGCAGGTAAACTGGAATGAGTCGGCGTTAATAAGGACTAAGTGGTTTCGCCCGCTAGCGGGCCCTTCCTTTAGTCGGGGCCTCTAATTTATACGTAATCTTGTAATATGCCATCTCGAACTGGCTTCCCGCTATATAAGGCACTGTATAGCAGGCGTGGTGTGCACGGACGATAATATGTTGTAAAAAAATAATCTCGAACCGGACGAACCTCGGACCGGATACCTGGGGGGGGGGGGGGTGTCAAGGTGAGGGGAGGAGCACAGCAGCAGCATATAAATATAGCTAAATATAGAAAAGTACCCCCGTGGGTGCAAAATGGGGAGGGTGGACACCGAAGGTGCATAATATCAATAAGTAGTCACAGACCTTTCCAACGATATGTCACATGAGGAATCTTGGCTAAATTTAGAAAGTTCCCCGTGGGGGGCAAAGTGGGGGAGGTGCATAACATGAATAAGTGGTCACAGGCCTTTCCAATATGTAACATGAGGAGAGTCAGCAAAATTTAGAACAAGTGGGTAAGTGTGATCACAGATCGCACAAAGGGTTTCGTTTAATATTCCTTTCAAAACACTTTTTCTTTTTGAAAAATCTGTTAGTTCAACATTTCGCAACCAGGGGGCACATTCGATTCTAAACAAACATCTATCCGAACGAAAACCCGTTTTACATACTATCCGTAGACACAGTAAACTCTCTGTAAGGCGAACTCTGTGTAAGACGGAAATCTGTCTAACTCGGAAAGATTTTCAAGTCCCTGTGAATCCATAGACATAGAGTAAAATTTGTCTAAGGCGGAATATTGTCTACTACGGAAAATTTTCTTGGTCCCGATCGCTTCCGCCTTAGACAGAGTTTACTGTATATTAGTCGAGGGGATTGGGCTCATAGCACCCGAGATCAGTAGGCGTACCTGGCAGTAAAAAATGGAACTAAAATATGTAAGGCTATGGTGCATAATATGAAAGAAGGTTCAAAGGGGTGTCGGCAAAAGTTGGAAAATTTCTCCCCGGGTTAAAAGGGCGGAGGTTAGAAAAATTACTCAAAATACACAAGTTAGAGCCCGGAGGGGTTAATTATTATATAAAACTTTTTAAAGATTTTATGATTTGTCGTGTGGTCTGAGGTATTCAGCTATACGTATGTAAAATTTCATGTCTCCAACTTAATTAGGGGCTCTCTTAGAAAGAATTGCTTCAAATACATGTGTGGTAGCTCAAAGGGTTAAACGTAAGACTTTTTCAAGATTTTATGATTTGTCGCTTGGCCTCAGGAGTTCTGCTATAAGTATGCAAAATTTAAAATCTCCAATTTAATTGGGGTCTCAGTTAGAAAGAATTGCTTAAAATACACGAGCTGGAGTTGAAAGGGTTAAACATAAAACTTTTTCAAAATTTATTATTTGACGCGTAATCTGGGATGCTGAGCTATAAGTATGCAAAATTTCACGCCTCCAATCTAAATAGGGGCTCACTTAGAAAGAATTGTTTAAAATACACATGTGGGAGCCCAAAAGGTTAAATGTACGACTTTTTCAAAATTTTATGATTTGTCGTTTAATGTGAGGTATTCAGCTATAAGTATGCAAAATTTCACGCCTCCAAACTAATTAGAGGCTTACATAGAAAGAACTGTTTAAAATATACATGTGGAGCCCAAAGGGTTAAATGTGCGACTTTTTCAAAATTTTACGATTTGTCGTATGATGTGTGGTGTTCATCTATAAGTATGCAAAATTTCAAGTCTCCAACACGTATAGTTTCTGAGAACGGGTTCTGTGACAGACAGACAGACAGACAGACAGACGGACGGACGGACAGACAGACCGACAGAGGAGCGAGACGAATAGGGTTTCGTCAGATGAACGAAACCCTAAAAATGCCCCGGTGGCAAAATGGGGAAAGGGGCAGGTAGGTGCATAATATGAATAAGTGGATTTCCTAATGATGTATCACATGAAGAGTGTCGACAAAAGTTAGGAAAGTGCTCCCCCCTCCCACCCCAAGTGGCCAACTACCGCACTCCCCGGAATACAACCCAACTTTTTGAAATTTCATGTATTATAAATAATACCGGGTGGCTCCGTAAAAAAATCCGATCTAAAATGATGAGAATGCAAAAAAGTTTGAAAACGACCCCCCCCCCCCACAGTGAGAGCAAAATTGGGGAGGGGGAGACGAAAGTCTCATAATATGAAAGAGTTATCCAAGAGCTTTCGGATGATATGTCACATGACGGGTTCAAAAAATGTCTGAAAATTGCTTCCCCGACCCCTCTCCCCAGTGGGCCCACTCTTTCGCCCCGAAATTGATGCAGCCCCCTCTTTCAAAATTTTTATGTTTAATAAATAATAAATACCGGAAGACCCCGTAAAAAAAATTCACATCTAAAATGCTATTTATCATAGAAATCGCTACGGTTTTAAAAATTTGTTCGCCCCTCCCCACACCCAAAATTCAATTTTGGGGGAAGAAAGGTTTATAATATGAAAGAGTAGTCAGAAAGATTTCCGAAGATATATCACATGAGAGGTTTCATAAAAGTTTGAAAATTGCACCCCTGTGGGTCCACTCTCACGCCCCTTGAATACTCCCGGAATTCCCCCAACTCTTAATATTTTTATATTTAATAAGTATTATTTTTCTGAAGGCTCCGACAAAAAAAAATTTTAAATGATAATTATTCTAGATATCGCTACAGTTTTAAAGATTTGTCCGCGCACACCCTCATCCCCCGCATCCTGAAATTCAACTGTGGATGGGAGAAAGGTTCATAATATGAAAGGGTTGTCAAATTCCGATGATGTATCACATGACGTGTTCGGTAAAAATTTGAAAATCCCCCCCCCCCGTGTGTCCATTCTTGCGCCCCCCGAAACTCACCAATCTCTGTCTTTGAATTTTTTTTTCTTTAATACATAATATTTATCGGAAGGCTCCATCATTTCACTGCTCATTGTCATACCTATCTCTCTTTCCAGCTCTCCCCTCGATATCTCTTCTCGGCCCTTCTTGACCGAGAACGAGAAATCAGTTTTCTTGACAATCATCGAGAGTAACATGTCGAGAATGGAAGAAAAGTGATTTCTCATTCTCGGCCTTAGTTAGAACCGAGAAGACATATCTCGAGGTAAGCGAGAGGTTTTCATCGAGGAGAGGTATCTCTCGAGGTAAGCGAGAGGTTTTCATCGAGGAGAGGTATCGCTCGAGATAAACGAAAGGTTTGCATCGAGCAGACTTTAGTTGAGGTGCGAGCGCGAGAGAGAGAGAGCGAGAGAGAAATTAATGAGCATATTCCATCTACGTCATGATTACGTAGGCTGGGTTGGCTCAAGGTTATTAGACATATAAGGTTGGCTCGTAACTTTTCACCCAATCGGAGAGATCTCGCTCTGCTACGTCAGGCTACGTCACAAGAATCCACAATCAGAATCCATCCCGTGCTAATAGCGTTATGTACAGTTGAATTGTTATGTAATTTTAAGTGGAAAAAATTATTAATACTTTTTTTACACGTGTAAAGAAATAATAGACCTTAGTTTTAAAGAAAATTAATAAGTTTTAAAATCTGTACAGTGACACGAGGGGGGGGGGGGGAGAGAAAATACAGTTATAGCTGAACTATAATTCTTATTCTCTCTCTCACTCTCTCTGTTATTTTGTTATTAACGTATATATTTTTTACTTATCAGTTGTCTATTTCTTATTTTTTTATATATATATATATTTATTAAATTAGTAAAATAGTGGGTTGCAACTTGAATTCATTTTATTAAAATGTACGTTTTAATATGGAATTTCTACAAATTAGAAAAACAAAATAATATTTTCTCAGAATTACGTTTATAAAAACTAATAAGTTTAAAAATCCTTTTTAGTTGTAAAAAACATTAAAAATACTTACAACATATGCAATTATTATTCTTTTAAAGCAGATTAGTAAAGTACAGAGTCAAAAATTCGGAATCCTCCGGAACTTGTCGATTGGACTTTTCCGAATTTTGAATCATTTGCATAATTAATAAAAAAAAATATGAAAATTTTATCCATTTTTACCGGCGAATTATTTACGTATTACAAAGCATTTGAATACTAAAAAGAAAACAATTAATTAATAATTAAAAGAAAATAAATTAAAATAATGCTAAAGCAGATATTTTAATTGGGGAATATATCTTTTTTAAAAGGTAAAAAAACTTCATCACAATTATAGATTTTTTTTAATGTAGTTTTTAATGTTTTCATGAATTTTGCCAAACATTCTTTACATTACTAATAGGAATCTGATTACAATATTCTAATTCAGTATAATAAATGTTGACCTCTTTTCAGTGAAGTTTATTTTGAAATCATACATCGACTTTTCAATGTTTCGCATTTTTTAAAGCGATTTTAAGAAGTTTTTTTTTTTTTTTTTTTACGTTTCACGGCGACTTTTTGACTTTCGTAAAGCTAATTCGATTTCAAAGTTTTAGCCTAATTAATATATGGTAAACTTCTTACCCATGATTAGTGATTTTTTAGGGATTTTCAATGCGATATTTTGCGATTCGGGAAAGCATTCTGGTTGCAATGTTTTAGACAATACATTTAGCTACAATAAATTTTGTTATTTGCGATTTTTAAATTTTTAGCCTTTTTTTTCCCCCTCGTGCGGCACTTTTCCCACATCATTAAAAGGAATCCCGTTTTAGACTTTCAGCTTAATATGGTAAATGTTGTTCTCTTTTTAATAATGTTTATTCGGAATTCGTACAGAGTTTCTTGAAAGTTTCGCGAATTTTTTATGCAGATTTTAGATTTTTGGGGCAATTTTTTGACATTCGTAAAATGAATTCATTTTCAATCTTTTAGCCCAATATAATACATTTTGTCTTACACATTTTTTGAAATTTGGGAGATTTGCAATGCGATTTTTGGCGTTTCGAGGCAATTTTGGGGGCATTCGTGAAAGAATTCCAGTTTACAATATTGTCCACTATAGTAAATTATGTTCTCTTCAAACTTTAGACGCTTAAAGTTTTTTTCCTTCTTTCTTTCTTCACGTTTCGCAGCGATTTTTTTCGCATTAGTAAAAGGAATTCGGTTTTAATCGTTTAGTTCCGTATTATAAATGGCCTCTTTTTAATAAAGTTTATTCAGAATTCATATAGCGATTTTTAATTTTTTAAGATTCTTTTTTTCGTGTTAGAGATTTTTTTGTCATTTGTAAAAGAAATTCGTTTTCAAACTTTTAGCTTAATATAATAAATTTTAACCTCTGCGATTTTTGCAGTTTTAACAGTTGTTTTATGCGATTATTTAGCGGTTTATTTTACGTTTCGCTAAAATAAAAACGCCAGTTACGGAAACGTCCAAATTTTGGAGAATTCGGGATTTCGGAAGTCCGGATTTGAGACTTTGTACTGTATATAAAACACATAGTACCTTCCTACAGGTTCCCCCCCCCCCCAAATATTGGCTGTTTCCAGAGGCTGATACAAAGGAGGGGGGGGGGGTGATAGAGGAGAAATTAGCCTCTCACAAAAATTATTAACACAATCAATTTCTTGTTAAACATTTAATATATCAATAATTAAAAAATAATATTTCCAACATTTCAACTGTTCACATATTATTTACAATTATTTAAAGCATTCGATTTTATATAATAAAGAAAATACTATTGAAAAAGGAAACAACTAGTTATTAAAAAGGGAAATAGTTTTTGACTCTCTTTTTTTTTTTTGGCTACACAATCCTTATAGCTAAATTTTAATTTTCTTTTTATTGATTTCATCTCTTTTGACTTAGCATTTAAATATTTTACGCGGATAAAAATTCGTAATTTAGAAAAAGAAGATAACTTATTGTCGATATTTAGATTGCATGTTTTTGATGATATATATTCAACAGTTTTTTTTTTTTTAAATATCTTTCTTTTCATTGAATGTATCTTCATGAAATGAAATAAAATAATTTTCCATAATAGAAATGTTTAGCTGATATTATTGAAGACCACATCATTCACGTTAAATGAGAGCTTTAAATTCAAGTCTTTGTGTATTTGTCTTCAAATCTAAAAAAAATGTTTCGTACGAACAAGCAAAAACAAAGCAAACATGGGTTACGGCAGGGGTTCCTGGATTCTTGTGACGTATGATCCTACATAGCAACGGCAGTGGGCGGGACGGCGTCCTTAGTGACGAGCCAACCTTATATGTCTAATAACCTTGGGGTTGGCTAGCGTAAAGGAGGGAAGTCACCGAAAGAAAAACAGTAATGGAGCCCTTTCTTATGAGTTAGAAGTTCTTTGGGTATTTATTTAGCTTTCACAGTCAGATTGACACTTGGTGCGTTTTTGGTTTAAGTCATAGTTTCTCAAAGAAGGATACAGATTAGGAGGCGTGTGATTTTGTTACATATACTTAAGTTGAAAAGGGTTTAATTCAGTTTGTGTGGGGCATTTTTCCATTTTTACGTTCATCTATCTTTACAAGAAGGAAGTATTGGATTCATGATAAATTGGTCAGTTTTTAGAAAATATCTGTATTTTATGTGACAAAAATTTTGATAACGCTCTATCTCAAGAAGTAATACGCAAAATTTAATAATACTTCATATTCAGTTAGACCTAGATGTAAAATGGTGTTGATTTGTTTGTTGTGCAAATAGCCCAACAGGTAACGCTGCTATATTTCAACAAGTTGGAAATTGCTCGTCAAACGTGGCAAATGAGGTGCGTTCGTACTATAACTAGTTTTATAATTATTTTTTGCACCCCATATTGTACTGAATGTATAATTTTTTGCACTTCATAAAGTGCATAGTCTGTAACATCATAAAAATGCACTTCCAATAATTTTTTTCCCATTCCCCGTAATGTAATGGAACACTTTTGACTGTCCTGTAATTAAACTATACATCCGATTTTCCTAAAATTTGAAATGGCTCGACAAAATTTTGCAACAATTATATCTTTAAAATTTCAGACCATTCGGAAGGCTGTAACATCATTAAAATGCACTTGTAATAATTTTTCCCATTGGCCGTAATGTAAAGAAAAACTTTTGACTGTCCCTGTAATTAAACTATACATCCGATTTTCATAAAATTTGAAATGGCTCGACAAAATTTTGCAACAATCATGTATTAAAAATTTCAGACCATTCGGTTGGGTAGTTTTTGCTCTGTTATATGCGGACAGACGGACAGACGGACGGACTGAACGACGACTATAGGTGCTACGTATTTATATAATTACGAACGCACCTAAAAACTAATGCACGGAATTTAATCAAACTTCATTAGCTATTGCTAGAGATTGGAACCAATTCCTTGTTAGACAGGTTCACTCTTAGCAAATATATTTGTCTGGTTCCCTTTCCGATAAAGCTCTTTTGTTTTCGATCAACTTTGAAATTCTGCAGCATTAGACATTTAGGGTAACTTTGATCTGTATTAAATCGTTTGCCTTTACCGAAAAAAGGAAAATGCTGTTCAATTCTAATGAGTTCGTGAATGTCTCACAAAGATACTACTTTGGATTTAGGTACAGATAGGCAACAGTCATGTTAGGGGCCCATTTAGAACATGGAAATCAATTCCGTTTTAGACAGATTCCGTCTTAGCTGGTTTGTCTAGTTATCCTCCCATTTTTTGATAAAGCTCTTTTTCTTTTGACCAACCAGAAAATTCCACAGAATTAGACACGCATTCAACATTTAGGAACTTTTCCTCAATCAAACCTTTTACTTTTATCGAAAATGTGAAAATGCAAATCGATTCTAGCTAATGCACCTAAGAATAAAAATGAGTTAAAAAGGCGCTACTTTAGATTTGGGTACAGACAACGAAGAGTTATGTTTCAATCGCTAGGGACCAAAGACCAATTCCATTTTAGACAGTTTCCCTCTTAGCTGGTATCTTTATGCGGTTATCCTTCCATTTTTGGATACAATGCACCTGAGAATAAAATTGAGTTTTTAAATGAATCAAAAAGTAACTACTTTGGATTTAAGTACAAGTACAAACAGATAAAAATATTTTGGAATCATTAGGGAGTGGAAACCGGTTTCCGTCTTAGGTAGGTTCCCACTTAGCTGGTATATGAGTCCGGTTATCCTTCTGTTTTTCGGTAAAGTTCTTTTGTTTTCGATTAATGGTGAAATTCCCCAATATTAGGCTCGCATTTACGAAAATTTGAAACATTTGCCTTTAGCGAAAAAGGAAAAAATTCGATTCTAGCTAATACGCTTGAGAATAAAAATAAGTTCGTTAATGTGTCAGAAAGTAACTATCTTTAATTGGAATGCAAATTTAAAGAATCATTTTGGCATCGATAGGGAGTGGTAAGCAGTTTCCGGTTTAGACAGGTTACCTTTTTAGCAACTATATTTGTCTGGTTTTCCTTCCCCTTTTTCGATAAAGCTCTTTTTTTCCGATCAACGGGAAATCTTACAGCATTAGATATTTAGGGGAACTTTAACTTGTATCAAATTTTTGCCTTTATCGAAAATGTGAAAAAGCTATTCAATTCTATCGAATGCGCCATAATTACGCGATTTAGACATCGCACTTTCATTAAAAATAAAAGGGAACTTATAACAAAACAAAATTAGCAAAACGATATTACAACCCTTGAAAAATTAAAAAAATGTTTTTAAAAGTAGGTAAATGAACTGAAAGTATTTTCTTAAGTTATTTAGCGTTCCAAAATAGCGTTGTTCTTACCATTACTTTGAACATATTTCTTGATAACATATTGATCTTATATTTGAAAAACTTGTTTGAAAAGAGTGTTTTGAAAAATTCTGAGGGGTTGGGATTACCGTGTTCAACTCATTTTGCTGGCATCTGGTTCATCTGTAGTACTCTCAATTTACTAGACTTGCATACATAATACACATTGCCATACATAAAATAAAATTTGATATGAAAATCCATGATACTTATTATTAATATGCTCAAACTTTACAAACTTAAAATGTTTTACAGTGTTTTATCGAAACATTAGTATGCGCACTTTATTAAAGAAATTTATACGGAACATATCTTAAAGATATTAATCATTTAGAGTTTATTGGCCTGTATTAAAATATAGAATGGCACATAATATTCGAAAGATAAATACTATAGCGGAGATGTTGTAACATTAAAGTTAATTTCTTAAACGCATTTCTAACAATTTGTTAATTGTCATAAACCATTAGTACAGAAAAGGGGGTAGGTTTAGGGATTAACATTTCTTTCAGAAGGCTTAAAAACTGATAAGATGTATTACATAACAAGTTGTATTAAGATTATTAACAAATGTTAGAATACAGCTTTCTAAAGGCTTTATATCAGGTGCCCCTCCATCAATTGAAGTTGAATGAAAGAGTTAATGAAAACGATAGCAGCAAACTACATTACTGCTTCTGTTTTTTCACAACCTTTCATTTAGCTTCAAAGGAAGATTTTTTTTCAGAGCATCTCAGTGTTAAATTTACATCGATTTCTTGGTATGTTCTTTTACTCCATCTATCTTTAGTTGCCACGTATTTACTAAAAACTTAAAAATTACTCTGTAAGCCTGTAAAATAATAATCAATAATCGATTGTAAAAATATCTCGATTGTCTCGATTGTAGATTCCGGGAAGTAATCGATGACTGTATCGATTGTATTTTTTTACGATGACGATTTTTCTCGATTGGTAAAATCTCGAGAATCGCCCATCACTAAGGGGGTGTTTACTTTTTTTTTTTTTTCCACGACTGTACAATTAATAGAAACTTATGGGTATGCCATTTTAGGACACCACTGTAGATATAATGACATAGTGCAGACAGTGTTGATTTCCGGGGGTGGCCCCGGGGGGGGGGGATACAGTGGTGGGATTCAGCCGGTTCGCACCGGTTCGGTCGAACCGGTTGTTAATTTGTGTTGAGTTCGGCGAACCGGTTGTTAAAATGATATTTCAAAAGCGAAAATTGCATTTAAATTAATTTACTTTCTTTAAATGTTTATCTGCATAACAGTATTTTCTAACCATAACACTGTGACATATAATTTAACTTTCAAAATTATATATGAAATTTTTAAGATTTGAAGAATTTTGGGATACAAATCGGCAGCCTAGACCAACCTTATTAATATGGCATGCTTATTGAACATTACAATTAATACTTATATTCGAATAAAAGGTACTTTACTTTGGCTGCTTCATTTGAAAATATACGGAATATTCCGTGCTATCGCTGATCAATAGCTAATGATTAAATCGTTAGATTTATTATTATACTTCCAGCTGCATTTCTTTAAAATATTGTTCGTCATATCTTAGAAGTAATTTAAATTAAGGGAGTTATTTTCATAAATGTAACAAATTTTTATACCCCTGAGTCCTATAAGTTCTATTTACGAGTAGAAAAACATTTTTCATGCTCTAAAAAATGAAAAAAAAACAGTGATGGTCTAAACTTGCCGAGTCGTGATACTTTCTATTTTACGAATTTCCTGCGTTGTCTGGTCCATTTTTTGTACCAAGAAAGGGTAAAATTCTAAATATCATAAGTCGAGAAATTTTGGTCGTGCAGAAAATTGTAACACTCGTTATAGCATGGATAAAGTTTTTCAAAATATGTTGTAGTAAACATAAAGGACCGCATTTTTTCTAAGCAAAATATGGTTTTTATGATGTGAAGAACAACATTTGAAGTATTTTTGAAATTAGAAGGGTTGTAAATTTAATGATTTAGTAATTAGCTGTCGGTCAGCAATGAGGAGGGGCGCTCTTCATATTTATAACTGATATTATCTAGATGTAGGGGTAATTCTGAGTAAAAAAAAAAAAAAAAAAAAAAAATCTGAAATTTATCCCAAATTTTCTAAAAGGTTAGCGGAGGAGGGGGAGGGGGAGAAATTTCTCCTGACGCTAATTATGAGTTTTTTTTCGCTGCGCTTTGACGAAATTAGTGTTTCTTCCTCGATCCTTTAGTGAAATTTATATTTTTTGCGGTCCTTTGACGAAATTTCCGGGTTTTTTTTCGCGATTCCTTGTAGAAATTTTCGTTTTTTAAGCGATTCTTTGACGAAATTCGCGCTTTTTCCGCAATCATTTGCCGAAGATTGTATTTTTCCCGCGATCATTTGACGAAAATCCGAAAATCGCGTTTTTTCCGAGATTCTTTGACAAAATTAGCATTTCATTCGATCCTTTGACGAAATTTGCGCTTTTTCGCAAGTCCTTGACGAAATTCACGTTTTTGCAGCTTTCTTTCGAGGAAATTGACGATTTTTTCTACAAACAATTGACAAAATTAATTTTTTTTCGGCGAGCATTTGTCTAAATTCGCGATATTTTTTTTAAATTTCGGATCTGAATGCCTTAATTTTTCGGAAAATTCGGAACAGAATCACCCCTGCCTTGATGACTATATATTTTAAATGAAATTGCACGTCTTTCAGCAGCAGTGCGAACAAGAAGTATAAGCGTCATAAAGAATGAAAACTTATAAAATTTATAAAATGTTTGAAATGCTTCGGAAGAAAATAGCACATACAAAAGAAAGAAGATGAGGGTTTTATTACTTCAGAAACTTAAAAAAATATCAAATTTGTAGAAGATTATAAATGTTTTACTGAGCTCGGGAACATGTTTTCTAAAAACAAGATAACGAATTACAAAAATGAGAGGGTACTGAATTCTGAACATTTGAAACAGGCTACTGAATTCTGAATATTTGAAACGAAATTGTTAGTCATTTGAATGGAGGAGTAAACTACTTCTTTTTCTCCATCACATTTACTCAAATATTGGAGAAGTAATACTTCCATGGAAAGCAGCTGAAGAACCATTATTTATATTTAATGACACTTATAATTAATATTACTGATTATCGACAGTTTTTTTTTACTATATTTTAAATATTTTTCTAAAACTATGGAGTTTTTTAAAGTATTCAAAAGGCTAAAAATATTTCCAGAACAACTGCTGCAAGTTCAGACGAAACTGAAAAAGGGTTCTCAAAGATAAACATAATATGGTCAGAGAAGAGAAGTCGACTAACTATTTCCAGTGTATCAAGCATGAAAATTAGCCTAATTGCCCTAAAAACCTCTAAAAGAATGGGTTCCTACTTTTATAATCAATGTATGTTAAGAAAGAAGCATGCGTCCGATAATGTTCGAGTAAAGACAAAGAAAATTGAAAGTGAGGACGCTTATCAAGTAGCATATGTAAATATCTCAAATAACACAAGTTATTTAATATTTTACATCTCTTTTCCAGACTATAATCTAGTTTTTTCTACATCCTTTATTATTTTATTTAAATATTAACTATATGAAATAATATACTACCTTTTTGAATACTTTTTTTAAACTTTTCAACTCCTAAATATAAAGCTTATTTTCAGTACAGGATACCTAACGTAATTCAAATTTATTTTTGCTTGTTTCAGTATGAAAATGTATTGAGCAGGGATGTAGTGGAGGGTATACGCGGGTATACGCCGTATACCCTCTGGATTTTTTTAAGGAGTACCGTATACCCTCTGTTTCTCATGAAAACTACAATATATACAATCTAGGGTATAATCTATGCCTTGAGCGTATACCCTCTGCTTAGAGCGAATACCCTCTGTCTTTTTTACGACTACATCCCTGGTATTGAGTGCTGATGAATTTCATTGGCAACTGTTATCCATGGGCATTTATTGTATTGAAGGTTTTTAAAATATGTTGCATGTTTTAAAGAGAGCTAAATTTCATTATTGTTACATTATTGATATTGATTTTCAGATATATCTTCTTCAAGTGCGAATTATTGTTACTACACAAATAGTTTGAGTCTTTTGAAATTAATTATAGAAGACGATACTGATGAATATCTCGGTGAAATTTGCGACTTTGGTGACAAAACCTAACATAAAATACGCATTCAAAAAATCCAGAAATCAAGCACCTGACACTCACAAGAGCCGATTTATCGAGATAACCTTTAACAAAATGACAAGCATTTATCACCAAGGCAAGGATGTAAATAGGAATGCTTGACAATCAATGAGTTAGTATTCTCACGAGAACAGACTTCAGCAATATCTCGAGGTCTTTATGTAGTTTCTGATAGAAGTTTTGATCAAGGTTTCATGATTGCCGAATATTTATTAAATAAGTTACGTTCTTTCATAGGGAAACATGTTTCAGGAATTTTTTTTCACTATACCAAGAGATCAAAGTTTTTTAACAATGTTCTTAAAATATTGGAATGTTTTTCATAATCTATGTGTAATGCTTCATTTTCTTTCACGGTTATGTATCAAAAATAATTCGAGCAGCGAACCGGTTGTTAAATTATTTGAATCCCACCACTGGGGGGACATCCCTCCCCCCCCCAGGAGCAATGAGACGTCCCTTCCGGAAGATTTGAGATTTTGTGTTTTCAATGGTCAAAAAGTGCAATCCCTCCCAACCACCCCCCCCCCCCCCGGAAGCACAAAAATCCCTCTCGGATAAAAGTGTCTGAATTCAACACTGCAGCATTTTATAATCACTGTTATAATCGTTATTATGACATATCGTTGTTATGTTGAAATCGTTATTATGACGTTGTAGTTTTATTTGTTATTTTTTAAAAGGCAGCATTGCATTTTGTATACTTTTCAAAGTTAGTTTGTAAAAAATAAAGGTCATGAGAAAACGTTTGTATGAATAAAAGCATTTTCCCCTTACGGTAATGTCATTTTAGGACACTTTCCCCAGCATACTAATATTCTATCAAACTTAAAAAATTTCAATACTAACACCAGATAGTGCCAACAGATGGCAGCACCAAACATAACAAAACTAAGGAATAAGACAGCTGAATGAGAGGGGTAGTCAGAATCAGCATTGTGATAATTTCGATTTTCCGACAAATTTTACATTCGGATGCCAAACAGGCAGGACCTGATTAACCTCGAAAACTATGGGAAGCACAGTGTCATTTCGGGGCCCCCTTTCATTCGAAAACAGTTTTCTAAATTCAACATACGCAGAAACTCACCAATGATACAAATATTATTCCAAAGAGTGGCTCAGTTGCGTTCGCATATACAGTAGGAGATCTTTATAACACAAGCCTAAAAACACAAGGTTGTGTGTTATATAAAATTTTGCGTTATATGGATCACATCATTAAATTCACTTTCTAAACATGGCCAAATATGTCTGAAACATATCAAAACGCATTAGAATCAGTGATGTAGTCGTAAAAAAAACAGAGGGTATATGTTCTAAGCAAAGGGTATACGCTCAAGGCAGAGGGTATACCCTAGTGCATATATACTATAGCTTTCTTGAGAAGCAGAGGGTATACGGTGTTCCTGAAAAAAATCCAGAGGGTATACGGCGTATACCCCTGTATACCCTCCACTACATCCCTGATTAGAATATTTTTATACAGCATTCCTTGTTACCAAGAATTATCCAAATCATAAATTTTTGCATAATATAGGTCAGACAGTGTTAAATTTACTTAATAAACATGATCAAAATATAACTGACACAACCATTCCTTATATTATAATTTTTCAAAAATGTTTATTGTAATAATAGCATTTTTTTCCAGTAAAAAGGTCTTAAATTAGGAGATAAAGTTGATCTAATGTATCCAATTTAGTCCTCTAGAGAGTAGCAAATTTTGCGATGTGCAAATGCAGGCGCTTTTTAACTGCAAAAATCATTGTTTACATCTGAGAAGTTGTGTATTATATGGAGAATTGCGTTATAAAGATCTTCTGCTGTATTGCATGAAAGAGCTTTAAAAAAAAAATATATATATATAATATATATATATATATATATACTGTATTTTTGTCAATTTGTTAATGTCATTTTATTAATAATTTCACAGTTTTTTTTATTGGTTGGTAATGTTTATTTAATGGTTGTATATATATATACACACACAAAAATTGGTCAAAATCAAGAAAAATATGTAAAACTAATTTTGCATAGCATAAAAATGTAACTTGGATAAAAAAAGCTTGAATGCTTTATGTATAAACTACATACAATATGAATATTTTGAAATACTTCTTTCAATTTCGGCAATTATTTAAATTATTAATATTTTATGTTGTGCATACAAGTCAAATTCAGTAACATTCAAATTCAATATGTAAAATAAACATACATCTATAATAATGGGCAAGCTGAAGAATTGTGATCATGTGGTTGAAACTGATCTATTACACGAAAAAATAATGTGTTATGAAAGGTATTTTTATGAAAAATTTAAAAAGAAAAAATGTATAAATGAAGTTAATAATGTGAAAAGAAATTAGAATTTTGGAATGGAATTAATTCAGTATGAAATTTGGGGTCCCCTTTTTTTCTCAATGTCAGGTCCTTTCAAAAATTTTTTAGGGAAGCATGTGCTTCTCGTGCCTATTCGGTAATCAGGGCCTGCAAACAGGAAGTCATTCATTCAGTCAAGTAGTTTAGGTATTATACAGATTTAAAGTTTGGAACTCCTAATAAAATTCATTTGTAATTGTTGAATAAAACAGATTGCTTTTCGGGTACTTTTTTTAAGCATCTAGAGATGTAAATTTTCCGGAAAAATTGAGGAGGCAGAAAAAAACCGTTTTTTCCGGGTTTTTTCGGAAAAAATTGGAAAAGTTGGAAAAATTTATTTTTTACAAATGTTTCTCCCAAATAAATTATATTTTCCTAGAAAATATTAAATAATAATTTTTTTTTCATTTATCGACACTAAAAGAAATTATTTTTACTTTATATGACTACATTGCAAAAGAAAAAAAAAAAAAAAAGGCAAGGCCTGCTTTAAAAAAAAAAGCTTTTCAGTCTCAGAATTTTCACAGTAGTATTCATGTTTTATTTAATGCTATTGTTTATTATATCATGTCCGTGTTGAAATGATTTTTTCAGTTATATTTGTTTAATTGCCAGTAGAGCTAATCTAAAAACCTCATAATTTTCACCCAATATCCCTGTAGTTTGAAATCAAATGTATTATACATCCCATCTACATAATACTGATTTTTAAGTATATAAATGAATCTAGTTTAAAGAAACAAATTGTTACAGTTCTGTTATTGTTATAAATATCAGTATTCAAATTTTCCATTGTTTAAAAAATAGTAATTTTTGCAATATTACATTTTTCTTTCTTATAGTTATAATTTTCATTTCCTGTCAAAATATATTTTAGTTTTGGTTTAGTTTTATAGTCTAAAGTCAAACCAAAACTAAGTTTTAGTTTAAGTTTGGATTACACAGGTCTGCAAATAAACTGCATAGGATTTTTAAAAATATCATCACATCAGTTTTCCTTGCACTGAAATCTGATCTCCTATTCTCGAGGAGAAAACCATATCCAATAATGATTCCATATACTAATTTAATATTTCTTTCAGTGACACTCAAGAGATATGAACAACAAAACACAACACTACAAACAGAAAATGCAAAGAAAATGAGGAACGAACAAAGATAGTTACACAGAGACATAAGCTTCTACTACGATTCACAGAACTACTGAAATACAAAGTGTGAAAAGCAAGGGGGAAAGTAATTTGGAGCACAGTTACTTGTAATAAAATATGGTACTTTTCGGTTAGCCGGGCTCCAGTGTTATATATACAGACATATATATATATATATATATATATATGTATGTGTATACATAGACATATATATGTGTATGTATAACACTGGCGCCCGGCTAACCGAAAAGTACCTAAAATATTGATTTTTTTCCCCATCACAACCGTACTTTTCTAACTAAACTCCCCTTTTGTTTTTCAACGATATTGTATGTGATGGATGGAAATGGAGGCCATTTTTAGATTCAGCACCCTAAAAAACTTACAGTTAAGCAAAAATATCCCATTCAGCTGAATTTTTTTTTGCAGACTTATGTTATAAAATTAAACCAAAACATTTTAACATACTTTTCCAAACATTTAGTTCAGACTTGAGACAGACAGTGTTAGCAGTGCAGAATCAGCTAATTCAGATTCTGACTCAGAATGAAGACTTTAATAAAAGCAACTATAAATTTTGTAATAAGTTTGAGAAATTTGAAACTAAAAATGGTTTCTTTTTCTTTCTTTTTAATATCTACTCTATATATATAAAATCCTAATGAAACGAATTTATGAAACGAATATATGAAACGGCTGAAATGAAACGATTCTTTGAATCGACTGCCTACCCTATATATATAAAATCCTAATGAAACGAATTTATGAAACGGCTGAAATGTAACGATTCCTTGAATCGACTGATTAAACAACTGATTATGTTTCACGGCGATTTCTCCTAAAATATGGAATACTTTGCGATGAAATTAACACCAAAAATCCATATTGATCCGCAGATTTCAAAACTGGTATTAGAATTTTTAAATTCGAATTAGTTTTCGAAATATTAATTTTTTTCTAATTTTATATACATTTTTCTAATGATGGCAACTCAAATTTTAATCAAACAGATATTTTTTTTTCAGATTTTAGAAAAGGTTGCTATTTTAATTTTAAACTAATTTGGCGAGAAGTTTGGCCTCCCTTAAACGTATGCTAAGAAATGTATCATGTTACTTTTATTCATAATTCAATTTGTATTTCATTATCATTTTATTTAATACAAACAGAAACATTTAAAATAAATGGCTTTCCACTTCTTCATTTTTTTTAAACGAAATGAAAAGAAAAATATTCAGGCACAGATGTCATATACGCCAAGGGGTACCTAATTGGCGCCAAAATGGTATTATTTTAAATGACATGGTAAACCGGCTATTGTTGTTTATTTAATAATAAGTGTTTATTTACTTTATTTTCTTTTTTTAAGTTACATAAATTGTTTTGTTCCATAGTTAATTATTTTTTTGGTTATTTTCCTTTAAAAATAAAAAATAATAGAAAATAATTAAAAAATACGGTACTACTTAGTCATTCCATCGACCCATTTCGCCAAACCACTCGCCAAATTATACAAATTGACATAATTTTTATTTTAAATAACGAAAGAACAAAGAAAATAGTATAAAATTAATAAATATACAAATAAAACGTCGAAATAAAAATCACTTGATGACGTAAAGACGTGTAACTTGCTTAAAGTCAAGTGAATGTGACATTTATCAACCATTATTGGCATTTAATCTTATAGTTTGGTGATAGATTTTTGTTCGACGGGATAACTAAGTAGTACCAAAAATACATATGTAACTGGTATTCGAAAACGATGATTTCGCCAAATTTTCGTAAAAAAAATCACGCCAAACCGGGTGCGTCTATAGCACCTGGCCAAATATTAAATGATGTAACAAACGATGACGTTTAATTTCAACTTCAAAGCAATGTTTTAATTTATCACTCGAAAAAAAAAAATGCTAACTGGCGAGTTGAAAAATAGTTATTGGAGAGGTTTGCACCCGGCTAGCGTAACAGTACCAAGAATTCTTTGCGACAATGCTTTTATGTAGTATTATTCGAAAAAAAATATTGATTTTTTTAAATCGAAATGGAAAACTTTCGGCACAGATGCCACTTACGGCCTCATATTGGCGCTATTTTTTCCTGACGCCAACGTCATATACTCAACGGGTACTTAACTGGCGCCATAATATCGTTATTTTGCTTGATTTGATAAGCCGGATGTTGTTGTTTATGCTGTTGATCTTTTCCCCAAATTAGCGTCGGAAAAAAATCGCGCCAATATGGGGCCGTATATGATATCTGGGCCAAACTTTCATATGAAAAGCGAAGGGATCAGAGCGTATTTATTTCACTGAGCTCTACAATAATACGGAGAGCCAACTCACCGATCCACTTTCTGCCGCGACCGCATCACACTTTCAAAGCGCGCAAGTAATGAGTGCTGCACTTTTCTTAATATTACAAGCATTTTTTTAAACTTTTTCGCATATTTTTTATCAATTTTGGTGTTTTCTACATCTTTTTGATATTTTTATGAGCAATACTTAATTTGTTCTTCATTTCTTTTCGTTGAGCTTACCTAAAACTTCATTTTTAACTAATATCAAATTAAAAAATTGCGATTAATTTAAATAAAATCTATAGTTTTTTCAATAAAAAATATATATCAGTGAAAATTGTAGCAACTTCATCAAAATTTTAAAAGAAAATCCAATTTGAAAATATCCACCCCATACTACTCTATGGGAGGAAATCTACGTTTTGCCAAAAATTTTCATCGGAAAGTCTTTGGCATTGTATTCATGGGCGGACCGCTGGATTCAATGTATCAGAATGGGGAGTTAGCCCTCCGTTCTATTGTCGAGCTCAGTGATTTATTTATGGCAGTTACATGACTTGGCCTATTATAATATAGATGAAATGATGGCGATAGAATAATATTTGGCGACTTATCACCTGTACCTGGCTAATATTAAAGTACCAAAATGGCACCAGGAATATAAAAAGCGAAGTGGTTCGCCCGGAACTCTTGATGATAGTCACATGACTTAAGCTCCTATTTTAAAATACCGGGAGACAAAGACTCTGTATACTTAATTCCTTTTATTTTTAGCTTCTTTTCAAACGTTTAACTGATCCTCTTTAATCAAACACGAAAACAACCATTGGATGTCTTAACAGCAACTGATTCGGCCTTAAATGTTTTAAATCAAAGGAAATTGAATGGAAACCCGTTTACAGGGAGATCTGCACAGCTTTTTTCAGTATAATTCAATCTTCTATAATATTTTTTAAACCGATCAGATTAGTGTGTTTTTAGATTCTGCGATAGCTGAACGGGAGTTGGCGAACGTAGCTTGCAGGGGGCAGAGCCCCCTAGTGAAAGTAATAAAAATGCAATAAAAGTTTTTAAGTGAAAGTTATAAAAACAGGTGTACTTTTTAATAAGTATAAAAATTGCCTTCAGCAAAATTTTGCTCAGGAAATTGTTTTCATTTTCTTTGAAAAGTTTATTTAATATACATTTATATATGAAAAACAGAGAGAGTGTTACATACACCTGAGAATTTATATTTAAGTAAAAGCGCTTGAACAGAGCAATTTCAAATGCATGTTGTTATTGAAAAATATTTTTTTTTTCTTAATTAGTTAAATATTTTTATCAATTTCTATCTGATTTCATGATTAATTGCAGCTATAGCATAAAAAATGAATACATGTTTTAATTTTATGTTACATTTTCAACTTTACTATTAATTAGTTTATTATGGTAATAATTTTGTACATGAACTCATTTTTAACAAGAGAAGTTGCATTTAATTCTCTAAATTTAATCTTATAAGGCATCTTTCTACAATTTTTTTTTCACATAATCCTGTTTTGTGAAATTGTGAACTTTTTTATATACTAGTACAAAATGTAATCCGAATTTGGTGAATTAGATATTATCGTTATAATTAGGTTCCTATTTAGACATTTTTAATAAGTTCCTCCATGCTTGTATACAACTAGATAAGATTCATTTGTTAGCGCCAGCTATTATATGACATGAAATCTTCTTTTTCTTCAATCATTGCATTTGTGAAAGATTCAATTTAGAGATAAAAAAAAAATTCTGAAATGTCTATTTTTAAAAGAAATTTTGTGAAGAATCTTATGTTTTAAGGGTAAAAAAAAATTGTGAAAGATCCTTTAAAGTAGGGGTGCACAACCTTTTTAATAGAAGGGCTACTTACAAAAATGTCAGGGTTGTCGAGGGCCACATCAGTAATACAAAGGAAATTCTATTTCGGGGAGGTGATCTGTGGGGGGAGTAAATTTTGTTTTATTAAGAGTGCTAAAAAACAAACATAGGTATGAAAGTGGCTAGTGCTGAAAAAAAATTGAACTTTTTGAGCGAAGGGGGGAGGAGGGCCAATCAACGAAATTTGAGATTTTTCCGCATTCGATCAACAAAATTCGCGATTTTTTTTATCCTGATCGAAAAAATTCGCAATTTTTCGAAGCCGAACGACAAAATTCGCGATTTTTCCGTGCCCGATCGACGAAGTTTGCGATTTTTTCGCCCCTGATCAACGAAATTTGTGCTTTTCCCGCGTTTGATCAAAGAAATTCGCGATTCTTAATTAATTAACTCTAACGAAATCTGAAATTTTTTGTCGCGGCCAATTGACGAAATTCGCGATTTTTTCTCGCGATAAGCTGACTAAACTTTCGATTTTTCCGCAGCCGATCAACGAAATTTTAAATTCTTTCGCGTATCATCGACGAAATTCGTGACTTTTCGTGCCAAAAAAAAACGAAATTTGCGATATTTCCTTGCCTGATCTACAACATTCTCGAGTTTTGTGCCCGACGATCGAAATCCGCGAATTTTCGGAGCCTGATCGACAAAACTCGCGAATTTTTCTTTGCCCGATCGACGAAATTTGCGATTTTTCCGCGCCCAATCAACGAAATTTGCGATTCTTAACTGACTCTGAAGAAAGTTGCATTTTTTCCCACGGCAAATTTACAAAATTCGCGATTTTTTTCTCGCGGTAAACAGACGAAGCACGCGATTTTTTCGCAGGCGATCAACAAAATTTGAGATTTTTCCGCTCCTAATCTGCAAAATACGCGATTTTTCCGCACATGTTCGGAGAAATTCACGAATCTTAATGGATTGATGAAATTTGCAATTTTTTCCGCTGTAAATTGTCGAAATTCGCCATTTATTTCTCGTGACTGACAAATATCACGATTTTTTTACATCCGACAGACAAAATTTGCAATTTTTCTGCTCCCGATCAACGAAATTTGTGATTTTTTAGCGTCAGATTGACAAAATTCGCTATTTTTCTGCACCCGATCAACGAAATTCGTAATTTTTCCTAATCCGATCGACAAAACTGGAGATTTTTCCGTGCCCAATTGGGAAATTTGCGATTTTTTCCGCGTCTGATCTACAAAATTCGCGAATTTTCCTTCGCCGATCAACAAAATTTGCGATTTTGCCCTCCTGATCAGCAAAATTCGCTTTTTTCCGCACCTGATCAACAAAATTAGCGCCCGATTAACGAAATTCGCGATTCTTATCTGACTGGTGAAATTTTCAATTTTACCGCCGCAAATTGATGAAATTCACGATTTTTTCTTGCGACCTATGGGCAAAAACTGCAATTTTTTCAAGTTATAAATTGACGAAGTTCGCGGGCCACACGTTAACCCATCGCGGGCCACAGGTTGTGCATCCCTACTTTAAAGGGACCGGGAAAGCCCTATCTCCGCCATGTTAAATTCACCAACTTTATGTACCTTTTTTCTCAGAAATGGTGAAATATAGAGGTCTACATTTTTTAGAGTAGTTTGAATAACATGCTTTACGTATTTTAACAGACCATTTTCCTTCTAAGTGAACCTGAAAATTAATTATTAATTATTTATTGAAAGACATTTTTAAATTAGCATTTTTGGTAAGATTTCACTGCCTAAAATACAGTCGAACCTCGATTTAACGAATTTGTTGGGACCCACATATCCGTTCGTTAAATCGAAGTAATTCGTTAAATCGAATATCAATTTTTGTAAAGAGTATGGTATAAAAATATCAATGCAAAATACCATTAGATATACATATATGAAAAAAAGAATGATGATTGTTTACTACGAGCTTAAAAATTATAAGTTATACGTTAGGAGATCAACTTTAAAATTATCTAAATTCTTTAATGTTACTTGCTTTTTAAAACTTAATACATAATACATACATTTCTAGTTGAAAAGGGGGAAAGACTGTCTTTTGAATGGACCAGAAATGAGAAAACAATTTGTAACACTTGGATTTGGGTGTGAAAGATTAAAAACTTTATGTGCGAAAAATTCAAAGTTTTAGTTTTATTTGCAAATGCCAAATTTTTCAGCGACTGTTGTTCGTTAAATCAAAGATAAATATTCGTTAAATGAGAGCATTTTAGCACCATTTTTGTCGGGACAGAAAAAATATTCGTTAAATCAAAATACGTTAAATCGAGGTTCGACTGTAAATAATTCTGAACAAATCATTAAATCCCTCTGTTAAAGTATAGAATATAACATAATAAAAGTATTAAAAAAATCTGAGTTCTTAAGTTTAATAGATATTGAAAAAAGGAACACAAACATGAAAAATCCTAGTTTTGAGAAAAAGTCAATTAAAGAGTTAAATGACCATTAGGCTGTGAAGTACTCTTAGAAAGAATGAATAATTCCAACGCTTCTTTTTTATATGCATAAACATGTGTGATACATCGTTGGAAATAAAAGTTAAAATTATTTAATGATATAAATAAGTAAAAATCGATTTTTTTTTTCCAAATTTCGCTTACCGGGTCCCCTTAAAGCACTCAAGTTTTCTTAAACAAATTTCTGCTTAGAGTTCAGATATCCCACATTAATGTTTACATGTGAGACACTTAACATAAAAATAAATATAATAAAAAGTATCAAAATGTAGCTATTACAAAAATTTTAAAATATTATTACTTTCTTCTATCTTTACAAGAAGAAAGTATTGGATTCATGAAAATTTTCGACTTTCGGTTTCGACGGATTTACACGTTTTAGGGGTCAGGGATTCGAAAAACATGTTTTTACAAAATGTCTGTCTGTGAGTCTGTGCATCTGTGAGTCTGTCTGTCTGTATGTATGTGACACAAATTTTGTGGGCGCTCTATCTCATGAACTAATGCACGGAATTTAATAAAAATTTATATTCAGTTAGCCCCTGATATAAATTGGTGCTGATTAGTTTCTGGCGTAAATAGCTCAACAGGTGGCGCTGCCATGCAGCCTTTTTCACGATTTCCGCAATAGCTCAATCTCCACAACTAATGCACGGATTTTCATCAAACTTCAGATTCAGTTAGTCCTTGACATGAATTGAAGTTTTGTACATTTTGGTGTAAATCGCTCAACAGGTGGCGCTGCTATACTGCATTTTTTAAGATTTCCGCAATAGCTCTATCTCAACAACTAATGCTTGGATTTTCATCAAACTTCAGATTCAAGTATACTTTGATATGAATTAGTGCAGTTTGTGTTTTGGTGCAAATCGCTCAACAAGTGGCGCTGCTATGCTGTATTTTTCAGAATTCAGAATTTCCATTATAGCTGTATCTAAAGAACTAATGCAATAATTTTCACCAAACTTCAGAATCAGTTAATCCTTGACATGAATTGACATTTTGTACATTTTGGTGTAAATCGCTCAACAGGTATATATATAATTTCGAAAAAAATTGAATTCTAATCTAAGCACTTTTTAAAAACAGAAATCAATTTCTAGAAACTTCAAATATGCGAATACAAAATTAAATTATTGCTCATTCTGTCAAGTAATTTCTGAGTTACTGTGCTTAAAAAATTACCCAAATCTTCTTATTAGATTGCAGCCTGTTTTGCAATTATTAACAAAAGAAAAAATCATGTCTAAAGTCTCCTCAACGCGCATGCTCAGAATATTTTGAAAAAAAAATGCTAATGAAACTATACTTATGTATGCAATTATGGACCAGTCAAATTTAGCGGCGGAATTCCAGTAGAAAGTCTGTAAAAAAATAAAATACTATGGAGCATTCTGCGTGAAAAGACAAATGCTACACGCGGTTTGGCGAGCAGTACTTTTCTTCGCCAAATGAAAGCGATTTAGCCTCTTGAGTTCCCAGATTTTAAAACAAACTTTTTTCTAACAATTTAGGATTTTTCCTATTTTAATATACGTTTTAAAAATAAGATGCAGGAAATGATCTCTTTCGAAAATTTTAAATATGCAAATTAGGTGGTACCCAATCGGAGATCTTGGTACTGAATGTCAAAAAATGAGAAAGCACCTAATCGGGTACCTTGGAACTAAAACATTAAAATTAAAATGCAGATTTAGATATTAATGTAGAAATAGTGTTAAAAAATAACATTACAGTACTCAAAGATGGAATGTTATATTTATTTCCATATGAAAAATATAATTCAAGTATATTTAGTATGAAATTCATATAAAACAATTTCGATTTTGGAGACACAAGAACAAATTGCGCTTCATGCATCTGACACTGGATTTACCCTTACATCCCGGATTGCGTCACTTCATGTGGTTTTTAATTTTTGCATGCTCAGGAAAATGTCTAACTTCATTAAACCTCATGTCATTCACAGGAATGGGAATAACCTTTTGACATATCTGAGGACTTTCACCTGTATATTCTCGGCGGGAGTGGTCAGCTCGAATTAAACTCTCCGTTATGGACAATTTAAAATCAAGCAAAGGCAAGATATCGTTTTGAGAGATATCATTTTTTTCTGCAATGCCTGGTGTATAAAATCCTGGAATTGCAGATTGCCATATCCAAGAAGTGGGCAAATATAATTATTTACCACTTCTTTTTGTCCTCGCTGAAATTCTATAGTAAGAAATTAGTCGATCCATCAAATCAACTCCCCCTATATATTCATTATACGATTTAACTATAGATTGTTGTTGAACATCTACCTTGCATTGATCTACTTTTGACCACCTTTTACAAGAAAATTCCGGGTTTACTCCAAATGCACAAGATAAAAGCACTACAGATTTTTCATCCTTCCATTTGACCAAACAGGCTTTATTATCTTTTGTTGTTTTAGAAGTTGATGTCCCTCTTGTTATTTCCTTATCTTTCGGTAAAGTAGCAGCCACTCTTTCTGTTCTGTTGGTCATGATTGTGCCTGCCAAAAAGATATTTCTATCTATCAGATAGTCCAGTATTATTCTCAGACCAGTAAAGTATCTGCCAGTAAATAGTAGGGTTGGCTTGGATAAAATAAGAACTGTATCAACCAAATGCTTCACTACGGAGCCTCCTAGATCATAAAAATTTGTATCCGTTTCCGGAACAGTATTCTTTTCTGCGTATATTACAAAGTCTAACACAAGTCCCTCTTGTGCAGCAAGCACAAAATTTTTTAACCCAACAGGATTCTGTTTCGAGGGAACATATTGTCTTGTTGGACATCTTCCAGTAAACGGAATCCTCTGTTCACCAACGGACAAACATTAGGTTCGAGGTAAATGTAGACAGCACTTTCTAAAAGAATCTAGCAATGGCCTGAATAAAAAAAGTTTGTCTTTTTCTGTTCCTTCGTTTGAATTGACTTATCAACGAAATGCAATGTGTTCCTAAGCTCAAAAAATCTATTTATTTTCATATGTTGTGTTATCATAGGAACATCACAACATTTAGACCAATACAATCTTATTTGTGGGATGTGCATAACATCCATGATTATATCGTCGGTACCATGTCAAACTATCCAATGTGAAAATAGCCACTTTTCAGGAGGGCAGAAAAACTGTTTTAATTTTGGATTCAAAATCAGCGCAAAGCAGCAGTAAACAATTATTATATTTTTCGGGTGCTGTTTTATATCCTATTTAAGCATGCTATTGAGGTAAATCATTTGAACAATTTTACTCGCCAAAAAATCACACTGGATAGTTTGATATGGTATACTTAATTGTACGTTTTCAGCAACGTTGAACTCTTTCTGCTTCAAATTATCCAATATGCCACATTGGATAGTTCGACTGCTAAACTTTTGTGTTTTTCCCAGGTTCGCCATTCCACATTAGCGAATATACCATATTGGATAGTTTGACTTGAAAAAATTTTGTGCTTTTCCCAGATTCGTCGTTTCATAGTAGCAAACGTGTCGTATTCAATAGTTTGATTTGTAAAAATGTTAGTATTTACATATTCAATATCTCTTAAGAATTTTCTTTAATAATTTTAATGACGAATATAGAGTAAATTAATAAAGTAAAGTTATTTTTAAACATTCTGATAATTTTATAATATATAAGAAAACAATATCTCAAATAATGGGAGGGAGGGGGGAGGGGCAACAACAGGCACTTCATATCCGTAATTATAAATAGCTTCACGCTATTTATTCTAAGAAACTCATGGGACGCTTTCTACCACTATTTTCGAATAGAAATCTTTGTATTATTGAATGTCCCATTAAAAAATGTTGGAACAAATGACGTTGAAGGAAATTTGGAAACAATTCATAACAGGCTCTTTTAATACTATAATTGCAAATGTTCTCCGGAACGTAGGGAATGATAAGGGGCAATCCTTTTTTTCAAGACTTTCTTGATCGTTAAAAAGTTTTTATGACTTTTGGTTTACTTTTCTGTCATCTCACCGTGCTCTTAATCTCATAAATATACTCGGATTGTCATACAACTTATTTATGTTTTGACGTTTACTATGGCATGGCCGGCACTGAAAACGGAGCGTGTAGCATTTATAGGTCCTTTACAGGGACACTCAAAATAACCTGGTTACATTACGCTTAATGGAGAAAGAAACGTTTGTGATTAAGTTTAATTATGTTACAATATTTTAAACATAATGAAATTTATATACATTATTGAGGTGCACAGCAACATGCCTACGTTAGAATATGACGTGTATGGCAGTTATCGCTCATTTACAGGAACACACAAAAGATTTCGGTTAAAGTGCAGTCTATTAGCGGTAACTGCTGAAAATGCGTTTTATATTAAGGTATGCGTTTTAAAACTATGTGCATACTACGTAATATGTATAAATTCCATAAATTGTATACAGGACTACCTAAAATAATTCTTTACCATTACTAAGTATGAATCTGAACTTCTTAAACGTAGTTTTTAATTCTGTTATGCATTTCAAAGCTGAACTATAGTTAGTATATGAGATGTTTGTGGAATATAAGTAAAATCATATACTGGGCCACTCAAAAACTAGAATCACGGACAATTATGGATGATAATTTCTGGAAGTATCATTTCAGTAGTTTTAAGCGTCTTTTAGCTTGCATTAAATTTTTAGCTTATTATGTGACATGTATGAAAATCTGTAGGTAATATACAGGGTTGTACAAAATAATTCAGTTATGCTCGTCTATTGGAAGAAATTACTGAATGTGAATTTTCAACCTATTATACTTTTTAACACTTTCCAACAAGGTTGAAAAGTGTTTATGAATTCGGTTTGTCTGTCTACGCTCTAACTCACGTAAATATACTCGGATTTAAAGGCAATTGAAAAATGTTAATGGTGCTTACAGTGGCATGTTTGTTACTGCGTATGAAGAGTGTAACATTAATGGTTCATTTACAGGGGCACTCAAAAGATTTCCATAACATTATGGTATGTGGGAAAAATCTTTTGAAGAGTATTTCAATAACATTACGCTATTTCAAATGTATTAAAATGATATAATTCACTGAATTTTATTACAAGAAGATTACGACGGATAGGGCATGCATTCTTAGTATTTGTCGTTAATTTACATGGATACGCAAAAGAAATCGATTGCGGTTCTGTCTTTGAGCAATAATTGCTGGAAGTGCATTTTTGAATTTCAGTATGCGCTTTTAAATTTAACTGTTTTTTTGAATGTTGCATAAAAATTCTATACCTCGTATACAGGGCTGCACGAAAGAATTCACTAAAAAACAATTATCGTCCATAGACAGAAAAAGTACTCGAATCAGTTTGTGAGGCCCTGTAAATGATCTGTAAATTTGCATATAATCTAGATAGTATGCGACAATTTAGTTTAATTAAAAAACGTGTAACGCAATTTATACTTTCAACCTTATGCAATTTCCGCCAATAAATGGCAATTTACTGGAACTTTTTATATAGCCATGTATATTATCGACAGATTTTTATACATATTATGTAATATGGTAAAATTTAATTCAGGCAAAAAAATGTTATAAACACACTTCCAAAAATTATCAGTCATAGCCGTCATTTCTTTCAGTTCTTTGCGTAGCCCTGCATATTAGGAATTTCTACTAACATATTTCAGTATAGTAAAAAGAAATAAAAGCCCGAAATTGCATAACTCAATTAAAACCCTCCTTTAAGAAATTCACGCCCATACAAAATAATGCTTACGAATTCTTTTGTATAGACCTGTGTGGGGCCTCAGATGAGGGCGGTAGCGTGACGTAATCTCCTCAGAGGCGTGATGACAAAGGTTTTAGTTAAGATGAAAATTAAAGGTTTTATTCTCGTAAAAACAACAAGAAATCTTGGCTAAATACAATGTCTACACTAACATAACAAATTACTTAAGAAGTTAGTTTGATGAAATAAAGTTTTTGTAAGCTAGGAATATCTAATAAAAGTCCTTGACCGGATAACAAATCATAGTTCAGATTAGTTAATTCAAAGAGTCTCTGGGAAACACTATGGTCCCTTCTAAGTAAATAAATGTCCGTTAAAGGTGCGGACTAGCAGTACTCCGTGCGTTCAGCTTTCCCGCTGATGCTCCCAGCTGTAGCTCAGCTGATGGGCTATTGTTGCCGTCGAGAGAAACAAATCTCCTCCCTTCCCGGAGCGACCTCCGAAAGATAATCCCGTGAAAAGCCTAGAGAGAAACTTTTCTCTCCCTCAGGTTGAAAAACCTCTTTTCCCGTTTAGCTTCTGCTAAACTCTTCTAAAAGTGATCTCATCTCTAGATCTCCTCAGAGATCTCGTATATATCCTTAATTTTTCTCTCGGAAAACGATGCGAGTTTCCAACCTCCGCTGTCATTGGTTCGCCTGTCAAGATCCTTTTGACAGCTGACCTTCTAGTGGCTGGTCGGGGGCCCTTCCCCCCTTTTTGCGTACGAAACTCTCCTGTCAAAGTATGCAATGTCAAAAAGCACTTAACGGCATATTTCGGTGCAACAAAGTGGGAACCAAGGGGTCATCCTTTTATGTACTATGTTCCAAAGTGTCATCTTCGTAAGATCGATCGCACTGAAGTTATTTACTTTTAAGTTACCGGCAAACTCTGAGACTTAGACGAATTTTCTAGTGTCACTCCCGAATACATGGAGTTTCCATAGGCCGTGATTCTGTAGCATTTATGAGACTTTTTATATGTGGAAACTGTGAAAAGGCTAAGTTTCCACAACACCCCCCCCCCTTTTAGATAATATTCTGGCCGCAGGACTGAATATTTTGAACACAGAGGGCAGCTCAAAAAAATTTTTTTGAGTGGCTCACATAAACAAAAAAAAAAACCTATATTTAACTGTCTACCTGTCCGTTTCTTAAAATTTTACAGAATTCCTTTCTACCAAATTTTTGTACAATATTCTATATACTAATACCATTTTTAATACACATTACAAAACAGAAGAAAATTATAAAAGTTTTACTATATACAATTAATTTGTCCCTTTTTTTTCTGTATACTATTCTGTCCTGCTCAAGAAGTCCACATGAGCTATTTCTTTGCCAGGCTTATATTTAATTGCATACTGGTAGGGTTGCAAGGTTAATGCCCACCTGAGAAGACGAGGATTATTTCCTGAATTGTTTTTTAGGAACGTTAATGGGTTATGATCACTCTCGATCAGAAATTTTTGTCCGTCAATGTAGCGCCTCAATTTTTTTATGGCAAAAATTATCGCTGCACATTCCCTTTCTGTCGCGCTGAATTTTTTTTCCGTTTCCGTAAATTTTCTGCTCAAATAAATAATGGGATGCTCCTCTGAATTTTGTCTCTGCGCGAGTATTGCTGCTACCCCTGAATTTGACGCATCCGTCTGAATTATAAATTCTGCATTATAGTTGGGAGCGTACAATACAGGCCCCTCTGTAAGTTTTTCTTTCAGAGTGTCAAATGCCCTGTCCATTTCCTCGCTCCATACTATTTTTCTTTTTTCTTTTTTCCCTTTAGTGCCCTTGTAAGTGGTTCTACAATCGATGCATAATTATTTTATGTAGCGCGAATAATACCCTGCCATTCCTAAACATCTGCGGATTTCTGTTTTCGTTCTTGGTGGCTGTAATTCGGTGATCGCTTTGATTTTCGCGTCGGCCGGCCGCCGTTGACCTTCTCCCACTATGTGGCCTAAATACTTCACAGTCTTTTGCGCGAATTTGCACTTTGCTATTTTTACCGTTGCTTTGCTTCTCTTATTCTAGTAAGTACCGCTCTGAGATGCTCCAGGTGCTCTTCCCATGTCTCTGAGAAAATCGCCATATCATCGAGATAGGGCAGACAAAACTTCTCTAACCCTCTCAGCATTTTTGCCATGAATTTAGAAAATCTGAATGACGCATTGATCAACCCAAATGGTATCTTCAGTGGGAAATATGTCCCAGTGTTTGTAACAAATGCAGCTAATTTTTGAGCTTGGGGCGTCATCGGTATTTGCCAATATCCTTTATTCAGATCGAGCACCGTTATGTACTTAGCTGCTGAAACTCTTTCTACTCTGTCCTCAATATTAGGGAGTGGATAATATTCAACTTTGGTTACCGAGTTCAATTTACGATAGTCTATGCAACAGCGAGGATCCTTACCAGCTGATTCCACAAGGATCATGGGCGAATAGTAGTCTGATTCCCCTTCCTTATAATATTTAATTCCAGCATTCTTTTTATTTCCTTATCTAAAATTTCCTCCTGTCTGCGCGACATTCTATAGGGTCTTATTCTTATAGGTTTGTTATCTGTGACTTCAATATCATGGATTTCCGTGTGCGTAGTCCCTGGGTTATTCGAAAAAATCTCCCTGAACTCCCCCAGTAAGATTTCTAATTGCTGCAATTGTTCGGGGTTGCATCTCTCTTTTAATTTGCTATCCTCTACGATTTCTCCAAAGTTATAACTGTGTGACTCATCTAAAAGAAATGCTGTTTCCATCTCTTGTAAGTCCTCTAAATTATCACATTCGTGTGTTAATATATTTATTTTTTCTACTCTCTGTACATATGGTTTCAGTAGATTTACATGAAAAATTTGCGATTTTTCGCGCCTACCTGGGACTTCTACGATATAATTTGTATCCGAAATCTTAGCGGTAATTTTACCTGGTCTCGTCCAATTCGCTGACATCTTGTTTGCTTTGTTAGTCACTAATACGAGTACCTGGTCCCCTGGTTTAAATTCCCTTTCGACCGCCTTCTTATCGTACCAAGCTTTGCGTTTTTCCCTGCTTACTACCATATTTTCGTCCGCCAGCTCCTGACATCTTTTTAGCCGATTCATTAGTCTAAAGACATATTCTGTGACTAGCTCAGGCTCCTGACTGTCACCTGTCCACTGCTCGTATAATAATGTTTCCGGTGTTCTCAAATTTTTACCGAAAACGTGCTCCGCTGGGCTGAAACCTGTTGAGTTACTGACAGCATTTCTCAATGCTAGTAGTGCGTGAGGCAAATTCTCTTCTCAATCCTTTCCATTCTCTGTGCACATGACTTTTAACAGCCGTTTGATTGTCCTGTGCGTCCGTTAAACGTTATTTGAGGCCGGATGGCATACACTAGAATGCCTTAGCTTGACTCCAAATTTCTCTAAAAATGATGTCGTAAGACATGACGTAAAGGATCGCCCTAAATCTGTTTGTACCTCTTTTGCGTAGCCTAGTCTGCAAAAGATTTGCATAAGCGCCTCCACTACAGATTCTGAGAGCATATTTTCTAACGGGATCGCCTCTGGAAATTTCGAAAATACACATAACTAGCAAATATTTGTTTCCCTTTTTGGACTTTGGTAGGGGTCCAACGAAATCAATTGATAGCTTTGAAAAAGGCCCTGGTATGACTGGTACACGTGTCAAAGGGGCCTTTTTTTTCTCTTCCGCCTTTCCAACTATTTGACAGTGGTGACATGATTTCACGAATTCTTCCATTTGCCTTATGACGTTTGGCCAAAAGAAATATCTCAAAACCTTGTCCTTCGTTTTTTTTCTCCCAAATGGGACGCTGTATTCTCATGACAAGCGCTAAGAATAGCCTGTCTGAACTTCGTTGGTACAATTAACGGAAATCTTTCTAAGCCTCTATGATCGGTTGTTTTTCTTATTATTAAGGAGTTTCTGTACTCGAAGAACGACTTTTTTTCAAGAGCTTTTTCCTTAATCTCATTCAGGGTATTATCTGTCTTTTGCTCGTTCGCAAATTCTTTTTTCCCCACCTTCCTTAAGGAAAAGGCTTCATCTACGACTAGGTCCGGAAGCAAAATTGGTTGCTCCTTCCCCCCTTCACCTGAATTGCCCGATTCCGCTCTATTGTTATCTACCGATTCTGCACTCTCTGTGGGGCCTTGCCCATTGTCCAGTGATGGATCTTTATCCAGCTTAGTCGCGTCCTGAATTTGACAGCCTGAGCGTTCGCTTTCCATCTGAGTTTTGGTTCTGCTCCGTGTCATTACGGCATTTATAATTTCGGGTTTTGTGCTCTTATTTGTTTCGATTAATTTTTGGGTTTCATTACCTAAGATATAATAATCTATGTCGGAATCTTTGTCTGCCACTAATGCTGTCGTATTAACAGTGATTTCATCGGGTAATTCTAGCGTTATTTCTGCTATAGGAAGACAGCGCAGATACTGAACTAATGGCTGTCTTACCCAGCTGACCCGACCAGTTAATTGACTAGTTTTAACTAATTTATTCGGACAAATGTCCACGGTCGAACCCGTATCTCTTAAAATAATGATTTCTTCGCCGTTTATTTTACCCCGACTCAGATACGGTTCAAAACCTTTCTCTAAATTTATCTCCTTACTGATATTATGCACAGTCTCGTGTGAGTTTTCACTTTTTTTAATTCTGGGCAATTCCGTTTATAATGTTTTGGACTTGAGCAATTAAAACAAGTATTTTTCCTAGGTTTATCAAATATCTTTTCCCTTTCTTTATTCTCATTTTTATCCCTCCAAATTAATTTAATTTCCGGGTTTTTTTCTGCCTCTTTTTCGGCGTATTTGGGCCTTTCAAATCTTTTTTCGATGGGGGGCCTATTATTCCATGGTTTTCGGGAGATACCCTTTATCGTTTCATACCCATCCAAATCTTTGACTAAGCTTTCCGGATTCTTGTACGAAGCCCAAGGGTCGATGAAATGTTCCTTCATTTCGGTCGGCACCCTTCTTTTTATTTGCTCCGTAATTAGTAAGCTTTTGAGCTCTTCTATCTTATTTATCTCTAACCCATTGAGCCACCCCTCTTGAAAGCTGTTTAGCTCAAATATTAGATCTTTCCATGGATTGGTAGGATTTTTTTGATGCCGAAGCAGTTTTACGCGATAAGCTTCTGCGCTTAATCTATATCTTGTCAATAGAACTGATTTGACATAGTTAAAACTATCTACTTTTTCTTTGTCCTCTCGTAATATAAGTTCCGCTATATCAATTGGCAGTAATGCTAAAAGATGCGTTACTAAATCCTCTGATTCAATACCAGACCTTTCTGCCTGTCTTTCGAATAAATTCAGAAAAAGCGTAATGTCAAATTTCTCTGCGTCAAAATTATGCATGATAGATTTGATTTGGATTTTAGGGCCTCTGTCGGATCTGTTGCTAGCACTCGAACTACTTCGCCCCGCGCCTTGCGTTAACCGCAATCGCTCTAACTCGAATTCCCTGTCAAGTTTTGCTTTTTCATACTCTCTCTCTTTCTCTCCCTCTCTCTCCTCTCTTTTTAGCCTCTCATTTTCTTTTTCTCTAGCTGCATTTTCTTTTTCTCTAGCTGCATTTTCTTTTTCTCTAGCTGCAGTTTCCTCCCTGTCCTGAACAATGTACCCAGCTTGCGTCACTGCCAGTTCTTCATCGTAATCATTTGCCTGCTCAATTTTTTGAATGATTATTGCAATCGTGTCGCCTTCCTCAATTTTTACCCCAGCTCGTCTGCTAATTTTTGCAAATCAATCTTTCTACAATATTTTAGTGCCGTAACTTTTGCTATATTGTACACACTTAAGTTTGACTCAAATTATAACAATAATATCAAAGAGAATTTAATCCTGTCACCTAACATGTAAAAAAAAATAATAATTTCAACCTATCAATTTTAAATTATACTATGAATACTTTTATAAACACCTTTTGAATACAGACAGTAACATAAAGAATAAATTTGATATATACTACAAAATTATTTGAATGCCTTCTCTTTCTGTTAAATATGCAAGATAAATTCAGCTTTGAAATCCCTATGCACACAAAATGAAACAAAGTATCTAAAAATTTTATACCAATTGTATATATAACTTTTTGAAAAACTCTTAAATTTCCTCAAGATCGAGCACACCTTGCAATCCTGATCCAGTGCTACCAATACTTTTCATAAAGTCAGAAAATTTGTTTATATAAAAACCAACAATTAATAAAATATTTTCCTGCACAACTCTATAAATAACATTGTATCCTTGCACATCTAATTTAAAAAGCTTTTCCCTTTGGGTTTTTTTTTTCACCCCTGAGCACAATTTAATCCTGAAAATTTTCTATTCTTAGTACTAGAAAAAAAATTTCCCATTTATTCTTCCCGAATAAATCCCAGATTCTAAATCTGATTAATAGGCTAGGCTACTTAAGTTAACTTTAACTCTTCTTAGCTTAATGTTTTTTTTTTTGAAGACACACAATAAATTTTTGCCTGAAAACTTTAGCTATTTACTTGACACATTTAAACAATTCTAACAATAAGCCACTCAAAATTTTTTTTTTATGAGCTTACCTTCCCTGTTGCTTCGACTCGTCATCAGCTGAACTGCCGGTTGTGGGCTGATCGGGACACCGTTGATCATCAGTTGTGGGCCACTGCTGAATCTTAGTGCACTGTCGTTGAAGCGCCTGTCCTCCTCGCTGTCCGTCTCGCGTTAGGCCTTTTCCAGGGGATCTGGCTCCGGTCTGCTTGCTCCGGGCTTGTTCTTTAGGCTCCCAGTGGATCTCTTGGAGTTCCGTCTGCCTTTTCTTGGAGAGCTTGATTGTTGTGTCCTTTGCTGCAGTTGTTTTTTTGTCTTGCTGTCCGCTGGTTAGCACACGGGTCTTTCAATATCAGATTTCCACTGCCTCACCGCCACTTTATTTTAGTATCAAAGTTCTTTTTTAGCTGCCACCAGTTGTGGGGCCTCAGATGAGGGCGGTAGCGTGACGTAATCTCCTCAGAGGCGTGATGACAAAGGTTTTAGTTAAGATGAAAATTAAAGGTTTTATTTTCGTAAAAACAACAAGAAATATTGGCTAAATACAATGTTTACACTAACACAACAAATTACTTAAGAAGTTAGTTTGATGAAATAAAGTTTTTGTAAGGTAGGAATATCTAATAAAAGTCCTTGACCGGATAACAAATCATAGTCCAGATTAGTTAATTCAAGAGTCTCTGGGAAACACTATGGTCCCTTCTAAGTAAATAAATGTCCGTTAAAGGTGCGGACTAGCAGTACTCCGTGCGTTCAGCTTTCCCGCTAATACTCCCAGTTGTAGCTCAGCTGATCGGCTATTGTTGCCGTCGAGAGAAACAAATCTCCTCCTTTCTCGGAGCGACCTCCGAAAGATAATCCCGTGAAAAGCCTAGAGAGAAACTTTTCTCTCCCTCAGGTTGAAGAACCTCTTTTCCCGTTTAGCTTCTGCTAAACTCTTCTAAAAGTGATCTCATCTCTAGATCTCCTCAGAGATCTCGTATATATCCTTAATTTTTCTCTCGGAAAACAATGCGAGTTTCCAACTTCCGCTGTCATTGGTTCGCCTGTCAAGATCCTTTTGACAGCTGACCTTCTAGTGGCTGGTCGGGGGCCCTTCCCCCTTTTTGCGCACTAAACTCTCCTGTCAAAGTATGCAATGTCAAAAAGTACTTAACGGCATATTTCGGTGCTACAAAGTGGGAACCAAGGGGCCACCCTTTTATGTACTATGTTCCAAAGTGTCATCTTCGTAAGATCGATCGCACTGAAGTTATTTACTTTTAAGTTACCGGCAAACTCTGATACGTAGACGAATTTTCTAGTGTCACTCCCGAATACATGGAGTTTCCACAGGCCGTGATTCTGTAGCATTTATGAGGGTTTTTATATGTGGAAACTGTGAAAAGGCTAAGTTTCCACACTCTGTATATGATCTGTAGACTTTATACGTACCACGTAATATTCAAATAGTTAAAAACTCGTACTATTATTGAAAACACACTTCAAACAACTATCGCTAATAGACAGCAGTATAACCGATTTCTTTTGTGTGTCCCTGTAAATTAACGATAACTATCATTACATGTCATATTCTACAGTAAGCAATTTGTAATATAAATTAATTGCGGATGTCAATTTCACTTTGTTTGGAATATTTTAACATTATTAAAATACGTTTCAAATTTTTTTTTTTTTTTACTATAAACCAAAACCATTATACAACAAAATCCTTTTGTATGAACCTGTAAACAATAATAAATGGCTTGCACGCCATATTCTGCATAAAATTTTGCATAAAACATGTTTTAATACACTTGATAAATCCATATTAATTTCATTATGTTTTAAATATCATAACACCATTAAAGGCACTGCTCTTTTTCCCTATTGAGTGTAGTGTAACGGGATTCTTTTGAGTGTACCTCTAAATAACTAAAAATTCTCACATTCCATTAACAATAGAAAACGTATGCCATATTGTAAACATCAAAAACATATGTCAAGAGCGTTAAATTTCAATCGATAAATAAAACAGTTTTTGTCTTCCTGATAAAAAGACTATTTTCATATTGGATAGTTTGACATGGTACGGATGCTTAGAAAAAGAAAAATTTCCAAACATTTGCGGCAAAGGATCGAATATTACCATATTGGTCAATTTGACATTGTAAATTTTAGAAAAATGTGCATATTGGATACTTTGAAACAGTCATTATCTAAGTGTCTAATCAAGATATAGACGCGACGATTTTGATTATTAAGTATCATGCACAATACAACAAAATGGCATAAAATATGAAAAATGTATTTTTTTCACATTGGATAGTTTGACATGGTAGCGACGATATGTATTCCAGCAAATGTTTTCAGTTCCTTTACAACAGTTTTAGAGAAACGTTCACCCTTCTTTTGGTAAGCATATACTTCTGTCTGCTCTTTTAGTAAGTTCCAAAATTCCTCGGGAAAGTATTCACAAAAAGATTCCATTTTGTGAACGAGGCTGTCCATCATAAGAATCATCATCAGGTGTTTCTGGTTAGGTCTTCAAATTTGAAGTTAGAAAACCTGCACAGAAAACAATAAAAAAAATTAAAAAAGACCATTTTAGTTTACATAGAATTAATATTACATATAAATGTAGGAATATTGAATTGAATAATTAATAAAATGGAAAAGAATAAATTATAACTAATAAATTTAAAGTTTTTTTTTCTTTTTTACTATCCTTTTTCTCTATTTTATAATCTATGTATTGCACTACAAGGTAAAACTTATTTTAAATTTTAACACTGCATGTGCAGTTTGTAAACATTTATAAATATTGTAACAGTTCTACACAACTATTGTATCCCTAATCGTTAAAAGTACATAATTAAAAAAGAATTCAGGCTTCATATTAGGTAGCTTTCATTACAAAAAGCTACCTATTGCAGCCGTTCGGAGGAAAGCGATTTCAAAAAATTTTGGTATATTTTCATCGATCATGACTCCCAGACCCCGAAACCACCCTCTGTTCAAAATTGATATATATATATATATATATATATATCCATATATATATATATATATATATATATATATATATATATCTGACCTATGTCACACTGTAACTCTCGTATTTATGAACCGATTTGGATGTAATTCGGTGTACACATAGTACACACTAATGTCTCGACCGAGTTCGTTGGCCAGCTTCATCCGCCATTTTGTTTCAAAATGGCGGCCATTTAAAGTTTTTTTTTTAATTTAAAATTTGAAATGTGGTACCAAAAAATTGAAAATGGGAAAATATTTTTTTCTTATTTATTTGACCTTTATACAAAGACTCCGGAGCAGTTTTTGTTTCGTCTATATCTTAAAAAATGGCTGAGTTATAGCATTTTGAATTTCTAGCGTGCCTGACATTTTGAAACGTCCTGAATTTTGTCACGCGATAAAAGACGTATTTATGAACCGATTTGGATGTAACTTCGTTTATACATAGTACATACCAATGTCTCGGCCGAGTTCGTTTGCCAGCATCATCCGCCATCTTGTTTAAAAATGGCGGCCATTTAAATTTTTAAGAAAAATTTAAATTTGAAATGTGGTACCAAAAAATTGAAAATTGAAAAAAATATTTTTTTCTTATGTGCTTGACCTTGATAAAAAGATTCGGGAGCAGTTTTTGTTTCGTCTATATCTTAAAAAATGGCTGAGTTATAGCATTTTGAATTTCTAGCGTGGCTAACATTTTGAAGCGTCCTGATTTTTGTCACGTGATAGCAGATGTATTTATGAACCGATTTGGATGTAACTTGGTCTGTACATAGTACATACCAATGTCTCGACCGAGTTCGTTGGCCAGCTTCATTCGCCATCTTGTTTCAAAAGGGTTGCCATTTAAAAAAAAAGTAATTTAAAATTTAAAATGAAGTATTAAAAAATTGGAAAATGAAAAAAAAAAAATTGTGTGTTTGGCCTTGATACAAAGATTCTGGAGCAGTTATTGTTTCTGAAAATTTGTTCTTTTTTATATATCTTAAAAAATAGTTGAATTATAGCACTTTAAATTTCTTGCATGGCTAACACTTTGAAACGATCTTGTATTTGTCACGCGATAACACACGTATTCGCCTATTTCGATGTAAGAAGGCATGTGGATAGTATACATCAATATCTCAACCAAGTTCGCCGGCCAGCTTCATCAGCCATCTTGTTTCAAAATGGCGGCCATTAAATTAAAAAAAAATTATATTTAAAGTGAGGTGCAAAAAAATTAGAAATTGAAAAAAGTTTCTTTCTTAAGTATTTGACCTTGATATAAGCATTCACGAGCATTTTTTGTTTGTCTTTATCTTAAAAAATGGCTCAGATATAGCAGTTTCAATTTCTAATGTGGGTGACATTTTGAAAAATCTTATTTTTTGCCTGAGACAGCACTCGTATATATCAACCGATTCCGATGTGAGTGAGCATGTGCACAGCAATTACTAAGGTCTCGACCAAGTTCACTGGTTAGCCTCATCCACCATGTTGTCTTAAAATGGCAGGAACTTTAAGAAATCGCCGAATTTGGCAGCCGAATATAAGTTACTGTAAATAAAAGCAGATTGGATAAAGCTGACTAATTTCGCGAAATTCTCATTCATAATGATTTAGTATTGATAAAAATTAGTATTGAATCTCCTATATTCGGTCTCCACTAAATTGAGCTTCGTGTGTTTGAATAATATAAGTTGGCTTTTTAAAATAAGGAAAATGAAAGCTACCTCTTCCTCCCGGCACTGGCCGGAAGGACTTTTTTTGCTTTCAGATCGTTTTCGCTTCCGTCCTTTTGATGTGGAGAGGTAAAAGAATATTACTCGATTGATCATAACTTTCTGTCAAATCCTCATTTGGATCACTCTTAGAATGTTTTTCGTCATCAAGATCTGAAAGATCTCCGTTGCTTTCGGCAAGAAGAGCTTCAATTTCTTCTTGAGTCAAGTAGCGCACTGAAAAGAAAATTTTAAGGGGTTGAATGGTGGTTTGAATTCCAAGGTCTCCGAATGAGTACTTCATTTTCAAAGATAAAATTTTCAGACATAATATGTAATATTAGATTAAAATTGACGTGCATCATATTAAATGATTATCCTTAAACCAAAAAATGAAAGAATGGATTAAAATATTTTTTTATTTGAGGTAAACAAGGAAAAATTCTCCACTCTAGTAGGCTGAGACGAACTTTCCTGCTTTTCTGCCATTTTGAATGTGTTTTTATCTTTTCAATCACAGTATGGTACTGGCATTTGCCGGGAATTCTAAAAAATAAACCTTTCCCAAATGGAGTCTTTGGCTTTTAAAACAGATAAATGCTATTTATTATTTTTTACAGTCCCCGTTTGGGGCCCCAGGGACTGAAGAGGTTGCTGCATCTGGAAATTGCTAGTTAAACGAGTGTTTAAATGCGGAGTACTTAATGAATTTAAACCTAAACGATGAAGCAGTTTATTATTTTTTTTTTTTTTGTTAGCTTATATAATGCTAGGGGGCTCCTGCGAGACACGCCTGTCAACCACCGTTCAGGCTTCATAGCCTCTAAAACATAGTAACGCGCCCTGTTTAAAAAATATTACCAGGTTACGGAAGACTGTATGATATTATCACTATAACAGCGGCTATCTTCTGTAATCGGGTTACCATGCTTTTCCGTTTGAATGGGGGCATTTTTCGGTTACCATGACCTCATCCATTGCTGTCGTAACAACTGACGTCTGTTTTCGGGATTGATAAGTAAGATCAATTAAACATTTGGAAATCAGCTTATATAAAATGGTTAAGTTAAAAATGTGTATCTTTCTGACTTTTATAACGCCCCTACGGACAATATTCTTCCTTTAGGTTCGAGGTTAAAAAAACTCCGTCTGCTGATGAGAATAGCTTTAAGAACCACGGTATTGAAAAGCATTGTGTTTTGAAATTTTACGCTTATATTTTATGTTTTAATCGAGTTTTAGATATTTTCAGGAACACGTATAGCTTATGCATGAATTCTTTTCACTATTTTAATGCATGATCATGCATATTTTCTTGTTATTTTTACAATGTATATTGCTTATATTACTTAATAAGAATATCGGAATTTTCTAATATGTATTAATCGAATAGTAATTCTTACAAAATAAATCTAAAATATTTTGCGAATACATTTACCTGTATTTATGCTGCATCAAGTCATGTAACGATCAAGTCAAGTAACGTTGCATAAAATTCTTATCAAACTAGTGAAAGACTGTAGTTGGACGCATTAAATTCGTAGAATACTGTCATCTGTTGACAGGTTGTGTTAATTTTGCAGTTGACAAATCCAATCAACTACATGAATTTGTTGGTAATAGTTGAGATCGGCTAAGTCCAATCGAAACACAAGGATTCGTTTAGCAGTCGTATTATATTCCGATGGTCAGGTCATACGTGTAGCAAGGCAAAGGTTTGGAAATCTGGTAGTTTCGCTATAAAATTGGAGCCAAATGTCATTCTAAAATGTTTATTCATCAAAATATGAAAATGGAAACAATTCCCATATTATGAGAACATTCGTAGAACCCTCAGGTTGGAGAACGAATCACTACCTAAAAAGATCTTAAACAACAAATTTAGATATTCTAATAGATTGTAAGACACCTGGTAGCCTAGTTTTAAAACACTCGAACAAGGCAGAATTCTGAGTTCCGAAATCATCGCATCGGCTTTTTGTTAGAAGGCGCGTAGGATGACAGATTCCAAGGTAATACAGAAACGAACAAATCGGTGAACGGCGATCTTCGATCAGCGGTAACTAAACCAATGGCGTGAGAGAAGAAATGCTTTAGGAGAATGATCCCGTAATGTAGGGATTTTGAGGTGAAAAGTCTGGTGACCCAAGGCGCGGGAAACAGAATCGTGGCATTTAAGATTAGAAATAAAAAATAGCAAAATGGCTTTTAAAAAAACATTCGAAAATAAAATTTAGCTTTTCTCAGAATATTATTGTTTTGGTAGCTGATAAAAATTTATGAAGGGATTAAAAGTTTAGGTTTAGATTAAGATTTCAAATAAGATAATTATTAATATGCGCGTTATAAATTTAAAGGAAATTTGCCAGGAATAAAAAGTAGATATTATTGATGAAATACGGAAATAATGAATATGACGGAAACTTAGAATAATTTAAATTAATATTGCAAAGTAAAATTTTTATATAAGATACATACAAATTTACTAGCCGCACTACTTTGATACCATGTGATGTCACATTAAAATTCTCCGCAATGAAAATCCTTTTAAATTATCGTTTTAATATACGACGTAATTTTCACTATTAAATGCATTTCTCATGTAATCAGTTATTTATTTAAAAGTTCAGGGATCGCATTCGCCCTGTAATTCCTAAAATTCCTAAAATTTTCTAATAGCCCTAAAATTCCTAAAATTGTACTAAAATTTTTTTTGTTTCCCTAAAATTTGCTTCCGATAACTATTTCTGTTTACAAATGACTGGTAAACAAAGTTAGTTTTGCTTTGTATCGTGATCGTTAAGGCCGATTCGTATTAGGCATTTTCATTGGTTGTTCAAAAGTAAGTGGGCGTGCACCCCGGTAGCAGAAAGTGCGTGACGCGCGACGTGCGTCGCAGATTTATTTTGAACCTTGCAGATAAATTTGCCAACTTGAAGAAGAAAAAAGTATTTCCTTAAAAAAAAAAAAAAAGAGAAAATTCTGACAAAAAATATCGCGAATTCGACAAATGGTCGCCGAAAAATATCAATTTCGACAATCATTCACATAAAAAATCGGTAATTTATAGCCAAAGGGTCGCTATAAAAACGCGAATTTCGTCAAAAGAGCCCGGAAAAAAACATGCATTTCGTTCCAGGGTTGTGAAAAAAATGCAAATTTCTGTCACAGGATCACGGAAAAAACACGAATTTCGTCAAAGGATCGCGGAAAAAACGCGAATTTAGTCAAACGATTGTGGGGAAAACGCAAATTTAGTCAAACGATCGCGAAAAAACGGAAATTTATGTCAAAGGATCGCGAAAAAACGCAAATTTATGTCAAAGGATTGCAGAAAGAACGCGGTATTTCGTCAAAAGATCTCGAAAAACGTAAATTTCTGCCAAAGGATAGCTGTACAAACTTGAATTTTATCCAAAAATCCTGAAAAAAAACGTGAATTTCGTTCCAGGGGCGTGAGAAAAACGCAAATTTGTCACAAAAATGCGGAAGAAACTTGAATTTCATGAAAGGATCGAGGAAAAAACACGAATTTACTCAGACAATCGCGGAAAAATGCAAATTTCTGTAAAACGATCGCGAATAAACGCAAATTTCTGTAAAATGATCGCTGAAAAACGCAAATTTCTGTCAAAGGATCGCGAAAAACGCAGATTACTGTCAAAGGGTCACGAAAAAAGAAAATTTATTTTAAAAGATCGGAATTAAATTTGCGGAATTTCGCCAAAAGATCCCGAAAAACGCAAATTTCTGCCAAAGGATTGCTGTAAAAACTCGAATTTCGTCACAAGATCCCGGGAAAAAGGTGAATTTCGTACCAGGGGCGCCGAAAAAACGCAAATTTCTGTAAAACGATCGCGGAAAAACGCAAATTTCTGTCAAAGGTTAGCTGTACAAACTTGAATTTTATCCAAAAATCCTGAAAAAAAAAACGTGAATTTCGTTCCAGGGGCGCGAGAAAAACGCAAATTTCTGTCACAAAAATGCAGAAGAAACTTGAATTTCATGAAAGGATCGAGGAAAAAACACGAATTTAGTCAGACAATCGCGGAAAAATGCAAATTTCTGTAAAACGATCGCGAAAAAACGCAAATTTCTGTAAAATGATCGCTGAAAAACGCAAATTTCTGTCAAAGGATCGCGAAAAATGCAGATTACTGTCAAAGGGTCACGAAAAACGCAAATTTCTGCCAAAGGATTGCTGTAAAAACGCGAATTTCGTCAAAAGATCCCGGGAAAAGGTGAATTTCGTCCCAAGGGCGCCGAAAAAACGCAAATTTCTGTCACAGAATCGCGGAAAAAACACGAAGTTCGTCAAAGAATCGAGAAAAAAACGCAAATTTCGTAAAGGATTGCGAAAAAAAGCTCATTTTTGCCAAAGGATCGCGAAAAAACGGAAAATTTCATCAAAAGATCGGGGGAAAAAAAACGAGAAACTTCCTCATAAGATCGCGAAAAAACAGCAGATTTCGTCAAAAAATCGCGAAAAAAACCGGCAAATTTCGTCAAAAAATCACGAAAAAAACGGCAAATTTCGTCAAAAGATCGAGAAAAACGGCAAATTTCGTCAAAAGATCGAGAAAAACGGCAAATTTCGTCAAAAGATCGCGAAGAAAAACACATAATTAGTGCCGGCAGTGGATTTTCGTTCCCTCCCCTCCCTTCCCCCCTCTGTTGTAACCTTTCGGAAAATTTGCTGTGAATTTCAGAATTTTTTTTAAATTCAGAATCACCCCTGGTATTAATCAGTAAGAACGCTGTTTATTTTAACACTCATGTTTGTACATAAGAAAATGTAACATGCTACTCCCACAGACAATTTTCATCCCACTAAATTGCTGTCGCAAACACAACCATAACTTTCTGCTACTGGGGCGTGTACTAGCAAAGACGTAGCTGTTGTGCGTCGAATGGCTTTAAAGCTTCTATTTTCTGGTATCAAAGAACGCCTATTCTAGTAACAAAGAACGCAAACGCCAAATGTACAGTTCATTCCGGTTCGATCTGTTCTTTCACTTCTCGACATTTTAAAAACAACGTGGTCGTGATCGAAATTTGAAGAAAATGCCGCACGGAAAAACCAAATTCCAAGATACTTGGCTTGAAAAAGAGCTCGATGGAGTTTTTATAAAAGAATGGTGTTGCGTGGTGGAAGATAATATATATTCTGCAAAATGCAATTTATGTGTTGAAAAGTTCGAAATTTCCAGCGGTGGTTTTTGCCAAGTGAAGTCTCACCACAGGGGAAAAAAACACAAACTTAAGTTTAATGCTAGATTTAAAAATAAATCTCATATTTCAGAATCTATTGTGCAAAAAGTTAATTGCAACGATGAAAATGCGCTGTCTCAGGATATGCAAGTTGCCAAGGCAGAAACTCTCTGGGCACTTAGAGTTGCTGAAAGCAATATTTCTTTCAAATCTTGCTCAGAAACTGTTGAATTGTTCCCAGATTCCATAATTGCCTCAAAAATGCAGTTGAAAGAGAAGAAAGTTGCGTATGTGATATCACACGGAATATACAAAAACTTTCAAGAGCTCCTAAAAAAAGATCTTTCTTCCTGCGCAACAAAGTTTACGATTGCATTTGATGAAACAACGAATGCACAAGTTAAACGGCAGTTGGATGTCTATGCCAGGTATTGGTCTTCTGATTTTAGTGTAGTATCTTGTAGATATTTGACAAGCGTTTTTCTCGGACATGCAACTGCCGATATTATTTTAAGGGAATTGTTAGATGTTTTATCATCGTTCAACATTTCCTTGAATGATATAATTACAATCCAAATGTAAATAAAAGTCTCCTTCGAAAATTCAATGACAAAATGAGAGATGAATGTGGAAAAGAGACTGTAGCTTTAGGAGCCTGTAACCTTCATGTCGCAAACAATTCGTTTAAACATTTACTGAATGCTTTGGATGTAGTAAGTTTTGATGAATTTGCCACAGATGTTCATTTTTTTCTTAAATATAGTGCTGCCAGGAGAGAGGACTACCAATGTATAGAAGAAGTGACGCAAGAAACTGCAAAATTTTTCCTGAAGCATGTTAGTAGTCGTTGGCTAACAACAGGACCTGTCGCACAGAGACTTTTAGATCAGTGGGAAAATATGTGTGAATATTTCTTGAAATTCCTACCTTCGCAGAAATCTCAAGCAAAACATCTTAATACAGAAAGATACAAACGAATACGTGCAGCATTAAAAAATCCAATCATGCCAAGTTTTTTAGCATTTCTTATATTTACACATAAATATTTTGAAAACTTTTCTCTGAGTTTTCAAAGTGCATCTCCTAAAATCCATGTTCTGTATGAAGAAATGAACAACTTGATCAGAAATATAATGACCCAAGTTTTGAAGGACAGTGTAGTTGCAAAAAAAAGAAGGAAATGACTTAGAAGAAGTAAAATTGGATAATAAAGACAATTGGAAAAAGTTAAATGATATTGAAATTAGTATGAGGGCAAAAAACCTCATTGAGAAGGTAAGTGAAAATGATAAAAAGTTATTTTTAATGGCTGTCAGGAAAGCTATTTTTAGTACAGTAGATTATATGAGATCAAATTTCCCATACTGCAATCAAATATTAAAAGATATGGACATTTTTAGGCCATTAGATGTAAAAAAGGATATTACACATGGATTGTATGCTATTTCAAGAATAGCCAAGTACTTGCATTTTTCTGAAAATATTATTGATAATATCCGTGAAGAATGGAAATTATTGAAATGTGATGACCAAGCACAAGAGATTCTCTTACGAAATTCTGACTCTAGAATTGATGTCTATTGGCACAGTTTAGAAAGTATAGTAAACAGCAACAAAGAAATAAAGTATCGTAACTTTTTAAGTTTAATTAAAACTGTACTTGTTTTACCTCATGGTAATGCGGATCCTGAGAGGGGATTTTCTATAAACAATTCTATGCTAAAAGGTGGTTTCAGTGAACATACAATAAAAAGTTTGAGATTTGTAAAAGATGTTCTTAAAAATTATGGAGGAGTGAGTAAAGTACCTATTACAACTTCCTTGTTAAATGATGTTAAGAATTCACATAAAGCTTATCAGCAGTACATGGACAGACAGAAAGAAAAAGAAGAAAAGCTAATGAAAAAGAAAACAGAAAAAGAGAAGTCTGAAAGGCAAAGGAATCTAAAAAGAAAATGTGATATGGATATGAAGATAAATGAAATTGATGCTGAGATCAGTCATATAAAAGAAGAAAAAAGTATTGCCCTAGGATTAATAGCTGAGGGAACAGAAAGATTAACCAAAAGTATAAGTGAAAAAAATAATGTTGAAACAACAGTTTCATCAACTTTGATTTCACAAGCAACTGAGCAACTTAAAAAATTAGAAGCAAGATTATCAGTGATTGAAATGGAGAAAACGCAGATTTTAAAGAAGAGAATCAAATGTGAAACTAAATAAAATCGAAATTTATTTTCTATGATACAATATACAGCATTTTAATTACTTATTTTTAAACAATTTAATGTAATTCATTTTATTCAATTTAATTTTATTCTTTGTGTTTCCAACTATGCCTTTGAGTTTTTAACTCAATTTAATTCTTTGTGTTTCATTTGCCTTTGAGATTTTAAAATTTTAGCAATGAACACATTTATTCTCTAAGTAATTGAAATCGAGAAAGCCCAACTTTTGATGAAGATTATTAAATGTGAAACAAAATAAAATTTTGAAATTTGTTTTATATGGTACAGTAAAGCATATTATGATTATTTCTTTGTCTTTTTTTTCTAAACAATTCGATATTCTTTGTATTTCATTTAACTATGTGTTTGAGATGTTTAAAAGAAAAAAAAAAACAAGGAATGCATTTAGTTTCAGCCAAATTTAAATAATTTAATATTAAAGATGTGAATTATCACATTGGTAACTAAGTGGGTGTTTTAACTGCTGAAAAGTAGTTAAAAAATTAATTAAAATGAAATAATTTTGTTTTGTATTCAAGTATATAAAATTCAAGTATCTGAAAAATATTTTTGTGAAAATACCAAACAAGATTGCAAGAAATCATATAAGATTTATTAAAGAAACATCTTATAAAGCTGTTAGATATAGAAAAATGAAGGTAACTAAATTATTTCTTTACTTTATTGTTGTTGTTATTATTTGCTCTGTATTTGACGTATGTTTAGAACCATTGAATGTTTACTTTGAAATTTTGAACATGACAAAAAATTTTAACCCAGAATTTTCTGAGAATTTATTTGCTGTGTTGAAAAATCACCGGGTATGGTGGACGTAAATTAGCCCTAAAATATCCCTAAAATTTCATTGCCTAATCCCTAAAATTCCTCCCTAAATTTTTTTGAATATTTGCTGCACCCCCTGAAAGTTTTTTTTCCCTTTTAAGATTCATGGGTACATATATTATTTAATTTAAAAGTGTTTGGGAATATTATTATTTGAGCTTTTTAAATATGACCTAATATTCACCATTAAAAGTTTTTGACGTGTAACAATTTAACTCTGTTAGGTACTGTAAATGTGACGATATTTAGTATTTGAGCATTTTAAATATGACACAATTATCATCTTTAAATGCGTTTCGTGTATAATAATTTATTTATTTAAAAGTTTTCGTCCTTTTTTAATATTTACATGTAAATATTTTAACGTTTCCCTATTTTATGCTTTTAACATGTGATCATTTAATTCTTAATTTAAAATTTTCTTTCTGTTTTTAATAATTTTACTTTTCAATTGCAATTTGAATATGACGTCAAAAAAACAAATTTAATAACCCCTTTTGTTTTCCTTTTTCTCACTTTCCCCCACAAAATTGGATTTTTTAAAAATGTCTATGGAATTTATGTCAAAGTTGAAGATAACAGACGATTTTGGGTTTTTAAAATAAAATTATTGCTAAAGATCAAAATGTGAAACTTTTTTTTTTTTACTTTTTCAAGTTTTTCTGAAAAACATAATTTAATCACAATATTGTATTCACTATCGATCGAAATAAAAGATAATTTCAATTTCAATTTGACAATGACGAAAAAGAAGAAATCTAATAATCCCCATGGTTTTCATTTTCTTCCTTTTTTCCACAAAAATGAAGTGATTTAGTTGCATCATTACATAAATGTTATTAAAATTAGAAAAAAAAATCTTAAAAACTAATTCAAATTTAAAAATTCTAATACCTTTTTTGACACCTGTGGATCAATTCGGATAACTGGTGTTACTTTTACCCCCAAACCTTCTATATTTTAGGGCAAATAGCTGTGAAACATAATCAGTCGTTTCATAAAATCTTTTCATAAATTCGTTTCATTAGGATTACACTATATATAGGGTAGATATAGAAGTTGAGTGTTGCTGAAGATATTTAATTATTACACGGTTTCACTGGCTAGCTAAGTTTTAAGTGTATTTTAAAAATAATTGTCCTATTAAGAAAGTTCTCCTTTATATTTAGATATTCAATAAGTCATTATTTCCATGGTAACGATATTATTCTCTTGTTGTCTCCTGCACTAACGCTATCAAAGTCAAATTAAAAGTGCTCAGGATCGGACCTTCATTTAGAGTTTGAAGCAATTTTCATCAATTTACGTTTTGGTCTAAACCGTCGTTAAACGATCGTTAAGTTTCATTATAGATACATATATGTATACGTATATGACAAATCGAAAATTATGAAAGTGCATTTATTTAAAAAAAAAAAAAAAAAAAAAAAAAAAAACTTACTTAAATTAGTTCAATATGGAGAATGGAAAAAGTTTTTCCTTAGCGAGTATATTTATCATAAAAGCGTATATATATTTTTTAGTTTCATTGTGTTGCCAACCAACGATAAATCGCCAAGTAAACGATATTTTTCTTTTTTTTTACGGACGCTATATCGAGGTTTCGCCGAAATTTTTCTTATAAACATTACATACTCATGAGAAGAGCATTCTGTAATTAAAAAAAAGAAATCTTAGATGCGCGTATGGAGACATTCCTTTGTCAGTAAAAAGTCATTTTAAGCAATTGCTTTCTAGATCCGGTAATGTGTGCGAATTCTTCCGTGCGACTCTATATATGATGTACAGAATTTATACATACCACATAATACATAAAAAGAGATAACTTTGAAAATGCGTGCGACAGGAGAAAACGCCTTTCCAACAATTATTGATCATGATCAGTCCTGTAAACAAATTCTTTAGCGAATCTCTAAAAATGAACGCTAAATGCTACATACTACATAATCTATAGAAAACATTCTGTATGAGACATGCTTTTTACTTTCTTCTATCTTCAGTAGAAGAAAGTATTGTAATAGAGATTTTTTTCGACTTCCGGTTTTCGACGGATTTGCACGTTTTAGGGGTCAGAGATCCCCAAAAACATGTTTATACAAAATGTCTTTCTGTCTGTGTGTCGCCATTGTACCATCGAAAAGTCTATGAAGTTCTGCATAGAATTAAACTATTTTTTTTAAATAGTTTTTGGCTATCGAAAGCAGGTCCTTCCTCAATTTGGAAAAAAATCCGCCGGAAGAAGCAATGTAATAGCGATTTTTGTGTATGTTTTTGGACATGGCAAGAAGGTCTCCCTGAATTTGGAAAAATTTCTCCGGAAGGGGGCGCTGTAATAGCGATGTCTGCGTTATTTTCATTATTGTACCATCGCAAAGTGTATCAAGTTATGCATAGAAGTGAAACAATTTTTTTAAATGTTTTTGGCTATGCCAAGCTGGTCTCTCTGAAATTGAAAAAATTCTGCCGGAAGAGAGCGCTGTAATAGCGATTTTTAAGCCATTTTCATTATTGTTCCACATGAAAGTGTATCAAGTTATGCTTAGAATTGAACCAAACTTTTTGTGTGTGTTTTTGGCTATGGTCAGCAGGTCCTCCTACGATTTAAAAATATTTCGCCTGAAGGGGGCGCTGTAATAGCGATGTCTGTACCATTTTCATTATTCTTCCATCAACAAGTAATGAAGATATGCAAAGAATTGAGCCAGATTTTTATTTTCTTCTATCTTCAATAGAAGAAAGTATTGTAATCGAATTTTTCTCGATTTCCGGTTTTCGACGGATTTACACGTTTGAGGGGTTAGAGATCCCCCAAAACATGTTTATAGAAAATGTCTGTCTGTCGTGTGTCTGTCGCCACTGTACCATCAAAAAGTTATATGCATTAAGTTATGCATAGAATTGAACCAAATTTTTATTTTAAGTTTTTGGCTATGGCAAGTAGGTCCTTCCTGAATTAGGAAAAAATTCGCCGGTAGGGGGCGCTGTAATATCGATTTTTGTGCGATTTTGAATGTTGTACCATCGAAAAATGTATGAAGTTATGTATAGAATTGAGCCAAAAAAAATTTTTTAAGTTCTTTTTTGATCATGGCACGAAGTCCTCCCTGAATTTGGAAAAATTCCGCCGGAAGGGGGCGCTATAATTGTGATGTCTATATCATTTTCATTGTTGTACCATCGAAAGTATATAAAGTTATGCATATAATTAAACCTAATTTTTTGTGCATGTTTCTGGCTACGGCAAGCAAGTCCTTCCTGCACTTGAAAAAATTCCGCCAGAAGGGGACGCTATAATTGCTATCTCTGTGCCATTTTCATTATTGTACCATCGAAAAGTGTATGAAGTATGAAGTTATGCATAGAATTGAACCAAATTTTTTGTGTATGTTTCTGGCTATGGCAAGGAAGTCCTCCCTGAGTTTGAAAAAAATCTGCCGGTAGGGGGGCGCTGTAATAGCGATGTTTTAGCCATTTTCTTTATTGTACCATCGAAAAGTGTATAAAATTATGTATACAATTGAACTAAAATTTTTGTGCATGTTTTTGGCTTTGGCCAACAGGTTCTCCTTGAATTTGAAAGTATTGCGTGGTAAAGTGGCTCTATGATAGCGATTTTTGTATACTTTTCTTGATTTTTCGTAGTTCTATTGTGCATCGGTGGCTCCTTCAGTGGCGGGAACCCGCTTTCTGCTAAGCCGGCTATTCGCAAACAGCTGATAACAACAGAATAAGGAAAAACTATTAATTTTAACAAATATCATGATATATATTAACTCGTTTTTAGTCCGTTTAATTGACAGAAGCAGCAATTTAAGATGAAAATCAAAGTTGGTATAGTATTGAACTAATAATATTGAAGTATTAACATGTGTAACTGGGTTTTGAAATATTAAGATGTATAAGATAGAAGAAAGTTTTGGGATTGGCACATCCAACTAGCTAGTGTATGTATTTGGCTGTGGCCGGCAGATTCTTCTTGAATTTGAAAACATTTTGCCGGAAGGAGTTGCTGCAATAGCGATTTTTGCGCCATTTTCTGTATTTTACAATCGAAAAGTGTATGAAGTTATGAATAGCACTGAACCAAATTTTCTGTGTATGTTTTTTGGCTATGGCCAGCAGGTCCTCCTTAAACATGAAATATCCCGCGGAAAGGCGCACTGTGATAGCGCTTTTTGTATAATATTCTCGATTTTTCGTAGTTCTATTGTCCATCGGCGGCTCTTGCATCGACGGGAACTCACGTCCTGTTAAGCCGGTTATTCAAAAATAGCTGATGTACAACAGAATAACGAAAAACAATTGATTTTAATAAATATCATGATCGAGATTATCTCGTTTTTACTCAGATTAATTGACTGAAGCAGAAATTTAAGGTGAAAATCAAAGTTGGTATAGCATCTATTTATATAAAATCCAAGTGTCTGTGTGTCCCTCACAATTCCGGTTGAACCACCTCATTCATCGTGGTCATGTTAGGATTCCTATGGAGAAATCGGTTTGAGCTTCAACAATGAGTAATTGCTGAAAAAAGTACTAATAGCAACCACAATAGGTTACCACAAGAGAGCCAAATTTTGACCAACTTGGCAAGATGTCGCCAAATTTGGCAAAATATTGCCAAATTTGGCGACAAAAATAAGTTGCCATACATGGCGCCAACTTGGCGATAGCTGGCTAATTTGGCGAAATTCCCATTGAAACGCACTAGTTTTTCATAATCGAGTTCACCGAAATTTAATTTAAACACCGTGCATTTAAGGTTTTTTTTTTCAAAATGTATGGGTCAGAACTCAGCGAAATAGAGAAAACTGTATATATCTTGATATCTCATTTTCCGTCATTTTTGACGGGCTATCTTTCTAGTTGAACTAATAATATTGCAGCATTAACATCTGTAACTACTTTTTGAAATATTAAGATGTATGAGATAAAAGAAAGCTTTGGGATTGACACATCCAACTAGTTTGAAGTTTTAATCCAAAATTACAGTTCATATTGACATTGTAGTTTTTAAGTTACTAGCCGCCCTTGGCTACCAGTTTGGTCTCCTTTAAAATTTGTGTTTGGGAAAGCATGCTAAGCATGGTATCATGTTACTTTTATTCATAATTTAATTTACTTGTGCTCCCTTAAATATAATTAATATAATCCCTTAAGCTAATATTAGTTTTTGTTGCATTAAAACACCTCGATTTGTTGATTTTTTGTAATCAAGTAAGCCCTATTGGTTTACAATGGAAGTCTATGGGAATTTAGCGACTAATTTTGGTGGCCAAATTTGGCGATATATCGCTACGTTGGCGACAAACTTAGCTGTATTTGGTGACAGAACAGGGTTTCCCCTATGGCAGAGATTCCCAAAGTGTGCTCCGCGGAACACTTGGGGCTCCGCGTGAACTTTCCAGGGGCTCCGCCGCACTTTAGAAAAATAACGAAAATTTGACAAAACCAACACAAGGAAAGTTAAAAAAAAAAAAAAAAAAAAAAATGTGGATATTCTTGTTACTATAATATTTCTACATAGATAACTATCTACAACTACTTGAACACATTTAATATATTAAATTTTATTTTTCTCTAAAAGTTACCGTTGCCAAAATTAATTTCCACTTGCACTCTATTTTTAAGTTTTTCGATCAAAAAATGCGATAAATGAGTCACAAACGTAGATTTAATGGAAGAAATCGCGATTTTGTCTTCTGAAGGATAATTTTGATATTTGAATTTCCCAGCTCCTCTCAGTGTTACCTGAGGTGAAGTTTTATCCAATAACTCCACGTTTCATGCTCAACTGCCTCATCATTTGAAAGAAAACATTCTGTTTTAAAAGATAAAACCCCTGATATTTTTTTCAATATGAAGTGCAAAGTAATGTATGCATGCTTCAAAACAAACTATCACAACAACTGTTAAGGATGTTCTCAAATCCAAAATGGCAACTTTATGACGTAAGTTTTAATTTATTTTTGTTCGGAAATGCACGAAACTAACAGGCGTTGTTGTTCAGAAACTGTGTAACAGAACTGTGTTTTCTGGGGTTTTGCAAACACAATAAATCTTTTACAAAATATTGTCAAAATGGGCTTTTTGAACCGAATTTCCGCGCGAAAGAAGAATAACCACTTAAGAAAGGGTGAAAAAGTCTTTGTCAGGTGATCAAAATCACTTATAACTCAATAGGTAATTTATTTATCAAAAGATAGAAAACACAGTTCGATTCCAAATTGCTTCCATAGTTAGGCCTTCCAATTTTATAGTTTTCCTTTAAAAAATGAATTTGTAAATGTGTCAAAACGTTTTGCGCTTGTTGAGCAGAGCAGTTGAGAACAGCCTTAAAACAAATATGAAATGTCCAGGCGCAGACTTCATGAGGGCGAAATAGGCAATAAGATATACTTCTACCACTAATTAAAAATTTTCCTTTTGTCTTATTTAATCACTGTGATTACTTAGGACAAAAATAATGTTCCAAAATTAGTGATGGAAGTTTCCCTAGTTTGACCCCATCGTCCCCGTTAAAAACGGCGCCTATGACCCCTTGGCGCCTTCCTCGTAGTTCAACGAGTCGTTTGAGTTCGTGAAAATCATATAATTGCAGAGATCCTTGTTAAATCGTGTAAAAATCACATTGTCAGGAATTTCCTTTATGAAAAAGGTGTTAATTTAGTATTAAATATTCCCTTGTCAAATAACTCCCATTGAAAAAAAATTAACTGTATGACTGGTGATGCCGTGTGGTGACCGGCATTAAAGAATAGTCCCAAAGTAACCCGTGCATGTCGTAAGAGGCGACTAAAAGGGGTTGGGCGAAAGGCTGACAACCTTTCCCTGGAAAAAAAACCTTGTTGTGAAGCCCTTAAATACAGATGTTAGACGGACTGATCTCATGGTAAAACGGACTGGAACTGGAAAACGGCTTATGAATTTTAGAATTGGAACTTGGAATATTTTAAGTTTATACAGAGCTGGTGCAGGGAAGCAACTACAGAGTCAGATGGATAGTTATAGACTGGACATATTGGCCATACAGGAAGTAATATGGAAGGAGAGTGGGATAAGAGATATTGGTAATTTTACAATTTTTAATAGTGCAAGCACAGGAAGAAACACGCATGGTACTGGATTTATGATCAGAAAATGCCTTAGAGAAAATATTATTGATTTTCACAATGTAAATGAAAGAATATATATCTTGAGATTGAGAGCAAAGTTTTTTAACATTTCAATAGTATGTGTCCATGCACCAACGGAAGATACCGAGGACGAACAAAAAGATACTTTTTATGAAACACTACAGATTGAATTTGATAAGATACCAAGACATGATGTTAAAATGGTAATAGGTGATTTTAATGCTAAAATTGGAAAAGAATACACTTTTGTACCAACAATTGGAAAATCTAGTTTACATGATTTGAGTAATGAAAATGGAATAAGAGCTGTGGACTTCGCTGCTTCTAACAACTTAATCATAAGTAGCATATGTTTTGAGCATAAGAACATACATAAAGAAACTTGGATTTCCCCTGATGGAAAGACAAAAAACCAAATTGACCACATTATGATCGACAGAAGACATGCTAGTGATGTTATGGATGTACGAAGTTATAGAGGTGCGGATTTAGATACTGATCATTTCATTGTTATTATGAAATACAGACAAAGAGTTACAAGATTTCGAGATGCAAAAGGAACTATGCAAGTAAAATTTAAAACAAAAGATTTACTAAACATGCAGAGAAGAAAGGTTTATCAACGTAAATTAACAGAAAGAATTGCTAGTGAATATGCTGAATTTAATGAGGATGATATAATCAATAGTAAATGGGCTAAATGCAAAAATATCATATTGAAAACTGCTGTGGAAGTAGTCGGAAAGGAAGAAAGGAGGGAAATTAATGAATGGTTTGATGATGAGTGTTGGCAACTGATTAAGAAAAAGAATAAAGCAAGAGAAAAAATGCTGAAGCATAGAACAAGACAGAGTGAAAATCACTTTAAAACAATTAGAAGAAATACCCAAAAGTTGTTACGTATGAAAAAACGAGCTTTGGAGCAGAGTAAAATTCAAGAAATTGAAGACCTATCAGTATTAGGTGATATAAGCCAAGTGTATTCAAAGCTTATAGGAATCAAAAAGGGCTATCAACCACGCACCCTTTTTTGTAAAGACAGAAATGATAAACTTATTGGAGGGCACGCAAATGTGACAGATAGATGGGCAGAATATTTTGAAGAATTGTTAAACAGACAGTCAAATGATGAAAGATAAATTCAATCTAATCATAATGATTATGACATGAATGAAGAAAACTGTGAACCACCAACTGTAGAAGAAGTAAGGGATGCTATTGAAAAATTAAGAAATGGAAGAGCACCTGGTGAAGATTTGATAAGTGCTGAGCTTTTGAAATATGGTGGAGAGAAGTTGGTACAAATGTTACATGATCTAATAGTAGAGATTTGGCAGAATGAATATATACCAAATGAATGGAATAGTGCCATTATTATCCCAATTCATAAAAAGGGAAATATCTTAAATTGCCAGAATTATAGAGGCATAGCCTTATTAAATGTTACATATAAAGTGTTGGCAAAGATAATTGCAAAGCGATTAGAACCGTATGCTGAAGTGGTGATAGGTGATTATCAGTGTGGTTTTAGGAAAGGAAGATCAACAGTGGATCAAATCTTTAGTATCAGGAACATCCTTGAAAAATTCTATGAACAAAATATTAATTTGCACCAATTGTTTGTTGATTTTAAACAGGCCTATGACAGTATAAGTAGAAATAAGTTATTTGAAATATTAAAGGAATTTAAAATACCTGATAAAATAGTTAAGCTTATAAAATTAACACTAGAAAATACAAAAGCTAAAGTTAAGGTACAGGGAAGACTTTCAAGAGAATTTGCAGTGAATTCAGGTCTAAAGCAAGGTGATGTTCTCTCGACAATTCTTTTTAATTTATGCCTGGAGAAAATAATTAGAAGCATTTACAACAACAGAGGTGGTACTATTATGAATAGCTCCCTCCAAATCCTTGCATTTGCAGATGATGTTGATATAATTGCTAGGAATAAGAAAGTCTTGATTGAAACATACAATAAATTAGACACTGAAGGAAGAAAACTAGGCCTCGTGGTTAATAAAGAAAAAACAAAATACATGAAAATGGACCGAACGAAATCACAGGCAACAGCAACTTGAACTATAAATAATGAATTACAATTTGATGAAGTAACATAATTTAAATATTTAGGATCTACGATCACCTGTGATAATATGGTAGAAGCAGAGATTAAAACCCGACTTGCATCAGGAAATAGATGCTATTTTTCTCTTCGAAACATTTTAAAATCATCTCTAATATCTCGAACATCCAAACTTAAAATTTATAAAACTGTTATAAAACCAGTAGTAATTTATGGTTGTGAGACCTGGACCACTACACAAAAAGATGAAAAGCTACTTATCACTTGGGAAAGGAAGATCTTAAGGCAAATTTTTGGACCTATTAAAGAAGACAATACATGGCGTATAAGGACAAATATGGAGTTAGAACTGCTATATAATGAAAAAGATATAATAAATACTATAAAAATAAGAAGATTGCAATGGTTAGGCCATCTAATCAGAATGAGGGATGAGCGAAGAACGAAGAAGATTTATAGTGGTAATTTAATTGGGAAAAGAAGTATTGGTAGAACCAGGAAGAGTTGGATAAAAGAGATAGAGAAAGATCTTGCAGAAAATCAAATTATAAATTATAAAGTAAAGGCCAGAGATCGGAAGGTCTGGAGAAGTATATTGAGGGAGGTCAAAATCCTACATGGATTGTAGCACCATTGTGTATGTATGTATGTATGTATGACTGGTGACGTAAAAGAACACGTAACAACCTCTTCAGATATACCAAGTTTGCAATACAAATGCATGAATCTACTGATTTCTCTGGATTAGCAGTTTTGTTAGTATTTTTCAGTTACCTATAGTAATATCCCTTTCAGACTAAGACAGTTAAAAATATTAACTTACTTTTTTGAAAGGGCACCCGGAACTAGACTTTACTTCTCTATCCACTAAATTTTAAGTCTTTTCCCCAGTACTGCCATGTTTCAGTTCCTGCTAGTTTTCCATAGTATTACGGTCGGGGATGTGGGGCAGTGGCCCCAGCTCCTCGATAAACTGTCAGAAGTCTCTTATTTCTCTATTACTACGGTGTTTGAGAACATTAACGTGATTAAAATTAAGCGCCTTACTAACGCTAGTCTGAAAACGGTTTCACAAAGCTATCAGGATCATATTGTTTGTAGATCACTACAAACCAACACACTAAGGGACGAAATGTTTTGGGATGAATGCATAGGAAAACACATATGAACATGAATACATTGATGAAGCGAAAGCAATGACGGGTCACAATCACAATGCTAGAGCCATTGCAAAAATTAAAGAGATGATAAAATACTGTAGCACCATCAATTGCGCTCTTTATAGATACACGCTATCCTCGACAATGTGTCTTATAAACTTATGATAAGATTGAATGAGTCATTAAAATAATAAGCTATATAAAATCACGAACTGTTAAAAGGAAACTTTTATAACTTGTGTGTGAAGTTATTGGAAGGTAGCATCCTCCCCTCCTACTGCATATCGAATTAAGATGATCATTTCGAGGAAGATCGTTTACACGATTGTTGGAACTGCAGAGGTTATACTAGAAGAACCATAACTCTAAACAGGAAAAACCTTTAAGTAATGAAGATTGTGAATGCTAATTTTACATTTGGTTGATATGTGCAGCAAAATGAAATAAATGTATTTATCATTGGCTTGAAAATTTGTTTCAATTTCCGATGCATTTACCAAACGTGTCTTCTTTTAAGATGAAACGTACATTGATCGGATTCTGAAGAAAACGATAGTATCGATTACGTCACTTTTGTAAAAAAGAATACAAACAACACCAGATTTTAAAAAAATCAATTAAATATTCAGGGCTTCCCACTTCTTTGAAACACTCGTTTAAACAAAATTTTTGAACAGCTGAATAGAAAAGACTTCGGACGACTTTAAATGTGTACTGAATGTGCTCAGCGTTATAAAAAAAACAAGTTGGAAATTGCTCGTCAAACGTGGCAAATGAGGTGCGTTCGTACTATAACTAGTTTTATAATTATTTTTTGCACCCCATATTGTACTGAATGTATATTTTTTGCGCTTCATAAGTGCATAGTCTGTAACATCATTAAAATGCATTTACAATAATTTTTTCCCCATTCCCCGTAATGTAACGGAAAACTTTTGACTGTCCCTGTAATTAAACTATACATTCGATTTTCATAAAATTTGAAATGGCTCGACAAAATTTTGCAGCAATTATATATTTAAAATTTCAGACCATTCGGAAGGCTGTAAAATCATTAAAATGCATTTGCAATAATTTTTTCCCATTGGCCATAATGTAACGGAAAACTTTTGGGTGTCCCTGTAATTAAACTATACATCCGATTTTCATAAAATTGGAAATGGCTCCACAAAATTTTGCAGCAATTATATATTAAAAATTTCAGACCATTCGGAAGTCTGTAACATCATTAAAATTCACTTGCAATAATTTTCCCCATTGGCCGTAATGTAACGGAAAACTTTTGGGTGTCCCTGTAATTAAACTATACATCCGATTTTCATAAAATTGGAAATGGCTCGACAAAATTTTGCAGCAATTATATATTAAAAATTTCAGATCATTCGGAAGTCTGTAACATCATTAAAATTCACTTGCAATAATTTTTCCCATTGGCCATAATGTAACGGGAAACTTTTGGGTGTCCCTGTAATTAAACTATACATCCGATTTTCATAAAATTTGAAATGGCTCAACAAAATTTTGCAGCAATTATATATTAAAAATTTCAGACCATTCGGAAGGCTGTAAAATCATTAAAATGCATTTGCTATAATTTTTTCCCATTGGCCGTAATGTAACGGAAAACTTTTGGGTGTCCCTGTAATTAAACTATACATCCGATTTTCATAAAATTGGAAATGGCTCGACAAAATTTTGCAGCAATTATATATTAAAAATTTCAGACCATTCGGAAGCCTGTAACATCATTAAAATTCACTTGCAATAATTTTTCCCATTGGCCGTAATGTAAAGAAAAACTTTTGACTGTCCCTGTAATTAAACTATACATCCGATTTTCATAAAATTGGAAATGGCTCGACAAAATTTTGCAGCAATTATATATTAAAAATTTCAGATCATTCGGTCGGGTAGTTTTTGCTCTGTTATATGCGGACGGACAGACAGACGGACGGACAGACGGACGGACAGACGGACGGACAGACGGACGGACAGACGGACAGACAGACAGACGGACAGACAGACGGACTGAACGACGACTATAGGTGCTACGTATTTATATAATTACGAACGCACCTAAAAACACCCAGCTTAAACTCTTTGAAACACGAGGTTCTCGTTTATTTGGCATCTCATAGCAAGTTAACACTCAATATACCAACATCCCGTTATTTTGTGGTACCAAATGATATATTTCGTTTTCAACCAAAAATTGTTCATAAAATAAAAAATATATAAATCAAGCAGAAATAAGCTAAATTTAATGTTAAATAGTTTTAAATGAAAATTCTAGTCCGAAATATTTTTTATAAAACTTGATTAAAATTCCTGGTATATTTAGTGTTCATGATGTTACTTTAAAACCAAACCTATCAGATTTTTATTTTATTTGTCAGATGAATTTAAAAGTTTGTCTAAGAAAGGAGAATTAGTTTTGCTTCTTTTCTCAACGACCTAGGACTGTGACGCAAAATTTTCGACTGACGGAGCCACCAAAACGAAATACAGAAGTCTTTTAACTGCAGAACCAAACATTCGCCTGGAATTAGTATCAACTGGACCCGAATTCAGATATTTGTGCAAAACAATCCAATCTCATTAAACGTTTATGCGTTTTTGTTCTTCACTCTAATAATGTAAAATTTATTATAAAGCAAGTGTTACGATTTCTTGAGTCTTAAAGTTATTTTAAGTATGTAATCTTTTGACAATTCAATCTGTATTGATGGTAATTGAAAATAAATTCAGTATTACGGTAAAAGTTTGAAAATATAATTTTATTTCTGGGACAATATACAATTGTTTAGATTGCTATCCATTCCCTCTTCCTCTTCTCAGTAGCAATGCACCTAAAAAGCATTACCTTGTAACATAGGGTACGGTAGGCTTCAGAGGCTCCGTCATAAAAATTCATTCTAAAAAGAGCTCCGCGCGTCAAAAAGTTTGGGAACCACTGCCCTATGGTAACCCGCCTTATAGGCATGGAGATGCATTAAATGCTGTTCAATAATCAATGAGATGCGTTTCATTCGAGCGTTGCCATTAAACAATTAACACAAATCGAGATTTCTGTGCCATATACGATAGCGTAATCTCTATAATAACGAGTTGGAACCCGTCGAAATTCGACGAATTAAAATGATTAGAATGGAACTGCTAGATCGGATTAATAATAAATCTACAAAAATAATTACAATAAAAAACTCATCTTGCCTTGGTTGTCTAACTCTTAAAACAAATAATGTTTTTAACCTAAAATTACCAAAATATTATTTCCACAAACTTCAACTGCTTAAATTATTGAAAAATTAAACTGTATTAGAATACGTAATCAAGATGAGTAATTATGCTGAAGTTATCAGTTGAAGCTCTTGTGTTTGTTTTTACGGGATGAAAAATCGATAAAAAGGATTTCGCTTTGTCACATCATAAAATTTTCCCCCATAAAATCTAAACTGTACGTTATTTTCACATTCTCAAAATTTACACACGCACCGTTCAAATTCGCAATCTAAAAGTATTTTAACCCGCAATACATTATTAATGAATGTATTTCCAAACTTAAATACAACTTTTCATGTGAATATTCGCACAAACTTTAAGTTCTAATCTCAGTACCCGCGAAAATTTACCATTCAGAAATTTGCCTTTAGTTGTCATAGTATTGGCTATTTAATATTGGTCAAATATTTAGTTTTATCAAAGAAAATGATCGTTTTGTTTTAAATATGACATCATTTTTACTCACTGAATCATTTTGCCCAGCGTCTCAAACTCAGTATCAGCGTAATGTAAAAATTTCGAAATATCTTCTCCAATCTTTTGATTTATGAAGAAGAATGCGTGTTTTTTCTAATGGCTGACGTCATTTTCTGTTCAAAAATGAGAAAAAAAAATTACTTTTATTTGTAATGTGAAAATGGCATCAATAAGGATATAATCAATAAAAATAAATAAACCATGACTATTTTCCCTTTACTTTTAATAAAAATGGAGTACTTCAGTTGCCACAATTACTAAATTGGTACTAAAAACTATAAAAAAATTAATATCTCAAAAATAAATTGAGATTGAGCTTTCAAACAAATTGCATTTAAAAGTACATTTTTTCCTCTATACGACGGTGTAAAAAATGAAACTATACGATGTTTAGAACTTTAAAAATTTTCAGTAGCGAAAATTGCAAAACCAAAATTTCATTTAAAATTTCAAAGTGTTGCCATTCGCAGAATGACGTATGCGTTACGCACAGATATGTTTGCCCTTTATAATGTCATGTCACTGTCATCAACAGTTCCGGGCTGACCACTTCGCTTTTTATATGCGAAACCAGTAAACGGCCATTTTGGAGCTTGGCGCAGGTGAATAATCGCCAAATATTGTTCTATCGCTATCATTTCATCTATGTTATAATAGTTCAAGTCATGTGACTGTCATAAACAATTAAGCTTTTCATATGAGCAGCTATTTGCAATCGAAATTATTTTTTCGAATAAAACTAACATAAAAGTTGCAATGATTGCAAAGAATTCTCGGTACTTTTATGTTAGCCGGGTAAAAATCTCGCCAATAGCATTTTTTAACTCGCCAGTTAGCATTTTTTATTTCTCGCGTGGTAAATTAAAACAATGCTTTGATGTTTAAATTAAACGTCGTGGTTTATGGTATCTGGGAGCACGGCAGTGCGTCCGCCAAGTTCGCACAAGCCGTAAGCTACCTTTTCCTGAACCATTTCGACGTACTTTTCACCCCCTCGTAACGTCGTTTTAGGGAGAGATATAGAAATTTTTCTTTTATACACATGTTCCTATGATCAAACTGAACTAGGTTCCACGACTTCATGTTTCTGTATTTAGTAGTTTTCGAAATATTAAATTCCGAAAAAGCGCTTTTTTGTCACTGACTCACTTCCCATAATCAAATAACAAAGGTACTTCTAAAAGTCGTAGAATCATGAAATTTCACAAGTAAGTCGGTTTTGTAGCACAATTAACCAGAAAAATCTGAAAACACAGAATTTTCACCTCTAACCCTTCAAACAAGGGGTGTTGATTTGGCCGTATACAGTTCCTTAACACATTCAATTGGGCCAATGTTGGTCGCCAAAACTCGATTACAGAGTTTTGAAGGTTCACGTAATTTCATGCAGAATAAAATTTTATATGCTTTTCCAAAAATGTTTGTTAAATCGAAAAAATAAATATACCTGAAAATTTTAATCAGTATAGGTTATGATCTATTCACGATATTAAAATATTAAAACATTTAAAAAATATAATCGCAATTCGGTATTTTTCCGATATAGCCTTGGCGAAATAGAGAAAATTGCCTTATCGAGAAAATAAATTTGGTAACGTATTTTATGGCAACCTATTTACTGTTCTTTTGACTGTTTTTACTCCGATTAATTGACTGAAGCAGAAATGTAAGATGATAGTCAAAGTTGATATAGTATTGAACTAATAAAAATGAAATATTGACATTTGTAACAACATTTTGAAATATTAAAATATATGAGATAGAAGAAAGTTTTGGGATTGGCACATCCAACTAGTTTATGCTATAAATGTTCAAGCAAACATTTTCATGGTCAACAGCCAAACATGTTAAATTAACGGAGCAAAATAAATAATATTTTGTTACGCTTGCATGCATAAATTACATTACGCAGCTGGAAAAGGCTTACTTGAAAATTAGTAGCATCCGAAAAACCGATATAACCCTTGCAACTTGACAAAAATCTTGAAGATCATTTAATCTACCCTATATAGTATGTAAAATCCTAATGAAACGAATTTATGAAACGACTGATTATGTTTCACAGCGATTTCTCCTACAATATGGAATATTATGCGGTAAAATTAACACCAAAAATCCGTATTGATCCGCAGATCTCAAAATTGGTATTAGAATTTCAAAATTTAAATTAGTTTTCGAGATATTAATTTTTTTCTAATTTATATTTAATTTCTCTAATGATGGCAACCAGATTATTCCATTTTTGCGGAAAAAGTGAGAAAACGGATAACGATAGAGATTATTAGATTTGTTCTTTTTCGCCATTTTCAAATTAAAACCGAAATTAACTTTTATTTCAATCGGTAGTGAAGACAATATTGAGATTAAATTACGTTTTTCCGGAAAATTTGATAAAATAAAATCTTTTTTTTCCCATTTCCACCGACAGGAATCAGTTTCTTTTAAAAATCAAATATAGTCAGTCATCTTACACTTTGACATAATTTCACTGGCACAAAAAAAAAAAAAAAAAAAAAAAAAAAATCCATTTTTGTGGGGGGGAAAAAGAGAGGAAAGGGATTATTAGATTTCTTTTTTGTTGTCATAGTGAAATTGAAAAGTGAAATTATTAAAAAACAGAAGGAAAACTTTAAAATAAGAATTAAATGATCACGTGTTAGCAGAAAATATGGAAAATTACACCAAAATATTTACATGTAAATAAGAAAAAAGTACGAAAACTTTAAAATAATAAAATTACTACACGCGAAACGCATTTAAAGGTGATAATTACGTCATATGTAAAATGTCTTAATCTTAAATATCGACATATTTAAATTGTTTGAAATAATTAAATTATTACACGTGAAAAACGTTTAATGGTGAATATTAGGTCGTATTTAAAAAGCTCAAAAAATATTCCCAACCACTTTTAAATTAAATGATATGTACACTTAAATCTTAAAAGAGAGAGAAAAAAACATTTAAAATAAATATATTATTACATGAGAAATGCATTTAATATTGAAAATTACGTCATATATTAAAAAGATACATTTAAAACGATTTTCATTCCCGAGAATTTTAACCCAAATGCCTGATTTTTCAAAAATCATTGTAATAATGTTTTTCGGCTTTCATTTTTTAAATAAATCATGGGAAAAATACTTTAAAAAATCATATTTTGTTTTAAGTATAGTTTACGGCTAAAAAACAGTTTGTTACTAATCGGCAATACTGGTGTTTAATTGAAAAAATAATTTCCCTTGATAAAATTCTATATTATTAAACACACAAGAATTTTAGGAACTATCATAAGAAATAAATTTTACTTGCTCACTACAGGTCAAATTAGGGTATTTCGCAAGCTCCCAAACAAAACAAAAAAAACAAGTAGCAACAATTGGAAAAATAAATCTATCTTTAATATTAAACAGCCCAAGTGTTGCCATCTACATGTTGAAAATCGATTTAATAATATTTTCAGAATGTATTTTATTGGCAACATTAGGCATTATAGCTTCAATATTATTTTAATAGTATTTTAGAGCCTAAATTGGATATGTTGCCGAAAAGCAACACCAGGCATTTAAGGGATAATGTTACGTCATATGGTATAAAAGTAGTACACCTTGCAGATTTGTTTACATATGACATCACTTGATGCAGCACAAATACAGGTAAATGTAAGCGAAAAATACTTTCAATTCATTTTGTAGAAATCACTATTTGATAACTACATATTAGAAAATTCCGATATTCTTATTAATTAATATAAACACTATACATTGTAAAAATAACATGAAAATATGCAGGATGGTGTATTAAAATAGGGAAAAGAATTCGTGAATAAACTATACCTGTTCCTGAAAACATGTAAAACATGATCAAAACATAAAATGTAAGCGTAACGTGGTTCTGAAAGCTATTCCCAAGCAGACGCAGTTTTTAACCGCGAACCTAAAGGAAGAATAATTTCCATAGCGTCGTTATAAATCAAAAAGATAGCGACATTTTTCACCAAACCATTTTATACAAGGTGTTTTTCAATGTGTAATTGATCTTACTCATTAGTCCGAAAACAACCATCAGTTGTTAAGACGGCGATGGGTGAGGCCATGGTAGCCGAAAAATGCCACTTTCAAACAGAAAAGCATGGCAACCCGATTACAGAAGATAGCCGCCGTTAAATTGATAATATTATTCAATCATCCATAACCCAGTAATGTTCTTTAAACAGGGCGCATTACTATATTTCTAGAGGCTGCGAAGTCTGAACGGGGGTTGGCGGGCGTAGCTCGCAAGGGACTGAGCCCCTAGTATTAATATAAATTTTATATTTGTTAGTTTTACTTGTAAGTGTTGACCATGGTTTAAGATAACTTTTTAGGGCATCAGATATTGACAAGGCATATGCTAATTTCCATCCCATTATGCATACAAATTTGATCTAGACATACTATATCTCATATTGACTTCTGAGATTAAAGTAAATTACAAAATAGAGAAAGTATTATACTTGAGTTATTCTTAAAATAATAATAATAACTCCACTTTTTTTGAAAGGAAATCAACAGACAATTCTGGTTGGAAATGTACACTAATTTGGCGAGTGATATCATATATAATGTCAGTTATTTTCCCTGCTGTTTGAATGCGAATGAGAAGCACTTTCGCCTCTTCTCCATTATTACGTGTCCACTCAAAGCAAAGTAAGTTTGCTGCCGATTTCGTTAAAATGTCTTTATCACCGTTAACGTTATGAATGAAAACCGGATTTTAATTGGAGTGAGACACCTTGTATTTTTGATTGAGTTAGTGGCTTGCAACTCCAGTTTTCTATGAAGAGAATTGTTTGCTATAGTGTGCTCTATTACTTCTAAAACTTTCTAGCATTGGTTTATAACATACATTCTGTATATTGTAAGTAATATAGATCATATTTCAGACCCCCCACCGACTAGTTGCCGAGCTCCTCCATTGCATGGTCGCCGGCAGAACGAAATCCAGGAAGAGTCAAGATTTTGGAACATATATACCCGCTGTCCGTAGCTTTGGTAGCTTCTTTTAAAATAGAGAATATAAATATAAATTAATTAATATAAATATAAATTAATTAATTTACATTTTTATTCTCCAGGGGTGACGGATCTCTGCCCCCTGACGAAAAAAAAAAATGTTTTAAGTCTCCTTTTTGCAGGTGGAAATTTATTTTTGAAAATTTAATAATTTTCGATAGTTAAATTTCTGCATTGTCTTTCACATGGGGCTTTAATAAAAAAAAATAATAATAATCTTTGTTTAATTTATCAGAGCCCCAGGTGTAAGACAATGCAGAAATTTAACAATTGAACATTATTGAATAGCCAAAAAAAAATTTCTACCAGCAAAAAGAGAAAAGAAGAATTGAAACATTCTTTTATTGTCAGGGGACAGAGTCCAATCTTAGAGGTCTGCACGGGCCCGAGGCCCAGCAAAAGGCAAACTTTCAAACGAGCCGGGTCGGCAGAATAAAGACTTTTTTTTTTTTTTTTTTTTTTTTTTTTTTAGGACCGAGGCTGGTCGATATAAAATAAACGAGGCAAGCAAAAAAATTAAATATGCCAGCCGAGCCGATAAAAAAATTGCAAAAAATTAAACGAAGCCGATAAAAAATAATCATTTTCAATGGATATGACTTCCCCCAGAATATGTATAAATGTTCTGTACGAATCGATGCTAGTTTGATAACATCAATACAGAAATATAACATGTCCAGTGAAGCGATCGGCATCGAACAGTAACATCGTGTCTGAGCCGGGGCTTAATTTTTTTCAGCAGACTTGGACCGGACCGGGACCATAAAGCCAGAGCTAAAAATAAATTCTACGAGATTTTTAAAAATTATTAATTCCTTAGTGTTTAATTATTTTAAATCACTTGTGAAGAATAATTTCTATCTTCAAAATTAGTGGAAAAAGGAAATTTATTTAATTAAATCTCAAAATACAGGGAAGGGCAACGACTGTCGTGGGCGGTATAGTGACAATGTTGATATTTTTATGAGATTAGCCTTTAAAAAATGGACAAGAGTAATACCTTCAAGGTTATAAGATTTTTTAATGAGTTATACATGTATGGAAATAAGTATCTGACCTTGGAAAGCGGAGGGAAATTTTAGCCCATTGGGTAGTTCTAACACGTGTGTTTATTGTTGTAAGGTGTTTTCCTTTCCATGACTGATGATTGTTTTGCGGCACGTGGAGAAACTGTTTACTTCCAGAATTATCAGTTTTTTTTTACAGCTTTACTCGAAACAAAACGAAAATTCTATAACTGATTTCTGAAGTGTTTCAGTTTTCATAGCAATGTAAATATTATGATAATTGACTGTTACATTCTCTTTTATGTTAAAATGATACCGTTACAAATTTTGGTGTAATTCTAGATACCTTAAAGTAGAGATTGACAATTTAAAAAAAATATTTAGTGCTTGTCAGGTAAACTTAGCTTCCAGGAAAAAAACAGTATAATATAATTGAGAACGTAAGTTTCAAAACTCACTTTATTCATATATCTACCCTATATATATAAAATCATAATAAAACGAATTTATGAAACGATTTTATGAAACGACTGAATGAAACGAATTCATGAAACGATTGATTTTATTTCACGACGATTTCTCCTAAAATATGGAATACTGTGCGGTAAAATTAACACCAAAAAATCCGTATTGATCAGCAGATCTCAAAACTGGTAACAGAATTTAAAAATGTGAATTAGTTTTCGAAATATTAATTTTTTTCTAATTTTAATTACATTTCTGTAGTGAAAATCTGTAATGGCAACAAATTACTCCTATTTTTTTTTTTTTTTTTTTTTTTTTTTTTGAAAAAAGGGGATAGCAAGAAAAACTATAGGGATTATTAGATTTCTTCTTTTTCGTCAATTTCAAGTTGATAATTGGAATTATCTTTTATTTCAACCGATAGTGAAACTATATTATTATTAAATTATGTTTTTCAGGTAAATTTGAAAAAGTTTTTACTTTTTCAAATGTCTATCAATCAGATTTTTTTTTTTTTTTTTGTCATGAAAAGTGAAATTATTAAAATACGAAAGAAATTTTAAAATAAGAATTAAATGATCACGTGTAAAAAGCAGAAAATAAGAAAAATTACGTCAAAATATTTACACGTAAGTATTAAAAATGTACGAAAAAAAAATTCACGCGAAACGCATTCAAAGGAGATGATTATGTCAAAATTCCCAAATATTAAATACGTCCTAATTAAAGTGAATGGACCGTATTCTTCCATTCGGTTCGAGGCTATAAAAATCGCCATTTTACCAATTGTGACGTCGCAGGAATACTGTCCATTATTACGCGTGTAAAACTTTTAATGTTGAATATTAGATTATATTTGAAAAGCTCAAGTAATCACATTCCCAAACACTTTCAAATTAAATAATATATGTGCCCGTGAATTTTAAAAGCGAAAAAAAGTTTAAAAGAAATAAATTATTACATGAGCAATGCATTTAATAGTGAAAATTACGTCATATATTTAAACGATGCATTTAAAACGATTTTCATTTCGAAGAATTTTAATGTGACGTCAGATGGTATAAATGGAGTGCGATTAGCAAATTTGTGTGTATATTGCATGATTTGATACAGCGTAAATACAGGTAAATGTATGCGCAAAATACTTTCGTTTTATTTTGTACGAATTACTATTCGATAAGTACATTTTTGAAAATCCGGATATTCATATTAAATAATATAAACAATATACATTGTAAAATATACATGATGGTGTACTAAAATAAAGAAGGAATTTATGAATAAGCTATATCTGTTCCTGAAAATATCTAAAACTCGATCAAAACATAAAATAAAAGTTTAAAAGTACAATGCTTTTCAATACCGTGATTCTGAAAGATACTCCCAAGCAGACGGAGTTTTTTAACTTCGAAACTAAAAGAAAAATATTGTCCGTAGAGTCGTTATAAAAGGCAGAAAGATAACGACATTTTTAACCTAACCATTTTATACAAGCTGATTTTCAAATGTGTAATTGATCTTACTTATCAATCCTGAAAACCGCCATCAGTTGTTACGACAACGATGGATGAGGCCATTGTAATAGAAAAATACCCCATTCAAATGGTAAAGAAAGGCAACTCGATTACAGAAGATAGCCACCGCTATATTAATATCATTCAATCTTCCGTAACCTGGTAATATTTTTTAAATAGGGCACATTACTGTGTTTTTGGAGTCTCTGAAGCCTGAACAGGGGTTGGCAGGCGTAGCTCGCAGGGCGCAGAGACACTTGTGTACTTGTGTATATATATATATATATATATATATATATATATATATATATATATATATATATATATATAAATTATAGCCAAACTATAAAGTCCAATTTTAAAATAGTTTCAGAATAGAAAATTAATGAATTTAGATATAAACACGTCAGTGAAGGACAGAGTGCTTTTGAAGGTAGGATAAAGGATATAAAATTTAATTCGTTCAAGTGATTTTGGACAAAAGAATACTTTCTTTTTAAACAATAATTATAAGAAATAATTTAGAGAATTATAAGAATTAATTGAAATAATTATAAGTGTTAATTGATTTAATTATACGAACTAATTTAAGAATTTAAATGCGTTTATGTATTATAAAATTATATTGGTACTTCTCCATTATCCAATCGACCATTTTCTGTACACACATACACATATACAGTGAGTGATCGGTTAATCGGACGAACTTAATTCGTTCCAAAACAGTGTTCGCTAACCGAATTGTTCGTTAACCGATCATAGATTTTGTATTGATTTGCACGGGAATTCAATTAATTCCTACTTTATACGCCCTTATTTAATATGGACATCCTGTATATATATTGGTATTTTGTTTCATATGTCTTTAATAGATAATTTTTTCAATATTTGGTGGTTTTTCATATGTTAATATGGACTAATCGTATGTAATGTGCTAGTCAATTAGTGGATTTTGCTTAATTTGTATTGCTTGTATAGGGTTCCATCTGTATTTTGTATAATGTTACTGTTATAATTAGATGCTAAATTTATTAATTTATTGAATTAATTATAGTAATTGGCAATAGATGAGGATTTATAATTATATTATGGTTATATATATATATATATATATATATATATATATACATATTGTATATATATATATATAGCCATAATATAATTACAAATGCACATCATTACTATTACAATTATGAATCTTAATAAATTTAGCAGCAAATTATAACTGTAACATAATATCAAATACAGATGGAACCCTATACATTTAATATTAATTAAGCAAAAACCAACATAGAGCCAACAACTGCATAAGATTAATTCATTATTAACATAAGAAAAAAACACCCAAATATTTTTAAAAGAAAAAAAATTAAAGACTGATGATACCAGAAACCAGCATAAAAAATATCGAAATACTTAAAAGTAATATTGTAAACAGAGAATAGGACATGTGTAAGGAATAATGGAGCCGGAAGCTTATACAGCATTTCACGTCATCAGGGGTGCATGAAATGCATATATAAGCAAAATCATAGTCGATTTCTGTACAAGAATCCAGCATAAGCTAAAAATGGATCCTTGATGCACCCTATCGACCACACACCAGAAAAAAGTTGAAAAAACCCATGACATGTAAATTTAAGAAAATTAAAAGTTTTTTTTATCAAAACAAGATCCATAATAAGAATTTTAATTTATAGAAACAATTAAATTCGAAGACATACCAAGTTATAGAATTTCAATATATATATATATATTAAATAAAAACATAATTTGAAGAACAAATTAAACAAGCAAAATTTATTTACTATATTGTTTAAGCCCGAGAAGGGACAGATATTAAGATATTTCATTCAATTAGTTTTACATTTAATGTTAAATTTTTGTAACAAATTAATTAAGTCAATTGAAGATTAAAAAATAAAAATAAAATTCATACAACATGATACTTAAAACACCCTAAAAAATTAGATTCCGTTCAAATGAAATCGAAATAAATCTTAGACTTCTTCCATTTTTAATTGAAAATATTTGTATTGCAGATTTTGCATTATGTTTATGACAATTGTGCATAAAATGATAAGATGCATGCAAAATACAAAACTTAAAAAAAAAAGTCTAAGATTTATTTTGATTTCATTTGAACGGAATCTAATTTTTTAGGGTGTTTTAAGTATCATATTTTATGAATTTTATTTTTATTTTTTAATCTTCAATTGGCTTAACTAATTTGTTACAAAAATTTAACATTAAATGTAAAACTAATTGAATGAAATATCTTAATATCTGTCCCTTCTCGGGCTTAAACAATGTAGGAAATAAATTTTGTTTTTTTAATTTGTTCTTCAAATTATGTTTTTGTTTAATATGTCAAGTTTTTTAATAATTACTGCACTCAGACGAACGCATTTCAAAAATTAATGGAGAGTATCATCATCAGGCGTTGATGTATGCGGTATTGCATCACAATGTGGGATGCAGTTTACCAATGTGTAATTCAAAATGTTTCACTACTGTAGTAATGCAGGTTGCGGTAGTTTGGAAAAAAACTTCCAATCTGAACGTAAAAAATCTATAATCAAAACATAAAAAATTAACTTAATTTAAATTTAGATACCCTATTTCCCACTCAGGAACGCTATGAATGTAAATGTAAATTGTGTTGAATCCTTACTGCTAATATTTAACAATATTATAGCTGTGATACAGTAAAAAATAAAAAATAAAAGTTTTACTTAAATTTTTAAACCCTATTCTCTCCCAAGGGGTGATGTAAACACATCAGAAAAGTTATTACCTAAGTTTAACTTGGGGTATAAATAGTTCTCATCTCGAAAAAAAAAATACATCTTAAAATTTAAGTTATGTAATTCCCCACTAAGTTCGCTACCTTGCGTAAAAATAGCTATCCCTTAGAACCTTTTTACTAAAATATAAACTTGACCAGAGCAAAAACTTTTTCTGAAAATATCCTTTTTATTTCCACTATGACGCCATATTCACCTTTTTAATTTAAAAAAAAAAAAAAAAAAAAAAAACTACCTTAATTTAATATTTCACGTGAAAATCTTTTAACTAAAAAGAAATAAATTATTATTGCGGCTTTTGAAATTTTTGCAACAATGAAGTAAAAATGTTACATTTTCTATGAAAAATGTCCGTTGATTTTCAATGAAGAAAGCGAGAATTGGAATTATTAAGAAAAATATTTGAATAATGTAAAAATAAATTGGACCATGTTTCTGTCTGGGTTATAATTCACCCATATGCAAAGGCATTTTACTATTCGTTTTGACCCTGACGTCAGACAATCGTGTTTACACTTTAAATTTATAATATCATTAAAATTAGTAAAGAATAAAAAATGAGTGACATCAGGGACAAAAAGGTGGGAAGAAAAAATGAAAAAGTTATGATCTCCATAGGCTTCTCCATGTTAAATTAACATTGAGAAGTGACACTGGAAATAAATAAGTATTGCGCGGCAGCGCAATACTTAAATATATACAGGGTGTGCACTCTCATCGGTATCCAATGGCAAATTCCTGAACTCTTAGTCATAGACATATAATTCCAATTACAAAAATGTTTTAAATGAGGTAAAGAAATATTTTAAAAGCGATTTGGGTCAATAAAAATATTTCTTAAAAAATTACGAATATATTTTTATACGGTCCCCCGGTCCTATATTTAGTAAAATTTTCCTATTAAAGTATAAGTATATAAGTAGTATATAAGTATATGTTTTGCCTATAAGTAAGACAAAAAAAAAGGTCCCGTTCATATAGCACTAAAACTGACCGAGTTATGAAACCTTAAAAATGCATGACTTATACCACTTTTCTGCATCTGAACACAAATGAGTTCGGCAATGCTTTGAGAGGTCATATACCAAGTGCTTAAAGTATTCGAAGAACTTATTTCATGTGTAAATGCGCTGTGAAAAAAAATCATACAAGTATTACGATTGAGTCAACTTTTATTAAGTTTCAGATTGGCTAAAATAATTGTATTTTAACATATGTTTTATTTTGTAAGGATTTGAAACTGTTTCTTTTCATGATTTCTTTTAACTAAAATTATGTTATTTTTATAAGTTTTTATTTAGACTTCAACGATCATATGTATGTTTTTCCAGTTCAAAATTCGAACTTTAACTCACTTTCAAATATCCGATCGAGATTAAATTTTACATACTGACGTAAATCCGATGACAATCTAATATTATTATGATTTTTGGTGTTTACCATTTATACTTAATTTACAGGGTAACACAAAAAATTTCCGATAGATTACCGCCAACAAGTTTAAGAAAAAGTTTTAGATTAGATAACACAAGACTGTGATGATTGTGTTTTTTAACCTTAATGTATTTTTTAGCACTGAATCCGAAAATTACCTTAATTTTTAACCATCATATCAGGATTTTTCGCAAATTTATAAATTATCAAAGTTAAAAAATAACAAAAATCGGATACTGTAAAATAGAAGGAGATGGCTGTATATAACTTTTGATAATTGATTTTTATGTACTTTTTAGCACCGAATCTGAAAATGACATTCATTTTTAACACTTTCCAACAAAGTTGAAGAGTGTTTATGACTTCGGTTTGTCTGACCGTCTGTACGCGTTCTAACTCCCGTAAATATACTCGGATCGTTCTGAAATATTTGGATGTTAGTGCCCTCTACCATAGCACGAACCCTATTTCATATGAAGCTTGTAGCATGTTCAGTTCATTTACAGGGACAGTCAAAAGTTTTCCGTTACATTACGGCCTATGGAAAAAAATCGTTTAAAATGATTTTTAATGATGTTACATGCTTTCAAACATAATAAAATTGATATTCATTTATCAAGTCCACTAAAATATGCATTTTCTGTACAATATGCGGTCCAAAAAATATAGTTATTATTCATTTACAGGGCCACACAAAAGAATTCTGTTACATAAATATAGGGGTGGAGGGAATTTTTTCCGGCGTATTTTAATTATGTTAAACTATTACATGTATAATGAAATTGATATACGCCGCTAAGGTTTACTATAACTTATTTCATGGATAGTGCGAAATGTAGAACATTTACAGGGACACGCAAAAGATTTCAGATACTATATTGTACCCGAAGTACTGTAAAGTAGCGATGATTGCTGGAAATGCAATTTTAATTATGTTATGTGCTTTTATGTTTCACTATATTTATGCATTGTATATGGTGTGTATAAATACTGTAATTGATATACAGGGCTAAGTTAGGCATTTTTACGCTGAACTGCATTTAGTTTACTAAGAAATGTTTGTAAAACATATATAAAATGACATACAGGGTCAAGCAAAGAATTGGATACATGGTCGTCTATAAATGATAATTTCTGGAAATGTGATTCCGGTAGTTTTAAGAGTGTTTTACTTTGAATTAAACTTCAACTAAATAGTGGCGTGTAATAAAGGTACTAGGTTAACTACAGGGTTTTACAAAAGTATACATGTTTCCATTTATTAGTATAAATTGCTGAAAGAGAAATTTCAACCTGTTATGTGTTTTCTTGCTAAACTAAATTTATCCATTATATGGTATATATATCAACCTACAGATCAAATACAGGGCTGTTCAAAAGAATTGGAATACATATTTGTTATGGACGGTAACTGGTGAAATCAGTTTTTCAAATATTTTAAGTGTTTTCTAAAATGTTTACTTAGTTCTCTTATATACCTTATTTCCCTAAATAACGAAGTTTTGTTAAAGCATTCAGGAAGTGTTGGAAAGTGCTTCATAATCTATGCTTAACGCATGATTTTTCTTACTTGTTAACCATCCTGTTAGAATTTTTTTACAAATCGTAAATGTCAAAGTTAAAATATAGCGAAAATTTGATACTATAAAATAGATGTAAAACTTTTTTATTTTACTTTATTTGCTTTAATTCAATGATTTATTCAACATTTTGGCTTATATACTGGGATTCTTACAGCTTAACAGTTGAGGGGTCCGATGAGATGGGGAAGGAGGTTAAATTTTAACTTTGAAATTTACAATTTGAGAAAAATCGTGACGTGATGGTTAAAATTACGACTGGTTTTGAAGTTTCATCCTTTTCCGTAGCATCAATTTTTAATGGTGGATCAAAATCTTGTAAATTCAATTTTCTTTTTAACACGTCGTAATACAATTGAAGTTTTTCAAAATCTTGCAAATCGCTGTTCAAAACTTTCTGCATTTCTTTATCAAACTCGCTTAGTTGCTTTTTAGAGGGTGTATACTTGGAAAAATCACTTTCAGGGACTAACACAAATTTCTTGCTAAATTCCATGGATAAGCGATGACAATGCGGTAACAGCAGCTGGTATTAAAATGTTTAAAAAACCACCTTTTTGAATAATTAAGCGTTTTCTCTGATAAAAGCTGCCTTTTTTAGAAGCTAATTTTCTTAGAAGATACTTGTGTCTTCCTGCTCTAGCTGCTTTTCTGATAATGTGAAATCGGTATGTTTCCCTTTAACACGTTTGAAGAACACTCACAGATGGTCTTAACCACATTTGAAGGTAACTTTTTTAGTAACTGCTTACGCAACGCTTTCGGGCATGAATGAATTAGCTGTAAATCCTTGACCTGTTTACGGGTCGGATGGGACACTTTTAGATGGCCCTGCTAAAATAGCTGTGAAGGAGTGTTGAAGGCTCGGAAAATCCATGACGAATAAAAACAGACACAAAAGATATACTATTTTATAAGAAAATTTTATTGATAAAAATTCACATATACATGAAACCGTTTAGCAACAAACTTATACACTCTTTGATCGTTACATAAATTTTTAGATACAAATTGGGACAGAAACGTTTTCAGAGCTTCACCTCTGCATCTACAGATGAGGAAAAAAATTGTATATTGTCCACAAACAGCTGTAACATTTGTTTGCAGTGTCAATGGGTTAAAAATTGATCGGATTTTGAATCCCGTTAAACAGGCGTGAGTACGTGATAAATTGTAAATTGGGACTTACCCTTCTTCAGGATACTTATCCATTTCGGTGTAAATCCACACTTTGTTTTGATCCCATATATATTATCTTATTTTTAATCAACCACTCTTTATAACCTCCTTTCACAAAAAAAAAATTGTAGACTATTATATCAAATGAATAAGCAGCGGTAACACTTTAAGCTATTTAATTCACATTGTTTTGATTGTAAAAGAGAGAGCATTTTACATGCCTCTTCTCTGGATAAACTACATGTTCAGAATGGAAAAAATGTTTACATTATAAGATAATAAATCAGTAATAATAATTGTAATAATAATAATAAATCAGTTTAATGTAGTCTATGAGTCCTAATGCAGTCACTCAACAAGTCATTATCTTTATCAAAGGATTTTCAAGGTTAAATACATTTGAAGAGATTTATAGCTGAGATGAAACGACGTATTATTTATATAACTGAAGAAATTATCTTTAGCACAGCTATTTAGCTTGATTTATGTCCATCAAAAATCACTCGAAAGAATTCTGAAGTAAAGTCTGAAATAGGTCCTTGATAAAAGTCTGGAGTGTTTCCATAAGAATCTAAGAATTCTACTCTTTTGGGTGAAGTTATGTAGAAAGCAAGCCAATGACTACCTGGTTGATCTGAGGAATCTACGTTGCATACAAAACAGCAAGGATATTGCGTAATCTTATTAGAAAGCATGTCACTGGGAAACACATCTAAAAAATATTTCTGAGTGTGTTTGTTATGAGATAAAATGTCTTTAATCTGTTGAGAGTTCATTCTCGTTTAGTTTGGAAAGTCACACAATACATGCCTTGACTTGGAAATTTCAACAATGTTTTCAAATTCTGCATAGATTAGAACAGAAATAGTTGATGAAAGAGCAGAAGAAAATTTAATTTCAACTCTTAAATTTCCTTGATGTTGTAAATTTAGGTGTGGACCATCACATAAATCTGGACTTAAATCAAATGCATATAAGGTGTGTCCTTTAGCATAGTCTTCTCGCGATAGATAATTTCCGTTATCTCGATTAAATCCTGGAAACAATCGATGGTAAGCTGCTATGTAATTTCCTTCACTAAAATTCAATTCTAAAGGTTTGGATGGTATTGGTCGTCCGTCAATGTAAACACTTAAAAAGTTCACGTTGTGATGATTAAAGAAAAATGGATTAAGATTATACTGTCCATTAATAGTTGAATTTTCTAATAATCCTATAATTACACGTTTAAGAATAGATCCTAAGAATACGTTACCTTGCATAAAAGACCAGCTTCCACTAGATATTGAGTATGTTTTACATAAAACTCGATCGATAGGATATTTAGCGTTAGTTTTCTCTAACGCTTTGGCATGTCCGATAGAAACACCCGGATTGACTTTTACCTTTCGAATAAACAAAGAGGCGTGTTGTAACACCACTTTATAATCAGGTGTTTTATCTCCGTCTTTATCTACTATCAAACAAAAATTGGGTTTGCTGCGTGTCATTTTAATTTTCAAATCCACCATATTCAGTAAAAGTCGATTTTGTTGGAAAATATCACAATACAAAGGTCCTATCATGTCCAACACTTTACTTTTTGAAGTTAATTCATATCTTTTATGAAGTCCAGGGTTTGTGGTAAGCGTAGGGTTAACTTCATCCAAACATTCATCTTTGAAAAAACATTCGCAGGAAAGTAAACTTTTCTTAGCATCTTCTCCATAATTCAGCAAAGTCTCAATGTAGGCACGGTACGGGTAAGTGTTACTAGAAGAGGAAATCACTCTTTCGTGCAAACTCACATCTACTTGAGAAAACAATGCTTCTAAAAATAAATTAACAGGTGCTACGGGTGTCTTGTCGGGTATAGGTGTTTCATCAGCATTGGTCAACTTCACTTTCACGTACAGGTAAGATGCTGATAAATCGATATAATCTTCGCTGTTATCTGTAATGTTAAACTCCACAGGGCCACTCTCAGATATAGTAGCTAGCGGGTGATATTCTACAAAGTGTCCTTTTTCTATAGCAGTTTGTGTGGGTGGAATCATAAACAAGTCTAGTTCAGATTTCACGCAGGGTGGAGAATCTTTATGAATAAGACCAGACATCTTTAACCAAAAATATCGCGTGCTTTCGCTTTCTTGGCTTTAGGAAGACTGAGAGAACTTTGAGGTTTCTTTCGTTTTTTATTCCTCTGACCTGATCCAATCATAGATTTCCCTTTAACTGCTGCCTTGTCTGTCAGATTTTTCCCTGCTTCCCTAAATCGTCGTTTAGATGCTGTTTTAATATTATCACCTTGCGAAATATCGTTTAATACATCTACACCTGTATGAAATAACTGTTTTCCGACGGCTTTGGCACCTGATTTAAATAAAGGTACAGCTCCGCGGAAAAGTGAACGAAAAAGTCCTCCGAAACCATATCCTTTCTGAAAAGTAGTTCCTTGATAATAGTTCAATCCGCTACCTGTCTGATGCGTATAATAATCTTCAAAAGATTGGTTGCAGCATTGGTAAGGTACAAGCATTATGAAATATATTTTTGACGAAAATGTAGTTTCACAATCAACTTCCCGCGATCGAATGACACTAAACGTCCCGTGTGCGTCCTTATAACAGTTTCAATCGTTTGAAAATTTTTTCGAGTCACTGGTATGTAATGGGGTCTGTCAAACACTTCATGAATCATATCTCCATCTTCTTTAACAGGAATCACTCGCAACAAGGGTGCAACTGTATCTCCAACAATCTGAGGTTCTACAATATCACTGTACAGGTAGAGTAATTTAAAATCGGTGTGTGGGTCAGAGATAAAGGGACTTTCAAAAGTTGATGAAGGAGCTGAAACATTTGTGACTACTTCACCTGGCGGGAATCCTAAACATTCAGCCTTCAAAGAAACTTTCACTTTTTTAGTGTGTTTGTTGTAGCTAATTGAAATTCTATCGTTGAATTTTTGATAGTTAATCACCTTAATGATATCATTTGGAGATTTATAATATCCTGAAGGAATTCGAATTTTTTTCGTGTCACTATCATCATGTTCATATTCATTACCGTTTCTAGGTCTTCCATCAGCCAATTCTAAACTGTTACCTAACACATATTCGTACTCGTTACCGTATTCCGTAATATTACGCCATGTATGAGGGTAAATCAATTCGGTTAAACCAACCTCCCATTCACCTTTCAAATCTAGAGGCATAGGTAATCTAGTAAAATAATGAGAAATTTTGTTTTCTGGAAAATAGTTTATTGAACTGTCAGAAGGTAACGTGATGTAGAACGACATGATTATAAATGATCATTCGCTGTAAAAATTGTGGGTTTTATAGAGAAAATAAACTTGAAGAAGGTATCCACTGATTAAATTTAGAAGGATAACCTTTAAACTTAACTTGATATTCGAGTTGTCCTTTTCTTTTAAGTTTTTTCAGTATTTTTTCAATATCAAAATGGTGTTTAGGTTGAACTTTTTGTAATTCTTCTGCATAAAAAGTTCTTTCAATAGGTTCGTCTAACAAATCTTTGATTCTGTAAACTGGTGGAATTCTAGTTACACACTCCGTCACTAAAAACAGTTCTTCTGTCCAATTTGTTTCATATCCTTTTTCGAAAGTCATTTTATGTTTAGAAACACGTACTAAGTCTCCCGAATTAAAAACGCAAGGTTTTCTTTTCAACTTAGACATATCTCCGTAAATAGAAAACCACACTTCGCTTTCATTATCCTTATTCACTTCACTTGGTGTTCTCTTAATAGTGGTGTGGTAGGTATGATTATAACTATCTAAAAATTGATCTAACACGTCAATATATCTATAGGTGAGATGTGCTGTAAAATATTTCCACATTTTAGTTTTCAGGGTGCGGTTAAATCTTTCCACTACACAAGCTTTCATGTTGCTAAAAGTTCTAAAAAGTCGAAGACCTTGTTGTTTTAGAAACTTCTGTAAACGGGAATTAAAAATTTCTTTAACCGCATCAGTATTCAAATACTTTGGTTTTCGTGTTGCGAAAATGGATTCAAACACTGCTACTATATCTTCGGCACGTTTCGATTTCAAAGGATAAGCCCATGCATATTTAGAAAACATATCGATGCAAGTTAAAATGTATCGAAACCCGTCATTAAATTTCTGTAAAGAAGTTAGATCTACTAAATCTGCTTGCCACTGCTGATCTATAGAATATACAATCACCCGATTTGTTTGAAATTTTCTACGTACAGGTTTATGAAGAGTGTAAGCATCAACTCCTACCAACCAAAATTTAATTTTTTTTCTTAGATACCTTGCCTTGAGCTGCCCGATGAAGAGCGTTCACTCCTCCAAAACTAGCAATTTGGCTTGGATCTTGATAACTTTTCTCCATAATACGGTCTCACAGGGGAAAATTCTCGGTATCGTTAAAATTTAAAATAAAATCCACCTCTATTCTATCAACTTTAGTAAAAATATGAACAACTAAAAAAAAAACAATACACATCAACACACATCTACAAAAAGCACTGATCACTTCACCGTTTAAGATCATTTTAAAAAATAATTTAGAAAAATCTCGTTTTATATAGTTCTAAAAATGGTCGTTTAGAGAGGTAATGTCCATTTTAGGGAGGGAATGCCCATTTTGGTGAGGTAATGTCTGTTAAAGAGGGGTATTGACTGTGTTGAGAGGTGTTTGATGATAATTGAATAGAATGGTGATTACCTCTCATGTTAGAGCAGAACTTTATTTTTTCTCACCAGGGGGCGGTGGCGGAAGAGGCACCAGATGCGGTGTCAGAGGGTGCGGGACGAGGTGAGGCACTGGGTGCGGGACGGTGCCGCACCCTGCTGAGCCCGTACTCTCGTTTTCCTACTACTATTGATGACTTTTAAGTTGTGTTTAATTGTTAGTTCCTATCTATAAACACTGTTTTGATGAGGTCTATAGATGTCTATGATGGTTAGAGTTGCAGTAAAGCTAGAGATCCTACATATACAACTTCCAGGTTGTATAATATTTTAACGGAGCTTCTGAGTGTGAAATAGTCAATGAAACATCGTCTTCATTTTGAAAGACCTATTCAATGATATGCCACTCAATAGGGTGCGTAAATTTGTTTTTCGTCTCTACCGCCATTTTGTATTTTACGGACGCCATTTTGAATTTATAAAAACAAAACCTAGCCTATAACCATCGGGCCGTTAAGACGAATTGATAGAGACCTCATTCATTAAAATCCATCCAGCCGTTGGGATGTTTCGAGGTTATAAAGAAACCCTCATACACAGATACGCGTGACATAACCCTTCTTTTCAGTCGGGTAAAAATTCGGTAATAGAGTAATTTCCGAAACTAACTGCTTATTGGTGAAATTTGAACATAAAGTTTCAGTTTTTTTTCCAAAATTTGTCCGTTTACAAGAGGAAATTTTTCTAGCAAGGAAAACTGTCAACATGACATAATTTTTTTTTACAAATAGGCCGAAAGTACTTGTACTCACATGCCAAGTTCCAGATCTGGGACTTGCTTTCTCTTCGCTAAAAAAAATCCCAAAATTTTCAAAAATGTCAAAAATCGCACTTTTAAGGCTTTGATATCTCTGTTGGGGCACGAGATAAAAATCTGAAGTTCTGGTTTCTGAGAGTATTGTATGGTAGTGTTATGCGTAAAAAATTTCAGGATGGAGATTTGACTACAAGCTCAGATATGGGAAGGGCAACATGTCAAAACAATACTGCCAAACTATTGTTTTGTTCTAGTCACAGGTAAGTATTTATCTCAGAGTGTCATTTAAATTTATTTTTTTTATTATCTTTAAATAATAGTAACAGAAAATAAAGCCTTTTGCAAAGCTTTGCAATTAATTAAAAAAAGTCTTTCCGGCCAGTGCCGAGAGGAAGAGGTAGCTTTCATATTCCTTATTTTGAAAAAGCCAGGTTATATTATTCAAGCACACGAAGCTCAATTTAGTGAAAACCAATTATAGGGCATTCAATACTAATTTTTATTAATACTAAATCATTATGAATGAGAATTTCGCGAAATTAGTCCGCTTTATCCAAATTGCTTTTATTTAAAGTAACTTATATTTGGTTGTCAAATTCGGTGATATCTTGAAGAGCCTGCCATTTTAAGACAACATGGAGGATGAGGCTAACCAGTGAACTTGGTCGAGACATTAGGAATTCCTGTGCACATGCTCACTCACATAGGAATCGGTTGATATATACGAGTGCTGTCGCAAGCAGAAAATCAGATTTTTCAAAATGTCACCCACATTAGAAATTCAAACTGTTATATCTGAGCTATTTTTTAAGATAAAGACAAAACAAAAAATGCTCCGTGATCCTTATATTAAGGTCAACTACTTAAGAAAGAAACATTTTTCAATTTCTATTTTTTTTTGCACCTCACTTTAAATATAATTTTTTTTTATTTAATGACCGCCATTTTGAAACAAGATGGCTGATGAAGATGGCCAGCGAACTTAATCGAGACATTGCTATATACTATCCACATGTCTTCTTACATCGAAATAGGTTAATAAATACGCTTGTTATCGCGTGACAAATATCAGATCGTTTCAAAATGTCAGCTATGCTAGAAATTCAAAGTGCTATAATTCAACCAAATGGTTGAATATACCAATGAACCAAATGGGTTTAAGATATAGACGAAACAGAAACTGCTCCGGAATCTTTGTATCAAGGTTAAACACATAAGAAAATCTTTTTCATTTTCCAATTTTTTGATACCTCATTTTAAATTTAAAAATTTTTAATGGCTGCCATTTTGAAACAAGGTGGCGGATGAAGCTAGCGAACGAAATCTGTCGAGACATTGATATATACTGTGTACACCAAGGTACATCCAAATCGGTTCATAAATGCTCCTGTTATCGCGTGACAAAAATAATGTCGTTTCGAAATGTCAGCCACGCTAGAAATTCAAAGTGATATAACTCAGCATTTTTCAAGAATATAGACGAAACAAAAAACTGCTCCGGAATCTTTGTATCAAGGTCAAACACATAAAGAAAAAAATATTTTTCAATTTTTAATTTTTTGGTACTTCATTTAAAATTTTTAATTAAAAAAAAATTAAATGGCCGCCATTTGAAACAAGATGGCGGATGAAGCTAGCCAACGAACTCGGTCGAGATATTGGTATGTACTATGTATACACCAAGTTACATCCAAATCGGTTCATAAATACGAGAGTTACAGTGTGACAAAAATCAGATATATATATATATATATATATAAAACCATAATACATAACAAATCGTCATCGATTTCCAATAATTGAAATTAAATTTATAATATAGCAAATATTTATAACTCAGACATTTTACAGAATAGGGAAGGAACGTGTAACTAGTAATACAGAATTTTATTAAATGCAACTAATTCACTAGCATATTACTGGCAATAAATCTATATGAAACATATGAAAAAGAAAAAAAAAAAAAGACAACCCAATTTTTGATAAAGTCTGATTGAAGACAATAGATAATAAATCCAGCTAAATAATGTTGAACCAGAAAAAGCCGTAATATAAACATACAAAAGATAAAATGGATGAATGAAGCCGGAAGCTTATAAGGTATTTCACTTGATCACGGGTACATAAAATACATTTATAAGCAAAAAACATAGTCGATTTCTGTAACGGAATTCAGCAATAAGTAAATATTGAATTCCATTATACACCCAATCGACTAAGCACCAGAGAATATTAAACAACCATGTAAAATATTAAACAATGTGAAATCCACAACATTGAAAACAATTAAAAAATGAAACAAATTAAATAATAGACAAACCGAGCACGAGGACAGCCTAGACATATTAACATTGACACAAACAGGTAACGTACTTTGGCTTAAAATCCCGCTTAAATACTGACACAGTTAAAAGCTAATGCCACGGTTGTCGCAACAGATAGTCCATAAAATAATTATTATTACAATCGATAATAAAGATCCTGTAATAAATTACAAGAAGTAGTTTAAAATTAAACAATTAATAATTAATAGATAATAACAAATATAAGTTTAATTTAAGAGTCCAAGGCAACCAAATAATATTAGAACAAAATAAATAAGTCTTTAAAGCTGCCAATTTACGGAAATTATAAGAAGTTATATTTAAGAACGACAATAAATGATAAAGTAACTGACTAAAATAGTGTTTAGTGCTGCCATCTAGGATAGAAAACCGAATATAACAATCGAAAAATGTATTTTAAACCAAATATGCTATTTAGACTGCAGATAAATATCATTCCATAATATGCAACTTAATATTAATAATTATTAAATAACATTTTAATATAATGTGGACCGCAATAGATAGTCCGTATAATAATAATTACTACATACTAGAATAATGATCCTGTTATAAATTACAAGAAGTGTTTAAAATTAAACAATTAATAATTAATAGATAATAATCATTATAGGTGTAATTTAAGAGACCAGGCAGCCTAATAATAATAGAACAAAATAAATAATTATTTAATGCTACCATCTTGCTGGAAATATAAGAAATTACATTTAAGAAAGACAATATATAATTGAGAACATGACTAAAAAAGTGTATAGTGCTGCCATTTAGTAAAAAACCGAATATAACTGTAGATAAAATTTATTTTAAACCAAATGTGTCATTAAGATTGCAGATAAATATTATTCTAAAATATGCAACATAATATTGACAATTATCAATTAATATCTTAATATAATGTGCGAAAAATGGTTTAAATTTAAAATTATTTTTTAATTTTTACATTTAATTTTAAGTAAAACAATAATTTCGAATAAGTAACTTTATTAATAATATCAAAACTGTTTATAATAATCACTTAATAAATATTAATGTATCAATACATGTATGGGGGGGAGGGGCGATGGTGATATACCAATAAAATACAACATTGCTAGAAACTTTAAATACATTTATCATAAACTGTGAAAGCGTATTACCATTACAAGGCATAATATAAATGAAATAAATCAAAAGAGTAAATTAAAATGATTCAAATTAAATTAATTTAAAGATTGCTATACAGAGTTTAAAATTAAACAATTAATAATTAAGAGATAATAACTAATAAAAGAGAAAAAGAGAGTCCGTAGCAAACTTATAATATTATATATATATATAATAAATTTGAAATTACAAATATATGAAGAAATTAATAAAGATCTAAAGATGGTTTAGAAATGAACATAGGAAACCAGTATGTAAAATAAGAAACTATGAATGACTCACAGAATCGTCAGAGGAGCTTGTGAGTTCATTCATAGAAGATGCGTTATTTCATCCAATTTTGTCGGCATTAAGCCTAAAATGACAAAATTTAGCTCCTTATAACGCAAACATTACAGAAAATAGATAATAAAAAGCTAAGAGATCCAAAGAAAGATACACCTCATACAGGATATTAAAAATTATTAGAGCACAATACCTGAATGACATACTAAGAGTCAAAACTACTGCATATCAGCACGCAAAACAAAGTTAAGACTATTTTAAGATGTAATCTACAGTTGAGCATCTGAGTAAACCCCATAACTGTGCTGCCATCTGGTGTGAGAAAGGAAAATGTAAATTGGAAGTGGATTAATAACTATAATGTTTAGTGTTGTCATCTTAAGCCCCCCCCCCCCAAAAAAAAATAAAAATAAAAATAAAAGGAATGATAATGATTGAAGAAATCAAGAAAAGACTTAGATTAACTTTTAAACTAGAATGAAAAAATAGGAATAAACTTAATAAGTACTGAGTGAATACAAAATAAAATAAAGAAAAGGAATAAATTAATACAAATAAATAAACAAAGAAATAAAGAATTATATAAAAATAAATAAAAGGGCAATTGATTAAATTAACGTTTTAAAGACAAAAAATTGTAATATAAAAAATGAGAATATAAATAACATTTAAAAAGATGAGGAATATTTGAGATAGTAAAATTTAGCCTTGTATTATGTAAATAAATATTAAAATTTAAAAATTAATGAGGAATATTGAGATAGTAAAATATATCCTTAAATGCTGATGCAATATGTGAAAATTTATTATGTTAAATGCATGATACCCCGTATTTTATTATTATTATTATTATTTTTTATTATATGTCCATACAATATATAAGCATATATACATACACTTATACATGCTCACACACATCAAAACATATAAGGTTTTAAACTTTTTTTAGCATTCCCGACCTCAACCCTCCATAATGGTATTTTTATTTTTTATGTTTTTTATGTTTTTAGTGTATAATGTATGCAAAAACATACACATACACCAAACTTTTTTTTTTATACATACATATAATTTTTGGTGTGTATGATTTTTATAATTTTTTCAGCAATCCACATCTCACCCTCCATAATAGTGTTTTCGATTTTTTAGTTTTTTTTATAAACATATTAAATGCCTATACTGGTAAGAAGTAGAAAAAAAATGAATATTAAGATTTGAGCCATGCAGATATATAAGAGATGGGATAATTATAAGACAGTGCTAATTGCTGTAATTTAAAAATGTTAGGCTGTAAGAATTGGGAGGAACATAAACGTTTTATACGAAGACTATGATTAAGCAGAATATTTCTATATACTGAAATATGCAAGCAGGAATTAAAGTTCGTAAAATTAATTACATTAAATGAAAATTCATTGCGTTTATCATAAATGTTGAATGTTAGGGTGTTATTAGGGAGAATATTAATTTTAACATCCATAAAATTGATACTAGAATTATTTGAAAAGGTAGTACTAAGTTCTAGATTAGAAGGGTACGTTACAGGAAGAGATGTAGAATTATTATCTGTAACAGAAAGAATAATTATATCCTCTATGTATCTGTAGAACAATATATTATTATTCATAAATTTACGCTCATAAAAGTAAAGATATAAATCAGATAACATGCTTGATGAAGCAGCTCCTTGAGCCATGCCCTGTATTTGAATAAAAAAAGCATTGTCTTGGAAAACAAAATTATGAAATAGTAGAAAGTTATATATATATATATAGATATCAACATTTGAACGGAGGGTGGTATCGGGGTCTGGGGGTCATGATCGATGAAAATATACCAAAATTTTTTGAAATCGCTTTCCTCCGAACGGCTGCAATAGGTAGCGTTTTGTAATGAAAGCTACCTAAAATAATTATCCCTAAGGCATAATTATCCATTTTGTATGGTTTCAGTAATTTTTGTTGTAATTTTAGTAACTAAAAAAAGCCTCAGCACTTTTAAATAAAGAATTTTTTTTTTATATACAAGACCTGAGACAAAAACAGAATAGGGAAAGAGAAAAGCTGTTAAGACCAATGTCAGACGGGCGTCTTTTTTACTGCTTTTTTGCTTAAGTATTATCCATTCACAATGCTATAGCATTGTGAATGGATACTATGTGAATGGATAATACTTAAGCAAAAAAGACGCCCGTCTGACATTGGTCTAATGTTGTCATACTTGTTGAGACATGATCAAACGTGTCAAAACACATTCCTGCTTGTTGGTTTAAAAACCACAATTTTAATGTTGCTTGCCAGTCCCTGAAACGTGTTCCTGCCATAAGTATATTCCTGTAAATGAAACATTATACAATGCAAACATTATTTTTGCTCAGCCTTGCTTTTTCTAGCACGCTGTTCCTTTTGCACTGAAGAAGAATCTCGCTAGTAGATTCGAAACAGCTGTTTGCTGCTTTTCATATATTATTTGTGCATTTTAAACGTTGGTTTTTCTGCTTTTTAATTATACAATGTTACCATGCATCAGCCTCAATTAATTTTCAGAAAGTAAAGATATCCAAAGCCCCTTCAAAATTTATACTGCAGAAAAAGGACATTTTTGCATAAGAAGTAAGCTAGGAATTATTAATGAAGTGAGACTTGCACATAGTGATTTCAAAGTTTATTTCTATGAGCCAGAAGGGCCAAGATCTTCAATCAAGTTATCAAGAGATGACAAGACTTGGTTCCTACAGATAAAATTTTGAGAAAGATCAAAATTGTGGTTTTTAAACCAACAAGCAAGAATGTGTTTTGACACGTTTGATCATGCCTCAACAAGTATGACAACATTAACAGCTTTTCTCTTTCCCTATTCTGTTGTCTCAGGTCTTGTATAAAAATATTTTTTTTTCTTTATGTTAAAGTGCTGAGGTTTCTATTAGTTACTAAAATTACAACAAAAATTACTGAAACTATACAAAATGTATGACCTTAGGCATAATTATTTTTTAAATTAATTGCTAAGCTTTGCAAAAGGCTTTATTTTCTGTTACTATTATTTAAAGATAATAAAAAAAAATTAAATGACACTCTGAGATAAATACTTACCTGTGACTACAACAAAACAATAGTTTGGCGGAATTGTTTTGACATGTTGCGCTTGCCATATCTCAGCTTGTAACCAAATCTCCATCCTGAAATTTCTTGTGCATAACACTACTATACAATACTCTCAGAAACCAGAACTTTAGATTTTTATCTCGTGTCCCACCAGAGATATCAAAGCCTCAAAAGTGTGATTTTTGACAATTTTGAAAAATTTGGGATTTTTTTAAGCAAAGAGAAAGCAAGTCCCAGATCTGGAACTTGGCGTGTGAGTACAAGTACTTTCGGCCTATTTGAAAAAAAAAATGTCATGTTGACAGTTTTCCTTGCTAGAAAAATTTCCTCTTGTAAACGGACAAATTTTGGAAAAAACTGAAACATTATGCTTATATTTCACCAATAAGCACTTACTTTCTGAAACTACTCTATCACCAAATTTTTAGCCCAATGTATTCTGTACAAATTGCTTTAATCCGCACTTGACTTGGAGAAATAAACGACGAATTATTTACAGTTCCGTAAACCCTTCTTCTGAGAAAATTGCTGCAGACGATGAAACAAAGATGGCCGCCATGCACAAACAAAAATTAATAAAATTAAAATAATAGCCATTTTGAACTTCCACCATGTTAGGGTTGTTGTTCAAAAAATTTCAGATTTTTAAAAAATGGTCAAGCAACGAATAAATGATTTTCTGGATCACTTGAAATGGTACCATATATAAGACATATCACTCACCAGACATAGACTCACCCATATATAAGAATCAATTATCAAAAGCTAAAAACATGACATTACCAAACTTTTGCAGGCTAGTGTCATCTAATGAACATTTTAAAATATGTATCATTTTGTAAAGAATTGAGGCTGTTAATTTTCATCATTTTATTTAACAAAAATTCTGTTTTTTTTTTAAATACTTATATGTATACTACAAATTGTATATTTTGCACTAATATGTCAGGATGATTAAAGATTTCAAATTTATATTGCAATGTTAATTTTATTCTCAACCATTTTTTTTATTATATCTGACGAAATTACATTTCAACAAAGTTTGCGAATGACCCCTAATTTGCAGCAAAAAATATGCTCCAACTTTAAACAGCTATTACTCGGTCAATTTTAATTGTAGAATAACGGGACTTTTTATTGTCTGACTTGTGAGTGTGATAGGAAAATTTTACTAAATATAACATAAACGACCGGGGTACCGTATAAAAATTTAAATTTCATAATTTTTTTTTAAATGTTTTTATAGACCCAAATCGCTTTTAATATAATTCTGTACCTCATTTAAAACATTTTTGTAGGAACTAAATGTCTATGACTAACGGTTTAGGAAGTAGCCATTGGACACGGTGAGAGTGGACGCCCTATATATATCTATAATAATAAAGAAAGAAGTTTGTGTGTGAGTGAGTGAGTGTGTCGACGGTGTTCTGAAGACACCACTGCACGTAGAGCTACAAAATTTGGGGAAAAGATACGTCTATATATGAAGTTTTGCACCTCGAAGCCCGATTTTCGATTTTTTGATTAGATTTTTTATAATTTAATTTTTTATGCGATTTTTAGCGCATTTTTATGTTTCGAGGCGATTTTTCCATATAAGTGAGAAGAATATGGTTTCTTTCTTTTAACCCAATATAGTAAATTTTGTTCTCTTTTCAAAAAAGTTTATTCGGAATTCGTGCAGCGATTTTTGAATTTTTAGCGAATTTTTTATGCAATTATAGAATGGCATTTAATGCATTTCCATATCTATAAGGAGGTTACCTTAAAGGGACACAGTTCTGTCGCCAAACGCAGCCAAGTTTGTCGCCAACTTGGCGGTATATCGCCAAATTTGGCGACCAAAATGAGTCGCCAAAAATGACACCATCTTGGCGATATCTCTAATATTTCGCCAAATTCCCATAGATTTCCATTGTAAACCAATATGGATTACTTGCTTACAGAAAATCAACAAATTGAAATATTTTAATGCAACAAAAACTAATATTAACTTAAGGGATTATATTAATTATATTTAATAGAACAATAGCGAAAAACGAAACTGAAAATTATACTAAGGCTACTGTTCTAAACATTTCATTTAAACTAGATAAAACTACCAGTTTTATATTGAGGGAAAATGGGCCAACTCTCTATTTTTAATACGTGAACTATTACTTTAAATAACTCATCACTTCTTCCACTTGTACATAAAGAAAATTAATCAGACAATGAAAACAGTACTTACGTCTTACGTGGGTAGCCGGCTCGTTCTTCAGGAGAAATAAACACGAACAGTCACAAATAAACTAGACAAATGTTCATATATTCGAACTATGTGTATTAAATATCGGTTAGTTTACACTACAACGGGGACTTACACACAAATCTTCGCCCCATGTATATTTTCACCTTCACATTTTTTACTGTCTACGTTCTCTAAACAAACTTCTCTGAACAGCCATCTTACTACTACATTCTGCGAGCTAGCAGAAAAAAACACGTACATTTTTAAAACATGATTCCTGGGCTCGCCAGGCCATCTACCGGCAAGAATCAAAATAATATCTTAAATAATACACAATTATCACATATCAAGGAATAATCTAACAGAATATTAATAATTATTAAATCTACACTGAAAACAAAAATTAAGAAACATTAATGATACAATTTGCACACATATACAAAAGATATAAAGAAAGATATAAAGAAAGATATAAGACAAACTCAAAATTAAAAGAACTGCAAACTGTAAATATAGTCTAAATCAGTTTTGGTGCTGCCATCTTCAGGCAATATTTCTAAGGAAAACAGTCATTTCACAGCACTCCCACCTTTTGATTTGGTGAGAGTCAAATCAAAAACTAATTTCTGTATCTTTAGTACAGGAGCACACTTCTAAAGGATAAAGCTTGCGCACAGGCCGCACTAATGTGCCATTTTTTGTCTTAACTTTAACTACTCTTACACGTCCGTCTCGACCCGTACACAGTTCTTGTACTCGAGCGATTGGCCAATTGATGCGTTTGGTGTTTTCTGAACCGATAAGCACAATGTCACCTTCGTGGATATCACAGTCCTTTTGACCATGTTTTGTGCCAATTGGCTAAGATATTCTTGGCGAAACCTCATCCGAAATTGTTCACGAAGTTCTTGACATCGACGTTGGCGAACAAGCAGTTTGTTGTTATCGACGAAGTCTAAATCCACTACACCTGAGGTTCGAAGATCGCGTAAAAACATCGACGGAGTCAATGGTGCAAAATATTCCGTATCATTTGAAACGTAAGTGAGTGGTCTACAGTTGATAACGTCTTCGACGTCACAAATAATTGTAAGCAGTTCCTCATAATTTACTGAGGCTTGCCCTAGTACTCTGACAAGTAGATTTTTGGTGGTGCGGATTAGACGCTCCCACCATCCGCCCCACCATGCGGCAGTAGGCGGAATAAATTTCCATTTTATGGGATTTAAAGTTTCATGAGAGACTACCTTCTCCCAGTCAATTTTCTTCAATGCCGTGGACGTTCCTACAAAATTGGTGCCGTTGTCCGTGTACACAACAGGACGGCCTCTCCGGGCAATGAATCGACGAAGAGCTTGTATGAAGTACTCGGTGCTTATAGAAGTGACAAGTTCTAAATGTACACATCGGTACACAGCACACGTAAAAAGAACTACCCACGCTTTTACTTTATTTTTGAGAATCAGAGGGCCACATAAATCGATTCCAGTTATTTCAAAACTAAAGGCATCACGAACCCTGTCCAATGGCAATTGGATGGGTGCAGTAATTGGCGGCTTTACTGTAAATCTTTGACATGGTACGCATTTCTTTATTACTGATCTAATAGTTCGTCTAGCGGCTATGATCCAATACTCTTCACGTAATATGACCATAAGAGTTTGAATACCAGCATGAGAATTTTTCAAGTGATAATCTCGTATTAGACAGTGGACAATATAATGTTTGGAAGGTAGCAAAACAGGATATCTAAAAGCGTAATGATCATCACGTTCTATAATTTTTGTCTTTACTCTAAGTAGGCCCCTCTGATCTCTCTCCGTCAGGAGACCATGAACTGAATCTCCAGTCTCTGAGAAACTCTCCGTCTGTACAAGTGAAAGAAGTGTGGTTTTAGCTTCTTGAATTTCATAAGCAGATAGAAATGGTTCTTTATTAATGTTACGTTTTAAAGAATTACTGATAAACCTTTTTACCCAACTTAAAACCCTTATCATCTTTGAAAATTTAGAGAATCTCTCATACCATTTAATTTCTTTAGGATCCTTTATAATATTTAAACTTAAATTTACGGTTACTCCTTTCTTGCGTTCAGAAAAAACTAAAGTCTCATCTGGCTCTATTTCTAGCTTTGGCCAGTTGTCGCTATGCTCTTTTAGCCAGTTAGGCCCATACCACCATTTACATTCCATAAACCGACGAGGGGAGCAGCCGCGAGAAGGCAAATCTGCCGGATTAAATTGGCTCGGAACGTAAGACCACTGATTTACTTCTGTGACAGCGCAAATTTCCTTCACCCGATTGCCCACGAAAGTTCCCCAACTATCATTTCTTTTAATCCAGGATAACGCGGTGGTGGAATCGGTCCAAAAATATTTTGGGCAGTCCTGTAGAGAAAGAGCTTCTGTAGCATATTTAGAAAGACGCACCCCTAAAACACACGCCATAAGTTCGAGTCTCGGGATTGTAACCTTTTTTAATGGTGCGACTCTCGCTTTAGCCATAACTAAACTTACGACTATTTCCCCTTTATGTTCACATCTCAAAAAAATAACGGTCGCATAGGCGTGTTGGCTTGCGTCACAAAAAACATGGAGTGACCAGGAACTCCTATCTCCAAAACCTATGCGCCGCGGCAATTTCAAATCCGTGAGTATACCCAAATTATTATACCACTTTAAGAATTTAACTTTAATTTCTTCAGGTAAAGGGGTATCCCAATCTACTTTTATAGTCCAAATTTCCTGAAGCAATAACTTTGCAGACAATAAAACAGGTGTCAGGAAACCTAATGGGTCAAAAATAGTCTGCGTTAGGGACAAAATCTCTCTTTTTGACAAATTCTCTGAAATCGGTGAAGTCTTAATACTAATACGCAGGTTATCTTCGTTCCTGTCCCACATAATTCCTAAAACTGATACCGGATCCTCTAACACGGATTCTGTACCCAAAACATGTGACATTGCACCGATATCTGTCCCTACTGAATTATAGGTCCACATGCGTAATTCCATCTTCGCTTCGGCGAGAACCTGAGTAGAATATTTTATAAAGTCTTCGAGTTCTTGCTGATTATCAACGGATTTTACGCAATTATCTATGTATAAAGATTTATCTAGTTTCTGAGCCAAAAAACTCTTTTCGGGTGGCACCTGTGACAAATGGTGTCTTATAACCGCTCCTAATAAAAATGGGCTGGAGGTAACCCCAAAAACTACCCTAGTATGGCGGAATACTTTTATAACATTTTCTCTCTCCCACCATAAAAATCTCAAAAAATCCCTATCTTCTTTTCTTAATTCTATTTGCAAAAATGCACGTCTAACATCGGAAGTTACCCCAATGCATTTTTCCCTAAATCTCAACAAAATCGCAGGAATTTCTTCAATTAAATTTGGTCCTTTAAATAAACAGTCATTGAGAGAGGGAGCTCTACCCACTTTGCATGACGCATCAAAAACAGGTCTTATCTTAGTTGTGGCACTATCTGGTTTAAACACTGGGTGGTGCGGAAGATAATGCCCTTTCCTCTCTAGTTCTGCATCTGGTACTACCTCAATTACACCCTCTTCCATCCATTCGTCAAAAACCCTATTATATTCCTCAAATTTATTCAAAGATTTAAGTTTTCGGGAAACACTGAAAAGCCTCTTTTCGGCTACATGACGATTTGATGGTAACTCTACATTGGTTCCCAACCATGGTAAACCTACACAGTAACGACCCTCTTCGTTTCGAGAAAGAGAATCTAAGAATTGTTCCCGGGCCATTTCTTCTTCCGCAGCCTTAGTCAAATTTTGTGGCGTATCTAATATTCCGATTGTTTCTAAATCCCAAAGATCGGAAATTTTCAAATCTCTGATAGCCAAATTCGTACACAAAGTTGTAGCCCCTTGCTCTTTAGGAGGAGAAAAATCATCCAATGCACCACAAACGGCCCAACCCAACTTTGTACAAACTGCGGTCAATCCTCCTTTTAATTGCTTAACTAGACCCGTGAGAATTTTCCCATATATATCACTACCTATAAGCACCTCAATTTTAGGATGATCTGCACCCATATCAGATAACCAAATTTTATTACGTTTCAATTCCCTTAAAATTGGTCCTCTAGGTAAACGCGGAATGTCACCGCAGATTACGTCTTGGTCCAAAAAATCAAACTCTAAATCTGGATATTTCTTTTGATTTAGTGAACATAATTTTACCCGATATTTGTTATGCAATTTCGGGGCAGATCTAGCACCCCCGAATAAAGTATGAGCTATGCTTTCTTTAGAAACAATTGGTAAACCCAACTCGACTGCCAAAGACTCTAAAATATATGACTTTTGCGAACCGCAATCTAGAAGTACTCTGACTTTTTTCACTTTATTCGCACCCGCAACTTTTACCTGCAAAGTCATTAATGCTACTTCCGCGGTGCAAGTTTGCCTGGCAGCTGTCATTTGTGCATGCTCTGTTACCGCCTTTTCCTTCGGTGGTTCCCCTTTTTTATGCATTTCTGGGCAAAGTGAAATAAAATGAGGTCTGCCACAAGAATAGCAACGCACAAACTGCTTACAAAATTTGGCGACATGATTAGGTTCTAAACATTTTAGGCAACACCTCTTCTCTTTAACTTTAGCGATTTTTTCCTCTAAAGTTAATAAACGGGCTTCGTAACAATTTTTGCTCTCATGGTTTTTATCACAAAAAATGCACGAACGCTCTTTAATCGTTAGGAAATTTGATGCAGTAGGAATATTAGGTTTTTTAAATTTATCCCTTACCTCACCTCTTACTTTTTCATGATATATTTCCCTACGATTGTTATTTTCAAAACCGCTGCGTGCTAGTTTTAATCGCTCTTCACCCTCAACTTCCGCTTTTAAGAATTTCATTAAATTATTGAGGCGAGAGAGATCTGTTCCCTCGGGTTGAATGAAAAATGGACTTCTCTGCCAAGCTTTCAGGACATCCTCTGTTAGGCTAGACTCAACCATCGGATATAACCACGATGTGTTTTCACTCGATTTTAGGCCTAATGAATCTAGAGCCCTCAACTGGGCTTCAATTTTATCGTACAGCTTATCAAGGGGCAATTTATTTCTATTGTCAGCTTTTACATTCGAAATAATTAATTTAATCAACTCCCTTACATAAACTTCGATCAATAAATCGGGCTTCCCAAAACGTTCTGTCAGCGCCGCAACTACATTTTTATAATTATCAGAAGTAATCGGGTAACTATCGATAAATTCCTTAGCGCGTGACCCTATTTTCATACTTTGTACTAAATAGGAAAATTTATCACTGTCATGCAAATCTGGGTCTTCGTGAATTTTTTGAAACTGGGACCAGAACGGCAGCCAATTAATCAATTCTCCGTCGAATTTCTTTAATTCTATTTTCGGAAGCTTATAAGATTTCATCTTATTGCCCGTAACGCTGAACTCACCGTCTGGCCTCGCCTCTGTGATTATAAATTTTTCATTAAACTGACGAATCAGCGTGATGAAATCATCCGAATAAACTTCTCTGTTTTCTATTTCATTGGAAACAATTTGTCCCGCGGCCGTCCCATCAGCGGTTATCAAATCTAAAATTCTATTATCTAAATCATTTAATTCCGCTTGTATGTTTTGTAATTTTGCATATTTATCTTTAATTAAATTTACGTCACAATCATCCTTTACAAGTTCTGTTTTCAGAATATTTGCTGTGCGTGTGAAAGACGAGCGAACGCCGGTTCTTTTGAGTTTTAAAGCTTCCATAATAATAATACAAAAAATAATACTCTTCAAAAAATCTTTTATAAAAAATATCACGAATAAACAAATAAATTCAGTAAATAAAGTACCTTAAAAATACATAGAGAGCCTAAGAACACTTAAGAACAATAATAGAATAACCCAGTCCCTGTAATCGGGCGCCACTAATAATAGAACAATAGCGAAAAACGAAACTGAAAATTATACTAAGGCTACTGTTCTAAACATTTCATTTAAACTAGATAAAACTACCAGTTTTATATTGAGGGAAAATGGGCCAACTCTCTATTTTTAATACGTGAACTATTACTTTAAATAACTCATCACTTCTTCCACTTGTACATAAAGAAAATTAATCAGACAATGAAAACAGTACTTACGTCTTACGTGGGTAGCCGGCTCGTTCTTCAGGAGAAATAAACACGAACAGTCACAAATAAACTAGACAAATGTTCATATATTCGAACTATGTGTATTAAATATCGGTTAGTTTACACTACAACGGGGACTTACACACAAATCTTCGCCCCATGTATATTTTCACCTTCACATTTTTTACTGTCTACGTTCTCTAAACAAACTTCTCTGAACAGCCATCTTACTACTACATTCTGCGAGCTAGCAGAAAAAAACACGTACATTTTTAAAACATGATTCCTGGGCTCGCCAGGCCATCTACCGGCAAGAATCAAAATAATATCTTAAATAATACACAATTATCACATATCAAGGAATAATCTAACAGAATATTAATAATTATTAAATCTACACTGAAAACAAAAATTAAGAAACATTAATGATACAATTTGCACACATATACAAAAGATATAAAGAAAGATATAAAGAAAGATATAAGACAAACTCAAAATTAAAAGAACTGCAAACTGTAAATATAGTCTAAATCAGTTTTGGTGCTGCCATCTTCAGGCAATATTTCTAAGGAAAACAGTCATTTCACAACAATATTTAAAGGAATCCAAGTAAATGAAATTGTCAATAAAAGTAACATGATACAATGCTTAGATTATTGTATTTTATTGATATTTTCGACGAAAGGGTTGTCAGTGGTCATTTTGGCGAAAATTATAGTTGATAAATGAATTGAAATGGCTATATCCGTTAGAAAATAATGTAAACAACTCGCAAATTAAAAGAAAATAACTGTTATTTGTTTAATTTAAAAAAAAAAGAATCAAAAACCTTTTTAATGCGAGATAAAATTTATAAAATGAAAATGTTTAATTTAAATATGAAAGGAATGTTTATAAAACTTAAAAAATAAATTAGTATGAAAGAAGCAATTGATACATTATTTGGCGATTTTTCGCTTCGCCAGGTTAATAAAAATGTGCCTGAATTCAATTTAATTATCATTTTTATGTAATTTTTCCCATCGTATGTCTTACAGGAGAAAGGCTTTATTTGTGAGTTACATGCTATTTAATTATTAACTTGGTCGCCAAACAATGCAATTTTAAGCCACAAAGGCAGAAGCGTGAAATAAGCCAGGCGAAGGTCGCAATATATTTTTTTTAAGTATAGGAGAACATTTTGGAGTAAATCTTTATATTCAAATGTAAATTATATAAAAAGGAGTTAAAATTATAACTATGCAGTCAAGTATTTAAATTTTAGTGTAAAAATGTGCAATATACACACATATTTTATAATATTCGATAATCAAGCCACTACCAAATGACATATTTACTATCTATCTATATTATAAAGGACAAACATATCTGTGCGTAACGCATACGTCATTCTGCGAATGGCAACACTTTGAAATTTGAAATAAAATTTTGGTTTTGCGATTTTCTCCACTGCAAATTTTTAAACTTCTAAACATCGCACATTTTAAATTTTTACACCGTCGTATAAAGAAAAAAATGCTCTTTTAAATGCAATTTGTTTGAAAGCTGTATTTTAATTTTGATATATTAATTTTTTTGTGGTTTTTAATACATTTTTTGTAATTGTGGCAACTGAAGAACTCCATTTCTGTTGAAAGTCGTGGAGGGTTGAAAATAAAGGGAAAATAATCACTGAAGAATGAAAATATTAAATTTCTGTACATTTTTGCTGCCATTTTCTCATAAAAACTGAAAATAAAATTGAAATTAAAATACGTGCTATGTCAGCGATTTTTTAAATTTCTAAATATCACACATTTTCAATTTTTAAACCGTCAAATAGAGGAAAAAATCTACTCTCAAATGCAATTTGTTTGAAAATTGTATCTTAATTGACTGAGTTATTATGGTTTTTAAAATAACTAGCCGCCCGCGCCGACCAATTTGGTCTCCCTTAAATGTATGCTATGCATTGTATCATGTTACTTTTATTAATAATTTAATTTACTTGCTCAATCCTTCGCCAAATTGGAAGATTTTGATAGAGAAATCGAGAACTCGCTACTTTTATGTTAGTCGGGCACGGGTGATAAATCGCCAAACATTGTACCCGTCGTATTTTTTTTCAATACTTCGTTAATTCAGATTAAAATATAATTCTTTCTCATTTTATTTAGAATGGATTAATTTAAAAATGAAACCTTTAAAATTCATGACTTTCACTTAAAAAAAAAAAAAAAAAAAAAATCTTTAGAAAAAGAAAAAATAATAAATAATACCATAAACCATTTAATTTCAACATCAAAGGATTGTTTTAATTTACCCCTCGAAAAATAAAAAATGCTGCTGGCGAGTAAAATAATGCTATTGGCGAGAATTGCGCCCAGCTAACATAAAAGTACGAGTTCTTTGTGATCATGATGGCGACTTTTATGTAGTTTTATTTGAAAAAAATATTTTGATTAAATCGGTTGCTAGAAAAAAAATCCTTTTCTCGCCATGGACCTTTTCTCTATTTCGCCAAGTACCTATACTGGAAAAGTGCCTTCATTTATTTATTTATTTACTGTATTTTAAATTAGATGAATTAAAGACTGCACAGGTGTCATATATGCACTACGTTGGCGCGTCTTTTTTCTGACGCCAATGTCATATACGCACCGGGGTACTTAACTGGCGTCGAAGTGTTGTTATTTTGCTTGGTATGGTAAACCGGATGTTGTTGTTTATTTATTAATAAATTGTTTATTTACTTTTATTTTATTTTTTTAAATTATATAAATTTTTTTGTTCTATAGTTAATAATTAAACTTTTTATTTGTTTATTGTTATTCCCTTTTTAAAAATATTACAAAATAACCAATGAGATGCGTTTCATTTGGGCTTTGCCATTAAACAATTAACAAATAATCATGGTTTCTGTGCCACGTACGATAGCGTAATACATATATAGATTTTCAATCATAATTTATTTTTAAATTTATCTTTATCACGTGTAGCTCGATTACGAAAAGTTAATCCGCTTGCCCTTAACCCCTTGAGGGGCGGCGGGATAAAATATATCCCACCTAATTTAAACAAGATTTTCACCAGAAAATTTTTACAAAATTTTATATTTTTAACTTTGGAGGAAAAATCGTTGAAAAAATGCTTTTCCTTATTTAAAAATAAAATTTTTCGATTATTCCGGTGAGAATTCGATATTTAAAGTAATTTTTGCTTGCCCCTCAAGCGGTTATAACAATGTAAAAAGTTCAGCATTTGTTTCCGTCTAATGTTCCATAACAAAATTGAAACTTCCTCTATAGAAAAAGAAATAAAATAATGTAAATAAGAAACAAATTTAACAGACATGTGATTGAATCACGCGCTTAAAGCACCGAAATGATCGGAAAGACTAACGTAAGTCGAAAATTCTTAGTTTAATAACTCCTGGCATGCAGTGACATGTGAAAGTATCGCTTTTAATAAATTTCGAAACTTTATTTGATTGCATAATTGAAATTTTCATATAAAAATTCTTTTTGATGTTAGTGCGCAATCTAAAATATATATTACATGTAAAAAAATAATTAGAGTTAAAAAATAAAATAAAATGGTTTTCACCTATATTCTGTAACCCGAGGAGCTCGGGTTCGATCCCCTTGTATTATTGAAAGTTTTGTTGCCACTGATGTCATATACGCTCCATGGTACATAATGGCTCCAAAATGGCGTTATTTTGCCTGACATGATAACTCGGCTATTGGTGTTTATTTATTAATAAATTGTTTATCTACTTTTATTTTCTTTTTTACAGTTATAAAAACTGTTTTGTTCTATAGATATTAATTAAACTTTTTATTATTTATTGCTATTTCCTTTTAAAATATCAGACAACAAGATTGAAGAGTATTTGGTATATATTTAATATATGGGCTTTGGTGAATTAGAAAAAATGGCCTTGGCGAGTGAAGTGAATTTTGGGTATATTTACTGGCAAACTGTTTACTTTTCATATTTCATATACGTATAAGCATTTTTTTCAATATTTATTTTATTTATTTATATAAAGAAGAGCTATTTATCTACTTTTAAATACGAACAGAAATAATTAGTGGTTCTACCTGATTATCCCGTAGACCAAAAAAAATATAGCCAAACATAAGATTAAATGCCAATAATGGTTGATCGTAAATGTCAAATTTACTTGACATTAAACACTTTACACGTGTTTGTTACGTCATCAGGTGATTTTTAATTCAATATTTACGTTTCTTCGCGATCTGCTGCAACTTTTTGACATTCCATTTTTGACGTATAATGCTAAAATAATTTCTACCTTCATTTCAATAAAGTTTATTCGGATTTCGTGTAACAATTTTCAAATTTTTCGGGTATTTTGTATGTGATTTTTAGTGTAGTTTAGGGATTTTCTACCATTTTTCCACATTAGTGAAAGACGTTGATAGTAGTTGAATCTACTTTCAATCTTCGAACACAATATATAATTTTTTTTCTCTTTTCAAAATTTGTGCAGCGATTTAAAATTTTTTCGCGATATCTTATTGTGATTTTCTGAGGTTCGTGCTATTTTTTTACGTACCCGGGCAACGCCGGGCAAGTTAGCTAGGCTGTAATAATAAAGAAAGAAGTTCGTGTGTGAGTGAGTGAGTGTGTCGACGGTGTTCTGAAGAGACCACTGCACGTAGAGCTACAAATTTTGGGGAAAAGATACGTCTATATATGAAGTTTTGCACCTCGAAGCCCAATTTTCGATTTTTTGATTAGATTTTTTATAATTTATTTTTTTATGCGATTTTTAGCGCTTTTTTATGTTTTGAGGCGATTTTTCCATATAAGTGAGAAGAATATGGTTTCTTGCTTTTAACCCAGTATAGTAAATTTTGTTCTCTTTTCAAAAAAGTTTATTCGGAATTCGTGCAGCGATTTTTGAATTTTTAGCGAATTTTTTATGCAATTATAGAATGGCATTTAATGCATTTCCATATCTATAAGGAGGTTACCTTGGAGGGACACAGTTCTGTCGCCAAACGCAGCCAAGTTTGTCACCAACTTGGCGGTATATCGCCAAATTTGGCGACCAAAATGAGTCGCCAAAAATGACGCCATCTTGGCGATATCTCTAATATTTCGCCAAATTCCCATAGACTTCCATTGTAAACCAATATGGATTACTTGCTTACAGAAAATCAACAAATTGAAATATTTTAATGCAACAAAAACTAATATTAACTTAAGGGATTGTATTAATTATATTTAAGGGAATCCACGTAAATGAAATTGTCAATAAAAGTAACATGATACAATGCTTAGATTATTGAATTTTATTGATATTTTCGACGAAAGGGTTGTCAGTGGTCATTTTGGCGAAAATTATAGTTGATAAATGAATTGAAATAGCTATATCCGTTAGAAAATAATGTAAACAACTCGCAAATTAAAAGAAAATAACTGTTATTTGTTTAATTAAAAAAAAAAGAATCAAAAACCTTTTTAATGCGAGATAAAATTTATAAAATGAAAATGTTTAATTTAAATATGAAAGGAATGTTTATAAAACTTAAAAAATAAATTAGTATGAAAGAAGCAATTGATACATTATTTGGCGATTTTTCGTTTCGCCAAGTTAATAAAAATGTGCCTGAATTCAATTTAATTATCATTTTTATGTAATTTCTCCCATCGTATGTCTTACAGGAGAAAGGCTTTATTTGTGAGTTACATGCTATTTAATTATTTCCTTGGTCGCCAAACAATGCAATTTTAAGCCACAAAGGCAGAAGCGTGAAATAAGCCAGGCGAAGGTCGCAATATATTTTTTTTAAGTATAGGAGAACATTTTGGAGTAAATCTTTATATTCAAATGTAAATTATATAAAAAGGAGTTAAAATTATAACTATGCAGTCAAGTATTTAAATTTTAGTGTAAAAATGTGCAATATACACACATATTTTATAATATTCGATAATCAAGCCACTACCAAATGACATATTTACTATATTATTGAAAGTTTTGTTGCCACTGATGTCATATACGCTCCATGGTACATAATGGCTCCAAAATGGCGTTATTTTGCCTGACATGATAACTCGGCTATTGGTGTTTATTTATTAATAAATTGTTTATCTACTTTTATTTTCTTTTTTACAGTTATATAAACTGTTTTGTTTTATAGATATTAATTAAACTTTTTATTATTTATTGCTATTTCCTTTTAAAATATCAGGCAACAAGATTGAAGAGTACTTGGTATATTGTTAATATATGGGCTTTGGTGAGTTAGAAAAAATGGCCTTGGCGAGTGAAGTGAATTTTGGGTATATTTACTGGCAAACTGTTTACTTTTCATATTTCATATACGTATAAGCATTTTTTTTTTCAATATTTATTTTATTTATTTATATAAAGAAGAGCTATTTATCTACTTTTAAATACGAACAGAAATAATTAGTGGTTCTACCTGATTATCCCGTAGACCAAAAAAAATATAGCCAAACATAAGATTGAATGCCAATAATGGGTGATCGTAAATGTCAAATTTACTTGACATTAAACACTTTACACGTGTTTGTTACGTCATCAGGTGATTTTTAATTCGATATTTACGTTTCTTCGCGATCTGCTGCAATTTTTTGACATTCCATTTTTGACCTATAATACTAAAATGATTTCTACCTTCATTTCAATAAAGTTTATTCGGATTTCGTGTAACAATTTTCAAATTTTTCGGTATTTTGTATGTGATTTTTAGTGTAGTTTAGGGATTTTCTACCATTTTTCCACATTAGTGAAAGACGTTGATAGAAGTTGAATCTACTTTCAATCTTCGAACACAATATATAATTTTTTTTTCTCTTTTCAAAATTTGTGCAGCGATTTAAAATTTTTTCGCGATATCTTATTGTGATTTTCTGAGGTTCGTGCTGTTTTTTTACGTACCTGGGCAACGCCGGGCAAGTTAGCAAGGCTGTAATAATAAAGAAAGAAGTTTGTGTGTGAGTGAGTGAGTGTGTCGACGGTGTTCTGAAGAGACCACTGCACGCAGAGCTACAAATTGTGGGGAAAAGATACGTCTATATATGAAGTTTTGCACCTCGAAGCCCAATTTTCGATTTTTTGATTAGATTTTTTATAATTTAATTTTTTATGCGATTTTTAGCGCTTTTTTATGTTTCGAGGCGATTTTTCCATATAAGTGAGAAGAATATGGTTTCTTTCTTTTAACCCAATATAGTAAATTTTGTTCTCTTTTCAAAAAAGTTTATTCGGAATTCATGCAGCGATTTTTTAATTTTTAGCGAATTTTTTATGCAATTATAGAATGGCATTTAATGCATTTCCATATCTATAAGGAGGTTACCTTGGAGGGACACATTTCTGTCGCCAAACGCAGCCAAGTTTGTCACCAACTTGGCGGTATATCGCCAAATTTGGCGACCAAAATGAGTCGCCAAAAATGACGCCATCTTGGCGATATCTCTAATATTTCGCCAAATTCCCATAGACTTCCATTGTAAACCAATATGGATTACTTGCTTACAGAAAATCAACAAATTGAAATATTTTAATGCAACAAAAACTAATATTAACTTAAGGGATTGTATTAATTATATTTAAGGGAATCCACGTAAATGAAATTGTCAATAAAAGTAACATGATACAATGCTTAGATTATTGAATTTTATTGATATTTTCGACGAAAGGGTTGTCAGTGGTCATTTTGGCGAAAATTATAGTTGATAAATGAATTGAAATAGCTATATCCGTTAGAAAATAATGTAAACAACTCGCAAATTAAAAGAAAATAACTGTTATTTGTTTAATTAAAAAAAAAGAATCAAAAACCTTTTTAATGCGAGATAAAATTTATAAAATGAAAATGTTTAATTTAAATATGAAAGGAATGTTTATAAAACTTAAAAAATAAATTAGTATGAAAGAAGCAATTGATACATTATTTGGCGATTTTTCGTTTCGCCAAGTTAATAAAAATGTGCCTGAATTCAATTTAATTATCATTTTTATGTAATTTCTCCCATCGTATGTCTTACAGGAGAAAGGCTTTATTTGTGAGTTACATGCTATTTAATTATTTCCTTGGTCGCCAAACAATGCAATTTTAAGCCACAAAGGCAGAAGCGTGAAATAAGCCAGGCGAAGGTCGCAATATATTTTTTTTAAGTATAGGAGAACATTTTGGAGTAAATCTTTATATTCAAATGTAAATTATATAAAAAGGAGTTAAAATTATAACTATGCAGTCAAGTATTTAAATTTTAGTGTAAAAATGTGCAATATACACACATATTTTATAATATTCGATAATCAAGCCACTACCAAATGACATATTTACTATATTATTGAAAGTTTTGTTGCCACTGATGTCATATACGCTCCATGGTACATAATGGCTCCAAAATGGCGTTATTTTGCCTGACATGATAACTCGGCTATTGGTGTTTATTTATTAATAAATTGTTTATCTACTTTTATTTTCTTTTTTACAGTTATATAAACTGTTTTGTTTTATAGATATTAATTAAACTTTTTATTATTTATTGCTATTTCCTTTTAAAATATCAGGCAACAAGATTGAAGAGTACTTGGTATATTGTTAATATATGGGCTTTGGTGAGTTAGAAAAAATGGCCTTGGCGAGTGAAGTGAATTTTGGGTATATTTACTGGCAAACTGTTTACTTTTCATATTTCATATACGTATAAGCATTTTTTTTTTCAATATTTATTTTATTTATTTATATAAAGAAGAGCTATTTATCTACTTTTAAATACGAACAGAAATAATTAGTGGTTCTACCTGATTATCCCGTAGACCAAAAAAAATATAGCCAAACATAAGATTGAATGCCAATAATGGGTGATCGTAAATGTCAAATTTACTTGACATTAAACACTTTACACGTGTTTGTTACGTCATCAGGTGATTTTTAATTCGATATTTACGTTTCTTCGCGATCTGCTGCAATTTTTTGACATTCCATTTTTGACCTATAATACTAAAATGATTTCTACCTTCATTTCAATAAAGTTTATTCGGATTTCGTGTAACAATTTTCAAATTTTTCGGTATTTTGTATGTGATTTTTAGTGTAGTTTAGGGATTTTCTACCATTTTTCCACATTAGTGAAAGACGTTGATAGAAGTTGAATCTACTTTCAATCTTCGAACACAATATATAATTTTTTTTTCTCTTTTCAAAATTTGTGCAGCGATTTAAAATTTTTTCGCGATATCTTATTGTGATTTTCTGAGGTTCGTGCTGTTTTTTTACGTACCTGGGCAACGCCGGGCAAGTTAGCAAGGCTGTAATAATAAAGAAAGAAGTTTGTGTGTGAGTGAGTGAGTGTGTCGACGGTGTTCTGAAGAGACCACTGCACGCAGAGCTACAAATTGTGGGGAAAAGATACGTCTATATATGAAGTTTTGCACCTCGAAGCCTAATTTTCGATTTTTTGATTAGATTTTTTATAATTTAATTTTTTATGCGATTTTTAGCGCTTTTTTATGTTTCGAGGCGATTTTTCCATATAAGTGAGAAGAATATGGTTTCTTTCTTTTAACCCAATATAGTAAATTTTGTTCTCTTTTCAAAAAAGTTTATTCGGAATTCATGCAGCGATTTTTTAATTTTTAGCGAATTTTTTATGCAATTATAGAATGGCATTTAATGCATTTCCATATCTATAAGGAGGTTACCTTGGAGGGACACAGTTCTGTCGCCAAACGCAGCCAAGTTTGTCACCAACTTGGCGGTATATCGCCAAATTTGGCGACCAAAATGAGTCGCCAAAAATGACGCCATCTTGGCGATATCTCTAATATTTCGCCAAATTCCCATAGACTTCCATTGTAAACCAATATGGATTACTTGCTTATAGAAAATCAACAAATTGAAATATTTTAATGCAACTGTAACGGAGCCGATGTCGTAAGGTGGTGTGGTAGCGGGCAACTTCAACGGCCTAGTCTTATCAATATCGAAAAAATATTTTATTGTTTCACAAACAATTAAATAAGAATTTATTGATTAAATAAATCATAATTACAACATTTTTCATATAAGGGTTCGAGTTCAGCTGACAATAATATATTTATAGAATCAAGTCCAGTCCTCGAATAATAGATCGCTTTCAGTGTAGTCAGTCTCTTACTTATTAAATGTCCACTATTTTCGAAGATAGAGCTCGCGATGCTCGACAGGAATGTCGCACTTTTGTAGGTGTTTAACCGAGGTTTAGGAACCTCCGATCTTCAACTCCGTGGTGGAGATATCTTAACCGCCACCCCTGGCTTTCGCTTTTCTGTGCTTCTGAGTATGCCCCGAAGCCGTCGACCCGTGAGAGATTTCCACTCTCCACGACCAGAAACACCTTGAAGTTTCAACTTCAACAGAAGGGAAAATTAAGCTCCCGAGAATGCTCTCGCATCCTCTTTTATCAGTTTCGTTTTTCCGTCTAGGACCAAAGCCACTCCCATTAGCCACTCACCATCCGTGGGCCATGATCTCATAGGCCAGCCCTTTCTCTATAGGCTGCCGTCAGGAACTTTCGCGTCCGGTTTCATCTCTGGTTTCACTTTCTACTTTCCCACGGGAACGAGGCCCTCGTGAACATCAAAAGAATATTTCTCTCGCTAGATAAAAGAGTTCCTTTCACCCTAGTGTCATCTGCGAAGATTGATAGAAATTGAGGTATTTGTTTCATCTCTAGCGACATTTTCTAGGACTGAAGAAATTTGGAGGCTAGGTGAAAATACATTAGCTTCCCTATGCTGGCTTTTGCCTTGTAAATTGAGAGTTTCAATGTGAGATATCGTCGAATTCTCACAACACCCCTCCCTCAAATCATATTTCGGCTACCAGACGTAATATCCTGTAAGGGAAATGGTTAGCTCATACATTTCATGTGGCCCATATTTAATTATATCAATTCCTAAAAAAAACCCTTTACCTGTATTTTATACTTAGCTTGCAAATGCTGAACACATTTGGTTACGAAATTTCTCTTTAACAGACAAAACACATTTATATTTTACACGATTACATTTACACATAATAAAATGAATATTAATATATACATATAGTCGGGTTTAACGACCGACTTACTCTACTCGGCTCAAGTAATCCACGTGAGGTATATCTTTGCCTGGTCGATGAGTAATTGCATAATGATAAGGCTGCAGTGTCAGTGCCCACCTGAGTAATCTGGGATTATTGCCTGCATTGTTTTTCAAGAATATTAATGGGTTGTGGTCCGTTTCTATGGAAAACTTTTGCCCATCAATATAGTGCCTAAGCTTCTTTATTGCGAAAATTATAGCGGCACATTCACGCTCGGAGGCACTGTAATTCCGCTCTGGTTCTGTGAATTTTCGGCTAAGAAAAATTATTGGGTGCTCTTCTGAGCCCTTCCTCTGCGCCAAAATAACCCCAATACCCACTTCAGACGCATCAGTTTGTATTACGAATTCGGAATCGTAATCAGGGGCATACAAAATGGGTTCTTCGGTGAGTTTGGTTTTTAAGAGTTTGAACGCTTTTTCCATTTCGTCGCTCCAATCTACTTTTCCCTTTTTGTTTTTCCTTTTAAAGCGCGCGTGAGTGGTTCTACTATGGTTGCGTAATTTTTTATATATCTCGAATAATATCCCGCCATACCCAAACATCTTCTAATTTCCGTCTTGTTTTTGGGCGCCGGCAACTCCACGATGGCCTTGATTTTCGCCTCCGCCGGTTTGCGTTGACCTTCCCCCACTACGTGCCCTAGATACTTAACAGTTTTTTTCGCAAATTTGCATTTTGCGATTTTGACTTTTAATTTAGCCTCTTTGATTCTGGTTAACGCTATCTTTATATGCTCAAGATGGTCCTCCCAGCTATTCGAGAAAATGGCCATGTCGTCTAGGTATGGTAGACAAAATTCTTCTACCCCACTGAGTAATCTAGCCATAAATTTGGAAAATCGGTATGAAGCGTTGACGAAACCGAAAGGCATTGTCAGGGGTAAATAACTCCCGAAACTAGTCACGAAAGCGGCCAATTTTTGAGCTCTGGGGGTCATCGGAATCTGCCAGTACCCCTTAGTCAAATCCAATACTGTGATATATTGGGCTGCGGCAACTCTTTCAACTCTATCCTCGATATTAGGAAGTGGGAAAAATTCAGCCCTAGTAATTGAGTTCAATTTTCGGTAATCAATGCAAGGTCGGGCTTCTTTACCCGGGGCCTCCACTAAAATCATGGGAGAATTATAATCCGATTCCCCCTCCTTTATGATTTTTAAATCAAGCATACGCTTGATTTCTTTTTTCAAAATTTCATTTTGCCTGACTAATGTTCTATAAGGTCTTATCCTCACTGGTTTGTTTTCGACAAGCTCAATATCATGCTCTGCTAGATCTGTTAGTCCTGGGTCGTTCGAAAAGACTTCCCTATACGTGTTTAATAAATTTTCTAACTCCCGCAGCTGTTCAGCCGTGCACCGGACCCTCAAGTCACTTTCCTCCACTACTTGCCTGAAATCATAACTGTTAGAGTCGGCCGAAGGGTAAACTATCTCTAAATCTTGCATCGCGTCTAGGTCGTGAAATTCATGGGTCAAAATGTTGATTTTCTCCACGCGTTTCATATAAGGTTTTAATAAATTCACGTGGTAAATTTGGAATTTTTCGCGTCTACCTGGAACATTCACAATATAATTCGTAGCAGAAATTTTAGATTCGATTACGCCTGGCCCAATCCATTTTACCGACATTTTATTTGGTTTACTAGTGGCCAAAACCAGTACCTCACCTCCTGGCTCGAAACTCCTTTCGGTCGCGTTTCTATCGTACCAGAGTTTTCTCTTATCTCTGCTAGTAGTCATGTTTTTGACGGCCAGCTCTTGGCAACGTTTTAACCGATTCATCAGTTTGAAAACGTATTCAGTGACTAATTCATGTTCTTGACTCTCTCCCGTCCATTGTTCAAACAACAATGTTTCCGGCGTTCTCAAATTTCTCCCGAAAACTAGCTCCGCGGGACTGAATCCCGTCGATTCGTGGGTCACTGTTCTTAAAGCTAACAGTGCATGGGGTAAGTTTGCCTCCCAATCACTCCCATTTTCGACACACATCGCCTTCAATAATATCTTAACTGACCTGTGAAATCGCTCGATTAAATTCGAGGAAGGGTGACACACGCTCGAATGTCTTAGCCTTACACCGAATTTCTTCAGAAAAGCAGTAGTTAAATTAGAAGTAAAGCTACGCCCCAAATCTGTCTGGATTTCCGACGCGTAACCTACACGGCTGAAAATAGTTGTCAAAGCTTCAATTACCGTTTCCGAAAGCATATCTGCAATTGGAATCGCTTCTGGGTATCGGCTATACACACATATGGCGGTCAACATGTATTTATTTCCCTTTTTGGATTCTGGCAAGGGGCCAACTAAATCAATTGATAGTTTTGAAAATAACTCTGAAATAATCGGTACAAGTGTCAAAGGGGCCTTTTTCTGCTCCCCCGATCTCCCTACGCGCTGACACGCGTCGCATGATTTTACAAAATTTTCAGACTCCCTTATTACATTGGGCCAAAAAAAGTATCTCAACAATTTGTCTTTCGTTTTCTTCTCTCCCAGATGAACCGAAATGCCCTCATGGCACGCGATTAAAAGACCCTGTCTAAACTTCAGGGGTACGACTAATTGTATCCTTTCATTTCCCCGGTGGTCGTATGTTTTCCGTACTATTAACGAGTCCTTATACTCGTAATGCGACTTCTTTAACTCTGCCCTTTTCCTAACTTCGCTTAAAGTGTCATCCGTTTCTTGTTCTCTTTTAAATTCCTTCTTCCCCACCTGGCTTAATCCTATGCTCAAGTCCTCCACTAGATCGGGTAACAATAAGTCCTCTTCGTCTTCCCCCAAATCCCCATTCATTTCCCTTGAACTGGTTTCGTCGTCTATAGGTTTTTCCCGTGTATCCGCGCCTGTCTCTTTCGACTCAGGACTTCTCTTTTTCGCGTCCTTCCCCTTCGTTGGGTCGGACTTCAATCCTTCTGGTTTCGGTTTCGCCTGACTCCGTGTTATCACGGCGTTTAAATTCTGGGCATTATCGCTCTTAATTTTATCGATCAATTTTTGAGTTTCGTTTCCTAATATATAATACGACAAGTCTGATTTATTCTCTGCTACTATGGCCCTCGTTTTTATATTCCCCACTCCTTCAATTTCTACGACAACGTGGGCGGTCGGTAAACGAAGCGTATCGTTCGTCAACGGTTGCCTAACTCGTACAGCACCACCGTCTAACTGATTGGGCTTAATTAATTGACTAGGGGTCACATCATAGCGCGTTCCCGAATCCCTTAAAGTCGTGCATTCCTTTCCGTTAATTAGAGCACGGCTAAGATAAGGTTTGAAACTTTCCTCAAAATTCGTACCTACGCAAATGTGATGAACGCTAGTAATAGGTTCTAAGTTCCTTTTGTTTTCCGGACAATTGGCTTTTAAATGCCCAATTTTGGAGCAAATAAAACACTTATTCCAATTTTTACGTTCGAGGATCCTTTCTCTTTCGTTTTCCGTGTTTTTCTCTCTCCAATTAGTTTTGGTTTCCGAATGCCAATCTCTCATTTCGTCTTCATTTTCCGTTTTTTCCGTTCTCCTATCCCGCGAATTTCCTTCAAATTTTGGTTTCGTATTCCACGATTTTCTTGACATCCCTTTTATCGCCTCGTATTCGTCTAGTGCCGTAGCGAGCACCAAGGGATCTTTATAATTCGCCCACGAATCAATAAAATGCTCTTTCAAATCGACCGACGCGCGTCGTTTGATCTGATCAGTGATCAACAAGTCTTTTAATTCAGAAAATTGCGTAATCCCCAAACCGTTAATCCATCCTTCAAGAAAACTATTCAATTCGAATATGAGATCTCTCCACGGGTTTCCTGGATTACGCGTATGTTTATTCAATTTTTGACGGTACGCTTCCGCACTCAGCCTGTACCGGGCTAATAAAAGCGATTTAACATGTTCGAAATCGTCAATTTTTTGAGCTGGTTCGCGTAAGATTAATTCTGCAATTTCCACCAGCAATAATGCTAACAAGTGCGTGACGTATTCATCTTGCTCTATTCCGGACCTATTCGCCTGTCGCTCGAACAAATTCAGGAATAATGTTATGTCGGATCGTTCAGGATCGAAACGATGCATAATAGTTTTAAGAGGTAATCTAACGGATCTTTCGGAACCGCTGCTTACCGTAGAATTTCGCCTTTCTGAACTCTGCGTTAATTTTAGCTGTTCTAAAGTAAACGCCCTTTCCTTATCTTTCTCTCTCTCTTCCCTCACTCTCTCTTCTCTCTCTCTTTTTTCCTTTCTTTCTCTTTTTCTGCCGTGATGCGTTCTTCCCTATCCTTTACGATGTACCCTGCCTGTACTAACGTCAGTTCCTCGTCGTATTTTTCTGCTGCTTCAATTTTTTCGATTATCATTGCCATATTGTCTTGTTCATCTATTTCCACCCCTAAAACTTCCGCGAGATTCTGTAAATCCGCTTTCCTGCAGTACTTCAGTGAATTTAACTTCGACATGACTACGGTGTGTTGAAATAATACAAACGGAAACTATTCGTTTTGTTTATCAATTTAGAAGTATATGAACCTTACACCTCACAATAAATATTTTACCCCTAATCACACAATATATATAAACATTTAAAATGCATAACCAATACGTAAAAATTATTTTATGATTTTTCAAAGGATTTTCAGAATTTCTATATTCTCGTGCCAAACGTAAAGCAAAAACTAAAATTCAAAATTTTAAAGCTTTAGAGTCCCTATACACACAATATGAAAACAATAAGTAATTTTTCAAATACTATAGGCAAACTACATTCCCAGTATTTCTCAAGAACTGAACACTCTCTGCAACCTTTATCAAAATGCATCTATACTATTTAGGGTAAAAGTTTAATTTACTCTGTTTGTCATTTAGCAATCCAGCATGCATCAAAAATTCTCTTTATACAATCACTCATCAAAATATATTTCTTACACATTACTCTTACATTATATATTCGTCATATAAGAAAAAAAATTTTACTGGGAATTTTTTTTTTTTGAGTAGTTATGAATTTAGCCTATCTAATCCTTTCTGCATTCCAAATATTACAAATACTGATAAAGATAACATAACATATAAATTTGCATTAAACGTTAGTTTTCAATTAACTACACATTATTGATTTACCATAATCTTAGTATTTTCATTTACCTCAAAATAAAAAAGTTTCTCATATTTTTATTTAAACAACATTTTAACATTTTATCAGTATGATAAATAATAGTTTAAGAGCCACTCAAAATGAAATGAGCTTACCTGTTGCAGTTGTTGCTTGAAGTATCTTGTCTGGGGAACGGTCTGTTATGGCACTCTGCGGGTGTCGTCCACTGTAGCTCAAGGGCTCGTATCGGGCGTGTTGCGTCCCACTGTTTATCGTCCAAGGTCCACCTTGCACTGTCTAGTTGATCTAGATGAACTGTCTCATTGCTGTTGTTCTGGATGAACTGTCTTTCGTTCTGGACGAACTGTCTTTTGTTCTGGGTGAACTGTCTTTTGCTCCCGAAGGGCTGTCCTTCTGTCTTCCTCGGAACTGTAGTTTCGATTCTTTCGGCTGCCTCTCGAGTTGTCGTCAGAAACTCCGGGTGTTCGCCGTCTGTTTCCTCCTGGGCTTTCCTCTAATAACAATTATTCTTGCTGAAAATCTTCTAGCTGCCACCAAGTTGTAACGGAGCCGATGTCGTAAGGTGGTGTGGTAGCGGGCAACTTCAACGGCCTAGTCTTATCAATATCGAAAAAATATTTTATTGTTTCACAAACAATTAAATAAGAATTTCTTGATTAAATAAATCATAATTACAACATTTTTCATATAAGGTTCGAGTTCAGCTGACAATAATATATTTATAGAATCAAGTCCAGTCCTCGAATAATAGATCGCTTTCAGTGTAGTCAGTCTCTTACTCATTAAATGTCCACTATTTTCGAAGATAGAGCTCGCGATGCTCGACAGGAATGTCGCACTTTTGTAGGTGTTTAACCGAGGTTTAGGAACCTCCGATCTTCAACTCCGTGGTGGAGATATCTTAACCGCCACCCCTGGCTTTCGCTTTTCTGTGCTTCGGAGTATGCCCCGAAGCCGTCGCCCCGTGAGAGATTTCCACTCTGCACGACCAGAAACACCTTGAAGTCTCAACTTCAACAGAAGGGAAAATTAAGCTCCCGAGAATGCTCTCGCATCCTCTTTTATCAGTTTCGTTTTTCCGTCTAGGACCAAAGCCACTCCCATTAGCCACTCACCATCCGTGGGCCATGATCTCATAGGCCAGCCCTTTCTCTATAGGCTGCCGTCAGGAACTTTCGCGTCCGGTTTCATCTCTGGTTTCACTTTCTACTTTCCCACGGAAACGAGGCCCTCGTGAACATCAAAAGAATATTTCTCTCGCTAGATAAAAGAGTTCCTTTCACCCTAGTGTCATCTGCGAAGATTGATAGAAATTGAGGTATTTGTTTCATCTCTAGCGACATTTTCTAGGACTCTGAAGAAATTTGGAGGCTAGGTGAAAATACATTAGCTTTCCTATGCTGGCTTTTGCCTTGTAAATTGAGAGTTTCAATGTGAGATATCGTCGAATTCTCACACAACAAAAACTAATATTAACTTAAGGGATTATATTAATTATATTTAAGGGAATCCACGTAAATGAAATTGTCAATAAAAGTAATATGATACAACGCTTAGATTATTGTATTTTATTGATATTTTCGACGAAAGGGTTGTCAGTGGTCATTTTGGCGAAAATTATAGTTGATAAATGAATTGAAATAGCTATATCCGTTAGAAAATAATGTAAACAACTCGCAAATTAAAAGAAAATAACTGTTATTTGTTTAATTAAAAAAAAAGAATCAAAAACCTTTTTAATGCGAGATAAAATTTATAAAATGAAAATGTTTAATTTAAATATGAAAGGAATGTTTATAAAACTTAAAAAATAAATTAGTATGAAAGAAGCAATTGATACATTATTTGGCGATTTTTCGCTTCGCCAGGTTAATAAAAATGTGCCTGAATTCAATTTAATTATCATTTTTATGTAATTTTTCCCATCGTATGTCTTACAGGAGAAAGGCTTTATTTGTGAGTTACATGCTATTTAATTATTACCTTGGTCGCCAAACAAAGCAATTTTAAGCCACAAAGGCAGAAGCGTGAAATAAGCCAGGCGAAGGTCGCAATATATTTTTTTTAAGTATAGGAGAACATTTTGGAGTAAATCTTTATATTCAAATGTAAATTATATAAAAAGGAGTTAAAATTATAACTATGCAGTGAAGTATTTAAATTTTAGTGTAAAAATGTGCAATATACACACATATTTTATAATATTCGATAATCAAGCCACTACCAAATGACATATTTACTATATTATTGAAAGTTTTGTTGCCACTGATGTCATATACGCTCCATGGCACATAATGGCTCCAAAATGGCGTTATTTTGCCTGACATGATAACTCGGCTATTGGTGTTTATTTATTAATAAATTGTTTATCTACTTTTATTTTCTTTTTTTTACAGTTATATAAACTGTTTTGTTCTATAGATATTAATTAAACTTTTTATTATTTATTGCTATTTCCTTTTAAAATATCAGGCAACAAGATTGAAGAGTATTTGGTATATTTTTAATATATGGGCTTTGGTGAGTTAGAAAAAATGGCCTTGGCGAGTGAAGTGAATTTTGGGTATATTTACTGGCAAACTGTTTACTTTTTATATTTCATATACGTATAAGCATTTTTTTTTTCAATATTTATTTTATTTATTTATATAAAGAAGAGCTATTTATCTACTTTTAAATACGAACAGAAATAATTAGTGGTTCTACCTGATTATCCCGTAGACCAAAAAAAAATATAGCCAAACATAAGATTAAATGCCAATAATGGGTGATCGTAAATGTCAAATTTACTTGACATTAAACACTTTACACGTGTTTGTTACGTCATCAGGTGATTTTTAATTCGATATTTACGTTTCTTCGCGATCTGCTGCAATTTTTTGACATTCCATTTTTGACCTATAATACTAAAATGATTTCTACCTTCATTTCAATAAAGTTTATTCCGATTTCGTGTAACAATTTTCAAATTTTTCGGGTATTTTGTATGTGATTTTTAGTGTAGTTTAGGGATTTTCTACCATTTTTCCACATTAGTGAAAGACGTTGATAGAAGTTGAATCTACTTTCAATCTTCGAACACAATATGTATTTTTTTTTTTCTCTTTTCAAAATTTGTGCAGCGATTTAAAATTTTTTCGCGATATCTTATTGTGATTTTCTGAGGTTCGTGCTTTTTTTTTACGTACCCGGGCAACGCCGGGCAAGTTAGCTAGTATATATATATATATGTAGGAATATTATATGTAAAATGTTAATATATAGATGACTTGGAATAACAACATCACATACACTATAATACAATTCTATAAAGATAATTTTACACGACTTCGTTGATACTTTTTTAAATACAGCTCATTTCTCACTCAAAACTTATAATATACTTCTTTCGAACATTTTAATTAGGCCTAACAGTGCCTTCCTTGGCATCTCGTAAGCCGATGCTTCATGAACAATATTATTTTTTAGACTGATTCTTTCTAATTTTGAATATGTCCAAACCTTGATCTCGTGATCGTGAATTTTCATCACTCGTGTTTTCAAATCATGGATAATAAAAATACCAGAGCGTCAATTAACTTGCTGATCATGCACGTTATAAAGAAAATAAAGTATGTATAAATTCAAATCCTACATATGTATATATATATATATATATATATATGTTACGGCCAAAACCCGGAGCTTGGCCAGTTCGCGAATTGGCCGGCCAATTCGGGAACTGGCCGAGATTCCTGGCCAAAACCCGAAATACGTGAAATGAACAGCGTATTTCGGGTTTTGGCCGGCCAATTCGCGAACTGGCCGGGAAGCCTTGGCCAATATACGAAGTGGGGATTCAAGGCTACCCGGTAGGTGGCAATGACGTGCACACTTGATAGGAAAGAACGTTCTATTCTGTGACGATTATATTCTGATATGTTGGACAATTTCCCGCCTGTTTGATATATTTCGATAAATTGGGTTTATTGTGAGCATTATATTCTAATCTGCTGAAGATTTCTGTCCTCTGTGACAAATATCGATGCATCGGATTCATTGTCCAATCCAATGAACAAATTATTTGAGGGACTCTGTAAATAAACGACAAATTTTACCTAAGCAATAAACTATAGAAAAATGTTGTAGAGCATATTAGTTAAATATAAGAGTTTCATTACATTTGAAGTAGTGTAACATAATTAAAATACCTTATAAACGATTTTTTCACATATATCATAATTCTTTATCTGAATTCTTTTGGGAGTCCTATAAACAAACTATAATGGCTACTTAATCAATACTCTATAAAAAAAAAAAAAAAAAAAAAAAAAAAAAAAAAAAAAAAAAAAAACATATTGCTCACTACATGAGTTAGGCATGTAAATTTTATTATATTTGAAATAGTGTAATATCAATTAAGTGCACTAGAAATGATCTTTCACCATTCACTGCAATGTAACGAAATACTTTTGAGTGTTTCTGTAGACAAACTATAATTGCTACTTATTTCATACCCTTTAGATAACAATTTGTCGTCCATCTTAATGAAGCATACCTATTTTATTATAATTGAGATAATGTAACAACATTAAAATGCACTGAAAAAACCATTGATGATATTGTAATGAAATACTTTTGTGTGTTCCTGCAAATTAATCAAAAATAGTACAACTTCACTAGTAATACCAAAATGTATTTATAAACCTAAATATTATAACAAGTCAATCCGAGTCTTTACCCGAGTTAGAGCACGGGCATGCATACGACCAGACAAATTGAATTCATAAACACTTTCAACTATGTTAGAAAATGATAAAACGTAAAAATCGGTTTCTATATACCAATTTCGCGAATTGGCCGATAGTGTATGGCCACTTCGCAAACTGGCCGATTGCATCTGGCCAGTTCGGGTTTTGGCCGGCCAATTCCCGAATTGGCCAGTCAGTTTAAAACGTTGTTGGCCAGTTCGCGAATTGGCCGGCCAGTTCGGGAATTGGCCAATTTCGGGTTTTGGCAGTAACATATATATAATTAAAAAAATTCCAAAAGTAATTTCAAGCATTACCACAAACTGTAAAGTTTAAATGAAGTACAATATTAACTAAACCATACAATAAAATATTTTAATATAATGAACTATCTCTAAGAAGCACAACTTAACCAACTTAAACTTGAACAAAATCAACTGTAAGAAACAAGAAAAATATCAAACTAACTAAATATGGAGACAGGCTGCGTGGGTTATGACACGCAATGCAGGGTTAAAACTGTTTTTATGCATGCAACATTCCCCAGATTTACCTGTTGAGACCATACAGAAAAAACGAAAAAAACAAGATGAAAACCAGATTAAACAAAATGAAACTGACCGACCGAAATGAATCAATTTCAAAAGCGATCTGTTTCCACTTCACTTTCTGTAAACCACATGCTTCGAGTAAAGGTATCAGTTCATTTCTGTTCCTGAATTCGTTCAAGTGAATTTGGACAAAATAATACTTTCTTTTTAAACAATAATTATAAGAAATAATTTAGAGAATTATAAGAATTAATTTCAATAATAATAAGTGTTAATTGACTTAATTATAAGAATTATTTTAAGAATTTAAATGCAGAAATATTAAATTAAACCATAAACAAACAGATGATTTTTTTATTGAATTTATGAATAAAATACAAATATTTTATGAATAAAATACAAATATTTTATTTAACAAATTTAATATGATACATTTAAAAAAGTTAATACGGGCTATAAGAAAGGTTTTAAATGCGATTAAAAAGAATTTAAAAATTACTGATACGAAAAAGTTACCACAATATTTGTTTCATTTGTTATATGTGCAATTAACAAATGAAATTGTTTTTTGAAGTTTTTATTATTTCTATAGTTATTAATTATAAATTTATTAAAGTGTAATAATATAGATTAAGCTTCTTAATAGCATCTAATTAAAAACTTAATTATTTTAGAAATCTAAAATTTTCAGAAGCCATTCAATACCTTAGCGCAAGTAAGAAAACAAAATGTCACAAAAATCATAGTTTAAACTTTTAAAAAATTTTATTTTAATTTGATAAAAATCAGATTATATGTACAATCATGGGGGAAAAAAGTAACCCCTACCCCTACTAACTTAAATTGTCGTAGACGAAAGTTACTGGCATCAAATGATTGGAAATAAAGCCTACTTTTAAATGATGTATATACATTTTGCCTACGGGGCAATATACATATCAAACGAACCCAAACTTTCTTTTTTTCAGCAGCAATATCCAAGTTTGACACCATAAATAAATTCTACTTTCTTCAATTAGCCCAAAAAGAAATTTTCATGAAATTCGTACTATTAATTTCACAGAAATCGTTTATTTTAAAATGAGCTATTTTAGGCACTGTATCCAAATTGAAGTTCGGTACTCGATTCTTGGAAGGCTACGGAATGACTATGCCACTTCTATTAATGTGTTGTTTCTTACCAATATGACCGTTTTACTCGCTTAATATGTTTCGACTATTCCCGTCTTAAAAGTTTAAATAAATTGAGCAAAATATATATTTTTTTCAAATTATGCTTTTCTGCACATCATAGAATGCCCTTAAACCATCATTTGGACGTTTTTAGGGTTCCGTACTTAAAAAGTTAAAACGGAACCATTATAAGATCACTCTCGTGTCTGTCGCAGCTGTTTTATTCGTTAACTATGGAACGTGGAAAGTTCAAATTGAGGGAAGTAATAAAGACTATTGACCCACATATTTACAGATTATTTAACATTTACAAATATATTTAGGGAAAATGTAGAGGGACTAATTAAGTTACTTGAAAAAAAAAATATTTTCCTTGTATATCGTGTGAAGTATCGTGTGAAAGCATTCGTAACGCTGGACGCAAAAATACATTTCTATTAATTTTACGTATTATATTTTTAGAGATATCGTCAAAATGTAGTGCAGAAATATGTCCCCTCTCATCTATTTCCGAATCTACTGAAACTAAAATTATGAAAAAATTAAGAGGTAGTAGACGTTAATTTAAACCTTGTAGGAAAATTATAGCGATTATCCTAGGTCACATAGTTTTGGGAAAACGCATTTTCCGTTAACACAAATTTCGATTTTCGGGCATTCACCAAAGGTGTTGAGGTGCGTAGGAGGTATCGGTATCTATTGTAGCAGAAGTACAAAAGCATTGTTGATACTCATTTTCGAAAAAAATCGTCGGTAATTAGCCAAGATATTTATCCTTAAAGACACGAATGGTTTGGACAAACATAATGACAGGGGAGGCGTACTTTACATATTATCGGTTTTTAAAGCCTAGATAACAGCTTTTAATGATATATTTGTGCAATGCAATGCCCAGTAGATGCGTAAAAGAAATAAACGTCAAATTGTTAAAAACAGACTAATTTAATTAGAATTAATCACATAAATACTATGGGATTCGCGATTTGTTTGCATCGAGTGGATCTCTCAATGCGCCTCGAATGTCTTTAAAAGTTAATTAAAAACCTATCTGGGAAAACGGCCAAGACGGCGTTGCAACTTTGCGACGTTCTTTCGAAGCGCGCTTAACACAATGCCAAGTTTAAACTTCGATCAAGGGTTTTGTTTTAGCTACTCTTTAAAAAGAAAAAAAAAACATTACTATGCTGAATTTAGTTTTATGAAATGCCAAATGAAGTTTAAATATGCACCACTTTTATTGTCAGCACCGAATTAAATTTATCATAAACAGATTAGGATAAGATTAAAAAAAGAGTTATACAGAATATCAATATTTGGTATCACTTAGGGTTCATATCCCTTTGAACTTTTATGGTATTACCCATTCGTACTTTTCTAGTATATACAGCTATACACAACCCTACGTTATATAGTTTTTTACAAATTCTTATTATTCTTTTAGCAAGGATAGTTTTTAATAATACAGTCAATAATTCATATATTTATTGTAGGAACCCTCTAAGCGCAAGTAATACTCGCACTTGACCGTTTATTCAATGATAATTCGAAAACTACTTGGAAGAAAAATTTGAAAATGATAATTCGTATAAAGCTGGACATAATAAATATAAATCTATCAAAAAAATTGTAGGTCGTGATTCATATTTTTTTCGACTATTAATTTCATAATGCATAATATAAAAATTTTAAAATTACAAATTCAATGTACTTATGTTTTGTTTTTTTAGTATTGTAACCACACAAAAAATTATCACATAGGATTATAATTTCAGGAGATAGTAATAAAAATACGAAAATATAATTTAACAGTAGAAACTCTAAATATTTGAATGCTTATAATTCAAAAACTTATCATCCAAATGACTTGAAATTTCGTTTCTAGGCATAGTTTGAAGCGAAGATATATTGATTGAGATTTTTGAGATTATTGAGATTTAAAACATATTGTCAAAATTGGGTTTTGCTATTGATGTTTGGTCGGGTTTTGATTTGTAGATGGCCCCCTAAGCAAATTTTATATACATCATTTAAAGGCAGATTTTATTTCCAATCGCTTGGTACCAGTAACTTTCTTCTATTATAATCAGTTGAAGAATTAGTAGGGGGTGTTTACTTTTTTTTCCACGAATGTATGTATATATAAATAAATCATGATTTTTGGATAACCTTCTTTATCATTTTCTTCGAACATATGAATAAAAATAATCTGTTAATTTTTATATACAAAGTTGTGTTATCTTTTAAGAGTATAAGAAAAGAAACAACCCAATGGTAAGAGTGTTTGCCTATAGTGCGACCCCGCGCAGTCGCGAGCATGGTAACAGCTTGAAAATGAACAGATTATTTAAACTGCTGATAGATTTTTATTAGCAGTTTGTGTAAACTATTGATAAAAATCTACCAGTTTTTTTCTGTCTCTTTCAACATAAATGTGTGATTATGTAAAAGATCTATGATCAGAATTTTCTGATAATATTATGAGCTTCATGCGTAGACTTATTATTAAGACTTTCTTATTTGTCGATGACTGGACGAGATTTTGATTCCTCCTAAAAAAGTTAATTATTTTATCTACAATGAAAGCATAAAATCATAATTTCAAAAATCTAAATATAAACAATCTCTATCTTTTTTGTTTGTTTGTTTATTTCTTTTTGGCTTAGTTTTAAGAGTAAGGATAAAAAAATTCTATTGAAGACGAAATTCCAAAGTATTTAATAAAAATGCACCAGGCAAGACATAAATAGATTTTACATTATAAAAATTCATTTATAAATCAAATATCTATTTACACCAGCTGTCTTTTTAGTAAAAATTTAAGTGAAAGTATATGTGTTAATTAGCCACATATTTGGTGGGGAAACGGAGACCCGAGTCGAGACCTACGTGCCTACAGCTTTACCAGTATTCTAAAATGTTTCAGCCAAAATCGGAAAAGAAAAGAATGCGACAAACAGTACAAAATTATTTTACGGGTACTTGAGAGGTAATTTGAGGTTAAAAGATTAAAAATTTAAACGTAATCGTTAAAAATATTGAGCAATAAATAATATGGGATAATTAGGGGAAATAATAAAAAGAAATAATACGCCTAACAACCACCAGCGAAGTCATTCCTTTTAAATCTAATTATGGACGTAATCTATACATCATAATCTTATGTAAGGTCATTTCTGCTTAATCCTACTTTACACCCCTCCCAACAAAAAAGAGGAAAAAAAATTGAATACTTTACTAGACTAATATTATCACAAATATAACTCATACTTGAAACTACCTACAAAGTATTGATATGCCTTGAGCCTCGGTGCAATGAAAATAATAAGGGGGGAAAAACAGAAGAAAATAATACGCTACTGTAAGGCGTAACAAGGGCGGTGAGTTTAGAAAGATCCACGGTTTAGCCCCCCCCCCCCGGCCTCCCTCCCAACCACCACCGAAGTCATTATTTTTTTTAAACTAATTATGAGTCCAATCTGTCCAAATTCATTTATATGCTAAAGCGAACGCTGGGTTCCCAGCTGGGTCATCCCTGCCATCCCTGTCCAAATTCATAACCTTATGTAAGGTCTATTCTGCGTAAACCTAATTTATCCGTCCCTCCAAAGAAAGAAAGAAAAAGAAATCTGAATACTTTACTGGTCTAATATTGTCACAAATAGCACTTAGACTTGAAACTACCTATAGAATAGAGAAAAATATTGTTTAAATGCACAAAATAAACTCAAGTTTATATACTTTTTCTTTGTTATTAATTAGGTTAAAAACAACAAAAATATATTGTATGCTTTAAAAAATTTTTAGCATCAAAAAATGACTTTTCATCGAAAAATGACTCGATATCACAGAAACCATGTTTAGTTTCAACTTTCATTTTGTGATGCACATAAAGATTCAAGAAACGTGCCACTACTGATAATATTAAATAAAACAGCTCAAAATATATTCCGTATCTTGCGAACACGATGGATAGTTTGATTACTAAGCAAAGAACTGATTACAGTGACAGTTCAAAGGTATTTTTATTTTATAAGAATGACAATTGATATGCGAATACTGAATATGTATTCTCTCCTTATCTATTTTTGTTATCGACCTTTCTGCTGAAATAGAAACCGGCAAGCTGAGCAAGGGGTGAATGGGGATAACAAAAGATTACATTATTTTAATAACACTAGTGGCTTCAATTAGCACGTGCGAAAAGAGATGGCGATTTTGGTGATTCGATAAGCGAAAAGCTTTAATCATTAACGATTTTATTGAGAAAATTCTCTAAAAATTCTCTGGAATTCACGGAGCCCCACTTTCAAAATATTTATGTTTAATAAATAATATTTACCGGAAGACTTTATAAAAAGAAATTACATCTAAAATGATATTTATTACAGAAATCGCTACGGTTTTAGAAAAAAATTTCGCCCCCCTCAAAATTCAATTTCGGGGGGAAGAAAGGTTCATGACATGAAAGAGTGGTCAAAAGGCTTTTGGATTATATGCCACGGGAAGGGTTCGGTAAAATTTTTTTAAATTGCACTCCGCATGGGTCCACTCTCACGCCCCACCCCCCCCCCCCCTGAATTCACCCGACCCACCTTCCTCTTTGAAATTTTTATATTTAATAAATAATTTTTATCGGAGGGCTCCAGGTATGTGACATCTTGGTAGGGGTAAAATAAGAGAAACTTTGAAAATTAGGGGTTCATTTCACAGCTCATTGTCATGCCTCTTTCTCTATCTCGTGCTCGTCCCTTGGTACTTCTCGGTAAATCTTCTCACATCGTCACATCTCTTCTCTGCCGACATATGAAATGTTGAAAAGCGCGAGAGAAATCCTCGAGAAGCTTCTCATAGGGAAATGTTGAAAAGCGCGAGTGAAATCCTCGAGAAGCTTCTCATCGGGAAATTTAGAAAAGCGCCAGAGAAACCATCGAGAAGTTTCTCATCGGGAAAGGTTGAAAAGCTCGAGAGAAAGCAACCATCGAGCAGCTAGTTTCTCATCGGGGTTGAAAAGCGCGAGAGAAACCAGCCATCGAGCAGCTTCTCATCTGGAAGCGTTGATATGCCAGAAAAATCATCGAGATGAGATTTGCCGAGACGCGAGATACAAATGAAGCTTTCAGAGTCAAACTTACAGCATTTCTGGTTTAGGTCATAATTTCTCAAATGAGTCCATCTGCTTATCCAATCTCTTTTTAGCTCACAGGCTATCTAAGCCTGTGAACTAATGTTACCCGCTGGTTCTGTATGTAAGTATGTACGTACGTTCGTAATCGTATGTACGTAACGCGATAGCTCTTGATAGGAATGTCCGATTTGCTTCAAATTTTTTTCTATGTTCATTCTGATAAGGCGTTCCCCTGATTAATTTTGGAGGTTCATTGGTTAAGAATAAAGGATAAAAGGGGGGCTGGTCCCCCCCTTAATTTAGATAAATGGGTTTTTCATGCAGAATTATTCGATTTGCTCCAAATTTGGTATACCGGTATATTATGTTAAGGAGCTTCCCTGATTAAATTTGGAGGTTCATTAGTTAAGTAAAAAGGGGGGAAAGGGGGAGGGGGGTAGAACCCCCCTTAATTTCGATAAATGGGTTTTTCATGCAGAATTATTCGATTTGCTCCAAATTTAGTATACCGGTTTATTATGTTAAGAAGCTGCCTAGATTATATTTGGAAGTTTATGGGTTAGGTATAAAGGGGAGGGCTAGTCTTCCCCTTAATTTAGATAAAAGGTTTTTTCATGCAGAATTATTCGATTTGCTTCAAATTTAATATACCGGTTTATTCCTATATGGCGCTTCCTCCATTAGATTTGGAGGTTCATTGGTTAAGTATAAAAGGGGAAAAGGAGGCAAGTCCCCTCTCCTTAATTTAGATAAATGGATTTTCATGCAGAATTATCCAATTTACTTTAATTTTTTTTTCTCTGTTCCTTCTAATAACGAGCTTTCCTGATTAGGTTTGGAGGTTCATTAGTTAAGTTTAACGGGGTTAAAGGGGGTCAGACCGCCCCCCTAATTTAGCGATATGTTTTTTTTTTATGCAGAATTATCTGATTTGCTTCAAATTTAGTATACTGGCTTATTATGTTAAGGAGCTTCCCTGATTAGATTTGGAGGTTCATTGGTTAAGTATAAAAGGGGGGGAGGAACAGGGATATTTCCCCTTCATTTATTTTTTTAGGGGCATTATTCTTTGAAATAAGAGTATAATATACAATTAGTATGAATAACCTGTGAGTTCAATGCCGTCAGTTTAACTGGGCACTTATCTTTTTATTGTTATTAACCGATGTGGATTATGAGGCATAGTGGTTTATGTATTCAGTTCTGTATAGTCCTAGTTTCAAACTTTATTGTTGAATTTAGTCTCATTTTGCCCTGAATTTTCAATGTTTCTCTTATTTTAGCTCTGCCAAGCTGTCCCATACCTGGAGCCCTCAGATAAATATTATTTATCTACCCTATATATATAAAATCCCAATGAAACGAATTTGTGAAACGGACATATGAAACGACTGAAATGTAACGAATTTATGAAACGATTCTTTGAAACGACTGAATAAACAACTGATTATGTTTCACGGCGATTTCTCCTAAAATATTGAATATTTTGCGATGTAATTAACACCAAAAATCCGAGTTGATCCGCAGATCTCAAAACTGGTATTATAATTTTTAAATTCGAATTAGTTTTCGAAATATTAATTTTTTCTAATTTTAAATACTTTATTCTAATGATGGCATCTCAAATTTTAATCATAACAGATATTTTTTTTTTTTCATATTTTAGAAAAGGCTATTATTTTAAACTAATTTGGCGATCTGTTTGGCCTCCCTTAAATGCATGCTAAGAAATGCATCATGTTACTTTTATTCATAATTCAATTTGTATTTCATTATCATTTTACTTAATACAAAACTCTCAGTAAATAAATACATAGAAATGCTTAATTCATCTTTAAAAAGTTAAACTTAAACTTACACTATGTGCAAAACTACTTAAAAGATGACAGAATACTAAAAAGATGTTAAATTATTTTAATACCTTAGTACTTTCAACTATAAAAAACATAGTCTTCGTCAGAGGAATATAAGAAATGCAATTGTTATTGACGGTCTAATTTTCAAAATTCACGTAGATGGTGAAGAAAGGAGTGAAAGTGGAAGTTAATTTTTAGATCCGGAAAACATTAATAAATAAAACATGGATATAGGGAAGTGGAATATTACTCGTTTTATGATTATTTAAGTAAACTGAGCCAAATTCTGGGTATGTTGTAGAATAAAACGTCATTGCAAACAGTATTTTCTTTAGTAATAATTTCTATTGATTCGCGGATGATTAAATCATGATTATCAATATTATAATATTTTTATTATTATATCAATATTATAAGAATTATCATGATTTAATCATCCGCGAATCAATAAAAAGTATTACTAAAAAAAAGAAAAAAAAAGAAAGGAAAATACTGTTTGCAATGACGTTTTATCCTACAACATACCCAGAATTTGGCTCAGTTTTCTTAAATAATCATAAAACGAGTAATATTTCACTTCCCTATATCCCTCAAAGAATTATCATGATTTAATCATCCGCGGATCAATAGAAATTATTACTAAAGAAAATACTGTTTGTAATGACGTTTTATCCTACAACATACCCAGAATTTGGCTCAGTTTACTTAAATAATCATAAAACGAGTCAGGGGCGTAGCTACAGATATTTTTTCGGGGGGGAGAATTCGAAAATTTCCCAACTTGAAACAAATTCTTCCAACTTTCAACTAAAGTGTATAATACGTGTTCCACAATGTGTATAATAATGATAATGAAACTTATGCATAAAAAATTCCTTTCCAAAGAAAAATTTTGAAACTGGAAACATAAAAATTCTAATTATTGGTTTGTTTAATAAAAAACAAACATGCAGGGCCTGAACACGATTTGACTGTTTTTAGAAAATGTCTGTCTGTGTGTACGTGACACAAATTTTGTGGTTACTCTATCTCAAGAACTAATGCGCGGAATGTAATAAAACTTTAGATTCAGTTATATCTTGATAAGAATTAATGCTGATTAGTTTTTGGTGTAAATCGCCCAAAAGGTGGCACTGCTAAGCTGCATTTTTCACGATTTACATGATTTTAGCGATAGTTATCTCTCAAAAACTGTTGCACGAAATTTGATCAAACTTCATATTCTGTTAAACCTTGACATAATTTGGTGCTTATTAGGATTTTGTGTATATTATATAATAAGTGGCACTGCTGTGCAGCATTTTTCACGATTTTCGCGTTAGCTATATCTGAAAAACTAAAGCACGGAATTTAGTCAAACTTCATATTCGGTTGCACTTCCTTATTGGGCTTGGGTGTTTACTGTCCAAAGGTATCACTTTTGTGTTCTTTGGGTTTGGAATTTTGGTTGCATCTAACAGGGTGTGCGCCGAAATTCAATGATTTGTTTGAAAAATGCGAGGCTTCTATCTCCTTTTTAAATGAACACAATTAAACGAATCTATACCTTTACCATTATTATGGGCATAGAATTATTATTTAATTTTAGCATTGTGGTTGCAAATTTTGAGGTATTAACATATATGGGATAGAATAAAGTTTTGGGATTGGCACATCCGAATTGTTTTCATTTAACATTAATTCTTCTTGTCTTCAAAGAAGCCAACCTGATGATAACACCATATAGTTTAATAAAATCAACTATTTGACTTTCACATTTTAAAAGCATTAGGCTGTCAAGCCTGTCATCCCTCATTGTAGTTTGTAATATATATATTTTTTTATTTTTATTTGACTAAAGATTCTTTCATTAGATGCAAAGCCATAAAGATAAGCTTCTGTGAATGTTAAGATATGAGTATATAGTTTGACGGCATGATCAAAATAGTCTGAATTTCATAGCATGAGTAAAAGGTTTGTTTAAAGCTGCTATCAAATTCACCAACTTTTCGAGCAATTTTTGAGCCAACTCTTGATTTCCTCCAACTTATCGTGAAATATTGTCACAACATCCAGTGTGATAGATAGCAAACAGCAATATCTCCAACCACAGTTCTAAAAAAGTATGCGCTAGCCGCGCCTTTTCCCCCCAACTTTCAACATTTCAGCCAATCAGAGATAAGCGATTTATACGAATAGGCGATATATATTAACGGCTGGTACTAGTAGTACTGGTTTTCCTCCAACTTTAGCAACGACAACCTTTTTCTCCCTTTGAACGGGAAAAAATTGGGTTTAAAGTCGGCTGAAAAGTTGGTGAATCAGATAGCAGCTAGTCAGTTAGGATTTGGTTTATTTCTATTTGACTCTGCAAGTCATGTACACCTGTTTCTCATTTACAGGTGGAAACATTATTAAATTTTCTAAGTTAGTGATACTCAAATTTGCCTTGCACAATTGAAATTTAAATATGAAATGTATTGGTGCGATATTCTCCTGATATAGGGAACATTGTCATTTAAGCTCATTACTAAATTGTCGAAATTTTCTTGTATTTCTTATAATTATTTCCTGTAAAACTTATGTGTATCAATGTTCATTGCTGTGCTATTATTTTCATCTCTTCTCTTTGGTGAAACTGTTTTCCTACCTCGCTTTCGGAAGTCAGCTTCTTCAGTCAAATCCTAATATTCATAATTGTTTGTGAACTTGTCTATAAGGAAATCTTTATTTCTTCAAAATTTTATTCAAGTGCAACGTGTCAGCGTTACCGTGAATGTCGATTTTTTCTTCAGATGATGGACAGCTTTCACAGTCATATTTCTTTCCAAATTCAAATCGTCCTTCTTTTACCTTTATCATCCTCGAATAGATTTTTACATGCTCCAAAATCTTCCACGAAAACTCTTTTCCTATAATGAAGGGTTCTTTCGTTCTGATATTTATAGTCATTTTTTAGAACAGCTTTAAACACACAACACTGGACTTTTGGTTTAAAATTTCACAAACACCCATAAATATAAACGAACAGGACTAATATATATTTCGCACACACACACAAATAAAAGTAAAATATGACAAATTTATCAGAACCAACGACTTCTTATATACACATTTGCTCATATAACGCCCTTTTCTTGACTGCGTAGGGTTAACTAATTTTTGTGGCAAAAAATCACGAGAATGAGTAAAATATTGTCCAAAAATCGGGAAATTAGTTAAAAAATTATTGCAATTCGTGAAAACTCATCAAATCTTCTTGCCCAGCTGTGTTTCAAGTAGGTGACTACATTCCTTTTTGTTGTGCTACGAATGATCTCCAATTTTCAAAAGAAGATGCAATCCCTTTGGATTATAAATAGCTGGATTCTGTTTTAGGAGGAGAAGGTGAGGTAGGTTGAAATTTTTGAGAAAGGAACAAAGTTTTGGAGGAAATAAAGGAACTGGATAGTCAGGTATTGATGGACAGGAGTAGAGAAATTTAGGTCTGGTAGATGTATAATATTTTCGTATAACTGAAAAACACAATGATAAATTGAGTGCGGCTGATTTCTTTTTGTATTTTTTTTTTTTATAATTTAACTTGTTTACTGTTACAGTACTCAGAAACATAATCACCAAAACAATAAAAATTTCGTAATTTTTTTTACTATTACTTTTAAAAAAGAAATTGTCACAAAAATCTAGAATTTCCCAACTCTAAGCTCAAATTTCCCAACTTCACATATATTGGGGGGGGAGGCTCCCCCCCCATACCCCCCCATGGCGACGCCCCTGAAACGAGTAATATTCCACTTCCCTATATCCATGTTTTATTTATTAACGTTTCACGGATCTAAAAATTAACTTCCACTTTCACTCCTTTCGTCACCATCTACGTGAATTTTGAAAATTAGACCGTCAATAACAATGGTATTTCTTATATTCCACTGACGAAGACTATGTTTTTTATACTTGAAAGTACTAAGGTATTAAAATAATTTAACATCTTTTTAGCATTCTGTCATCTTTTAATAGTCCAGGCAATAGAGACCGTATAGGGACTCTACCTAGCAAAATTAATGGTAGTACTGGAAATCGGCTTTCTAGATGTTTTTTGGGTCGCTGAATCTGAATTTGTAACTTCCCACCAAAATTTCCCCGGGCAACCCCCCCACATTTTCGTAAAAAGCCCCCCAAAAGGTTTTTATTAAAAAATTCCATTTTTTTTATTGTTTTAGGGGAAAAATAGCTAAAAATTCAGAAAGTAGATAAAATTTACAACAAATTAGATCTATGACATTATGACTTAGGATGAAGGGGAAGGGGCATCTGCCTCGGGACATGCGCCGCTGTGCTGCGTGGACTAAGTTGCGCAATTCCACTTAACCACTCACACGTTTACATTAGCCCTCCCATCTTCCCTCCGAACTTTCTCTATAAGGTTTATTTTAAGTTTTTTGGGTCGCTGAATCGGAATTTTTAACTTACCCCCAAAAACGTCCCCCCCCCCCCCCGAAAGCCCCCTAAATAGTTGTTTTTAACTTAAATTTCTTATTGTTTTAGGGGAAAAGCATTACGAAATTCAGAAACTAGACAAAATTTGCAACAAATAGGATATATGAAATTATGACGTAGGATAAACGGGGAGAGAGGGGGCTGCCTCGGAACATTCCCCGCGCGCTTTTCTCAAAAACCAATTTTTTTCAAAAAATCAATTTTTGGGGGGGTTGCCGGGTGAAATTTTGGTGGGAAGTTACAAGTTCGGATTCAGCGACACAAAAAACATAAAGTGAGTCGAAATCCAGAACTAGTATTAATTCTGCCAGATAAAATCCTCTATTGCCTGGACTTCATAATTTAGTGCACGTAGCGCCGCAGTGCATGTTCAGAGGCAGCCCTCACCCTTCCCGTTCATCCTAATTCATAATGTCATATATCCTATTTGTTGCAAATTTTGTCTAGTTTCTGAATTTCGTAATGCTTTTCCCCTAAAACAATAAGAAATTTAAGTTAAAAACAACTATTTGGGGGGATTTCGGGGGGGAAATTTTTGGGGGAAAGTTAAATATTCGGATTCAGCGACCCAAAAAACTTAAAGTAAACCTTATAGTGAAAGTTCGGAGGGGAGATGGGAGGGCGAATGTAAACGTGTGAGTGGTTAAGTGGAATTGCGCAACTTAGTTTACGCAGCACCGGGCGCATGTTCCGAAGCAGATCCCCCCTTCCCCTTCATCCTAAGTCATAATGTCATATATCTAATTTGTTGGAAATTTTGTCTACTTTCCGAATTTCTAGATACTTTTTCTGTAAAACAATAAAAAAATGGATTTTTTTAATAAAAACCTTTTTTGGGGGGCTTTTTACCAAAATTTGGGGAGGTTGCCGGGGGAAATTTTGGTGGGAAGTTACAAATTCGGATTCAGCGACCCAAAAAACATCTAGAAAGCCGATTTCTAGTACTACCATTAATTTTGCTAGGTAAAATTCCCTATTGCCTGGACTATAAGTAGTTTTGCACATAGTACAAAGCTCTCATTTAAAACTATATCCTTTAAAGTAAATGGCTTTCACTTCTTTCTTTTTTCAATTCCTACTATTAGTTCACACTCTCCCTATATTTATTTATTTATTTATTTATTTATATATATACTTTGTTCAAATTTTCAATCGTTAATAAAATACTTATTATTCATCCTATCAAGTTGACATAAATTTTTTTAAACTTGTACTGGATGACAATTGATGTAATACAGTTTTTTCAAATATTAATTCATTAATTAAATTTTAGTTTTACATGGGTGACAAAATGGCGGCCATTGGTTATTGAAGCATTTAATGCATCTTCATATCTATAAGGGGGGTTACCATAGGGAGGACCCTGTTATGTCGCCAAATACCGCCAAGTTTGTCGCCAACTTTGCGTTATATCGCTAAATTTGGCGGCCAAAATGAGTCGCCAAAAGTGACGCCAACTTGGCGATATCTCTAATATTTCGCCAAATTCCCATAGACTTCCATTGTAAACCTACTTGCTTATAGAAAATCAACAAATTGTGATATTTTAATGCAACAAAAACTAATATTAGCTTAAGGGATTATATTAAATTTTTCTTTGATGACCTAAGTAGGAATTGACTTTAAAAACAAAATTTTTATATTACTTGTTTTTAAACGAAACGGAAAAATATTAGGCATAGATGTCATATACGCAACGGGGTACGTAATTGGCGCCAAAATGGCGTTATTTTGCTTGACAGGGTAACCCGGCTATTGTTGCTTACTTATTAATAAATGTTTATTTGAATTTATTTTCTTTTTATTTATAAAAAATGTTTTAAATTGTTTTGTTCTATAGTTATTAATTAAACTTTTCTTTATTTATTGTTATTTCATTTTAAAAATAACAGAAAATAATTTAAAAATACATATGTAACTGGTATTCGAAAACGAGATTTTCGCCAAATTGTCGTAAAAAAAAATCACGCCAAACCCAGTGCGTATATGACAATGCAACTAATCATTACATTTGATTTCCGTTTCAAAGCAATGTTTTAATGGTACTACTTCTCCCGTCGACCAATTTCGCCAAATTATATAAATAGTTAGAAGCCAGATTATACAAATTGCCATAATTTTTTATTTTACATAACGAAAGAATAAATAAATTAGTATAATATTAATAAAAATACAAATAAAACGTCGAAATAAAAATTGCTTGATGGAGTGAACACGTGTAACTTCCTTAAAGTCAAGTGCATGTTACATTTACGACCAACCATTATTGGCATTTAATCTTATAGTTTGGCGCAAATTTTTGGTCGATGGGATAACTAAGTAGCACCGTTTTATTTACCACTCGAAAAAAAAAAAAAGCTATTGACTTGATTTGCACTCGGCTAACATAAAGTAACAGGAATTCTTTGCGATCATGGCAACTTTTATGTAGTTTTATTCGAAAAAATAATTTTGATTCTTTAATCAAAAGGGAAACCTTTCTTATGAAAAGCGAAGGGATCAGCCCATTGTTTATGTCAGTTACATGACTTGGACTATTATAATATAAATGAAATAATGGAGATTATTAAAAGAGAAAGGAAACTTTAAAATAATAAATACATTAATATGAGTTTAACCCTTTCACGGGCAAGGTACTTCTATTCGTAAAATCTTGAAATTAGTGATGGCACCAGAATTTACAAACAAATTTCCAAATACAAAAATGCTTTTGTTCACTTACTTAATAAAAGGAAAACTTTCATCCCAATATTTTGGTGCTAATGTGGCATTGGTCCAAAGATGAACCACCGCCCTTGAAGGTGTTAAAGCAGCAAATTTTAATTATTGTAGTAAATTGTATTATCTCAATCGTTTCATAACGCTGTTAAAAAATACCGGGAGACAAAGACTCTGTTTACTTAATTCATTTTATTTTAGCTTCTTTTCACATGTTTAACTGATCTTCTTTAACCATACACGAAAACAACAATTGGATGTCTTAACAGCAACTGATTCTGCCATAAATTTTTGCAATCAAACGGAATTGAATGGAAGCCCGTTTACAGGGAGATAGTTACAGGTTTTTTCGGTATAGTTTAATCTTCTCTAATCTTTTTAAAATCGATCAGATTAGCATGCTTTTAGATTCTGCAGTGTCTGAACGGGGGTTGGCGAGCGTAGCTTGCAGGGGGCAGAACCCCCTAGTTAACTATAAAAAATTCAAAGAGGAAGGTGAGTGAATTCCGGAGGACGAGAGAGTGGACCGAGGGGGGAGGGGGTTAATTTTCAAACTTTTACCGAACCTCTCCTGTGACATATCATCGGAAATTCCTTTGACCACTCTTTCATATTATGAACCTATCTCCTCCCAAAGTTGAATTCCGGGAGGGGGGCAGGAGAGGAAGCGGTGAGGGGGGTGAATTTTTTTAAATTGTAGCGATTTCTACAACAAATATCATTAAATGAGGTTTTTTGATGGAGCCCTCCTATAAATATTATTCATTAAATATAACATTTTAAAAGTGGGTATATTCTGGGAAGAAAGAGTGAACCCACGTGGGAGGGGTAGATTTCAAACTTTTTTTGGACCCGTTATGTGATATGTCATCGGAAAGTTTTCGGACCACTCTTTTTCATATTATGAACCTTTCTTCTTCCCTCCCTATTTTGGTGCCCCGAGAGAGACACTTTTCGAACTTTTTTGAAATCGTAGCGTTTTAAACATTTTAGATCGGATGTTTTCACGGAGCCCTCCGATAAATAATTTATAGTACATGAAAATTTCAAAGAGAGGTATGTGTATTTCGGGGGAGGGAGGGGGGCAAGATAATTGGAATCCTGGGAGTTGGGACTCTTTTCTATCTTTTGCCGACACCCCTCATGTGATATATCATTGGAAAGCTCTGTGACTGCTATTTCATTTTATATATCGCCCGTGCCCCTCCCCCTACTTTGCCCTTTTTAAAATTTAGCCGACACCCGTCATGTGATATATTGTTGGAAAGTCCTGTGACCACTTAGTCATATTATGCACTTTCCTTGCCCCTCCCCCCTACTGTGCTCCTCGTGGGGTTTCGTTTAATGTATTCCATGGGGAAAAATGGGGAAATTAAAGATATGATCTCAAATGACGTAGAAAAATCATTAAAAAATATTGATCCCATTTATCATCCTTTTAGTTCATGTTTTTGCCACTAGGGGTGCTTTTGATTCTTATTTCTTTGGCCATTGTGGTGCTAATTGCCGAAAAATTATAATTTTTTTTATACTTGAACTCCCTTTACAGCTTCATACCTACTCGCGTTTTTTCAACTTTTTTGAACCAGCAGGCGCCCTCATATGACTTTTCCAGTCTTGTGGCTCCATTATAGCCTCCCTTTGATTTTTTTTTTTAATTCCATCTGTTTCCATATATTTAATAAAATCTGCCTTATATAAATGTAAAAACAACGATTTCAATAATCGATTGTAGAACATCTCGATTTTAGATTCTCGAAAATAATCGATGACTGTATCGATTGTGTTTCTTACGATGACGAATTTTTTCGATTGGTAAATTTTCGAGAATCGCCCATCACTAGACTTTACTGTATAGCAAATTTATATTTAACCGTAGAAAAACCAATTTCAAAAAATACATTCAAGATTTTAAAAATTAGAAAAAAACGTTACAGAGGGCATAGAAGCTACTATGAAACTGTAATAATATCTTTTACTAATTCCACGAACCGGAACACTGTTTTCCATACTTTCTTTCATGAACCGGAACAATATTTGTCACAATTTCACGAACCAAAACATAGTTCCGGTTTGCTCCGGTACATTTCGAGCACTGCTTTTAACAATAACAAACAAAAAGAAAAAAATCATACGTACAGCATAGATTATGAAACACTTTCCAACACATTGCGAATACTGTAACAAAACTTCACTATTAAAGTGAAGGATGGCGTCTAAATGAGCAATTTGGAAAACGCATAACGCATTTGAAAACCCAATTTCTGCTATTACCATGAATAATCGTTAAAATATATGATTTGCAGCCCTGTATATGATTTAATATAGATATGTATCCATACTACATACTATGGTAAAAGTTAGTTCAATTAAATGCATAGCACAGTTGAAAATTTCCCCTCAGCAATTTCCGCGATTAAACGGATGTTGTTGAGAACTTTTGTGCGATCCTGTATATGTGTAGGATCTATAGAAGTTATACACACCAAGTAATATTTAAGAAATTGTTAAATTTAAAAACACACACCATAACTGAAAACGCACTTCCAGAAATTAATGAGTTCAATTATTGCTCATTTTCTTCTATAGCCAATTTCTTTTGTGTGTCCCTGTAAATAAACAATAAATTTTATGCACACCAAATTCTATACTAAGAACTTTGTACTACACGTCTGTAATGTACATAAATTTCATTATCTTTAGAATAGTGTAATGTAATTAAAATTCACGACAAACGATTTTTCCCTCATATAGACAGACCGTAATGTAACGGAATTCTTTTGAGTGGCGCTGTAAATGAACCGAAAATGCTACACACATAATGTTCAATACCAAACATGCGATAGTACACCCCAATAAAATATATTCATTTCACGGCAATCGGACTGTATTTACGTGAGTTAGAGCACGGACAGACAAACCGGATTCATAAACACTTTTCGCAACCATGTTGAAAAGTGAGACAATTAATTAATGAACATCCGTAATGAGAAAACAAAAAAGTATTTGACAAATAGTTTTGAAATCACTTATTTATATTAAACTAACAAAGCCCGCGGTTTTGCACGCGTAATAGTTGAAATATGCCAAGTGGTATTTATGTGCCTATTTTTATTACAAAGATTACATTGTTCGGAATAATTAAAAATTTCTAATTATTCCACAATTTCACTAAACTTCATTATTACACTGCATTAGGTGAAAATGAGAATTAAATTAATAAGAAGAACTGAAACTAATTCTAAATAAATGATAATTTAGAACGCATTTTGAAACTTTTACGCTCATTTTAGTTTTCATTTGAGGTTTTGAATTTTTTAGAAAATATTCTTAGCACTCATTTACATCTTAAAAGTAACCATCATGCCATATTCCAAACTTCTAGTCTAGTGGATATCATCCCTCTGGTAGTACTGTCACCAGCATAAAATATAGCATGTGTTGGAACAGGGACTGTCACGTGAATTTGCCTACATAAATTTTGAAATCGGTTTAGTATTTCTTGAGATTCTAGAGAAATTGTAATTTAGAGAGTTTTTAAAAGGCTTTTCGCTCATTCTAACTCTTTTAAATTCGGTAATTTTTAGAAACTGTTTTTAGTGAGCATTTATATCTTATAAGCATTTACCATGCCAAATTGTATCTTTCTGTCTTTGAGCCCCCACCCCCTCAAAAAATTATAAATAAAAATCGCAATTCAGAACGTTTTTCGAACGCTTTGCGAGCATTCTCGTCTCTTTAAATTTCGAATTTTTTTTAAACTGTACTTGAGCATTTAAATCTTATAAGTGACTACCACGCCGAATTTCAAGTTTCTAGCTCCTTCAGTATCACAAAAATTGAAATTTAGAACGGTTTTTTGCCCGCGCAACCCGCAAGTGGTAGTGGCACTGACAGTAAAATCTAGCGTATATTGGAGCAAGGACTGCCACAATCAATTTGCAACCATTACTTTTGAAATCTGTTTGTTATTTCCTGAGATTGTATAGAAATCGTAAGTTAGAACGTTTTTAGAACGCTGTTTGCGCATTTCTAAAAAAATCGAAATTTAATGAAAACTCTTTTTAGACAACATTTACATCTTATAAGTAACTACCACTCCAAATTCCAAGTTTCTAGCTTCTTCAGTATCACAAAAATCGAAATTTAGAACATTTTTTACTCCTGCACCCCCTTAGGGGTAGCGGCATCGACATAAAATATAGCTTATGTTGGAAAAGGGACTGTCATCATCAATTTGCTACCATTACTTTTGAAATCGGTTTGGTAATTCCTGAGATAGCATGGAAATCGTAATTTAGAGCGCTTTTTTGCGCATTTTTACCCCTTTTTGATTCTGATTTTTTTAGAAACTGTTCTTAGAGTGCATTTATGTCGTATAACCAGCATGCGAAAATTCAAGCCGCTAGGCCCTTAAATAACACAAAAATAGCATTTTCAGAACGTTTTTTGTTCCTGCACCCTTTTAGGGAGGGGGCGGGGCGGCATCGACATAAAATACAATATAACCTCGAAAATCCAACATCGTCGGGATCGGATTTTTGAAAATTCCGGATTTCTGAAACAATATCAAAAGTACTTCCGATATTCATAATGGCGCCTTTAGTCATAACTTAATTAATAACCAAGTGATAATTATGTGAGAAAAAGAGAAAATTAAACATTTAAAAAAGCTTACTTTAATTTATATTTTCTATGTTACAAAAAAATCTAATAAACAATGAAGTCATTTCTCCTCATGTAATTTTCAAAACATCGATATCAGTTAAATTTGCTTAAATTTACTTTGGCCGTTCTTTAACAAGTTTTTCTTGTATTTTGTGCAAGTTAAAAATATGTATTTCATAACAATAATCTTGTTTCTCTAAAGCAGATATTAATTCTCTAGTCAAAATTATGCACTTTTTACATTTTCGTCTTTACTTCTGCCAGTTCCTCGTTCTCGTCTTCTGAGCTGCGACTAGCGTTATGTGTGGTTCCATTTAGGGGCTATGCATATATAACGTTATCATTTTAGGGGGGGGGGGGTCTGGCACATGATATCGTAAGATATCTCTAGGGGGAGGGGATTTGTCTTTTGATATCGTTATCTTTTTTTTATCCATTTTTATTTGTAACTTGGTCTTTACATAAAAATAATATGTTATCTATTTTTAGTATGCTATCTATTTTTATGAAAGTACAAAGTTATATTAAAATCATTACATAATTGTCGGAGCACATCTCCGGCTTCCTTGCAAAAATTACACTTTTGTTAACACGATAGCGTCCAAAATATTTGTCGCATCGATACAAAGAATGAGATAGACGTCGATAGTGCCAAAATCTTGGCGCGTATTCAAAATCATAAATATTCGTCAACCCTAACAGCCTAAAATGTCGGCTCAAAATTTCCCCATAGAGATAACATTGCGAGTTTAATTCTATGTATTTGAAAGATAAGGCTCTCTTTTTTAGTCATCAACCTTGAGCTTTTTTTCTGAACTAATTTTAATAATTCTTTTTTTTTTTTGGAATGAAAGCTGTTTCTTTGTAGATTTGCCCGCACTAGCTATTTTCTTAAATATTCCCATTTTTATAATTAAATTTAAAATTAAAAAATTTCCTATGAATTTGTTTCAAAATGGTAGCAATTGGATTACTTCTTTTGTTGTCTGTTTGTTTGTTTTATTGAACACATACATCAGACTTGTGGGCTTGACACCAGGGCCCGCTTATAAGTCATCGTCGATATACAGGGACGAGACAGCACAAGGAAATTTACAACACCAGAGAATTACATCCAGGGGCTCCACAAAGAATGTGCAACGGAGCCGGCGGGATTCGAACCCGTCCCCACTACGCTCTCTGTAGCCCTGCCCCCACCTACACTCTCAAGCGATTAGTGGCGTGGTGCCTTATCCACTCAACCACGGTAGGCCCTTCCATTGTTGTAAGGAAAGGAAAAACAATAAGTATAATAAAGCACACATACTACAATATATATTAAAACACACATACACACATAAATAACGCCTGCATTCAACAGTTAAAGGTATATATAAATATTTTGCAGACATAATTACAATAAATACAATAAACTCAACTGGAGTGAAAAATTAAATGAGCTAGAATGGGATAACAATGCTAATAATGAGCTAGAAGTAGCTAGGAGTCGTTCGGTAGCTTCATCGCCCCGAGCCCTGCCTTCCCGCTTTTCGGTGTCTTTAATTTGTGTAATTTCCCTTTTAAATTTGTCCGGTTTCAATTTTTCATTTTTTCTTCCATCGTTGCTTTCGCTAGAATGTCTTTTACCCGGGACGTGGCTGGGGACCTGTGAACCTTGCTTCCGCAAAAGAGTCGGACTAGAGTAGAAGAATAAAGGTCTGCGGACGAAGAGGGGCCGCTCGCGCGGCGGTTCACCCACCCGCCAACCCCCAACCGCCGACCGAGACTAATAATGAGCTAGAAGTAACTAGGAGTCGTTCGGTAGCTTCATCGCCCCGAGCCCTGCCTATCCGCTTTTTGGTGTCTTTAATTTGTGTAATTTCCCTTTTAAATTTGTCCGGTTTCAATTTTTCATTTTTTCTTCCAACGTTGCTTTCGCTAGAATGTCTTTTACTCGGGACGTGGCTGGGGAGCTGTGAACCTTGCTTCCGCAAAAGAGTCGGACTAGAGTAGAAGAATAAAGAACTGCGGACGAAGAGGGGCCGCTCGCCGCGGCGGTTGACCCACACGCCGACCGAGAGTAATGACAGGCTCGAAGTAGCAAGAGTCTTTCGGTAGCTTCATCGCCCCGAGCCCTCCCTTCCCCTTATTCCTGGCTCTGGCTAATTTTTCACTCCAGTTGGGTTTATTTTATTTATTGTATGTATGTCTGTAAAAACAATAAGGTTTGCCTATTTTTATTATGCCATTTTCTCAGAAAATTCAAAATAAATTTTCTGAAAAAGCTGAACAGAAAATGACGTCACGCTTTAAAAAAATACTCCTGTTTTCCGCAAAAAGCTGTTATAATTAAATTCTTTTTCATTCATTGAGTTTGAGACGCATGTTGAAATGCTTCAATGAGGCAAAATACCATCATATTTAAATGAAAACAATCATTTTCTCTGATAAAAGTAAATATTTTACTACGAACGCCTCTAAAAGATATAAATTTCTGAAATTTTACTTGCCGATACGGAGATTAGAATCACAAGTCAAGAGTACAAAAGTTTGCATGCAAAGTCGTAGTTGAAAAACTTGATTTCAAGTTGCATATCACATATTCACATATTGCGCATTGCAATATTTTTGAAATGGTGAATGTAAATATGAGAGATGCGTATGCAAATTTTGAGACGGTGAAAATAACGTTAAGTTCAGATTTTACGCGAAAAATAATTCCATGATTGACTTAAAGTGAAATCCTTTTTTCTGATTTTCAATCGGTAATTTTAAACATAACAGCCTCGATGGGTAATTTCATCAAAATTACTTATCTTGATTAGGTAGAATAATACAGTTTAATTTTTTAATACTTTGAACAGTCGAAGTGTATGGAATTAGTATTTTGGTAACTTTATGTAAAAAATACTATTTGTTTTAAGAGACTAAGGCCAGAATCCAGATCGATTTTTCGCTGTTAGCGAAATGAGATAGACCAATCAGAAGTCTGCATTTTTGCGAACTTTTCGCTGTTTATTTCATACCGGCAAAATACAGGCAACTGATTGATCAATCTCGGCTCGCTAACAGCGAAAAATCTATCTGGATCCTGACCTAAGTTACTAACCTACGTATGAGTTCGTTTTTAAACAATTTCTTTCGTCGAAATTCAACGAGATTCATCCCGGTATTAATTAAAACATTAGCTCCATTGTTGTAAATTATGCATTTTAACCTCACACGGATCATTATGGAGTCGAAAATTGAAGAAATTGTTGATACATTGATGACCTGAGATACAGATTGATGCCCGCCCTTTCAGAAGTTTTATTTTCTAGGTACGTAACGACCACTACCACTATTTTTTTAGCCAATGGTACGGTATGTTATTTCTTTCTCCCAGCTTATTTTGTGTCCAAAAAATAACGTTACCTTACAGACGCTAGCCGTAAAACAAAGCATTACGATTAAATACTCTTTAACAATTTTTTATACTTCTAAGCATCGCACATTTTCAATTTTTATACCGTCGTATTGGAAAAAAAAGTTCTTTTAAATGCATTTTGCTTGAAAACTGTATCTCCATTTACTTTTGAAATATTAATTTTTTTGTAGTTTTTGGAGCCATTTGCTTAATATTGGCAACGGAAGTACTTCGTTTCTGTAGAAAGTAAAGGAAAAACAGTTTTAAAATAGTAATTATATATTTTTGTTGCCATTTTCTCGTAACAACCGAAAGAAAATGCAATTAAAATACGTGCTATTTTGAAAAAAATATAAACGAAGGATTTCTGTTAAAACAATGGAGCTATTATTTACTATATTTAATTGTATCTATGAATCACTATATAGCAGTTTTTTCTTTCGATTTTCTTGAATGACGGAATCTTTTTGCTGCATTTCTGCATTATTTCGCGATAGTGATATGCTATGCACGCTTTACTGTAGATGTTTAAGAGTAGATCGTAAATGTGGAATTCTTAAGCGGATGCGAATGACGTCATTTTACATAAAATAAAACGTGTGCTTTAAGTCTTAAAATTGAAATATGTTTTGTACTGCTGTAGAGTCTCGCTTAACCGAGTTATCTTCTTCTGATGGACTGGTGGCTTCTATTATTATGAAACAGCCTTTACAAATGAAGTGTTAGGTGAAGATGAAAGAGCAGCCGTAAAAAAAAATGGCCATTTTCCCCCCCATTCTGACTAGAAAATCAGAGTTCTAATTTTTTACGGCTGCTCTTTCATCTTCACCTAACACTTCATTTATAAAGGCTGTTTCATAATAATAGAAGCCATCAGTCCATCAGAAGAAAATGAAGTAATGGAAATGCCGGGGGCGACACTAAATTCTGAAAACGCAGAATTTCTGTTCTCTAGTTTCGATCTTTTCATTCTCCGTAAGCTTCCAAATCAATGCAAATCATTTTGAATTTTAAATTAAGAGAAACGAAAAGAAATCGAATACGGAAAATACGATTTTGGGCATTAGCCGAATGGCTACGAGTGATACTCAAAGAAATCGAGAAAAATATAATGTCATGTATGCATTACTTATATGTATGTATTCTTATGTTTTGTATTCAGACGAACGTATGTTTCTATTGGGAAATTTTCGTAATCGGGTTTGTAGACAATTTCATAATTTATTGAGCGTTGTTTGATTCGTAAATTTAACAATTTGGTAGCGATCCCAATTACTGAAGATTACTCAATTTTTTTAATTCATCGTAAGGGAATTTGTTGCAACTGAAATGCAAGTGAACATTCTGCAGTGAATGAGATAAGCATTTTTTGTCAAGATGTACACTAGAAAAAAGAAATATGTAGATTACAAAATAAAAAATTCCTGTACGGGTTGGAAAAGGTAGCTTCCCTATTTCTTGGTTTTAAGATGTTAGCTAATTTTACTGGAGAATACGAAGCTAAAATGCAAAGGACCCGATTAGAGAAAAATCATTAGTGCTGAATTTCAATGGAAATTTCGCCAAATTAATCAGCTACTGCCAAATTGGCTCAATTTATGACGACATATTTTTGGTCGCCAAATTTGGCCAAATTTCGCCAAATGTCGCGAAGTTTAGCGAGAAATTCTACACAAAATATGTAATGTGAACATTAAAAAGGTCCACAATCTTACTTAAAAGGCGATTAATGTAAATGAAAAAGATGTTACAAGTTTAAAATATACATTTTATTTAAAACTTCTTAGTACTTTCAAGCCTTCCAGGCTCATCATCAGAGAATATCTTAATAACAATTAAATATAAGTTATTAAGATATTCTCTGATGAGGAGCATGGGAAGGCTTGAAAGTACTGAGAAGTTTTAAATAAAATGTATATTTTAAATTGTAACATCTTTTTCATTACATTAGCCGCCTTTTAAGTAAGATTGTGGACCTTTTTAATGTTCACATTATATATTTTATTATGAATCAAGGTGAAAAATTGTGTTTCGTCTTATGATATTATTTGAGAAATTCGACGTTAATGTAAATGACTATATAGTTTTATGCTTATAATCGGGAAAATGGATACAGCAACGAAAGATAATTCGTGAGAAATCATGTTCACTAAAAGTCATAAATCAATCCCTGATTTTTTTTTTAAATCTGTTGCCTAGATTTATTGTACATTTTAAGAAATATGCATATTTTTATATGTGTAACGTTATACGCAGAAGTTTCGAAAATGCTGGTTAAAAGAAAGCAATTCAAATGTAAATAGTTATTAAGCGTAATTCTATGTGGAAAAGTCACATAAGAATAAGTCAGATACCTTCCGAATATTTGCAGAATAACGATATAACAACAACTCAGATGAATAAAGGCATCAAGTTTGGTAGAGGAGTATAGCAGACTACATATGTGTGTGTGTTACATACGTGTTACACACCTTTACCTGTTACCACGTTAAATAAGTGTGGGCTGTGCCAGACAAGCAAGTCTTTGAAGGAGCTATGAAGTTTTCTGCTGCTAAATCGATGGATCAAGTTCCAATTTTTGATTGTCTCAAAGGTCGGAGCTAGATTTAAAAAAAAAAAAATCAAAATCGCTTAAATACATCCGGTGGCAATTCTTCATCTTTACCGCAGATTCTCTTATCCAATGGTTTCTCTTTACTTTTAACATTTCTGAATTATTAAAAAGAACAACAAGTTACGCTGCATGAAGATTTTGATAATTCTGACATCAGATTTACAGATGAGCAGCAGAAAATATTTCAGTTATGCACTGAACAGCTTTTGCCTTTGCAAACAAAAGATACAAATTTCCCTAATTTAACTTTTATTATTGGAAAAGAAAGAGCTGGAAAATGTACGATAATCAAAGAAATTAGTAGAACAATTATAGAGCAGTTAGAATCAGAAGCTATCATTCTTTTGGCACTAACAGGTACTGTTGCATTTAATGTCAAAGGCAAAGCAATTCACTCAGCGTTTAGAGAACCAACGTGTTTTAAATAGTTCGCTAATTTAAAAAGTCAGCAATAAATCTACAGCTCAGCATGGATTCAGTGTTATTTCTCATTATTGACGAATTTTCAATGATAGGATGTCGTCTTATGGCTGACTTTGAAGAAAGATGTCGCGAAGTTAAAACAGATAGCATTGAGCCTTTTAGAGGCTTATTTGTTTAAATCCTTCGACGTATTAGGTAGTTACATCGCGTAAAAGACATCCCTCTGTATAAGAGACATTCTATAAAAGTCATTTTGGTTCTTCGCGGACAAAAAATACTTAGAACTTTAAAAAAATGTTTCACATTAACAAATTCATTGAGACAAAACTAAGATCAGCAGACACAGTTCCGAAAGACTCTTAACTCTGCGAAAGTCAAGTTTTAGATTACCTATCACCCCTTATGCAACGACGCAAAGATATATTGCTTTCGGCTAACTTGAATGATTTAAAGATGAAATATGTCTTTTTCTCAAAACCAAGCAAGCTAAAGAATATAATAAAGAAGTACTTCTTAAATCAAAGCGGGGACCAATAAACAAGAATTTTAGTAGATCATAATGATTAAATAGCAAGATGGAGTGAAGATGATCACGCGTCTGGATTTCAAGCTGAACTTTCCTCAGCAACTGGATGCAGGGTTATGCATTATGCTACATACCAATATCTGGACGGAGTGAGGATTGGTAAATGGTGCACTAAGTACGTTAAAAGATATTGCCTATGACCCACGATTTCAACCTCGAGGCTTCCCACAGGCTATTAATAGTTCATTTTGTTGAGTATCATAGGCCATTTCTATGCTGGAAGATTTTTTTTTTTTTTTTATCAAACCTATTTGTAAATATTGGAAAGAAGAAAAAGCCTCATTCTCAGGAAATTAGTTTCCTTTAACTGTTGCGTACCTTGTCACCATACACAAATCCCAGAGTTTAACTTTGTCAAAAACTGCTGTGGACATTCATCTAAAGGTGTTGTCACATAACACAACTTATGTCAATGTCACTTTTACTGTAGTTTGTCATTTAGAGGAAGTTCTAACGGAAGTGATTTTCGCCAAGGACAGGCTTTACCAAATTAGAAGAATGGGAACACTTGCTGACAGATTAGCATTTGTGCATAACCCGAGGCAGACGACTGAATTAAACACTTTAAAAGAAAGTATCGACGATTGTTATTTCAAACTTACTTTTATACTATTAAACAGTAATCTAGAAAATAAAACATTTTTTTAAATAATATCTTTTAAGTTTACGCGTCTCCTGCTCCGACATTTCGGACTGACGGATACTAGTTATTATAATTATCATTTTGTAAGTTAAAGGTGAACGAACAAGTACGATAAAAAACAAAACAAAAAAGAACAGCCAAATAAATCAAACATAAATACAATATCGTCTACCCCTACTTCGTATAGGAAAGAATAGATATTCAAAGCATATTTCATCAACATAGGTAAATTTCGGAGGCTTGTTAACTATTCCCCCTTGTCAGTAGTGACGCTAGTACTGTTGCCATTACAGATTTTGCCGTAAATGTCTCATTTTGTATGTTAATCTATGGTCCCTATCGCACGTATCGCTCGCAAACTCCGTTCCTTTGGCCTTCTGCTTGGCGTGAAAAATTCAGTCTCATTACTTAATGGACAGACCATATATTACTTGGTGTGTATAAATTCTATAAAACCTATACAGAGCTGCACGTAAGAATTCGAGTACATTTCCATTTATTGACTGAAATTTCTGAAAGTGGATTTTCAATTGTGGTACGCATTTCCTAACTGGAGTAAATTTTAGCATACTATGCAGTATATATACAAATCTACAGATCATATGCAGGGCTTCACAAAAAAAATTTTGAATACTTTTCCAACTATGGGCGATAATTGCTGAAATTGGTTTTTCAAATGGGCTACGAGTTTTCCAAATTGTTTGTTTAGCTATCATAATTTTTCATCTTATTAAACGTGGATGTTTTATTACATTATTCTGAATATGTTTGAAAATGTTTCATAATGAATGCTTGAAGCAAGATTTTTCTTCCTTGCTTTTATTTTTTACATGAGCGAATTGCATTAGAGCCCCGTTAATAATAATTGTTGATAGAACGAACTACCAATGCATTTGAATTTCATGTTTGTTGGAAATTGAATTCATGTGCTGTGAGTTAACGATATCAGTAATTTTTTTACCCATCATTTAGAACAAAACGCATAGATTCGTGGTTAGTTATCGTTGAACTATAACGAATTATATTTGCATGTAATATTCCATTTGTATGTTTTAGAGATTACCACATAACAAGTTAGTCGTACTTAGGGTACTTTTGTTAGTGAGTGACGGCATACTACATACAGGGCGCAAGCTCAGATCCCCCCCCCCCCCCCCATTCCAAACTATGGCAAACCACAATTCAAAACTTGGCCATTGGGAATTAAAACGGCCTATAGAGGCGCTGCTCGCAGCCTTTGGTACAGGAAGATTGTCCATTTAATTTCGCTTTCACTAATGTTAAAGTGCCATTGAAATAATTATTTATTGTAAATTCATTTGAAAGATTTAGATATTCAAATTCGGATAATTTTTACTTTGTCATATAAGACAGAACACAAATGTCACAGGAAATCTGAAACTGTGCAAAATAATAATAATTCTGAACAAATTTAAAATACATGTAATTCAATGCGCTTGCATTGCACTATCATGAAGCGAGAAGTTACATCTTGTCTTCACCAGATGGCGTATTCCAGCGCTTGAATGCCAATATTCTCCCACTCGAGTGAGTGAAATAAACAAATATTTGGAATAAGGGACCTCCGTGGCCGAGTGGTTAAGACACTATCCGTCTAATCCAGTGGTTCCCAACGTGGGGCGTACGCCCCACCGGGGGGTAATTTGACCTTCTAGGGGGGAAAATTCCAAATTTCTTACTTACTCATTCACTATAAGTTTCTTTTGTCTTTTTTTTTTGGGATAAGTAGTGTTGTAGGCTAAAAATAAATGGAATACAAGCAAAATTTAATAAATCAGTTTTCTATTGAACTTTTAAAATGTTCTGTATCGAAATTTTAAAATAGGTTTAACAGCAGAATAATTATGCGAAAAATATTTAAAAATATTTTGATATCTTTTAAAGTATTAAAACTCACTATAATGTTTCTGGTGATGAATTTAATAATTTTTTCGTAACGTTTTCCATTATTTATTAAATGAGTTTTCTACTTCTATTCGCTAGTACAATTATCGATATTGGGAAAGGAAAAACAGAGAGAATGTGTTGTGCGAAATAATGGCTACCTAATTTGATAAAGATGCGAATATTAAAATGCTATGCTTCTTGTGTATTGTGTTATCCATATAAAGAAAAGCCAGAGTCCAAAGCTTTACCGCCAACTCATGATAAGCTACAAGAATGCATTATAAAATGTATGAATTTATTAGTTTTAACGTTAAATGTAAGTGTTGATTTAAATTACTTGGGAAGATAAAAATGCAGACCGTATAACACTTTCCTTTAACACTGAGTTAAATTGGAAAAGTGCAACATAACTCGTTTGGCCATGTAGGCAAATATGTATAATTTCATTGCATTTATAAAATTAAGTTAAAAACACATTTGTGGTAGAAGATTCATATCTTTGATAAGTTAAAAAAATGAAATGAATAGATTTTATTAAGGCTCTATTACACTTCCACCGTGTGAATAGAGTTAATTTTTAAAAAATGAGACATAATTTACACATTAGGGTGGGGGGGGGGGCATAGTGACTTTACGGATGCTTTGGTGGGGCGTGGCCAATAGAAGGTTGGGAACCACTGGTCTAATCGCTTGAAAGCGTAGGTGAGGAGCTGGGTTCAACTCCCGGTGACTCTGTTGCGCACTCTTTGTGGAGTTCCTGGATGTAATCTTCTCATGTTGTCTATTTCCTTGTGTTTATCATGTCTTTATATCGACGACGGCGGGCACTTGATGTCAAGCACATAAGTCGGATGTACATGTTCAATAAACAAAACAAATATTAACTTGGCAATAATGGCAGGCTCATCATGATACTTCGTGAATCGGATTTGCCCAAAATAGTCTCAAAAAATCAAATTTTGTTTCCTGTATCTCGCCACTCATTTATAAAGGTACCCTAATTTGACCCTCTCATAATTTTCTACGTGTTACGAAGCACAACACAACTTCCTTTTATTTGCTGAATTTATGTATTTCACTCAAACTCAATTTCATGTTTATTAGACCATGATTAAGTACGTTAATGTCAGCTTCGGGCACATGATACCTTTCTCCCCTCTCTTGTCCACATCGACAAAATAAATAAAAAATAAATCTACCCTATATATATAAAATCCTAATGAAACGACTGAACTGAAACAAATTTATGTAACGATTCTATGAAACGACTGATTAAACAACTGATTATGTTTCACGGCGATTTCTACTGAAATATGGAACACCTCGCGATGAAATTAACACCAAAAATCTGTATTGATCCACAGATCTCAAAACTGGTATTAAAATTTTTTAATTCGAATTTTTTCGAAATATTAATTTTTTTCTAATTTTAAATACTTTTTTCTAATGATGGCAACTCAAATTTCAAACATAACAGATATTTTTTTTTCAAATTTCAGAAAAGGTTATAATTTTAAATTAATTTGGCGACCAGTTTGACCTCCCTTAAATCTCCTTAGAAAAATGCTTTTTTTTTCTATTTCGTTATCATTTTATTTACTACAAAACATTCCTTTAAAACTGAAACATTTAAAATGAATGGATTTCAATTCTTTCTTTTCTTTTTTTTTTTTGAGCGAAACGAAAAAAAAAAATATTAGGCTTAGATGTCATATACGCACCGGGGTACCAAATTGGCGCCAAAATGGCGTTATTTTGCCTGACATGGTAACCCGGCTATTGTTGCTTATTCATTAATAAATGTTTATTTACATTTATTTTCTTTTTATTTAAAAAAAATGTTACAAATTGCTTTGTTCTATAGTTATTAATTAATTTTTTTTTATTTATTGTTATTTCATTTTAAAAATAATAGAAAATAATTTAAAACAATAGAAAATAATTTAAAATAAATAATGTAACTGGTATTCGAAAACGAGGTTTTCGCCAAATTGTCGTAAAAAATATCACGCCAAACCCGGGGCTTATACCGGGTGTCCCAAAAAGGACTGACTGATTTTAAAATTCAATAACTTCCAAACGGTGACAGATATTAAAAAAAATTCTTGCAGGAGGGTTATGCATAAAGTCAAAAGTTTTTTTACAGTGATTTTCGATTTTAGTTCGAATTACAAACAATAGATGGCGCTGCGATCAATAGAGGCTAAATTCAGGCTCGATTTTTGGTACTTCGTGGCCCGGATAATACATTTCCATCTCCTTTGTCTGCATGGAACAACAGAAAGGACCAAAAATCGAGCCTGTATTTAGCGACTATTGCTTACAGCGCCATCTATTGTTTGTAATTCGAACTAAAATCGAAAATCACTTTAATAAAACTTTTGACTTTATGCATAACCCTCCTGCAAGAATTTTTTTAATATCTGTCACCGTTTGGAAGTTATTGAATTTTAAAATCAGTCAGTCCTTTTTGGGACACCCGGTATGACATCTGTGTTAAATATTAAGTAATGCAAGAAATCATGACATTTAATTTCAAATTCAAAGCAAATGACCAATATCGCCAAATTATATACATCGCCAAACCACTCGCCAAATTATACAAGTTGACGTAATTTTTATTTTAAATAACGAAAGAACAAATAAATTAGTATAAAAACACAAATACAAATAAAGCGTTGAAATAAAAATCACTTGATGGCGTAAACACTAACTTCCTTACAGTCAAGTGAATGTGACATTTGCGATCAACCATTATTGGCATTTAATCTTATAGTCTGGCGATAGATTTTTGGTCAATGGGATAACCAAGTAGTACCGTTTTAATTTACCACTCGAAAAATAAAAAAATGCTACTTACGAGTTAAAAAAAAAAAAAAAAAATGGTACGTTTCCGTTATATGGACACCATTGTCGCCAAGCGTAATAGTTGGCGCAAAATGAAAATCACGTGAATTGAAACATTTGAAAAATAAATAAAAAAACACTGTCGATAAGTAAAGTGAGCCTTTTAAAAATATAACATTTGGAAACTACAGACTTTTACGAACTATTTTACTAAATCACAAATATATACTTAAAATAAGTGAATAAATAACTGTTATACAATAAAGTATAGCAAATAATAGCAAATCATACTGTTTCGCATGGTTTAGAATAAAAATTCGGTACTACTTAATTATCCCGTCGACCAATTTCGCCAAATTATATAAATCACTAAACCACTCGCCAAATTAACAAATTGACATAATTTTTATTTTAAATAACGAAAGAACAAATAAATTAGTGTAACATTAATAAAAATACAAATAAATCGTCAAAATAAAAATCACTTGATGACGTAAACACGTATAACTTGCTAAAAGTCAAGTTAATGTGACATTTACGATCAACCATTATTCGCATTCAGTCTTATAGTTTGGCGATAGATTTTTGGTCGACGGGATAACTAAGTAGTACCAAAAATCCTTTTCACGATCAAGGTTGAAATAATTGATGCATTAGCGTACATTTCGCATGGTGTCCGTATAACGGAAAAGTACCAAAAAAAGCTGTTGGCAAGATTTGAACCCGGCTAACATAAAAGTACCAAGAATTCTTTGCCATCATGGCAACTTTTACAGAGTTTTATTCGAAAAAATAACTTTGATTCTTTAATCAAAATGGAAACCTTTCTTATGAAAAGCGAAGGAACTGTTGATGAAAGTCGCATGACTTAGGCTATTATTATAGAAATTGTTTTCAATTCTAAAAACAGCGCAAAAAATAATATTTCCTAACGATTACAAATTTATTTACACATGGCTATTAAAAACAGGAAACAAACTTTAAAATTATTAAATAACTGCGTGTTAAAAGCAGGAAAATATTGAAAATTATGTCTTGAAAATTGTATTTACACGTGAATATTAAAAGAGAAAGGAAACTTTAAAATAATAAATACATTAATATGCGTTTAACCCTTTCAGGGGCAAGGTACTTCTATTCGTAAAATGTTGAAATCATTGAATGGCACCGGATTTTACAAACAAATTTCGAAATACGAAAATGCTTTTGTTCACTTACTTGATAAATGAAAAATTTTCATTCCAATATTCTGGTGCCAATGTGGCATTTAAGAATAAAAATTAAGTGGTCCAAAAATGAACCACCGCCCTTGAAGGGGTTAAAGCAGTAAATTGCAGTAATTGTAGTAAATTGTATTATATCAATCGTTTTATAACGCTGTTAAAAAATACCGGTCGGCAAAGACTCTGTTTACTTAATTCATTTTATTTTAGCTTCGTTTCAAATGTTTAACTGATCTTCTTTAATCAAACACGAAAACAACCATTGGATGTCTTAATAGCAACTGATGGTACAGATGCCATATTCGCCCCATATTGGCGCGATTTTTTTCGGTTGCCAATTTGGCGAAAACATCAACAGGATAAACAACATAATCCGGGTTACCACATCAAGCAAAATAACGACATTTTGGCGCCAGTTAAGTACACGTTGCGTATATGACATTGGCGTCAGAAAAAAGTCGCGCCAATATGGGGCGAATATGACATCTGTAGCCAACTGATTCGGCCTTAATTTTTCGCAATCAAAGGGAATTGAATGGAAACCCGTTTACAGGGAAATCGTTATAGGTTTTTTCATTATCTTTTAAAAACCGATCAAATTAGCGTGATTTTAGATTTTGCGGTGTCTGAACGGGGGTTGGCGATCGTAGCTTGCAGGGGGCAGAACCCCCTAGTAAATAAATAAATAAATAAATAAAGCAATTTAACAAATTACAACGACCATTTGGAAAATGATTTTTTCAAAGACTAAAATTTAAGACATACAAAATCGCACGGAGTTGATTATACATTACGTACGCCATGAATTAAACTTTAATAGTGTTATTACACGTAAAAATTGCAAGCCACAAAAATCGCCTGCGACTCGTCAGATTTCCTGAAACTTACGTATTATCCAAGCATTTCATTGGCTGTTCGGGAAAAGGCTTTTCCATCGTTATATTTCCCAGAAATCCGACGACCAATTTTAAATGAAATTTCATTCTTAAACTTCTAAGCATCCCACAATATTACTTTTTACACCGTCGTATAGAGAAAAAAATGTACTTTTAAATGCAATTTGTTTGAAAGCTGTATCTCAATTTGTTTCTGAGTTATTAATTTTTTTTGTTGTTGTTGTTTTCATTACTTTTTTGTCATAGTGGCAACAGAAGTATCCAACTCTGTTGAAAGCAAAGAAAAAAATATAGATTACTGTATAGACCAATCAGAAAACGAATAAAATGCTGATTCAACCAATAAAACTCCTCAGATATGTTTTTGATTTCCTACCCTGACAGAGAACAATAAACATTTTTGCAAATGGTTAATAAAATAAATTAAACAAAAACATAATTTGAAGAACAAATTAAAAAGACGAAATTTATTTCCTACATTGTTTAAGCCCGTGAAGGGACAGATATTAAGTTATTTCATTGAATTAGTTCTACATTTAATGTTAAATTTTTGTAACAAATTAGTTAAGCCAATTGAAGATTAAAAAATAAAAATAAAATTCATAATACGATACTTAAAACACCCTGAAAAAAATAGATTCCGTTCAAATGAAATCGAAATAAATCTTAGACATTTTTTTAAGTTTTGTATTTTGCATGCATCTTATCATTTTATGCACAATTGTCATAAACATAATACAAAATCAGCAATACAAATATTTTCAATTAAAAATGGAAGAAGTCTAAGATTTATTTCCATTTCATTTGAACGGAATCTATTTTTTTAGGGTGTTTTAAGTATCGTATTGTATGAATTTTATTTTTATTTTTTAATCTTCAATTGGCTTAACTAATTTGTTACAAAAATTTAACGTTAAATGTAGAACTAATTGAATGAAATAACTTAATATCTGTCCCTTCTCGGGCTTAAACAATGTAGGAAATAATTTTTTTTATTTTTTTTATTTGATCTTCAAATTATGTTTTTGTTTAATATGGTCAAGTTTTTCAATAACTACTGCACTCAGACGAACGCATTTCAAAATTAATAGAGAGTATCATCATCAGGCTTTGATGTATGCGGTATTGCATCACAATGTGGGATGCAGTTTAGCAATGTGTAATGCAAAATGTTTTACCACTGTAGTAAAGCAGGTTGCGGTAGTTTGGACAAAAACTTCCAATCTGAACATAAACAAGTAATATAAAAATTTTGTTTTTGAAGTCAATTCCTACTTAGGCCATCAAAGAAAAATTTAATATAATTGTTGCGAAATCAAGCAACTCCTCTTACCACTTACCCTTTGAAACAAGAACAAAAACGCACCTGCAGTGTGTTACGTCAGACCGAATGATCCTACTGCGCAAGAGCGGACAGAACTTTTTTTTTTTTTTTTCTTTTTTTTTTCTGTGAGAATTGACTCAGATTTAGATTAGAACAGAAACTAGATATGAACGTAGAGAAAAGAGAATAACTTTTAAAAAAGAAAACTTTAATACTCGAATTGTAATATAATGTAAATAATTTTTGTTTTATGAGTGTCTAAGCAAGTTGTGTACGTCTTCAATAATGTTTAATGTAATACAGTTTCATTTACTTCGAAGATTCAAGACTTATTATTTGGATGTCGTCTTATTTATTGCATAGAATCCCCGGATATTTCTTCTTATGCGAAGGAAAGAACAGGTAGGACATTTAACTTTTATTTTATGATTGTATAAGTTGAAAGCTTTTTATTAGATAATAAGATTAATAAGAAAATTAGAAACAGAGAATAAGATCAGTAGTAACATTTTGGCATCCCTGCCGGGATATAACCTAATTATGATATAAATAGAATAAGATATTAAGATATTAGACTAATTAGAAATTATTTATCAAGCTATTTAATTTGAAGAACTGAAAAATTATTGAGAACTGTTGAACATATAGAGAATTGTACTTTTTAATAGAATTTAGTTGTTGTTGTTATTAGTTCGCAATGGCTGAAAGTTTAGTTATCGCCAAAAAAGAAAGAGCTGTGCTACATGAAAGCATAAATAAGTTTATAAATAAAATAGAAGCTATTTTGAAAGAGGGAGAACCAGACATTTTTGATTTGGAAGAGGTAGTGGAACAGTTAAGTGTGACAGAAATGGAACTGACACGAGCAGACGGGGAAATTAAAAAATTGGAGCAAGAAGCACAATTAGATACAGAATTACAGGGCGCTCGCGAATTTAAAGAGAAAATTACGTAATGCGCTTTAGAGCAAACAGAAAAATAAAAGAGTTAGATAAAAAGAAAACACAGGATGATTCGTTTTCTAAACGAGAAAATCCCTTAAAGGAAAACGTAAGCATTAAATTACCGAAACTAAATATCGCAAAATTTTCTGGGGATTTTGTTGAATGGCTTTCGTTTTGGTCAGCTTTTGAAACAACCATTCACAACAATGACACATTAGATCCAGTAGATAAATTTAACTATTTAAAAAGTTTTCTAGCCCCCCATTCCATTAAAAAGTATAGATGGATTTTGTGTGACTGCAGAGAATTATTTAAAGGCCGTCGATATTTTGAAAGAAAGGTACGGGAATAAGGATATGTTAATTTCGGTACATACAAATAAGCTTCTTAATTTAACTCCACTCAGACACTCGAATGACACCAAATCATTTCGAAAACTTTTTGATGAGATACAAACGAACATTAGAAGTCTAGAGTCGCTTAACATTTCATTAGACTCTTATGGAAGTTTATTATCCCCATTTTATTTAAATTATTACCGAGAGACCTAGTTTTGGAATTTAATAAAACGCATGAAGACTCAATTAATGTCCAAGATTTAATATCGTTCTTACATAAGCAATTAATATCCAGAGAGAAACTGTATGCGTCATCACTGAATGGAATAAATGAAAAATCAACACAAAATAATTATGTTACGCAGTCATTTAGGAAAAATCCTTCCTTCCCCCCCCCCCGAGTCAATAAATTTAATACGCAGAGTAATAAATTTGATTCTCCGAATAGAAAATCACCGTCAACGAGTGATTTATTGGTTCAGAGCGAAAATGAGACTACTTGTGGATTTTGCTTTGGCTGAAAATTTTAAGACATTTTAAAACGTCTGAAAATTGAACACTGTGTTTCAGACACTTAAATGTCTGAATTTCAGACATTTCAGTTTAGAGTGCAGGCACCAGACAAATAAATGTTTTAGCACTTGTAATTTACCGTTTGAAAAAAGACTTGATTTACTGAGAAAGAGAGGCCTTTGTTATATTTGTTTATCTCGCGGACATATTGGGAAATACTGTGTATCGAAGGATATATGCGGTATTCGTAATTCGAGACACGCCCAGATAATGTGTAATAAAGAAATAAATTCAAAAGGGAAATCTACTAATTCAGAGAGTAGCGATGTTACGAGACCAATGCTGTCAAATCAGGATATAATTTCTAATGTCTATTTACAAACTTTGATAGTGGAGATTCGTAATGATAATCAATCTTCCGAATTTATTCGTATCATTATAGATACTGGGAGTCACAATAGCTATATAACTAGATATGCTGCAAATAAATTGAAATTAAGGAAAATTCGATCAGAAACAATTAGACACGGACTATTCGGAGGGGTAGAAAAAAACGAGTAAACATAATCGCTATGAATTTACTATCAGTAATTTAGATCATAATTTCCGATTTAAAATACAAGCTTTAGATGAAGGAAAAATTTGTTCAGGAGTAAATTTATGCCGCGATAGCGAAATGATAAAAATCTTAGAAAAAAGGGGAGTTCATCTGACCGATGTTCGTGAAAATAATCGACTATGTTCATATGAGAATAATCCGGAAGAAGTACACATTTTAATCGGCGCTGACATGGCGGCGAAATTATTCACGGATAATATAAAATATTTTCCTGATTTGGGTATAACAGCTTTTGAAACAAAGTTAGGCTGGACAATTATGGGGAAAACAGAGGGTAATGGAAATGATTCAGAAAGTTCGTTGTCAGTTCTATCGCTGTCATTATTTACTTCAAATGCCAGTTTATCACAACTGTGGAACTTAGATACCTTGGGTATCACTAATGAAGATTATAAAAATAAAGACGATTTAGCAAGAGAGACTTATAACCATTTTCTTGAAACAGTCAAACGTGATGAAAGTGGCCGCTACGTAGTGACACTACCCTGGATTGTTGATAATTCAATTTTAGCGAGCAATCGCGTATTAGCAGAGAAACATTTGCGCAAGACAGAACAAAAACTTATCAAAACAAATAAGAAAATACAATATGAAGAAATTTTTAATTTGGGGAAGGATAATAATATTATAGAAGAAATTTCAGACGATAAGGAGAATAAAGTACATTTCTTACCCCACAGGCCAGTAATTAAAGAAAATAGTGAAACGACGAAAATGCGTCCTGACTTTAATGCCTCCGCACATAATGCAAACTCTCCTTCTTTGAACGACTGTCTCACAAAGGGACCTAATTTGATTGAAATAATTCCGAGTATTTTGAATCGTTTTCGTAAATACAAAATAGGTATTTCTTCAGACATTGAAAAAGCATGTCTCCAGATAAAAATCACAGAAAAAGATGGCGATTTTTTACGCTTACTCTGGTTCGACTCCAAACATAATTTGAAAGTTTATAGACATTGTCGCGTAGTCTTCGGACTCACTTCAAGCCCGTTTTTATTAATGGGTACACTAAACCATCTTTTAAGTCAAGTACCCGAACAGTGGGAAAATACAGCACGAATTTTGAAAGATTCATTTTACATTGACAATTCCATTACTAGTTTAAAATCGATCGCAGATACTGGAAAATTTATAACAGAATCACAGTGTATTTTATCATCAGCTCATTTTAATTTAAGATGTTGGCGATCAAATTTGCCTCAGGCCATGATCGATGTTTCTGAAGAAAATACAAAGTTAGCACCAGTTTTGGGATTGGTCTGGGACTTAGAGCAAGATAGATTAATGTGTAAAATAGAAGAAAAAATTGAAACGAAAGAACCACTCACAAAGAGAAAAATTTTATCGGTTACCCAAAAGATATTCGACCCCATAGGATTCTCCGCCCCGAGCACTCTTATTCCAAAATTAATTCTTCAGGAAACCTGGAAACAGAAATTGAAATGGGATGAAGAACTTCCTGAAAATTTAAGAAAACAGTTCGACTTCTGGTTAAAACAAATTAAGTTTTTACAAGAAATTAAAGTTCCACGCTGGTTGAATGTATCGCACGAAAATGAAAATAACATTTCCTTGCATACCTTTTCCGATGCTAGTAGACACGCTTATGCCACTTGCGTGTATCTTAGATGTCAAACACAAGAAGGAGTTAAAGTTCAGTTAGTAAATGCTAGAAGTAGAGTAGCGCCCATTAAAGAACTCACAATTCCTCGACTGGAGCTACTCTCGTGCCTCATTGGAGCTAGACTCGCTAAAACTATCATGAGTGATCTTCAGTTAAAACCAGAGAAGACAATCTTTTGGAGCGATTCCTCAGCAGCTTTAGGGTGGATAAGAAGGGAACAATCTTGGGGCACATTTGTCCACAATAGAGTTTTAGAAATCAGAAGCCTTACCCAAGTTGAAGATTGGCGACATATACCAGGAAATTTAAATCCGGCAGATCTCCCATCCAGAGGATGTTCCTTTGAGCAATTGGAGAAATCACGATGGTGGGAGGGACCAGCTTGGCTGTATTTACCGGAAGATCAGTGGCCACAACCGGAAGAACACTCTGACGAGGATATAATAAATAAAGAAAGGAAAAAGACAATCCTAACACTTTTAGACAATGAAGACACTGATTTACACCGTTTTTATCGATATTTTTCCTCTTATAGAAAAAACATAAGAATGATTGCATTTATATATCGTTTTTATAACAACACAAGAAAGAAAGAAAGAATTTCATCACCTAACATCTCCGTTGATGAATTTGGAAAAGCAGAAAAAATACTACTCAGATTAGTACAATAGGAATCCTTTTCAGGAAGCACAGATCCCAAATTAAGAGCCTTAAGACCATTAGAAGATAAAAACGGACTTTTGAGAGCAAAAACAAATATAATCTGTAGACAAGACAAAGAAGATTTTCGTTATCCAATAATTTTGCCCTCAAAACATCCTGTGGTACAGAAGTTAATTTTTGAAAAACATTTAGAAAATCATCATGCTGGAGTTAGCATACTAATGGCTCAACTTCGAGAAAATTTTTGGATTTTGAAATCAAGAAAGTGTATCAGAAACGTCATTAGAAAATGTGTTAAGTGTCAAAGATTCCAAACTCCCAGAACAGAGGTCGAACCAGGAATCCCACCTGAAGACAGAATCAGAGATGCAGCTATATTTGAAGTGGTGGGAGTCGATTTAGCCGATCCTCTATACCTTGCCGATGGTTCAAAGGTGTGGATAGCTTTATTCACCTGTGCTGTCTATCGAGCAGTACATTTGTAGTTGATAACATCTTTATCAGCTGAATGCTTTATGCAGTCCCTAAGAAGATTTATAGCACGGCGAGGCAGACCATATATAATTTACTCAGATAACGGAAAGAATTTTGTTGGCACTAACAGAGCCCTTTCTAGTGTGGATTGGCAAGCTATAAGTACATTGGCCTCCATTCAGAAGATCAGATGGAAATTCAACCCCCCTTCAGCCCTCTGGTGGGGAGGGTGGTGGGAACGCCTCGTGTGAACAGTAAAAGATATTTTAAGAAAAGTTTTGGGTCGCGCCTCATTAAATTACGAAGAACTGAGCACAATACTCTGTAACTGTGAAAATGTTGTCAATTCGAGACCGATAACATACATCTCCGAAGATAATCGCGATCACCGAACCTTTAACTCCATTGATGTTCCTTCAAGAACTGCCTACATCCGGTGTCCCAGATATAGATGCATTAGACTCCCAAGATCTTAACAGACGAGCAAGATATCGTCAAAGAATAAGAAATGATCTGCGAAACCGATTTAGAACGGAGTACTTAGGACAGCTGCGGCAACAGTCTATGAAGAAGAATTCCAAACCTTTGCAAATAGGAGACATCGTTCTTCTGGAAGATACCAACAAAAGACGTCTTCACTGGCCTTTAGCCAAAATAATTGATATATTTCCCGTAAAAGACAAAATAGCAAGATTGGCCAAAGTCCAAACAGCAAATGGCATTTTCCTCCGTCCTTTCCAACGCCTGTTTCCTTTGGAAATTGATGCAGCTAGCGATTCCCCATCAGATAACAGAATCCATCAGAAAGTGAACTTTAATCTCCCTAATGAACAACGAAAGGTTACTCCAGAAATCGATCAGACTAGAAACAGTGTAGAAAAGAGCCAACCCTGTGACAGAAATATCTCTCCTGTGGTTACCAGAAGTGGACGACTAGTGAAACCGCCTCTGAGACTCCAATCTGGATTTCTAAATTGTTGAGTTCCTCCCATGGATCACAACTCAAGGTGGGAGGATGTTGCGAAATCAAGCAACTCCTCTTACCACTTACCCTTTGAAACAAGAACAAAAACGCACCTGCAGTGTGTTACGTCAGACCGAATGATCCTACTGCGCAAGAGCGGACAGAACTTTTTTTTTTTTTTTCTGTGAGAATTGACTCAGATTTAGATTAGAACAGAAACTAGATATGAACGTAGAGAAAAGAGAATAACTTTTAAAAAAGAAAACTTTAATACTCGAATTGTAATATAATGTAAATAATTTTTGTTTTATGAGTGTCTAAGCAAGTTGTGTACGTCTTCAATAATGTTTAATGTAATACAGTTTTATTTACTTCGAAGATTCAAGACTTATTATTTGGATGTCGTCTTATTTATTGCATAGAATCCCCGGATATTTCTTCTTATGCGAAGGGAAGAACAGGTAGGACATTTAACTTTTATTTTATGGTTGTATAAGTTGAAAGCTTTTTATTAGATAATAAGATTAATAAGAAAATTAGAAACAGAGAATAAGATCAGTAGTAACAATAATCAAGCTAATATGAGTTTTTGTTGCATTAAAATATCTCAATTTGTTGATTTTCTATAAGCAAGTAGGTTTACAATGGAACTCTATGGGAATTTGGCGAAATATTACAGATATCGCCAAGTTGGCGTCACTTTTGGCGACTCATTTTGGCGGCCAAATTTGGCGATATATCGCCAAGTTGGCGACAAACTTGGCGGTATTTGGCGACAGAACAGGGTACCCCCTATGGTAACCCTTATTGAAAATACTTTCATTGAAATTCAATAACCAATGGCGGCCATTTTGTTTCCCATGCAAAACTAAAATTAATTAATTAAAATTTAATTAATTAAGTAATATTTGAAAAAACTTTATTAACATCAATTGTCATCCAATACAATTTTTAAAAAAATTATTTCAACCTGATAGGATGAATAATGAGTATTTTATTAAAGATTGAAAATTTGTACAAGATAAATATATAAATATATAAATAAATATAGGGAGAGTGTGAGCTAATAGTAGGAATTGAAAAATCTATAATCAAATCATAAGAAATTAACTTCACTTAAATTTAGATACCGTATTTCCCACACAGGAACGCTGTGAATGTAAATGTAAATTGTGTTGAATCCTTACTTCTAACATTTAACAATATTATAGCTGTAATACAGTAGAAAATAAAAAATAAAAGTTTTACTTAATTTTTTTTAACTTTAATCTCTCCCAAGGGGTGATGTAAACGCATCAGAAAATTATTACCTAAGTTTAACTTGGGGTATAAATAGTTCTCATCTCGGAAAAAAAAATACATTTTAAAATTTAAGTTATGTAATTCACCACTAAGTTCGCTACCTGCGTAAAAACAACTATCCATTAGAAACTTTTTACTAAAATATAAAGTTGACCAAAGCAAAAACTTATTCTGAAAATATCCTTTTTGTTTCCACTATGACGCCATATTCACCTTTTTAATAATAATTAAAAAAAAAAAAAAAAAAAAAAAAAAAAACTAGCTCATTTTAATATTTCACGTGACAATCTTTCACCTAAAAAGAAATAAATTATTATTACGGGTTTTGAAATTTTTGCAACAATGAAGTACAAATGTTACATTTTCTATGAAAAAATGTCCGTTGATTTTCAATGAAAAAAGCGAAAATTGGAATTATTAAGAAAAATAATTGGATAATGTAAACAAAAATTGGCCCATGTTTCTCTCTGGGTTATAATTCACCCATATGCAAAGGCATTTTGCCATTCGTTTTGACCCTGACGTCAGGCAAACGTTTTTACACTTTAAATTTATAATATCATTAGAATTAGTAAAGAATAAGAAATGAGTGGCATCAGGGACAAAAAGGTGGGAAGAAAAAATGAAAAGTTATGATCTCCATAGGCTTTTCCATGTTAAATTAACATTGAGAAGTGACACTGGAAATAAATAAGTATTGCGCTGCCGCGCAATACTTAAATATTGTCCCTAGTAAACTTGCCAATTTGTACTTTTGCGAATCTTATGTCTTTTTTCAACTTCATGCTTTTGGGGTACAGCAAGTTGGAAGTTATTCAAAATATACTAAATGCATTAAAATATGCAATTTATATGTATTTTGGTTTAATGCACGTGGAGCGTGAAATTATCAAAATTATCGAATTGATAGCACTATCAAACTACTGAATAGAACATACTTTGCCATAATAGAAAAGAATGTATAAATACTCACAACTTTCCTACTTGGAACACCACGCTGGGTTTAATCTTTTTTTTTTTTTTTCCATAAAACGAACCTTTAAACTTTTTACTTTATTCAAATTATCGCTATTAAGTGTACTTTGTGCCAAATAACTATGTATAATGATAACTGCCAAATAACTATCGTACTTTGTGTCAAATAATTGAAGTTCTCAGGGAAACCCCAAGAGCACACTTTTTATCGAAAATAAGATAATGCTGTCCAGAAGTGTACATGGGTATATTCTTAAAATCCAATCGTTTATTTAGGGTGATCCGAAAGTCACAAAAGAAAGGAAGTTTCAATGATTCCAAAAATATAGGTGATGCTATTTTTATATCAATACACTAAGACAAAGTGTTAAATTTATTTGATTTATGAAGTTAGAGATCTGCACGGACCGGAATTTACAGGCCCGGGCCCGTCCCAGTATAAAAAATAAAAGTTTGGCCTGAGCCCGGCCCGTTAATATTTTCACAGTTAATAGCCCGGACCGTACAAAAACCAAACAACTAACATACTTTTTAACATACAATTAAGATTCTTTTAAAGAATACTACATGCATTAATTTTACGATAATATGAACCACTTAGCAAATTAAAATTTAGAGCAGGAGCTCTTTTTAAACATAGCACGATCTTTCGACAAATGTATGAACAGCAATGGTCATTGGTTCGTTTCACGGTCACGTGATGCATTTAGCAAATCAGCTTTTGATCAAGAGTTTCTTTCACTCGTAGACACAGCAGAAAACGTATTGTTTATGTTTTGTTAACTTGTCAAGCGTCTGACAAGGAAGGTCTCCTTACTGGCATACTCAGAATGTTTTGAAAAAATACCAATTAAACTACTTATGTATGTAATAAAGGATCAGTCAAATTTAGCGACAAGTTTGGCCTGAGCCCGGCCCGTTAATATTTTCACAGTTAAAAGCCCGGGCCGTACAATTGCCAGTGAAAACATTCCCGACCCGTGGAAAAATCAATTAAATCCAGTCCGATCCGGCCCGACTCAATTTCTACAAAAAAATCAGATTTTTCTTAACATACAATTAAGATTCTTTTAAAGAACTAGGGGGCTCGGCCCCCTACGAGCTACGCTCGCCAACCCCCGTCCAGACACCGCAGACTCTAAATGCACGCTAATGTGATCGGCTTTAAAAAGATTTCGAAAGATTGAATTGTAATTTAAAAAACAGTGGCGATCTCCCTATAAACGGATTTCTATTCATTTCTCTTTGATTGGGGAAATTTTAACGCCAAATCCGCTGCGGTACTACTTGATTATCCCGTCGACTAATTTCGCCAAATTATATAAATCGCCAAATTATACAAATTGACATAATTTTTATTTTAAATAACGAAAGAACAAATAAATTAGTACAACATTAATAAAAATACAAATAAAACGTCGAAATAAAAATAACTTCATGACGTAGACACGTGTAACAACATTTCAAAATAAGCTTATATAAAAGGTATTAAGTAAACAGAATCTTTGTCTCCCGGTATTTTTTAACAAAGCGAAAAGAAAGTTCTTTTAAATCAGACATTTTAAATTAATCGTTTTTAATCTGACGTAATTTTGGCCAAACTATTCTTTCTCTTTTTAATATTCACTTGAAAATACTTGTGTTAGAAATAAAATATTATTTGCGCTTTCCTAAGAAAACAAGTAATATAAAAATTTTGTTTTTAAAGTCAATTCCTACTTAGGCCATCAAAGAAAAATTTAATATAATACCTTAAGCTAATATTAGTTTTTGTTGCATTAAAATATCTCAATTTGTTGATTTTCTATAAGCAAGTAGGTTTGCAATGGAACTCTATGGGAATTTGGCGAAATATTAGAGCTATCGCCAAGTTGGCATCACTTTTGCCGACTCATTTTGGCCGCCAAATTTGGCGATATATCGCCAAGTTGGCGAGAAACTTGGCGGTACTTGGCGACAGAACAGGGTCTCCCCTATGGTAACCCCTTATTGAAAATACTTTCATTGAACTTCAATAACCAATGACCGCCATTTTGTTTCCCATGCAAAACTAAAATTAATTAATTAATATTTAATTAATTAATATTTGAAAAAACTGTATTAACATCAATTGTCATCCAGTACAAGTTTAAAAAAATTTATTTCAACTTGATAGGATGAATAATGAGTATCTATATTATAAAGGACAAACATATCTGTGCGTAACGCATACGTCATTCTGCGAATGGCAACACTTTGAAATTTGAAATGAAATTTCGGTTTTCAATTTTCGCTACTGCAAATTTTTAAACTTCTAGACATCGCACAGTTTCAGGTTTTACACCGTCGTATAAGGAAAAAAACGCTCTTTTAAATGCAATTTGTTTGAAAGCTGTATCTCAATTTATTTTGGAGATATTAATTTTGTTATAGTTTTTAGTACTAATTTTGTAATTGTGGCAACTGAAGTACTCCATTTCTATTAAAAGTAAAGGGAAAATAGACATGGTTTATTTATTTTTATTGATTATATCCTTATTGATGCCATTTTCACATTACAAATAAAAGTAACTTTTTTCTAATTTTTGAACAGAAAATGACGCCTGCCATTAACAAAAAATGCACATTCTTCTTCATGAATTTAAAGATTGAAGAAGATATTTCAATATTTTTTCATTTCGCTGATATTGAGCTTCAGGCGCTAGGCAATATGATTTAGTGAGTAAAAATGTCATATTTAAAACAAAACGATCATTTTCTTTGATAAAACTAAATATTTGACCAATACTAAATTGTCAATACAACGGCAACTAAAGGCAAATTTCTGAATGGTAAATTTTCGCGGGTAGTGAGATTAGAACTTAAATTTTATGCGAATGTTCACATGAAAAGTTGTATCGGATAAACGTGACGTTAAGTTTGGAAATATATCCATTTTAATAATGTATTGCGCGTTAAAATACTTTTAAATTGTGAATTTGAGTGCAGCGTATGTAAATTTTGAGAATATGAAATAACGTACAGTTTAGATTTTATGGGGGAAATTTTTAAGATGTGACAAAGCGAAATCCTTTTTACTGATTTTTCATCCCGTAAAAACAAACGTAAGCCTCAATCGATAACTTCAACACAATTACTCATTTTTATTACGTATTCTAATACAGTTTAATTTTTCAATAATTTAAGCAGTTGAAATTTTTCGAAATAATATTTTGGTAATTTTAGGTTAAAAACGTTATTTATTTTAAGAGTTAGATAACCAATGCAAGATGAATTTTTTATTGTAATTATTTTTGTAGGTTTATTATAAATTCGATCTAACAGTTCCATTCTAAACATTTTAATTCGTCGAATTTTGACGGGTTCCAGCTCGTTTTATTAACGATTGAAAATTTGAACAAGATAAATATATAAATAAATAAATAAATATAGGGAGAGTGTGAGCTAATAGTAGGAATTGAAATAGTTGAAAAGTATCCTCTCAAAATATCAAATAAATGTCTAGCGCAATTTGTAAATTTAAACCGTTTTGCAATATTATTTTGTGTTCATTTTATGTAATAACTGTAATGTGCCGTAAATATAACGTAATTTCTCCTATTTAAGACTTCTAACGCATGTTAATAAATTTATTATCTTACAAATTCCTTTCTCTCTTAAAATTCACGTGTAATTATAGTTTTTAATGACGTAATTTTTAATAAGTTCCTGCTTTTTGTACATAATTATTTAATTCTAATTCCAAATGTTTTTTTCTGTTTATAATAGTCACGCGTAAATAAATTTTTAATTTATTACACGTATAAATATTTTTTTTTTTTTTTTTTTTTAAGCAAACATTATTGTTTCCGCTGTTTATACAGTTGGCAACAGTTTAAATTAATATCACTTTCTAAAATCTGTAAAAAATATCTCTCGAAATGCTGAAAATTTGAATTTAAAATAGGTATAAAACCTCGAAAAATGAGTCAAATTAAGAAAATAAATCAATTCTGAACACCGGGAAATTATAACGTATAAAATGAACTAAAAATTATTAAATTCCGATGTATAGTTTTTGCTACTATAAAACTTTTTTAGTGGAACGATTTTGTCCAACTTTAGCATTAAATATCTCTTAAAATAATTCTTCGATTTGAAAACTATCTGCATCAGCGTGTTTATCAAACATTTCTGTATAACAATACCGATTTTCATATTTTTGTATGCAATATTTTTTGTAATATTAACGAAGAAAGACCTCCGGTCACAAAAAATTCAAAACCGGCGGCGGTGACAGCGGTAGTTACTTTATTTTAGAATAGAGAGAGAGAGAGATACTACATGCATTAATTTTACGATAACATGAACCACTTAGCAAATTAAAATTCAAAGCAGGAGCTCTTTTTAAACATAGGACGATCTTTCGGCAAATGTATGAACAGCAATGGTCATTGGTTCGTTTTACCGTTTTACGGTCACGTGATGCATTTAGCAAATCAGCTTTTTGATCAAGAGTTTCTTTTACTCGTAGACACAACAGAAAACGTATTGTTTATGTTTTGTTAACTTGTCAAGCGTCTGACAAGGAAATTCTCCTTACTGGGCATACTCAGAATGTTTTGAAAAAATATCAATTAAACTACTTATCTATACTATACTATACTATACTATATACTTATACTTACTATAATCTCTCTATTCTAAAAAAAAAGTAACTAACGCTGTCACCGCCGCCGGTTTTGAATTTTTTGTGACCGAAGGTTTTTCTTCGTTAATATTAAGAAAACTATTGCATAAAAAAATATGAAAATCGGTGGTATAGAGAAACACGCTGATGCAGACAGTTTTCAAATCGAAGAATTATTTTAAGAAATATTTAATGCTAAAGTTGGACAAAATCGTTCCATTAAAAAGTTTTATAGGAGCAAAAACTGTACATGGGAATTTAATCATTTTTAGATCATTTTATTCTTTAGAAGTTTCCGGTGTGCAGACTGCATGAATTTTTTTAATTTGACTCATTTTTGAGGTTTTATTTCTATTTTAAATAAAAATTTTCAGCATTTCGAGAGATATTTTTTACATATTTTAGAAAGTGATATTAATTTAAACTGTTGCCAACCGTATAAACAGCGCAAACAATAATGTTTGCTTCAAAAAAAAAAAAAAAAAATATTTACACGTAACTATTATAAACGTAAAAAACCCAACAAATTAGAATTATATAATTAGGCATAAAAGGCAGGAACTTATTGAAAATTACGTCATAAAAACTATATTTACACGTGAATTTTAAAAGAGAAAGGATATTATAAAATAATAAATACATTAACATGCATTAAAAGTCCTAAATAGGAGAAATTACGTCGCATTTACGTCACATTACACTTATTAAGTAAAATGAGAAAAAAAAAAAAAAACAGTGGCACTCCGGGAGAATACTTTTAAATGTAGTGTTTTTTTATTCATTATTATAAACTATTACTACCAAAATTATATTACAATTTTCATTTAATGCGTCGTTGTACATGAAAAATAATGCATATAATTTTACATACAAAAATTGCAATCTATTGCTTAAAACGTAAATTTACAAAAACATGAAATATGAAAGTTAATTAATTGGTATTCTTTGAAATGGATATCAATGAAACTTATGAATTTTCATCCACAATTTCAACAACTCTTCCATCATCATCATCATTATCATCATCATTATTATCATTATATTCCAGAACTGATACGATAGGTTTATGGTAACTAAAATAGGAAACAAACAATTGTGATTCGAATCTACTTAAATATCTTATAAAGACTGTATCAGTTGTAGTTTTATATGTCGTTGTGCTAAGATTGCGATCATTGGTCATCGTTAAATGGAATTAAATGTAATGTATAAATTCACTATGTAAAACTACTATGTGCACTAGGTAAAAATTCAATTAGTGGTAGATTTTTATCATCCGCAAAATTGATGTTGAAATCCCCACTCAAGATCATTGGCAAATCTTCAAATATCTTACCAATTTTATCTTGAAGTAATGCGGAAGCATCTTTAGAATAAATAAACAAATTTTCGTACAAAAATTCTCGTATTGCACTTAAAGATTTATCCGATGAAATATAAACGGCAACCATTACAATTAGCTGTCCATTTTCAGAGTGGCAACGACAAACACATATATCACCTATATCAGAAGCATTAATACTAAACATACTGGTGTACCTCGCATGCACATACATATGATTTGTGCAACATATGCCCGTTACATCAGACAACCTTTTATAAATAGCTACTCCTACTGCTGGGTGATCGTGTCTTTTGAAACTTGCAACAAAGTTGAAATTAGGAATGTCAATTATATCTTCGTCACCTATGTAAGTTTCTGTTAAAATTAACACATTCATTTTTTTAACGATAGAATCTATTGCTAGATCTTGAATATGCGCACGTAAACTTTTACAGTTAAATGAAATAAATTTTGTGTGTGTTCCTGTGTGAACGCCGGGAGAAAAAGTGAGTTTTAGCTTCGTTCTTCTTTTGGGGGTTTGAGCTGAAGAGGGAAAAGTTCCTGTCATTCACCGCTTGGCGCGCTAGTGTATATGTGCCAAAATGCTAGCATGTCGGTTACGTTACAGTGTCTCCAAATAAGTGGTTTTTCTCCATCTCAAAAAAAGCTCAATGCGCCTAAAGAAGTTTTCACTTCAAAAATAATTTCATTTCTAACAAAAGTATTTTCACGTGAATTTTAAAAAGAGAAAGAAAAGTTTGGTGAAAATTACGTCAGATTAAAAACGGTACATTTAAAATGTCTTATTTAAAAGAACTTTCTTTTCGCTTGTTAAACTAGTTGGATGTGCCAATCCCAAAACTTTCTTCTATCTTATACATCTTAATATTTCAAAACCTAGTTACACATGTTAATACTTCAATTACAGCGCTTAGAAGATACAGTGTGGAAAACGGCTACAAAATAGTGCTAAAAAATTGAATCCCATAAATGTACAACGATGCTGAATAACAAGATGTCGATCGTAGCGCCATCGTAGTGATTTAAAAACGATAGTCATTCTAAAAGAGACTCTTTAACCTATTTCACGTCATTCCTTAACTAAATTAGCTTATAACAGACCAAAATATCTTATATTTATAGTTTCCGATATTTAACATTCTATAATTTTTGAAAACACAGTGTTTATATTGAAAAGAGTTACGAGATGGCGCTCGTATCAGCATATTGCCGCTGAACATTGTTGGAGATTTATGGGATACAAGTTTTTAGTACTTTTTAAAGCATTATAGGAATAGCCGTTTTCCACACTGTATCTTCTAGGCGCTGTACTTCAATATTATCAGTTCAATACTATACCAACTTTGATTTTCATCTTAAATTTCTGCTCCAGTAAATTAAACGGACTAAAAACGAGTTAATCTATGTAATGATATTTGTTAGAATTATTAATTTTTCCTTATTCTGTTGTTATCAGGTGTTTGCGAATAGCCGGCTTATCAGGAAGCGAGTTCCTGCCGATGCACAATAGAACTACGAAAAATCAAGAAAAGTATACAAAAATCGCTATCACAGAGTCCCTTTACCGCGCAATATTTCCAAATTCAAGGAGGACCTGTGACCAAAGCCAAAAACATGCACAAAAATTTTGGTTCAATTGTATGCATAATTTTATACACTGTTCGATGTTACAATAATGAAAATGGCACAGAGATCGCAATTATAGCGCCCCCTTCTGGCGAAATTTTTTCAAGTTCAGGAGGACTTGCTTGCCATAGCCAGAAACATACACAAACTAGTTGGATGTGCCAATCCCAAAACTTTCTTCTATCTTATACATCTTAATATTTCAAAAAGTAGTTACACATGTTAATTCTTCAATATTATTAGTTCATTACTATACCAACTTTGATTTTCATCCTAAATTCCTGTTTCAATCAATTAAATGAACTAAAAACGAGCTAATCTATATCATGATATTTGTTAAAATTAATAGATTTTCCTTATTCTGTTGTTATCAGATGTTTGCGAAAAGCCGGCTTAGCAGGAAGTGAGATCCCGCCTTTGCACGAGCCGCCGATGGACAACAGAACTACGAAAAATCAAGAAAAGTATACAAAAATCGCTATCACAGAGCCTCTTTACCGCGCGATATTTCCAAATTCAAGGAGGACCTGTTGGCCAAAGCCAAAAACATGCACTAAAAATTTGGTTCAATTGTATGCATAATTTTATACACTTTTCGATTGTACAATAAAGAAAATGGTACAGACATCGTAATTATAGCGCCCCCTTCCAGCGGAATTTTTCCAAATTCAGGGAGGACCTTCATGCCATGACCAAAAAGAAACACAAAAAATTTGGCTCAATTCTATGCATAACTTCATACACTTTTCGATGGTACAACATTCAAAATGGCACAAAAATCGCTATTAAAGTGCCCCCAACCGGCGAATTTTTTCCAAATTAAGGAAGGACCTGCTTGCCATAGCCAAGAAATTAAAATAAAAATTGGTTCAATTCTATGCATAACTTCATACACTTTTCGATGGTATAATATGCAAAATCGCTATTACAGCGCTCCCTAGCGGCGAATTTTTCCCAAATTCAGGGAGGACCTGCTTGTCATAGCCATAAACTTAAAACAAAAATTTGGTTCAATTCTATGCATAATTTCATACACTTTTGGATGGTACAATATTCAAAATCGCATAAAAATCGCTGTTACAGCGCCCCCTACTGTCGAATGTTTTCCAGATTCATGAAGGATCTGCTTGCCAAAGCCAAAAACTTAAAATAAAAATTTGGTTCAATTCTATGCGTAACTTCATACACTTTTGGATGGTACAATATTCAAAATCGTACAAAAATCGCTATTACAGCGCCCCCTACCGGCGAATTATTTCCAAATTCATGCAGGATCTGCTTGCTAAAGCCAAAAACTTAAAATAAAAATTTGGTTCAATTCTATGCGTAACTTCATACACTTTTGGATGGTACAATGTTCAAAATCGCACGAAAATCGCTATTACAGCGCCCCCTACCGGCGATTTTTTTTCAAATTCGGGGAGGACCTACCTGCCATATCCAAAAACTTAAAATAAAAATTTGGTTCAATTCTATGCATAACTTCATATACTTTTGGATGGTACAATATTCAAAATAGTACAAAAATAGCTATTACAGCGCCCCCTACAGACGAATTTTTTCCAAATTCAGGGAGGATCTGCTTGCCATAGCCAGAAACTTAAAATAAAAATTTGGTTCAATTTTATGCATAACTTCATACACCTTTGTATGGTACAATGGCGACAGACAGACGGACACACGGACAGACGGACACACGGACAGACGGACACACGGACACACGGACAGACAGACATTTTCTATAAACATGTTTTTTGGGATCTCTGACCCATAAAACATGTAAATCCGTCGAAAACCGGAAGTCGAAAAAAATTTCGATTACAATACTTTCTTCTATTGAAGATAGAAGAAAGTAAAAATGTGGTTCAATTATATGCATACCTTCATACACTTTTCGATGGTACAATAATGAAAATCGTACAGACATCGCAATTATAGCGCCCCCTACCAGCAGAATTTTTCCAAATTCAGGGAGGACCTTTGTGCCATGACCAAAAACAAACGCAAAAAATTTGGTTCAATTCTATGCATAACTTCATACACTTTTGGATGGTACAATATTCAAAATCGCACAATATCGCTATTACAGCGACCCCTACCGGCGAATTTTTTTTTAAATTCAGAGAGGACCTGCTTACCATAGCCAAAAACTTAAAATAAAAATTTGGTTCAATTCTATGCATAACTTCATGCACTTTTGGATGGTACAATATTCAAAATCGCACAAAAATCGCTATTACAGCGCACCCTACCGGCGAATGTTTTCCAAATTCAGGGAGGACCTGCTTGTCATATCGAAGAAACTTAAAATAATAATTTAGTTCAATTCTATGCATAACATCATACACTTTTGGATGGTACAATATTCAAAATCGCACAAAAATCGCCATTACAGCGCTCTCTATCGGCGAATTTTTTCCAAATTTTGGGAGAACCTGCTTGCCATAGTCAAAAACTTAAAATACAAATTTGGTTCAATTCTATGCATAACTTCATATAATTTTGGATGGTACAATATTAAAAATCGCACAAAAATCACTATTACAGCGCCCCCTACCGGCGATTTTTTTCAAAATTCTGGGACGACCCGCTTGCCGTAGCAGAAAACTTAAAATAAAAATTTGGTTCAATTCTATGCATAAACTTCATACACTTTTTGATCGTACAATGGCGACAGACAGACGAACATTTTCTATAAACATGTTTTTGGGGATCTCTGACCCCTAAAACGTGTAAATCCGTCGAAAACCGGAAGTCGAAAAAATTTCGATTACAATACTTTCTTTTATTGAAGATAGAAGAAAGTAAAAATACCGGGAGACAAAGACTCTGTTTACTTAATTCATTTTATATTAGCTTATTTTGAAATGTTTAACTGGTTTTATTTAATCAAAGACGAAAACAGCCATTGTATGTTTTAACACCAATCGATTTGGCCTTAAAATTCCGCAATCAAACAGAAATTAATAGAAACCAGTTTCTAGGTAGATCACCACTGTTTTTTAAATTATAAATCAATCTTCCGAAATATCCGATAAATATAAATCCTTTATAAATCAATCTAGCGTGCTTTTAGGGTCTGCGGTGCCTGAATGGGGGTTGGCGAGCGTAGCTCGTAGGGGGCAGAGCCCCCTAGTCTATATCTATACTTATCTATCTATACTTAATAATATTATAAAGAGGTAAAAATTGTTTATTTGCAGGAGGTAAGCTCTAGAACTACCGAACCGATTCCAAAAGTAATAGTATCAAAATGATGGTGTTAGTCCAACTTAGAACACAGGCTATATCTTATGTCCGTGCCACTGGCCAAAAGGGGCTGCAGGAGCAAAAAACGTTCTAAAAATGCGATTTTTGTGTTACTGAAGGGCCTAAACATGAAGTTTGGAATGGTACTTACTTATAAGATACTAATGATCTCTAAGGGCATTTCTTTAAAAAATCAAAATTAAAAATCGGTGAAAATGCGAGAAAAGCATTCTAAAAAACGTTCTACATGGCGATTTTTACGCAATTTCAGGAAGTGCCAAACCGATTTCAAAAATAATGGTATCAAAATGATAGTGACAAACCCTTGCTCCAACATAGGCTACATTTTATGTTGGTTCCACTACCCCTAAAGGGACTGCAGGAGCAAAAAAACATTCGAAATTGCGATTTTGTGTTACTGAAGGGTCCAGATACATGGAATTTGGCATGGTAGTTACTTATTAATTATAAATGGTCTCTAAGAACATTTCTTAAAAAAATCGAAATTTAAAAGGGGTGAAAATGCGCAAAAGCATTCTAAAAAACGTTCTAAATGGCGATTTTTACGCAATCTCAAGAAGTACCAATCCGATTTCAAAAATAATGGTGTCAAAATGAAGGTGATAACCATTGCTCCAATATAGGCTACATTTTATGTCGGTGCCACTACCCTTAAAGGGGGTGCAGGAGCAAAAAAAAAAAAAAAAAAAAACGTTCGAAATTGCGATTTTTGTGTTACTGAAGGGTCCAGATACATGGAATTTAGAATGGTAGTTACTTATAAGATCTCTAAGAACATTTCTTAAAAAATTCGAAATTTAAAAGGGGTGAAAATGCGCGAAAAGAGTTCTAAAAAACGTTCTAAATGGCGATTTCTATGCAATCTCAGAAAATTCCAACCTATTTCAAAAGTAATGGTTGGAAATTGATGATGACAGTCTTGCTCCAACGTAGACTCTATTTCATGTCGGTGTCACTGCCACCTACGGCTTGCAAAAGTAAAAAACGTTCTAAATTGCGATTTTTGTGTTACTGAAGGATCTAGAATCCTGAAATTAGGCAGAGCAGTTATTTAAAAGATACAAATGATCTCTAAGAACATTTCCTAAAAAATCAAAATTTAAAAGGGTGAAAATGAGCGAAAAGCGTTCTAAAAAACTTTCTAAATTGCGATTTCTACGCAATCTCAGGAAGTACCGAACCGATTTAAAAAAAAAAAATGTTTTGAAACGATGGTGACAGCCCTCGCTCCAACATAGACCGTATTTCATGTCGGTGCCACTACTCCAAAGGGGGTGCAGGAGCAAAAAACGTTCTAAATTGCCTTTTTGTGATACTGAAAGGGCTAGCAACTTGAAATTAGGCATGGTAGTTATAAGATATAAACGATCTCTAAAAACATTTCCTAAATAATTCGAAATTTAAAAGGGGTGAAAATGGACAAAAACGTTCTAAATTGTGATTTCTACGCAATCGCAGAAAGTACCCAACCGATTTCAAAAGTAATGGTTGGAAATTGATAATCCCTTGCTATATATATAGGATCTATTTCATGTCGGCGTCACTACCACCTTGCGGTTGCATTTAAAAAGAAAACGTTCTAAATTGTGATTTTTGTGATACTGACTAGCAACTTGAAATTTGGCATGGTAATTACTTATCCGATGTAAATACTCTCTGAGAAGAGTTCCTTGAAAATTTGAAATTTAAAAGGGTTGAAAATGAACGAAAAGCGTTCTAAAAACGTTCTAAATTGCTATTTCTACGCAATCTCAGGAAATATAAACCGATTTCAGAAGTAATGGTTTCAAATTGATGGTGACAGTCCCTGCTTCAACACAGCCTATATTTTACCTTGTTGTCACTACCACCTGGGGGTTACAGGAGCTAAAAACGATCTAAATTACGTTTTTTGTAATACTGCAGGGGCTAGCAACTTGAAACTAGGTATGGTAGGTACTTATAAGATATAAATGATCTCTAAGTACATTTCCTAAATAATTCGAAATTTAAAAGGGGTGAAAATGGACGAAAAACCTTCTAGAAAAACCTTCTGAATTACAATTTCTACGCAGTCTCAGGAAGTACCCAACCGATTTCAAAAGTAATAGCTGGAAATTGATGATGAACGCCCTTGCTCCTATACAGAATCTATTTTATGTCGGCGTAACTACCATCTTGCGGTTGCATTTTAAAAAACGTTCTAAATTATGATTTTTGTGATACTGAAGGGGCTTGAAATTTGGCATGGTAATTATGAGATGTAAATACTCTCTGAGAAGAGTTCCTTAAAAATTAGAAATTTGAAAGGGGAGAAAATGAACGAAAAGAGTTCTAAAAACGTTCTAGCGATTTCTACGCAATCTCAGGAAATACAAACTGTTTTCAGAAGTAATGGTTTCAAGTTGATGGTAACAGTCCCCGCTCCAACATAGCCTATATTTTACGTTGTTGTCACTACCACCTGGGGGATACAGGAGCAAAAAATGTTCTAAATTGTATTTTTTGTGTTACTGAGGGGGTCTAACATTTTAAATTTGGAATGTTAATTACTTCAAAGATGCAAATGCTTTCTAAGAATTGCCGGAAGAAAATTCCAAATTTAAAAGGATGAAGTGAGCGAAAAGCGTTCTATAAGCGTTCTAAATTACGATTTTTATGCAATCGTATAAAATACGAAACCGATTTCAAACATAATGGTTACAAATTGATGGTGATAGAACCTGCTCAAACATAAGCTATATTTTATGTTCGGGGTTGCAGGAGCAAAAAACTTTCTAAATTGCGACTTCTGCGGTACTGAAGAGGCTAGAAACTTTAAATATAGCATAGTAGTTACTTATAAAATATAAATGTCCTCTAAGAACAGTCGAAAATAAATTCGAAATTAAAAAGGGGTGAAGCGAAGGGAAGGAGCTAAAAGCATTTTAAAAGAGTCCTAAATTACGATTTCTATGGAGTCTCAGGAAATAATAAACCGATTACAGAAATTATTGGTTGCGAATCAAGTGTGATAGCCCTTGATACTATACGGGCTTTATTTTATGCCGGTGTCACTACGACCTAGTTGGCAGGAACAACAAGAAAGCCTTTAAAAACATCTAAATTCCGTTTTCTATAGAATAGTAGGAAATACTTACCAATTTCAAGGTTAATGTTTCCAAATTAATGGTGACAGTCTCTGTTTCAACATTTTTCGAGACATTCTATTTCAACTCTGTTTCGGCATTCTATGTTGTTGCCACTAACACCAGAGAGGTGGTAGAGTGTTAGACAAGAAGCTTGGAATTTAACATGATGGTTAATTTTAAGATACAACTGTGTTAAGATGGTTTCTAAAAAAAATATAAACTTCAAATGAATACTGAAATGAGCAAAAAAGTCTCAAAATACTTTGTAAATTATCATTTAATTGGAATTAGTTTTAGTTCTTCATATTAATTAAAATCTCATTTCTGTCTATTGCACTTTTATAATGAAGTTTACTCAAACTGTGGCTTAATTTGTAATTTTTGAATTATTTCAAAAAGTGTTCTTCTAATAAAAAATAGTCATGCAAATATCACTTGGCATACTTCAACTATTATGCGAGCAAAGCCGCGGGGTTCTCTCTATTCTAAAAAAAAAGGAACTACCGCTGTCACCGCCGCCGCCGGTTTTGAATTTTTTGTGACCGGAGATCTTTCTTTGTTAATATTAAGAAAAATAATGCATACAAAAATATGAAAATCGGTAGTATTATGCAAAAATGTTTGATAAACACGCTGATGCAGACAGTTTTCAAATCGAAGAATTATTTTAAGAGATATTTAATGCTAAAGTTGGACAAAATCGTTCCACTAAAAAAGTTTTATAGGAGCAAAAACTATTCATGGGAATTTAATCCTTTTTAGATCATTTTATACGTTTGAAGTTCCCGGTGTGCAGACTGTATTTCTTTTTTAATTTGACACATTTTTTGAGGTTTTATTTCTATTTTAAATTCAAATTTTCAGCATTTCGAGAGATATTTTTTACTTATTTTAGAAAATTGTACTAATTTACCCTGTTGCCAACTGTATAAACAGCGCAAACAATAATGTTTGTTTCAAATAAAAAAAAATGATACGTGTAAATAAATTAAAAATTTTATTTACACGTGACTATTATAAACAGAAAAAATCATTTGGAATTAGAATTAAATAATTATATACAAAAAGCAGGAACTTATTAAAAATTACGTCATAAAAAGTATACACGTGAATTTTAAAAGAGAAAGGATATTGTAAAATAATAAATTCATTAACATGCGTTAGAAGTCTTAAATAGGATAAATTACGTCATATTTACGTCACATTACAGTTATTACATAAAATGAACACAAAATATTGCAAAACAGTTTAAATTTAGAAATTGCGCTAGACATTTATTTGATATTTTGAGAGGATACTTTTCAACTATTTTTGTTCGGAAAGCGCAAATAATATTTCATTTCTAACAAAAGTATTTTCACGTAAATATTTAAAAGAGAAAGAATAGCTTGGTCAAAATTACGTCAGATTAAAAACGATTAATTTAAAATGTCTCATTTAAAAGAACTTTCTTTTCACTTTGTTAAAAATTACCAAGAGACAAAGACTGTTTACTTAATTCCTTTTATATTAGCATATTTTGAAATGTTGTTACACGTGTCTACGTCATCAAGTATTTTTATTTCGACGTTTTATTTGTATTTTTACTAGTATCCGTCAGGCCGAAATGTCGGATCATGGAGGCGCATAAACTTGAAAGATATTTAAAAAATGTTTTATTTTCTAGATTGCTGTTTAATAGTATAAAAGTAAGTTTGAAATAACAATCTGCGATACATCATTTTAAAGTGTTTAACTCAGTCGTCAGTTGCCTCGGGTAATGCACAAATTCTAATCTGTCAGCAAATGTTCCCATACTTCTAATTTGTATAAAGCCTGTCCTTAGCGAAAATCGCTTCCATTAGAACTTTCTCTAAATGACAAACCTCAGTAAAAATGACATAAGTTGTTTTATGTGACAACACCTTTAGATGGATATCCACAGCAGTTTTTGACAATGTTAAACTCGAGAATCTATGTATGGTGGAAAGGTATGCAACAGTTAAAGGTAACTAACTTCGTGTGAATGAAGCTTTTTCTTCTTTCCAATATTTACAAATAGGTTTGATAAAAAAAAAAAAAAATTACAGTTAGAAATGGCTCATGATACTCAACAAAATGAACTGTTATGGCCTCGAGGTTGAAAACGTGGGCCATTTTATTAGGCAATATATTTCACCGTACTTACGTTTACCAATTCTCACTCCGTTCAGATCTTGGTATGTAGCATTATGCATAACCCTGCATCCAGCTGCTGAGGAAAGTCTAGACTGAAGTCCAGACGCGTGATCATCATCACTCAATCTTGCTATTTAATCATTGTGATCTGCTAAAATTCTTGTTTATTGATCCCCGCTTTGATTTAAGAAGTACTTCTTGATTATATTCTTTAGCTTGCTTGGTTTTGAGAAAAATACATATGGCACCTTCAAATCATTCAAGTTAGCCGGAAGCAGTATATCTTTGGTGAGAGGTAGTCAAAAACTTGACTCACGCAAAGTGAGTTCAGAATCTTTCGGAACTGTGCCTGCTGATCGTCGTTTTGTCTCAATGAGTTTGTTAATGTGAAACATTTTTTAAGTGCTCTAAGCATTTTTTGTCCGCGAAGAATCAAAATGACTTTTAAAGAATGTCTATTATATAGAGGGACGTCTTTCTAGCGATGTAACTACTTAATACGTGCAAGGATTTAAACAAATAAGCCTCTAAAAAGCTAAATGCTATCTATTTTACCTTCGCGATATCTTTGTTCAAGGTCAGCCATAAGGCGACATCCTATCATTGAAAATTCGTCAATAATGAGAAATAACACTGTATCCATTCTGAGCTGTAGATGCATTGCTGACTTTTTCAATTAGCGAACTATTTAAAACACGTTGGTTCTTTAAGCACTGGGTACCTTGTCTTTGACATTAAATGCAGCAGTACCTGTTAGTGTCAAAAGAATGATAGCTTCTGATCCTAACTGCTCTATGATTTTTTTACTAATTTCTTTGATTTTTGTACATTTTACAGCTCTTCCTTTTCCAATAATAAAAGTTGATTTAGGGAAAGGGCATAGCCGGATAAGCATTGGAAACATGCCTTTCAATCAAATTTCAAGATTTTTTCCCCAGATGTGGCTACATATCTGACAATATATTTCCCCTATTATCACCCAATAAATATTGATATTTAATGATATAAAAATGTTTTTTTAAAAGACGGATTTTCTCAAAAACTGCTGCACTGAATTTCATGCCATTAACTGAGGATATATAGATACCAAAGATGCATAACTGGTAATTTTTGTATAATTTTCTGTTTATAAAAACTGTGTGAAACAACAAAATAAAAATTTAAAAGAATAAAAATAATATCTTATAGTTATCCGAAAATTACCATTTTCTTGTAAAAAAATTCCCCATATGTGCCTGTATATTCTATATAAACGCCGAACGTTTGCGTTGGGTACTACATATAAATATTTACAAAAATATATATTAAAATTGTTGAAATTCGTTTTAAGGCGTTATTTGGGGCGGAGCTACTGAACTTCGACACCCGAAGTATTTTTGGAATAAACAGTTACAGAATTGCTGTATTTTAAATTTTAATGAACACACGAGCAACATTCTCAACGCTGTCGATATCAAAATGAACATGAAGTTGAAAAACAATCCCGTAAGGCATGGTGACGTCACGGCGACGTCGTTGTGAAGTCACACTGTGATTTTGTGACCGTCGATGTGACGTCACGTGACGTCGATGTGACGTCATAGTGACTAGATTGCGAGGTCGTTATGGCCGTTTTAGAGGTCGTTTGTGACGTCACATTGTGACCACTCTGTGAAGTCACGGTGTGACAAATTTGTGAAAAGTGTGTCATTTGGGACTATTTTGGCATTAACTTTGTGACGAACCTGTGACGAAAGTGACAATGCTTTGAAGTCACATTGTGACCAATTTGTGAAATATGTGTCATTTGTGACGAACTTGTTATAAACACTGTGATGACTTCAAATGAAAATCAAATTTCAAATTAATTGCTTAAAAGGCGCAAAGGCGAACATAGTGAAAAAGATTCCATGCTGGGACTCGAACCCGGGCCATCAGTATAGCGCACTGACATTCTACCGACTAAACCACATGGAACGATACCCGGCCTGGAAAATTTCACACTATTACATGTTGGCAAGGCTATAAACGCAGCACAAGATGGAATATTTATCGTGAGCCACCGACATGGAGCAAACACGAAACTTAATTAAATCGAGCATCGATTGAAACTATATTAATACTTGGAAATTTTTCCAGAGAGAAACATTCGCCTTGCATACAGTATTTCAAATGAAAATCAAATTTCAAATTAATTGCTTAAAAGGCAACGTTAATTTGAAATTTGATTTTCATTTGAAATACTGTATGCAAGGCGAATGTTTCTCTCTGGAAAAATTTCCAAGTATTAATATAGTTTCAATCGATGGTGGATTTAATTAAGTTTCGTGTTTGCCCCATGACGGTGGCTCACGATAAATATTCCATCTTGTGCTGCGTTTGTAGCCTTGCCAACATGTAATAGGGAGAAATTTTCCAGGCTGGGTATGGTTCCATGTGGTTTAGTCAGTAGAATGTCAGTGCGCTAAACTGATGACCCGGGATCGAGTCCCGGCGTAGAACATTTTTCACTATGTTGGCCTTTTCGCCTTTTAAGCATTTAATTTGAAATTTTATTTTCATTTGAAATATTGTATGCAAGGCGAATGTTTCTCTCTGGAAAAATTTCCAAGTATTAATATTGGGATGATTCTTGTCGTAAACACTATGATAATTTTAAAGTAAAGTTTTGTTTGAAATATAAAATCTTATCTTTTTACCGTACTTTTTAGCAAGATATCCCTATTTTGGAGTCCTATTCTCCTATAATATTTTTAATTTTCCATTTAAAAAACAATGCTTATCAACTGACATCTTTTTTTGTTAAGTTCTAAGCTTGATCTTGAATTCAAGCTTAATATTAAGAATGTGTAAGCTTTTTAATTTTTGTGATTTGTCATTGCTTTACTAAATACGAGCATGGAGTCTAACGGACATTAATACAACTGTTATTTATAGAACGACACGATAAGCCCTATTTATTTAATTTTTTTCCCCCGTATATATTGTATTTTGAGAATATGAGCTAATTAGATTTGGTATGTTTTATAGGAAAAGACTGATCTGGTAAATAGAAACAACAACTAAGATATATCATGCATTAAGCATAGATTATAAAACACTTTCCAACTCTTCCTGAATGTTTTAACAAGATAACTAACTAAACATGAAAACGCATAAAACATTGAAAAACTGATTTCAGCAGTTACCATCCATACCCAGATATGTTTTCCAATTCTTTTAAACAGTCCTGTATTTGATCTGTAGATTGATATATATATACTATATAATGGAAAAATTTAGTTTATCAAGGAAACGCATAACAGGTTGAAATTCTCTTTCAGCAATTTATACTAATATATGGAAACATACTTAAGTAATTTTGTACAACCCTGTAGTTTACCTAGAACCTTTATTACGCGCCACTATTTAGTTAGAATTTAATTCAAACTAAAACACTCTTAAAACTGCTGAAATCACATTTCCAGATATTATAATCTATAGACGGCAACGTATCCAATTCTTTGCGTGACCCTTTATATCATTTTATCTATATTCTATAAACATTTCTTAGTAAATTAAATACAGTGCAGCGTAAAAATGCATGACTTATTTAAAAACCACCTTTAAGCAATACCCAGTAACCCTTACGAATACTTTTGTATAGTCCTGTATATGAATTATAGCCTATATATATACACCATATACTATGCATAAATGTAGTGAATCATAAAAGCGCATATCATAATTAAAAATGCATTTCCAGCAACCATTGCTAATGAACAGTACTTCGGATACAATATAGTATCTGAAATATTTTGTGTGTCCCTGTAAATGCTATATACACTTCGTATTATACATGAAATAATTCATAGTATGTAAACCTCAACGACGTGTATCAATTTCATTACATATCAAATAGATTAACATAAATATAGTACGCCGCAAACAATTCCCTCCACCCCTATATCATTATGTATTGGAATTCCTTTTTTAGCCCTGTAAATAAACAATAACTATTCTATGCATTGCATATTCTACGGAATGCACATTTTAGTGCGCTTCATAAATGCATATCAATTTTATTCTGTTTGAAAGCGTGTAAAATCATTAAAAATCATTTGAAACGATTTTTTTTCCCCACAGGCTGTAATGTAATGGAGTACTTTTGACTGTCCCTGTAAATGAACTAAACATGCTACAAACTTCATTACAAATAGGGACCTTGCTATGGTAAACGTTAATAACATCCAAAAATTCCAGGTCAATCCGAGTATATTTACGCGATTTAGAGCGCGGACAGACGGCTAGACAAACCGAAGTCATAAACACTTTCCAACTTTATCGGGCCTGAAAAACACTTTATTTCAATGCTTAAATATTATTTTTTTATTTTTTAATGCCAATAAAATAAATAAAAACGTAGAAAATGAGTTTACAATCAAAGAAAATTTAATAACTGATTCTGAATGTCTACAATTAAATGTTTGATTAAAATCACAAACAGCAAAAAAAATGCTTAAATACAATTCAAAAAATAAATATATCAATTTGAAAAACACTAAATAATTAGTGTTTATAATTGTACTATTAAACAACAACAAACTACAATAGATGAATTAAATGCATTTAACAATTTCTCAAAAACTTTCCACATGTGATAAGGAATTCCTATTATTTTATAATTTTGGCAAATGTTAAATCCGAAAACATTGGTATGAAGATTTAAGATTTTAAATACTAATTTAAAATATTATTAGCAATGAAAAAAAAATTCTTTCAAAAGTAAAAAGACTTTTTCCCAGTATAATGTTAATTTCAAAATTGAAACAGTTTCCTAATATCATTATAATCGAATATTATATTTAACTCCAAAATATTAATGACGATAAATACTGTGTTAGAATCAGTCTCTGCATCAGCTTTTTTTTTCTTCTAGCGATGGCAGATTAAGATATTTTACAGCACCGAATCGGAAAAGAATACCAGATCAGTCCCATTGCATATAATATACTACAACTATTTAACTCATTATAATGATCTATCAAACGGAAATAAAAAATTTAAATTAAATATGACATACCTTTTAAGTTCCATAAATAGTTTAATAATATCCGTGTTTTATCCTAAATTGTCAGACATATTTCTGACAAAATTGTCAGACATACTTCCCGCGTCAAAAGTTCTGATCCTTATTTTATTCTGCGGTTTAATCGAGCGCAGACGATATTGAAGCAAGCAGGTGCTTATACTGCATTATTATAATTTTTTTTTGTAGACAACAGATTTTTAGAGTTTAAATGCGCAATCATTTTATCTTTATGTGAGTGTAATGAAAATTTTCTATTTGAATGAAACACCTGCCTTTTTTCTTTCTTTCTTTTTTTTTTTAAAGTAAAGTTTGTTTTACACGTAATAAATACGAATTAGGCACCTTCTTAATAAATGAAAAGAGAGTATACAGGATAAAAAAAAATTTCTTTGTTAATCTGTTATTTTTTTTTATATTCATTTTCTGTAGAATAAAACAATTTGTAAAATAGCTTTTTTTAAAGTCGTATCTCTAAAACACGAATTTAAAATACGAATCATTATATCATGGGTTTTGTATAAAATTTGTATAAATATTTTTTCGGAAAATGCTAATTTTATTTAAAAAGTCTGAAAGAAGTAGAATTTTTTAAAAAATAGTTATTTAAAATAGTTAAACACTAACAGGAAAAAAATATGACTTGAATGCAAATTCTAAAGCAAGAAATGCATATATGACTAAACTCTGAATACTCTTTCTACGTGCTCATTAAAAGCTACAGACTTAACTGTAATAGAAAATTTTAGTTTGAAACCACAGAAGTGTTTCAAATACCACTGGCTGACAAAAAAAAAAAAAAAAAAAAAAAAAAACCTTCCTCCCTGCAAACTAAATATGTAAAGTGTACAGATTTAATATTCCTAATTCTAAATATGTTATCCAAATTGCTCCAGTACGTACCATTTTTCCGAGAAACACTTTTATAATAATAACAATCAGTGAAGGATTAAATTGCAATGGTAGATAAAATTGAAATCATAAAAAAAGTATACTTTCACTGTCTTAGATAACAAATTGATAAAATATAGCATGAAAATCTAGTTTGTTGATACTTGTACCGTGCATTTTCCTTTTTATGCCCCCCCCCCCTCCCCACCTCTTTTCGTGTCCGAATTTACTATTTCCTACCCACTAATATGTTTTCATTCTTTATGTTCCTGTAACTCGGGCATGTTTAAAATATTTCTGTACATTTTCAAAGATTTTTGATGTTCATGTTTTTGTCACACTGTGACTTACAATATGGTGGTTTTTTTTTTGTCACATATGTGACGTGACGTACGTTACATGCAGTGACATAACAGTGACGTCACAATTTTTTTTTTTTTAATTGCCAGAAAATATAATTTTACATAAATAACATGTTTTGAATATTTTTTGTAATTTTTTAAAGTTTTCTAAGAAGTTCACATCTCAGTCACAATGTGACATCACTGAGTGGTGGCATTTTGGTCACAGATGTGACGTGACCACAGTGACTCACAGTGACGTCACAACGACGTCACCGTGACCATGCATGCTATGAGGGATGCTTATATGCTTAATGGAATCTAAAATACATCAGTTGACACATTTTCTGCTGACTTTGTTCCAAAAATTCTTCGGATGTCGAAGTTGCGTAGCTCTGCCCCAAAACACGCCTTAAAATGAATTTCAATAATTTTACTATACATTTTTGCAAATATTTATATGTAGTACCCAACGCAAACTTCCGTTATTTATACAGAATATGCGGTCACATATGGGGAATTTTTTACAAGAAAATGGTAATTTTCGGATAACCATAAGATATGAATTTTATTTTTTTTAATTTTTATTTTGCTATTTCACACAGTTTTTATTAACAGAAAATTATAAAAAAAATTACCCGTTATGCATCTTTGGTATCTATATATCGTGAGTTAATGGCATGAAATTCCGTGCAGCAGTTTTTGAGAAAATCTGTTTTTTAAAAAATTGAAAAAACATTTTTATCTCATTAAATATCAATATTTATAGGGTGATAATAGGGGAAATACATTGTCAGATATGTAGCCCAACCTGGGAAAAAAATCAGGAAATTTGATTGAAAGGCATGTTTCCAATACTTATCCGGCTATGCCCTTTGTAACCTTTGTTTGCAAAGACAAAAGCTGTTCAGTGCATAACTGAAGGCGGCATAATTTGTTGTTCTTTATAATAATTCAATAATGTTAAAAGTAAAGAGAAACCATTGGATAAGAGAATCTACGGTAAAGATAAAGAATTACCCCCGGATGTATTTGATAGATTTCGATTTTTTTAATTTAGCTCCGATCTTTGAGAACTTGACACATCGAGTTAGCGGCAGAAAACTTCAACGGTCCTTCAAAAACTTGCTTGTCCGGCACAGCCCACACTTATTTAATATGGCAACAGGTAAAGGTTTCTAACACGTATGTAACACACACTCATAGATAGTCTGCTATACTCCTCTATCAAACTTGATACCTTTATTTATCTGAGTTGTTGTTATATCGTTATTATGAAAATATTAGGAAACATCTGGGTTATTTTTATGCGACTTTTCCTCATAGAATTAAGCTGAATAACTCTATACATTTGAATTACTTTCTTTTAACCGTCATGTTCGAAACTTCTGTGTATAACGTTGCACATATAAAATATGTATATTTCTTAAAATGTACACTAAATCTAGGCAGCAGATTAAAAAAAATCAGGGATTAATTTATGACTTTTAGTGAACATGATTTCTCACGAATTATCTTTCATTGTTGTATCCATTTTTCCGATCATAAGCATAAGCGATCATAGTCATATACATTAACGTCGCATTTATCGCTAAGCTTCGAGACATTTGGACGAAATATAGCCAAATTTGGCGACCAAAAATATGTCGTCACAAATTAAGTCAGTTTGGCTGTATCTGACTAATTTGGCGAAATTTCCATTGAAATTCAGTACTGATAATTCTTCTCTAGCCGGGTTCTTCGCATTTTAACTCCGTGTTCTCCAGTAAAATTAGCTAAAATCTTAAAACCAAGAAATATAGAAGCTACCTTTTCCAACCCGTACAGGAGTTTTTTATTTTGTAATCTACATATTTCTGTTTTCTAGTGTACATCTTGACAAAAAAATGCTTATATCATTTACTTCAGAATGTTCACTTGCATTTCATTTAAAATATATTCCCTTACGATGAATTAAAAAAAAAAAAAATTAGTAATCGTCAGTAATTGGGACAGCTACCAAATTGTTAAATTTGCGCATAAAAGAATGCTCAGTAAATTATGAATTTGTCTACAAACCCGATTACGAAAATTTCCCAATAGAAACATATATTCGTCTGAATACAAACACACATGCATAAGGATACACACATATAAGTAATGCATACATGACATCATATTTTTCTCGATTTCTTTGAGTATCACTCGTAGCCATTCAACTAATGCCCAAAATCGTATTTTCCGTATTCGATTTTCTTTTCGTTTCTCTTAATTTAAAATTCAAAATGAATTGCATCGATTTGGAAGCTTACAAAGAATGAAAAGTTCGAAAAAACTAGTGGTTGTTCCATACGTAGAACGTAAAACTTCTGAAAGGGGGGGGGGGGGTGTCAATCTATATCCCAGGTCGCCAATGTATGAACATCGACTTCAACATTCGACTCCATAATGATCCGTATGAGGTTAAAATGCATAATTTACAGCAATGGAGCTAATGTTTTAATTAATAACGGGGTGAATCTCGCCGAATTTCGACGAAAGAAATTATTTAAAAACGAACTCATACATAGGTTACTACTTAGTCTCTTAAAACAAATATTATTTTTAACTCAAAGTTACCAAAATACTAATTCCATACACTTCGACTGTTCAAAATATTAAAAAATTAAATTGCATTATTTAAATAATGCAATAAATATTCTGAGTATGCCCATGGGCATACTCAGAATATTTTGAAAAAAATACCAATTAAACTACTTATGTATGTAATAAAGGATCAGTCAAATTTAGCGGCGAAATTACAGTAGAATGTCTGTAAAAAAATAAAATACTTTCGAGTATTTGGCGCGAAAAGAGGAAAGCGTCACGCGATTTGGCAAGCAGTACTTTTCCTCGCCAAAAGCAAACGATTTTAATGCATCTGAAAATTGTTTGTTAATTGATTTTTAGAATGCGTGTAAAAAGTATTTAATGAATTTAAACATAAAAAATGAGAGAGTTTAATAAATACATTTTTTCGTATTACATATTTATGTTGCTTGTTAATTAATTTTATTACTTTAAAAACTATTTCATCTATAAAAAATACCTTCATATATTTAAGCGTATTCCAAAATAGAGGCAAGATTCATTTAGCAGTTATTCATTTCAAACCAAGGAATTCGTCGTTTCCAGAGCAACGAAATTGAACCGACAGGCTCAATTGGACTTAATTTTGAGATATTGAAACAATTTTAATTTTGTTTTAATTCATAAAATTTGATATTTAACTTTCATTATAAATACATATATGACAAAACTATAGCTAAATCAAACTAAAACTGATAAAACTACAGTTATTTAAGTTAAATTTATTTAAACAAGTTCAATATGAAATATTTTTATCTTAAAGAGTATTCGACATGAAAAAGTATTTTTCGAAATTTCATTTCATCGCCAACCGATGATAAATCGCCAAATAAACGAAAATTTCATTATTTTTTTACGAATGTTCTATCGGGGTTCCGCCAAAATTTTTTTTATAAACACATATATCCACATGTGACGATCACTCTGTTATTTTTTCAGATTTTTCTGAATATGCCCGTATGGAGACCTTCCTTGTGAGTCAAAGTTTGCCTAAACCGAAAGAGAATTCTATTCAATATTACAGAGATTCTTCATTATTTTGTGAAATAATTTAAACCGTACTGGAAAAACGAAATCTGCTTAGGGATAAGGTTTCTTTCGTATAATATTGTTCTAAGTCTTTTTATTATATATACAGATTCAGGCCCAAGCGCAATTTTTCTCTTAGTGATTTATTATTTAAAATTAAGCGAAAAAAGTAAATTTTACCTCCTCTTTTTTTAAATCATCTACGACGACGAATTTTTTCGGAAAGGTGGAGCAAAGGCCCGCCCTTCCTTGCCCCCTTCTTTCCCTCCCACCAATTCCCGTGACATGCACTTTATTATTTGTAAATCTACTAAACAGAAGTTGATAGTAAGATTAGTTTGCCTTGATTTCTCATTGCCTGATTTGCCATTTTCTTTATTGTACCATCGAAAAGCGTATAAAATTATGCATACAATTGAACCAAATTATTTGTGCTTTTTTTGGCTTTGGCCAACAGGTCCCCTAGAATTTGGAAATATTGCGCGGTAAAAGGGCTCTGTGATAGCGATTTTTGTGTACTTTTCTTGATTTTTCGTAGTTCTATTGTCCATCGGCGGCTCGTGCAGCGGCGGGAACTTGCTTCCTGCTAAGCCAGCTATTTGCAAGCAGCTGATAACAACAGAATAAGGAAAAACTATTAATTTTAACAAATATCATGATATAGTTTAACTCGTTTTTAGCTCGTTTAATTGACTGAAGCAGAAATTTAAGATGAAAATCAAAGTTGGTATAGTATTGAACTAATAATATTGAAGTATTAACATGTGTAACTAGTTTTTGAAATATTAAGATGCATAAGATAGAAGAAAGTTTTGGGATTAGCACATCCAAATAGTTTTTTTTTTTTTTTTTTTTTTTGGTAAATATTATCACAGGGATTGAAGACCATTCAAAAAATGAAAAGAAAGAATTGGAATATTTATGTTTCCGTAATTAGCTGAAGAGAAAACTGGGTTTCCATTCTTTCGAAAGTTTTCACCATGAAAAGTGAGCCCTTAACGAAAATTGATATTTGTATATGAAATTTATTCGTACTTTTTATATACTAAATAACAAGACAGTTTTCATCTTTCATAGTTGCTATTTACTATTATTTCTGCTTCTTTATTTTGTAGTATTCCAAACAGTATTCTTCTAAAAAAGTTTTTTTTAATTAACTTATTATTGTTATTTTCGTCTAATACCATGTGCTGCGGCTTTGTGTTTTACTTTTGTATTGTAATGTTACATATTAAGACTGATAATTACTATAAAATTGAAATATCCATGATTTTAGAATTTGCCAAATGCAAACCCAAAGATGAGATTTAATTTAGAATCTGTTTTTAAAACACTTTAAATTAATATCTTAAATAATTATTAATAGTATGTATAAAAAGTACGAATATTTAAAAAAATTAAGACCATAAATCAAGCAATTTTTTATGTGTGTATATGTGTGTGTGTGTGGGAGGGGGAGGGGGCGCCACGATGGGTGCTCGCACGGGTGCCCAAATGTCCTTGGGCCGGCCCTGATGATACTCTTGGTATAAAAGTTCTTCACAGTTCTGTTTCACACCCCCAGTCGAACAGTCTTTCGGAACGTATAAACACCTCAATTAAATACTCTGTTACAAGAAGGTCATTCTTTTGAAAATGCAATTTTTATACACAAATCTCTTTACAATGGTTCAAGACATTCTACTACATTATTTCCCCCTAATTTGCTTCATTTTGGTCGTGAACATTCATTAATCTTTGGCACTTTTGATCATTCTTGTAATCAACCTTTTCTAGATAAACATATTGAAATTTATAAACTACTAGAAGACTTGCGCAAAATTTATGAAAAAGCCTATTCTAACATTAAATCTGCTCAAGATAAAAGATATAAAATGTACAGTCTAAAAGCTAAATTAAGAAACATCTGTTTGAAGACATTGTATAAACAGTTGACAAATTTAAACCTAGATATACAGGACCATACATAGTTACACATAAACATTCACCTGTGTCTTTCTCGATAAAAAGATTACATACTGATGATTACATTGCTGATGATACAGCATTTCGTGTGCACATAGATAGATTACTCCTTGCACCACCTAGTTATGGACATTTGTTTGATCCTTCAAGTCATGTTAATAACAGTAATTTCACTAGTAACTTTCAACCACACACTTATAATTTAAGACAAAGATAATCGTTTATTATTTACAAGACTTATTTTGAATTTATGTATTGTGACACTATGTTGTTAATCTCCGGCCAAGATTATACATGTGTTGTTTATAGGTGATCTTTGACAATGTTGTGGCTGGTCCATGAGTGTGTTGCTTCGAAGATCATGTGTGAACAATATTCTGTGTCACTTTGCATTTTTCTCTCTCTCTATTTTTTTTACGCACGTAAGCTAAGCAAAACCAGCTAACTTTAAATGCTTTCACTTTTAGTTACAACTTAACAGTAACAAGTCTAGCTAGATATTCTTTTGTCATTAAAAAAAAGAAAGGTTATAATTTTTACGTGTCACTTATATCTGTTGTTAAAAAAAAGTTAAAAATAAAAAAAACACCCTTCAATTAAATTCAATACCTGCTTACATGACTTGAACATAATTTTACAAGATTATGACACTTCGTCTCTCACCACTTTAGGATTGTCCTTTTTACAAGTCTGATATTTACAACTTAGTATTTTTTTCACTTTTTATAATCATTGCCCCCAAGAAGTCGTGAATCGTTCAAAATTGTTGCCCTATGGTTCACGTGACACAGTGATGAGAGACATCTTTCACGTGAATTGGTTTTCCAATTCAAATTACTTACAAAGAATTTATTTGAGATACTGAATCGCGCTCCTTTCGCAGATCACTGTGATCTACTGGGGAGCGAGGAGGCTCATGTTGTGCTCAATGTGAGTCATCCTTTTTATTCCCTCTTCCTCTAGGGCTGAGGTCTTAAACCGAAGCCATAATACTTGTTGGCATACAAGAATTAGGACCACCCCTTTTTATGGGCGTGCTTTAGGTACCTCTTTATTTTGTGGTCCTGTGCCATGTGCACGAATTTTCAATTTTTACATTTATTCTCTTCATGTGTACATTTAAGTTTTTGCTACAATTACTCATACTTTATAAATTTTTCATTTTATTTTTTTAGTGTACTTGAATTGTGTTTTTTTATTATTTCTTTTAAAGTCTTGCAAATGTGTAATTACATGGCTGATCCCAAATAGGGTCAAAGTTAAAAAAGTGAGTCTTGGTACCAAGGACGAAAAAAATGATTGTTCACTGACTTTAAAGTTGCAATGGATCCAAAGACTTAAGCAACCTAGTTGAATGCATGCTTTACATGCATATAACTGTTAAACATATATTTTTTTCGTTTCAAATTGCAAGCTCATATATAAACATTTTCTAATGTGTTTACTTTGTAAAACTGTGTTTGAAGATTTACAATTTGAAAATGGACAATTTGTCTGTTTTTCGATAAAGCTGCAACGTACCGTCACAGCTTTTTCTCGGTTGCCCCGGTGAGATATGTGGCAGATTTATCTGCAACATATCAATTTCATCCCCCGTTTCTCAAAATCTACTTTTAACAAGTAAATTCATTATAGTAATTCTTTTTCTAAAACAATTCATACTTCTACATTCATTTAGTTTTTTTTTCTTTTCCTTTCACAAGGAACTTTTCTCAACACATATAAAGATTTATGGTTTCATATATTTTGTTTCACTTATTCAAAATTCTCATTCTCGATTATTTATTTAGATTTCCATTCCTAACGGTTTTTATTTGAATGCAATCACGATCAAATTTAACTCCGTACAGCTGCTCTTTCCGTTAACCGTTCATTTTTCTTTAACGTATTTCATTTGCTCTATAAATAAACTACTCTCATTTCCTATTAGAACTTGACGGGTAAAAAATGAAATAAAGAAAAGATGTATTTATTGGAATTGCAGTTATAAATTATATCTTCAATTATCATTATGCTTTCTACAGTTCACATACATTGATTAAAGATTACTCAATCACATTTATCTGCAATCTGTTTTTTTAATGTAAACAAAATCGAGACTTGTTGTCGCTCTTAGTCTTGAAACATGTAGGGTTGCTTCACATCCTGTGGCTGCGCCGAAAGGCGGAGTTGCTACGTAATTTGTCTGCTATTCCTGTCGCCAATGCTTTGTCTTTGTAATATAGGTGTCAAAATCTTGATTAGTTGGCGATAATACAATATGCCAAAACATATGAGTTCAGTACGCAGTATGCAGGAGTTCGCCCCTGACCGCCTGACTGGAAGGTCCGTTAAAGGACCGCTGTTGTTTTCTTTTTTTTCTCTGTGACGATGTGTAGCAGTGATGAAACGAATTTGTTTATACACATCGAGATACTTAATGTGTCCTTCTGTGTTGCTTTATATCCGAAGCCCCATTTTTTATGAGATATCTTCCGTTGTTTTTGAACCTAAATAAACAAGTGATTGTACTTTCATCGATATGTTGGAGTTTTTTTTAATCATCTTTTCAGTGAACCCGAGAACCACCATCTGATGCGATCCCCTTGAGAATATGCATATATTTAATTAAAACAAACAGAATGGAAACATCGCAATATTTGGATGTCCACTATGTATCGCCACTATGTATACCTTAGTATCGCAAGTTCTATTCCCTTTCTGCCTCTGTAATGGAAGTTGTCACCGAAGACCGAACCGCAGCAGACTCAAGTAATAATGCGAGAATAACACTGAGTGTTTATAATGTAGTTATATTACTATATCTATGCGTGTACCACTCCGGGCACTACTTGGATTTAGGCCCGGATCCGAGCAGATTTCTAATCTAGACCATGAAACCTTTAGAATAAGAGATAAAAAGTAAATAGAAACACGATTTCCTTTAGTTGGATTTAGCATGCTACTTCACTGTGAAAAGTGTTTATAGCCCCTTAAACCACTTTTAAACTCCTTAAACTGTTTCGAAAAAGGAAACTTTAGTTACTGAACAACTAAACGCTAAAAGTCGATAAAAACAAATGATCAACGAAAGTAGAATTAGCTATATTTCGTCACATCCCCCGCATCCCCCCCAAATCCCTCTTGTAATGCATATTGAAATATTTTCAATTTGTAAATATGTACTAAATTTTATAATTTTATAAATAACTAAGGGGCTCTGCCCCCTGCAAGCTACGTTCAGACACAACTAGACCAACTAGGTACCAACCCCGGTTCAGACACCGCAGAATCTAAAAACACGCTAATCTAATGGGTTTTAAAGATATTAGAGAAGATTGAATTATACTGAAAAAAGCTGTGTAGATCTCCCTGTAAACGGGTTTCCATTCAGTTCCCTTTGATTGCAAAAATTTAAGGGCGAATGAGTTGCTGTTAAGACATCCAATGGTTGTTTTCGTTTTTGATTAAAGAGGATCAGTTAAACATTTGAAAAGAAGCTGAAATAAAATGAATTAAGTATACAGAGTCTTTGTCTCCCGGTATTTTAAAACAATCTCTATAACAATAGCCTAAATCATGTGACTATCATCAACAGTTCCGGGCGGACCATTTCGCTTTTTATACTCTAGGTGCCATTTTGGTACTTTAATGTTTTAGCCAGGCACAGGTGATAGGTTGCCAAATATTATTCTATCGCCATCATTTCACGTATATTATAATAGTTCAAATCATCAATTGCCATAAACAAATACGGTCTGAATTCTTCGCCTTTCATATGAAAGTTTGCCGCAGATGTCATATACGCCCAGGGCTGGCTTTTTGCCGGCAGAAATGGGTTTCTGCCCTGCCAGTGGCAGAAAGTGGTTATAACCGGTTTTAACCGGCAGAAATTGGCAACAACTGGCATAAACACATTTCATACATAATCTGAGATTTTTTTAGTAGTATTAAATTCTTTAAGTACATTTTTTTTTTCCAGTATAAATAACAAAAGAATATTGTGGGTAGTTTTAATTAAAAAATAAATAGATTTGTATTAGAAAAAATGAGTTATATAACAGATAAAATTTTTGTTATAATATTATTGTATAATTTTATATGTAAGCAATTATTAGAGTATTTTAAAATTTCAGTTTAAAAATCAAATAGAAAACTATATCCAATACTTATTTTAAATTAAACAATGAAAAGAAAAGGAAAATAATACTTACTGAGAATACCTTTCCGTTATTTAACATAATAATTTAATAATAACAGTAAAAAAATATCTCTCATAGAAATGTTACAGTTATATATGAATCTAGTAAGTGCATGGATTTAAAAAACATTTCATTTAAATACAATATTCAAAGGAACAAATCTGACTTTTTTTTTTTTTTCAAATTTAAGTCTGTTAGTTGAAAATATTCCAACCACATTTTTCACTTACAACACAAACAAATACAAAGGTTCAAAGAAGATTTAATACAGTAATAACCGACTACCATATGCTAGCTTAATTACTTCATCCTAAGTATATGGGATCAAAATTGACATATGAACATAAAGAAAAGGCAAGGAAATTGCTTTCTGATATTAATCCCAATTTTGTGCCATATATAATATCCTTTGAAGCAAAATTGACTCTTGTCCCAGAAACACATTTCTCGAAGGAAGACCTAGAAAATGTCTTGCCTTTTGTATGGTGGTCGTCTTTAAAAATGAATACTGGTGAAAATGAGGATTTTCCAAATTTTGCATCCTCAATAATGACATTGCCAGCAACTAATGACAGTCTTGAAAGAATATTTTCGAACTTTTATTTTATTCAGAACAAATTAAGAAACAGTCTGTGTTCAGAAAGATTAGCAAAATTTGTCCTGTGCTATGGAATGTTCTGTGGAAAAAGTAATAGTATATTTTAGTTGCAATTTTGTTCTTTCAATATTTGTAAAATAATTGTACAAGATAGTTCATTAATTTTTTTTTTCTATTAGGGTCACCCGGGGGCAATTCCTGGCCAAAAAGCATCAACATCTAATTATTATAAAAACTATTAAAGGTGAAACAGCACCGAAAACTGGCGATATGAAGCAATTAAAATAATAAAACTTTGTAAAAAATCACCATAAAATTAAAACAAAACACAGGACGCGTTTCGAGCTAAAAACATAACAGCTCGTCATCAGCTAAGCATACACGTGTCCGAAAACGAACAAGTTCAAAAATGAACTGAAGAAAAAGAATGTTGCGAAGAATGCGACAGATGGCGCTACCTGATAGAGGGATATGCAAAAGGAAATGTGTTGAAAAAAGATAGAAGAGAAAATGAAATGGAAAAAATGGAAATAAAAGAAAAAATAAAAATAAAAGAAGTAAATAAAAAATATAAATAAAAATAATAAATAAAGAACTATAAAAGAACAAGAAAAAAATCCAAATTATTATTATTATTATTATTATTATTTTTTTTTTTTTACAAAATAAAAAGAAAAGAAACAAGAGAAAAGGGAAAAGAATTACAAAATTAATTTCCACGCTGGAGATAGGAAAGGAGATGATGGGAGATCATTGACAAGATTAGCAGAATTTTTAGAAATAAAATATGCTTCATGAAAATCCAAGTGAGAGGGAGAGGCAGGGGAAGATATAATTTTGGCCATGGAGAAATTGAAACAATGACTCGATTGCTTCTCACTGTTGGTCTTCCAGTCATTGTTTCAATTTCTCCATGGCCAAAATTATATCTTCCCCTGCCTCTCCCTCTCACTTGGATTTTCATGAAGCATATTTTATTTCTAAAAATTCTGCTAATCTTGTCAATGATCCCCCATCATCTCCTTTCCTATCTCCAGCGTGGAAATTAATTTTGTAATTCTTTTCCCTTTTCTCTTGTTTCTTTTCTTTTTATTTTGTAAAAAAAAAAAAAAAATAATAATAATAATTTGGATTTTTTTCTTGTTCTTTTATAGTTCTTTATTTATTATTTTTATTTATATTTTTAATTTACTTCTTTTATTTTTATTTTTTCTTTTATTTCCATTTTTTCCATTTCATTTTCTCTTCTATCTTTTTTCAACACATTTCCCTTTTGCATATCCCTCTATCAGGTAGCGCCATCTGTCGCATTCTTCGCAACATTCTTTTTCTTCAGTTCATTTTTGAACTTGTTCGTTTTCGGACACGTGTATGCTTAGCTGATGACGAGCTGTTATGTTTTTAGCTCGAAACGCGTCCTGTGTTTTGTTTTAATTTTATGGTGATTTTTTACAAAGTTTTATTATTTTAATTAACTATTAAAGGTATTGCTTCCAATTTTTTTTGCAGAATAAGCCCCCCCCCCCCCCTTTGATGGCTATATTATAAAATGCTTACTTAAATATATATGCACTTATAATTAAAATTATTATTTTTAAATGACCAAGAATTACCCCGAAAGTGGGGTAATTCTTGGTCACTTCTGGGGTAATTATCGGTCAGCATCCTTTTTCATGTAAATAAAGTAGTACAGTTAATTTTTTTATGACTGAGTAATAAAATAAGTAGAATCAATCTTCTAAAAGTTTTGCTCATCTCATAATTGTGGAATAATAAAGCATAGACTTTGTTTTGGGCATGAATACAAAGTTATTTGATGTGCAATAGACTCTTATACATTTTACAAAACATTAATTAGCCAAAGAATTTTTATGCATTTTTACAGCATTAAGCAGTATTTATCACTTTATTAGTATCGACTGTGAATGGATTTATTAATAACTTGCAAATTTATTGGTCCATAATAATATATTTGTTGCATAGATGTTTTTAGATGGTAATAGATGAAATTATTAGATTAAAAAAAGATTAACTTTATTAACAAGAGAACAGCATGGTTGAGCGAGAGATGGCGAAGGAATCAACAACAAATCAGTTAGGGGAACGGTTACAGTTAAAGCTAATATCGATTACGATTAATTAAGGTTATGGAAACAGTTAAATATAAATACATGGTACATGACATCTCCTTTTTTTTTTCAATTAATGCACATATAAGGGAACATACAAAAATAAATCAATAATACAGAATTACTAAAGTTAAAAATATTAAGAAATTAAATCAATAATACACAATTGCTAAACTTCAATATATTACGAAAGTCTTAAAGTTTATACATAGTCTTTAAAACGTTGTGGAGTTTTAATTTGTCGACCTACGCGAGTGGATCGAGCAGGAGCAGTAACAGATGATTGAATCTGAGGCAATGTAGCAGAACTACTAATAGATGGTTGCGTAGAGGCTACTGAAAATGCAACATTGTTATTGCTCGTTGGAGTTGCAAGTAGATCTTCGGCTGTTGTTTTGGGATTCATAGGCTGAGCAGATTTAAAAATTTTAATGTGAATACGATTTCTACGATATTCTCTACCATTCTCTGCTGTTATGACATAAGACCTTGGTTGAGGCCCAACTTTGGATATTTTTCCTTTACACCATTGATTTTTAAGCCGAAACAGCACTTCTTGATCTTTTAGCAATGGTTGCAAAAGGTGAGAATGTAGATCATATTTATGCTGTCGCTGCTGTCTGAAATGTAGGCGTTCTTGTACAGCGCTGCAATCATATTGAGGTGCAAGCTGTGACGGCAGTGTAGGAACCAGGGTACGAATACGACGGCCCATTAGCATTTCTGCAGGAGAAGGTAGGCCATCCATAGGAGTATTTCTATACTCCATCAAGACAAGGTGTACATCTTTCTTGTCTTGTGCGGCTTTGGTGAGGCTGGATTTGATAGTTTGTATACAACGTTCGACCTGTCCATTTGAACGAGGGTACCCAGGACTAGATGGATTGAAAAAAATGTCCCAATTTGTACAAAAGTCACTAAATTCTTTGGAATCAAAAGGTGGTCCATTGTCTGCAATAAGCTCTTCAGGAATACCGAAGCGAGCAAAACAAGTTTTTAAAGTATTGATAACTGTGGGAGCTGTTGTGTAGTGCAAATGCTGGAGCTCAATATATTTCGAAAAATAATCCACAATTAAAAGGTAAGTCACTGAAGATAGATGAAAGAAATCAATTGCAACCTTTTGCCATGGTCGCTCTGGTAATTTTCTGTCCAAAAGTGGTTCTCTGCTGTTTAACCTTTGGTTTTGTTGACAGACAACACAGTGCGATACCATATTTTCGACTTCAGCATTCATGTTTGGCCAATAGAGGGATTGACGGGCAAGATTCTTACAGGATACTATACCTCTGTGACCAATATGAAGATGCTGCAAGATGTCTTTGCGACAAGACTTTGGGATCACCAATCTTCGACCACGACAGATGAGACCATTTTCTATGTGGAGTTCAGATTGACAGTGCCAATAAGGTTGTGCATGAGGGATCACATTTTGCTTGTTTTGAGGCCATCCATTTTCAATGTAATTTTTTATACTTTGGAGCTCCAAGTCATTTTCAGTTTCTTGCATGATTTCATCTAATTTGGACTTTGAGGCTTGCACTAGCAAAGAAACCATTAAATGAGCATTGTCTATGTCAGACGTCGAAACAGTCTGTACTGGCAAAGGTGCTCTGGATAAGGCATCAGCAACAACTAGATATTTGCCAGGTACATGCGTAAGTTTGAAGTTATATCTTTGTAGACGCAATAACAGTTTTTGCAATCTTGGTGATCTATTTTCAAATGGCTTATGAATTAGTCCTAACAAGGGCTTGTGATCTGTTTCTATCTCAATATGTTGACCAAAAACATAATAATGAAAATGTTCACAGGCATGAACAATTGCAAGGAGCTCTTTTTCGATTTGGGAATATCTTGACTGAGCTTCAGAAAGAGTTGCAGATGTATACGCAACTGGTTGACGGTTCTGGAGAAGAACACCACCAATACCAAAAGAACTTGCATCAACAGAAAGGACTATAGGTTTATCTTTGTCAAAAAACTGGAGAACTGAAGTTGATTGCAAAAGATCTTTAACCCTCAAGAAAGCATCATTATGATGAGAATCCCATTGCCAATTTATATCTTTCTTTAATAGATCTCTTAAAATGGAAGTTTCCTGTGAAAATTTTGGCACAAACTTCATAAGATATGTGGCCATACCCAAAAATCTCATCAATTCTTGCCTATTGGTTGGGACAGGAAAATGTGAAATAGCAGAGACTTTTTTGGGATCAGGAGAAATACCATCAGGTGAAATTATGTGACCTAAGTATTGTAATTTAGATACACCGATAAGAGTCTTATCTTTGTTGAGCTTCAGTCCACTTTCTCTAGCAATTTGAAAAACTTTCTTTAATTTCTCACAATGATCATCTAAATTTGCACTGTACACCAATATATCATCAAAATATGGGTCGATTTCTGGGCAGTTTTCAAATATATTAACCATACACATTTGATATACCTCAGGAGCACAATTTAATCCGAAAGGCATTACTAGGAAACGAAATCTGCCAAATGGTGTTATAAAAGTGCAAAGATCAGAACTCGCATCATCTAGCTGAATATGATAAAATGCATTTTTTGCATCAACGAGAGAAAAGATTTTGAAACCTTTCAACTTTGACAACAATTGGTCTTGTGAAGGAATTTGGAAATGTTGTCTTTTGACATATTTGTTAAGGGGACGAGGATCAAGACAAACTCTTATTGATCCATCTTTTTTAGGAACTATAACAATTGGATTTACCCAATCAGTAGGTTTAGTGACCCTTTCAATTATACCATCTTGTTCCATTCTTAAGAGTTCATTTTTGAGTTTACTTTCTAAAGCCAATGGTATTTTACGAGAAGCTGCTATAACAGGTGTTGCATTTTCATGCAAAATAATTTTGTGTTTACCAGGTAAACGACCTACACCTTCAAATATATCATTATATTCATTCAAAATTTGTAATAATTTAGATGGAGGAGAATTTACATTATTAGATGGGTTAGAATGAGCTCTAGTAGATGAAAGAGAATGTGAAGTGACACTTGTTGAGTCATTATTTACATTAGATTTGGAATTCAAACGAAAATTTGTATTTACACAATTAACACTACTTTTTCCACTTACTTGTACAGAGGAATCCATTCGCTGTATGAGATTTAAAGCTGCGCATGCAGCTGCACTTAACACTGGTTGTACATTCAGATTTACTATAATAAATTTTAAATCATAGGACATATTATTCACAACACACTTAAGAGTAGTTTCACCCACAACTGGTAAAGCATCACCAGTGTAAGTACACACTTTAAGGGTACTTGGATGAATTTCTGGAGAATTATTTAATTTCTGAAACACAGATAAGGGAAGCACATTCACTTGGGCACCTGTATCGAGCTTGAACATGATGGGATGATTATCAATATGGATTAGCTGAACCCAATCACATTCCTCAAGTGTTGAAATAGCACCGATATAAGCTATATCTGGACTGCAAACAATTGATGAAACTTGATGGTGTTGTTGCTTTGGTAATTGCCTTTTAGGTTGTCTGCAGACACTGGCAAAATGGTTTGACATATGGCAATTATGACATGTTTTCCCGTAAGCTGGACAATTTCTGGGCACATGATGCGATCCACATCTTGAGCATGGACGTTTATGATGAGCTGCCGGATGCTTGTTATAAGTAGGCTTCGAATTACTGCTTTGATGTTTTGCTGAATTTCCTGGATTATATTTTTTGGTTTTCTGGCGATTGATCGCGTCGACGTGCGTAGATGATGTAGATGTAGGCTGCGACATGGCGAGAGAATGTAGTTTCGACAGTTCAGCAGACTTGCATATTTCCATGGTTTTCTTTAAGGAAAGTTCAGGCTCTCTCAAAAACCGTTCACGTAAAACATCATCACGTAGGCCTTGTATGATACGGTCTTTGACGTTACGCTCATAAGCTGCACCAAATTCACATTGATCAGCTTGCAGTTTAATTTCTGTTACGAAAGAGTCAAAATTTTGTCCAGGTTTCTGGATCATATTATTAAACACAAAAGTTGCTAGAGTGATGTTACGATAAGGCTTGTAATGTTCATCAAATTTATCTAAAACGTCTTTTACCTTTCTAATTTGACCATTGGTAAGAGCCGGAAACTCGAATGTTAGGTAATCTTTGTAGGAAGCCTTGCCGATAACGCTAAGTAATAAGGCGATTCGCGTATCATCTTCTTCCTTGTGATATTTAACTGCAGTTTCAAAAAGTTCATATTTTTGTCGCCAATCCATCCAGGCTTCTGCTGGATTATCACCAGGAACAAATTGTTCCATTTGCAAAAAGTTGTGAGCCATGCCGTCTCTGACAACGTATTTAGAATTTAGCAAAAAAATACTAATTAGACGATAGATGTACTAAATACTACTGTAATGGTAACTTCTGACACCATAATATATTTGTTGCATAGATGTTTTTAGATGGTAATAGATGAAATTATTAGATTAAAAAAATATTAACTTTATTAACAAGAGAACAGCATGGTTGAGCGGGAGATGGCGAAGGAATCAACAACAAATCAGTTAGGGGAACGGTTACAGTTAAAGCTAATATCGATTACGATTAATTAAGGTTATGGAAACAGTTAAATATAAATACATGGTACATGACACATAAAAAATATAACTGAATGTTTGTTATCAATTTTATTTTGCTTAGGTCAACTGAAGTTTTCGGCTCCCTTTTCAAGAAATTTTCAATACATACCTTTAATATAATACACAGCATAATAATTAGGATCCTCTATTGCATTATGTATATATTTTTATGCACCATTTTGCATTTTGCAAGGAGATAGTAATTCTACTTACATTGTTCAGTCATAGAGTGTGCCTTATTCTCTGAGCACTTACTGTTTTCTACTTTTAAAAATTTTCTACTTTTAAAAGTGTTTAATATAGTAGAGGAAAATTTTATAATCTTTTTTAAAGACTGTGATATGTCATTAGTTGAAATAAATAATTAAAACTTGAAGAATGACAATAATCTGTTGTAAAATGTGTAAAAATCAAGATTGATGTTTTCCAGAAATTTGAGTAGCAGTTTTGAATGTAATTTTTTTTAAATATTTAATTTCAACTAAATGAATAATTAAGGCATATATTTCAAAGCAAAGGATTCAAAGTATCTTTGAAATTATTTACAGTTTCATAAATTGTTATTTTTATAACAAAAGCGAAAATGATCAAGAATTAATTCAGTGACCAGGAATTACCACGGGTGACTCTACTTTATTAAGAACTACAATTAACTAAAATTTGGTGAACGATGTGGTTGCAGTTAATTCTCAAAGGGTTTGTGACAATTAAAATCACTAAATATGATAATAAAAAGGAATTAAATGATGATAAAAACATTGACCAGGAATTACCCCAGTGACCAAGATTTACCCCAGATACATGGGGCAATATTTGACCAACTTCTGTAAATTATTTAAAATGGTATAGAAAATTTCAAGACTATTTTTTAATAGCTAAAGTAGTTGGTAATTGAACCAAAAAGAAAGAAAAGAAAAATATTTAAAATTTGAGTTGTGACAAAGATCTTTGTAAAAATGTCTCATAACTAAGGCCAATGTTATTTTACAGAAATTTAACAAGCCATTTCAAAAAGATTTTTTTTTTTCAAAATAAATAAACAATAAACTCATAATTAAGTAATAAATCCTAATGATGATGATAGTTCAGAGTACCTCTATGATTATTTTCATTTTGGTGAAGCGTTCTTAAAACATAAAAAGGTCTATGACCAGGAATTACCCCGGATGACCCTATTTATTGTGCTTCAATTATTTACTTATATGTTTTCACAAGAATCATAATCTTTAAGTTATTGCAGTGCATTATTTATTTAAAAATACTCTGAAAAACACATTTGTTAAAATATCACAGTATTTTTTGTAAATTTCTTTTTAGGTGCGTTCGTAATTATATAAATACGTAGCACCTATAGTCGTCGTTCAGTCCGTCCGTCTGTCCGCATGTAACAGAGCAAAAACTACCCAACCGAATGGTCTGAAATTTCAAATATATGATTGTTGCAAAATTTTGTCGAGCCATTTCAAATTTTATGAAAATCGGATGTATAGTTTAATTACAGGGACAGTCAAAAGTTTTTCTTTACATTACGGCCAATGGGAAAAATTATTGCAAGTGGATTTTAATGATATTAGAGCCTTCCGAATGATCTGAAATTTTAAAGATATAACTGTTGCAAAATTTTGTCGAGCCCTTTCAAATTTTAGGAAAATCGGATGTATAGTTTAATTACAGGGACAGTCAAAAGTTTTTCTTTACATTACGGCCAATGTTAAAAATTATTGCAAGTGCATTTTAATGATATTAGAGCCTTCCGAATGATCTGAAATTTTAAAGATATAACTGTTGCAAAATTTTGACGAGCCCTTTCAAATTTTAGGAAAATCGGATGTATAGTTTAATTACAGGGACAGTCAAAAGTTTTTCTTTACATTACGGACAATGGGAAAAATTATTGCAAGTGCATTTTAATGATATTAGAGCCTTCCGAATGATCTGAAATTTTAAAGATATAATTGTTGCAAACGAGCCCTTTTAAATTTTAGAAAAATCGGATGTATAGTTTAATTACAGGGACAGTCAAAAGTTTTTCTTTACATTACGGCCAATGGGAAAAATTATTGCAAGTGCATTTTAATGATATTAGAGCCTTCCGAATGATCTGAAATTTTAAAGATATAACTGTTGCAAAATTTTGTCGAGCCCTTTCAAATTTTAGGAAAATCGGATGTATGTTTAATTACAGGGACAGTCAAAAGTTTTTCTTTACATTACGGCCACTGGGAAAAAATATTGCAAGTGCATTTTAATGATATTACAGCCTTCCGAATGGTCTGAGATTTTAAAGATATAATTGTTGTAAAATTTTGTTGAGCTATTTCAAATTTTAGGAAAATCGGATGTATAGTTTAATTACAGGGACAGTCAAAAGTGTTCCGTTACATTACGGGGAATGGGGAAAAAATGTTGGATGTGCATTTTAATGATGTATCAGAGTATGCGCTTTATGAAGTGCAAAAAATTATACATTCAGTACAATATGGGGTGCTAAAAATAATTATAAAACTAGTTATAGTACGAACGCACCTCATTTGCCACGTTTGACGAGCAATTTCCAACTTGTTTTTACTTTTAAATAGAAATTCAACTCTAAACAATAATATTAATAGTTAAACTTGTACAGCATCAGACTACCATTATAAAAATTTCTGTTTTTTAAGTGAAAGAAAATTAGTATTATATAAACAAAGTATATTTATATGATCATTTTGAAACTTTTTTGCAACTTTGAATAACATTCATAATCTTCAGTTTTAAATTTTAACTTAATTGTTTACATATCAAATTCATATGTGATTGTGTGAATTATGAATCATTGCACATTAAAGTTCTTATTAATATTATTTCTTAGTTTCTGCCACTTTTTGCCACTTACTGGCAGAAACTAGTTTCTGCCATGCCGGTTTTAACCGGTTATAACCGCTGGTTTTAACCACTCTGGCAGAAACTTGCCAACCCTGTATACGCCCCATATTGGCGTGATTTTTTTCCGACGCCAATTTGGGGAACGCATCAATAGCATAAACATTAATATTCGGCTTACCATATCAAGCAAAATAACGATACTTTGGCGCCAGTTAAGTGCCCGTTCCGTATATGACATTGGCGTTAGAAAAAAAATTGCGCCAATATGGGGCCTTAAGTTTTCCATTTTGTCCACAAACACGTTCGTGTTTGTCCCAGGTCGGTGACTCACGATAAATATTCCATCTTGTGCTGCGTTTGTAGCCTTGCCAACATATAATAGTGAGAAATTTTCCGAGCTAGGTATCGTTCCAAGTGGTTTAGTCGGTAGAACGTCAGTGCGCTATACTGATGGCCCGGGTTCGAGTCCCGGCTTGGAATCTTTTTCACTATGTTGGCCTTTGCGCCTTTTAAGCAATTACTTTGAAATTTGAAATTTGATTTTCATTTGAAATATTGTATGCAAGGCGAATGTTTCACTCTGGAATAATTTCCATGTATTAATATTGTTAAAGTAGTTTTACAAAAAAATTATATTGAATTAAAAGTAAAATATATTGATCGGTATAGAACTACCTTGGCGAAAAACTTTGAGAGATTTTTGTTGCCATAGTGACAAAATTTGTCGTTAAAATATTTACTTATTAAAATGACTAAAGTCGAGTATCTACGATTCATAAGAGTCAAATTATAGAAAACGGTCTAGATGACTTTGTAACGACAGTCCCGTAATGTAGTTTCGTAAAAGTATTTCATAATATATGCGTGACTAATGGTTTTCATTCTTTTTCTAAAGCTTAAGCAAATGTACCCCTTTCACCTTTTCGTCTTAACAATACTGAAAGATAGATAAAGTTAATGTATATATATATATATATAAATACGGGATGTTGCTGAATTCGACAGACAAATTCAAAGGAGTGATAGTAGGCATCGAGAGGATGAAAAATTATCATAGAACAAGGGGTCGCAAATCACGTATTTAATCAAAAATACAAGGGGTTCTACACTAACTCATTTTGTGTTGACGGTAATAACTTTCAGAAAACTGGAGTATACTATAATAAAACTTTTAACAGACATTCTCACCTTTGTTTTAAATTTGATAATAATAAAAAAAAGTGGAAGAAGTTTTCATTAGACGCGCCAACAGTATGCACTTGAAGCTCCACATTTTGGGCGGCGATGACTAGTTGATACGGTATCATCGATTGCTTGAGTACCCTGTTTTTCCAGATCTTTTCGTGATGTTCTAACATTTCACCCAAAACAAGGTAGATTTCGTTGCATTTTCATTGCATTGTTTTTATTTTTCTCAAAATTATGACCATCAACCCAAGTTCAGTTAGGATGAAACACCCTGTATTTGTGACTCACAAGGAAGGTCTCCATTCTGAGCATACTCATGAGGGAACCACTTTAGGTGTTGCTCGCACCTAGTATTGAAACCTGCTGCATTTTAAAGCTCTATATTAGGAAGTTTGGGAATCGATAAAATTTTTTTTGTTAAAATAATATTTTTTGATTTTACAGCAGATTAACTTTCTGAAAATGCAATTTTCGAGATCACTTTTCGGGCTGTTAAAGTAAGTTAAAAAAAAAATAGTTAAAAACATAAATTAGTCAATAATAACTATAAAATGTTGAAAAAAGTTTTAAAATTCCTTCAAGAACCTACGAATTTGATTTACAAAAATACAATATTATATTTACATATTTGGCGGGAAAAGATTGGCGTCTTTTTCGTCCCGTACATTTTTCCGGCAACCCTAGCTCAGTATTTTCGCTACGCACCGTGTTGTAATGGTTTGTACGTAAACCCAAAGCTGACTTTACAATGGCTTGGAAGCGAAAAAGTCACGTGATCCAGATAGACGGTTGAGCGCGCGCAATCCGACTGTAGTTGCTACTATCTCGCTATGCTGTGTGCTGTAGCTGGCTGTCTCTGTTTGTACATCAGTGTTTAGTTAGATGTGATAAAATTTGAAAATATTTATTTTAAATGCTATTGATATGTGCTCTTAAACCGTTGATCATGGATTACATCGTGTACGGAGAAATTTTTAGCGCAGTAATTGGTTATTTTACTGCCAAAAAGAGCTCATCAGTTTAAGCCTAACTGTTATTGCATTATCGGAGGAAGTAATGTGAGTTCATATATAATTATATTTCTCTTTTTATTTTATATGTATGTTTAAAATGTGATTTTATAAGCACTTATAATTGAAGTGTGATGTATACATATATTTCATTAATACAGTACTGTGGTATCTAGAAAAAGGTGTTCAAAAAAAAAGTTTAGTATTGTTCTCAGTGTATAATCAGTAAGTGTAACCCTTCTTTATATATTGTGGAGAATAGTACTCATTTTCTAAGATTAATAACAGTGAATCAAAGATTAATATCTTACCCTCCCAACCCCCTCTTTAAAAATTTAAGTACTCTTTTTCAAGTATCTCATTTTTTGAAAATACTCTCTCTTTCCAGCTCTAGGTTGTGAAGTGGTCTTTCTGTGAGAGTAGCGCTCAATTTTTATATAAACAAAAGTATTTATTTTTAAACAGCAAAATTATTCAGTTTAATGTATGTACATTTGTTTAAAACAATGAAAATGATAGTACTCAGTACTGGTTATTTAATTGTAGTACACATTTGATTAACTTCATTTTAATTTAGCAATTATAGATTGCTCTGATTACTTTTATAATTTCTTGTATATAACACTTTTCAGATACTGGTATAAATGAAAAATTTATTGAAAAACAACATTTTAATACTGTTATTATCCAAAAATGTACAATTAAAATAACTTTCCAAATCCCAAATGAATTTCAAATATTAACTTAATATGTAATGCAGTTATTGAAGATGTCATCTTTCTGCGGTCAAGGGATTGAGTCAAGAAGGATATTTTTGGATTTTTATGACAGCTGGGTGCACTTGCGAGGCAGGATCTTTATTTAATTTTCTGTCTGTGAGTGTACCTTGCTAGTTCCTTTATACTGGATGTTCCCACTTCAAACTTGTCAAAGTACTTGTTTACCAACACAATGTCCACACCACGATGGCTGATGATCTGGTTTCAATTACAGTTTGTTAATATTAAGTTCATTTGGGGTTTGAAAGTTATTTTACCTATGCACTTTTGGATAACAGTTGTATTAAAAGATTCTTTATTTTTATTTAGTGTAGGGGAGAGTGGGGATACTTGATCATAGGGGATACTTGAGCCATCCCTATTTTCTCTGCTGTAGGTTAATTTTTCTTTCTAAAATTAGCAACATGATAATATTCTTATAGTTCTGCACATTAAAAAAAAAAAAAAATCACATATCTTGGAACCATTTTGAAAATATATAGTGATTAATAGCTGCTTTTTCCCTATCTGAAGTAAATATTTAGGTGAGTGTTTTTTATATTTTTTTGTAATCAAAGTTTTGTTTTAAGCTGCAACAATATAGATAGATTTAATAAGTATAATTTCAGTTGTATTTTGAATCTAAAATAATTCAAATAGATGCATTCGTTACTTAGTAAAAGTCTGATAAACAAAAATGGTAGTAATGGGGATACTGAGATTGAGGATACATGAGCCATGCTCAACCATCCCTACTAGGAAATTAGAGATATGGATGAAACAAAAAAATGTCTTTTTCATGTTCACAGATAGATTTTAATTTTAATTTTTTAATTTTTTTTTCTGGGTAAAATGAGGAAGAACTCTTTTTATTTTTTTTTTTTTTCATTAAGGAATTAATTTGAAAACATACGTTTAAAAATGCATATTTTGTTAATGAAAATATCCTTTTTTTTTTCATTTTGACTAACAAAATAGTCTGTCTAGATAAATGGCATAGTTTTCAATTTAACTTTTTGACTAATATTAAAATCACTTTTTAAAACTGATTTTACTGGTCATAATCTCTATTATTTTAACTAGTTAGGCCCAAAATATTAAAATATCTATTTTGTTAATGTAATATTTTAAGATTAAATATTGTATACTGAAATTGTAACCACTATTACTGTAACTTTTTTAAAAACTTAACCACCAACTGACGATGTTGCTATCATCAATGAAACCCAAGTTGAAATGATCCTTCGACCACCAATTATCACCACAACAAATGATCGTGTTACTCGTTTTGTTTTCACAACTGGTTTCGAAGGACTTGGTGCATCTTGATTTATCACTATGTAAAACGTTTATAAAATAATAAAAAGAAAAATATTATTTTTGTAGGTATTTTTTAGTATTGGCTCAAGTATCCCTTCACAATGACTCGCGTATCCCCCTCATGGGGATACTTGAGCCACAATGTAAAAGAAAACGTAAAAATTTATTAAACAAAGAAAAATAGTTCAAAATTAACTGAAAATGGAAAAGAAAAATTATCAAATTTTCAACTACAATATTTTATTTTGTTCTAAGTATAAAAAATTTAAAAAAGTGGCTCAAGTATCTCTATCTTCCCCTATTTTTATTACAAATGCAATAAGAATTCTAAAATTTGTAGCAACTAAATTAAAATGAAGTGATTCATATGAGTTAAATATTTTCAATGTTTAATAAAGAAACAAAGCACATGTTGTGAATACCATAAGCCAACGAAAATTTCACTTTTATGAAGTATGCGAAAATATTCTTGTTTACAAATAAATTTTCTTGTAAATACTGGTGTCATTCAACTATTTCAACATTTTATGAATACAAATACCTTGCCCCTGAAAGGGTTAAGTTATGTATTGTTATTATTAGGTATCCTACTTTTTTTTTTTTTAAATCTAGGTATGCTTTAGAAAAAGAATTGCTTCTTTGGCAAGTTTTACTCAATAACACAATATCTAAATGAAATATTTTAAATATTTTCCACTTAAACATTACCGGTTAATAATTAAATACTTCAATATTTATTGATAACACAATTCTAATCCATTTTTTTTATGTGCATATAAAAATATATTGAAATATGTTCAATATTTTTCCATATGATATTTCACGTTTGTTATTTTTAATTGGAAGATTTATTGAATTTTATAAATATTTTTAAAATCAAAGTAAATTTATAAAGCATGGAAAATTCATTTAAATATTGACAAAGTTTTAATTTTTTACTTCTAAATATATACTTAAAAACATATTAGCTGAAATACCAACTTTCAGTTAATATTTTCATGTAAAAGAAATTAATTTTTTTCTATAAACTGTTTCAATTCATAGATTAATAGCTCCCAGTTTAGCACATATTTAGTTTATTTTCACAATGATTATCAAGATTCAAGAGTCCACATTTTATTAACCCCCTTCTTCAAACAACTATAGCTAAAAATAGTCAGAACTCTTTTTAATAATTTTAAATAAAAAAAAGACTTGTTTGTTTTTATCTGCTAATTTTCATGTTAAAAAATATTTAAGTAATTCTTTATTGCTTTTCATGTTTTGAAATGAAATGTATTTTCATAATGAATTACTTTTCACGACATAATTGATAGTTACAAGTTGTTTATATATTTATAAGAAAAAAAAAAATATTTATGGATTTTCACTGCGAGAAAGTATTCTTATTTTTCTTCCTTGCCACCACCCCCTCACCTCATTTCCAAAGTTTGTAGGGACAAGAGTGGATGTTGCAAATGAGACAAAATGTCCAACCCTATCTAAGGCTGTTTAAACATTTTTTTTATATTGAGTATTATGATATAAAATTGAAATTAAGAGGATTTTAGATAATTAAATTATTTAAATAATTCAGATCAGTTAAATAATGTTTTATGAATACTCAAAATTTGCTATTGTTCAAATATTGAAAACATATTGTAATTTCAAAATGTATAAGGTGTATTACTATTTTCTGAAAGATATATTTCAAAATAATATTTATTATATATGTCATAGGCTGATTGAGAAATTCAACTTTTGCAAAGAGCCTAGTTTGCGAAGAAACATGCTAATTGTGGATGGGAAATCATACTGATAACACTGGTCGGCAACAAAATCCTCTGTAAAAATAATAGTTGATTCTTATTAGATTTCATTCTGGTAAATAAAAATATAGTAACGAAACTACTGTATCACAAACCATTTTTTTTGGTAGGAGGGTTTGCTTTTAAAATTAAGGTATTTTATATCTTGCTAAAATATAAGTGGAAATTTTGTAAATCTTAAAATGTAGATAATAATATGTAAATTATCTGTAAATAAATGTATAAATATGATTACCCAAGTTACAGCGGCATAAGGAATGAAAATATATTAGTGGATAGCAAATAGTAAATTCAGACACGAAAGGGGGGGGGGGACATAAAAAGAAAAATACACTATACAATACAAGTATCAACAAATTAAATTTCCATGCTATATTTTATCAATTTCATATCTAAGACAGTGAAAACACTTCTTCCATGATTTCAATGATACCTGACTTCATGTTAGAAGAAACAGCAATTCTATGTTAGGTAAATAGTACAAATATTTATTTTGTTAAAAATACTCTATTGATCATATTATTGAATCAATACCTCTGTCAATAAACATATGGGAACTGTAATTTGCAGGTCTAAGCAACAAAACATAAAACAAACTTCTGAATTCTTTAGGAGAAGTAACTCTCCACTGAAAAATCTATTTGGTTTAAATAAAACAACCCTGGATAGACATTTTTGCTTTTGTGCAACCAAGTTCTGAAAAGTTTTTTCTTTTCTTTCCTTTGTGGCTGATTTGTGATGACATGTTTTTTGAAATACCAGATTCCTTAGAGGAGAAACTGCCCCCCTCCCCAACTGTAACTTCTCCCAAATGGAACTTTTTTTTTTGGGGGGGGGGGAGTAAATTGCCTCTCCCTAAATTAAAAAAAATAATAATGAACTTTTTTTTTTCCTCTGGCGATTTAAAAAGAAAAATTAAAACTTATTATTTCTGAGTGATTTAAAACTGTTAAACATTAACAGAAAATATAATTAAGAAGTTTTCGTCGAAAAGAAGTGGCTGCCCCCCCCCCCCCCCCCCCGTGGAAGTTTAATTATGTTTATGAAAGTATTTGTATTGTAATAAATATCGCATCCGGCGCCGAGCTAATTTTCAACGCAAGCAATGCTTCGACCATCGACTTCTTCGTCTATCTGGGTCACGTGACCTTCTAGTTTCGATTTCGCTTCCGGGCCATAGTAACGTCGGCTATGACGTAAACCTATTACAAGTATAAAGCTAGTGAAAATTTTCTGGCGACTTAACTCTCTTTTGGTGTAAAATTAACAAATAAAAATCCAATAATAAAAAATTATAAATATAAAAAAATATATAAAATATGATTTTAACAAAGAATTTTTATCTGTTCTCTAACTTTTATGCATAGGGCTACAAAATGCATCAGGTCTCGATTCTAGGTGCGAGCAACACCTAAAGTGGTTCCCTTGTCAGAATATTTTGAAAAAAATACTGATTAAACTATTTATGTATGTAATAAAGGATCAGTCAAATTTAGCGGCGGAAGTACAGTAGAAAGTCTGTAAAAAAATAAAATACTTTCGAGTATTTGGCGCGAAAAGGCGAAAGCGTAACGCTATTTGGCGAGCAATACTTTTCCTCGCCAAAAGCAAACGATTTTAGTGCACCTGAAAATTGATTATTAATTGATTTTTAGAATGCGTGTAAATAGTATTTAATGAATTTAAAGTTAAACAATGAGAGAGTTTTATAAATACATTTTTTCGTATTACATATTTATGTTGCTTGTTATTTAATTTTATTACTTTAAAAACAATTTCATATATAAAAAATACTTTCATATATTTAAGCGTATTCCAAAATAAAGGCAAGATTCATTTACCAGTTATTCATTTCAAAGAATTCGTCGTTTCCATAGCAACAGAATTGAATCTACAGTGCTCAAATGAACTTAATTTTGAGGCATTGAAACAATTTTAATTTATTTTAATTTTGCTTTAATTCATAAAATTTGATATTTAACTTTCATTATAAATATATATGTGACCTGTGGCAACAGTCTGTAAGAGACGACGGCAGCGCCACGAGTCGGCGTAGAAGAATACCTTTTTTAGAACATTCGACAGACGCGGGAAAAGAAGGTAAAAGCAAAGCGATATAAGTAAGCGTCCTATCTTAAATGGGAGAGATAACCGCAAGATTAAAGGCGAGGTCACGTCAATCAAGGTCATACGCCACCCAGCGGACGGAGTGAACTACAAGAGGATTATTAACTTCTTTCCCCTTTGTGGATGATCTATAAGTTCGATATCTATGAAATAACTATGCGCACGCGCAGCCGTGATTTTATTCGTTTGTCGTCTGCAGTACTTAATTGTTGAAAGTATAGATATAATTCGATTTATTTATTTGTCATTATTTAATTTATTAATTGAAGTTAGTTATTTAAACAAAATCAGTTCTTTTAAGAACTTATATTACTTGGGAAAATGCCACGTTGGCATTCTAATTATTTCAGTTTTCAAAACTGCAAAAATAACTCTCTATCTGAGAGAACTCATTTTTTTCGCTTCATAAAAGAGAAAAACAGGTTAGTTTTGTGTTTTATTATAATTTATAAAAAAGTTAAAATATTATTTAATATATATTATTAAATGTCAGTGATTTTAATACGTTCTATTTGAATTATATTTTTGTAATGCAATGAACAAGGACATATAAAAATTAGTTAATGTATGTTAAGATAGAATTTTACAGCAGCGTTTTTAATTCAATTCCTGACAAGATAAAGTTATAAAAATTACATAAACATGTGTATTTCCAATGAGAATTAAACGTTTTATTACGCTTAGAGTTTAAGTATAAATTATTTAATTAATTTTAAGGCATTTTTTATTTACCTGGTCGCAAGCGATAAATTGCCAAATATTCTCTTGATCGAATTGTATTTATAATATTTTAAATAGAAGCATTTCATTCATTCCATTTAAAACTCGTTTAATTTTACATTAGGATACACTTTAATTTAAAATGCAAGCAGTAATTCTTGTACTATTAAACCAGCAATAATTGATTATTTATAGCTTTAAATATTTTGAGAAATTTAGACAACAGCCTTAAAAAAATTCCTAAAATCGACAAATTACTTTTTTTTTTAAATCTAGAAATATGTCGGTCATTGTGTCATATCCGGGAAAAATAGTTTTCATGGGATACCTGCACTTCGCACAGGTGAATAACATTGCAGAAAGCATACAAAGTATAGAAGAAATGTCAAAAATTGGAATAAAATATAAAATATTTACAAATAGTACGTGGTATGCTCAATTAAACATTTATTATCTTACACCGGTTCTTCGCAGGGGTAAAATGGATAACTTTCCGTAATCGGGCCGATAGCCATGATTGGCGTCAAATGAGAAAACAGTATACAATTGTAACTGTATAAAAGTTAAATAATGGCTAGAAAATGAAAGTAACTTTTATCGAAATAACCCAATTGCGGAACATTCTCCAAATTTGAAAAAGACTTATGAAACACACAACAATTGCTAATAACTGAAAACTATAGACTAATAATAAGCTCGACGTAGCAGTTGTTGGTCGGTAGCAAATAATTTCAAATTTCCCTTTTAATTTTGTCCGGTTTCAATTTTTTTTTCTTTTTTTTTTTTTTCAAATCTGGCTTCCGCAAAAGAGTCGGAATAAGTAGTAGAAAAAAGGGCTGCGGACGGAGGTGGGCCAATTGAGCGTATTAAAATCACTGACATTTAATAATATATATAAAATAATATTTTAACTTTTTTATAAAAAATGATAGGGCTGAAAATCACGTTTAAGATGCTTAAAGGTTTAAAATATTTCTCTTTTGCAATTTCTCAACCAGCTGGTATAATTTAGAAATCGTAGTTTGTTACATAACTTACTCAATTATTGTACTTGTATATACAGTTGTAACAACCATAAAGAATGTTTAAGGATTTATCAGCTACGTTTAGATAAGGTAAATTTAATTTGCTAATTTATAATCAAGTTGTAAAAATACTAAAATGTTGTATTGTTACTAGAAACACATCCATGTACATAATTTTTATTTTTCTAGCATATCTGGGAGGGAAAAATCGAATAAAATTTTTTATCTTTTCATATATAGGAACAGGGTTAGATTAAATAAAAAGTGTAAAAAAGTACTTTTATGTCGGCCGCAGTTCATAAACCGTCAAATATTTTCCCCATCACCAGCGTTTATGTTGCGTTCATTTCATTCAAACTATAAAATCATCATTTTAAAAACATACTCGTCATTTGAAAAACATAACTTTATTTAAAATACAGACATACTGATATATTACATCAATTTAAACACATGCTTTTCGCTCATTATATTTAAAATACATATTTTTTCTAATAAATAATAACATAAACAAGTTTCATAACGAGTAACATAAGTTTAAAGGTGGGCAAGTTTCTTCCAATGTGGGAAAAAAACCATGGAATTAAAAGTTACGCCTATAACTTTTATTAACAAAAATAGTTTTCTTTTATCCTGAACGGCTTGCATAAAATTCAGGTCTATTTGAAGATATTTACAATTTAAGAGTTATAGGCGGAAAAGCAGACAAAGCCATTTTAGAGAATATCTGTTAAAATTTTAATCGTGAATTTCAAATATTTACTCACTCATGGAAGATTAACCTTGTTTACCAGATTTATAGCAAAATATTTTTATTACAGCTTGTTTTGATAAAAATATATGTATTTAAAAAATAGTTGCAATGTCAGTTTAGTTTCGGGGCAAAAGGCAATACTGTTTACATAGCATTAGTGCTTTTTCTCCCGAAATTAAAATGACATTGCGATTTTTTTTAATACACATATTTCATTCAAAACAAACTATAACAAAAATATTTTGCAATAGATCTGGTAAACAAGATTCATCTTCTATGAGTGAGTAAATATTTGAAATTCATGATTAAAATTTTAACAGGTATTCTCTAAAATAGCTTTGTCTGCTTTTCCGCCTATATCTCTTAATTTGTAAATATCTTCAAATAGACCTGCGCACGAGATGCGCAGATGGTAGATATTCTGTCATATATGACGTCATACAAAAAACCCGCGTATTTGCGTTATTCACTCCATCCACAAGATGGCGCAGCTGTGTCAATTTACGACAGATTCCAGCATTAACTTTGTACGCTTACTTATAGCGCTTTGAGGTAAAAGAGGTGGTGGCAAAAACACCGAGCTCTCAACGACGTTTCATTAAGACGCATTAAGACGAATGAGTGTTTAATTTCATTAATGTTCTACTTAATTGTAATTGTATATAGTGTAAATAGTTCATTTAATATATTTAATTCTTAAAGTTAGCAAGTGTTATTATTCGAGTATGAGTCTCCTTTTCCCCGTCACATATATATATGACAAAACTATAGTTAAATCAATCTAAAACTGACAAAACTAAAGTCATTTACATTAAATTTATTTAAACAAGTTCAACATAAAACATTTTTATCTTAAAGAGTATTCGGCATAAAAAAAGTATTTTTCGAAATTTAATTTCATCGCCAACCGATGATAAATCGCCAAATAAACGAAAATTTCATTATTTTTTTACGAACGTTCTATCGCGGTTCCGCCAAAAAAAAATTTATAAACATAACACATGAGAAGAACACTCTGTAATTTTTTCAGATTTTTCTGAATATGCCCGTATGGAGACCTTCCTTGTCAATAAGTGGTTTGAGACCACCTGTTCTATGACGATTTTTCATCCTCTTAATGCCTGCTATCACCCCTCTGAATTCGTCGGCCGAATTCGGCAACACCCTGTATATTGCATGAAAATTCCTTCACATGTTTTCACTCATGTATGAATATTTCTGGGGTTTTTTTTAATTATATGACAGTCTTGCAAAAGAGCAAAATTGTAATGTTGTTATTTTGTTTTAAATGCTACAAAAAGAGGATTCTTTCCACGTTATATAAGAAAACTTAATTGCGAATATGAATGTAGTCCTTGAGAGTATTACTCATTGTTCAGTGTATTAACCCTTTGCACTCGCAGTTTTTTTTTTCATTCGTATTACTAGCAACTCGAAGCGATTTTAGTTATATCTTATTATTTTTTTAAATTTTTTATGAATACAAATGTTATGATATAAGAAAAAAAAATTATAAAATTATTATATTTTGTAATCGTCCAAAATGTGATACCTCTCGAAGCAATTGCCAAAATGTAATCTTGGCTTTTCTTGACAGGTATCGCAAAATTATTTGCATTGTCTCCATAGCAGAGCCCTCGAGTTTGAAGACAAATTTTAAATGGCTCCGCTCCGGAGCCCTCGAGTGCAAAGGGTTAACAAGTTGGAAATTGCTCGTCAAACGTGGCAAATGAGGTGCGTTCGTACTATAACTAGTTTTATAAATATTTTTTGCACCGCATATTGTATTGAATGTATATTTTAGTGCACTTCATAAGTGCATATCTATTTCATTCTATTCGAAAGGCTGTAACATCATTGAAATGCACTTGAAATAATTTTTTCCCATTGGCCGTAATGTAACGGAAAACTTTTGACTGTCCCTGTAATTAAACTATATATCCGATTTTCATAAAATTTGAAATGACTCGACAAAATTTTTCTACAATTTATATATTTAAAGTTTCAGACCATTCGGAAGGCTGTAACATCATTAAAATTCACTTGCAATAATTTTTTTTCCCATTGGCCGTAATGTAACGGAAAATTTTGACTGTCACTGTCATTAAACTATACATACGATTTTCATAAAATTTGAAATGACTCGACAAAATTTTGCCACAATTATATATTTAAAATTTCAGACCATTCGGTTGGATAATTTTTGCTCTGTTATATGCGGAGTGACAGACCGACGGACGGACTCAACGATGACTATAGGTGTTACGTATTTATATAATTACGAACGCACTTAAAAATGCATTAAATCAATAGAATTATGTTAATTTAAATAATGCTTATATTGCAGTGAAACCTGGAGCTTAGTGAACGTATTAACACGGGCTTGTCAATGAGAGGCGTTTTAAACATATTAATAGATCATACCGGGTGTCCTAAAAAGGACTGACTGATTTTAAAATTCAATAACTTGCAAACGGTGACAGATATTTAAAAAATTCTTGCAGGAAGTTGATGCATAAGGTCAAAAGTTTTTTTTACAGTGATTTTCAATTTTAGTTCGAATTACAAACAATAGATGGTGCTGCCATCAATAGACGCTAAATTCAAGCTCGGTTTTTGGTACTTCGGGACCCACTCAATACAGTTTAACCCCCTTTTTCCGCATGGAAGAAGAGAAAGACCAAAAAATCGAGCCTGAATTTAGCGACTATTGCTTATAGCGCCATCTATTGTTTGTAACTCGAACTAAAATCGAAAATCCCTGTAAAAAAACTTTTGACCTTATGCATAACCCTCCTGCAAGAATTTTTTAAATATCTGTCACCGTTTGCAAGTTATTGAATTTTAAAATCAGTCAATCCTTTTTAGGACACCCGGTATATTCAGGATTGCCATGGTAATCCTAAAAAGTGCACTATATGTAATTCCCCATTTAAAAATAAAATAATAACTTCAGTTGAAATCGCTCTGAAACACATTTTTTCTAAAAAGCTCATCAATTCTTTTATCCACAAATAGTACGTAGTACTGTTTGGTATGTCTTTATTAATAAAAAAAAGTTTCTAGCACTGCAGCTTTTGTTATCGTGATTGAATCTATTGTGACCTTTTCACTTTCTCGTCTTATACTGCAAAAAATATTACATATAAAAACATGAAAACCGATAGTTTTATAGAAAAATGCATGATAAACACGTTAAAGTAGACAATTTTCAAATTGAAGAATTATTTTAAACGTTATTTAATGTTTAATTCGGCCAAGATACATAAGTTTAATACAGTTACATAAGTTCTATAGGACCAAAAGCTATGCATAATAATTTAATTATATTTTGGTAGTCCATACTAGTCTAGATTGTAGTGTGAAAAGTCCAATTATTATTTTTTAAATTTGTCTAATTTTTTTAGTTTTTTTAAACAAATTTTTATTAAAAATTTCATTATCTAAATAAAGATTTATTTCATATTTTAAAATAGCCGTTTTTATCAATTGTTGCCAGATTTTTAAAAGCCTAAATACTTCCAAACATTGCCTTTTCACTTGAAATATTATATTTACTCGTGAATATAGAAAAAGAAATAAAGCTTTAAAATAATTAAATTATTATGTAAGAAAAGCATTTAATGGTGAAAATTGCGTTAACAAATCGAAATACAAATAAATTTCATAATCATCACACTTTTATGGTTTTAACAGTGTTAAAGGTTTTGAAAAAAATATTAATATTTACCCTTTCAAAAAATAATTTTCCAAACGTTTATTTCAATTTTTATTCGGATTTGTTTTTCTGAACGAAATACGAAAGAGAAAACCCACTGATTAAGGTTTCAAATTCCAACGGTGTTATTTGTTTAAAAAATACTAATACTGATTCTTTCAAAAAATATTTTTCGGATGACGTTTTCATGTTTTTGTTTTCTCACAGTAATTTTTGAAAATTTGCATCGGTTTTCTTGAACGAAATACGAGATAAATATAGATTACCGACTTAATAGTGGAATCTTTTTCTTTCTAAAGATATCGTTAGTTAAAAAAAAATTATTAATATTCAGTATTTCATACAAATTATTTTCTGGAAATCCTTCGACGAATTCGCTAGAAATTCTTCGTTCTCAATGATTTTGCAGAATTCTTTGCAACTGAAGCTGTGTTTCTATACTTACTTTCGATTAGAACTTAATTTCAGGTTCGAATAGAATTGTATTTTGTATTGGAAATTTTAACATGGGGAATGAATAGGAGATATCATTTCATGTCTTAAAACAGAAAAGGAAGGGGGTGGGTAGAGACTATTATTTTGGTTTCCACGGGAACTATTGATCAGAATTGAAAGTTTGATATATCTAAATGTCAGAAATAAAATCGCCAATCACCTATATCGGGGGCCTCTTATTTTGGTTCGAAAGATTTTAATTTAAAAATATTAATTCATACAAAATCGGTTGAAAGATGTAAAATCGTACCAATTTAAGGTTTTGTTGAAAACAAACTGAAACGCCCGATGTACGTTGTCGAAGACATTGAGGACCCAGGCTCGTTAAGTTTGTTTGGATAAATTTTGATTTAAAAACATAAAATCATATAAATTTGAGGGTGTACTGTGTAGTATTTTTATTTAATACTCCGGTCGTGATAGTAAACAAAATAGTGGAGTACACAGACGATGTTCCTAAATGCAAACCCAGATGATGATCCGTTTCCTAGAAAATCCATCAGGCAATCATTCAAAAGAACAGTTTCCATGGAAAAAGTATTTATTTTTACTGAAGTGGGCATAAGATGTTAAGCAGTGGTGGCCTCCCTAAAACTCAGCAAAAAAACTTAACCTGTTTGCAGTGCGAATATCAGAGAGCAAGTCCCTTTCAATCTGTGTAATTTAATACGCCAAGAATATATCTGTCTTGAGCCAATACACCAATCACAAAAAAACCGTTAAACTGGGAGATATATTAAAATTTATCATTAAAATTTGAACTAGATAAACGCCAAGGACAGATACCACATTTGGCAACAAATTAATAAGTGAAATAATAAAGCAAACTTATTATTGCTTACATAGAGTATAACGGTGAGGATAATTAATGTCAAATATATACTTACCGGCCGAAGTGAAAATGAAATTTATGTGTATTTTAATGCATTTACGAGGCGCCAGCAAGCTTAAAATTAACAATATGATCTTTAGATTATGTAAACAGATTTGTAAAGAAACGGCGTTTAACAAATAAAATATCAATAAAGAATTTATCTGCGGGGAAGGAATAGTGCTTAAATTAGAAATAACAAATAAATCATTTTTCTGAATGATAGCTTTTAACAGAGAAAGACAAAAAACGTTTACCTAATAAATTGTCAATAGAAGAATATTTATGTGGGGATAGAAATTGTGCTTACATTATAAATAAAACGAAATACCCTTTGAATGATAGCATTTAATAGATGAAGGGAAAGATGTTTACTTAATAAAATGCCAACAAAAAGTATAACGATTGCGATAAATTAGACATAAATTATAAAGAAATTATCTCTGAAAGCTCGCGCTAACCGCAGAAAGGAAAATAAATGTAGAAAACAGATTAATTTTGAATGAAAAATTAACACAAATATATGGCTTCACCATATATATCTCCCCCTTCGCAAAGTTGTAAAAAAAAGATTAGGCCTAACTTGGTCCAACACAGATGCGCACACATACTATAAACATAAGAACATAAAGTATTAACTTTTGAAGCAATCGGAAGACCACCAAAAATAAAAAAAAAGTACACGTACATTAAAAAGATGCAATTTCTTTTTTGCATAAGCTAGGTACCATCAAAATTAGTCATATACATGACATTTGGCTTCTTATTATCTTTAGTCCAGAAACCGCAAAAAAACTCGTCTTCTTGAGACGGTAAAAGTTCAAGTGCACAAAAAAAAATTAAAAGTAGACCTACATTAAAAATAGCATAACTCAGTATGCAAATCATCTTTTATGCCAACTGGCATTCAATTGCTAGCATAGTTTATTTAGATAATACAATAATAATAAAAATCAAATAAGCAAATGTAAATAAAGCAATGTTATAATATACTCAAATTTCAAAAAATAAAAAAAATTCTGTACCAAGGCACAGTGCAATCTGTACATGTATTTGTAACTTTATTAAATTGTCTAAACAGACCCTTTAACTTTGAACTTTAACCTACAAAAATGCAGAAGTTAAATCATAATAAAGGGAAAATATTTGAGAACTGCCAACTGCCATCCTGTTTGAAAAATGCAACAAGTGAATGTATTGCATAAATGTCACAAAGATATCAGAGTAATATCTAAAAATATAAAATGTGCTGAATTACCTTAAAAATTTATTCTCTAGTATGTAATATAGCCACAGTAATGCCTGACCTGAAAATGAACTATATAACAATTAAACTTGCATGTAAAAGCCTATGATGTGTAATATCAGGCGATAAACAATAATGTTTAAAAAACAAATCCTACCAAGATGACTGAATAAAAAGTGTGGCTGGTGTCTACAAGCGAAAATGGATGAAAGAAAAACTAAACACGTATAAACACTATCTTTTTTCTCTTCTTTTATACCAAGTTGTAACCATGTGTGAAAGTAGTTGATGTGAAATTTAATGACTTGACGAAATTTTAAATCTAGAAGGTATGTGAACCTTGTTTCCAAATATAAGTTCCAAATTAATGCTTTTGAACGAAGAAGTAAATACATTAGATACTATGACAGTACAGAAAGCACTTGTGTAAAAAATCGTTGACCGTTGAACTTGTTTCTTGTAGTTGTGTAAAAAAAATGGAGTGCCTCTGTGCGCCATAAGTATCCAAATGACATTACCAAAGTATAAAAATTTAAATTCCTTTAAAAAAGGTGTGAAGAATACATGGCGATATGTAAAACTTGTAATGTTTCCTTGAACATATGCCTGCCACTAGTGAACAATCATGTTTGTGTGAAAAAAAAATAAACAATAGTGTAACTGTGAAAAATTCAAAAGTAGCTAATAAAATAATAAAAAAAATTGTTAAAAGGTAAACTTTTAATTATTACAACTTTTTAAATTCTCACACTTAAAAAAAATGAAATGCAAGCACCAGCCCATATAATTCGAAACAATAATGTAGTATTGCTGGGTGTAGAATAATTTACATGACATGAAATTAAAATTGTATCCGAGACAAAAATGCGTAAACAAAGTGTGACACGAAATGACGAAAAAAAACCTCTAAACTGCGACTGAAGTATCTAAATCCATAAAATGAATGATGTAACTAAAATTTCTCAACCCTCAGATGAATCTTGTACCCTATCTCCCAAGAGTTTATTGAAAAAGGATTAAATTGAGTAAACAAAGCAAGCTAGAAACAATATGGCACCATGTAAAAATTGCACAAACTGACACATGTATAGAATAAATTCGAATATGAAAAACTCAACAGTATGTGTGTACAAAAAGATGTGCAAAATCCTCTGACAACAAGAAAGTCAGAATTACCATGAACTATGTGTGAAAGTATAAAAAAAATACTGCCGAATCTTTCATTAAGAAATGCCAAACATGATATAGAATCCAAAAATATTACTGTCAAATAAATCTAAAGTGTAATTACCACTTAATAAAAAGAATGCTGCATATCTAAATGAACAAATGGTCCAAAAATAAAAGTTAACTTAATTTAAAGGATAACAGAAAATAAAATGACAATAAAAATTGTAAAATTTAGAAAGCATAAAATCGAGTAGTTCCAAAAATATTAATCGTCAAGACATATTCAAACATGGCGTGTGTAAATCGTGGAAAATCGTTGAAAACCTCTCATGGAATAATTGTGTTTGTGTAACCGGTAAAAGCCATCTTGAGTGAATGACAATAATAAAATTGGGAAAACAGGAGTATGCAAATGCACAAGAAATAATACAATGTACGATTTATATCAGCATATCCTATAGCGATCAGTGGACAAGCCACATAGCATATGCAAAAACAAAACGTACCCATGGATTTTTAAAAAATCCAATTGTAACTGTAATTTAGCAAAACAAATTACAATGAAAGGTGTGGAAATATTATGTTGGATGCCACAATGAAATCTAGAAATTGAAATGAAATTATACAAATTAATAAATTAATCAGAAAGTCATAAACAATTCCCCTGTGAAATTAGACCAATGTGTCAATTAAAATCTGAACAAAAATTCGCATTACGAGAAAACTTTAAAATTTAAATAACTGTGAATGATAAACTACAAAAATGCATAAATTTAAAGAGTGTAAGTGGCCACGTTTCCTATCATAATAGACAAGAGGTCGTCACCTCATCTACCTCCAACAAGAAACATATGCAAACATAACCCAGCAAGAACCTAGGAAACAGCCCTAAGAAACAGCCTAATTCATGAAACACTAACACTCTGAACGATTGAAATTGTACGCCTAGACATAGTGAATACCTAAATTTTAAAGTAAAAATTTTTTAACATGAAATAAACACTCTGACTGAATCCAATGACAAAATCAGAAAAGTTCCATGTGAAAATATAGGGAGATAGCAACCATAAATAACAGTAAAATTAATTAAAGCAATGAATATTTTCTAGCAGTGTACTCGACTGGCAATGAACTTTAAAATAAAATGTAAAATAACACATTTTCAAAAAAAAAAAAAAAAAAAGGTAGTATGTCAATTCAAAAATGAAATAAAAGTATTAAAATATTTATTTATTTTTAACGAACATGGATGCATGGCAGTCCCAATCAAATTGCCCTAAAATATCTGCATTTAAAGATAATTATAAGTACTAATAGTACCTGTACGTACATATTTTATTATTAAAAAGAAACACTTTATATTTTTAAAAATATTTTTCATTCTTTCTTATTAAACGAAAGCCTGAAACATGCTGCCAGAAAAATAAACGCAGCAATACAATTAGTCCAAGAGCTGTTAAACATTTTAGGGAAGGTATTTGAGGCGCCCTGAAAATTTGTGCAACACTTCTTTTGTAATGGCTGAATACAAAATCGAATGTCTGACTGAAGGATCGTGGCCCAAAAACTGTGCCAGACACGTGTCAAGTGCCATTTTTTGACTACCCGAAAAAGGTATTTGAGGCACGCTGAGATTGAGACAGAATAATAATTATACTTAGAAAAAAATATTTTGAAAATGACAGACACTTTAGTCGGCCGAAAATCTGTGCCAGACACGTGTCAAGTGTCATTTTGCCAAAAATGTGCCATTTTTGGCAAAATGGCGCTTGACACGTGTCTGGCACAGATTTTGTGCCTACTAAAGTGTCTGTCATTTTCAAAATATTTTTTTCTAAGCATAAATATTATTCTGCCTCAATCTCAGCGTGCCTAAAATACCTTTTTTGGATAGTCAAAAAATGGCACTTGACACGTGTCTGGCACAGTTTTTGGGCCGACTAAAGTGTCTGTCATTTTCAAAATATTTTTTTCTAAGTATAAATATTATTCTGTCTCAATCTCAGCGTGCCTCAAATACCTTTTTTGGGTAGTCAAAAAATGGCACTTGACACGTGTCTGGCACAGTTTTTGGGCCACGATCCTTCAGCCAGACATTCGATTTTGTGTTCAGGCATTACAAAAGAGGTGTTGCACAAATTTTCAGAGTGCCTCAAATACCTACTCAAAAATTTTCAACAGCTCTCCTACTACACTGCAAATAGAAGCGTGTTAAATTTAGACACATATGTGACTGAAAAAGAATTTTAGACACTTAAGTGTCTTAATCTGAAAATTCAGACATTATAGATGTCTTAATTTAAGATACATAAGTGTCTTACTATGACCATGGTGCAAATGAACTGAGAATAATGTCTAAAATATCCGCAAACGTCTTATTTTAAGACACTTCATTGCTTTAAACGTGTCTTAATTTAAGACGTTTTGATTCTTCCGACGTAATAACCACCAGGGGGCACTCGCACTCCCAGTTGCGCATGCGCTTTAGATGTCTTCCTTCGAAGTGGTATACGTTGTAATTCAAACGAAGTTTGTTTTTATGTACGCGTGTATTTAAATTCGTTTTTTGCGAAATATGAAGTACTGTGATTTTAATTCGTATTAACTTGGATTATTTATTTATTGAATACATACATCTCACGTGTGTGCTCGACATCAAATGTCTCTTAGAAGCTGTCGTCGATATAAGGGCGGGATAGACACAGAACAGAAGTAGACGACGGTTGAAGATTACACCCGGAAATTCTACAAAGCTTGTGCAATGGGCTTAGTGTTAACTCGTATTAATTTATATCAATAATATTGTGTTATTCATCTTCGTCCTGTCGAAGCTGGCAAAAAAAAAAAAAGAAAAAAAAGAAACTTTTGTCTGGCAGGTCCTGTTTTGAGGATGAAACATCTCATTCTTTAAATATGGCTAGTCGGATGTATTATGGGATTACCTTTTAAACTGGTGCAAGTCTTTCTCCCTCACTGTGGTTGTGGTAGTTTTTAAAATTTTAAATCGAGGAATTTTTCTTACCTCTTACAAACAGCGATTTAAGTAAGTGTTATAATTTCTTTATAGTACGAAAATTAGTGTCTTTTATGATTTTATTTATTGTACTAAACAAAATCTTACATGAAATTTAATTAGTTTTGAATCTTTTTGCAAAAAAAAAAATAATAATAATAATTCTAGAAGTATATATTTTTTAATTTATGACGTTGTCTTTTATTACAAATTATGTATTATTTATCCTCATCTTTTTTCTCAAATTTAAAGTAATAACATCACTAAACTAGTTGGATGTGCCAATCCCAAAACTTTCTTCTATCTTATACATCTTAATATTTCAAAACCTAGTTACACATGTTAATACTTCAATATTATTAGTTCAATACTATACCAACTTTGATTTTCATCTTAAATTTCTGCTCAAGTCAATTAAACGGACTAAAAAAGAGTTAATCTATATCATGATATTTGTTAAAATTATTAATTTTTCCTTATTCTGTCGTTATCAGCTGTTTGCGAATAGCCGGCATAGCAGGAAGCGAGTTCCCGCCGCTGCATGAGCCGCCGATGCGCAATAGAACTACGAAAAATCAAGAAAAGTATACAAAAATCGCTTGCACGGAGCCCCTTTACCGCGCAATATTTCCAAATTCAAGGAGAACCTGTTGGCCAAAGCCAAAAACAAGCACAAACATTTTGGTTCAATTGCATGCATAATTTTATACGCTGTTCGATGGTACAATAATGAAAATGGCACAGAGATCGGAATTATAGCGCCCCCTTCTTTCGGAATTTTTTCAAGTTCAGGGAGGACTTGTTTACCATAGCCAGAAACATGCACAAAAAATTTGGTTCAATTATATGGATAACTTCATACACTTTTCGATGGTACAATAATGAAAATGGTACAGACATCGCTATTATAGTGCCCCCTTCCGGCAGAATTTTTCCAAATTCAGGGAGGACCTTCGTGACATGACCAAAAATAAACACATAAAATTTGGTTCAATTCTATGCATAACTTCATACACTTTTCGGCGGTACAATATTCAAAATGGCACAAAAATTGTACAAAAATCGCTATTACAGCGCCCTCTACGAGCGATTTTTTTACAAATTAAGGGAGGACCTCCTTGCCACAGCCAAGAACTTAAAAAATTTTTTTTGGTTCAATTCTATGCATAACTTCATACACTTTTGGACGGTACAATATTCAAAATCGCACAAAAATCGCTATTACAGCGCCCCCTACCGGCGAATTTTTTCCAAATTCAGGGAGGACCTGCTTGCCATAGCCAAAAACTTAAAATAAAAATTTGGTTTAATTCTATGCATAACTTCATACACTTTTGGACGGTACAATATTCAAAATCGCACAAAAATCGCTATTACAGCGCCCCCTACCGGCGAATTTTTTCCAAATTCAGGGAGGACCTGCTTGTCATATCCAAAAACTTAAACTAAAAATTTGGTTCAATTCTATGCATAACTCCATACACTTTTGGATGGTACAATATTCAAAATCGCACAAAAAATGTGATATCAGCGCGCCCTACCGGCGAATTTTTTCCAAATTCCGGGAGGACCTGCTTGCCATAGCCAAAAACTTATAATAAAATTTTGGTTTAATTCTATATATAACTTCATACACTTTTTGATGGTACAATGGCGACAGACAGACGGACAGACGGACGGACGGACAGACGGACAGACGGACAGACGGACACACAGACAGACAGACATTTTCTATAAACATGTTTTTTGGAATCTCTGACCCCTAAAACATGCAAATCCGTCGAAAACCGGAAGTCGAAAAAAATTTCGATTACAATACTTTCTTCTATTGAAGATAGAAGAAAGTAAAAACAGACATATTTAAAAGTTAAGTTCATTCCCTTGTTTTGTTTTGTTTTCAATATGGCAGTTCTTAGTTTCAATGACTAATGCTTATCTCATACTAAACGACCACAAGGAAATAGAAAAAAAAAACTTTGAAAGATCTCCTAAAGCTTTCTTACTTCCTAGCTAGGGATTACAATCCCGGATTGATATCCCGGGATCCCGCTTCAATTTTAATCCCGATTTCCGGGATTGCCTTTTTTACTTTCTTCTATCTTCAATAGAAGAAAGTATTGTAATCGAAATTTTTTTCGACTTCCGGTTTTCGACGGATTTGCATGTTTTAGGGGTCAGAGATTCCAAAAGACATGTTTATAGAAAATTTCTGTCTGTCTGTGTGTCCGTCTGTCCGTCTGTCTGTCGCCATTGTACCATCAAAAAGTGTATGAAGTTATGTATAGAATTAAACAAAAATTTTATTAGAAGTTTAAGGCTATGGCAAGCAGGTCCTCCCGGAATTTGGAAAAGATTCGCCGGTAGGGGGCGCTGATATAACAATTTTTGTGCGATTTTGAATATTGTACCATCCAAAAGTGTATGGAGTTATGCATAGAATTGAACCAAATTTTTTTTTTAAGTTTTTGGATATGACAAGCAGGTCCTCCCTGAATTTGGAAAAAATTCGCCGGTAGGGGGCGCTGTAATAGCGATTTTTGTGCGATTTTGAATATTTTACCGTCGAAAAGTGTATGAAGTTATGCATAGAATTGAACCAAAATTTTTTTTTAAGTTCTTGGCTACGGCAAGCAGGTTTTCCCTTAATTTGGAAAAAAATCGCCGGTAAGGAGCGCTATAATAGTGATTTTTGTGCCATTTTGAGTATTGTACCATCGAAAAGTGTATGAAGTTACGCATGGAATTGAACCAAAAAAATTTTGTAAGTTCTTGGCTATGGCAAGGAGGTCCTCCCTTAATTTGTAAAAAAATCGCTCGTAGAGGACGCTGTAATAGCAATTTTTGTACAATTTTTGTGCCATTTTGAATATTGTACCGTCGAAAAGTGTATGAAGTTATGCATAGAATTGAACCAAATTTTATGTGTTTATTTTTGGTCATGTCACGAAGGTCCTCCCTGAATTTGGAAAAATTCTGCCGGTAGGGGGCCCAATAATTGCGATGTCTGTACCATTTTCATTATTGTACCATCGAAAAGTGTATGAAGTTATCCATATAATTGAACCAAATTTTTTGTGCATGTTTCTGGCTATGGCAAGTAACTCCTCCCTGGACTTGAAAAAATTCCGAAAGAAGGGGGCGCTATAATTACGATCTCTGTGCCATTTTCATTATTGTACCATCGAACAGCGTATAAAATTATGCATACAATTGAACCAAAATGTTTGTGCTTGTTTTTGGCTTTGGCCAACAGGTCCTCCTTGAATTTGGAAATATTGCGCGGTAAAGGGGCTCTGTGCTAGCGATTTTTGTATACTTTTCTTGATTTTTCGTAGTTCTATTGTGCATCGGCGGCTCATGCAGCGGCGGGAACTCGCTTCCTGCTTAGCCGGCTATTCGCAAACAGCTGATAACAACAGAATAAGGAAAAATTAATAATTTTAACAAATATCATGATATAGATTAACTCGCTTTTAGTCCGTTTAATTGACTTGAGCAGAAATTTAAGATGAAAATCAAAGTTGGTATAGTATTGAACTAATAATATTGAAGTATTAACATGTGTAACTAGGTTTTGAAATATCAAGATGTATAAGATAGAAGAAAGTTTTGGGATTGGCACATCCAACTAGTTTTTTTTTTTTTTTTTACTTTCTTCTATCTTCAATAGAAGAAAGTATTGTAATCGAAATTTTTTTCGACTTCCGGTTTTCGACGGATTTGCATGTTTTAGGGGTCAGAGATTCCAAAAAACATGTTTATAGAAAATGTCTGTCTGTCTGTGTGTCCGTCCGTCCGTCTGTCCGTCCGTCCGTCTGTCCGTCTGTCTGTCGCCATTGTACCATCAAAAAGTGTATGATGTTATGTATAGAATTAAACCAAAATTTTATTATAAGTTTTTGGCTATGGCAAGCAGGTCCTCCCGGAATTTGGAAAAAATTCGCCGGTAGGGGGCATTGTAAATGCGATTTTTATGCGATTTTGAATATTGTACCATCCAAAAGTGTATGGAGTTATGCATAGAATTGAACCAAATTTTTATTTTAAGTTTTTGGATATGACAAGCAGGTCCTCCCTGAATTTGGAAAAAATTCGCCGGCAGGGGGCGCTGTAAATGCGATTTTTGTGCGATTTTGAATATTGTACCATCGAAAAGTGTATGAAGTTATGCATAGAATTGAACCAAATTTTTATTTTATGTTTTTGGATATGCAAGCAGGTCCTCCCTGAATTTGGAAAAAATTCGCCGGTAGGGGGCGCTGTAAATGCGATTTTGAATATTGTACCATCGAAAAGTGTATGAAATTATGCATAGAATTGAACCAAATTTTTATTTTAAGTTTTTGGCTATGGCAAGCAGGTCCTCCCTGAATTTGGAAAAAATTCGCCGGTAGGGGGCGCTGTAATAGCAATTTTTGTGCGATTTTGAATATTGTACCGTCAAAAAGTGTATGAAGTTATGCATATAATTAAACCAAATTTCTATTTTAAGTTTTTGGATATGGCAAGCAGGTCCTTCCTGAATTTGCAAAAAATTCGCCGTTAGGGGGCGCTGTAATAGCGATTTTTGTGCGATTTTGAATATTGTACCATTGAAAAGTGTATGAAATTACGCATAGAATGGAACCAAAAAATTTTTTTAAGTTCTTGGCTATGGCAAGGAGGTCCTCCCTTAATTTGTAAAAAAATCGCTCGTAGAGGGCGCTGTAATAGCGATTTTTGTAAAATGTTTGTGCCATTTTGAATATTGTACTGTCGAAAAGCGTATGAAGTTACGCATAGAATTGAACCAAATTTTATGTGTTTATTTTTGGTCATGTCACGAAGGTCCACCCTGAATTTGGAAAAATTCTGCCGGTAGGGGGTACTATAATTGCGATGTCTGTACCATTTTCGTTATTGTACCATCGAAAAGTGTATGAAGTTATCCATATAATTGAATCAAATTTTTTGTGCATGTTTCTGGCTATGGCAAACAAGTCCTCCCTGAACTTGAAAAAATTCCGAAAGAAGGGGGCGCTATAATTCCGATCTCTGTGCCATTTTCATTATTGTACCATCGAACAGCGTATAAAATTATGCATGCAATTGAACCAAAATGTTTGTGCTTGTTTTTGGCTTTGGCCAACAGGTTCTCCTTGAATTTGGAAATATTGCGCGGTAAAGGGGCTCCGTGCAAGCGATTTTTGTATACTTTTCTTGATTTTTCGTAGTTCTATTGTGCATCGGCGGCTCATGCAGCGGCGGGAACTCGCTTCCTGCTAAGCCGGCTATTCGCAAACAGCTAATAACAACAGAATAAGGAAAAATTAAAAATTTTAACAAATATCATGATATAGATTAACTCGTTTTTAGTCCGTTTAATTGACTTGAGCAGAAATTTAAGATGAAAATCAAAGTTGGTATAGTATTGAACTAATAATATTGAAGTATTAACATGTGTAACTAGGTTTTGAAATATTAAGATGTATAAGATAGAAGAAAGTTTTGGGATTGGCACATCCAACTAGTTTTTTTTTCAATTGAACAATATTTAGCTGAAACTAAAAAATATATTTATAGACTTTCGCTTTTGGAAAAAAAAAATCAATTGATTTTTATGAAATTTATATATAATTGAAAAAGAATATTTATCTCAAATATTCCTTAGATATATTTCTAAAGCTATTAAATCTTTTACCGAGTAGATTAAATGTGCAAAGCTTTTGACTTGGAAACATAGATGTAACCCAAAGATGATCAGAGAGGTAACATAGTCAGGAAAAAGGAAATCATTTGTTTATTTTTATTTTGCTGCGTGTAGAAAATATATTTCACTTCGAAGGCCATTTTCCAATTAGACTTTACTGATAAGCATCGCAAGTGTGTATCATAGTGATTATGTGGTAACTTCTTTTTTCGCGGCTTTATTTTGCTTTAAAGATATCTAATGAAAAGTGTTTAATAGGAATGATAACAATAAGCCAATGTGGCAATATAAATTTTTTAAAAATCTAATTTTTAAATGATAAGGATTTTCATTTTTTTTCAAGGAGGGGGGGGGGGGGATTTTGTATGAAATTTTCGTAAAGCTGATACCTTAAATCTTGCACTGATTATAATTAAAGTTTTGAACTTTTAGAGTAGGACCAGATTAAAAACACAAAATATAAATAAACAAAATACCGAAGTAATTTTTTTCTCAATATTAACCCTTTGCACTCGAGGGCTCCGGAGCGGAGCCATTTAGAATTTGTCTTCAAACTCGAGGTCTCCGCTACGGAGACAATGCAAATAATTTTGTGATACCATGTAATCTTGGCTTTTCTAGACAGGTATCACAAAATTATTTGCATCGTCTCCGTAGAGGAGCCCTCGAGTTTGAAGGCAAATTTTAAATGGCTCCGCTCCGGAGCCCTCGAGTGCAAAGGGATAAAGTAGAATATTTATTTATTTATTCATAGTTGTGATTATCATCTGATATATATGTAAAATTGCCTATGTGGCAATATAAATTTTTAAAAAATCTATTTTTAAATTATATGAAGTAGAGTAGGACAAGATTATAAGAAATATATATATTTATCCATGTACTTTAAAAGCCATCAATAGCCCTTGCCGTTGAATTTGTCCGATAATCGGAGATGCTGCTTTTGTGAGGTAAAAATATACAAATATGTATGCCATGCGGATTAAAAAAGTATTCGCTAAATAGATGCTTCAGCTATTCGGGAATGTCCATTAACCTCCACAACGGATACTCCCGAGTACCGGACATCTCAATTTAGATAACAATAATGCGGGGTTGCATTTTTTTTCAAAAGAACTTCTTAATTAAAGAATGGGCATACTGGGCCGTGCCCCGCTCCCCTACGATTTTAGTGCCCACAAATTTGATGTGCAATATTTGTAAAGCTTATGTTTTAAATCTGTTTCGAAATTGTACTGATTATAATCAATATTTTGAACTTTTAAAGTAAAATAAGATTAAAAATAAAACAAATTTAAAAAATCTAATATTTAGATAAATATTTTTTGTCTTAATCTTGTTCTACTCCTGAAGTTCAAAATATTGATTATAATCAGTAAAATGTCGTAAAAGATTTAAATTATCAGCTTAACAAAAATTGCATACCAAAATTGAGAGCACCAAAAAAATCAGGCTGTAGGGGGGGGGGGGGGGGGGTAGGGGGCAGGACCGCAGCCAAATATTTTTCCAGGATTCAACGTGGTCAAACATGGCTACGTATGATGCTTGAAAAAAAAAATGGATGCTATTAAGACGTTTGAAGTGTCTGAAATTCAGACACAAAAAATGTCTGAAAAAATTCAGACATTTTAAAATGTCTGAAAATTGAACACACCGTTTCAGACACTTAAGTGTCTGAATTTCAGACATTTTAATTTAGAGTGTACATGGACAAATTAGTTTTAGTTTATTCTGCATGACCCAGAGAACACCTTTTATGGCACTAATTTTTAAAAAAATAATATCATCCGTACTACTTCTCTGACAAAATTAAAATAAACAAATGAAAATAAGAATGCAAACTTAAAAAAATATACACTAAATCAGGTTGATAATTGTAACTAAAAAAAAACTTACCTGTGCCAAAATTGTCTTCTTAAATGAAGCAAAACATCATAATTTTACGCAATATTTTGTTACGTAAAGCTAGATGATTCAAAATTTAAAATCTATAAAATAACTGGGTCAAATGCAAAAAAAAATTCTATCTTGCCCAAAATTATCTAGAAAAAACATTTGAAAATAAAAATATTTCTCAAAATCAATGAACTATTACCAAAAACATTTATATAATTATATGCAAAATTAGTATCTATATTATAAAGGACAAATATATCTGTGCGTAGCGCATACGTCATTTTGCGAATGGCAACACATTGAAATTTAAAATAAAATTTTGGTTTTGGAATTTTAACTACTGCAAATTTTTAAACTTCTAAACATCGCACATTTAAAATTTTTACACCGTCGTATAAGGAAAAAATTGCTCTATTAAATACAATTTGTTTGAAAACTGTATCTCAATTTATTTTTGAGATATTAATTTTTTTGCAGTTTTTAATAACATTGTTCTTATCGTGGCAACAAATGTACCCCATTTCTATTGAAAGTCATTGAAAGTTAACGGAAAATAGTCGAAAATAGGAGATACTGTATCTTTTTGTTGCCATTTTCTCATAAAACCTGAAAAAAAAAGTTGAAATTAAAATAGGGGCTATGTCAAGCATATTGTCTTTTATTCCGTGATAATGACGTCATATGTATACTTTTCTAAGGATGAAGTTTAAGAGTGGATTGTAAAAGTGGATTGCTTTAGCGGATACAAATGACGTCATTTTATAAAAAAGCGTGTATTTTAATTCTTAAACCTGAATTATGTTTTGTAGAAGTGCGTCATTTTCACAGCCCAGCTGCTTTGAAATTCTTTGCAGGTGAAAATGGTTCACTTTTGAAAATAATGTAATCGAAATCACACACTGATAAAACGCAATGTTTTACAAAAATTTAGAGTGTCTTTATAGAAGAGAGGTGAAATGCAAATAATAGCGATTTATATTACAGATATTGATGATTCTCGCCTGGATAGATTTGCTTCGCCGAGTTATAGATAATTCATGGTTTAAAATAATATCATGTTCCTGAAGTTTTCGTTCAAAATTCTCTCGAATAATAAAATTTTAATGCTATTCTTTAGGACATTATACCATAATTTTATCAAAATAACATAATTTGCTTAATTTAATTTTTCCTAATTTTATATAATCTATATATTTAAAACACAAGTGTGTTTTTAGTTATCTGCCCTGATCTTTCTGCTGAACCAATTTTACTAATATTTTTTTTTAAGCTGAAAGCTCTTCATTTGTAGATGTGATCGCACTATCTGTTTTTTTTCTTTTTAATATCCCCACTTTTATACTTTAATTTTAAAAGCATTTTATGAAATTTCTTCAAAATGGTGAAAATTACCTTTTATTATTGCAGACAAGAGAGAAATAATGAGGTACCTTTATCTTTGTTCATGCTATTTTCTGATAAAAATTCAAAATTGATGATAAAAATTGTTGTATAGGGTTTAGTGTCGCAAAATCCCATTAGGCGCAGAATATTATATTAGGGGCATAATAACGGAAAATGACATACTGTTTTTGAAAGCACGCATTTTTCCTCATAAATTTTCTATATTGTTTTCCTTCTGCATGTGTACTGATACTAGGTTTCAGACACTACGCGAAATGTTTATTTAAGTGAAAATGAAGTCATATTTAAATGAAAACGATCATTTTCCTAGATAAAACTAAACATTTTAACACTAATGCGTCTAAAAAACATAAATTACGGAAATTTTTACTCTCTGGAATTGAGATTAGAATCTCAAGTAAAGGGTGCGTCTGTTTACATAAAAGATGTTGCTGACAATCGTGACTTCAAGTTTTAAGTTAAAATGGATTTTAAATGATCAAACAAAATAATTTTTTTTTTTTTAATAATGAATATAGATATCAAAAGTGCATATGCAAAATTTGAGAAGGTAAGAATTACTGTTTTTCATTCCGGAATACCAAGCATAAGAGCCTCAATTGATAACCACATCCCAATAACTGATCTTTATTATATTTTACTGATTAAGTATCTATATTATAAAGAACAAACGTATCTGTGTGTAACTTCTTACGTCATTTTGCAAATGGCAACACTTCACGATCAAATTTCGGTCTTGAAATTTTCGCTACTGCAATTTTTTAATCTTCTGACCATCGTACATTTTCAATTTTCATCGCATAGGGAAAAATTTGTTTAAGAGCTGTATCTTAATTGACTGATGTATTATATTTTCTAAAATAATTTTTAAGCATGATTTTTTTAAAGTTTATCTTATCACGTGCCAGATTCAATACATAATAATAATAAACATTTTGCACATAAAGCAACAAACATTTTTCAGTATTTATTTCTGACTATTGTTGCATAACGAAATTAATACTTCCTTTATAAACAAATAAAAGAATAATATTAAAAAACCACCAATTAACATATTTGTGAAAGATAAATTAACGAAATTAATACTTCTGTTATAAACAAATAAAAAAATAATATTGTAAAAACACAAATCTAACATATTTGTAATCGTACAATTTAAATTTTTAGATCACCAAGTAGGATTTTTTTTTTTTTGAAATGGAATTTGTTTGCGAAGTTCATCTCAGTTTACTGATTGTCTATGGTTTTAAAGCATGAAATATTTTTTAATTTATCTATATCGCGCGGAGCTCGATTACGAAAGATTAATCCGTTTGCCCTTAAAACAAAATAAAAAGTTCATCATTTTCTTACGACTAATGTTCATTTAGAAAAAACTTCCCTATGAATACATAAATAAAATGATATAAATAAAACACAAATTTAACAGACATGTATTGATTGTGAAATTATCAGAATATAAAAGGATGCCATAAGTAGCAAAATCTTGGTCAAATAACTCATAGCATGGGGCTAATAAGAAAATATCGCTTTTGATAAATTTCAAAAATTTATTTGATTGTATAATTCGTATTTTCCATATGAAAAATGATTTTTTAATGTAAGTGGGCAATCTAAAAAATTTATTGCATATAAAAAAATTATTAGTTTTCAATTTAGAAAAATGTTTTCACCTATAAAATTTAACCCGGGAAGCCCGGGTACGATGCCCTAGTCTATATTATAAAGGACAAACATATCTGTGCGTAACGCATACGTCATTTTGCGAATGGCAACACTTTGAAATTTGAAATAAAATTTTGGTTTTGCAGTTTCCTCTACCGCAACTTTTTAAACTTCTAAGCACCGCGCAGTTTAAATTTTTACACCGTCGTATAAGGAAAAAAATGCTCTTTTAAATGCAATTTGTTTGAAAGCTGTATCTCAATTTATTTTTGAGATATTATTTTTTTTTGTTTTTTTTAATATCATTTTTCTTATCGTGACAACAAGAGTACCTAATTTCTATTGAAAGTCATTGAAAGTAAACGGAAAATAGTCGAAAATACGAGATAATGATCTTTTTGTTGCCATTTTCTCATAAAACCTGAAAAAAAGTTGAAATTAAAACATGGGCTATGTCAAGAATATTGTCTGTTATTTCGTGATAATGACGTCATATGCATACTTTTCTATAGACGAAATTTAAGACTGTATTGTAAAAGTAGATTGCTTTAGCGGATGCAAATGACGTCATTTTATAAAAAAGCGTGTGCTTTAATTCTTAAACCTAAATTAGGTTTTGTAGAAGTGCATAATTTTCATAGCCCAAGTGCTTTGAAATTCTTCACAGGTAAAAATGCTTCACTTTTGAAAAGAATGTAATCGAAATCACACACTGATAAAACGCAATGTTTTACAAAAATTTAGAGTGTCTTTATAAAAGAGAGGTGACATGCAAATTATAGCGATTTATATTACAGAAATTGATGATTCTCGCCTGGATGGATTTGCTTCGCCGAGTTAGACAAGCAAACAAATAATGCGTGGTTTAAAATAATATCATGTTCCTGAAGTTTTTGTATAGTATAATTTGTAGTTAGTATAATTTTATCAAAATAACGTAATTTGCTTAATTTAATATTTTCTAATTTTATATAATCTATATATTTAAAACACAAGTGTGTTTTTTAGTCATCTTCTCTGATCTTTCTGCTGAACCAATTTTACTAATATATATATATATATATATATTTAAGTGAAAGCTCTTCATTTGTAAATGTGATCGCACTATCTGTTTGTTTTTTAAATATCTCTACTTTTATGTTTTAATTTTAAAAGCATTTTATGAAATTTATTTAAAAGGGGAAAATTAGATAGCTTTCATTATTGCAGACATGAGAGAAACAATGAGGTATTTTTATTTTTATTCATGCTATTTTCTGATAAAAATTCAAAATTGTTGTATACGGTTTAGTGTCGCAAAATCCCATTAGGAGAAGAATATTATATTAGGGGCACAATAACGGAAAATGACATACTGCTTTTGAAAACACGCATTTTTCCTCATAAATTTTCTATATTGTTTTTTCTTCTGCATGTGCGCTGATACTAAATTCCAGACACTAGGTGAAGTGCTTATTTAAGTGAAAATGAAGTGATATTTAAAAGAAAACGACCATTTTCTTAGATAAAACTGAAAATTTTAACACAAATGCGTCTAAAAAAAAAAATAAAATAAATTACGGAAATTTTTACTCTCCGGAATTGAGATTAGAATCGCAAGAGTGCGTCTGTTCACATAAAAGATGTTGCAGACAATCGTGACTTCAAGTTTGGAGTTAAAATGATTTTAAAATGATCAAAAAAATACATTTTTTTTTTTAATGATGAATATGGATATGAGAAGTGCGTATGAAAATTTTGAGAAGGTGAAAATTGTTGTTTTTCATTCCGGAATACCAAGCATAAGAGCCTCAATTGATAACCACATCCTAATAACTGAGCTTTATTATATTTACTGATCTATATTATAAAGAACAAGCGTTTCTGTGCGTAACGCTGACGTCATTTTGCGAATGGCAACACATCACGATCAAATTTCGGTCTTGAAATTTTCGCTACTGCAATTTTTTAATCTTCTGACCATCGTGCATTTTCATTTTTCGTCGCATAGGGAAAAAAATTTACTTTCAAATGCAATTTGTTTAAAAACTATATCTTAATTGACTGTATTATATTTTCTAAAATAATTTTTAAGCATGATTTCTTTTTAAGTTTATCTTATCACGTGCCGGTTTCAATACATAATAATAATAAACAATTTGCACATATAAAGCAACAAACATTTTTCAGCATTTGTTTCTGACTATTTTTGATAACGAAATTAATACTTCCTTTATAAACAAATAAAGGAATAATATTAAAAAAACCACCAATCTAACATATTTGTGAAAGACAAATTCACAAAATTAATATGTCTTTTATAAACAAATAAAAGAATAATATTGAAAAAACACAAATCTAACATATTTGTAATCGTACAATTTAAATTTTTAGATCACCAAATAGGATTCTTTTTTTTTTCAAGTGGAATTTGTTTGCAAAGTTCATCTCAGTTTACTTATTGTCTATGGTTTAAAAACAATTTTAAAGAATGAAATATGTTTTAATTTATGTATATCGCGTGGAGCTCGATTACGAAAGATTAATCCGTTTGCCCGTAAAACAAAATAAAGAGTTCACCATTTTCTTACGGCTAATATCCATTAAAAAGAAAAATCCATTAAAATGAAAAATGCTTTTTTATTGTAAGTAGGCAATCTAAAAAATTTATTGCATATTAAAAAAATTATTAGTTTTCAAAAAAAAAAAAAAAAAAAAAAATGTTTTCACTTACATTCTTTATCCCGGGAAGCCCGAGTACGATCCCCTAGTATTTATAAAAGACATTGTGAATGCATGCATGACACAATATATGAATGAACTATGACATCGCTGTTACGTATATTTTATCTAGCACTGAACAACTAAAAAATTATCTATTGATATAAAGTTAATCACATCACATTTATAAATTTTATAAGCATTAGAAACTTAAAAGTGCATGCATGCAAACACATTATATAAAAATACTTTGCTTAAAAGAAATCAGAATATGCTCATATATATTAAATATAACTATATACACTGTATGCTGCATATATATGGGTATGAGAAAATCGAAAATGCACTGTCAAAGCACTTATTTAAAATTAATTTGCATAACATTAATTTCAGTTAAATTAAAATTATTAAAAAATGCACTTGATACCTTTCTCATATCCACACATTAATTGTGTCGAAATAGCTATCTCCGCTGTCATCAGAAACATTGTGACAAACACACTCGCGCGCAATGGGCGAAAATTTTACTTGACATATGTTGGAACGTTGTTTTCAAGTGCAAGGTAGAGAAAAAAATTTCGTCTTATTTTCATAAACCTCATTTTCAAAAAAATTTCGATGGGCACTTAGGAACCTTGCAGAAAATTTTCACATATAGGATGACTTTAACTATATCCACCGGTGAGGAGAACACGCTGTATTGCATGTAGGGGAAGACGGGGTACAATGAAACATTACTTGTAAAATCAATCAAATTTGTCATAGATAGTTGCAGTTTATATATATGTTATACAACTATATGTTCCAATTACTGATGTGATTTGGATACATTCGCACTTCTACAACAGTAGCAATAGAAGATTATTGTTTTTACACCATTGAAAGTAACTTTCTTTACTAAAAGTAATTTTGTTTCTTTTTCGTTGTTGTAATATGTAATAATTATTTTTTCTATACATTGTTATCTTTGGGTTGTTGTCTTCATACCTCCAAAACCAAACTAAAAAAAAATAAATATTAGAAGTTTGAAAACAAATTTTTATTTAGTAACCTCAGTGCGGGGTACAATGAAACACTTGTAGACGGGGTACAATGAAACATGTTTTATTATAGTATTAAAAGTAATAAATAGAATATATTAGAAGTAAGAGTAGGAAAACAGAAAGAAAAAGAGTTTTGCTCTAACCAGGTCAGTAAAAAATGCTCTTGTTAAGTAATTAAAAAATAGAAAGAGGAAAAAAAAAAGCTAAGAGATTGTTTTGAAAACAAACTCTGCCTGCTACAGACTCTGATGATGATCCAGATTTTTTTTCCATGCCCAGCTGGTCATCGAGGTACTAAGAATGAGATATCCACGCACAACATGTATGGCACAAGCAGTATCCGTATAAATGGAAACATAAGGAAATACACTATGACGCAAAAGTTTAGACAATGACGTCATTCAGCTTTAAAATGTAGAATTATGACGTCAGAATTACAAAAACCTGTAAATATATTCAAAAACGGATTTAAAATGCTATGTACAAAAGACAGTCGTTTTATTTGCTATAATACTAATTTTTTTCATAAAAATTCAAATGTGCTTGTCGCAAAAGTTTAGACACTATTCTAAATTTCTTTGAATATTCGCTGGCATATGCAAATTTAGAATCGATGATGTCACAAATTTGGAGTACTTAAGTTCTGCAAACGATTGCGCTTCATAGTCGACATGCCGAGAGCTAAAGAAATTCAAGTGAATGAGGTTTCAAGGATTTGGCAGTTGAAAGGTGAAGGGAAGAGCGTTTCTGAAATTTCTGCTATTATTAATAGGTCAAAAAAATCTATTTATCGAGTTTTATCGAGTGGTTCCGAATATAAAGCAAAATGTCGGTCTGGGAGGCCACGTGTGACAAATGTACGAGAGGATCGCCTGATACAAAGACTAGCGAGTACTCAACAAATGAGCGTACGTGGAGTTCAAAGCTCACCGGGACTCTCTGTATCAAAGGATACGATTCGTAGACGAATTTTGGAAAAAGGAACAATCGTTTATAGCAAAATGCAGAAGAAACCAGCTCTGAAACCACATCATAAGTTACAAAGACTTATGTGGGCTCGAAAGCATATGTCATATGGAGAGAAATGGCAGTCAGTCATATTTAGCGATGAAAAAAAGTGGAATCTGGATGGTCCAGATGGTTGTTTATCGTATTGGCATGACTTGCGGAAGGAACCTCGACGTTTTTTTAGTCGCAGACAAGGAGGGGGCTCGGTGATGGTTTGGGCAGCCTTTTGCTATAATGGACAAGTATCTCTGACCTTCACCAGTGGTCGTCAAACTTCACAGCATTATACACAGACATTAGAAGAAAACCTACTGCCATTTGCTGAGCTTCTAGGGGGTCCTCAGTGGGAATTTCAGCAAGACAATGCTTCAATTCACACTGCAAAACATTCAAAATCTTGGTTTAATTCCCATAATATAAGAGTTCTCGACTGGCCAGCATGTAGCCCAGATCTTAACCCTATAGAAAACCTTTGGAGCATCATGTGTCGCAAAGTTTATAGTAACGCTAGACAATACTCTTCTGAAAAGAAACTTAAGACATCTATTGAGAATGCATGGTACGATATCGATCCACAAACTATGCAAGATTTAGTTTCTTCCATGCAATCTCGTGTATATGACGTAATACATAAGCATGGATGCGCAACCAGGTTTTAAAAATTGTTTATTTCGATTTTATTTAATTTGTGTCTAAACTTTTGAGACAGCAGTTTATTTTTGTTACCATTTAATTTATTGCAATATGCACAATTCCACTTTTCTTTGTTATAAATATTGTTTATATGTACAGCACATTAATTTCAAGCAGTGATTTGAAAATTGAATAAATATTTTTCAAAGTATGTAAGAATTTCTTCATTGTCTAAACTTTTGCGTCATAGTGTATATACCGTTGGAGAAATCATACATTTAAATGAAGTCAAATGTGAAGTACTTGATATAAAAAAACTCCAACCTAGTTTTATTTATTTATTTATTTATTTTTTAGAAACTTACATTAAAAAAAACTCATTGTGTTTAAACTACCACCCCATATTCCTTCAGGAGCAACTGAAATATAAGCAGAAATGCTAATGTTTGAAACTGACTTGAGCCAATTTAATATAAAATGAAAGGTATTTCTTAAACTAATACAATTTTCTTATTTTTCATCTTAGACTATAATATTTTTTATCAAGTTCCTTATTAATCAAGTTTTGTTTTTGTATATCTCATTTTTCATAAAATAAACTATACTGGGTGAAAATTGCTTCCATCATTTGGAGTGTTTCATTGTACCCCACTATGTGTTTCATTGTACCCCGGCATACGGGGTACAATGAAACACTGTAAGACATTTATTTTTTGTTATTTTTCAAGCATAAAGATATTGTTTAGAACATAATAAAAATTTATTTAGATGGGGAAAATACAAGATTAAAAATATGCATTAATTATATTTTTGTGCATGCAAAATTGTGGATAGGAAAAAAAAAATAGTAAATTTTGTTTCATTGTACCCCGTCTTCCCCTATATTCACTATCACAAAGTTAGCACTGCAGACAAGCACAAAATTCGACAGATGGGCACACACATCACACACTTTAAAACGAATTTTCACTCTGACAACAAGAAGCCAGATTGCATTTCGGATAGGGAGGGATCCAAGAAGCAAAGATGCGGGGATGAAAAGTCGCTGACACTTCCTATAATTTTTAGACCGATCACAGCGAAAAATTTACAGTTTTCGATGTTGTTGACCCAGGGAAGAGCGAGGCGGGAATTCTGAGAACAGCACTATCGATGGAAAAAAAATCGACATCAGAGAGGTTCCTCAGGCACCAGTTACAGATCCATGACTGCATCAGAGAAATTGTTAATAGAGAGTTAGCGCTGACATAGTCCAGGAGAGAAGAAAGTTAAGACTCCGATGTCGGCTGAGCCGTCACTGCATCAGTTGACGTTTGAAACTTTGAGACAACTACATCCATGGAAAATAATTGGAGAAATTACAGGCCATAGGAGACAACAGGAAAATTCTGGATCTAACTGGGAGACCACCACAAGCCCTCGTCTTTCATTATTAAATACTTAATCACCTGATAGATTTAGATTCAGGGCCCCTTAATTTATGTTTAGTATTTTTATTTAATATTCCGGTCGTGATAGTAAACAAAATAGTGGAGTACACAGACGATGTTCCTAAATGCAAACCCAGATGATGATCCGTTTCCTAGAAAATCCATCAGGCAACAATTCAAAAGAACAGTTTCCATGGAAAAAGTATTTATTTTTACGGAAGTGGGCATAAGATGTTAAGCAGTGGTGGCCTCCCTAAAACTCAGCAAAAAAACTTAAGCTGTTTGCAGTGCGAAGATCAGAGAGCAAGACCCTTTCAATCTGTGTAATTTAATACGCCAAGAATATATCTGTCTTGAGCCAATACGCCAATCACAAAAAAACTGTTAAACTGGGAGATATATTAAAATTTATCATTAAAATTTGAACTAGATAAACGCCAAGGACAGATACCACATTTGGCAACAAATTAATAAGTGCAATAATAAAGCAAACCTATTATTGCTTACATAGAATATAACGGTGAGGATAATTAATGTCAAATATCTACTTACCGGCCGAAGTGAAAATGAAATTTATGTGTATTTTAATGCATTTACGAGGCGCCAGCAAGCTTAAAATTAACAATATGATCTTTAGATTATGTAAACAAATTTGTAAAGAAAAGGCGTTTAACAAATAAAATATCAATAAAGAATTTATCTGCGGGGAAGGAATAGTGCTTAAATTAGAAATAACAAATAAATCATTTTTCTGAATGATAGCTTTTAACAGAGAAAGACAGAAAACGTTTACCTAATAAATTGTCAATAAAAGAATATTTATGTGGGGATAGAAATTGTGCTTACATTATAAATAAAACGAAATAGCCTTTGAATGATAGCATTTAATAGATGAAGGGAAAGATGTTTACTTAATAAAATGCCAACAAAAAGTATAACGATTGCGATAAATTAGACATAAATTATAAAGAGAAATTATCTCTGAAAGCTCGCGTCAACCGCAGAAAGGAAAATAAATGTAGAAAACAGATTAATTTTGAATGAAAAATTAACACAAATATATGGCTTCACCATATGTACGTTGTCGCGGAAGTTGTGGGGCCCCCAACTTTAGGCCCAATTGGAAACATTTTAGTTTCAAAATATAAAATCAGCCACTACTTTTAGGCATATTTAAGCCTGGGTAATGCTTAGCGGGTCAGCTAGTTATAAATAATACAAAAGTTGCTGAAGCGTTTACACGTAGATGTAACTCCATTTTCTTTAAATTGTATGGAAAACTTAATTCAGCATGAATTTAATTTACAACTAATTTTCCAACTCCTCCTGATCAACCCACGTAATTACTTCAAAAACTATTTATTACATTACATTAAAGTTTCCTCACTGATTTAAATAGGATCAATGGTTGCATTGAAACTGAATGAATAGTCTATGAGATTTTTACATTCTCAGGGTCATAGGTCTCAAAACTTTGATAAAAATAAACAACTGTTCTCTAGTCCAACACGAAGATTAGTTAAAGATAGACGTAAATTGAATGCTAAATGTATAAGTTACTTTTCCCCTCATTAAAGATAGCCTTTTAAAACAATTTGTAAGAGGAAGTTTTTGTATGAATTTAAAGATTCTCATGCATTATACATACTTTCTCGTAAAAAGGAAAATTCTTATGATATTTCATATATTAAAAATGGTGTCAAGGAGGCTGCACAAGTCTATTTGCAGATATTTGCAATAAAAGGCACACAGAAATTGCACAACACACAAAAAAAGCCTGGAATGTAGAACACATCTTTACAGAGGCTGTTCGCACATTTTTTAAACGAGTTTGTTTTGGTGTAAAAAAAAATCGTCTGCATAGAAAAATTATTTTTCACAGCTAATATTTTTTGAAAGTTAAATTGTTGTCTGGCAACTGAAATTTTTGTTTGCACGCAAAATAGTGCTTTTAAAGGGCCGATGGATGGAAGGCTACATTTCTTCACTTTCCGAAGAGAATTAGTCGTAAATCGGTTATTAAAAAACGCCGTGAAAGACATGCTTTTTAGCTCACAGACTATCAAAGCCTGAGAGCTAATGTGCCCGCCCGTTCTGTATGTATGTACGTACGTACGTATGTATGTATGTATGTATATATGTACGTAACGCGATAACTCTTGATAGAAACATCCGATTTGCTTCAAAATTTTTTTCTAGGTTCATTGTGATAAGGCACTTCCTGATTAGTTTTGGGAGTTCATTGGTTAAGGATAAAGGGGGAAAACGGGGTTAGTCCAACCCCTTAATTCAGATAAATGGATTTTTCATGCAGAATCATTCGATTTTCTCCGAATTTGGTATACCGGTTTATTATGTTAAGGAACTACCCTGATTAGTTTTGGGGGTTCATTGGTTAAGGATAAAGGGGGGTTAGTCCACCCCCTTAATTCAGATAAATGGGTCCTTCATGCAGAATCATTCGATTTGCTCCGAATTTGGTATACCGGTTTATTATGTTGATGAACTTCTCTGATTAGTTTTGGGGGTTCATTGGTTAAGGATAAAGGGGGAAAAGGGGAGTTAGTCCACCCCTTTTAATTCAGATAAATGGGTTTTTCATGCAGAATGATTCGATTTGCTCCGAATTTGGTATACCGGTTTATTATGTTAAGGAACTTCCCTGATTAGTTTTGGGGGTTCACTGGTTAAGGATAAAGGGGGAAAAGGGGGGTTAGTCCACCCCCTTAATTCAGATAAAAGGGTTTTTCATGCAGAATCATTCGATTTGCTCCAAATTCGGTATACCGGTTTATTATGTTAAGGAACTTCCCTGATTAGTTTTGGGGGTTCATTGGTTAAGGATAAAGGAGGAAAAGGGGTGTTAGTCCACCCCTTTTAATTCAGATAAATGGGTTTTTCATGCAGAATGATTCGATTTGCTCCGAATTTGGTATACCGGTTTATTATGTTAAGGAACTTCCCTGATTAGTTTTGGGGGTTCACTGGTTAAGGATAAAGTTGGAAAAGGGAGGTTAGCCCGCCCCTCTTAATTTAGATAGATGCGTTTTTCATGCAGGATGATTCGATTTGCTCCGAAGTTGGTATACCGGTTTATTATGTTAAGGAACTTCCCTGATTAGTTTTGGGGGTTCATTGGTTAAGGATAAAGGGGGAAGGGGGGCTAGTCCAACCCCTTAATTTATATAAACAGGTTTTTCATGCAGAATTATTCGCTTTGCTCCAAATTTGGTATACCGGTTTATTATGTTAAGGAGCTTCCCTGATTCGTTTTGGGGATTCATTGGTTAAGGATAAAGGGGGGCTAGTCCACCCCCTTAATTTAGATAAATGGTTTTTTTGCAGGATTATTCGATTTGCTTCAAATTTGGTATACCGGTTTATTATGATAAGGAGCTTCCCTGATTAGATTTGGAGGTTCACTGGTTAAGTATAAAGGGGGAAACGGGGTTCTAATTCCCCTTCACTTATTTTTTTGAGGGGCATTATTCTTTAAAATAAGAGTATAATATACAATTAGTGTGAATAGCCCGTGAGCTCAATGCCATCAGTTTAGCTGGGCACTTTTTTTTAAATTCTATATCTAAAGCCACAGTATATATATTAGTGTAAATAAGACATGAAAAAAAACGTGAATGTCAGTCTTCAAGTGGAAAATTTGTTCGAAATATTATGTACTCAAGAACAAAAATGAATTCTTCGAATATTGCAAAGCTAATATCTTTTACGATAAAATAAAATGTTAAAAATCAAAGGACTGTTGCTAAATCGTTAAAATGCTCACTCTTAACTGTTAAATAATCATTAACACTGATTTGAAATTTTAAAAGGCCAAAAAACACAATGTTTATCGTCTTTTTCCAAGACATATTGATGAACGTAGAAGATGATGCAGAATTCTTCATGAATTGTTTAGCCATTTATCTGGAGAAAAATGGAAAAATGATGTTACGACAGATTAAGCTTGGATATATTTAAATGATTGTTGTTATTTCTAACTTAATCAATCAATAAAAATGCTCCTACCTGTAATACTGGTATTCTAAATCCAAATTTCCGGGGAGCGGTCGTCTGTTTTCTGGCTCTGTTCTAGTGGTAATCAGGACTAGCACTCAAATTAAATCCACAAGTATCTTTCTTGTATAAATAAATGATATTCTTGATTATATAAATGACACACAAATTAAAATACGTTACATTAAAATTTAACTATTTACATTAAATGATTCACTAATTCTTAGTCTTAAAAGTTGAGTTCTAGTAATTCTTAGTCTTAAAATTTAAGTTCTAATGTCCCATTTGGACAACAGAGGCGCTCCTAAAAAGCACCTTCTTCTTCTATTTCTAATTCAGTTCTGCCGTGCGTGGGTGTTGCGTTGGCATGTAATGAAAAAGGTTTCTCAATTGCGCAATCAGAATAATTGTTTAGGGAAGGGAAAGGAATGCTGCGTATTTTGCAACATCCTCCCACCTTGAGTTTCTCTATCCTGGAGAGGAACTCAAAAGTCTAAAAGTCCTAGTTGGAGTCTCGCAGGAGGTTTCACTAGTCGCCCACTTATGGTAACCACGGGAGAGATATCTTTGTCACTGGATTGGCTCTTTTCTACACTGGTTCTAGCCTGATCGATTTCTGGAGTAGTCTTTCGTTGTTCATTATGGACATTAAAGTTCATTTTCTGTTGGATTATCTTATCTGATGGGGAATCGCTAGCTGCATCAATTTCTAAAGGAAACAGGCGTTGGAAAGGACGGAGAAAAATTCCATTTTCTGTTTGGATTTTAGCCAATCTTGCTATTTTGTCTTTTCCGGGAATGATATCTATTATTTTGGCTAAAGGCCAGTGAAGACGTCTTTTGTTGGTATCTTCCAGAAGAACGATGTCTCCTATTTGCAAAGGTTTGGAATTCTCCTTCTTCATAGACTGTTGCCGCAGCTGTTCTAAGTACTCCGTTCTAAATCGGTTTCGCAGATCATTTCTTATCCTTTGACGATATCTTGCTCGTCGGTTAAGATCTTGGGAGTCTAATGTATCGATATCCGGGACGCCGGATGTAGGCAGTTCTTGAAGGAACATCAATGGTGTTAAGGGTTCAGGATCTCGATTATCTTCAGAGATATATGTGATCGGTCGTGAATTCATAATATGTTCAATATCACAGAGTATTGTGCTCAGTTCTTCATAATTTAATGAGGCGCGACCCCAAACTTTTCTTAAAATTTCCTTTACCATCCGCACAAGGTGCTCCCACCATCCTCCCCACCATGGTGCTGCAGGGGGGTTAAACTTCCATCTTATCTTCTGTATAGAGGCTAAGGCTTTTATGGCTTCCCAATCTACACTGGAAAGTGCTCTGCTAGTGCCGACAAAATTTTTCCCATTGTCCGAGTAAATTATGTAAGATCTGCCTCTTCGTGCAATAAACCTTCTTAAAGACTGCATGAAACATTCGGAAGACAATGAGGTAACTACTTCTAGGTGTGCCGCTCGATAGACAGCACAGGTATATAAAGCTATCCATACTTTTCCACCGTCGGCAAGATAAAGAGGACCGGCTAGATCTACGCCCACCACTTCAAATACAGCTGCTTCTCGGATACTGTCTTCAGGTGGGGTTCCTTGTTCGATCTAGGTGTCACTTTGGCATTTGACACATTTTCTAAGGACATTTCTGATACATTTTCTTGATTTTAATGTCCAAAAATTTTCTCTAAGTTGAGCCATTAGATTCCTCCAGCATGATGTCTTTCTATATGTTTTTCATAAATTAATCTTAAAACAACTGGAAGTTTAGAGGGAAGGATTATAGGATAACGAAAATTTTCTTTATCGTTTCTAAGAATTATGCTGGTTTTGGCTCTTAAGAGACCGTGTTTATCTTCCAGTGGTCTTAAAGATTTCAATTTTGGGTCGGTTCTGCCCGAAAAGGATTCTCTTTGTATTAAGCGTAGCAATATGGTTTCAGCCTTTTAAAACTCATCTACAGAAATATCAGGAACTGAAACTTTTTCTTTCATTTTCGAGTTGTTGAAGAATCGATATATCCAAGCAATCATTCTGACATTTTATCGATAAGAGGAAAAATATCGGTAATAGCGATTAAAATCAGTTTCTTCTTTATCTAAAAGAGTAAGAATTGTCTTCTTTTTCTCTTGATTTATGACCGTTTCATCAGGATATTCTTCTGGTTCTGGCCACTGATCTTCTGATAAATATAACCAATCGGGACCCTCCCAACATCTTGAATTTTTCAATTGTACAAAAGAACACCCTCTGGATGGGAGGTCAGCCGGATTCAAGTGTCCAGGGATATGTCTCCAATCTTCTATTTTGGTAAGATTTCTTATTTCTAAAACTCTGTTATGTACAAAGGTACCCCAGGTTTGTTCTCTTCTTATCCACCCTAAAGCTGTTGATGAATCGCTCCAAAATGTAGTCTTTTCTGGTTTTAATTTTAAGTAATCTATTACAGATTTGGCGAGCCTAGCCCCAATAAGGCATGCGAGTAATTCTAACCTCGGAATCGTGAATTCTTTCATGGGCGATACTCTGCTTCTAGCATTTACTAACTGAACTCGAATTTTTCCTTGCGTGTGACACCTAAGATAAACACAGGTGGCATAGGCATGTTTGCTAGCATCACAAAAAATGTGTAACGAAATTTCGTTTTCATTAGCGGGAATTATGTTTAGCCATCGAGGGACATAAATTTCTTTCAAAAAGCCTATTTTGTTAATCCAATTAGTGAATTGTTTCTTTAAATTTTCAGGTAGTTCTTCATCCCATTTTAATCTCTGTTTCCAGGTCTCTTGAAGAATTAATTTTGGTACAAGAATTGCTGGAGCGGTGAATCCGATGGGATCGAAAATTTTTTGCACAATAGACAATATTTTCCTTTTTGTGATTGGTTCATCTATTTTAATGGTTTCATCTATTTTACACATTAAATTGTCTTGCTCTAAATTCCAGATTAATCCCAAAACGGGTGCAACTTTGGGTTTATCTTCGGATTCATCGATCATAGCCTGAAGCAAATTTGATCGCCAACACCTCAAATTATAAAGTGAGCTGAAGCTAATATGATTTGAGATTCTGTAATAAATTTTTTGGTATCAGGAATTGAATCGAAACTGGTGAGAGAATTGTCTATATAAAATGAATTTCTCAAAATTTGAACTGTATCTTGCCAAAGTTCGGGGACTCCGCTCGAAAGGTGATTTAATGTAGCCATTAGTAAAAAAGGGCTTGAAGTGAGTCCGAAGACTACGCGACAATGTCTATGAATTTTCAAATTTCGATCGGAATCGAACCAAAAAAACCTAAGAAAATCTCGGTCTTTTTCTTTTATTTTAATTTGCAAAAAAGCCTTTTCGATATCTGCTGAAATTCCTATTCGGTATTTCCGAAATCTGGTTAAAATACGAGGGATTATTTCAATTAAATTAGGACCTTTGGTGAGACATTCATTCAAAGGAGGACAGTCTCTAGTGTGTGCCGAAGCATTAAAAACGGGAAGTATTTTCGTCGTTTCACTGTTTTCTTTAATTACTGGTCGATGCGGTAAATAATGAATCTTATCTTCCTTTTCATTGGCTACTTCTTCTATAATCTGGCTATCTTCCCATAAATTAAAGACTTCTTCATATTCCTTTCTTTTATTCATTTTGATAAGTTTATTTTCGGTCTTGTAAAGATGTTTTTCCGCTAATGACCGATTATCTCTTAAGACGGAATTGTCCACAGTCCACGGTAAGGCGACTTCGTAACGACCACTTTCATCGCGTTTGACATTTTCTAAAAAATGCTTTCTTGTTTCTTCGCTCAAATCTTCTTTTGTTTTGTCATCTTCATTACTTATACCCAAGGCGTCTAATCGCCATAAATTAAACAAATTAGCATTTGACGTGAGCAAAGACAGTGATAGAACTGATAACGAACTTTCGAAACCAATTTGATTACCCTCTATTTTCCCCATAATTGTCCATCCTAACTTCGTTTCAAAAGCTGCTAAACCCAGATCAGCGAAATATCTTATATTATCGGTAAATAGTTTCGCGGCTGTATCAGCGCCGAGTAAAATGTGTATTTCTTCGGGGTTATTTTGATACAAACACAATGTATTGTTTCTATGTACATCTGACAAAAACACCCCTTTCTTTTCTAAGATTCTCAACAATTTATTATCGCGACATAAATTCACTCCTGTACAGATTTTTTCTTCATCCAAAGCTTGTATCTTGCATTGAAAATTTTTATCTAAACTACCAATCGTAAATTCGTAACGATTATGTTTACTTTTTCTTTCCGTGCCTCCGAAAAGTCCGTATTAATTATCTCCGTTTTTATCTTTCTTAATTTTAATTTATTGGCAGCATAACGAGTTATATAACTATGATGACTCCCACTATCTATAATTACTCTAATAAATTCTGTTGATTGATTATTATTAGGGGCTGCAACTATCAATGTCTGCAAATAAACATTGGAAATGATATTATGATTTGAGAGCATCTGTTTCGTAACATCAACATCATTATTCTCTTTATTTAGAGGTTTCCGTTTTAAATTTATTGATTTAGTACAAAGTATTTCTGAATGCTTTTCGTGGAAATTAGTACAGAATTCCTTAGATAAACAATTTTTCCGTATGTGACCGAATTTTAAACAAAGACCGCACATACCTCTTCTCCGCAATAAATCAAGTCTTTTCTCAAACGGTAAATTACGAGTGCTAAAATATTTATTGGTCTGGTGCATACCAAAACAAAATCCACAAGTAGTCTCATTTTCGCTCTGAACTAATAAATCACTCGTTGTTGGTAATTTTCTATTCTGATAATCAAATTTATTGACGCGAGGGGGGGGGGGGGGAGTATTTCTCTTAAGTGGTTGCGTAATATAATTACTTTTAATTACTTTACGTGGGTCGATCATTCATTTCATTTGATGTTGACGCAAACTTTTTTTCTCGGGATGTTAATTGTTTACTTAAAAATGAAATGATATCTTGTACTTTAAAAACATCGTCATGGGTTTTATTAAATTCTAACACAAGATCTCTCGGCAATAGCTTAAATAATATCGGTTTTAACAAACTTTCATAAGATTCCAATGAAACATTAAGGGACTCTAAACTTCTAATATTTGTTTGAATTTCATCGTAAATTCTTCTAAAGGATCTGGTATCGTTTGAATGTCTTAGAGGAGAAATATTTAGAAGTTTATTCGTGTGTACAGATATAAGCAAATCCGTATTTCCATACCGCCCCTTCAGAATCTCTACCGCTTTTAAATAGTTATCTGATGTTACGGAAAATCAGTCAATACTTTTTAACGGGTTGGGAGTCAAAAAGGATCTTAAATAGTTTAATTTATCAACTGGTTCTAATGTATCATTGTTATGAATGGCTGTTTCGTATGCCAACCAAAATGTCAGCCATTCTGATACGTCTCCGGAAAACTTCGCGATATTTAATTTCGGTAATTTAATATTTATGCTTTCCTTTAAAAAAGAGTCTTGTTTAGAAATTGAATCGCTACGCGTTTCCTTTTTATTTAACTCTTTTACCTTTCGATTGGCTTTAAAACGCCAAGAGTTAATTTTTTCCCGATATTCTTGAGCATTTTGTAATTCATTGTCTAATTGAACTTCTTGAATTATTTTTTTAATATCTGTATCTGCTCGCTTCAGTTCTATCTCTACCATATTTAATTGCTCTAAAGTTTCCTCCAAATCTAGGAGATCATGATCGGAATACTTCAAATTCGATTCAATTTTATTTATAAATTTATCAATACTCTCGCGAAGGACTGCCCTCTCTTTCTTCGCAATCACAAAACGTTCAGTCATGATTCTTGACAACAAATACAGTTCTTTAATTTATGTCAAATATTATAACTCTAATACTTTAAGCAGAATGTCTTGATTAATAAACTTATATTGATTCTAATTAATCATCAATTCTGACAGACAGACCGCATCACGGCGAGGGATGCCACTAAATGTTATTTCTAACTTAATCAATCAGTAAAAATGCTCGTACCTGTAATACTGGTATTCTAAATCCAAATTTCCGGGGAGCGGTCGTCTGTTTTCTGGCTCTGTTCTAGTGGTAATCAGGACTAGCACTCAAATTAAATCCACAAGTATCCTTCTTGTATAAATAAATGATATTCTTGATTATATAAATGACACACGAATTAAAATACGTTACATTAAAATTTAACAATTTACATTAAATGATTCACTAATTCTTAGTCTTAAAATTTGAGTTCTAATGTCCCATTTGGACAACAGAGGCGCTCCTAAAAAGCACCTTCTTCTTCTATTTCTAATTCAGTTCTGCCGTGCGTAGGTGTTGCGCTGGCATGTAATGAAAAAGGTTTCTCAATTGCGCAATCAGAAGAATTGTTTAGGGGAGGGAAAGGAATGCTGCGTATTTCGCAACAATTGTAATAAAAAGAGATCCATTTATTATTATAAAAAATAAGAGGGGAAAATCTTAAAATATGGTTCAATGTATCTAAAGAAAGTTTTCGCAAATGATTTATGATTGTTACAGGCTTTGCATATAACAGCAAATTAAAAATAAAGAGAGTGGTGAAATATGTTAAGCTCCTCATACTATCAGAAACATATACTACTTCCAGTCTTCAAGCATGAAATACCGTCTCTTTACCCCCAGTGCCATTAATCTGTTGAACTGCACCATGATAAAGCAAGCAATCGCACATCACAATCCACTGGAAAAAATGGAACCAGGAGCGGGTACCAGGAAGGCCTATGCTCTTCATTGATATACCTGCTAAATCTTCTGACATATCACCCATGGATTTTTGCGCCTTCGGGCTTTTAAAAAGCACGTTATCGAAACGTAAACATACAATCCTTCAGAGCGGATTCCATGGCGTATGAATGGAACAATATTGTTGCAAAAATTAGCCCGCCTAAACTTCTGTCCTACAGAAACCAGTATTCAGTCCCAGACCTGGACAATCCACGTTGAGCAATATTTATGAGTTTTATAGTAATTTTTTTATTAAAATATATGCTAATATACTGTCTTTTTACATGTACTAGGGGGCTCGGCCCCCTACGAGCTACGCTCGCCAACCCCCGTCCAGACACCGCAGACTCTAAATGCACGCTAATGTGATGGGCTTTAAAAAGATTTCGAAAGATTGAATTATAATTTTAAAAACAGTGGCGATCTCCCTATAAACGGATTTCTATTCATTTCTCTTTGATTGGGGAAATTTTAACGCCAAATCCGCTGCGGTGCTATTTGATTATCCCGTCGACTAATTTCGCCAAATTATATAAATCGCCAAACCGCTCGCCAAATTATACAAATTGACATAATTTTTATTTTAAATAACGAAAGAACAAATAAATTAGTACAACATTAATAAAAATACAAATAAAACGTCGAAATAAAAATAACTTGATGACGTAGACACGTGTAACAACATTTCAAAATAAGCTAATATAAAAGGAATTAAGTAAACAGAATATTTGTCTCCCGGTATTTTTTAACAAAGCGAAAAGAAAGTTCTTTTAAATGAGACATTTTAAATTAATCGTTTTTAATCTGACGTAATTTTGACCAAACTATTCTTTCTCTTTTTAATATTCACGTGAAAATACTTGTGTTAGAAATGAAATATTATTTGCGCTTTCTTAAGAAAAATAGTTGAAAAGTATCCTCTCAAAATATCAAATAAATGTCTAGCGCAATTTCTAAATTTAAACCGTTTTGCAATATTATTTTGTGTTCATTTTATGTAATAACTGTAATGTGACGTAAATATGATGTAATTTCTCCTATTTAAGACTTCTAACGCATGTTAGTAAATTTATTATTTTACAAATTCCTTTCTCTCTTAAAATTCACGTGTAATTATAGTTTTTATGACATAATTTTTAATAAGTTCCTGCTTTTTGTACATAATTATTTAATTCTAATTCCAAACGTTTTTTTTTTCTGTTTATAATAGTCACGTGTAAATAAATTTTTAATTTATTACACGTATAAATATATATATATATATATTTTTTTTAAAGCAAACATTATTGTTTCTGCTGTTTATACAGTTGGCAACAGTTTAAATTAATATCACTTTCTAAAATCTGTAAAAAATGTCTCTAGAAATGCTGAAAATTTGAATTTAAAATAGAAATAAAACCTCAAAAAATTAGCCAAATAATAAAAAAAAATACAATCTGCACACCGGGAACTTCAAACGTATAAAATGATCTAAAAATGATTAAATTCCCATGAATAGTTTTTGCTCCTATAAAACTTTTTTAGTGGAACGATTTTGTCCAACTTTAGTATTAAATATTTCTTAAAATAATTCTTCGATTTGAAAACTGTCTACATCAGCGTGTTTATCAAACATTTCTGTATAATACTACCGATTTTCATATTTTTGTATGCATTATTTTTCTTAATATTAACGAAGAAAGACCTCTGGTCGCAAAAAATTCAAAACCGGTGGCGGCGGCGGCGGCGGCGGTGACAGCGGTAGTTACTTTTTTTTAGAATAGAGAGATACACTTCTCACCCTCACCTCCCCGTCTTTTTCAATAGGGTAACATTTGCCCACATAATAATTATAATCAATTAATGCAGTCTGTTTATTTTGTCTTTCACCCCTCCCCCTCCCTTTTTTCCCTGTTGTGCTTTGCTCCATTGGGTAACCATGGAACTTGATGACGTTTGCGTACTCTCCAGTCAAGAATTCTTCTGTACTCTTGGATGTTTATGACCATTTTGAACTTTTAGGCTTTTGTGTAACATCATTTTATCCTGATGACGATCGCAGAAGTGATTCGAAACGTAGATTTTAATATTTTAAATGTGTTTGTGAAATCACTGTTTTGTTGTGTGTACCATTTAGCATGTTTTATTTGATTTGAATACATAATTTTAAGGTTCACATCATGTTGTAGGCCCTATAACACTCGTTGTGTTACCCCAACCAGTGTTACCCCAATTCAAAGTAACATTGGTCCGAAACTTTCAAAAACATTTTTTGGTAAAAAAAAAATTAATGTCAACAAATTTATGATAATGGTGTGGTTCCATATATTCTTAGGAAACCAAAAATTATTTATTTTTTAAATAAAATAAGGGAATGGAGATGCTAAACATGCCATGAAACAAAGAAATTTGGGCCAAAGTTACCCCAATTTACGGTAATTATAAAAATATTTGCGCTTTCTAATTATTCCTCACTCTTTTTTTAGCACTTTATGTGCGTAAGATATCTATATGTTTTTAAAATGATGCTATATTCAGAAACACAATAGTATTAAACATGTTACAAAATACAAAGAAACAGTAGTTCTGATTGCATTTCGCGAAAGTAGTAACGCAACTTTCGCCCTCCAGACAGCGCAATCTAATGATAATAGAATAACAAATTGAAAGCAATTGCCTATAATTCGGAAAGTGAAATAAAGAAGCAACAATACCTGTTTATCTGATACAGAAAGCACAAGAGTCCTTAAGGAGAAAAATGGAAAATAAAAGTAAGTGAAATCGTCCTTTAAGTTTATTATTCAGATTGAAGCATAAAGGATTTCTAAGTTTTAAGTAACGACTAGAGTGATCTTGATTTTGCTTGAAATATACTTTTTAATTACATTTTACTTCAAAAAACGAAAAAAAAGTTACTGTATATATATATGACCTACAATTAATATCATATATGTTTGAATATTTATTATGTTTATTAAGTTTGAGATCTAATTTATCTATGTTTGAATATTTATTATCTTTATTAAATTTGAGTTCAAATTGTTGATAACGATATTTTTTAAATTTTGGTTTATCTTAAACCTATCCACTTTCTTCTTTTTCAATTAAGTATTGTTAGCGGTTCTCGTGATTATTTGAATTTAATTTATCCCTCTAAGCAGCAATCTCGTATTTTTCCAGTTTCCTGAAACAACTTAAGTTGGTTACAGGGAAAATATTTTTAATAGAATTGTATTTTATTAAATATCTAAGTAAAAAGGATATAAAAAGTATTTTGGCACCAAATTGCAAAAGACAATTTAAATTAACTTGAGTTTATGAGAATTTTTATAAGAATACATGAAAACCTTCAGACGTTCAGTTATTAATTTGTATATATACAGGATGGTTAAAAAAAAATGCCGATGTATGGATCTCTAATGACTATAACCGTATTAATATTTGGAAATTTTTCTAGAAATAAACAGAGATTTCCAGAGTCCCGGCATGGAATTTTTTCACTAGGTTGGCCTTTGCGCCTTTTAAGCAAAAATAATTTGAAATTTGATTTTCATTTGAAAGACTATAACCGTTTACAGAAATGGGATGAAATTGGGTATTCAGACATTTTAAGAAATGTGCTCAAGAATGAGAAGCAGGGATGTAGTGGAGGGTATACGGGGGTATACGCCGTATACCCTCTGGATTTTTTTAAGGAACACCGTATACCCTCTGTTTCTCAGGAAAGCTATAGTAAATACACTCTATGGTATACGCTCTGCCTTAAGCGTATACCCTCTGCTTAGAGCGCATACCCTCTGTTTCTTTTACGACTACACCACTGATGAGAAGAATGGTAACCGAGCTCTCATAGGACAAAATTTCGAAAAATTTAAATGACAACATCATTTTTATTTTCATTGCAAAATTAGCTTTACGACAAGTGGCATTAAAATGGTACCTTCAGCACTAAAAACGTCGATTTACACATGAAAAGGAGAGAAGTGCGATGAACTCAAACAGGCGACAAAAAACAAAACGTTTTAGTCATATTACAAAATATTAAGTGTCCACTTTCAAACACGATGATACAGTGAAAATAGTACATTTTTATCATTCAAAGCGGCTGAACATAATTGCTGTCGAGCCTTAGTACGCTTTTCTCCCAAAAATATTTTTATTTAACCCTTTCAAGGGCGGTGGCTAGACGGTCTAGCCACCTAATTTTAATTCCAAAACTGATAAATGGCACCAAGAATATTTTAATAAATTCGTGCTTTTGTAATGAAAGTGCAAATTAGCTGTTTTGAATTTGCTAAGATATTCGTTTGAATATTCTGGTGTTAGTCAATTATTTCATCCGTTTACGAGCAGAATTCTTCTGCCCCTGAAAGGGTTAACGTGAGTGAATCAATAAACAAGTTATACTTGACCCTGTCGGTGACATATATTACTATAAGAGTGAATTCATTTCAAGAAGTTGAAGAATATATTATGGGGCATAGAAAGAAGGTGTACTTATGTGCTTCTGAGTACGTCTTGTCAACTGTATTCATCCTCCAAGTTGTAGGTTAGAGAGACAGCATGTTTTTTTTTTTTTTTTTTTTTTGTGCGTTAAAAATTTAAATTGCAACGTTTATTTCAGATTAACTGCTTATGATGAACATATGCAATATGTTGCCTTGACACTCGCCTGTGCAAACAATTGGAAAATGGATGCACAGATCGGGTAAATTTCATGACAGGTGCGCGTTAAACTTAAAAGTTCTTGAAAAATGTAGCTATAATCAAACTATTCGAGACATCATTCGACGCATAAAAATCAACTTTCGATTAATGTGTGTCCAATTTTGCGGTTTCTGCATTTTAACCGCTTAAATGGCACCAAGCGGTTAACATGCAGAAACCGCAAAATTTCTTGAATCTCTATTTGGAGCGAAAATCCAGTTGTCGTACCTTTAGGAAATGCTCACTGGTCATCATGCACATACGTAGGAGCAGCTCAGACAACTTAATAATTACACTTCCTTTCGAAGTTCTATAAGGTATTCTTCATCCTTCCCAAATGAATTTGCTCTCATTACGATACATTATTGTTAATTAGCGCCGAATGTAACTTGCTTTTTGATTCATTCATCCATTTATTGACATCTGAAATTTTGAATTTGAAGTTGGAACGAAAACAAAATTACGTTCATTGGACCTTTTACAGAGTCGTTTATAGTAAGAGGGAAGTAATTGGTGATACGCACACCATACATCTCTGGGAACTCCTAGCGAGAGTACAAGATAGTTAGGGGAGACTGGGGGAATGCCGCCAACCCGGGTTATGCCGCCACCCCACCTAGTTTAAAAACTAACGGCAGTTTGAGATAGTGAATGTGCCTGCACTATAGCGGCCAACAATAGAAACAGTGCCTAAAGTGAGAGTGGCTTTGCTGTACGTCGTTCGTTTGTTTTAGTGAATAATGTAGTTTTCATCTAGTTGCTTATTAATTTGGAGCTTCAAATGAGTAGAGATAAGCACCTTTTATTGTAACATTAGGTATTTAAGACAATATGACCCGTAATCTACATGCATTCGCCGACATTTTGATGCAATTTGTTGAACAAGTTCGGTTCTTCTTTCGGCTTTACTTGGGGATTTCCGCCATATTGTCTTCTCGGGGTAATGCCGCCACCATGCAAATCGGGTGAGAAATGGCCTCATTTGAATGTAGTGGAGCCGATTCAGCAGAGTGACCTTTGCAATATGAAGTAAATTGTAACCTTAACCATTATTCTGCTCAATTACATTGCTTTCTAACTATTTTCAGTAGGTTATGTGTTACCTAGTATCCATTTTATGCATATACTAGGTCATTAAAGAGTGGCGGCATTACCCCGGTACAGTGGTGGAATTACCCCAGTATCCTGGGTAATCCCGCCACTGTGCAGAGGTTTAAAAAATATTTTTTTATGTATGCTTACATTAAAGTTATGATTACGGTTAAATTTATACAGATACTAAAGATCATCATCAGCATTAGAATTTTTGCTATTAAAAAATAAACATTTTTTGAGGTGAAAAAATTTAAATTTCCTTAAGGTGTCGCCATTCCCCCGGTCTCCCCTAAAAAAAAAAGCTTTGGAGAATATATAAATAATTATATCGCCCCCCCCCAAAAAAAAAAAGATTCTTGCATCCAGATCCTTTTACATTAGGGATGCACAACCTGTTGCCCGCGATGGATTAACGTGTGGTCCACGAATTTCGTCAATTTATAACTGGAAAAAATTGCAATTTTTGTCCATAGGTCACAAGAAAAAAATCCTGAATTTCGTCAATTTGCCGCGGAAAAAATTGAAAATTTCGTGAGTCACTTAAAAATCGCGAATTTCGTTGATCGGACACAAAAAAATCGTGAATTTTGTCAATCAAGCGCGGAAAAATCGAAAATTTTGTTGATCAAGCACGAAAAAATCACGAATTTTGTCGATGAGGCGCGGAAAAATTGAAAATTTGACCAATAGGGCACGGAAAATCGCGAGTCTTGTCGATGGAGCTCGGAAAAGTCGCGAATTTCATTGGTCGAATACGAAAAAATCGTGAATTTTGTCGATCAGGCGCGGAAAATCGCAAATTTTGTTCATCGGCACGAAAAACTTGTCAATTTTGTTGATGATGCACGGATAAATTGAAAATTTTATTGATTGGCTGCTGAAAAAGTGTGTTTCATTGTGAATCGCGAGAAAAAATTGCAAATTTCGTCAATTTGCCACAGGAAAAAAATTGCAAATTTCGTCAATTTAACGCGGGAAAAAATTGCAAATTTCGTCAGTCAATTAAGAGTCATGAATTTCGTCGATCGGGTGCGGACAAATTGTGAATTTTGTCGACTAGGAGCTGAAACATCTCAAATTTCGTTGATCGGCTTCGGAAAAATCGCGTATCTGTTTACTGCGAATTTCGTCAATTTGCCGCTGGAAAAATCGCAAATTTCATCGATCGGGCACGGAAAAATCGCGAATGTTGTCGATCGAGTTCCGAAAACTCGCGAACTTTGCTGGTCGGGCGCGAAAAAATTGCAAATTTCGTTAATCAGGCACGAAAAAGATCGCGAATTTTGACGATCAGGCGCGGAAAAATTGAAAATTTCGTTCATCGGCTGCGGAAAAATCGCGAGTTTCGTCAGTTTATCGCAAGAAAAAAGCGCGAATTTCGTCAATTTACCGCGTGGTAAAATTGCAAATTTCGTTGAGTCAGTTAAGAATTGCGAATTTCGTTGATTGGACGCAGAAAAAATCGCAAGTATCGTAGATCAGGGGCGGACAAATAGAAAATTTCGTCGATTGGGCTCCGAAAAATAGCGAATTTCGTCAATTTAACGCGGGGAAAAATTGCAAATTTCGTCAGTCGGTTAAGAATCGTGAATTTCGTTGATCGGACGCAAAAAAACCCAAATATCGTCGATCAGGGGCGGACAAACAGAAAATTTCGTCGATCGGGCTCCGAAAAATAGAGAATTTCGTTGGCCGGGCACGAAAAAATCGCGAATTTTGTCGAACAGGCACGGAAAAATAGCAAATATCGTCGATCAGGTGCAAAAAAAATCTCAAACTTCGTTGATCGGCTCCTCCTCCCCCCTTCGTTCATGAAGTTCACGTTTTTTTTTCGGCGCTAGACACTTTCATGCCTATGTTTGTTTTTAGCACTTTTAAGAAAACCCAATTTACTCCCCCGAATAAAGTCAAGGAATATTACCTCTCCTTCTAAATAATCCTTGTTATATCTCTGTTATATATGCAAAATTAAAATCATGAAATATCCTTGCCCACTAAATTGGGTATGTTGACTTGATAGGGGAACCTAGAGGGGTTAAACTCACTCCCCCCCCCCCTCTGTAACCATACTTTTTATTTGATTATAGGCCACAGATCACCTCCCCAAAATAGAATTCTCCCGTGTTATTGATGTGGCCCTCGACAACCCAGAATTTTTTTAAGTGGCCCTTCTCTTGAAAAGGTTGTGCACCCCTATTTTACCTGGAAGCCTCTCCTTCACTTTTCATATCGATAGTGTTTTGAAAATAACTTCTCATTGACAGGGTTAACACTTTGCTTCCATGGCTAGTTCCGTGGGTTTTTGTAGTGTAAGTCACATAGCTGATAACTGCTATGCTTGTTGACCACCGTTATTTTCGAAAAGTTTGCTTTGCCTTACTCAATTAATGAGATATCCCTGATAAAATAAGTCAATTTTTTTCCTTCTAAAATATCGGTAGCCAAAAATTGCAGCATGTGACTTACATTACAAGTTCTCATGGAACTAGCTTCATACGTTTTCATTAAACTTAATTAGGGGAAAGTAAGGTAATGACGCTCAGAAGGGTAATCCCGCTCACCAAATATCTCTAAACAGAATAGAATTGAAAACGTGCGATCAGTACCGGCACCTAGCGAACTTCATCCTATGTTCTCAGTAAGGATTTAATGCCAGTCGGGTGGAAAGTATTTTTGTGTCCTCAAGTTATTAGTTTGAAGTTTTTTTTTATATATAAAATTCTACAACATCTAACTTGAAAGTAAGTGTACACTCTTATTTTCAAATATTAATTTACTCATTATGTCTACAAAATATATACATTTAGCTGTACTTTCATGCTTTTATTTATTTTTGTAGTGCGTTGTTACGCCAATTATAATGCAATAAAACCAAACATGGAGATGACGGGCAATGGTACTTGCGAGGAATTCCAGAAGAAGTGTTGCCAGTGGCCAACTTTTTTTAAATTCAAATTTGTTGATTGACACCACTTTCTTGAAATGGTAAAATTTCCCTGTTTTCGCCTTTATTGATATGTCATTAAACAAGGAGAATTTTACGATTTCAAAACAGTGGTGAAAATCAAAAAACCTAAATATAAAAAAAGTAGCCCACTACATGTCTAACACAATATGTGTAAAGTGGTTGAAAAAAGTCTGCAGTGGTGTGAACGGCCCACACACTACATATGTGACTTTTGTCTTACTTAAACGTTGTATTCAAACTCTGAGCGCAATTATCCTACCATGTCGGGCATTACCGTTCAATCGATGGTCATTTAAATAAAACGATAAAAAAAATTCCTAAAACTTTTATGAAAATTAGTTGATTGCAAACTGTTCCTTATGCTTTGGAGTTATAATTCGTTAATAAAATATTGATTTTTTTGTCCAAATTTGACTAGCTATTCATGTTTTCCCTTAACACGTTCACGCCGGCGCGGTGGGTCACACTCCACTGTCTCAGAGTTGACAAGTCTCCGGCTTTTTGCACACTACTAATATCTTAGAGAAAATGTTGTTCCTTTAAATCGCCCAAATGTTCTAATTAAATAAAACAACATATTCTGTATTAAAATACTGGTATCCAAAACGCCGGAGACTTGTCAGCTTTAATACAGTCGACTGTGACCCACCGCGCCGGCGTGAACGTGTTAAGTGAGCGCCATTCCCCTACTTTCCCCATAGTAGACTAAAATTTTAAAATTGAGATGGAAATCAAAAGGAAAATATTGTTCATCAGTTCTTTTCGTTATTATGGCCAGCCATTAATGTGTTTTGTTTGAAGTGCCTATATGTGTCAAAGCCGTAGAACGGAGGGAGTGGTAGAAATCGGGGCTCAATTCCCCACCCCCCACACCCGCGAAACTTTACAAATGTATGTTTATTTATGAACAAAATTATGTTTACTATTTGCCTACCTATGTTCACTATTAATATTTACTTGATATTTTACTACCTATAATATACTTACGTTTATTAATCCTATTTGCAGGGAAACTCTACTTTCCAAGATACATCTAAGTCACGCCATGTTAAAATTTAAAATTGAAGCCACCACATAAGGGCTTCAATATATATTTAATATATTATAATATATTTTAAGCTACTGTCCTGATTTGTGTACGGCACTTAGCCGAAATAAATGTAATACATTCAATGATAAAATGTATCTAATTTTGTATCGTGCTACTGGATAGAAAGACATCAAATTTCACTGATGTTTCAACCTCTCCGTTCGCAAGTAATCAGACGCTTAGCCTAAAGTAGAAATTTGTTTACAGATCACCTGTTTTCAGCGTAATCAGAATTGCACCATTTGCATGAATCAGAGATTTATTGCGTTAGGAAAGTATACACAATATACTTTAATGTTCTATAATTAAGGTTTGCATTAAAAATGGGGATAAAAAACTGTGTTTAAATCAGAAACTGCGGATTAAAAAATATAAATTACTGATTTTATTTTAAATTTAAACTTTTTTACCTTTAGGATGTTCTTCTTATTTTTTTTTACTTATCTTCGTGTGAAATTATCCCGTGCTTGCTTAATACAACATCTCCACATTTATAGCATCCTTTACCTACATACTTGCATACATACATTTTACATATTTAGATTCATCTGGTGTATTTACATTAATCTTAATTCCACTTTACAGAAATACATGTCTACAACAATTTTCAACACACAATACCATAGCAACCACCCTTCTGTCTTTTTGTAGGCGAAAAAACAAACAAACATATTTTAACTAGAAATTTTATTCAATGAAAGAAAAAAATAACTAATACAATGTAAGCAATGTAATATTTTATCTCATCAAAAACAACTCGTTGTGAATGATCCCGCCAAGCAACAAATCTAAAACGACAGTCATAAAAAGAAGCGATATCACATAAAAAGAAGCGATATAGAAGTGTAGGGGAGACCGGGGGAATGGCGACACCTTAAGGGAATTTAAATTTTTTCACCTCAAAAAAATGTTTATTTTTTAATAGTAAAAATTCCAAAGCTGAATCATTATCTTTAGTATCTGTATAAATTTAACCGTAATGATAACTGTAAAGTAAGCACACATAAAAAAAAATTCTTTCAACCTCTGTACAGTGACGGGATTACCCAGGACACTGGGGTAATGACGCCACTCTTTAATGACCTAGTAAATACATAAAAGGGATTCTAGGAGACACATAACCTACTGAAAATATTTAGAATGCAATAATTTAGCAAAATAATGAATAATTACAATGTTCCTCAAACTAGATTTATTAATGTGCTAAGCTTACAATTTTACTCAAATTGGAAAAATCGCTCTTTGCCATGGTGGCGGCATTACCCCGAGAGGACAATATAGCGGAAATCCCCAGAAAAGCTAAAAGAAGAATCGAACTTGTTCAACAAATTGCATCAAAATGTCGGCGAATGCATGTAGATTACGGGTAATATTATCTTAAGTACTTCATGTTACAATAAAAGGTATTTACCTCTACTCATTTGAAGGTCCAAAATAAGAAGCATTTGGATGAAAACTAAATTTTTCACTAGAACAAGCGAACGACGTACAACAAAATCATTCTCACTCTAGGCACTGTTTCTATTGTTGGCCGCTATAGTGCTGGCGCATTCACTCTCTCAAACTGCCGTTAGTTTTTAAACTAGGCGGGTGGCGGCATAACCCCGAGTGGCGCCATTCCCCCGGTCTCCCCTATGCTCCGAGCGCCGTGTAAAAATCTAACACTACTTATAATGTCTCCAAAAGACTCGGAGTGAGGTACAGTATGTGAAAACTGTTTGGCGACCGACAACCGACAGACTTTTATAATGTTTGTTCTTCCTGCACTTACATATGACATATGTTTAACCATTTTCTTCTTGTATTACTGCTCCCATTAAACTGTGAAAAGCTGAAGTTGTTGATATCACTTCTTTTTATGACTGTCGTTTTAGATTTGTTGCTTGGCGGGATCATTTACAACGAGTTGTTTTTGATGAGATATCACTCCTTTTTGTAAGGTCCTTTGCGTTATATATATTCCATTTTACTTCAGAAAAGAAAAGATAAACGAAGGATGATAGAAGTAAAAAAATAATTTAATATTGATGCTATAAACTTTTCAAATGTGTAATATGTCCAATAAGACATAATATTGGGCTTTTTAAAAATATTCAAAACCATTTCATCGATTCTTACAAATCTCAGAAGGAATCATTTATTTTTTAGAAATGATAAAATGTCACGAACAAAACAATAATATTTTTCGCTGTTGTTCTATAAGCTGTAGCGTGATTCGTTAATTAACTCAGCAAGGATTTTTAACAGATTGAATAATGAGTATTTGTTTTATTAGCGGGCTTGCTTCAAGTAATTTTAAAATAAAATCAGTTTTTTTTTTTTTCAGGAAATCCAACGTCTCTCCGATAAGCGCGACAGAAACGCAGATTATCTTATTAAGCTTTTTTTTTTCTTTTTAAATGTTTTCATAAGCTCTAACACTTGTTGAATTTTCAGAATTTTCAATGTATATACTTTCTAAATTCCTAATCGTTTTTAACATGACTAACAGAACATACTGAGTCGTATGCCTTCCGAATAATTTCTCATATATTTTTTATAATTCATCCGATAAATTATAATTCATTTCAATAAAAGTACAGAATTCGATAGTTCATCATAATGAAATATTTTTTCCTACTTTCGGTCATATTTGTAAATTTTTAAGTAGCACTATAATCTGATTAAAAATGAACTAAAAGCTATTTATGGCGTATTGATAGCACTCTTTAATAACCCTTAACTGCTGTGACAAAAATTGTCGCACAACTACTATGAGCGGTCTGTGAGACCACTTAATCCGAAGATGAATAAAAGGTTACATTAACTCATAAAATACAATTTCTGTACTAAACTTTATGCACAGGGCTAGTATACTTAACATGCACCTACTCAAAAGTCTCTAGTGATAGTATTAGGGTCTAAAAGAAACAAAATTTAACCAGTATCTATAGTTAAACTGAAAATTACAAGTTAAACTTTGAAAATTGAAAAAAGGAGCGGTCTGTGAGACCGCTAACAGCAGTTAAGGGTTAACAAGTCCAAAATAACGGAGTCGATTAGTTTTACAAATCTCCTTATTAATCTTTTTAAATGAAAAATTAACAAAAAGCTCCAATAAAACTGCCAAAAATTTATTTGATATAAAAGGATTGTAAAAAAAAATGAATAAAAAGTTGTGATGAAAGAACCAGACTGACTATATCAGACTGAATAAATTCCAAAGTTTGGAATGTTGAAAAAAATATTTAAGTATATATGCAGTATACATATAGAATTTCAGGCAGAATAAAATACAGGTAAAGCCTGTAAAAATGTTTAAGAACATTAATCAGTTTAAGAGTAAAAGAAATACATACATTATAAATTATCCAACATGGGTAATTCAAAATTAAATGGAAAAAAACAATTATTCAATTATTACAGTATGACAAACTCTAACCAAAGTACATATATGTATTTGTTTACATGAATTTCTTTAACACCAAACAACTTTATAATAAACTAGCAGACCCGCCCGGCGCTGCCCGGGGTTTGTAAATGATAACCGTAAACAAAACTTAAGTTTGCATGATTTTATATCTTTGGAAATTCTTTTAAATGAACCTAATTTCGGAGGTCCCATTTCCTTCCGCAGCGTCTAGTGTGTTCCCATCAAACTTCTTTTCGAAGGAACCTGTAATCTAGTTCCTCGCTATCTATGGCAGCATTTACCGGAATTGACCGCACGCGCTGGAGACAATCGAAAACCAAGTTGAGTGAGACAAACCTCGTAGGAATCAAAGGAATCAAGCCCATAGAATAATAATAAAAAAAGAACGCACCATTAATGTTAGAAAATGTTGGTACCTAAAGTCCAAGATAAGATTTCATAATACAGAAAGTAGCTGCATTGTAATCTAAGTTGAAGGAAACAAATCCCGTTGAAATTGGACCCTTAAACCCGAGGAAATATTGCGCCCCCAAGCGTTGGAAGATGCTCCCCTCCTTGTAAATTTCATGAATTACAGTTAGCATTAAAACATATTTAATAAATGGATGAAACCTCTTATCTAAAGATACCTTTAAAGTAACGCGATTTTTAATTTACGGCTGTAGTGAGTAGACGTAAGTTGATGCTGGAAAAGGAGATTAATGATCGAAAAAGGTGGTAGCTGAGGTATAAAGAAAGACCGGGCCCTGGGGGCCAGAGTGTTACCTAGAAAGTAGTTGGGTATACGAAAATTTAGTAGTGGTTTTAAAGTAGCTTGAAGACGCTAAAACTAAGTTAAAGAAAATTGCAATAGAATAGGATAGTTTTTAAAGAAGCTGCAACAAAGGCCCCAAGAAGACGATTAATATTCAAAATTGGTGGTAGCTGAAGTCTGCAAGTTTTTTTTTTTGTTGTTGATCATGTAGTAGCTGGAGAACCTAAGACGTTGTTAGAAAAAAAAGTTCGTCAATCGGACCATTTTTACAGGAGCTATAACAGGGGTCCCAAAAGGGTCCAATTGATAGTTTAGAGTAGGACCCTAAAATGAAAACATGTTTAAATGTTGTAGTAATTGGCGTTTTAGATTTTCAATTAGTCCAAATTAATCATAGGGTATGAAATAATCATTAGAATAATATTTAAAGAAATGCGCAAAAATGGTGTAAATGCTTATAAAGGGGCCCTAGAGCTCCAATAAAAATATGAGGGTGTTTGTCTAGGGCAGAGGTTCCCAAACTGTGCTCCGTGTGAACTTTCCATGGGCTCCGCCGAGCTTTAGGAAAATAAAGAAAATTTGAATGAAACCAACACAATTAAAAAAATGTTTTATTTTTTTTTTTCGAGAATGTGAACAGATATTTTAGCTACAAAAATACTTATACATTGATAATTATTGTCAACTATTTGAACTCTTTTAATAAACTAAGTGTTATTTTCTTTAAAAAAAATATCGGGTGCAAATGTTAGTTTCGACTAGTACTCTATTTTTACGTTTTCTAATTTTTAAAAAAAGCGATAAATGGAGAAACAAACGCAGATTTAATACAAGGGGTGATTAAATGAAAAGGTACGAAACGACGTAAAAACGTAACAGTTAAATATTTGCATATTCCGCCATGGGAGAACGTAGCAAGACATCTCGGGATGCGATTGGAGTCTCTGACTGGGATCGGAGCATGCGCGGGTGCCCGCATCCGCAGTAGAGAGCAGAGGCTCTTATCAAAAGCGGCGTCCAAATGATGCGGCAGTCCGTATGCGGGCAGGATGGCGTTCGCGTTTCAAAATTCGACGATTGAGGTGCAGAGAGGTGTTATCCGATTTCTGACAGCGGAAGGTGAGAAACCGGCAGCTATTCATCCATGGAGCTATCAATAAAGAGGAACTGACATATCCTTAAAATATTGAAGCCTCAACTGTAACCGCTATCGCAGGCGTTGCCTGCTGCCGGTGAAAACATCCACCAGCAGATTTATATAGAAATTTTCAACTTATTCAAACGCCTTATTATTGCAAAATTTCAGTCATAAATAATGGTAGAAACATATTTTCATTTTTACTGGTAGGAATTTACTTTGGCGGTAGTTGGGCCCTGCGTTTCCACCATATTGTGACAACCAGGGAAACAAACTGACAATTTTACAAAGCACACTGACACCAGTAAAAGCAAATAGAAATTTTTACCTCTGTGGCGGTAATTAATGATCGTTTAAGTGGTTAAAGTACACGTTGTGAAGTTCTTTTAATAAATTACTATTGATCGTTAAAGAAATAATAAAACTGGAAACGTCTTACTTGAAATGTAGACAATGAAGAGGCAATTTGATGAAAACAAATAATATTCTTTATTTCGGTCGTTAGTAGCAGTAGAAGGTTACGAAAATACTTGCTTCTGGTCACCATTTTAAAATAGAAGAACTAATCTTTTAAGAAGAAAAATAGCAGCCAACATGGAATAAATCCATGGGATTCCTTTTTAATGAGAGCAGCACAACTTTAAAGGATTAAACTTTGAAAAAAAAACACATCCACTTAAATAAAATATCAAACTCATTCGGCCAAAAAAAAGCGGCACGACATTCGAACGGCCGGCCAGCGGGCTGGCTCTCCACTAAATCTACGTTAAAAGACTACATCTTTTTCAGACAACATCAAACCAAATTCTGAATTTAAAATTAGCGAGTTTTAGTTTTTAAATGATGAATACGGGGTTGACAAAGTAATTAAAAGGCAGAATTTAAATTGATTAGCTAAATTAACATTTACGAGAAATTAATGAAAATCGAATTACAAGCTGCAGAATTTAAAAAGTTTCACTGATTGGAAAACGAAACCAAACTATTCTCCTGTCAGCGATCGGCGTCAAAAGAGGGCGGAGCATAATTTCAATGACGTCATCATAATCAAATTGGCTCCGACGAAACGAGAGCTCCAGAAATGTGCTCCTAAAATACGGAGTGCGCATGCGCAAGCTGCCGATTCGCCCGAAGGCCGAGAGAAACAGATCGGCGGCGAAAAATGAACTTGCTTTACGGTGAGAGATAAAAGCGTCAACATCGCGGCGTAAAGATTAAGTTTAAATAAACATTGATGCAAAAAAAAATAGCTGAAAGGAAATAAAAATAAACCAAATTTAAACACTGTGAGAAGTATTCTCACAACCTCATTTTTGAGGAAATATTCCATGAATAAGACGCTTAAATAAGACAAAAAATTTCTATTCAATTTTACTGGTCGGACGTTTGCGTTGGAGGTAATCAGAAACTGAAGATCCGATTTTTAAAAAAAGCAGCCGCCATCTTGTGACAACCTCCTCAGTTACTTCATTCGCAACTGGTAGACAGTGGACTAAATGTCTCCTCCTCTTTATTCATAACTCCATTTATTCATCGCCGGATGGTGATAGTTTACGGTGAGAAATGTGTCTCTGACAAGTCTGTCAGAAAATGGAGTGCCCATTTTCGTGCAGGCCGTGAGAGTCTGGGTGATGACCCGAGACCATTTCAAGTGGGAGACGTTGGACCATCCGCCCTACAGTCCGGACATGTTGCCTAAGATTTCTATGTGTTTGGTCCACTGAAGAAACACCTGAAAGGAAAGCCCTTCAACTCGGACGACGTACTCAAGGACGCTGTGAAGGACTGGGTCTCTTCACGGCCACAGGAATTCTGGGAACAAGGAATCCTGCGGCTTGTTCATCAGTGGGATCGTTGTGCTCAGGCCTATGGTGAATATTTTGAATAAAGTCTACATTTGTACCCACCATGTCGTTTCGTACCTTTTCATTTGATCACCCCTTGTACAAGAAAGCGAGAAATTGTAGTCTGAAGGAAAACGTGGTTATTTCAATTCCCCGCAGTGTGGCTTGAGTTGAAGTGTTATCCAATAACTCTACATTTCATGCTCAACTGCGTCATTATTTGGAAAGAAACCATTCTGATTTGAAAGATAAACCTCCTGATTTTTCTTTCCAATATTAAAGGCAAAGTAACGTATGCATGCTTCAAAAGAAACTATCACAATACTTGTTAAAGCAAATATGAAATGTCCTGGACATAACCGCAGACTTCACGGGGACGAAATAGGCAAAAATATATACTTCTACCACTAATTCAATTTTTTACTTTTGTCCTGCTTAATCACTGTGATTCATTAGGACAAAAATAATGTTCTGAAATTAGTGATTGAAGTTTGATTAGTTTGAACCCGTCGCCCCATTAAGCCGGCTTCTATGACCCCCTGGCACCTACCTGATAGTTTAACGAGCCACTTGAGTTCGCAAAGATCATATACTTGCAGATACTATTAATAAACCTTGTAAAACTGATATTGTCAAGAATTTGCTTTATGAAAAGTTGTTAATTTAGTGTCCAATATTCCTTTGTCAAATAACAACATTTTTTAAAAATTTTAACCATATGACTAATGACGTAAAATAATACTTAACAGCCTCTTCCGATGTACTAAATTTTCACCACAAATTCATAAATGTACTGAACTTACTTTTTTGAAACGGGCACTCGGAACTAGATTTGACATCTCTATTACTATGGTGTTTCAGAAAATTAACTTGATTAAAATTAAGTGCCTAAGTAACGCCAGCCAGAAACAGGTTTCACAAATTTATCAGGACCATATTGTTTGCAGATAGCTACACATCAACAAACTAAGGGATGAAATATTTTTGGATGACTACATGGGAAACACATGTGAACATGAATGCACTGATGATGCGAAAGCAATGATGGTTCACAATGTTGGAACAATTGCAAAAATTAATGAGATAGCAAAGCACTATAGCACCATCTATTGTACTCTTTACAGATACACGCTGTTCCCGAAAAAATGTCTTCTGAGCTTATGGAAAAGATGAATGGTGCCATTAAAATGTTACACTATATAAAATCACGAACTCTTAAAAGCAAACTTTTTAAACTTATGTGTGAAGTTATTGGAAGCCTGCACCCTCCCTCCTACTGCATACCGAAGTAAGATGGTCATGTCGAGGAAGACCGCCTACACGATTTTTTGCAATTGCAGAGGTGATATTAGAAGAACCATAACTTTAAACAGGCAAAACTTTTAATTAATGAAGATTGTGAGTGCTAATGGCATATTTGGTCGATATGTTCAGCAAAATGAAATAAATGTATGTATCACTGCAATGAAAATGTGTCACAATTTCCGATGCAATTACCAAACATGTCTTCTTTTAAGATGAAACGCGTATTGTTCGAATTCTGGGGGAAATAATGATATCGATTATGTGCATCTTGTTAAAAATTAATGCTAACAATACGACATAAAAAAAAGTACAAATAAGTATTCAGGGGCATCCTATTGCTCTGAAAATCTTGTTTAAAAAACTCTTTTCAGTAGCCGAATACAAAAGGCTTTGGTCGACTTAAAATCTATACTAAAAATGTTCAGCGTTATAGAGAAAATCACACAGCTTAAACTCAATGAAACACGAGATCCACGTTGACTTGGCATCGGATAGCAAGTTAATACTACTGAATATACCAACAGCTGGTTATATGGTTATCAAATAAATATATTTCGATTCGAACCAGAAATTATTCATAAAATAAATAAAATAAAAATTAAACAGACATAAGTTATTAAGAAAAAGAAAAGTTAAATAATTTTAAATAAAAATTCTGGTTTGAAATATTTTTAATAAAACTTGGGTAAAATTCCTGGTATATTTAGTGTTAAAGATCTTACTTTAAGACCAAAGTCTATCAGATTTTTGATTTTATATGATAGATGAATTTAAAACTTTGTCTAAGACAGCATAATTCGTTTTGTTGCGTTTTTCAACGACATATGTCTATGAAGCAAGATTTTGGACTAACGCAGACACAAAACGAAATACAGAAGTCCCGGAATTTAGACATTTGTACTGAACAATCCAATCGCATTAAACTTTTATGCGTTATTGATCGTCACTCTAATAATGTAAGATTTATTGTCGACATTGTTGTTATATTTATCTTCCCCCTGTTTTGATGGTAATAGAAAATAAATTCAGTATTACGGTTAAAGTTTCAAAATATGATTGTATTTCTGGGATAATGCACAATTTTTTAGATTACTATTTATAGCTTCTTCCTGTGCTCGTTAGAAATGCACCTAAAAAACATTAACTTGTAAGATAATGTACAGTAAGCTTCAGGGGCTCCGTCTAAGAAATTCTTTCTAAAAAGGGCTCCGCGAGTCAAAAAGTTTGGGAACCACTGGTCTAGGGAGAAGAGTCCAAGACTCAATTTTAAAATTATGTAATTAGAAGGTGAGAAAATTAGGGGGTGAAAATGCATGGCACACCTGTAGGGCCCCGGATAGGGCCCTACAGGACCGTAAGGTGCCCCAGGATTTTAACTAGAATATAGTAACAGGAGAATGACTAAATGCAAAAATGGTAAAAATGAAGATTGGATTAAGAGGGGCAATCTTTTAAAATTTATTGTGCAAAAGCTTCAAGGGGCCCTGTACCGGATCCCAGAGGGTTAGGAACTTAAGTGTCATGTAGTTTAGTATATACCGGGTGTCCCAAAAAGGACTGACTGATTTTAAAATTCAATAACTTGCAAACGGTGACATGTATTTAAAAAATTCTTGCAGGAGGGTTATGCATAAGGTCAAAAGTTTTATTACAGTGATTTTCAATTTTAGTTCGAATTACAAACAATAGATGGCGCTGTAAGCAATAGTCGTTAAATTCAGGCTCGATTTTTGGTACTTCGTGGCCCGGATAATACATTTCCATCTCCTTTTTCTGCATGGAACAAGATAAAGGACCAAAAATCGAGCCTGTATTTAGCGACTATTGCTTACAGCGCCATCTATTGTTTGTAAATCGAACTAAAATTGAAAATCACTGTAATAAAACTTTTGACCTTATGCATAAACCTCCTGCAAGAATTTTTTTAATATCTATCACTGTTTGCAAGTTATTGAATTTTAAAATCAGTCAGTCCTTTTTGGGACACCCGGTACTTTTTAGTAGATTTTAAAGTAATCAGATGATGCTAGAAAAATGGTAAAGAAAATTGCAAGGCATTCGGATCATTTTTAAAGAAGCTTCACCAAGGGCCCAAGAAGGCGATTAATATTCAAAATTGGTGGTAGCTGAAGTCTGCAAATTTTTTTTCGTTCGTGTAATAGCTGGAGAACCTAAGATGTTGTTAGAAAAAAAAAGCTAGTGAATCGGACTATTTTTAAGGGAGTTATAATAGGAGGCCCAAAAGGGGCAAACTGATAGTTGAGAACAGGGCCCTAACATGAAAACATGTTAAACCGTTTTAGTACTTAGCGTTTTAGATCTTCAATTTGTCAAAATTAATCATAGGATATGAAATAATCATTAGAATAATATTTATTAAAATGCGCAATAATGGTGCAAATGCTTAAAAAGGGGCCCTAGATATGGGGGCCTAGCACTGCGATACTGGTGAAGTAATATTAAAAAACTCCGTGATAGAGCTTCAAAGCAAAAGCAGTCGAAACTGTGACAAAAAAAAACATTTTTTTAAACCCTTGTGATATATGTAAAAGGTACTTAATTTCAAAATTTAAACTCAGGTAATTTATTCTTGTTTCTATTTTGCTATTGCTTTATTTTTCTGAAGCACTTGTTACCATAATAAGAAATTTTGCATATATTTCTCCTTAATCTTAAAATTGAAGAATTCTCGATTATCGAAAAATTTCTATTTTCCGAAAGATGATCGGTCCCAATTACTTCGGATAATTGAGGTTCTACAGTATGTGCAGATATTTTTAGTTAAAATATTGTACATCTATTACATTTTATTTTTATAATATTTTCCATGTTGATTTTAACACCGTAAAATATGATTTGCATCCCAGTCTTGACAAAAATTCACTCTTAAAAAGCACTAAAAAAAAAAAAAAAAAAAAAAAAGTAAAGAAACACATCAAGAAATTATCCTAAACGCAAACGTATATTTTTGCGCAATACTTATTTTTTCATTTGCTTAATATCACTTTGAATATTAAAAGGCGTTCAAATGTAAAACTTTCACTGCGAAATACCTCATTTTCTGGTATTTAAATAAGTATTTTATTATCATAATAGAAATACATATGTTTCTGTATTATAAAATAAAAATTTATCTTTATCAAAATATCTTATTTATTATGAAAAATATAAAGCAACCAAAAAAAAAAAAACTTATCAAACAATTTGGGGCGCGAAGGATTCGACCCCATAGCTCCGATTCTCGAGTTCAAAGCGCTATCCATTCAGCCATCTAGCTCGCCTTCCATTTCAACAAATTATCTTTATAATTAGTACCGTAATTAATCAAACCGTGATTTGTTCGTGAACGCACTGAACGTTTATTGCATCCACGATAAAGACCCACCCCATGTTGCTGTCTCCCTCAGCTCGCGCGCGCGGCGCATCTTTAACACACCCAATGTCATTGCTATCCCGGTTTATTTAATTTCTTCAGAGAAAATTTTATACAACCAACCAACCGAAAGCAATCGGGTTAAAGAAGCCGAGAAAAAAGCGTATTTTTGATGAAAGTGAGTTGCGTTTGTAAATTAATTACTCAGCTATTAATTAGAATATTAAAATTCTGAAAGTCAGGTGCATTAGGAGAGGCCTTGGACTCTCTTCAGAAAAATTTTGAACCTCGTACGTGCCGTAAACTTTGCTAGCCATCGCACACACACACACACATATATATATATATATATAACATATTTGCTATAGCGATGTGATATTTTGTACTATTTAAATCACTCAGTTGATCTGATTTATATAGAAGAAAGTTTTTGATGGCCACAAAATACTAGTTTTCCCGGTGCATTTATCATAAATAACACGGTTTTTCCAGACAATTTCAAAGCAATGCTCAGCTCTGTCATTAAAAAAAAAAAAAAAAGAAGGGATGGATATTTGGGCTTCTTGTCCCTTTTCAAAATTTTAGTTTTTAATTGCTCGTATGATTCTGCTTAATTTACTTGATTATTAACCCATCTAATTTTTATTTAAAAAATCAAAATGTTAGGCTCAAAATTACTCCGAAGGAAGGAAGTCGTTTGTGCTATGTGCATGAAGTTTGTCACTTAAAACAATTTCTCAATTGGAACAATTTTCGAGAAGTTGAAGGTTAACAGGCCAATCATCACAACCATCAAGAAAACATTTGTCAAATTGGTGTCGGCACAATTAATGGTTACCTACCATATTTTTAACAGCAGAGTGCCATTATTTTCAGTTGTCAAGAAATCTTTATTGCCTATAAACGGGCGCACTGTTTTAACTTTCGACGTCTTTAATAAACTATACTTTCTTTTAGTGAGTTTAACGAATAAGGAAGTACTCTTATGATAATTGGATTAGTTAATTTAATTTGAAATATTGTGCAATTGGTTAAGATTATTTTAAACAGACTTTTCCTAAAAAATACACAAGTTTTTTGAGCTCTTTTAATAAGCTTAAACTCTTTTATTCCATATTATAAAGCAAAAACGTTTCCGTGAGTAACGCTGACATCATATGAATGGTAGCAACGATTTAAGCAATCCATTTCCTTTTTTCGAAAATTTAATTGCTTCTAAACATCGCATAATTTTGATTTTTACGCTGTCGAATAAAGGGGAAAAAGTGCTTTTAATCTATACGGGCATCCCGTCGAATTCGACGAATGAAAATGTTTAAAAGAAGTGATGGACTGAATTTATAAAGAATTAACAAAAATAATTACAAAAATTAATCAATATTATATTGGCTTGCCTAATTCTAGCCTAAAACCAATATTATTTTAAATTAAAGTTCAATTTCAACTTTTCAAATTATTGAAAAATTATGCTTTATTCCTATACGTAATTAGTAACATGCAATGAAATTTGAAATTATCAATTGAGGCTTTGATCTTTGTTATTACGTAATGAAAAATCAACGAAAATTGTGCCACTATGATACAATTATAATTTTTGTTTTCAACGAAATCTAAAAATAACGTCTTTTTCAACATCGCAAAAGTTACATGCATACTTTTCATATAGCCCAGTGGTTAGGGGGTTGAATTCGGAATTAATTAGGGGAAAGCTGGAAATTGTTTTAATCCCTTCTGTTTAGGTCTAGAATGAATATGCTATGTTTCCCCACTCGTACTAGGAGAGCGTTAGGAAATATGTATAGAATTATAGTCAAAAAACACGTTTTTTTGCATACCATAGCAATATCTCAAAACAGCTAACTCGGTCAAAACCATTGTCAATACGAATGTTGTAGAGTTTAAAATTCTGAGTAAAATGAGTACCTACATTAAATACTAATGTTGGATATTAAGGTCACGACTCTACTTCAAAATTTTAGACCAATCATCAGGGGGATGACCTCAGAATTAATTAGGAGAAAACTGGAAATTGTTTTAATTCCTTCAGCTTAGGTCTAAAATGAACGTACTATGGTTTCTTTCTCGTACTTGGGTGAATTTTAGAAAATATGTACATATTTATTTTCGAAAAACACGTTTTTTTTAGTTTCCTTAACAATATCTCAAAACAGCTAACTCTATAAAAAACATTGTCAATACAAGTGTTGTACAGCTTAAAATTCTGAATAAAGTGAATACCATCATTAATATTTTTGTTCAACATTAAGGTCGCAATTCTATTTCAAATTTTTTTCAAATCAAGAGCTTGAAGCCAGGAGAGACCAAGTTAACTTAACAATATCTCAAATTGCGGTCTTAATATTGAACAAAAATATTAAGTGTAGGTACTCATTTTACTCAGAATTTTAGGCTCTATAACTTTTGTACTAACAATGTTTTTGATAGAGTTAGCTATTTTGAGATATTGTTAAGTTAACTTGGTCTCTCCAGGCTTCAAGCTATTGATTAGCGATTAAGGCAAAATTTTGAAATACAATTGCGACCTTAATGTTGAACAAAAATATTAATGATGGTACTCACTTTATTCAGAATTTTAAGCTCTAAAACATTTGCATTGACAATGTTTTTTATAGAGTTAGCTGTTTTGAGATATTGTTAAGGAAAATAAAAAAAACGTGTTTTTCGAAAATAAATATGTACATATTTTTTAACATTCACCCAAGTACGAGGAAGAAAACATAGTACATTCATTTTAAACCTAAACGGAAGGGATATAAACAATTTCCAGTTTTCTCCTAATTAATTCTGAGGTCATCCCCCTGATGATGGGTCTAAAACTTTGAAGTAGAATTGTGACCTTAATATTCAACATACGTATTGAGTGTAGGTACTCATTTTATTCAGAATTTTAATCTCTACAACATTTGTATTGACAATGTTTTTGACAGAGTTAGCTGTTTTGAGATATTGTTATGGTATGCAAAAAAACGTGTTTTTTGACTATAATTCTATACATATTTCCTAACGCTCACCTAGTTCGAGGGGAAAAACATAGCATATTCATTCTAGACCTAAACAGAAGGGATTAAAATAATTTCCAGCTTTCCCCTAATTAATTCCGAATTCGGCCTTTTTTTGCTCCCCTACCACTGGGCTAATATTCATATTCACTGTTTTAAAAATACTTTAACGTGCGATAGATTATTAATAAATACTAGGGGGCTCTGCCCCCTGCTCACTAACGCTCGCCAACCCCTGTAAATTGCGACACAATTCACGATGGAACGGCTATGCGTTCCCAGCTCGCTTTGCTTGCTCGAAACTTTTTGCTGCAACTCTAGCCATAATGAATACCATCATAAATCCTTTTAACTTATGAAATTTTCAAAAAAACTTAAGGTTAAAAAACAGTAATTGAAAACTTCGTTGAAATCACAATTAAAAAGTCCTTCCGGCCAGTGCCGGGAGGAAGAGGTAGCTTTCATATTCCTTATTTTAAAAAAGACAACTTATATTATTCAAACACACGAAGCTCAATTAAGTGAAAACTGAATGTAGGAGATTCAATACTAATTTTTATCAATACTAAATCATTATGAATGAGAATTTCGCGAAATTAGTCAGCTGTATCCAAGCTGCTTTTCTTTAAAGTAACTTATATTTGGCTGCCAAATTCGGCGATTTCTTAAAGTGCCTGCCATTTTAAGACAACATGGTGGATGAGACTAACCAGTGAACTTGGTCGAGACCTTAGTAATTGCTGTGCGCATGCTCACTCACATCGGAATCGGTTGATATATACGAGTGCTGTCGCAGGCAAAATATCAGATTTTTCAAAATGTCACCCACGTTAGAAATTGAAACTGCTATATCTGAGCCATTTTTTAAGATAAAAACAAACAAAAAATGATCCTGAATACTTATATCAAGGTCAAATACTTAAGAAAGAAACCTTTTTCAATTTCTAATTTTTTTGCATCTCACTTTAAATATATATTTTTTTATTTAATGGTCGCCATTTTGAAACAAGATGGCTGATGAAGCTGGCCAGCGAACTTGGTCGAGATATTGATGTATACTATCCACATGCCTTCTTCCATCGAAATAGGCGAATACGTGTGGTATCGCGTGACAAATACAAGATCGTTTCAAAGTGTTAGCCATGATAGAAATTCAAAGTGCTATAATTCAACCACTTTTTAAGATATAAACAAAAGAACAAATTTTCAGAAACAAAAACGGCTCCAGAATCTTTGTATCAAGGCCAAACACATAAAAAAAAATCTTTTTCATTTTCCAATTTTTTAATACCTCATTTTAAATTTTAAATTACATTTTTTTTTTAAAAATCGCAACCCTTTTGAAACAAGATGGCGAATGAAGCTGGCCAACGAACTCGGTCGAGACATTGGTATGTACTATGTACAGACCAAGTTACATTCAAATCGGTTCATAAATACGCCTGTTATCGCGGGACAAAATTCAGGTCGTTTTAAAATGTCAGCCACGATAGAAATTCAAAATGTTATAACTAAGCCATTTTTTTAGATATAGACGAAACAAAACCTGTTCCGGAATCTTTGTATTAAGGTCAAACACATACGAAAAAAATCTTTTTCATTTTCCAATTTTTTAGTATCTCATTTTAAATTTAATTTTTTTTTAATTTTTTTAAATGGCCACCATTTTGAAACAAGATGGTGGATGAAGCTGGCCAACGAATTCGGTTGAGTTATTTGTATGTACTATGTACACACCAAGGTACATCCAAATCGGTTCATAAATACGTCTGTTATCACGTGGCAAAAATCAGGACGTTTCAAAATGTCAGCCACGCTAGAAATTCAAAATGCTATAACTCAGCCATTTTTTAAGATATAGACGAAACAAAAACTGCTCCCGAATCTTATTATCAAGGTCAAACACATAAGAAAAAATATTTCTTCAATTTTCAATTTTTTGGTACCACATTTCAAATTAAAATTTTTCTTAACATTTTAAATGGCCGCCATTTTTAAACATGATGGCGGATGAAGCTGGCCAACGAACTCGGTCGAGACATTGGTCTATACTATGTATAAACGAAGTTACATCCAAATCGGTTCATAAATACGCCTTTTATCGCGTGACAAAATTCAGGACGTTTCAAAATGTCAGCTTCACTAGAAATTCAAAATGCTATAACTCAGCCATTTTTTAAGATATAGACAAAACAAAAACTGCTACGGAGTCTTTGTATAAAGGTCAAATACATAAGAAAAAAATATTTTTCCATTTTTAATTTTTTGGTACCACATTTCAAATTTAAAATTTTTTTAAATTTTTTAAATGGCCGCCATTTTGAAACAAAATGGCGGATGAAGCTGGCCAACGAACTCGGTCGAGATAATGGTATGTACTATGTACACACCGAATTACATCCAAATCGGTTCATAAATACGAGAGTTACAGTGTGACATAGGTCAGATATATATATATATATATATATATATATCAATTTTGAACGGAGGGTGGTTTCGGGGTCTGGGGGCCATGATCGATGAAAATATACCAAAATTTTTTGAAATCGCTTTCCTCCGAACGGCTGCAATAGGTAGCTTTTTGTAAAGAAAGCTACCTAAAATGCATTTAGTTGGTGCTACCAATAGGCATAAATCATTTTAACATTATGAAATTTACCAATTTTTGAAATGTAAAATAATTAACTGAAAAAATTACCTTGGAACACAATTAATTTAAAACTCATTGGCATAATATTGTACAGAACGACTTAAATTTATTTCGAAAAACTCTTGGAAAAGCACTACCTGATACCAAGATAGTTCAATATAAATCAACAAACACTGTTTAAAATTCGTTCGACGTGAAAAATACAATATCTCTAAGACACTTGGCAAGTTAACAAATAGTAAACACGTTTTCTGATGTGTCTAAAAGAAACTTTTGATCAAAAAGCTGATTTTCTCAATGCATCACGTGACCGTAAAACGAAACAATGCCCATTTCTATTCTTACATCTACCAAAATATCGTACTGTGCTTAAGAAGAGCTCCTGCTCTGAATTTTAATTTGCTAAATTAGATGTAAAAGTCAGGGAATATGACGTCATATGGAAAAAATCGTACTAAAATATTTCAGTTTTATATAGACTCTAAAGCTCATGATGCCATTGGCAGTTACTAACAAACCGTTCCTGCGCATTTTCCTGGTTTTTTTCTGTGCTTTTTTTTGGGAGGTAACTCCTTCACACCATGGAAACCTTTACCAGAAATCGGTTGTTTGTTTGAAACAATTTTACTATGTGCTATAATACTTTTGGAGTTCATATGAGAATGAATTCTTTCTTTCAAATAGAACATCATTTTTACTATCAGAATCATTCATCCCTTCCGAGATTAAAGCGTCATTTCAGCAATTGTTTTAAAATTCCTGAGTTTCATTAAATATTCATTTTAATTAATTGGAAATCATGTAATTTTCAGACATATTTTGTTTTGTATATATCAATGATCTTTAAATAAGCAAGAGCCCAATCAATGTGTAAGAATAGGGATCAGAAATATGACGTCATCATTGACACAGTTATAGTAAAATATTTTAATTCATGGATGAAGGTGCATCTTTTGTTTTCCTAATGACGTCATTATCTTTATCGGGAACATTTCGTTTTCCATATTGCTTACTATGAAAGATTATTCACTGTCATTTTATTTACACAGGTTACTTAATATTATTTCTCAATTAATAATCTGTGTTATGCTCTTACGCGATTAGTGCATAATTAAACGGAATCGTTTTAATATATTTACATTTTATGAAAACCATTGAAATTTTTCTTTTAAATGTGACGCTAGTTTAAGTGGTCAAATCACACTCCTGATTGGTGGAATGCAATAAGGCAAATTAACTGGGTTACTGCGGTTGTTGCCAAACGGCAAGATACACATTTAGCCCTATTTATATAACGCTACGCAAGAGAAATATATATATTAAACAAAAACATAATTCGCCGAACAAATTAAAAAAACAAATGGAAATAAATAAGTATTGCGCTACCGCCGCAATACTTAAATATAGGTATTCCCAAACAATTTTGTATGTATGCATTCTCACTCTTTACTTGAAGTACCAGAAATTTACTTTTAGACGCATTCTTAGTAAAATATTTAGTTTTTTTCAAAGAAAATACTTCATTTTCACTACTACATCATTTTTATCCACTGAACCTTTCTGAGATTAGCGTCTCAATCTCAGTATCAGCGGAATAAAAAAAGTTATGGTAAAGTAACAGCTTTATGAGTAAAAAGTGCGTTATTTTAAATCGTGGCGGCATTTTCTGTTTGCCATGTCTGTTTTTCTGTCTTAATTCTAATACGAAAATGGCACCTGTAATTATATTGTAATTGACAATTGTTTCCCTTCTCTCTTCAACAATGGAAGAATTTTAAAATTAAAATATAAAAATGAGATTATTTAAAAAATAAAATAGCGAGCGCAGGCACATCTACAAATCAAGTACTTTCATAAAAAAAATAACAATAATAATAATTATCAAAATCGGTTAAATGAATGAATCACACCGGAATTTAAGTGCAAATTTATTTGTAACTAATAAAAAGCTGAATTTCGTATACATAATAAACGGGAAAAAATTATACCAAAATTCTGGTGTCATTGTGGCATTTGGGATTTAAAATTAAGTGGTTCTATAAACATACCACCACCCTTGTAAGGGTTAAATTTAGAAACGTGACGTGTGAGTATGGTTCATATCTGGAGCTTGGCTAACAAGAAATTGTTAGAGGTTTTAAATCAGGTGTTTGACAAAGTGATAATAATTAAAAAAAAAAAAAAAAATACAGCTCTTTTGCTTATGATTTTGCAGACTTTTATAACACAATTAACATACTGGATTTAAAGGAAAAGGATGTGGACTTTTATAATAAAAATAGCAAGATAGGGATAAAGATTTGCTCCTGAACTTGCTTCAATTTGTGGTACAACAGAATTACCGCTATGAGGGCAACAGAATGTTTAAACAAATTAGAGTAATCCCAATAGGGGTGGGGGGGCGGGGGGTTGTGAAGTTCAATTTTAACTGACATATACTTATATATGAAAGAAACAATAATTTAAATAGTGAAATATTCAGCTATAGATATATAGATGGTGTTTTAATAGTCAAATTAAATAATGACAATACACATCTTGATTTTGCATATTATCTGAATAATTTAACGTGAGCACTCTCCTTCACGGATTGTAAAAAATAAATTATCTGAATGTAAATATGAAATCAGAGAGCAAAAATTTAGTTACAAGGTAATTTGATAAAAGAAATTATTTTAATTTTAAAACTTTAAAGTTAATGTATTTTGAATCAAATATTCATATTTCAGTTAAAAGAAATGTCTTTAAAAATAGTTTAATTCGTATTGAAAGACAAGGGGTTAAAGGTACGTTTGACGATATTATAAAGTGGTGTAGTCAGGATTTGATTCAAGATTACCCAAGAAATTTTGTGAAAAGTATGACGTGTGATTTTATAAGAATCAGTAGTATCGAACTGAGCTAAAGTCATTATTAGTCCAGGGGAAATGTAACCAAAAAAGGGGGGTTACCTTGCAAAAGGTCGGGTTTTTTTTACCCGACCGGGGGAGAAGATTTTTTTTTCTGACTTATTTATAATGATGCTAGAATGTTAAAACCAAGTTTTGTAACAAAATTTCTCAAGGCTACATTTTCTGTGGCCAAAATAGAACAAAAGTTTCGGACTTTTTTTTAAATTTTTTAAACATATCTCGAGACACGTTGCTGTAGCATATTATTTGTCAATTACAATATTAAAGAGGATAAAATTCTCTAAAATTTTCATATTTACAACTTTTTTATACACTCAATAGCAAACGCAGCACGCCATTTCAAAAATAAGATAATATTTTCAATTTTCTTAAAAACCGCGAAAAACGTAGTTTTGCCCCGATTATTCAAATGTTCCCCGCCGATTTAATCATGTATGTTGACTTCTAAAAATTGGTAGCAGTAAATTATGTGTTCCACTGCCAAAACTAGCCTTTTTTGCATCCGTGACAAACATGGATTTTGCCTCCTCCCCCCACCCTTAAAAAGAAAATTTACCACGAGAATTTTAATAAATCTCTAATAGCCGGATTTTGAAATTTTTAAGTGTGTAATCCAATGGCGGATCCAGGGGGGGGGGGGCGAGGGGGCGATCGCCCCCCCCCCCCCTTGGGCAAATAAAGGATTTCTAAAACGGCATTATGCATCCTCACGGGAAATGACTTGGGGCGAAGCTCGAGCCCGGCGCGACCCGACCCGGGTCGCTCCAGTTTAAATTCTCGAGACTCGGTCTGGCTAAGGTTTTCTCTCTTTTAGAGCCGGGCCGTGCCCTGATCTTAAAATTTTCTGCAAATTCGGGTCGGGCAAGACTTCTTTTAACACGTTAAGCACCACGTCAGTCAGCGGTGACTGACACTGAACTTTCCGTTTAGAACGCGTCATTCACCGATGACTGACGGTCTGAAATCTATACTTCTACACTAATATTATAAAGAGGTAAAAATTGTTTATTTGTAGGAGGTACGCTCTGGAACTACCGAACCTATTCCGAAAGTAATGGTATCAAAATGATGGTGTTAGTCCAACTTAGAACATAGGCTATATCTTATGTCTGTGCCACTGGCCAAAAGAGGGTGCAGGAGAAAAAAACGTTCTAAAAATGCGATTTTTGTGTTACTGAAGGGCCTAGAAACATGAAAATTGGAATGGTAGTTACTTATATGATACTAATGATCTCTAAGGACATTTCTTTAAAAAATCGAAATTCAAAAGGGGTGAAAATACGCGATAAGCGTTCTAAAAAAAGTTCTAAGTGGCGATTTTTACGCAATTTCAGGAAGTACCAAAACGATTTCAAAAATAATGGTGTCAAAATGATGGTAAAAACCCTTGCTCCAACATAGGCTACATTTTATGTCGGTGCCACTACCCCTAAAGGGGGTGCAGGAGCAAAAAAAACGTTCGAAATTGCGATTTTTGTATTACTGAAGGGCCCAGATACACGGAATTTGGCATGGTAGTTACTTATTAGATATAAATGATCTCTAAGAACATCTCTTAAAAAATTCGAAATTTAAAAGGGGTGAAAAGGCGCAAAAAGGTTCTATAAACGTTCTAAATGGCAATTTTTACACAATCTCAAGAATTACCAAACTGATTTAAAAAATAATGGTGTCAAAATGATGGTAAAAACCCTTGCTCCAACATAGGCTACATTTTATGTCGGTGCCATTACCCCCAAAGGGGATGCAGGAGCAAAAAAAGTTCGAAAATCCGATTTTTGTGTTACTGAGGGGCGTAGAAACATGAAATTTCGAATGGTAGTTACTTATAAGATATAAATGATCTCAAAGAACATTTCTTAAAAAAATCGAAATTTAAAAGGGGTGAAAATGCGCAAAAAGAGTTCTAAAAAACGTTCTATATGGCGAATTCTACGCAATCTCAGAAAGTACCCAACCTATTTCAAAATTAATGGCTGGAAATTGATGATGCCCCTTGACATTATCGTTATGAAATTAAAAATCAGTGATGATGATGATTGACAGCCCTTGCTCCAACATAGGCTCTATTTTATGTCCGTGTTACTACCACCTAGGGGTTAAAGAAGCAAAAAAAGTTCTGAATTGCGATTCTTGTGTTACTGAAGGGTCTAGAATCCTAAAATAAGGCAGGGCCGTTATTTATAAGATACAAATGATCTCTAAGAACATTTCCTAAAAAATCGAAATTTAAAAAGGGCGAAAATGAGCGAAAAGCGTTCTAGAAAATTTTCTAAATTGCGATTTCTACGCAATCTCAGGAAGTACCGAACCGATTTAAAAAATAATGGGGTGAAAACGATGGTGACAGCCCTCGCTCCAACATAGGCTGTATTTCATGTCGGTTCCACTAACCCCAAATAAGTTGAAGGAGCAAAAAATGATCTAAATAGCGTTTTTTGTAATACTTCAGGGGCTAGCAACTTGAAGCGAAGCATGGTAGGTACTTATAAGATAAAAATGATCTCTAAGAACATTTCATAAATAATTCAAAGTTTAAAAAGGGGTGAAAATGGACGTAAAACGTTCTAAAAAACGTTCTAAATTGCGATTTCTACGCAATCTCAGAAAGGTACCCAACCGATTTCAAAAGCAATGATTGGAAATTGATGATGACAGCCCTTGCTCCAATATAGGATCTATTTAATATCGGCGTCACTACGACCTTGCGGTGTCATTTTAAAAAACGTTCTAAATTGTGATTTTTGTGATACTGAAGGGGCTAGCTGCTAGCAACTTGAAATTAGGCATGGTAATTTGGCACTTATGAGATGGAAATGCTCTCCGAGAAGAGTTCCTTAAAAATTTTAAATTTAGAAGGGGTGAAAATGAACGAAAAGCGTTCTAAAAACGTTCTAAATAGCGATTTCTACGCAATCTCAGGAAATATAAACCAATTTCAGAAGTAATGGTTTCAAACTGATGGTGACAGTCCCTGCTCCAACATAACCTATATTTTACGTTGTTGTCACGACCACCTGGGGGTTACAGGAGCAAAAATTGTCCTAAATTGCGTTTTTTGTGTTACTGAGGGGGCCTAACATTTTAAATTTGGAATGGTAATTACTTCAAAGATGCAAATGCTTTCTAAGAATTGTCGAAAGAAAATTCCAAATTTAAAAGTAAAGATGTAAATTTGTTAAGTTGGTTTCTAAAACATTCAAAACTTCAAATAAAACTAAAATGAGCGTATGAAATGAGGATAAAAGTCTCAAAATACTTTCTAAATTATCATTTATTTGGAATAAGTTTTAGTTCTTTTTATTAATTAAAATCTCATTTCTGTCTATTGCACTTTTTTAATGAGGTTTAGTCAAAGTTTGGCTTAATTTGTAATTTTTTATTATTCCAAAAAGTGTACAACTAATAAAAAATAGTCATGCAAATATCACTTGGCATATTTCAACTATTATGCGAGCAAAGCCGTGGGGTTTGCTAGTATGATATAAAACTAAATATATATATATATTGTTTTAAGTAATTACTGAAAATTTATTTAAAATTTATTTACCACTTATTTATTACAGGATTATACTTTCTTAAAAATTACTTAAAACATTGTAAGTTTTTCAGCTTCAGTGTCATTCACCATGGCACTCAACGTGTTAATTCCAGGTCGAGCCTGGCCTGGACTTCATTCTTCCTAGAGGTCTGCACTGGCCAAAATTTCCAGGTCGGGACTCGGTCCGAAATAAAATCTAAACGTTCGGTCCATGTCAGCCCGTATGATGAGCAGTATTGGCCCGACCGCGAACCGTGCACTTCTCTAAATTCTTCTCCCCGAGCCCAAGTTGATCTGGCATCTTACTTATTTGTTATTCGTAAAAATGAAATTTATGTTGTACATTTGTTTAGCGAAATCTTTAAAAATTTTATTTGATTTAATAAGTTACAGATATGCAGTTTTAAAAATCTACTTTTTTTCTTTGTAGAGCTTTAAAATTGTGATTTTCTTTTATCATCCGTTTCTTTCATTCTAAACTGGTTTTCATTTGAATGCATTTGTCTAAGTAATGATTTTTACGTAGTGCTTATGTACATAATTACCTAAATAGTCATTAATATTAATGTTTTTCTGTATTCATCAATTTCGAATATAATCTAAAATAAAATATGATCATAAGTAGGTGTGCTTTATAAATAATTTTAATTACAAATGCTGTCTGGACTGGAGTAGATTTTTTAGCTTTTATACAGGGCCGGGACAATAATTTTTTTTTGTGTATGGGTTGGACCTGGAAATTTCAGCACGTGTAAACCTCTAACTGATTTATCGAAGAAAACTTTATTATTATTTTTTTAAATGCTTCTTTCAGCCATCATCCCATAACTACTGAATATACCGGGTGTCCTAAAATGGACTGACTGATTTTAAATACAATTCAATAACTTGCAAATGGCGACAGCTATTAAAAAAATATTTGAAAGAGGGTTATGTAAGATGTCAGGAACAGGGGTAATTCTGTTCCGAATTTTGCGAAAATTTAACCCTCTCGCTGCGCATCCCGCGATTTCTACGGCCAACGTAAAAGTGGCAAAATTTGCGTAACCCGCAATTTCCGCAGAAAATCTTTTTTTATGATCTAATTCTATTTAAAAAAGAAATTCTTTCCCTCAGATTTTGGACATATTTGAAGTCTAAAATATATGCAGATTTGAAATACATATGTAATAAAATAAATGCACAATTTTTTAAACCTATTTACATAAAATATATATATATACGTAGCGAGAGGGTTAAGGCATTCGGTTCCAAAAATTTAAAAATTTCATCAATCCGAAAATTCGGACATAAATATAATCGCGAATTTTGACAAATGATCGCCATAAAAAAATCTATTTCGTCAATCGTTCGCAGAAAATAACTTCAATTTCGACAAAGAATCTCCAAAAAAAAACCGCGAATTTGGTCAAAGGGCCGCGGAAAAAACGCAAAATTTTTCAAATGATCACGGAAAATGCGAATTTCGTCAAAGGATCACGGAAAAAACGCGAATTTTGTCGAATAAACGCGAATTTCGCCAAAGTATCGCGAAACAAAAATGCAAAGTTTATCAAAGAAACGCGAATTACATGTAAGGGTCGCGAAAAAAGCTCAAATTTCGTCAAAGGATCACGGAGAAAACGCGAATTTCTTCAAAGAATCGCGGAAAAATCTAATTTCGTCAAAGAATCGCTTAAAAAACACGAATTTTTTCAAAGTATTGCTGAAAAAAAGCGATTTTCGTAAAAGGATCGCGGAAAAAACGCGAATTTTGTCAAAGGGTCGCGGGAAAAAAACGCGAATTTTATCAAAGGGTTGCAAAATTGCACTAATTTCGTCAAAGGGTTGCGGAAGAAACCTAAATTTCGTCAAAGAGTAATGGAAGAAATGTGAATTTCATCAAACGGCTGTGGAAAAACACGAATTTTATCAAAGGGCTGCGAAAACACGCGAATTTCGCCAAAGAGTCGCGGAAGAAATGCGAATTTTATCAAAGAGTCGTGAAAAAAATACAGTGGTCTTTTTAGAAAACAGCACACTTACATACACCTATGTTTATATTTATAGATATAGTTTTAAATCTGTAATAATATACTGAACTAACTTTTGAAGAAAACGGGTTAACCCAAACCCAGCTTGGAGGAATCTACACTCAGCCTGAAATCGACCGGAATCGAAAACAGCAAATCCGACCTGCAGCAAAAATAATTAGTGGCAGGAGGGAATCCCCCACCCCCAACCTGTCTGCTGTAACATTTCAGAAAATTTCGTTGAATTTCAGAATTATTTTTACTGAGAATCACCCCTGATCAGAAATTTTCATTACTGCGATTCTTAATTTTAGTTTAAAATAGCAACGACAGTAGGCGCTGCAAGCAATGAGTGCTAAATCGGTGCGCGATTTAACGACTATTGTTTGCAGCGCCATCTATCGCTGCTATTGTAAAGTAAAATCAAGAATCGCAGTAAAAAATCTCCTGGTATCTTACATAACCCTCCTGCAAGATTTTTTTTTAATTGCTGTCAACATTTGCAAGTTACTGAATTTAAAAATCAGTCAGTCCATTCAGTGGCGTAGCTACATATTCAGAGCCCTGGAGCAAGTAAAGTTGGTGCGCCCTCTTGTCACCCGAAAAAGTTCTGCGACTTTTTTTTTTTTACTTTAAAATTTATATACCAATCTTAATTCGATTTAAACCTTACTTTTATTTGAAAGTCAGACTATTTCAACACGTATTAAATACGAATAATTAAAAATAAATAATGAAATGAATTATATAATTCTATAAGTATGGAGTACCTACCAATATTTTCTGCGAATTGGGCGCGATTTTCGTTTTAAATCGGCCAATTAGCCAGTACAATCTGCTGCACTTAATATCTGTTTTTCTTTTCAAATATTTCGAAGCATTGTAGAGAACTAATAAAAAAAAACCACTATTGTAAAGATTTTTCTTTTTACTTTTTGCATATGGATGAAACTGTTTTTAGTGTCAGAAAATACTAAACTTCCATAAAATTCAAAATATCATAACTTATTAAGTTTTGGTCATACAAAAAAGAAATTTTTATTATTTTACCCGTATACGGAGAAGATTTTTCTAAATATAACTTATAGAACCTAGGCACCGAATAAAAATGTAAATCTCGTAATTTTAAAAAAATAACTATTTTGACATAAATTTTAAGAGGATGAAGAACAACTTTAAAACTTTATTACTATTGGAACTATATTTCCACAGCTAATGGTTTAGAAAATTAGCCAATGGACAACGACAAAGTTAACAGTGGGTTTCTCACTGGCTTTTGCTAATTTGAGTAATTTTGCTAATCACTAAAAAAAAAACTAGACAAATTCAAATAATGGTAGTAATAAATTCGCCGCTAAGAAACACTAAGAATATAAAAACAAGAATAATGAGTTACACAGTAAAGGTTTAATCGTACAATAACATGACTAAGAGCATCTCCGAAAGAAAAAAAAAACACCTCTTGCAATTTGGTGATTTCAGTCTTCCGTTTTCTCCCCAAATGAAACATTTTGGCCTCCCTGCAACGAGAACCCTAATTGACACCGGTGTGCAAAACGGTGTGCACACGGGTGTGCAAAAATTAAAGACTAGATGGTTTTCCGAATGAAACATCATACAGAAGTTTTCCACATCGACTGAAATATCATACCATAAATTCGCCAAGATGTGAAAATATGGTACAAGTGATCAAAACCATCTAAACAAGAAATCAAAAGGATACAAAAACACTTTATTGAAAAGGTAACTTGGATCACAACTGCAGAGAAGACAGACATGACTATCTAACAGGCACCTGGCAAAAACAATTCGGTCTTTAATAGGGGATAAGGTCACCGCTGACTGTGATGCAGGGTTTACAACGTCTGTCCATGCTGAAGACGTGGTTGTCAAGGAGCTGTTGAGACATAGTCCCATTCCGCTTGTAACCCCAATTGAAGCTACAGAATCGTGCTGGCGCCTGGACACACGCTGCCAAGAGAGTCCCACACGTGTTCTATGAGATTTAGGTCCAGGGACCTTGCAGGGCAATCCACGCGTTGTATATTTTCACTCTCCAGGAGCTCTGAGACAGCCACTGTACGATGAGATGTAACTTTGTCGCCATGAAGAGGAAGGCTGAAACCACAGCACATCTAAAAAGACGCACGTTTGGCAAGATAATCTCAGTTCAATAGCGGCTACCAGTTACTGAATCTCCTCGGAAGACGTGGAGGTTCCAACGGCTGCCAAGCGTGATACCGCCCCAAACGTTTACTCCGGCACCTACAAAACGGTCCTCTTCGATGCTGTTGGATAGGTAATTGCGTATTCCCTGCTCTCTCCAGATGCGTATATATCCAGAATTGTCATCAGACTAAATCGGCTCTCATCCATAAAGAGTACTTGAGCCCACCCCTGTTATGTCCAGTTCTTGTGTTCCTGGCGCCGCAGAAACCACAGTCTCCGATGAGCAGTCGTTAATGGTACACACCGCACTGTTCGATGTGCGTATAGACCACCTTTGTGCAGCCTAGAGAGCTGCACGAGCCGGCCCGTGGACCGAAGCCCGAGCCCGGGCCTAACTTAATTTTTCTGTACAGAGCCGGGCCTGGTTTCATTCCTAGTCTTCACGGCCTAAAATTTTCAGTCCTAGTTTTGAGCCAGCCCGTATGAAAATCATTGTCTCAGCGTGGCCTGGTCCATTTAAAGGTCAGTTAAATTAAGCCTGGCCCAAAAGTTTTTGCAAAAAATGCATACATTTTTGAATCGCCATTATTCTACACTTAAACATTAAAATTTGTTATTTTTAAAGAATAGTAGATTTCTACGCATATTAAAATATAACTAAATTAAAATACAGTAAAATGTGTGAAAGGAACCTGCCTATGACGGAACCCTGTTTTAAACTGAAAAACGTGTTGATCCATGCAAAATTAGTATACTAATAAGTAAGAAAAGTATATATAATACATTTACACTTGCTAAGAAGGGAACTTGTCTATAACGCATTTTTTTTTTCTGTTCTATGCAATACCATCTTAGAAGATTTTACTGTATAGCATTTTTCCGATTTTTAACACATGGAATATGGATTAACAATATTAATGATAACTGAAAAATTTACATACAGGAAAGAAAGATTCCTTAAAAAAATAAATATCACAGCCTGCTGCACTTCTATAAAAATAAAGATTATAAAAATGAAAAAAAAGTTAAGATAAATATTTTTGGTCAGAACTCCTCGTACGAGACAAATTCTTAACCAATTCGACGTAAAAATCAATGTTTTGTAGAAGTTCACTCGGGCCGGGCCCGGGCCGAGATTTTAATTTTTTTCCGGGCCGGTCTCGGGCCGAACTTTTAATATTTTTATCGGGCCGGGCCGGGCCAATATTATCTTTTCTACGGCCCGGCCCGGGCCCGGGCCTGGAAATTTCGGCCCGTGCAGACCTCTAGTGCAGCCTCTTGACAGCACTAAAACGTGATATCTGACGTCCAATAGCCGGTTCGAATTGCCTTTCGATTTCTCCAGCTGTCTATTGCCTGTTTCTTTTCGCCTTAGGACAATATAGCGCAGCGCTCTTCTTCTGTTGTTGTTGAACGTGGACGACCACTGCTGAATAGTCGGACAGCTTGTTCTACCAATTGGAAATGCTCTACAGGCTCGTAAAACGATGCTGTGAGCTATCCCAAACTCTTCTGTCACACTTCGAACTTCTTCGAACCTCCCAATTATGCGAATATGGGAAAGTCATCCAGATGACATCTCCTGGATTGGCTGTTGGCCATATCACACAGTAGTAGCAAGAAACCGTCGTTGAAATAACTGTACAGAAAATCACAGAAATCACCCACTCGTGGACAGCTAACCTTGCGGTATAGGAGCTAAATGTCCACGAGGGGAAAAAAACCCATATCCCCCATCCCACGAAACCCCCAGACACCGGAGCGGGCCCAGAGGCCTCAGCAGGATGGAAGACCCCTCTTTTTTGAAATTTCACTTAGGATGTAGTACAATCTTCTCACAAGAGATACCCAATGTTGCATAAGCTGGGCGAGCCCAAATTAAACAATGTTTTGAAACTTTGGATCTTTTATGTATGGATATTACAGATCATCAATCAGTTATTGTGAAAACTACTTGTGAGTAGAAAGAATATGATTTATTTAAAGTTTAATAGAAATAGCTTAAAAGCTTGAAATCTTGAAGCCTGAAATTTAAAATTTGAAATTTAAAAAACTAATTCATCAAGGAGATTAGCATTAAATCTTAAAAAGTCATAGAAGTTTTGATAAATCTTAATAAATTCCTAATACAACTAAATAAGTAATCCATTTAGGATAAAACAGATAATTAAATCAATGCAAGAATTTGAAAATTTGAATAATATTTAAATTAGATATTAAACTTGCTGAATTTAATTATGTTCCTGAGTGATGACCTGTTAAACAAATTTGAGATATAGATCATTGATTATTATTAATTTTAGAGTTCTAAATTCGAAAGTCTTTGTATTTCACAGTTCATAAAGTTTGTTTCACAATTTTGAATCATTATATTTTACAGATCTAAGGATTATATTTCATAGTTCGTAGGCATTATTTTACAATCCAGAGCACTATAAATTTGAAGATTTAATTCACAGTTTGAGGATTTAGATCACAGTTTGAAGATTTAGTCATATATTTCACTATTTTGGATCAAAGATATTATATTTCTTTGTTCTTGGGCATTATTTTACTGAGCAAGGCAGGGCCCGACTTATGCAGGGGCATGCGGGGCAGCTGCCCCGCCCCCCCCCCTTCTTAGGGGGCCCCCCATGAGGTTAATCAGGATTTTCATTAAAAAGGTGTCAAATAATTAAAATTAGCCAAAAGTGACCAAAAATCATATTTTCAAACATTTAGAATAAGTATGCTCCCCTTCCCCTCTCTACTTCCAGTACCCCCTGCACCCATGCAAAAACAAACTATATGATTAGAAAACTAATGATTAAGATTTTATTATAATAACTTAATACTCTATTGTTTTCAAAAGAAATTCATTATTAATGTTTTCCTCGCGCAATGTGGCAAGTTGAAATCAGTAATTATGATCGATTTGGAGCATTTTCTTTTAGATATCTTATAACGTAGAAATCACTGTACACCGTGCAATAGATTTCATCGAATTGCTGAGTGTCCACCGCATCTGTGCTTTATACTCTTGCGACTTCCACGTCTTACATTATATGCCATATATGTGCATGCCCAACAGCATCGGTCCAAGTTGTATCTCCTGATTGGCCTTTCAGTCCGTTCTGTTGCCTTGTTGGGCTTTTATGCAAATTTATCTGCTTCGTCTATAATTTTTTCTCAGCAGTGTATATAACTCAAGATTACAGTTTTTACTTTCCATACACATATACAATGTAAGGAAGGAATTAGGAAAGCATTGAAATCACACTAAAAAAATGAAAATAATGGTATATTTTTACATTTTCAAATACTCTTGAATCCATTCTCACAAGTTTTACAATGGTTCAATACGTATGTGTGTATGTATGCGTGTATGTTAGAATTTCCCCACGTTTTCAGATTCCCAGAGCACGATTTGGTGATTTTTTGATGATGTCGGCAGGTATGTTATAAATCTGTCGCAAGAATTGTATTAATTTTCGAAGAAATCGGCCGGATTTGGTATATACGGATTTGGTATCTAAACTATTTTTCAACCATTCTGTGACGATAACTGACCAATATTTTCTCTTATATCTCAAATAAATTATTTATATTGCTCACGTTCATCTTATACCACAACATTTCACTAGACCGACAGTAGCAGCTCAACAAGGGGTTCACAATAACTTTACTATTAATAATTTCACAAAAAAATTTCTCCTTGTTTAATCGTAGAAAATCTTACGATTAAAACAAATCAAATTTTATATACCTATATTCTGGTAGAAAAGTTATTGTGAACCCTTGCGGAGCCGCTACTGCACGCAGGGTCGGACTCGGTCACTGTCAAATAGGCAGACCTTGGATTTTTGAAGGGCGCAACATTTTAGAAATTCATTATTGTACCACCTTGCTATTAGAAACCAATAATATCCATTACTATTCGAGTTTTTTTCTGGGGATGCTTTCAATTGCGAAACTGGATCCGAAATTGAAAGTGTTCTTAGAAAAAAAAATCGAAACAGCATAAAGATAACCGTTTAGACATTGACCTCATATATTCAATGCAAAGAAAAAAGCATTTAAAAATACTAAAAATGAGAAATTTGTAATGACCGTTGCCATTGGTTTAAAACTAGCTTGTGAATGACTAGTGTCGGATTCTAAGTATAGAAGAATTTTAGTACTAAATAAGAAAGATTATCTAAACCTATTTTAAACTTTTTGTGCAGCGGAAGGATAAAAAAATCTTAATGCTGCTAGTAATAAAAAGAAATGTGCGAATATTTAATTTCATTTTAAATCAAAGTATCTTTAAATTTTTATATAGATTTTTATAGATTAAACTCTGTCTAAAGCTCTATGTAAGACAAATTTCCGTCTTGTGTAGAATCCGCCTTAGGCAGAATATACTTTATTTTAAAAAAAAACCTAGCAACAGGGTATAATCGAAGGGGCGCAAAAAGAATCTTCAAACGGTTGAACATGAACAGTCCAGATTTAACGTATATACAAAATAGCAGACCGCCGCTTTGATTATCACACTTATAGACAATATTGAGATAGTCCCGTTTTCATATTAAAGTGTAATTTTGACTAAAAGAACGTTTGATTTATCTTTTTTTATTATTATTTTTTTGGCAGAAAATATTCTTTATATATTTTTCTTTCATCAAGCGCAAAAATCAATATAATAAACATTTATATAGGTTAATTTACAAACACAGCATTGTACGAATACACGACACCTACACATTTCAATCAAATCCATAATAAATGATTTTAGAAAAAACTAAATAAAAAAAATCGTATATATATTCTGAAACAGAGATGACGCATGGTCCTCTGAAACGAAGAAACTTCCAAAAAAAATTCAATTCTGCTTTGTAAAGATAAAAAAAAATCATTAATAGAAAAAATGCTTCAAAAAAGTGATTTTTTTAAAAATTATTCAATAATTTACGACTGTTCAAATCTAATGCTTATAGAAAATTTTGTAACATTTATTATTTCAACTCAAGGAGAGCACAGCATTACATGGTTTAAATCTTACCAACCCGCAGGTCAGTTGACTGGCGGGCCAGCCTGAGTGTGCGAGAATTTGACTTAATTTGGTACAATTCTATTTTTTCTTATTTTTTAAACTTATAGACCTTGTTTCAGCATGTGCAGAATGAAAATTTGTTGCAAATTAGGCCATTTGAAAATTTTTTAAGCCTTATGAATGAAAGTGCACATTTTCTTTAAAACACGAGGTCTTTATCACTAGTGGAAATGTTTCACCTTTGCACAAAATTAGGATCTAAGTTTTTATTTATTGTTACACTTTTTTGAATACACAGTTGGAGAAACTCCAGATTTTTTTAAATTTTATTATTCCAAAATTCATTGACTACTAGTAATTATGCGGTATCGGGTGGGGGTGGTGTGTGGGCAGAGTCTGATTACAGTCTCAGCAAACTCACATTACTATTTTCAAAAAATGTTTTGCCTTATTTAATCATAAAATTCTGCGATTAAATAAAGTTTAATCTGGAAAAATATTTTTCGAAAAAAAAAATGATATAAATTTGCATCAGCGATAATCATGTCCTAAGAAAAGCTAAATTTGATACCTAATTTTTTCTCTCTTTTTGAAGGAATTGCTTATCAATTCTGCATTTCAGATTTACCATATTTTCAAAATCTCAAAAACAATATGCACAAAATTTAATTTGCCGTTTCCCCCTCATACCCCATCTAAAGTTTGTCTCATTGGACTGATGTGGATAATGCCTAAATCCGGCTCTTATTGTTTTGTAATCTGCATTGATGAATGTTTAGTTTGCAAAGAGAAAAAAAAAAAAAAAAAAAAAAAAAAAAAACCTTTAAAGTTTTTATTTATTATTTTTTTTTTCGTTTGTAATATAGTCAATAATTTTCTTCTACTTGTCAAACTATTTTTTTTTTTTCAAATCGTAAAATAACTAAATTGCTAAGACTAAACATCGTAAACATAGGTTTCTCAGTGGTGACTTCTTTGACTACCATTATTTCCGTACAGTAACCATCATGATAATTTCTAAAACATTTTCAATAGAAATGTACCAGGAAGTTTATTGTTTGGAAATAGTGGTAGCCAATAAAGTGACCAATGAGACCCCTGTAAATAAGTTTTGGTTACTTGAAGATTTCAAAATCTTCAGTTTTCGTCTACAAAAAAGTCACAGGGGAAAAAATCCGACATGCTGAAATGGTGTTGGAGAAGTTACTTGAGGCTGCAATAAGTTATGAATTAAAATTAAAACTTCGCAAATAGAAGTAATTTCTGTTAACTGTGTATAGAAATATGTTTTAAATCGAAATAATTGAGGTTAAACACAAGGTAAAATATCATAGAAATATGATGGTTGTAACAATATTAATCTATAATTTCTGATTAATAATGAAAAAAAATATGAAAATATTTTTAAAATGTATATTTCGCTCTTTCTAATTTTACGCCCTTAGGATTCGTGCGCCTGGAGCAGTTTGCTCCAACTGCTCCACGGTAGCTACGCCCCTGAGTCCATTTTAGGACACCCGGTATGCTTTTTAATAGGTTTCAAAGCATCCTTTACTGAATTACAGCTGATCTTAGATATAAAGAGACAAGCAGTGTTATAACAATTTAGTATTTTTTATATAATCCTGAAGATTTGAAAAAGTATTATTAAATTATTGTTCGGGCGTGCCCGTTTTGGAGCTTTTATTGTATATATTTTTTATCTTCCAAAATATTTAGACTTTCTTTTGAAAATTCGGGTCGGCCCGAACCCTTCTCGCTAGAGTGAAAACCCAATCCGAAACTGACCTAAACCCGAAATAATGTATGTCAATCTGGCCCAAATCCAACACGCAGCTAAAACGTAGAAGTCAACCCGACCCGTAGAAGAAAATTAGAAGTCAACCGAACCCAAACTCGATCCGCAGCAAAAAGTAGAAGTCAATCGGACCCAAACGCGACCCACAGCAAAAAAGTATAAATTAACCCGACCAGCAGCAAAAAAAGAGAAGTCAACCGGACCCAAACCCGATCCGCAGCAAAAAGTAGAAATAACACGACAGTGAAAAAAATTAGCCCCGACCCGCGCATCAGATTGGAGTCTCCAAATTTCTAAAATCGCCCCCCCCCCCCTTGAGGACTCTCCAGATCCGCCCTTGGTGTAATCATTAAATACGTAATGCTGAACTATTTCAGCTTTGTCAAATATTGATTAATTAAAACCTTGAAAACCGAACAGAAAGCAACCGAAATAAATTCCGCTTTAAACAGGTTTCCATCTTAGCGGGTATAATTGTTCATATTCTTTATTTTAAAAAAAATATATTTTTTCTTTAAAGACAGGATTCCGTATACAGTGAAACCCCGATTTAACGTTATTCAAGGGACCATACAGAAATGACGTTAAATGCGGGAAAACATTAAATCGGGGCAAGATGAAAACAAAACACCGAGCGTTAAAGAAAGACTAATTTAGGTAAGATACGTTCCATTTTTTAATTTATAACGATTTAGACATAATTTTTCTAAATTATGTTTTAAAGAATTGGGTTATTTTATTTTACGTACTGTTTTTAGTAGTTATAACACAAATCTAAATTAGAGGATATTTTTGTAACCTTTTTTATTGGTCTTCACTATTTCAAAGGAATAATCTATATTTTACCATCTAAAATTAATAAACAAATTCTAACGAATGCTATCATTTTCGTTCTAGTACAAAAAGCAAAATCGAATAAATTAAAAAAGAATTGGTGCATATGGAAGAGAGGAGAGTTTTCGAATATTGTACCTGCAGTTGGTAATGTTAGAAAAACTAATCCCTTTCAGAATTAGATAAACATCATCAATCATGTTAGACAAACTAATCTCTTTCAGAATTATATAAACTCATCATTAATCAAGATAAACTATTTTTTTCCTGTCATTCAAAGATACTTTAGCTGTCATAAATAAAGACTTGATTATTACTTTACAAGATTACTTCCTTGTTTGTGAAATATGCGATTAAGAAACAAATAAACATTCAAATTAAATGACTGCTATTGTGACACATGAAAAAACTATTTTCATAATTTATGACTTTAAGTATTTAGTGTTTTATTCATATTAGTAATCAAGATTTCTTTTTGTTTGTTATTTTTAATCATATATCAATAATCCTTTTTTTGTAAGTTATAATTTTTATCAGTGTGTATTTTGCAATGTAATAAGTAAGGAGCAAAAATGTATGCTCCAGTTTGTAATTTTCAAAACAGATAAAATATAGTATTTTAAAACTAAAATTCTGAATAATCCATTGGATAAATTATGCATAAAAAGACACACATAAAAATAAAAGAAAACCAAGTTGTTTTTCAGGATTAAACTAAAGGATACTTAAAAAATCAATGGAGACAGATACAGAAATTGCCCTTCAATGGATTTAATGAAGAAACTTACCGGTTTCGAAGTGGACGATCTAGAATTAAAAGGTAAGGAGCTTTACCTTATCTTTATTTTGTGATTGAATGTGATTATTGTTATTTACGTTCAGTCTCATTTTTTATCTAACAATGATTATGAGACTGACGCGCTGCCTTCCTTAAATATTAAATATTAATATATGATAATTTAAAGGGTTTATTTGAAAATTAAAAGGTGGTAATAGAAGTCAAAAATGACTACATCAAAAGATGCACAGATAATAGAGAAGGTAAACTCGAATAATTATAATGTTTGGAAATTTAAAATCGAGATGCTTCTCATAAAAGATCTTTTTGAGATCATTACTGATGAACCACCAAACCCAATTATGACCGATTGGTCCAAACAGGACTGGAAGGCAAGGGCTATATTTAACCTCAGCATTGAGGATACCCAGATCGTCCACGTAAAAAATATTCAAAATGCAAAAGATACATGGAACACCTTAAAGGCAATTCATGAACGCAGTAATTTGTCAAGCAAGCTATACCTTTTACGTAAGTTGTATAGCACAAAATTACCTGAAAGTGGCGATATGGTAAAGAATATCACAAACATACTTGAGTTGGTAGATAAATTATCGACAATCGGTGAATCTATAAAAGACAATCATATTTCAGCGTTGTTGCTATGTAGCTTACCAGCTTCATACGATACATTGATAACGGTCTTAGAATCCCGTAGTGAAGAAAAATTGACACCTACTTTTATTAAAAGTAAATTGATAGATGAATATAATCGCAGAAGCGATAGTTCGGAACCATCTGAAAACACCGCAAGAGCATTTAAAACTACAAAGAAATTTAACAATGCGAGTTACAAATTCAATAATGCGGGATACAAGAAGGAACAAAAATACTGTTCAAATTGTAAATTAAAAAACCATAACACTAAAGATTGCTGGCATAATAACAATTATAAAAACAAAAACAATACTTCACATAATACGAACTATAAACAAAACTACAAAAGAAATTTTAATTCTTCGCTTGTTTTCCAAAAGGAAGATAAAACTGTAAGAAATGATTATGTATCAAATTCGGATAAAAATGCCGATTGCAATGAACATGAAAGTCAACAAGGTAATAAACATTGTGCGTGTATTATAAAACCGCGCAATAACAAAGCGTGGATAGTTGACAGTGGCAGTTCCAGTCACATAACAAATGATCAACATTTATTTACAGAAATTAAATCAAATGAAAAAACTAATGTTGTCATTGCAAACGGAAACAAATTAGTTTCTTATGGATCAGGAAATACACTAATAAATACTTTAACTTCAGACGGTGAAACACACAACATAACACTAAAAGATGTGTTATTTGTTCCAGATATTGAATCGAACCTATTTTCCGTTAGTAAAGCTACAGAAAATGGATGCGAGATTTTATTCAAAAATGATAAATGTAAGTTAACGTATAACGGAATAACCCGCCTAGAAGCGGTAAAGAAAAATAACTTATATGAAATTATATTAGCAAATGAAAGCGCAAACGTAAACTATGTAAATAAAACTTACAATTGCAACAATAACATTTGCATAGAATTATGGCACAGAAGATTCGGCCATAAAAATTTTGCATCTATAAAACAAATCGAAGAAAAACACCTAGCAAAAGGAATACAAATTAATAATTGTAAACATGACACAACTTGTGAAACTTGTATCAAAACAAAGCTAACAGATGCACCTTACCCAAAATTAGCAGATTATAGAGCCACTAAACGATTAGCGTTGATAAACTCTGATGTATGTGGGCCTTTCCAAGTACCAACTATTGGGGGAAAAACATATTTCTTAACATTTGTAGATGATTATTCTAGATTTACAATTCTGTATTTATTATCAAAGAAATCAGAAGTTTATGAAAAACTTAAGGAATTTGTTGCCTTAGTTAGTAATAAATTTGGCGAAAAGCCGAAAAATATAAGAACAGACAATGGAGGGGAATTTAACAATGATTTAGTGGACAATTATCTCATAAAAAACGGCATTAAGCACCAACACACTGTTCCGTACTCTCCGAGCCAAAATGGCGTAGCTGAACGTAAAAATAGAACTTTAATTGAAATGACGAGAGCTTTGCTTAGCGAAGCAAACTTGCCTCAAAAATTCTGGGGTGAAGCTATCTGTACGGCGAATCACCTGCAAAACCGCTTGCCAACAAAAGCTAATGAAAAGTCCCCGTATGAGCTTTGGAATGAACGATCACCAAACTTGCATTACCTTAGAGTGTTCGGCTGTAAAGCCTTTGCATATATTAACAAAAATAAACGACAAAAATTAGATGATAAGGCAGTTGAAGGTATTTTTGTCGGTTACGACAATTACTCCAAAGGGTACCGCATCTACACAAGTGGTAAAGAAATAATAATCGCAAGAACAGTGAAATTTTTAGAAAACAAAAATACGCACGAGAAGGAAGAAACACAACTAAATTTGAGAGAAAAACAATCCGATGAAAATGACAAATCACAGAACAAAAACTTCGTAGAAATTGAAGTGACAAACACTGAAGACACACCAAGTGAGTCAAAACAATTAACACCAGAACCAAGGCGGTCAGGTAGATCAAATAAAAAATCCCTCCAGACAGATTCATTTACATGACAACACACGAACATATAAAAGAACCAGAAAATTTTCATGACATAATGAATATTGAAAATCCAGAATAAAAACAACAATGGTTAAATGCGACACAAGAAGAGATAAATTCTCTTAATAAAAACAAAACATGGACACTTGTAGATCCCCCACAAGGTAAAAAAATAATTGGATCCAGATAGATCTTTAAAACCAAATATGATGATCAAGGAAGAATACAGAAATACAAAGCGAGATTAGTGGCAAAGGGATATTATCAAAAATATGGCGTAGATTACGAAGAAACTTTTGCCCCTCTTGTTTCATATACAACACTCAGATCTTTTATAGCAGCAGCAGCTTACCACAAATTAAAAATTAATCACGTTGATATCAAGACAGCTTTCCTGTATGGTAACATAGACGAGGAAATTTACATAACTCAGCCAGAAGGCTATATTATTCCAAATCAGGAAAACAAAGTATGCCGCTTAAATAAATCCATTTACGGGTTGAAACAAGCATCCAGGGCATGGCACACTAAGATAACAAAATCATTAAATGATTTAAATTTTAAACAGTCTAATTCAGACACATGTTTATATATTCGAAATGAAGGAGAAAGCAAAACGTATATTATCGTTTATGTGGATGATATTTTGATAGCAGGAAAAGGTGACGAAATTAAAGAAATAATAGAAAAACTTAAGCAAGAATATGAATTAAAAAATCTAGGAGAACTAAGTTATTATTTAGGAATCAAAATAGAGAAAACAGCAGAAGGTTACGAATTAAATCAAAGGGGTAAAATAGAAGAACTAGTAAAAAAGTTTAATTTAGAGGAAGCTAAACCAGTCCGTAATCCGATGGAACCTAATTTTCATTGCTTTATATCGCATCTGTCAGTAGACCTGACATTTCTGCTGCAGTTAATATATTGAGTACAAGAAATGAATCCCCGCGTCAAAAGGACTGGATGGCAGCTAAAAGAATAATACGATATTTAAACTGTACTAAACAATTAAACGTGCGCATTGACACGAAATCTGAACCGATTTTAAAGGCTTTTGCGGATGCCGACTGGGCAGGTGACACTAGTACAAGAAAATCAACCAGCGGCAACCTTTTTACTTTAGGAAATAATCCAATTCAATGGATTACAAAAAAACAGTCATGCATCGCCCTTTCATCAGCAGAGGCTAAATATGTCTCAGCCGCAAATGCAGGGCAAGAAATTATTTATTTATTGAAACTCCTGGAAGATTTAGACTTAGCAGAAACAAAACTTATCTGTTTATATGAAGACAACCAAAGTTCTATCAAGATGATTGAAAGTGAGAAGTTTTCAAAAAGAAGTAAACATATCGATATTCGTTTTCATGCTATAAAACAACTCAAAGAAGATGGAATAATTGAATTAAAGTACTGTGCATCGAAATATATGATTGCTGATGCACTAACTAAACCAGTCCCCAAACCTGAATTAGTGAATCACAGAAATTCAATGAACTTGTTTGCCTCATCAATCTGAAGAGATTAAGGGGCATGTTAGAAAAACTAATCTCTTTCAGAATTAGATAAACATCATCAATCATGTTAGACAAACTAATCTCTTTCAGAATTATATAAACTCATCATTAATCAAGATAAACTGTTTTTTCCTGTCGTTCAAAGATACTTTAGCTGTCATAAATAAAGACTTGATTATTACTTTACAAGATTACTTCCTTGTTTGTGAAATATGTGATTAAGAAACAAATAAACATTCAAATTAAATGACTGCTATTGTGATACATGAAAAAACTATTTTCATAATTTATGACTTTAAGTATTTAGTGTCTTATTCATATTAGTAATCAAGATTTCTTTTTGTTTGTTATTTTTAATCATATATCAATAATCCTTTTTTGTAAGTTATAATTTTTATCAGTGTGTATTTTGCAATGTAATAAGTAAGGAGCAAAAATGTATGCTCCAGTTTGTAATTTTAAAAACAGATAAAATATAGTATTTTAAAACTAAAATTCTGAATAATCCATTGGATAAACTATGCATAAAAAGACACACATAAAAATAAAAGAAAACCAAGTTGTTTTTCAGGATTAAACTAAAGGATACTTAAAAAATCAATGGAGACAGATACAGAAATTGCCCTTCAATGGATTTAATGAAGAAACTTACCGGTTTCGAAGTGGACGATCTAGAATTAAAAGGTAAGGAGCTTTACCTTATCTTTATTTTGTGATTGAATGTGATTATTGTTATTTACGTTCAGTCTCATTTTTTATCTAACAGGTAAGAAAGGCAAAAATAGGATAGGTTCCGAATTTAGAGCGTATTGATGAAAAATATATATATATATTTTTTTTCATCACAATTTTTGATTATTTTAGAAAAATTTCGTTGAGTTTTTACCGCTGAAAAAACATTAAATGCGGGAAATATTTAAAATGATAACGTTAAATCCGGGATTTTTTTAACATTTCAACTATAGGAAATTAATTGGGACTAGTGAAAAATGACGTTATATGCGGGAAATCGTTAAATACGGGTTACGGTAAATCGGGGTTCCACTGTATACAGATTTTCTTTTCAATGATTTCACGGTAGTTGTAGTATTGAGGCGTTTAAAGTCACAGTTATATGAATTATGAGACTAAATTAGTCACATGAAGACATTCGCAAGGTAATATTAAACCTAATGTAAGCGTTATTGACAAATATCTCGCTTGCATTTTATTACTTTTAAATATTTTTTTTTTCTTGGGATACCTGAGATCAATATCTAATGTTGTGCTTTTGTACTTTTTCGGGTTTGGTTTTTTTTTTTTTTCTTTTTTTTTTTTCTTTTTTTTTTTTTTTTTTTTTTAAATATTTGGGCACTTTCATTTTCGGAAAACTGTTTGGAACCCATTCTGAAATTTAAAGTATTCTTATTAAAAAAATGCAACCAAATTCGAAAAATTAAAAACGCACAACGTATCGATCGCAGGCATCATATGAAAAAAAAATTAAATATTGAAATTCAAGCAAGAATTCTGAAAAGAATGCTCTCAAATGTTTCTGCGTGAGACTACACTAGTCACGCGAATAAACTGGAATGCTAATGTTAAACCTACGAGAGCGTTCTTTTTACAATTTCTCGCTTGCAATGGGTTGGGTGAACATCAATCATAGGCTTATATCCAGTGAGACAATGAAGGATCCAGTACCTTAATCTTTGCTACAAATAATTTCTTGCTCATGTAAAAAGGGTTGCGGTAAAGCATATGTACAAGTACATGCCGAAAGACAGGAATAAAGTGCTCTTCGACTTGCAAAAATTGTTGCGGAATCAATTGCGGAAATGTTGTTAAATTTTCTCCAGATGACTATGAAGATGAAACTATGGCAATACTAAGACTCCTATAATAGGAGTCCTAGGCAATACTAGAGAAAGTTCAGGAAAATGCTGATGAACGAGAAATATCAGGCTTTCTACCTCTAGACTAGACGATCCAGAAATCTGTTTTATTCAGGATAAGGATATTCCTTTGAAACAAGATGCTAATAATCCTACAACAGTGCCATCAAAAAGAAAAAAAATTGTTAAATAGCCTGTAGAAATTATTATTTTTTAAATGCATTTTTTCATTTAACTTATGCAGTCATATTGCGTATCTTTATTCTGTTGGGAAAGTGGAGTTGAATGAAACAGGTGATCAATGCGAAAACAAAAATGTTTATATGGTCTATAATCATAAATAAATTGGTATTTCATTTGATAAATGGTATCACTGAGATCATTAAACAGATATAGTTTCAAAACAGTACATATTACAGAAGATTAGAATATTCCACAAAGTATATTTTTCAACAACCAAAGTAAGTTTATCTGTTTGACCTTTAAAGCAATTGATAGATAATCTTAAAGTTTTATATATTTGTGAATGCTAAAATGATATAATCTCTTGTTATATTTATTGATATAAGTGTAAAAAAAAATTGACAATATTTTTTTTAACTAATCTTTTAAATATTTTTATGAAACTAATGATCTCATATATTTTATTGACAGAATTTTTAAATTTTACAAGAGATAAATGCATAACATTAGTTAGTGAAATAATCTGTTGTCATTTTTATGGTAGCTATTTATAAGTTAAAAGTATTTCTTACATAAAATACATTTATTTTTTATTGTAGTGTGGAATAAAATATGTTTTTCGCAAATCTTCACACCTATCCCATTGATAACTGGAAAAATATGTATGCATTATAAAAATTATTAAAATTAAAGGAGAATTTTTTCTTAATTGAAACTATCGTGCCAATAATTTACTAAATATGGAAGTATTCTATTAAAGAATGCTTTGAAGTTAACACTTTATACACTTAAAGTTATTGCCTAAATATCAAAATTGCCTCATTCATCTACACTCTGCCCTACTTTTAAAGTTATATAAATTTATTGAATATAAAATGTCTTTTGATATGAAAACAAAGACGTGGGTCTGCAAATAATAGATAATTTACTACTACCAATTTTTAGAAGTCGACATGTACGATTAAATCGGCGGGGAACATTTGAATAATTGGGGCAAAACTACGTTCCTCGCAGTTTTTAAGAAAATTGAAAAAATTGTCTTATTTTTGGAATAGCGTAGTGCTCTTGTTATTGAGAGTATAAAAAAGTTGTAAATATGAAAGTTGTAGAGAATTTTGCCTTCTTTAATATTGTAACTGACAAATAATATGCTACGGCAACGGGTCTTGAGATATTTAAAATAAACGGTCAAGTGCGAGTATTACTCGCGCACAGAGGGTTCCGTACAATAAATATATGAATTAGTAATTGTATTATTTTTAAAAAAAACCGTTGCTAAAAGAATACTAACACTTTGTAAAAAAAACTATGAAAAGTAGGGTTGAATATAACAGTATATACTAGAAAAATGTAAATTGATATACCAAGAAAGTTCAAAGAGATATGGAACCTAAAAAATATCAGATACAGCCATTCTGTATAACTCATTTTTACTTTCTTCTATCTTTACAAGAAGAAAGTATTGAATTCGTGAAAATTTTCTAATTTCGGTTTTCGACGGATTTATACGTTTTAGGGTACAGAAGTAATGAAAAACATGTTTTTACAAAATGTTTGTCTGTGAGTCTGTCTATCCATGTGTGACACAAATTTTGTGGGCGCTCTATCTTAAGAACTATTGAACGGAATTTAATAAAACTTTAGATTCAGTTAGTCCCTGATATAGATTGGTGATCATTACTTTTTGGTGTAAATCGCCCAGCAGGTGGCGCTACTATGCTGAAATTTTCCCGATTTCCGCAATAGCTGTATCTCAAGAACTAATACATGAATTTTCATCAAACTTTAGATTCAGTAAGTCCCTGATATAAACTGATACTGATAAGGTTTTGGTGTAAATTACCCAAGAGGTTTCACTGCAACTCAGAACTTTTCACGATTTCTGTAATAGCTCTACACTCTAAATAAAAAGGAGTGATTATGAATAGTCACCCTATCGCAGAGTCAAAATATGCCCAACCTCTTTAGAGTGACTATTCACTCTGAGCAAAAGTGAAATTTTTGACTCTCTGAAAGAGTGAATAGTCACTCCTGGGAAGTGAATATTCACTCTAAACAGGGGTAGATAATCACTCTTTCGGAGGAGTGACTATTCACTCTTGCTAAAGGAGTGCGGTTTTTCACCCCTGCTAGGAGTGAATAGTCACTCTTTCATAGAAGTGAATGTTCATTTTTTATGGAGTCAATTCTTTTTTTATTTTGCTTTTATGGGCATTTTAAAAGAATCACATCTTTTACAGCATGCAATGAAAATAGATACAAGCGTGGTAAAGATTGGAATAAAATACTTTATCAGCAATATTTATTTAATTCATAGTTTGTAACACTAATTGAACTTTTAAGGAAAAAATCAGTTAAAGTTACATATGAATTTAATTTAGATTACTGACAGAAAAAAACTAATATATTTTATTCAAATTTTATCCTTTGTGTTTGCTTTTATTGCATACCCTGTAAAAATATTACTTTTAAAGTTTTATAAATAACTTTTTAATAGGTGGATATTATATGTTTAACAATGTTTGATGTCATTTTAATTTTTGGTTTTAAATATAAATTCCTATCTTTTTACCGTACTTTTTCCGTAAATTATTGCTATTTTTGCAAAGTCCTATTGTTTTAAAATATTTTTCATTTTTTTACTTAAAAACAATGCTTATAAACTTACATATATTTTTTAAATGAGTTCTAAGTATGATTTAAATATTAAGAATGTGTATTTTTTTCCGCTGTGATTTGCTTTTGTTTTATTTAATATGATCATGTAGTCTAAATTTTAAGTTCTCTGGAATATGTATATATATGTCTTTTAAACATACTCCTTAACTTAATCATGATTTCTAATTTTGGCCCATTATTGTTGAAAACAATACTTATTAATGAAATGACACGGTAAGTTATATTTAATTTAAATTTTTTATTCCCGTAGATATTGTATTTTGGGAATATGAGCAAAATAGATTTGATATGTTTTATAGGAAAAGAAAATAGGAAATAGAAAAAAATAAATATAAAAATAAACACATTACATTTATTTGTATCTGTATGAATTTTAATAAAAATAAAGTGAATGACTGCATATAAAAGTTCTTATTGTTTGAAAAACATTTTAATGTAAAAAAGTAGTTATTAATCTCTTTAAAAAAAATATTCAGTCCTAAATCATGTAAGAAAATATGAACTTTTTAAAAAATATATTAAAGCTGTCTTATCGATAAACTTCAAAACAGGCATAAAAAACATTTTATTTCAATGCTTGAATATAATGTTTTAGTTTTTAGTGCCAAAAATTACGTGCATCAAAAACGTAGAAAATGCGTTTAAATTGAAAGAAATTTAATAACTGATGCAGAATGTCTATAATTATTTATTTTTATATTACTCAGTCTCGAAATTTTAAAATCATAACCCGCAGAAAAATTTTTGGATACAATTTTAAAAAATTAATATACAGTAAAACCTCCCTAAAACGACCATGTACTCTTCCAATAAAAATTGGTCTCTCCGAGAGGTGGTCTCTTAATGGAGGTCATGTTTAAATCTAGATTTTAATTGTTGAAAAATGGTAACAATGTTACTTAAATTTATTTTTCACACTAGGAAAAAATATAAAAATTTAAGTATCAAAATAAAAGTTAAGTACATAAGTTAATTACTGCAGAGTTTGAAAAATGAACACATTGAGCTTTCCTTTAATTTTACAGTTTTATATTTTATAATTTTTATTTCCAAGTTCTTTCGAAGTTCAGTAAATAAATGCATTTTTTTGTGGACGGGAACAAATAATGACGATTTCATTACTTTATCTATTTTTTTTTTTTTTTTTTTTTTGAGAGTTTTCCGAATAGGGATGGGCATTATTTAGCGTATTAGGATAAAAAACACTGTTACTATGTTGGAACCTAATATTCCATTAATATGTTACCGAAAAGACCCTGTTAATTAAATAACATATGGTTTTAAATGGCAGCGTCTTCATTCATTTGCCTTATTCAAGAATTCAATTTCGTGTCTCTAAAATAGAACAACATTCATTAAAAATGTCCTCAATCGTTTCTTTTGAGACGTGCGCATCTTCCCTCTCTAGTTATAGGTGACTCTGTTAGATGTGTGGTGCTAAAAAATTATTTTACATTTCATCAATCCCAATGCATGAATAGTAACAACTTGCACTACTAATTAAACGCTTTTCCGGCTTGGTGCCTGGTGCTAGGTCACCGCCATCACTTTCCCCGATCCTGACTGTGCAAAGCAGAGCATAAACGAAACACTGAAACAAATAGTAGATCAGAAAAACATCTGAAAATTGGTAAGAAAAAAGCTCATGCTTGACATGGTTTGTACACATAAATCGTATATATATATTAATATATATATTAAATGTTTTCATTTAGCATTTCCTTAACAAAAAGCTAAGTTTGACTTTCTAAAACCCAGCAAAGTTTTGTCTAACTTTTGACCTAACCAGTCTTTTTCCAACTAAAAATACACTTTCGTGCTTTTTTTTCCTGTTTTGCTTCCAATTTTCAATGAGTAAATTAAAAAATGTATATACCTATGAATTATATTGCCAAATATATAGCTCAGTTACACATCAGAAATGAGGAATAGGAATTACAATGAATTTCTTTGAACATGGAATTGCAAAAATTCAGGGATTTTTTTTTTAAAGATAGCTCAACAATACCCCTGTTCAATATTCCATATTAAAATTGAACAATTTTACATAATTTAAAAGCATCGATTTTTACCCCCCCCCCCCCACAGCCCAAAAAAAAAAAAAAAAAAAAAAAAAAAAAAAACAGAAAAATTTGGGTTTAGAATCATTAAATTTATAAAAAGTACTTTTTTGAAACGTTTAAGTAAAATTCATTTATTTATAAATTTATGCCTTAAAAATTTTAATTCTCGATTTTGGATAGAAAGTCCATTTCAAAAATTACGAAACACTATTTGACTGCATCCAAATAAAATGCAGGAATTTATAATTTTTAATTGATTACAGAGTTTAAAACGTGTACATTAGAACTTAGATTGATTTCAATGGAAAACAGCAATGGAAAACTAACCGCAAATAATTCCTCAATTAATTCGGAAAATTTTTCATTACGCCATTAGTAAATGTAGTTCTTAACGTATAAAATGATCTATTATCGTTTAATAAGCATCTGAATAAACAGAGTTAAAAGAACATATTTGCAATTATTTATCTCTTAAAATTTTCTGCGGTCAATATAACATTTGCTTATTTTGAAACATTTGTTACCAAAGTGTTTTAGGTTAAAAAAATACGCTAAAGGGTAATTTTGACTCAGTGGAATGAATGAAAGAGTGTTTTGCACATCAAGTATTTATTATGAGGAAGTAATGGGAAAGGATATAATCTGTGTTGATATTTTGAATGAGAAATATTTATGGACAGTTTCTTTGAATATTTAAAAGGGTTATTACTACGTGCTCATGGACGGGTTTTTTTGGGGGGGGGGGGGGTGGGGAGGGTGATTCTCGCACTATAAATTTCGCTTTTTGGCCAAGTATTTTTAATATTTTTGTTTTATCATTGCGTTTAATGGGAGCCGAAAAACATTTAATTTCTGTGATTTTATTTCGCTGAAAAAAAAGAAAGAAAATAGCCTCCTATAATTTGTGAGAAAACTTAATTTTAGTACAGTTATAATTAATTTGAAAAACATATTTGTACGAACGAAATTTGTTTGGACGAATTTCATTTGATTGAAAGTATATAAATAATATTTTTGTGTTCTTGTGAAATTAGCTTTGAATATGCGTTGACAGATATGGCTGCTATGAAGTCGGGGATCAAATTTCTCTTTTTTAGTACTTTCCACCGTAGTTGAAAAGTGTTTAGGAATTCGGTTTCTTTGTCCATCTGTCTGTCTTTGCTCTAACTCGTGTAAATATTGTCCGATTGCCATGAAATGGATATATGTTATTCTTGGGCTTTAGTATGGATTGTTCGGTATTGAAAAGGAAGTGTGTAGCATTTTTGGTTCATTTACAGGGCCATTCAAAAGAATTCCGTTACATTGCGGTATAAGGGGGGAAATCGCTTGCCGTGTATTTTAATGATATTACAGTATTTAAAACACATTTAAATGGATATACATCACTGAGGTGTACTGCAAGACAAAATATAAAATAAATCAAAGTTTTTTCTAAAAAAAAAATGTAATAATGTGTAAAAGACATAAATTTAGAGTATTGAGAGCGAAAAGTGTCATAATCGAGAATAGCTATATTCTTATTTATTTTTTTTTTTTTACTTAATCCATATTTGTTTTAAAACAATCAATTCCATAAGGATGTAACTTTTTTTATCTGTTAATTATCCTTCATGTTTATAAATTGTAAACTACTGCTGGCCAAAACGAAACTTAAATTAACAAGTATCAAAGTTACCATTTAAAATACTAATAAAATAAAATTTAAGCTGCAAATGTTTTTTTTTTTAGAACTTAATGTCAAACCTTCTGCATGGAGCATCTGTGCATATAAAAAACACATGACATATGGAACCAGCCACATGACAACAAAGAGAGAAAGAGAAAAAAAATTGTGTGCACAGACATAGAAGTAAAACAATGCAAAGATACTACATACAAAAGAAATATGAATGAGCAGGGCTAGTGGGATATTTATTTCCTAGGACGCAAATTATAGGGATGGGGTTGATTAAGGATGTAATTGTTGTTATGAGAAGAAGTGTTATTATTATTACCATCGCTTAAATCAAATAAGTGACCATTGCGAGGTGGGGCAAGCAGTAGCCTGTCAATATGAACTCTGAATATGGAATTGTTGTGATGTGAGTTTACTTGTTTGATGGAAAATGAAACAGGTGAATGTTTCTTTACAATTATGTATGGTCCTGTGTGTACTTTGGCTTAAATTTATCCACCGATTTCAAATATACAATGTCTTTTTCGCATATAGGTCTTAAACTTTGCTATTCGTTGCTGATATTGATTTCTTTTAACTTGTGAAGATGTAATGTTTTCATATGCTTTTATGTAAATACCCTTTAAATCATCCAAAAGTTTATGGATTTCAAAACATCGATTTAAAAATGGTTGATTAGCACATAAATCATAAGTGTAAAAAATTAAGGACAGTTCACGTCCAAAGTGTAACAAATTTGGCGAAAAGGCAGTGGAAGAATGTTTTGATCCGTTATAGAAATTTTTGTGAATAGCAATAGAATTTTCAAATGTATGACCTTCTTGCATTAACATATTAATAGAATACTTAATAGAAGTATTAATACGCTCCGAAATCGCATTACAAGCGGGATGCCCTACCGAAGAGTGGCTGATTTTAATACCTAAAGTATCATTAATTAATTCATAAACGTGTGATGTAAACTGTTTTCCTAAATCTGACAAAATTCTGTAAGGTCGACCGAAAGTTGTTATGTATGAAAATAAACATTTTACAATTTTAGGAGCAGTAGTACTGTGTAACGGATATAATTCCATGTGGCGTGAAAAGTGATCAATGATAGTTAAAATAGATTGACCATTTGAAAAAGGGCCAACTAAATCCATTGAAATAGTATCGCCAGGGAATTTAGGTGTATAAGTAGTTTGGAGAGGAGCATTAGGTGTCCTGTGATGTTTAGCTTGTAAACATTTGACACGTGATGAAACAAAATTTAATGTATCCCTGTACATGCCTTTCCAACAGTAACGGGATGAAGGAAAATCATATGTTTTACGCAGTCCAAAATGAGAGAAATGTGAAATAGTTAACACTTTAGGCTTAAGAGAATTTGGAACGATAATAATGTATGAATAAGTATTATTAGCAACACTGTTTTTCTTTAACATCAGCACCTTGGAATCCGGATGAATAAAATAAGATGGAAATTTTTCACATGAACCATTCTTTAAAATTTCATTGTATATACTAGATAACTGGGGGTCTTTATATTGTTCCTGTACAAAAGTTTCATTCGAAATTTCTAGAAGAGGGTCTTTTTCTTAGAATTACCTGTTACTAAACAATTGATAATCTCATGTTGTTTAGCCCTCTCATCTACATCATCTTCAATAATGGGCAAGGCCTGATCTACCTCATGAATAAGTTGAGGGTTAGAATTTAGAGTTTCAATATTATCTTCCTTGAAATTGCATCTAGATAAATAATCTGCCAATACATTTTTGGAACCTGGAATATGTTGAAATGTGAACGTGTACTTTGAAAGGTGCATAAGCCATCTAGTTATGATATCAGCAGGGTTAGAAATCTTTTTATATTTTTGTAGAGGTGCACTGTCTGAAAGAACAACAAATTCACGATTGAAAAAGTAACAATTAAAAGCATTAATAGATTTAACGATGGCCATCAGCTCTAATTTCAAAGCAGGATACCTTCGCTCAGATGGTTTAAGTGACTTAGAAAAAAAGGCGACAGGTAGTAATTGATCATTATGTTTTTGAAGAAGAGCACCTGAAATTGCAGTACCTGAGGCATCAGTGTTTACATAAAAAGTCTTATTCCAGTCCGGTAGTCTAACCATGGGAGGTTGAAAGAAAATTTTCTGAATATCATTGAATACCTTTTGATGAAAATCAGTCCATTTGAAAGTAGTATTAGGCTTAGTTAAATCAATAAGTGGTTGTATGAGCTCAGAAAAGGATGGAATTAAACTTTTGTAAAAAGTTGCTAAACCAACAAATCCTTTAACTTGCCTTTTAGTAGTTGGAGCAGGAAAAGATTTAATTTTCTGAATGTTAGCATTAATAGGGGAAATGGAGTGGTTTTCAATGTGAAAACCAAGATAGTCTACTGCAGAATTATGAAATGTACATTTAGATGGTGACAAAGTAAGATTGTACTTCTTTAAATTTGAAGAATTCTTTCTAATTTTTCATAAGTTTCTTGAAATGAGTTAGAACCAAAAATGAGATCATCCTGGTATACATGTATACCTTCAATTTGCATCTCATCTACTAGCATGTCCATTAAAGTTTGGAAATAAGCACTGGCATTCTTTAAACCAAAACATAAACGTTTAAATTTAAATGAACCAAACATACTGCAAAAAGTAACCTTTTCTTGATATTCTTTAGGGAGATCAATCTGATGGTATGCCTGTTTAAAATCCAAGGATGTAAAGAATTTATATTTCGAAAGATTTGAGATTATAGTCTGGATTTTAGGAAGCGGATATGAAGACCTTTGAATGATAGTATTTAACATTCTTAGATCTAGCGCAAGTCTATATTTTTGTTTTCCTGACCCACCTGGTTTCTTTTTTACCAAAAGGATGGGACATGCCCACTCTGAACAGCTACGTTCGATAATTCCAGCCTCTACTAATTGATTAATCTGAGATGAAGCTTCTTGCTGGAGGGCCTGGGGAAAAGGAAAAGGTAGAGTTTTTATGGGGAAATCATTAATAAATTTTAAGTTAGGCTTAAACTTATCAGTATGTCCTAACGTTTTCATACTTTTAGAAAATACGGCATAATGATCTAACAGTAACTTTTTTAGCTTTTCCATCTCTTGTGAGTCAAGATGATTTAATTTAAAATCAGAAGAGGATAGTTCTAATTTCCTCTGTTGTAATATTTCTTGAGAAGCCTGAATAAAATTAACAAATAATTGAGAGTCCTTTTTAAAATCCTCCTGAATGTTTTCAAAGTCATTAACATTGTCAAATATTTCATCAACTCGAGTTATGCATTCTATATTTGTGTTTTTGTTCAAATGCAAATTTTCTTTAGATATATTTTTAACATAAATATTAAATTCATCAGTTGCTTGTTTCTTTATCTTCTTTTCATACTGATGTTTACTATCTTGTAGCTGAATAATTGAGTCAAAAACCAAAATATCCTTAGAAAATGCATTACTTTGGAACAAATATGGAGTGTCGTGTAACATGTTACTAGTTTTAACGGTGACACATTTGACTTCATCAGGATGCAACATAAGTTTACTTTTTAGCGTTACATCTTCAATAATATGAGTATCTACAGAAATATTATGGCATTCCGGTGATGTATCATTTGACTCTATACAAGTAAACGGTATATGCAAGTCATTGAGTTGCATAATTTTATTTGACAAATCTAATGTGATGTTATATCTTTGTAGAAAGTCTAGCCCTAGAATACCATCAAATTTGTATGACTCTGGTCTACGACATAAAAACAATGTGAAAAAAATTTACGATTGATCCTAAACGAGAAACGTATACATGCTGTAAATTTTAATTCAGAGTTAACCGTTGTCAGTGTAACATTGGAGCCTAGACGTTTATATTTTAAGTTGTGTTTAAGATTTTCAAAAAGTTTCACTGAAATTAAAGACGTGCTGCTACCAGTATCGAATAATAAGAAAGCATCTTCCTTGGCAATGGAGGCCTTTACAAGAGGAAGTGCCGGAGAGTCTCTATTGCCATTAAATATGTGTTCATGAATTTCACTCTCTGTCTGGGTAGCACAACTGTTTGCAATTTTTATCGTAGACTCTGTTTGCGATGCAATCGAGTTAACAATTCTTTTAGAGGATAATTTTGGAAGTTCGTGAAATTGTGTGGGAAAAATGGTTTGTGTATCTGTTGCTGAAATGTCTTGAATTTGTTGAGGTGTAATACTATCAGCGCTATTACACCTCACCTTGAGTTTAAATTACGGTCTCTAAAATTATCGTGTCGTTTAAAATCATTGTTTTGTTGATGAAATTGTCGTGTGCTAGCACGTTGCCATTTAAAGCAATTGGTGGCGACATGACCGACCCGAAAACAAAGCTGGCAACGTTCATTGTTATGTCTCTGAAAATGTTGATGTCTGGGGGGTGCTTGATAAGTATTCCGAGTTTTATAATTTTTTTTAACTCCTGAGACTTTCTATACTTGTGTTGTCTGGCCTCAGGTGATTGTTTATGTTCCTGGGATGATGAAGTATCGGCAAAACTTAAAGTATTAATTTTCTCGGTCAATTCCGCTAACTGTATTTGAATGTTGTCAGTCATCTGAGAAGAAGAATTACTACTCGTAAGAATGTGATCCTGACTAAAAATATCTTGTAAAGTTTGGGCTCTCTCAATCGCTTTTTTGTAATCCTTAATATTTTCTTCCTGAATTTTTATTTTGATTGCAGAGGGCAAACATGATAATAATTTGACAAATTTAATATTATCCAAAGCAGTTTTCTCAGAAATATCTGGATATACTTTTGTTACTAACACATTTAAACGGTGCGCAAAATTCCGAATATTTTCATGGGGCAAGAGGGTTAAATGATTAAGATCGTTTAGAGATGAGGCGGTAGAGCTCACAGAAAAGAATTTCTTAAATGCCTTTTCAATGAAGTCGAAACTAGTTGCCTTAGAAAGGATATCATTTTCAATTAAGTATTTTTTCGCGGGACCTTTAAATTTAGACTTTAAAAAGATAACTAGTTCCTCTTCATCTAACTTTTTGATTTTGCCATACGCTAATACCTGATCAAAGAAAAAATTAATGAGGGTAGGATCACCCTCAAAATCATCCACAGAAAAATTAAAATTACGAGACTCTGCCATTTTAAATATGAACTCTATAATATATACCAACTAGAACTTACAAAAATTACTACACTTTATCTTACCAAAATAATATAAATATAAGCAACAAAATTGTCATATTTAAATTTCAAAGCATGAAATGAATTTAATGAATATGTGTGCATGATCAAAATAAACATTTTCACTTACTTTGGAAGAACAAAACAGCTCCGTATCAATGTAGGCACAAAAAAACATCAATATATTTACGAGTACTTTTTTTTATTAACTATTATCTAGTGAAATTATATATTCATTCATTTACTTAAAAAGTACTCAATAGGAAAAATGCACACTTAAAAATTCAGTTATCTTTTCAATAAACACATAATAAATAGACACTCTAAATAAAAATTGTAGAGATTATTCAGTGATTAACAGGTATTCAATCAAACCTATATACACACAAAAATGCCAAAATAATACTAGCATAATTATTTACGATCAAAAATATGCAAAATCAAAATTAGTATTAAAGAAATTTTACCTGTTACTTACGATATCCCTGAATAATCTCATATTTATGTATTACCATACTTAAAAAAAAAATTTCTTTTCTTCTTTTTTTTGTAACATTTCTATTTGTTTTCACCATTTAAAAAAATCAACCATGATGACACTGGCGACAATAAAAAAATCACTCGTCAGAAACTATAAAAGCTGGGAAAATTCTGTAACTTTTTTATGCACGCGTTGGTGAAAATAAAAAAATCAGCCACCAACACGGATTCAAAGAAAAACAACAAGCACCACTAATTTCTTCTGTAATTTCTGTACTTTTTTTTTGTAAAATTGGCACTAAATGTAGACACACGCGCACCAATTCAGAAGCACCACACACTCTAGATTACTTGCTCTCCAACATTGTTAGCAGTTGCAGAACCGTGTCACACTCATTTTCATTTTTTTTACACTTGGAAATATTCAGGAGCACCGCACCCTCCAATCGAAGAGGAAATCCATCACCTCACGAGCAATTTCACAAAATCTGACAGCGAGCGATAATCAAGAGGGAAATGCAGGATCGGGATATACGGATTGAGCTCCAGGACAGCATCAGCATTTATCCGCGATCACGAGAGCAGCCGGCAAACTCTATGACCATCAGCACAGCAGCAGGAGAAATTCGGGCTCAGGAAAGCCACACCACCTGAGAACGGCATGAATACTCCGTAACGGGAAGTGTCCGTAAATTATCACGAAAGTTTCGGGACAACCAGGATCGCAGGACAACAGCATCGGGACCATCACAAAAACTGGAGAAGAGGACGATTAGAAGCCTCGAAACTTTGGCACCACCCCCATCGTATTAAAAGTTTTTAAGAAAACGTTCGCAGTCAAAAAATATTTGGCACCAACTTGTGTGAGGGGAGAAACCCCTCACACTTGAAATTAGAGAATATGGCCAGATGTATGAGTGGAGTACATTGGGATGTCTCACAAAAACCCATATTTGTGAGCTCTAATCCCCATGACTGCAAACAGATTCAGCAAAGTAAAGATGAAAATTTTATTGAAGAAATGTTGACATAATATACTGATGGGGTGGGCCGCTTAGAAAAAGCGTGGGTTACACAGTCAGTGTATCAGGCCGAATGAATGAATTTACATATCGAATGCACGCCACATCCACTGGAATACCAAGCTAATAAGAGAGTTACGCAAACGCCAAATTATCCGTTGCATATAAAAACAATGGAAGAGAATTTAAATTATTGGCGAATCAACTGATAAAGACGAAATTGTGAAAATAACTTCAAGCAACCCCACCAAAACAGTAACAATACGTAAAATTTATTTATATTATAGATGTCAAATATAATTTTATGATTAAATTTATTGCCTGAGTTAAAATGCGAGAAATGGATAACATCCCCTTGTTAATAAAAATTATTGCTTTCTTTTATAAACAACGTAAAGGAAAATTACCCACATAAATATTGTAACAAAAATAGATTAGTATTAAATTAATATCGAACTGTCAAGAGTGCAATTATCGTAAATCCCCCATATAGTTTGTTGACTTGCAGATATAAAATAGCGAAATCAAAATGATAATGAATCATTTCGTTAAAAAGACATGTTTATTATTTAATTTTTTACTTCCGCATGAAGAGACGAGAAATAAGCCTGAAATTACTTTTTTTAACAAATCCACTTATGACTGACTGAATACATGGAAAGAAAAAATAAGATTAATTTAAAAAGAGTAAAAGGACAATATATGGTGATTGCATCATCATAAATATGATCGTCCAACGTTCCATATTCTAGGAGGAGTAGCTGTGTAATACAACTTTTAATTTCGCTATGAAAAATTAGCCAGGGACAAATGCTGAACTATTTATATTGTTTTAAGTGCAAATGGGTTATTTCGTAATAGACCCTGCACGCAATGGAGATAGATTAAAAAAAGTTATGCTGGACAATTATTTAAAAAACCATGATAAATAAATCAATGAAGATAAAGTTTTCAAAAAAATTGCATTTGAATGTAGATTTTTTTCCATATATAACGATGTAAAAATTGAAAATGTGTATATTTAGAAATTAAAAAAATTGAAGTAGTAAAAATTACAAAACTTAAATTTAATTGTCAAGTGTTGCCATTCGCAAAATGACGCCAGCGTTGCCCACGGACACATTTGTCCTTTATAATATAGGTGGATTTTCAAATTCAAGTCACGTTTGAGAGCTGCAACTTTGCATGTGAAAATTCATTCTTTTGACTTGAGGTTCTAATCTCAGTTACCGCCAAGTACAAATTCCAGAAATTGATGTTTTTTAGGTGTATTCGTGGTAAAATATTTAGTTTTATCAAAGAAAAGTATCGTTTTCTTTTAAATATGGCACTTACTAAAGCATTACGCCAAGCGTCTTAAAGTTAGTACCAGCGGAATAAAAATGTATTGAAATGTAACATAGCTTTATGAGGAAAAATGCGTGTTTTTTTTTTTTTTAAGTGTGACGTCATTTTCTGTTCAAACTTCAAAAAAAAAATTTTTAATTGTAATGCGAAAATGGCATCAATAAGGATAAATAAACCCTATTCTTTCCTTTTTTTTTCCTTCAACAGTGGAAGTAATACGATGGCCACCATTTTGAAGAAATTTTATAAAAATATTTTCAAACTAAGTTTAAAATATAACTAGTTGGATGTGCCAATCCCAAAACTTTCATCTATCTTATGCATCTTAATATTACAAAAACTAGTTACACATGTTAATACCTCAATATTATTAGTTCAATACTATACCAACTTTGATTTTCATCTTAAATTTCTGCTTCAGTCAATTAAACGGTCTAAAAACGAGTTAATCTATATCAGGATATTTATTAAAATTAATAGTTTTTCCTTATTCTGTTGTTATCAGTTGATTGCGAATAGCCGGCTTAGCAGGAAGGGAGTTCCCGCCGCTGCACGAGCCGCCGATAGACAATAGAACTACGAAAAATCAAGAAAAGTATACAAAAATCGGTATCACAGAGCCCCTCTACCGCACATTATTTCCAAATTCAAGGAGGGCCTGATGGCCAAATCCAAAAACATGCACAAAATATTTCGTTCAATTGTATGCATAACTTCATACACCTTTCGATGGTACAATATTTAAAATGGCACAAAAAACGCTATTACAGCGCCCTCTACCGGCGAATGTTTTCCAAATTAAGGAAGGACCTGCTTGCTATAGCCAAGAACTTAAAATAAAAATTTTGTTCAATTCTATGCATAACTTCATACACTTTTCGATGGTACAATTTTAAAAATCGCACAAACATCACTATTACAGCGCCCCCTAGCGGTGAATATTTTCCAAATTCATAGAGGACCTGCTTGCCATAGCCAAAGACTTAAAATAAAAATTTGGTTCAATTCTATGCATAACTTCATACACTTTTCGATGGTACAATTTTCAAAATCGCACAAAAATCGATATTACAGCGCCCCTAGCGGCGAATTTTTTACAAATTCAGGTAGGACCTGCTTGCCATAGCCAAAAAATTAAAATAAAAATTTGGTTCAATTCTATGCATAATTTCATACACTTTTGGATGGTACAATATTCAAAATGCACAAAAATCGCTGTTACGGCGCCCCTTACCGGCGAATTTTTTTCAAATTCAGGGAGGACCTACTTGCCATATCCAAAAACTTAAAATAAAAATTTGGTTTAAATCTATGCATAACTTCATACACTTTTGGATGGTACAATATTCAAAATCTCACAAAAATCGCTATTACAGCGCCCCCTATCGGCGAATTTTTTCCAAATTCATGGAGGACCTGCTTGCTATAGCCAAAAACTTAAAAGAAAAATTTGGTTCAATTCTATGGATAACTTCATACACTTTTTGATGGTAAAATGGCGACAGACACACGGACAGACGGACACACGGACACACGGACAGACAGGCATTTTCTATAAATATGTTTTTGGGATCTATGACCCCTAAAACGTTTAAATCCGTCGAAAACCGGAAGTCGAAAAAAATTTCGATTACAATACTTTCTTCTATTAAAGATAGAAGAAAGTAAAAATGGGAATATTTAGAAAAATAGCTAGTACGGGAACAAATGAACAGCTTTTACATATTAAAAAAAAGTAAAATTGGTTTACTAGAAAGTTCAGGGGAGATTTCTAAAAATAGGTCCTGTGTTTTAAATATATCTGGGAGCACGGCAGTGCGTCCGCCAAGTTCGCACAAGCCGTAAGCTACCTTTTCCTGAACCATTTCGGCATACTTTTCACCCCCTCATAACGTCGTTTTGGGGAGAGATATAGAAATTTTTCTTTTATACACATGTTCGTATGGTCAAACTGAACTAAGGTTCCACGATTTCATGTTTCTATATTTAGTAGTTTTCGAAATATTAAATTCCGAAAAAGCGCTTTTTTGTCACTGACTCACTTCGCTTTATCAAATAACTAAGGTACTTCTGAAAGTCGTAGAACCATGAAATTTCACAGGTAAGTCGGGTTTGTAGCACAATTAACCAGAAAAATCTGAAAACACAGAATTTCCGCCTCTAAATCCTTCATACAGGGGGTGTTCATTTGGCCGTATACGGTTCCTACGCATTCAATTGTGCCAATGTTGGTCGCCAAAACTCGATTACAGAGCTTTGAAGGCGGTCACGTGATTTCAAGCAGAATAACATTTTATATATATGCTTTTCCAAAGATGTTTGTTAAATAGAAAAATTGAATATACCTAAAAATTTTAATCAGTATAGGTTCTGATATATTTACGATATTAAAACAATAAAACATTTAACAAAATATAACCGCAATTCGATACGTTTCCGATATAGTAGCCTTGGCGAAATACAGAAAATAGCCTTGACGAGAAAAGAAATTTGATAATAACGTATTTTCTGGCAACCTATTTACTGTGTCATATACACAAGCAATTTTTTCCATATGTATACAATTTATTTAATGTAAGGAACCCGTTTATTTATTTTTATATACCAACATAAATAATTTGTATATAAAAAATAATATTTTATACATGTACAAATAAAATGTTTATATGTATATATATATATATATATATAAATAACATAAAAGTTCATCAGGTTTGTTTTCGTAGTTGTTTATATGATTTGGCACCATATCTCAGTTTCTGAAGTCCGAATTGCGCCAAGATTTTTAAAAAATGCCAAGGTCCCTATAGTGGAAAAATATCCTAATTCCATAATGAAAGTTTAAAAATCTCCTTTTAATTAAATGAAATGTGTAACTAATAAACTATCTTTAACGATGTGCGACAGATGCGGCGTCCGAAGTCCGCTGCTAATGTTATTATATTGTATTATTAGCCTACATACTGTTAATTTATTGTTAATTTTAAATCTGTAAAAGAAAAATTATAGTTATAGATAAGATATGTTGGTCGCCAAAACCCGATTACAGAAAAGTAGCCTGAGTTATAAAGGTGTTACATGATTTCAAGCTGAATGAATTTTTATATCCTTCTATATATATAAAAAAGTTTTGATTTGGAAATGGACCAATGAAAATCTGCGTAGATATTCCGGGTAGAACTCATCCAATTTAAATGCTTAAGCCAAGGCCTCCTTATCGAAATAACAGGCCTCGCAATCGCTAAGTTTCCTTTGTCCGCTGTACACGTGGTTAGAAACCACATGGTTTCCCGTGACTAGCGCCATCTAACGTAAGAAACAGAAATATTTTTTAATTTGTTTTCCATTTGTCTTTTACCATTTTCTTTACGATGTGCTTTGTAGTTTGCAAATGATAATTGTTAATCTTAAAATTTTCATATGTTCTAGACATTTTATTTAAAAAAAGAACTTTTTTTACTGTTGAACAAAAAATGTTTACTGCTGTATTCCGTTATGTAAATAAATTATGATAATAATAATAATAATAATCAGGAAAGAAAATTATTTTACCATGAATTTCTCAGTGATATTAGTTATTGAAATAAATGGATAGCATCTAGATCCGGAAAATGTAAAATATTTCATTTTCTCTTTTATATTTTCAAATATGTGATTTATTTTATTTCTGCTATTTCTTTTCTTTTCACAATTAATTCCACCTTACAGTATTAATTTAACATCGCTCCTTCAATTTGTTTCAATGCACAGTCTCATTTATTTATTTATTGACCTATCATTTGTTTTATTTTTGAAGGTATGGGGGATCATTTCAGTTTAACATACTTTAGATGAAAGCTTCACTGTTTTTTCATATAAAGTTTGGGTACAGATGTCATATTCGCCCCATATTGGCGCGATTTTTTTCGGTTGCCAATTTGGCGAAAACATCAACAGCATAAACAACATAATCTGGGTTACCACATCAAGCAAAATAACGACACTTTGGTGCAAGTTAAGTACCTGTTGCCTATATGATATTGACGACAGAAAAAAATCGCGCCAATATGGGGCGAATATGACATCTGTACCAAAGTTTGTATGTATTAATCTATGGAAAGTTTCATAATTGGCTCCACAGCCAATTGGCATATCTTGGCGGGCATAGTTTGGTGCGTAATTAATTTCCTTGTTTTAACTCACATATGTTATGTAAGTTTTACTAAAATGTATCAAAGTATTTTAGGAAAGTTAAAACACGCATAGATACACAAAAAACAGACTGAAGTCATAAACAGTTAAAAAATTGGAAAAATAAAGTTTAATAATCACTTAAATTTATACATGTCCCTCAACTTTCCGCAATTACCTTATTATTGTAATGCTACGATTTTGGTGTTTGTAAATCTTAATTTGAGTATTCTTCCTTAATCAGACCTAGAGCCAATTGGCGTAAGTGTAGTTTGGCGCAAAATTAATTTTATTTTTAAACCGTATACTTGATACCACATTATTCCAGCATCGCGTTTTTGCAGTCAACTTTGACTGTGGAACAGATTACAGAACATTAGCTAATACTACATTATATAATAATAAATCGGTATTTTTCAAGTATAGGGGCCTTGGCGAGAGAAGAAAATTTGGCAACGTAATTTCTGGAAGCATATTCACTGTTTCACATAAAGAAGCAATAATTTCCAATATTTGTACAATTTATTTAATATAAAAAAGGCATTTATCTATTTTATATACAAATATAAACAAATCGTATATAAAAAACAATAATAATATCTATAAACTAAATTTATACATGTAAATTCGGCACAGGTGTCATAATGGCGCGATTTTTTTCTGGCGTAAATGTCGTATACGCACCGGATACTTAACTGGCACCAAAGTGTCGTTATTTTGCTTGATATGGTTATCCGGATATAGATGATATGGTAACGAGGTTTTCGCAAAATTGGCGTCGGAAAAAAATCGCGCCAATATGGGGCGTATATGACATCTGTGCCGTAAATTCTTATAAAACAAGCTGACAGTTCATAAGTTTTGTTTTCATAACTGTTTATATCAATCGGCAACAAATCGCTCTTTCCGAAGCCCAAATTGTGCCAAGATTAAAAAAAAAATAACCCGCTAAGTCCAATATACTGAAAATGGTACTTGTTAGTTATCCCGTCGACCAAATTTCTGTCGCCAAACTGCAAGATTAAATGCCAATAATGGTTTGCCATAAATTAATTAATTTTAAGATTAAATGCCAATAATGGCCAATAAAACCAATATTTCGACGTTTTATTTGTATTTTTATTAATGTTATACTAATTTATTTGTTTTTTCGTTATTTAAAATAAAAAATTGTGTCAATTTGTAGAACTTGACGAGTAGTTTGGCAATTTATATAATTTGGCGAAATTGGTCGACGGGATAACTAACAAGTACCCTGAAATAATATCAATAAATCTTATATTTAAATCTTCATTTTTGATATGTTTCATTTTTTAAAGCCAGAACATAATTGTGCGAAATATTTTTTTACGCCTTTATTTTACTGGAATTCGAAAAATATTTGGTACTTTTCGGTTAGCCGGGCGCCAGTGTTATATATACATATATATGTATATATAAATGTATGTATATATACATATATATGTATATATAAATGTATTTATATATACATATATATGTATATATAAATGTATGTATATATACATATATATTTACATATATATACGTGTGTATATATACAATATGTGCATATCTATATATATGTATATTTACATATATGTATGTATATAAATATGTATATATAACACTGGCGCCCGGCTAACCGAAAAGTACCAAATATTTTATACAATTTTGCCAATAACACAACATTTTCAATTTTTTACTATGCATTTGTTTATGGAGTATTACCAGGAGTATACACCAGGTGGCGTAACTTACGGGACAAAATCAGCTAATAAGTTGGTAATTATTGGGGACATTTTCACCCATAGACTTTCTCCAGATTGTCAAGTCTGTTTTATGATAAGGGAGTCTTGGCTTAAGCATGGCCATAGCCTACTATGATATATAAAGGCCCGCGCATTTCGCCGAAAAATTGAAGTCGGATCCAACTTCAAACCCTGAACGAAAACTTCACAACGTGCTCTTTGTTTACATTTATACCCTGCCCAGATAGAAGCTTGTTTCTCATCGTCGAGGTTTCAGAATCATTGATCGCATTTTCATGTAATAAATTAAATATTTATATTCTTCAATTTCCTTCGATTTAAAAGGCTATTTTACACAAATTGTAGCATTTTAGTGTTACACATACTTTTAAGATTAGCTAAATTATTGTTTACCTTGATCGTTTGGTTCATTCATGAAAAATGCCGGTTCTGTTATTCTTTTTTGAATGTCCCGTATTTATATATAAATAGCTTGGTTTCATATACACGTTTTAAAATTAAAACTTGATTTTTATCAAGCTACAGTTCTCATAACTGACTTGAAGCAGATATTTTTGATTAATTTACTGTTACCGGTAAAATATTTGTTTTTAATATCGCCCGAACCAAGAAGATGAAGAAAAAAAAAGCCGATCTTCCTTAAACATTAAATATTCTTATTTTTAATCAGAGAAAGAAATGGTGATTACGGATTTAAATATCGTTGCAATATTCTATGTTATCCAAGCAATTTTGATTAAATCATGTAAGGGTATTTGTTACTTAATAAATTACATTTATTAATTATTACAAGGAATTTTATGAGTATTTTAATATATTTTAAAAAAATTCTATCAGTTTTATTGTTTCAGCAGTGAAAATAGTAAATAAATGGTACTTAGTTATCCCGTCGACCAAAAATCTATCGCCAAACTATAAGATTAAATGCCAATAATGCTTGATCGTAAATGTCACATTCACTTGACTGTAAGCAAGTTACACGTGTTTATGTCATCAAGTGATTTTTATTTCGACGTTTTATTTGTATATTTATTAATGTTATACTAATTTATTTGTTCTTTCGTTATTTAAAATAAAAATTATGTCAATTTGTATAATTTGGCGAGTGTTTTAGCGATTTATATAATTTGGCGAAATTGGTCGACGGGATAACTAAGTGGTACCAAATAAATTTGTGATATTGATGTTTTAGACTAAGCATGTGTTTTTTTACTTATATATTTTTATGTGTGTTGGTTTAACAGTTTTAAAGAGAAACACATTATATTAGTCACTTAAATAAATAGAACTTTACATTTACATTGGTATGGGCAGTTTATAATAACCCTTAACAGCTGTATTCGAATTAGCTGTCATTTCTAAGGTTGATTGGAATGTCAGCAGAATTGTAAACGTAACCATGACGACATGACGTAATTTTGGTGTTTGTTTACATATCTACCCTTCCCAGGTTGTTTCAGTTACGGTCAAAGTCAAATTTCAATTTTGGGCAGGGTATCAGAGTCCTCTGGCGAGCGACTTCATACATTAAACGCGAATCAGTCTGCCTGTAGTAGTATCTAAGTATGCCTTGAGCATGGCCTTTCTTCGTTAATATTAAAAAAACTGTCGTATACAAAAATATGGAAATCGGTGGTATTATAAAGAAATATTTGATAAACACGATGAACACTTTTCAAATCGAAGAATTACTTTCAGAGATATTTAATGCTAAAGTTAGACAAAATCGTTCCATTAAAAAAGTTTTATTGGAGCAAAAACTATACATGAGAATTTAACCATTTTTAGATCATTTTATAGTTCCCGGTGTGCAGATTGCATTTATTTTTTTTATTTGATTATTTTTTGAGGTTTTATTTCTATTTTAAATTCAAATTTTCAGTATTTCGAGAGATATTTTTTACAAATTTAAAAAATGTTATTAATTTAAACTGTTGCTAACTGTATAAACAGCGCAAACATTAATGTTTACTTCAAATTAAAAATTTATTTACACGGGACTATTGTAAACAGAAAATAAAATAAAATTAGAATAAAATGATTACATGTTAAAAGCAGGAAAATTGCGTCATAAGAACCATATTTACACTGCAATTTTAAAAGAGAAACAAAATGTTAAAATAAAAAAAATCATTACTATGCGTTAAAACCTGTAAATGGAGGAAATTACGTCATATTTAAAATGACCAAAAAATATGGCAAAACAATTTAAATTAAAAAATATATCTGCGCGAGACATTTACTTGATATTTTGAGATAATATTTTCAACTATTATCGTGAATTCGAAGACAGCGCAAATAATATTTCCTTCTAACAACAAAAGTATTTTCACGTGAATATTAATAAGAGAAATAAAACTTTGGTGTAAATTACGTCAGATTTAAAACGATACATTTAAAATGAATTATTTAAAAGAACTATCTTATAGCGCTGTTAAAAAATACCGGGAGACAATGACACTGTTTACTTAATTCATTTTACATTAGCTTATTTTCGAATGTTTAACTAATTTTTTTAATTAAATACGAAAACAGCCATTGTATCTTTTAACAGCAGCAGATATGGTCTTAAAAATCCCCAATCCAAGAAAAACGAATGGAAACCCATTTACAGAGAGATCGCTACTGTTTTTTTTTTTTAATTCAATATTTTTAAAGCCGATCAAATTAGCGTGCTTTTTGGATTTTGGTGTCTCTGAACGGGGGTTGGCGAGCGTAGCTCGTAGGGGGCAGAGCCCCCTAGTGCTTTTACAAAAATCTTAGTAAGGCAAATCTTTCAGTTTATCTGTCCATCTTTCTATCTTTTACTTCCTTGAAACAAATTTTATTAAAGACCGGGAGGCGTCTGCAAAGATCATCACCTCATCGAGTTGACGGCTGAAATTTTAGGATTAGTTAAATATCGATTAGCGTATTGAAATGTAACTGGTCTGCCAAGTCATATCTTTGTGGAAACCACCTACAGACCCGATTTTACGGGTTAATTGGTGGATTTTCCATTGTGTTTTCCTGCACCCATTCCTCCATGTTTCCAAGCTTTTGGATGCAGGAAAATACAATAGTAAACCTATCAGTTAACCACTAAAATTAGGTCTTCAGGTAGTTTCTACCAAGATATGACTTAACAGACCAGTTGCATTTAAATATGCTAATCTAGTTTTAACTAATCCTAAAATTTCAGCTGTAAACACGATGAGGTGATGGTGTGTACAGACGTCTATTATAAATGTCGGTATTCTAATCTCAATAGCACTCTGGTCAATCTGGCAATTATCCCTACTATTTATGAAACACTATTCCTTTAAGTGCGCTTTAGTGATGTTAATGAACTTATGCATATGCATCATACATATTATACATATGCATATAATACGTAATACATTTGCATCATACATATTATAGGTATGTGTATAATACATAATACATATGCATCATTATGACGTCAGAATAAACAAAACATTTTTTTGTCGCCAAATTTGAGAATTGACATGATATATTACCAAATTTGGCGAAACTTTGCTAAATGTCGCCAAGCTTGGCGAATATTTGACGCTAGTGGCTATTTTTAAATGAGTTAATTATTAATGCGAGCCATCTATTTTTATTTTTCCGCATGTCATCTGAATACTTAAATGATATAACGTACTAATATTTACAAAGTGCTAATAGTTTCGTCACTGCCCAAAACCTCTGCTATTGTTATTATATTGTACTGTTATTATACTTACTGTGACTATGTTGTTAACCTTTACACCACTAAAACTTCTGTATTATATAAAGAGAATTTACGGAAACTATTAAAGCATTGAAACTGCCAGTTCTCCTTATGATTATTATAATTCTATAATATGTAACCTGTTAATCAATATGTACGTTAGAATGAATCTTCTATAATCCGGTTCCTCGCATTTTAGTTTTCAGGTTTCGAGTAAAATTAGCTAAAATCTTAAAACCATGGCACATTGATTAATTCTTCAACACGATCAGATGAGAATAATGACAGATTTTTAAATGGATCATGGCAGTGAGCCGGTAGACCTTCTATTCTTCCATAATCGAGTCTATTGAAAAGGTTAACGTGAAACAAAAAGATATTAGCATCAATATGGTTTAATGCAAATACAGATATTGTCAAAGGATTTCATAAGAACCATTTCACTTGTACCCAGTCGTATCAGTTAAAATACAACAATTGGCAGTGAGCCCAATTAGAAAAGATAACTTAATAGGATTAAAAATTTCCGCATTAGAGAACGAATCGTAACTGCTAAGGAAGCATGCATAAGTGAGTTAAGAGATATTTGTCACGAAAGATGAAATACATGACAACACAAAATATATGATGTGCTTCCATGATCGTAAAGAGTTCTTGATTTCTCTATCAAAAGCTTCCGAATTGGCGAAAGAATGGGCAAGTAAATTGAATTATGAATCACAGTAACATGATGCAACGTTTAACATGGAAGTAATACGTAAATACTGCTTGCTAGAGGCGGCTAGTACTTTAATATAAAAAGAAATAAAGTATAAATTTTTAAAGCTCAATAAAATAAATTTAGGTATTTTTATGTTAGCCGGGCGCAAGTGGCAAATCGCCAAATACTGTTCCCAACAACATTGTTCATATTGCATTAATTTCATTTAAAGATATATACTTTTCAGTCATCTCATTTAAAATAGATGCATTTCCCTCATTTTATTTAATAGAATATTTAACATAGAAATAAATAAATAAATAAATAAGAAATAATAACATAAACCAAAATATTTTATTTGAATATCAAAGCATTGTTTCTAATTTACACATGTGAAAAATGAAAACTGCTATTGGCGAAAAAACAAAAGGCTAATGAGGAGATTTGCTCCCGGCTAACATAATAGTACCGAAATTTAAGTTTTTTCTTATTAATATAGTTTAGAATAACAAACTTGAAAAAACATACAAAAAGTAGTGATATCCCAACAAAAAGTCTTCGGTAAAAAAAAAAGCGCCAAGTTCTCCTTAATGTTTCGGCCAGAAAAAGTAGTGATATCTGATGTTCGCACAAGTTAAAAGCCAAACATCCCAAATCTTTCATTGAAAATGGCTTCCTGCGACTTGGCCGTTAATGCCTTCGTGAGAGTTTTTCAAATGTTTAAATATGTACAAATGAGCTACATGCCAACTACATTTTTTGATTATTTTAGACATTTTGTGACACAGAATATAGAAATAAAATACACATTTGAAAAAAGCATTTAAACAACTTCAGTCTATTTAAATGCTTAGAAGTTAAAAATAACAAAAGACTTGTATTCAGGAGATAATATCCCTAATTACTAAAACATAATTAATATCAACTTTTAACAGTTTATAAATCGAATACCTGTTAATGTTTGCAAACAAACTATAATAAATGTTCAAACGAAAAAAAATCTCTTTCGTCAATACACAAGATTTCAATATTATACAATAAAATATAATGTAACATATTGTGAGATATGAAGTAAGTAAATTTTGTTTTATTTCTTGGGTTTTACGTTAATGACTTTAGCTTTAGACCGTACAAAATGGCAATTAAACCGCCAGTGGACTGAATGGTAGTTATCAGAAATCTCTTAATTATAATGTCTTTATGTGAATTTGCCTCTTTGCATTCTAATATTACTTTTAATATTTAAATAATTCATAAATGCGTAATTTCCAATCATTAATTTTGAAATGCTGTAGAAGGCATTAACGGCCAAGTCGCAGGAAGCCATTTTCAATGAAAGATTTGGGATGTTTGGCTTTTAACTTGTGCGAACATCAGATATCACTACTTTTTCTGGCCGAAACATTAAGGAGAACTTGGCGCTTTTTTTTTTTTTTTTTTACCGAAGACTTTTTGTTGGGATAGATTATTTTTTCTCTTACTTTAATAGTTGCCTAGCAACTCTACTTCAAAACTTATCTATTTCATACAAATTACATTTGAAAGCACATATTTTTCCCAGTTCGGCTCTGTAAAAATTTAAATTGTTCGATTACATATATGTTAAATTCGTGTTTTTTTATATTATTCTTTTATTTATTGATTATTTGATGAAGCTTTATTTTCGTTGTAGAAATTTAGTCGAAGATAAATTCTGAATAATTTTTATTTTTTATTTGCAAATTGTTTATTATTATTTCGTAATGGAGCCGGCACGCGATAAATTTTAAAAAATCACGCTTGAAAATTATTTAAAAAGCCATAATAAATCAGTCCATTACGATACAGTTTTCAAACAAATTGCATTTGAAAGTAGATTTTTTTTTCCGGCGCTGTAAAAACTGAAAATGTGCGATGTTTAGAAAGTTAAAAAATTGCAGAAGTGAAAATTGAAAACCCGAAATTTCATAGAGAAGTGTTGCCATTCGCAAAATGATGTCAGCGTTACCCACAGGTACGATTCTCTTTTATAATATAGATAGATAGTTATATTATACTTGGTAAGCCAAGATACCCTCCATATAATTAACACTAATTTTCCAGATTGTTCATTTACATTACTATGATTTTAAATTTAAACGCATCAAATAAATACTTGGAACATTCAAGTGGAAATTAAAGTGTTGCTTTCACCATGCATATACATACGCAAATAAATACATACACAGACGCACACAAATATGTAAAACACAAATACATTCCATGTACATATTATTACGAATTGATAGAAGTTGCTTCCTTGCACCAAGACACTAATTACTGAAAAAGCAGTTTCACAGGTGAAATATAGCCTCATTTTCGACGTTTATATGACCTTAGTGATTTGGAAATCTTGGAAGCCAAACTTTGCGCCAAACCTTTATCAAAGACGTTTTACGGAGTGCATTTAAAATAAGACGATGTGATGAGAATTTCTTTCTAATCTGACTCAAGAAAATATGAATGTAACAAAACACATTAATTTTGCTTTTGCAAATTAACATTTATTGAAGACAGGATTGCGTTGCGAATTTCTGCGATACTTTGTAATTTGCTGATCGTATTAAATTGTTTATGAGAATTTCTTGAATCAATTTATGGTTTATGGATTTTTCTTATGTCGACTAAAAGAGCTTAAATTATAATTTTTCAAATAATATCTTTCAAACAAATGCTCATAAGAGTTTCAGAAATATAAAGGGTAAAACCGAGCAATCAGATTAACTATACTGCTCAAAAAAATTAGGGGAGCAAGCAAAAAAGTGAAGAGAACAGCACGAGACAGCCATGCATGGCCATAAAATTGAGAGTAACATGTGTATTAATGCGCAATACAGATAAAAAGATGCAAAAAATTGCAAGAGAGCTTTAATTCTTTGAAACGATGGGTAGAACGTGAAAAGATGGTTTAGGGCAACAATTTGGTTACATGTAAATGACCAAAAAAAAAGTACTGTTTAGGAATGATGCAAAGCATTTAATATGACGTGTGGTCCCTTCGGATAGGTAACACTGTCGTATACCTGTTTTCCATGGATTCGATGACATTATCTATAAGTTTTGGGACATTATCAAGTTTTCCACTCCTCAAAAATTGCAATTTCCAAGTCCCGGACAATAAAAGGAAGCCCCAGTCTCGCTGCAATGCATCGTCCGAGTGTGTATCACTCATGCTCCATCAGATTCAGGTTAGGAGAGCATGTTGGCTATTCCATATGCTGTATTGTTTCAACTTTAAGAATGTTCTCCACAAAACGAGCTGTATGCAATCTGGCATTATCATGATTGGAAAAATAGAAATCACGAAATGCTGCAACATAAACTACGACATGAGGTCTCAGTATCTCGTCTGAATAAATTCGGACCGTCAAAGTGCCATTCCGAATGATATGCAGGCCCGTACGTCCACCTATGCTGATTCCAGTCCACAGTATCAACCCACCTCGTCTGTAATGTGATCTTTCACGAACGAATGCGGGATTATTTTGAGTACCTCTTTCTCTCCAAGCCAAAACACATCGGATGTCACATCCATACTGAATCGGGACTCGTCTGTAAATAGAATTTCACTCCAACAACGTTGCCTCCAAACTCGATGTTCAGTTCCCCACCTTCTTTGGACCGCACAGTTGCTTGAGATCAACGGAATGCAGATATTTGGCTTACGGGCATAGAGAACACCCTAATGAAGCCTATTTCAGATTGTTTGACTGGACACACTTCGTCCTGTGGCCAATAACAACTGTGTTTGCAGCAGAGTAGCATTACCCGTTCCGTCTCGACGAGCTGTAACAGGATATATTGGTCATCAGTTTCTGTAGTAGCACATGGCCGACCTTGCCCTTTTCGTTGTCTACCATTCCACGTGTCTTGGAATCAATTCCACAGCCTTGCATTGACACTTCTTGCGACCCCAACAGAATCCGCTACACTTCGTTGTGTTTCCACAGATTCGACTGTCCAGATAACACGCAAAGCCATGGATTCCGGTAAATCACATTGTTGTGACACTTTAAAGTCACTTTTTCTCAAAATACAAGCTGAGCAGTTGAATTTTACAACTGAGACCGTGAAACAGACGTTTCTGAAAAATCCCGATTTTTGCAATTATCTCCTTTTTCTAGTTTTTGACGTCATAACTTTAACTTGCATGTGAAACTTTCTTTATCCGTTTTCTACTACGCTTTGAATTATGGATCTTTTAATTTACGTTACTTATCGGTGTAAATATTTGCGCAATTTTGTTAAAACCATGTGCTCCCCAAATTTTTTTGAGCAATGTATTAACAAGATAGTATATGGTACAGAATAAAACTGAAAGAAATTAGGCTAACTTTGATGCTCATGAAACAGCAACATTTAAATATTTATTTGTGTACGAATAATTATTTTTTATGTGAGAATGATTAACAGTTATGTATACATATCATACACCAGCGACTGGTATGGGGGATTTATGGTTTTCTGTTAATATTGCCGCAATCTTTGAACTGTGACTGTGAGATTCTATGACTCTTCACTAGAAAATTTTCGGAAAACACTCATGCTTACTTAGCTAAAATAATAATAATAACAAAATAGCCTTTTTACACTTTCCAACGTAATTGAAAATTATTTATGATATAGATTCGTCAGTTTTTCTATCTCTCTAAACTTTAATAAATATAATTGTATTGCTATGAAACTGTCACGTGCTATTAAAGTTTATTATAGTATGTTGTCTATTTAAAACTAGCCGCTCTTGGCGACCAGTTTGGTCTCCCTTAAATGTATTCTAAGCATTGTATCATGTTACTTTTATTCCTAATTTAATTTACTTGCTCAATCCTTCTCGAAATCGGAAGATTCTGATACAGAAATCATGAACTCGGTATTTTTATGTTAGCCGCGCACAGGTGATAAAAAGCCAAAATTGTCCCCGTCGTATTTTTTCGTATTTCATTAATTTTATTTAAAATATGATACTTTTACTCATTTTATTGAAAATACATAATTTTAATTTAAAACTAAAATATTTAAAGGTACTACTTGGTTATCCCATCGACTAATAATCTATCGACAAACTATAAGATTAAATGCCAATAATGGCTGTTCGTAAATGTCATATTCACTTGACTTTAAGCAAGTTACACGTGTTTACGTCATCAAGTGATTTTTATTTCGGCGTTTTATTTGTATTTTTATTAATTAATTAATCTCTATAATAATAGTCTAAGTTATGTGACTGTCATCAACACTTCCGGGTTGACCGCTTCACTTTTTATATGCCAAGTGGCCAATTTGGTAATTTAATTTTAGCTGGGCGCAGGTCGCCAAATAGTGTTCCATCGCCACCATGTCATAGTATTATAATAGCCCACTTCATGCGACTGTCATAAACAATTTTTCGCGTGGTAAATTCAAACAAAGCTTTGATTGTTAAAATTAAATGTCATAGTTTTTGGTATAATTTATTACTTCTCTTTTTTCTTTTCTTTTTTTTTAAAAGAAATAATTTAGAGTCATAAATTTAAATAGGTACTACTTAGTTATCCCGTCGACCCATTTCGCCAAATTAGATAAATCGCCAAACCACTTGCCAAATTATACAAATTGATATAATTTTTAATAATCAAGCGATTTTTATTTCGGCGTTTTATTTGTATTTTTTTCATTCCTACTATTAGCTCACATTCTCCCTATATTTTTTCAATTCCTACTATTAGTTCACACTCTCCCTATATTTGTTTATTTATATATTTATCTTGTTCAAATTTTCAATCGTTAATAAAATACTCATTATTCATCCTATCAAGTTGAAATAATTTTTTTTTGAACTTGTACTGGATGACAATTGATGTTAATACAGTTTTTTCAAATATTAATTAATTAATTAAATTTTAATTAATTAATTTTAGTTTTGCAGGGGAAACAAAATGGCGGCCATTGGTTATCGAAGGTCAATGAAAGTAATTTTCAATAAGGGGTTACCATAGGGGGGATCCTGTTCTGTCGCCAAATACCGCCAAGTTTGTCGCCAACTTGGCGATATATCGCCAAATTTGGCGTCCAAAATAGTCGCCAAAAGTGACGCCAACTTGGCGATATTTCTAATATTTCGCCAAATTCCCATAGAATTCCATTGTAAACCTACTTGCTTATAGAAAATCAACAAATTGAGATATTTTAATGCAACAAAAACTAATATTAGCTTAAGGGATTATATTAAATTTTTCTTTGGTGACCTAAGTAGGAATTGACTTTAAAAACAAAATTTTTATATTACTTGTTATTTATTTATTTATATATTTATCTTGTTCAAATTTTCAATCGTTGATAAAATACTCATTATTCATCCTATCAAGTTGAAATATTTTTTTTTTTTTTAACTTGTACTGGATGACAATTGATGTTAATACAGTTTTTACAAATAATTAATTAATTAATTAAATTTTAATTAATTAATTTTAGTTTTGCATGGGAAACAAAATGGCGGCCATTGGTTATTGAAGATCAATGAAAGTATTTTCAATAAAGGGTTAGCATAGGATCACCCAACCGGAGCACCCACCAAATTTGGCATAGGTTAAGGGTTATCACAGGGAGGGACCCTGTTCTGTCGCCAAATACCGCCAAGTTTGTAGCCAAGTTGGCGATATATCGCCAAATTGGCGGCCAAAATGAGTCGCCAAAAATGACGCCAACTTGGCGATATCTCTAATATTTCGCCAAATTCCCATAGAGTTCCATTGTAAACCTACTTGCTTATAGAAAATCAACAAATTGAGATATTTTAATGCAACAAAAACTAATATTAGCTTAAGGGATTATATTAAATTTTTCTTTGATGACTTAAGTAGGAATTGACTTTAAAAACAAAAATTTTATAATACTTGTTATTAATGTTATAGCAATTTCTTTGTTCTTTCGTTATTTAAAATAAAAATTACATCAATTTGTATAATTTGGCGAGTGGTTTGGTGATTTATCTAATTTGGCGAAATGGGTCGACGGGATAACTAAGTAGTACCTATTTAAATTTATGACTCTCAATTATTTCTTTAAAAAAAAAGAAAAGAAAAAAATCCCTGCCGGCTCGGGCCTACAGGTGGAGGTAGATTTCGATGTTAAGTACTAAATTCTCCAACAAAACTTAAATCAAGATTAGAGATAAAACCCAGTTTCTTCACAAAGAGCGAGCTGTAGGGAGCTAAACTTTTTGTGAAAATTGTAATATACACGAATACACACACACACATATATATGGAATAGGTTTAAAAAATGGCTACAAAAAATTCAGAGAACCTTAAAGTGTTAAAATATGTTAATATTTCCATAGTCGGGTTTTTATCATGTTTTAATACGTTTCTTCAAACTGACATGGCGTTACATATTCACCTGCTGAGGTCCATTATATTTCCAATATGACGCAATATACATATTTTTTTAATTCGTCAAACTATTTATTTTGAGTTTTCATGCTGAAATCTTGCTCTAGGAAACTTATGACGTAATATTCAATTTGTTTTCAATTTGTCAAACTATTTAATTTTACAAGTGAAAATTTTGCAAAAGAAAAGTAATTGTTGCGGTGAGAATTTTATTATTCGTTTTTTTTTTTAATTGTTGGCAACTGCTATAACGAAAAACTTTTATTTTTTTTTCCTGCCATTGTTGTGTAAGAGCTGGTTTTATCAGAATCATGTTAAGACAGTATTCAAAATTTTGAACCCTCCCCATTTCCACCCTCTTGGGCCGATTTCGCCCATTTTCAATCCCCGCCGAGATATTAGCCATCTCAAAGTTGTTGGCGAGTTTGAAGATGATTCGTGCATAATTGCGACTTTTATCGTGCGGACAAAATTTAGTACATACATACATACATATATATATATATATATAAACTTTTTAGGTGGGGGTGGTTTTGGGTTCCTGGGGTCCTATAATGAAAAGGTATGAAGGAATTTTTCAAAAGTCGCACCATGGTAACGACTGCAATAGGTAGTATTTCTTACGAAATCTACCTAAAAGAAAAGTAATAAATTATACCAAAAACTATGACATTTAATTTCAACAATCAAAGCATTGTTTGAATTTACCACGCGAAAAATTGTTTATGACAGTCGCATGAAGTGGATTATTATAATACTGATGACATGGTGGCGATGGAACACTATTTGGCGATTTATCACCTGCGCCCGACTAAAATTAAATTGCCAAATTGGCCGCTTGGCATATAAAAAGTGAAGCGATCAGCCAAGAACTGTTGATGACAGTCACACGGAACCAGAGGTAATGAAAGAGCCGACACCTTAGCAAAATCAACAACAACATCCACCACGTCACCAATCATCCGTTTAGTTCTTCCAGTCTCTGTGATCAAAAAAGCACTCAAGGATAAAATGTTGTCAGAATGGCAACATTATCGGACTTCATCTGAAAAAGGCCGATTTACTTATAAAATCTTGAATAAAGTGGATTCTGATTTTATCTGCAAAAGTCATATTATTCCATATTATGTTAGTGGACACGGCAGTTTTCCCGCCTTTATTAATAAAATAGGGAAACGAGACTCTCCATCCTGCCCATGTGGCAAGGGGATAGGAGACCCGATCCATTACCTTTTCTCAAAATGTTCATTAATGACACATACCTTTGACTTTAAAAGAAACAAAACTGTACGTTTTAACCTTAAAAGGACCCTATTTGATCCAACAAATTATGCCAAGTTAAGAGCCAACTATAATATTTTAAACAAACATTTTTCATTTATAAAAAAAGACTTTTAACGCTCATCTGTACGATGAACTTTTTACTTCAAGTCACTTAGTTTAAATATTTTACTTTATTTCATTACATTTTGTCATATTGTTTAATAATCATTTTGATTGTTTTGTCATTTTAATCAAGCTCTGTCATATTATCCTACTATTTATTGGTTACCTTAAATAATTCTCCTATCTTAAATTTTAAGTGTAAATACTCACTTTTTAAATGTTAAATTACTAAATAATGAGATGTAATTAAGTACCTATATTAACTTTATTTTATAACATAATTTTAACTATTCATCATCAACTATAACTGTAAAATTTCTCAGGTTTGCTCAATAGTGCAACCCATTGTGAATTACCTGTAATAATCATGTAATTTTCATTAAGCAGGGTCTTCCAGCCTGCTGGAGCTTTCGGGCTTGTTCGCAAGTACTGGAGTCTCCGCGGGGTAGTAGATATGTGTTTTCCCCTCGTGGACTATTCAGCTCCTATACCGAAAGGTTGGCTGTCCACGAGTGGGTGATTAGTGATTAGTGACTTAGGCTATTATTATAGAGATGGAATGTATCGCATTTATAGTTCGTTTATAAGAACACTCAAAAATTTCGGATACATCATGATCTGAGCGATAATGGTTTGAAGTATGTTACATTGCTTCAAATATCCGAAATTGATATGCATTATTCATACTGACTTACATCATTTTTTCATACCAATTCATAATCTATATACAGACTGCATGATTTTTCTGTCTTGTTATGTTTTATATTCCTCTAACCAGGGCTTTATAAATGCGGTCGCCAAATCGCCACTGGCGACCAAAATGTTTTGTCTGGCGAGCATGTTTTTAGTACTCTCAACTTTGATTCCAACCTCTCAACTTTTATTTCAACTTTTATTTTATTCTTTCTTTTCTTTTCTGTTTCTAAACAATATTTCGATGAAAAATCGACCTAAGTAATGAGCGTAAGTGACATTTTTTTTTCCTTCCTCCGTGCGTGGCAAGATTTTTCTTGTCTGTTGTACCATAAGAACAAAGCTTAAATGACATTTTCTCTCTCTTGTGCATGAAGAGATAGAGTAAATTTTCTTAATGTTAAATAATCTTGGTCAGTGTTGAATTCAAGGGGTGGCCTGGGGGGAGGGAATGCTCCCCCCCCCCCAGGAAGAATTGAGATTTTGTGTTTTCAATGGTCAAAAAGTGCAACCACCCCCTCCCCAAGGCCACAGAAATCCCTCCCGGAGAAAAGTGTCTGAATTCAACACTGGTCTTGGTGGAGTTACACGTACTCTAATATCAGCCCAATAAATTTGGCACAGACTGCACATATTAATGAGATTGGAGTGTTGCAAAGGTAGCGTTTTACCTCCACTTGAACCAGACATATTTTGAACCGAGTCTATTCCGAAATTAAAGGAAATTAATCGATATTTTAATGCACTTATGAAATAATAGTTATAATTTTATCTTTAATATGAATTTTATTCTTTATATAGACTAGGGGGCTCTGCCCCCTAAGAGCTACGCTCGTCAACCTCCGTTTACACACCGCAGACTTTAACAGCACGCTAATTTGATCGCCTTTAAAAAGGTTTCGGACGATTGAATTATAATTTGAATCTGACAATTATAATCTGCGTAATTTTCACCAAACTTTTTTTTCTCTTTTTAATATTCACGTAAAAATACTTTTGTTAGAAATGAAATATTATAATCATCTTAAAATATCAAATGTCTCGCGCAATTTTTAAATTTAAACTGTTTTGCATTATTATTTTTTGTTCATTTTACGTAATAAGTGTAATATGACGTAAATGTGACGTAAATTCTCCTATGTAAAACTTCTAATGCATGTTAATGAATTTATTATCTTACAATATTCTTTCTCTTTTAAAATTCACGTGTAATTATAGTTTTTATGACGTAATTTTCAATGAGTTCCTGCTTTTTATATTTTCTGTTTATAATATTCACGTGTAAAATAAATTTTTAATTTGAAGCAAACATTATTGTTTGCGCTGTTTATACAGTTGGCAACAGTTTAAATTAATACAATTTTCTAAAATCTCTCTATTCTAAAAAAAAAGTAACTACCGCTGTCACTGCCGCCGCCGCCGGTTTTGAATTTTTGTGACCGGAGGTCTTTCTTCGTTAATATTAAGAAAAACAATGCATACAAAAATATGAAAATCGGTAGTATTATACAGAAATGTTTGATAAGCACGCTGATGCAGACAGTTTTCAAATCTAAGTATTATTTTAAGAGATATTTAATGCCAAAGTTGGACAGAATCGTTCCATTAAAAAAGTTTTATAGGAGCAAAAACTGTACAAAGGAATTTAATCATTTTTAGATCATTTTATGCGTCAGAATTTCCCGGTGGGCAGACTGCTTTTAGTTTTTTTATTTTGACACATTTTTTGAGGTTTTATTTCTATTTTAAATTCAAATTTTCAGCATTTCGAGGGATATTTCTTACATTATTTTAGATAACTAGGGGGCTCGGCCCCCTACGAGCTACGCTCGCCAACCCCCGTCCAGACACCGCAGGCTCTAAATGCACGCTAATGTGATCGGCTTTAAAAAGATTTCGAAAGATTGAATTATAATTTAAAAAACAGTGGCGATCTCCCTATAAACGGATTTCTATTCATTTCTCTTTGATTGGGGAAATTTTAACGCCAAATCTGCTGCGGTACTACTTGATTATCCCGTCGACTAATTTCGCCAAATTATATAAATCGCCAAACTACTCGACAAATTATACAAATTGACATAATATTTATTTTAAATAACGAAAGAACAAATAAATTAGTACAACATTAATAAAAATACAAATAAAACGTCGAAATAAAAATAACTTGATGACGTAGACACGTGTAACAACATTTCAAAATAAGCTAATATAAAAGGAATTAAGTAAACAGAATCTTTGTCTCCCGGTATTTTTTAACAAAGCGAAAAGAAAGTTCTTTTAAATGAGACATTTTAAATTAATCGTTTTTAATCTGACGTAATTTTGACCAAACTATTCTTTCTCTTTTTAATATTCACGTGAAATTACTTGTGTTAGAAATAAAATATTATTTGTGCTTTCCTAAGAAAAATAGTTGAAAAATATCCTCTCAAAAGAATAGCTTGGAAAGCAAAGAAAGAATAGCTTGGTCAAAATTACGCCAGATTAAAAACGATTAATTTAAAATGTCTCATTTAAAAGAACTTTCTTTTCGCTTTGTTAAAAAATACCAGGAGACAAAAACTGTTTACTTAATTCCTTTTATATTAGCTTATTTTAAAATGTTGTTACACATGTCTACGTCATCAAGTTATTTTTATTTCGACGTTTTATTTGTATTTTTATTAATGGTGTACTAATTTATTTGTTCTTTCGTTATTTAAAATAAAAATTATGTCAATTTGTATAATTTGGCGAAATTGGTCGACGGGATAATCAAGTAGTACCGCAGCGGATTTGGCGTTAAAATTCCCCAATCAAAGAGAAATGGATAGAAAACCGTTTATAGGGAGGTCGCCACTGTTTTTTAAATTATAATTCAATCTTTCGAAATCTTTTTAAAGCCGATCAAATTAGCGTGCATTTAGAGTCTGCGGTGTCTGGACGGGGGTTGGCGAGCGTAGCTCGTAGGGGGCCGAGCCCCGTAGTATCTAAAAAATATCTCTCAAAATGCTGAAAATTTGAATTTAAAATAGAAATAAAGCCTAAAAAAATCAGTCAAATTAAAAAACTAAATACAATCTGCACACCGGGAAATTCTGACTCATAAAATGATATAAATATGATTAAGTTCCTATGTACAGTTTTTGCTCCCATAAAACTTTTTTAATGGAACGATTTTGTCCAACTTTGGCATTAAATATCTCTTAAAATAATTCTTCGATTTGAAAACTGTCTACATCGGCGTGTTTATCAAACATTTCTCTATAATACTATCGATTTTCATATTTTTGTATGCAACAGTTTTTTTAATATTAACGAAGAAAGGCCATGTTTAAGCATTCAAATTGGATGCCGATCTACCGGGAATATCTACGCAGATTTTCATTGGTCCATTTCCAAATGAAAACTTTTTTTTATATACTAGGGGACTCTACCCCCTACGAGCTATGCTCGCCAACCCCTGTTCAGGCATATCAAAATCCAAAAAGCACGCTAATTTGATCGGCTTTAAAAATATTGAATTAAAATTAAAAAAAAAAAAAACATTAGCGATCTCTCTGTAAACAGGTTTCCATTCGTTTTCCTTGGATTGGGGATTTTTAAGGCCAAATCTGCTGCTGTTAAGAGGTACAATGGCTGTTTTCGTATTTAATTAAAAAAATTAGTTAAACATTTGAAAATAAGCTAATGTAAAATGAATTAAATAAACAGTGTCATTGTCTCCCGGTATTTTTTAACAGCGCTATAAGATAGTTCTTTTAAATAATTCATTTTAAATGTATCGTTTCAAATCTGACGTAATTTACACCAAAGTTTTATTTCTCTTATTAATATTCACGTGAAAATACTTTTGTTGTTAGAAGGAAATATTATTTACGCTGTCTTCGAATTCACGATAATAGTTGAAAAGATTATCTCAAAATATCTCGCGGAAATATATTTTTCAATTTAAATAGTTTTGCTATATTTTATGCCATTTTAAATATGACGTAATTTCCTCAAATTACAAGTTTTAACGCATAATAATGATTTTTTTTATTTTAAGATTTTGTTTCTGTTTTAAAATTCAAGTGTAAATATGGTTCGGCACAGATGTCATATACATACTGGCGCAATTTTTTTCTGACGCCAATTTCATATACGCAACGAGTACTTAACTGGTGCTAAAGTGTCGTTATTTTGCTTGATATGGTAATCGGGATGTTGTTGTTTATGCTATTGATGTTTTCGCCAAATTGGCGTCGGAAAAAAATTGCGTCTATATGGGGCGCGTATGACATCTGTGCCTATGGTTCTTATGACGTAATTTTCCTGCTTTTAATATGTAATCATTTAATTCTAATTTAAAGTTTTTTTTTCTGTTTGTAATAGTCCCGTGTAAATAAATTTTTAATTTGAAGTAAACATTATTGTTTGTGCTGTTTATACAACTAGCAACAGTTTAAATTAATAACATTTTCTTTTGTAAAAATTATCTCTCGAAATGCTGAAAATTTGAATTTAAAACTCAAATAAAACCTCAAAAAATTAGCCAAATAAGAAAAATAAATACAATCTGCACACCGGGAACTTATAACGTATAAAATGATCTAAAAATGATTAAATTCTCATGTATAGTTTTTGCTCCAATAAAACTTTTTTAATGGAACGATTTTGTCCAACTTTAGCATTAAATATCTCTTAAAATAATTCTTGGATTTGAAAACTGTCTGCATCAGCATGTTTATCAAACATTTCTCTATAATACCACCGATTTCATATTTTTGTATGCAACAGTTTTTTTTAATATTAACGATGAAAGGCCATGCTTAAGCATTCAAATTGGATGCCGATCTACCCGGAATATCTACGCAGATTTTCATTGGTCCATTTCCAAATCAAAACTTTTTTTTTATACTACGGGGCTCCGCCCCCTACGAGCTACGCTCGCCAACCCCCGTTCAGGTACACCAAAATCCAAAAAGAACGCTAATTTGATCGGCTTTAAAAATATTGAATTAAAAAAAAAAAAAAAAAAAAAAAACAGTGGCGATCTCTCTGTAAACGGGTTTCCATTCGTTTTCCTTGGATTGGGGATTTTTAAGACCAAATCTGCTGCTGTTAAGAGATACAATGGCTGTTTTCGTATGGAAAATAAGCTAATGTAAAATGAATTAAGAAAACAGTGTCATTGCCTCCCGGTATTTTTTAACAGCGGTATAAGATAGTTCTTTTAAATAATTCATTTTAAATGTATCGTTTTAAATCTGACTTAATTTACACCAAAGTTTTATTTCTCTTATTAATATTCAGGTGAAATACTTTTGTTGTTAGAAGGAAATATTATTTGTGCTGTCTTCGAATTCACGATAATAGTTGAAAAGATTATCTCAAAATATCTCGCGCAAATATATTTTTTAATTTAAATTGTTTTGCCATATTTTTTGGCCATTTTAAATATGACGTAATTTTCTCCATTTACAAGTTTTAACGCATAATATATTTTTTTTTATTTTAACATTTTGTTTATCTTTTAAAATTCTAGTATAAATAGGGTTCTTATGACGTAATTTTCCTGCTTTTAACATGTAATCATTTTAAAGTTTTTTTTTTTCTGTTAATAATAGTCACGTGTAAATAAATTTTTAATTTGAAGCATACATTATTGTTTGCGCTGTTTATACAGTTGGCAAAAGGTTAAATTAGTGTAATTTTCTAAAATAAGTAAAAAATATCTCTCGAAATGCTGAAAATTTGAATTTAAAATAGAAATAAAAGCTCAAAAAATTAGTCAAATTTATAAAATAAATACAATTCGCACACCGGGAACTTATAACGTATAAAATGATCTAAAAATGATTAAATTCTCATGTATAGTTTTTGCTCCAATAAAACGTTTTTAATGAAACGATTTTGTCCAAATTTAGCATTAAATATCTCTTAAAATAATTCTTCGATTTGAAAACTGTCTGCATCAGCGTATTTATCAAACATTTCTCTATAATACCACCGATTTTAATATTTTTGTATGCAATAGTTTTTTTAATATTAACGAAGAAAGGCCATGCTTAAGCATTCAAATTGGATGCGGATGTATCGGGAATATCTACGCAGATTTTCATTGGTCCATTTCCACATCAAAACTTTTTTTTATACATAGAAGGATATAGAAGGATAGAAGGAAAATTGTTCTACACATACTCCTTCAATCCGACCCGATCCCGAAATACTTCAAACCGAGCACAACCTGAATAACGAAATAAGGAAAAGGTTAATCCACAATTTAAAGAAATTCTGAAAAAAAAAAATCTATAATGATATCTCTAATAACAAATTTATCTTTTATGTGCAAAAATGAACATGTAAAGAATCATTCATATTCAAATCTATAAATTTTGATCAAAAACAACATACCGGACTTTCTTTTGAAAAATCGGGTGAACATGAACCGATCTACAAAAGGCAAACTCAATCCGAAACAATTAGTTAACTCGTCCCGCAATGAAAAAAATTAGCGTCGACCGGAACCGCGAGTACAGTCGGGTTTAGAGTTTGCATGGAGTTGGGTTATCCTCATCTTGGCACTATTTTTTTTTTACGATTCCGGTTGACTTCTACTATTTTGCTGCGGGTTGGGTTGACTTCCATTATTTCGGGTTGAGTTTTGACTGTTGCGGATCGGATTTAAAAAATCTATATACAATAAGACTTCCATAATGATGGAAACTCCAGAAAAGCAGACACCTTTATTTAGCGAACACTTTTATATTTTCACGTTTATACCTGTGAATGGGATATTTCCCAATCTACACAAACGTAACATGTGTATGTGTGCATAAACTATCACAAATACGATACATGTGTTTTTGTGTGTATCATAAACGAAATGTTGGTAATATTTATTATATTCCGAGATAAGAAAAAAAAAGGTTCTTATGTGTACAATAAAGAAAGAATAAACTATGATCATATTTCTTATGTATACATTTTATTTTGTGCCGTTAAACCCAATACAATCAACCAACTTATGTACTTTTTATTTCTCCATCAGTAAATGGAATATATACTCCTTCATATTTAAACAATTTACTTTCGTTTGAAACACAGTTAAAATCCCAACAACCCGACTTGCAAAGACCTAAATATGACCCGCTAGAATTATTCTAGGGTAAACCCGACTCGCAGAAAGAAAATTAGTCATCCCGAGCCGATAAAAGAAAATTAGGAATAACCCGACCCAATGCAGGACTGTATTCAACGATCCCGAGGTTTCCGCTAATTTGAATATTAAAGAATAAGGTTTGTCTCCTTTTTTCTATATAAAAGAGAAAATTGTTATTAGAGATATAATTGTAGATTACTTTTCGTGATTGCATTAAAACATGATTTACTTACCTTTCTTTTCGGGGTCGGGTTGCGAGTTAAGTATTTCGGATTCGGTCGGGTGCGAATTGAAATATGTTGGGTCCGATGCGCCAAAAGCAATTTTGCCAGGTTCGGGCCGGGTTGCGAGTTGACTTCAAATGGAATATTCGGGTTCGGGTCGGGTACAAAACGACACGGGCGGGACTCTAATCGGGTTACCCAACCCGATGCAGGACTCAAACCCGAACCGCTGATTGGGTTGAGTCATGTAAAATCGGATTACCCGACCCGATTAAGGACTGTATAGTGAACCAATAGTTTCGATTATTTATTGAAAACATTTATGTAACAGAAAACTTGCCTTTGTTTGACATTTTAGTTTCTTTTCATTCTTTTGCAGGAGTGGTTTACACTTCTGCTCCTGAATTTAAAATATGTGAAAAAACTGACAACTAGGGTTAAATATTTTTTTTTACTTGCATCTAGAATTCCTTGCTGGCATGATGGCTACCTGATTTATTTTACAAATGTGTAGAGCCTTGTCCCTAACCACTACACCTTCTGATACCTGTTTTGCATTCATATGTATTTATAACGTTCATAATTCCTGACAATTGAACGCTGAAATCTGAGAACATTTATATTTCGTGAAAGATAGCGGTATGAAAATATGATAGCGTTGCGATCGCTGTCAAAGCTGTAAACGAGTGAGATAGTTGCTGTTGTTTCTTTTCGTATGCTATCTTCGTTGAAGTGAGTACCCCTGCATTTCGTCATACGTTGTCGTGATGCAGTTATGACGTCGTGTGTTTTTGGGTAGCTGATTGGAATTTCATTCACACGTTTCCTGCAACGCCCACTTCACGAAATAATGACAAAATTCCACTATGCTCCACGCGCTGGAGACTTGTCAAGGGACTATCTTCAAATTAAAAGAAATGTGCATTCTGTACGCAGTTCAAATGATAAAGGAATAATTCTCCATTTCAGTTTATATTAAGATAAATATATATTTAGCAGTGATTAAACAGAAGGAAAAAAAAGAATTATTTCAAAATATTGCAAAAATAAATAAATAAATAGGGTAAGTATATAACTGACCATCTAATGGAAATTTTTCGAGGGTTTTTTTCTTCTAATATAATTATTGATAAAATTAAAAAAAAAAATAACCATAACAAATGGCGGATCCAATGGGGAGGTCAAAGGGGTCATGACCCCCCCCCCCCCTCTGAATACCAACAAAAATATTCTACCGATCATTTTTTAAACGAAATATACAGTAGAGTTCCTATTATCCGAGTCCCGCTTAACCGAGTTTCCGCTTTAACAGAGTTATTTTCTTCTAATGGACTGAGGGCTTCCATTATTATGAAACAGAACAGCTATTATAAATGAAGTGTTAGGTGAAAATGAAAGAGAAACCGTAAAAAAGTTAGAACTCTGATATTCTGGTCAGAATGGGAAAAAATTATGGCCTTTTTTTCCATTCTTTCCAGAAAATCAGAATTCTAACTTTTTACGACTGCTCTTTCATCTTCACCCAACACTTCATTTATAATGGATGTTTCATAATAATGGAAGCCATCAGTCCATCAGAAGAAAATGATCCATTCTAATCGAAAAAAAAAAAACTATTTAATACTTTGAGCAGAAAGAAGAGGCTATACCTGCAATTTTCATGACACTAATAGAATCACACAGCTGCCACTGTGTGCCGTTTTGTTACCTCTAAAACTGAACACAAATTTTTGTCATTTAATCGTTGACAATTGTTAGATTTTTTTAACTAAATTTCCGGAAGTGACTGTGACAGCCAATTGTTCCCTTGTGACGATCTTTCTGTGGCTGTCAACTAGTAAAACTTGGCTAAAAATGTTCTTTGACATCATTTTCTGAATGAATCTTTACCCTTATAAGAAAATGGAAAACTCTCTAATCTCTTGGTATCTGAACAAAATCGGTAAATTTTATATTTTTACGAATATTAATGCAATTTTTTTTGTATTTACGAATGAAAATGACTTCGCGAAAGTATCAGAAAAGTAGTTAGTTTGGATTTAGGGATAGCTTTCAATATAAAGAATTCTCATAAAGAGATGTGATCCTCTCTCACCCAAAATAAGGAAATCCATGACACCCCTCTAAATGGTGAGCTGGATCCGTCCTTGACCATAACTTAGGTATGTTTTACGATACTGCCTCGTTGCACGGATCATTTGAAAAAATGTAATCATTTTGTTTCTCTCAGGGTTCAAAAGGTTTCTTATAAGAAAAGGGCATGTTTACAAACAAGAACTTACTTCAACCAATCTACTAACTACATTTTTGCTTCAGCGATCATTGCACGAATTATCATGGCGAGCTGTTAATCAAACTGTACTACAGAGCTGTTAATAGTAGACTAATCAGATCACCTGAATTCTTGTGTACAGTACGAATGGTAAATACGGACAAGAAATTATTGTGGATACACAGTAATTTTTCCCACAGCGACGTCAGCTGCACTTTTCTTATAGTTAATCGTATTTTATTTAAATTTCCCCCATCTTTTGTGTTAGGAATAGATGATTCACTTATAGTATTACAGATGGCACAGCTATGCCAGCAAGATCAACGTAATATGCTTACTCAAGAATTTTAAAATTCATAACAAATTTGAGCTTGTTGTCACTGGAAAGAGTAACCCAGAAGACGGCTACAGTGTAACCCAAACTTGTTGGTCTTAAGAAGATTTTTAGCTGTTTAACTTTTATAGTTTTAAATGTTTTAAAAGTTTTATCTTATATGTTTTATCTACGTCTTTAAATAAACTTCTTAGTGTATGTATCAAAGTTCAAGACGTAACGGTCCTATAGTTCATTGTAAATGAATTTATTTACATAAAAGAAACATAAATGAACTACATGCCCCAATGAATGAGTCAGGAGAATTCAGTTAAGCATGATATTGAAGACAAAAAAAAAAAAAAAAAATGCACAAACTATGATTTTTTTCCTAATAGTGAGAGCTTGGACTTTGAAGATTTGTGGAAAGCTTTCTAAATAATCCCTTTTAATATACATGTATATAGGTGGCTCAGTGATAGAGCATTGGCGCGTAACGCCAATAATGACCCTACTTCGAGTCCAGGCTTAGACACTTTTTCACTGTGTTGATTTTACGCCTCTTTAGCCGTCATAAGTGTTATGGCTGGTATCGTCCAGTAGCTCAGTGGTAGAGCATTGGCGCGTAAGGTCAATGGCTCTGTTTCGAGTCCAGGCTTCGACACTTTTTCACTCTGTTGGTTTTACGCCTCTTTAGCCATGAGAAGTGCTACACCTGGTACTGTTCAATAACACAGTGGTAGAGCATTGACGCGTAAGGTCAATTACCCTGGTTCGAGTACAGTCTTGGACACTTTTTTACTCTATTGCTTTTACGTCTCTTTAGCCGTGAGAAGTGCTACGCCTGGTATCGTTCAATAACTCAGTTTTAGAGCATTGCAGCGTAAGGTCAGTAACACTGGTTCGAGACCAGGCTTGGACACATTTTCACTCTGTTGGTCTTATGCCTCTTTAGCCACGAGAAGGGCTAAGTCTGGTATCGTTCAATAACTCAGTGGTAGAGCATTGGCGCATAACGCCAATAATGAGACTGGTTCGAGTCCAGGCTTGGACACTTTTTCACTCGGTTGGTTTTACGCCTCTTTAGCCGTTAGAAGTGCACTGTAAAAAAAATAATGCCAGTTTTCCGGTAGGAATCGGAAAAATAGTTGCCCTTATCGTACCGGAATAATTTCCAACCCAGCTCGGAATAAAATTCGTAAAACGGGAATAAATTTTGTAAAATACCGTTTTACTGACTATTTCCTTATTTTTACGGATTTTATTCCGAGCTGGGTCGGAAATTATTCCGGTACGATAAGGGCAACTATTTTTCCGATTCCTACCAGAAAACTGGCAGTATTTTTTTACAGTGTGCTACATCTGGTATTGTTCAATAGCTCAGTGGTAGAGCATTGGCACGTAAGGTCAATGACACTGGTTCGAGTCCAGGCTTGGACACTTTTTCACTCTGTTGGTTTTACGTCTCGTTAGCCGTGAGAAGTGCTACATCTGGTACAGTTGAATAACTCAGTGATAGAGCATTGGCCCGTAAGGCCAATGACACTGGTTCGAGTCCAGGCTTAGACACTTTTTCATTCTGTTGGTTTTATGCCTCTTTACCCATGAGAAGGGCTACGTCTGGTATCGTTCAATACCTCGGTGGCAGAGCATTGTCGCGTAATGCCAATAATGACGCTGGTTCGAGTCCAGGCTTGGACACTTTTTCACTCCGCTGGTTTTACTCCTCTTTAGCCGCGAGAAGTGCTAAGTCTGATATTGTTCAATAACTCAGTGGTAGAGCATTGGTGCATATGTTCAATGACACTGGTTCGAGTCCAGGCTTGGACACTTTTTCACTCTATTTGTTTTAGGCCTCTTTAATCATGAGAAGTGCTACGCCTGGTATCGTTCAATAGCTCAGTGGTAGAGCATTGGCGCGTAAGGTCAATGACACTGGTTCGACTCCAGGCTTGGACACTTTTTCACTCTGTTTGTTTTATGCATCTTTAGCCGTGAGAAGTGCTACGCCTGGTATCGTTCAATAACTCAGCGGTAGAGCATTGGCGCGTAAGATCAATGACGCTGGTTCGAGTCTATTCTTGGACACTTTTTCACTCTGTTTCTTTTATGTCTCTTTAGCCATGAGAAGAGCAAGTCTAGTATCGGTCAATAACTCAGTGGTAGAGCATTGGCACGTAACACCAATAATGACCCTAGTTGGAGTCCAGGTTTGGAAACTTTTTCACTCTGTTGGTTTTACGCCTCTTCAGCCGTGAGAAGGGCTACGCCTTGTATCGTTCAATAACTGAATGGTAGAGAATTGGCGGGTAAGGTCAATGACACTGGTTCAAGTCCAAGCTTGGACACTTTATCACTCTGTTGGTTTTATGCCTCTTTAGCCATGAGAAGGGCTAAGTCTGGTATCATTCAATAATTCAGTGGTAGAGGATTGGCGCGTAACGCCAATAATGACACTGGTTCGAGTCCAGGCTAGGACACTTTTTCACTCGGTGGGTTTTATGCCTCTTTAGCCATGAGAAGTGCTACGCCTGGTATCATTCAATAACTCAGTGGTAGAGCATTGGCGCGTAATGCGAATAATGACGCTGGTTCGAGCCCAGTCTTGGACACTTTTTCACTCTGTTGGTTTTACTCCTCTTTAACCGCGAGAAGTGCTAAGTTTGGTATCGTTCAATAACTGAGTGTCAGTGCATTGGCGCGTAAAGTCAACGACACTGGTTCGAGTCCAGGCTTGGACACTTTTCGCTCTGTTGTTTTATGCCTCTTTAGCCATGAGAAGGGCTAAGTCTTGTATCGTTCAATAACTCAATGGTAAAGTATTGGTGCTTAAATTCAATGACACTGGTTCGAGTCCAGGTTTGGATACTTTTTCACTCTGTTGGTTTTATGCCTCTTTAGCCATGAGAAGGGCTAAGTCTGGTATCATTCAATAATTCAGTGGTAGAGGATTGGCGCGTAACGCCAATAATGACACTGGTTCGAGACCAGGCTTGGACACATTTTCACTCTGTTGGTCTTATGCCTCTTTAGCCACGAGAAGGGCTAAGTCTGGTATCGTTCAATAACTCAGTGGTAGAGCATTGGCGCATAACGCCAATAATGAGACTGGTTCGAGTCCAGGCTTGGACACTTTTTCACTCGGTTGGTTTTACGCCTCTTTAGCCGTTAGAAGTGCACTGTAAAAAAAATAATGCCAGTTTTCCGGTAGGAATCGGAAAAATAGTTGCCCTTATCGTACCGGAATAATTTCCAACCCAGCTCGGAATAAAATTCGTAAAACGGGAATAAATTTTGTAAAATACCGTTTTACTGACTATTTCCTTATTTTTACGGATTTTATTCCGAGCTGGGTCGGAAATTATTCCGGTACGATAAGGGCAACTATTTTTCCGATTCCTACCAGAAAACTGGCAGTATTTTTTTACAGTGTGCTACATCTGGTATTGTTCAATAGCTCAGTGGTAGAGCATTGGCACGTAAGGTCAATGACACTGGTTCGAGTCCAGGCTTGGACACTTTTTCACTCTGTTGGTTTTACGTCTCGTTAGCCGTGAGAAGTGCTACATCTGGTACAGTTGAATAACTCAGTGATAGAGCATTGGCCCGTAAGGCCAATGACACTGGTTCGAGTCCAGGCTTAGACACTTTTTCATTCTGTTGGTTTTATGCCTCTTTACCCATGAGAAGGGCTACGTCTGGTATCGTTCAATACCTCGGTGGCAGAGCATTGTCGCGTAATGCCAATAATGACGCTGGTTCGAGTCCAGGCTTGGACACTTTTTCACTCCGCTGGTTTTACTCCTCTTTAGCCGCGAGAAGTGCTAAGTCTGATATTGTTCAATAACTCAGTGGTAGAGCATTGGTGCATATGTTCAATGACACTGGTTCGAGTCCAGGCTTGGACACTTTTTCACTCTATTTGTTTTAGGCCTCTTTAATCATGAGAAGTGCTACGCCTGGTATCGTTCAATAGCTCAGTGGTAGAGCATTGGCGCGTAAGGTCAACGACACTGGTTCGAGTCCAGGCTTGGACACTTTTCGCTCTGTTGTTTTATGCCTCTTTAGCCATGAGAAGGGCTAAGTCTTGTATCGTTCAATAACTCAATGGTAAAGTATTGGTGCTTAAATTCAATGACACTGGTTCGAGTCCAGGTTTGGATACTTTTTCACTTTGTTGGTTTTATGCCTCTTTAGTTATGAGAAGGGCTAAGCCTGGTATCGTTCAATAACTCAGTGGTAGAGCATTGGTGCGTAAGGTCAGTTACACTTGTTCGAGTCCAGGCTTAGACACTTTTTCACTCTATTTGTTTTAAGCCTCTTTAATCATGAGAAGTGCTACGCCTGGTATCGTTCAATAACTCAGTGATAGAGCATTGGCGCGTAAGGGCAATGACACTGGTTCGAGTCCAGGCTTGGACACTTTTTCATTCTGTTGGTTTTATGCCTCTTTAGCCATGAGAAGGACTAAGTCTGGTATCGTTCAATAACTCAGTTGTAGAGCATTGACGCGTAAGGCCAATGACACTGGTTTGAGTCCAGGCTTGGACACTTTTACATTCTGTTGGTTTTATGCCTCTTTAGCCATGAGAAGGGCTAAGTCTGGTATCGTTCAATAACTCAGTGGTAGAGCATTGACGCCTAAGGCCAATGACACTGGTTCGAGTCCAGGCTTGGACACTTTTTCATTCTGTTGGTTTTATGGCTCTTTAGCCATGAGAAGGGCTAAGTCTGGTATCGTTCAATAACTCAGCTGTAGAGCATTGACGCGTAAGGCCAATGACACTAGTTGAGTCCAGGCTTGGACACTTTTTCATTCTGTTGGTTTTATGCCTCTTTAGCCATGAGAAGGGCTAAGTCTGGTATCGTTCAATAACTCAGTTGTAGAGCATTGACGCGTAAGGCCAATGACACTGGTTTGAGTCCAGGCTTGGACACTTTTTCATTCTGTTGGTTTTATGCCTCTTTAGCCATAAGAAGGGCTAAGTCTGGTATAGTTCAATAACTCAGTAGTAGAGCATTGACGCGTAAGGCCAATGACACTGGTTTGAGTCCAGGCTTGGACACTTTTTCACTCTATTTGTTTTAAGCCTCTTTAATCATGAGAAGTGCTACGCCTGGTATCGTTCAATAACTCAGTGATAGAGCATTGGCGCGTAAGGGCAATGACACTGGTTCGAGTCCAGGCTTGGACACTTTTTCATTCTGTTGGTTTTATGCCTCTTTAGCCATGAGAAGGACTAAGTCTGGTATCGTTCAATAACTCAGTTGTAGAGCATTGACGCGTAAGGCCAATGACACTGGTTTGAGTCCAGGCTTGGACACTTTTACATTCTGTTGGTTTTATGCCTCTTTAGCCATGAGAAGGGCTAAGTCTGGTATCGTTCAATAACTCAGTGGTAGAGCATTGACGCCTAAGGCCAATGACACTGGTTCGAGTCCAGGCTTGGACACTTTTTCATTCTGTTGGTTTTATGGCTCTTTAGCCATGAGAAGGGCTAAGTCTGGTATCGTTCAATAACTCAGCTGTAGAGCATTGACGCGTAAGGCCAATGACACTAGTTGAGTCCAGGCTTGGACACTTTTTCATTCTGTTGGTTTTATGCCTCTTTAGCCATGAGAAGGGCTAAGTCTGGTATCGTTCAATAACTCAGTTGTAGAGCATTGACGCGTAAGGCCAATGACACTGGTTTGAGTCCAGGCTTGGACACTTTTTCATTCTGTTGGTTTTATGCCTCTTTAGCCATGAGAAGGGCTAAGTCTGGTATCGTTCAATAACTCAGTGGTAGAGCATTGACGCGTAAGGCCAATGACACTGGTTTGAGTCCAGGCTTGGACACTTTTTCATTCTGTTGGTTTTATGCCTCTTTAGCCATAAGAAGGGCTAAGTCTGGTATAGTTCAATAACTCAGTAGTAGAGCATTGACGCGTAAGGCCAATGACACTGGTTTGAGTCCAGGCTTGGACACTTTTTTATTCTGTTGGTTTTATGCCTCTTTAGCCATGAGAAGGGCTAAGTCTGGTATCGTTCAATAACTCAGTGGTAGAGCATTGACGCGTAAGGCCAATGACACTGGTTTGAGTCCAGGCTTGGACACATTTTCACTCTGTTTGTTTTATGCCTCTTTAGCCATGAGAAAGGCTAAGTCTGGTATCGTTCAATAACAGTGGTAGGACATTGACGCGTAATGCCATTAATGACGCTGGTTCAAATCCAGGCTTGGATACTTTTTCACTCTGTTTGTTTTACCCCTCTAAGCTACGTTGATTAAAATTTCAAATGCATTTTTAATCATCCAAACACAACTTTAGTTCCAACTGTAACTTATAACAAAATTAGCAGCGATCCAGAAATTGTTTTCACTATATTTGAAAGAAATTGACAAATCAGGATCCTGTATTTTAAGAGATAAAGAGCGAAACTTTCTCTAAAATGTATGCTTCTAATTAGTAAATATCGTTCCGAAAAGAGTGAAAAATCTGTCTGGATACAGTCGATCTTTTAATATAGAAAAATACATAACTGTACAAAAATATATATAAAGCAAACAGACAAAAATATGCTATATCTAAACTAAAGTATTGCATATTTGCTTTTGTCGTACAGAAAATACATAAAATGTATAACAGTCATTATACCTAAAGTATTATGTTTCAAGTTATGTCTAGCGAAACCGTCCGGTGTTGCCCGAGCTCACTGAAAGGTACCGTCTATCCGTAGGTGTTCTTTATTATTTTTGTATTTTCACTCAAGCAATGAGAATGATAATTTTAAACTGCTGAAAAATCGGAAAATTGGAAAACGTCCCCATCCGCTCCGATATATTTTTTTAAATAGTAGATATTTATATTTTTTAAAAGGATGTACCGTTGAAAGCACTGCAGACACCTTTTATACGCGAGCATTTTTTACTTTGTATTTCCACGCGGATGGCAATTTCAACCTGAAGCAAATCTAAAAACTACCTCCATAAAAATAAAATTTTGTTTTGAAATAGTAACTATACTGTTTTAAATGAAAAGTACAATAAAAACATTTTTTTTCTTTCTCTCTCTTTCGCTCTTTTTGTACTTTTATACAGGACTATTAAATTGCGATTTTTTTAAAAAGGAAAAAAGCGGAACGTGTACTACGTATCTTGAAAAACCTCGGTTCCCTGGGACATGCTCAGAAGCGATCGCCCGGACAAAGAAAGCTGATTTTTTAGTATTCGATGAGGGTTTTTGATATATATCTCGAGAAATCATTAAAAAAAATGAAAAATCTGAGTTTCAAGTGCATTCGGACCCATCTTCGTCTATCCTTACCCAAATTTACAGGCTTCTTGCGTGCGAAACCTTTCCCTAGCCATCGCCAGTAAACAGACATACAGGCAGACAAACATCTTTCTTTTATTAATATATACAACAGTTATTATACCTAAATTGGACCATTGTATATTTTGTATTGTTATAGAGATTTTGCAGAAACGTTTGATATACAAACAAGATAACTCTGTTATTTTTATTGGGCAACATGAATTCATTTCTTAATTAATGGTATAAGAAACGAGATAAGCATGTGAATCTGCTTTGGGTATATTCTTTAACAAATATTGCTCTTACATCGCACGACAGATGAAAAAATACAGGCAGACGCTTACAACATCTCTTGTGTCTTATTAACTTGTGCAAATACTGAGAAAAAAAGAAAGAACTTCTATCATTTCCACGAACAGAGTGACATCCATTCGCAGACGATTTAGGAAATTCGGTACTATTATTCTAAATGTTTAAATTACCAATCGTCTTCATGCGGAAATTACTCGATATCCAATGAACTTCCCTTTAACGAAGCCCCTATTTAAAGACGTTTTCTACTTAACAAAATTTTCTGCTGAACCTTGACTTTGCATATCATTAACATGTAAATTAATCTCCATATTACGAAAGATATCTTCTATATAAAACGAACTTTATTCCACTTTCATGCGTGTATAGTATTCAAACAGAGAGGATGTACGAATTTATTTCCGGGGATTGTATATGAAAATAAAATTATTTATTTATTTAATCATTTCCATTTATTTATTTAATCATTTCCATTTATTTATTTAATCATTTCCATTCTTCTTGGTGCTAAGCAAAACAATTTTTTTCACACTAAAATAAACACTTCTTATCGCCACTCTTTCACACAGATACTCTGGGGTTGACAGTGTTGCGAAGCTTTCGGTAGAATGAGTTTCGGTTTCACGAAAATGTTACAGATGAATTTTTCAAATACGTGAAAATTTTAATAAACAGTGTATTTTTGTTTTATAAGAAACCTTTACAAAGTAATATTACAGACATTTTTAAATGTTAAGCATCTGCAGTACTGAGAAAAAAAGGAAAAAAAAGGTACGCTACGCTTCAGTTTTTGTTTACCTCTCTTTATTATCTGTTATTTTAGTCATTATTCTAATTAAATTTTCTTCATATGGCTACATAGCATAAAAAAAAATTCTGCCCGAATTAAAATACATTTTTTTTTCAATATTCCCATTTTATGTGTATTTTATTATACAAATTTCATGAATTTTAGTTGATTTCTGTTTAACGAATTTTCTTCATAACGAAGTGTTTAGATGTAACGGTAAGACTTCGTTAAATGGAATTTTCACTGTGTATATATATTTTTTCATTTTAATATTTTAGTATTTTCTATAACCAACTGGTGACTTTTAATTGGACACTAGTAACTTTGCATCTTCAAAATATCAATTTCTCAAAATTGCTTTTAAAAAATAATTTGGAACGTCAGAAACACTTTAAAGCAAACTGCAACGAAAGCCGACAAAAATTACGCTTGCAGCAGTAAGTAAGAAATACAAATCATGCGTCAAGAACAGATTATAAAATACTTTCCGACACATTCAGCATACTGAAACAAAACTTCTCCGTTTAATAGGATAAAACCTGGTGCCTAAGTAAACAATTTGGAAAACGCATTAAAAAAAAAAAAAATTAAAAACCCAATTTCAACCAGTACAATCTGTAGTCTGAAAAATATCCGAATTCTTTTGTGGAGCTCTGTATATGATCTATAAATTTGTAATATATACTACATAGTACTCAAAAATTTAGTTCTGTTAGGAAACGCGTAACACAGTCGAAATTGCCCTTTGGCATATTCCGTCAACAAGCGGAAATGTGCTCGAATTCTTTTATACTGCCCTGTATATGATCAATAGAATTTATACCAATTAATATGCACACCAATTAATGCACAAAAATTAGTTATAATTAAAAGCGCCTACTACAATTATTGCTCATAGACCGTACTATAACCAAATTCCTTTTGTGTCTTTGCAAAATGAGCGATAATTACTATATGAACTCTCTATTCTATATGAAGCATCTTGTATTGCACCTCAGTGATGTGTATATCAATTTCTATAGGTTTCAAATAGAGTATCATCATTAAAATACACTGCAAATGTCACAGACCTTAATATAATAGAATTATCTTCAGTGCTTCTGTTGACGAACTATAAATGATACGTACTTCATTTTCAATACCAAACATGCTATGGTATACAGTACCAAAAATGCCATAAACCTCAATAACATATGTAAATTACATGTTAATCCAAGTATGTTTACACGAGTTAGGGCGCATTCAAACGGCCAGAATTCATAAACATTTTTCAACTATTTTGGGAGACATTTAAAAGATAAATATTAACCATGACTTGCCTTTGTAGAAAAAAAAATTAATAACTTGATTTTTTTTATAGGGACTGTACATATATAACGTTATCACTTTATGGAGGAGAGGCGGTACTTGATATCATAAGTTATCTCTAAGGGGAGGAGGTAGAAGGGTTTGTCTTGTGATGTCGTTATTATTTTTTATCCAACCAAAATTTTCTTTTTCTTGTAACTTTTTTCTTTACAATAAAATAGTCTGTGTTAACTTTTTTCTTAGTCTGTAATCTATTTTTATAAAAGTACAAAGTAATTACTAAAACAATTAAATAGTTATAAAATAATATTGTTCTGAAATATGGAATATCCCAACGTTCGGCATTCCTTTCTTCTGCCATAAGTGCATATAATGCGTTGTTCGAGAAATCAGGTTCGAAATTATATTTGTTACGTTTACTAGTAAAAACAAGTTGGAAATTGCACATCAAACGTGGCAAATGTAGTGCGTTCGTATTATAACTAGTTTTATAAATATTTTTTGCACCGAATATTGAACTGAATGTATATTTTAGTGCACTTCATAAATGCATATCAATTTCATTCTGATCGAAAGGCTGTAACATCATTAAAATGCATTTGAAATAATTTTTTCCCTGGAAAAAAAGATAGAAGAAGAGCAAGATGTTACAGTAGTGAAAAAGAATACTCTACAAGATATTGCAAAGAAGATAGCCGGCGTTGCACAAGTAAAGCATACAAAGAAAATAACAGAAGAAACAAGAAGATTGATGAAGAAACGCAAAGAATTTAAAATGAAGAAAAACGATCCTAAGTCAAGAGTTGAATATGCTGAATTATGTAAAACGGTAAGAAAATATGTTACAGAAGATATCAGAAAATTTAACTATGATCTTGTCAAGAAAGTTCTAGAAGATAACAAAAGTTTAAAATCAGCTAGCCGCAAACTATGTGTTGGAAGAAAAAGTATTTTTGCACTAAAGAGGGCAAATGGAACAATCACCAAAATCAATAAAGAAATAGTACACATTGACGAAAAGTTCTATAGAGATCTATATAAATGTGAAGATCAAAGGGAAATCAACCTACGTGATCCACGAGAAAACTTAACAGAAACTGAAACGATAATTCCAGTGATGACAGACGATTTTTCCCCTCATGGGCTAATCAGCTCCTATACAGAAAGGTTGGCTGTCCACGAGTGGGTGATTAGTGATGACAGACGAAGTTTTACAAGTCATTAGATTTGTAAAAAACGGAAATGCCCTGACGAAGATGGAATTACAATTGACCTTATCAAAGAAGCAGGAGAAGAATGTGCAAATGTCTCAAGAATTCAGATGTACCAGAAGATTAGAATAATGCTATGATGGTGCTACTTTACAAGAAAGGAGAGAAGGAAAACATTAAAAACTACTGTCCGATCAGCGTACTATCAGTGATTTATAAAATTTTCACCAAAGTTTTAATGACAAGACTTGAATCAGCTCTGGACTCAGCTCAACCTAGAGAACAAGCAAAATTCCGAAGTGGATTCAGCACAATGGATCATATCCAAACGGTAAGGGAACTCATAGAAAAATATAAGGATTATAATTTACCTCTCTGCTTTGCCTTTATTGATTATGAAAAAGCATTTGATTCGGCCTACACATCAGCAGTAGTAGAATCTCTGGAGGACATTGGTATAGACAAAACTTACATAAATATCATAAAGAAAATTTACAAGAAAGCAACAGCAACCATCGTTTGGACAAAGGAAAAGCAAAGATCAAGCTTCGAAGAAGGGTAAGACAAGGGGACACCATTTCGCCTAAGCATAATATTTTTAAGAAGCTGGATTGGGAAAACAAAGGGATTAGAATAAATGGGCAATATTTCAGTCATCTCCGATTCGCTGACGAAATTTTAATTTCCAGTAGCAGTCCTGAAGAATTGGAAAATATGCTAAAAGATTTGGCAGTAGCTAACATTAATGTGGGATTAAAAATTAAACAAAAACCTAATTTGCAGAACAAATTAAAAAAAACAAAATTTATTTCCTAAATTGTTTAAGCCCGAGAAGGGGCAGATATTAAGATATTTCATTCAATTCGTTCTACATTTAATGTTAAATTTTTGTAACAAATAAGTTAAACCAATTGAAGATTAAAAAATAAAAATTAAATTCATACAATATGATGCTTAAAACACCCTAGAAAATTAGATTCCGTTCAAATGAAATCAAAATAAATCTTAGACTTTTTTTTTTTTAAGTTTTGTATTTTGCATGCATCTTATCATTTTATGCACAATTGTCATAAACATAATGCAAAATCTGCAATACAAATATTTTCAATTAAAAATGGAAAAAGTCTAAGATTTATTTCGATTTCATTTGAACGGAATCTAAGTATATATATATAGGTGTTTAAAGCATTATATTGTATGAATTTCATGTTTATTTTTTAATGTTCAATTGGTTTAGCTTATTTGTTACAAAAATTTAACATTAAATGTAGAACGAATTGAATGAAATATCTTAATATCTGCCCCTTCTCGGGCTTAAACAATTTAGGAAATAAATTTTGTTTTTTTAATTTGTTCTGCAAATTATGTTTTTGTTTAATTTGTCAAGTTTTTTAATAACTACTGCATTCAGACACATTCTCAAACACATTTCAAAATTAATGGAGGGTATCATCATCAGGCTTTGAATTGTGCGACATCACATCACAGTTTGTGATGCAATTTACCTATGTATAATTCAAAATGTTTCACCAGTGCAGTAAGTAATGCAGGTTGTTGTAGTTTGGTCAAAAGATTACAATCGGAACTCAAAATATCTGCTTGAAAATGTCATTTTTTCCCCCACTATGACGTCATATTCATCTTCTTTTTAATTCTTAAAAAAAAAAAAAATAAATAAAAAAAAAAAAAAATCAGTTTTTTTAGTTTCATGTTTCACGTGAAAATCATTCAACTAAAAATAGGCAAATTATTATTACGGCTTTTGAATTATTTACAACAATGAAGGAAAAATGTTAAATTTTATTAGAAAATGTCCGTTGATTCTCTATGAAAAAAGCGAAATTTGGAATTATTAAGAAAAATGTTTGAATAATGTAAATAAATATTAGCCCATGTTACTCTTTAGGTTATAATCCACCTATATGCAAAGGCATTTTATGATCCGTTTTGATCCTGACGTCTGGCAAATGTTTTTACACTTTGAATTTATAATATTATTAGAATTAGCAAAGAATTAAAAATGAGTGGCATCAGGGACAAAAAGGTGGGAAGAAAAAAGGAAAAAGTTGTGATCTCCATAGGCTTTTCTATGTTAAATTAACATTGAGAAGTGACACTGGAAATAAATAAGTATTGTGCTGCCGAGCAATACTTAAAAATCCCTGCCGGCTCGGGCCTACAGGCGGAGGTAGATTTCGATGTTAAGTACTAAATTCTCCAACAAAACTTAAATCAAGATTAGAGATAAAACCCAGTTTCTTCACAAAGAGCGAGCTGTAGGGAGCTAAACTTTTTGTGAAAATTGTAATATACACGAATACACACACACACATATATATGGAATAGGTTTAAAAAATGGCTACAAAAAATTCAGAGAACCTTAAAGTGTTAAAATATGTTAATATTTCCATAGTCGGGTTTTTATCATGTTTTAATACGTTTCTTCAAACTTACATGGCGTTACATATTCACCTGCTGAGGTCCATTATATTTCCAATATGACGCAATATACATATTTTTTTAATTCGTCAAACTATTTATTTTGAGTTTTCATGCTGAAATCTTGCTCTAGGAAACTTATGACGTAATATTCAATTTGTTTTCAATTTGTCAAACTATTTAATTTTACAAGTGAAAATTTTGCAAAAGAAAAGTAATTGTTGCGGTGAGAATTTTATTATTTGTTTTTTTTTTTATTGTTGGCAACTGCTATAACGAAAAACTTTTATTTTTTTTCCTGCCATTGTTGTGTAAGAGCTGGTTTTATCAGAATCATGTTAAGACAGTATTAAAAATTTTGAACCCTCCCCATTTCCACCCTCTTGGGCCGATTTCGCCCATTTTCAATCCCCGCCGAGATATTAGCCATCTCAAAGTTGTTGGCGAGTTTGAAGATGATTCGTGCATAATTGCGACTTTTATCGTGCGGACAAAATTTAGTACATACATACATACATATATATATATATATATATATATATATATAAGCTTTTTAGGTGGGGGTGGTTTTGGGTTCCTGGGGTCCTATAATGAAAAGGTATGAAGGAATTTTTCAAAAGTCGCACCATGGTAACGACTGCAATAGGTAGTATTTCTTACGAAATCTACCTAATAAATTTGGTAGAAATTAATGCTAGCACGAGACTTTTTTTTACAGAAAATAAAATTTAGTTTATCAAAAGAGTTCAGTTAATTGAATGTAGTCCATAATTTTTGCATTTTTTTATGGTAAAAGAATCCGTGCATGATTTTTAAAAATTCCCTCCTTGAAATGTTTTAGTTTCGTTCAAATTTTATTTATTTTCCTAAATCGCGGCGGAGTCCTTAGGGCTATAAAGACAAGGGGCACAGTTTGGGAACCTCTGCCTTAAAGTGTTATTTGGTATAAAGCTATTTCATCTATAATAGTGTATTTTATAGATTGTTTTCATTGATTATCTTCATTTAAATCTATAAAATATACAAATAATAAATGTATATCATTGCAAACCTATTTAAAGAAAGATAAAGAAAAAAATTGTAAAAATAAAAGGAATACTTAGACACTGAATAACGATATCATTAGGAAAGGGGGGGGGGGGGGGTCCAAAATTGCCAAAAAGTTGATAACGTTATATATGTACAGCACCATATATTAAAATATAATGACTTACAGAGCTGACGTCGAGGCTTCTGATCTGAAGATTTACTAGTATAAACTTACCTTGTAGATACTCCTTTAACTCCAATTCATGAGCGTTGATCCGAGTTTTCGCAATTTTTATACTTTTCTACACATTTATAATCATATTTTAAACATTAATAGGATTTATTTTAAACATTTCAGCTACTTAATATCTGCACCCCAAAAACGGTAAACAAAACAAAGTGTTATGATATGAAATGTGGCATTGCCACAGAAATTTTTTTTAAAGTAAAATTTCAATTAAAATTTATTAAAATTTTTAATTTAATAAAAGCGATAACTCACTGAAAAATAACGGTTTGATACTAATTTTGACAACGTTGTGTAGAATTCGCTGATGAAGAAAATAACACTGTGCAAATAAGTGGCGCTTTAACCCCTTGGGGACGAGCGGCACGTATACGTGCCGCATGAAGCACTCAGAATCCTTGTTTTTCCTCACCAGTAAAATTTTACTGCAAAACTTGCCTTATTTAATCAGCGTATTTTCTCGATTCAAGAAGACATAAATTTCTCTTTTTAAAAAACGGTGACAAAAGATTAAAAATTTCGTAAAAGGCTCCCGTCCCGAAGGGGTTAAGCATCAGCATGCGTTATCAGCAAGTAGCATAAAAAGGCTTATATGAAAGAACGTCTGCTGTTTTTGAGTATCTTACCCATCATCTCGTTTTATTGATATGTTCAATTCAAATATACGTAGATAAAGTGTAGATATCGTGAAGAAAGGCATTTTCAGAATCCAATTGGTTTTTATTTCAAAAGTAATGGGACTGAATGTTATGAATGTGAAAATTTTCATTTTATAATTTGTGAATAATGTAAAAATCCATTGTGTTATCCTTTCTATACCTTCATTCTGTATTTTCATTTCTGTGACGATTATGGTATTTGAAATCATTGGAATATTTTTGAATAAAACACTTAGCCACTTTCATTAGTTGCACCATAGACACTTTATAAATGTTTAAAAAATACTATATCTGGATGATGGCCTATAAAATAGGTATCATTCTTGATCATACACCATATGGCGAATGATGATTGGTCACTTGCGATTTTAGACGTTTTGTTAAATATCTAGAAAAATACATGAGGAATTATCGTGAAACTCCAGGTCTGTAAACAGAATAGTATAGGTCATATATTTCCGATAAGATTTTTTTCCCGAAATCCTATAGGGGACCGTCAACAAATTGAAAAAGAGCGAATATCTTTTGGATAACCCTGTAAAAACTAATGTATCAAAAGCGTTCAAACTGTAGAACATGATTAAGAGGCTTATTGTAGTAAACTGTGTAAATTTTTATGAGGATAGCATGTATACTAGTAGAGAAATTAAGGTTTTTATAAAAACAGTTCTAAATTTTGCCAAGTTTTTTGCTTATAATTTGAGGAGTTCTTAATATAAAAAAAATGATCTTTTCAGAAACTATGACAAACAACACTATACACAATACCCTGCAATGAGAATTAAAAAATAATAAAAATTGGATGAAAACTGAAAGCAGGTTTAGTAAATGATGTTTCACTGCGCATGCGCGAACACAATCAAAATATAATGTGCATAATGTATTAGTTAAGTATGCAGAGCAACTTTTGTGAAGTTCTCAAAATCATAGCTTGAAAAGTCTGAAAATTATCGTCGATAGAATAAGTTCGAAATCCGTTGTTCCCAAAAGGAAGCAAAAAGATGAGGACGAGGGGTTGTATCCAAATATAGCAGTACGTTCAATATTGTGTGTGCTATCTTGGCACTGATCAACAGATATTTGGATACGTCTCCTCATCTATTTGCTTCCTTTTGGAAACAACGGATTTCAAGCTTATTCTATCGATGATAATTTTCAAGCTATATTTTTGAGACTTTCAAAAAAGTTACTCTATACACTTTGCTAATAAATTATGCACATTATATTTTGATTGCATTCGCGCATGCGCAGTGAAACATTTTTTAGTAAATCTGCTAATTTTTCATCCAATTTTTTTTTATTTTTTAATTCTGATTGCAGGATATTGCGTACATTGTTGTTTTTCATATTTTATGAAAAGAACATTTTTTATATTGAAGAACTCTGAAAATTATAAGCAAAAAAACTTGCCAAAATTTGGAACTGTTTTTATAAAAACCTTAAGTTTTCTACTAGCATACATGCTATCATCATAAAAATGAACACAGTTTATTACAATAAACCTCTTAATCAAGTTCTAAAGTTTGAACACTTTTGCTACATTAGTTTTTACAGGGTTATCCAAAAGTTATCCGTTCTTTTTCAATTTGTTGATTGTTCCCTATGGGGTTTCGGGAAAAACTCTTCGCGGAAATATATGACCTATACTATTCTGTTTACACACCTGGAGTTTCGGGATAATTCCGCCTGTATTTTTCTAGATATTTAACAAAACGTCTAAAATCGCAAGTGACCAATCATCATTGGCCATATAGTGTATCATGAATATTCTCTATGATAAAAGTTTAAAATCGAAATCGGGGTGTTATTTTGGATAGGGTCCCAGCTGTACCACTTTAAAAATAAGTGTGCCATATATTGTTTACTAATTATCAGAATTAATGTAGAGACCACTATTAAAAGACTGTTTAATAAAAATTATTATCCAAAAGATGTGTGTTACTACTCCATAACATCTCTATTATCTAAAAGTATAAAAATGGTCTCAAAGCAAAATACTGAAATTTAAAAAACTAGATTATAGATAAGATTGTCTACTTATTTAAATAAGGAAAATATTATACAGTAGTCTATACGTTTCTCATTTTTTACGACTTTTACATTTCTACCCAAATGTCGTTTCAGTATTGTCCTAATTCATTCTTATTTATTTTAATGGAAAATTATTTCTTTTATAAGTCTCAAAATTTCATTTTTATTTAGACTGAAAAGTGAAAAATATTTCCGATAATTTTTTTTTCTGATTTCAAATATAAATAATAATAATAATAATAATAAAATACAGCAACTTTTTAATTACTGAATATATCTTAAAATCTGAAAACGTGTAAATAAGAGAAAAATGGATAAATAAGACAATGCATTCCCGAAATGAAATCGATTCACTGAGGACAAGCTTATATTCTCTACCAAGTAAAACCCTACTTTTATCTGAACCGCACAAAAATTATTTTTCCATTTGTATTTCTATGTTGATCCCTTGAAATTTCAGGCACCGTTAAGACAATTTGCAAATTTTTGAAGAAGTCGATAAAAAGCAAATGATTAGCGGAAAGTCACTAACCAGGGCTTAATTTCTAACAGAAAAAGTATCGGAGCCCTAATATTCTGTGGTAGCGGTATTAACAACTGTAGAGTAAGGTGCCCTATTATCGTCCCCCAGTCACTTTTAGGCCCTTGGAAGTTGTAATTTTCAGTGAAAATCTACCAAATTTGGATTTTAGATAGACTAACTATACCCACGCACATAGAAACATAGGCAAATATCGTACAAAAAAAAAATTTTAACAATTGTTTAATTAGTTAATTAATAATTATTAACTAATTAATTAATTAATAATTAAGTTAACAATTTTAACAAGAATTGTTTTTTCAAAAGTATCGAAAAAATGCAAAGGAAAAAAAATGGTCCAAATTTCGTCCCCCCAAAAAATCCAATACGCCGAGGCTTAACTTATAGCTAAATCAAAATTTATTTCTAAATGAGTAAGTAATTTAATTTACATTAAAGTAAGGTGTAAAGAAACGTACTAATTATCAGTGGAAGAATAACGTAACGAAACGTTAGCCATCCAAACATGAGGGAAAAAATTTAAAAAAAGTCATGAAAAAGCATTCTTAATTTCGTCCCCGGCACGAAAATAAGAAATGCAAGGGGGATGCGAATTTGGACCACGCTACTTCCCAATATGGCGGAGCTTCAGTTCCCGTAAGATGAACTAAGCGTCCTAAAACTTACTGAATGCTACTGTCAGCAACTTACCAACGTAAAATGCATGCAATGAATAAGAAATAAATGCTTACAGTACAGTAAATAACGTTCTACAAACGACGTAATAAGAACTGAGGTCTTCTAAAAATAGGAAATTTGCCGTCTTTAATTTATATATGCGTCTTGGCGAACGAAACTTTCAATTCTGACCCCTTTTACCTTCCGTCCCCTGTGCCTTGCGTCATAAGTGGCGCCACTTTCGCAGAAGCGGAGAAGTTAAAAGGGACAAAATTAGGAGAGTGGACAAAATATGGGTACTTTACCTTACCGTTTCTCCCAATCCCCCCTTCGTCACTCCAATCTGCATATTTATATTTCGTACATTATTTGCAAAATTTAAAGCATTATTTTTTCTGTAGCAAAATAAAATTTTCAAATATATCTATCATACAGTATTCTATCAGCATATACTTAACTGTCAAGTATTCCACTTTTTAGTTATCACTCCTTCCAAATACTAATCTTTGCATAATAATAATTGTCACTCCAATCTGCATATTTATATTTCGTACATTATTTGCAAAATTTAAAGCATTTTTTTTTCTGTAGCAAAATGAAATTTTCAAATATATCTGTCATACAGTATTCTATCAGCATATACTTAACTGTCAAGTATTCCACTTTTTAGTTATCACTCCTTCCAAATACTAATCTTTGCATAATAATAATTGTCACTCCAATCTGCATATTTATATTTCGTACATTATTTGCAAAATTTAAAGCATTTTTTTTTTCTGTCGCAAAATGAAAACTTCAATTATATCTATCAGCATATACTTAACTGTCAACTATTCCACTTTTTAGTTATCACTCCTTCCCTATCACCCCTTTAGTAATCTTTGCTCAATTTTAGTGTTAATTAATTGCAGAACCCTACGATTAAATATGATAAGGATTATTACTCGGAAATAGTCCTAACACAAAAAAGGGATAGTTCGCAGCTATGCATTTTTATTAAAAAGTGCATGAAATTTTCAGAAATTAATATTTATATGCTGAAGAATGGAATAATGTTTTCCAATTTTTTATAAGAGGTACATATCTTAAACTTTAATCTATTCCTTCCACATAACTATCTTTTGTAGTAAGTCCCTGAAAATCAGATTAAATTAAAAATTTGACACTATTATCGGAAAGATTCGATGCTTTTATAGAAAAAGGGGAAACACTGCTCGATTGCTTTCTAACAGAATAACAGTACATTGCAATTATATCTACTTACAAATGAAGGTGACTTCGTAAATGTGCAGAGTAGAGGTCTGCACGGGCCGGAATTTCCAGGCCCGGGCCCGGCCCGGCCCGTACGAAAGCTATCTTGGCCCGGCCCGGCCCGGTGTAAAAATTGGAAGTTCGGCCCGAGCCCGGCCCGGCCCGTTGTAAAAATTGGAAGTTCGGCCCGAGCCCGGCCCGGCCCGTTGTAAAAATTGGAAGATCGGCCCGACCCGGCCCGATACAATTTCTACAAAAGAAAAAAAAATCCGTTTTTTCTCAACATACAATTAAGATTCTTTTAATGAATACTACATACATATTTATGGGAACATTTTACAGTATATTTTACATTACTATGATGTTCGCAAAACAGAAAACGCACAATAGTAAACATTAACGATTACTTACAGTCATCGTGTCTACAGACATTTCAAAATGGAAATAAGGATTCATTAAAAGATTAATGTAGTTCAGAATAAAGGATTAAAAACAAGATAACATTTGAAGCTGTATAATAAGAAGTAGATTTGTGAAAATATTTTTCTTATTTTTAAGACTTTTCTCAAATCCAAAGGAGCTACATTTCGACACATTTATGAAGTCTTTTCTTTTCGGAAACGTGTAAGATTGGCAGGTATTCTTATTCAAAAGCTATGTAAATGTCGTTTTTTTTTTCATAGATAAAAGCAATATATCTTTCTGAAAATACTGTCAAAGTTAGCGTTTTGAATCGAATTTCCGGAAGCGATAGCACAGGAAAGGAGAAAAACGTACAGTCACGTGACAGGAATCGCTGTTATCTCTGTAAGTAATTTATTAAATATGGAAAAAGCTATTCGTTTCCAAATGCCTTCAATAGGCAGGCCTGTCAATTTTATGCCTTTATAGTTAAAGTTTTTGTCAGAAACATGTGTCTGAAAGCTTTGCATTGTTGAGCAGTGAATATGAGAACCACCTTAAGGTATATTTCCAAAGATACTGTTAAGAGAAGTGCATTATCACTATTAATATTACAAAACAAAATGACTGTTCTACACATCCTGAGATCGATTAAGACCACTTCCTTCCCGGCACGAGTCGGCTGAAAAAAAATTAAACTCGGAATCAGACATCTTGTAACTGTACGATGCCGATCTCTACGATGGACACGTTACATTTCTGTATTGATGTTGTTAAACTCGCATCGGCTCGTGACGCACATTTATACTTCTCGAGAAAATCATATTCATTGAAAATGGCTGGTATTTTATCTGCTTCGCTTAAATTCTTATATCGGGCCGACAGGCCCGATTAATTTTTTTGCCGGCCCGTCCCGGCCCGTTTATTTTGTCTGACGGCCCGGCCCGGCCCGTTGAAAAAGTTGTCCTAATTCTGCCGGCCCGGCCCGGCCCGGCCCGTTTGAAAATTCGCCTTCATTCCGCCGGCCCGGCCCGGCCCGCGGGCCGGGCCGGGTACGGGCCTCGGGCCAAGCCCGGGCCCGTGCAGACCTCTAGTGCAGAGCACAGCCTTAGCATGGGCAGCGTTCAAGACACAAAATAAATAGAAAAAATACTAACCTGATTTTTATACTCGTGCGCAATAGGAGGCAAAAAACCTCAAACAAACAAAACATCAAGCTGATGCTCGTTGGCTAAAAACAGAAAATATTCTTTTCAGGTTGATCTAAATAAAAAAATAAAATAAAATAGCCAATTAAAAATTACCCTACTATCACAAAAGAAAATTGAACTGAAAGCAAATTCATTGTTCAGTCTATTGAGTGGTTCCGTATCAACACGCCGCCGCTATCAATGCTAGACATACATTTCAAATATCACTAGAATAGAAAAACACGATTTCCGTTTTCCCTTCATTTTCCTCAAAATAGCATTAAAATGATTTGAAATAGAATATAGTACGTAATTATGAAGGAGCAAAAGTTTTTTCTATACATGAATAAAAAATTTTGAATGTAAGACAGATTGAGCTTGAGCCAATCCAAGCCCAAAACTAATATAAAATTAAAAATCGAATCCGTTTTATCTTCATCTCCTACGTGTGCGGCACATTACGTCACATATAAGTGTTTCGATACAAAAGAATGCAAAAGCTTGGAGATGGAAAGGTAAGAGTAATTTAGGCTTTGGTTTTTCGGAAGCGCTATTGTCTGGGGCTTCGGAGCCCTGTATTTATGAGCTCCGGTGAAATCCGACCAATATTTAAATATTTACTGAAGACAGAAACGCACCAGAGCTAAGCTCTGGTGGGCTCCGGCGCAAATTAAGCCCTGTCACTAACCCTTTTTACGATAGATATTGGAATATTTTAACTTAAAAATAAACTGGTTTAATACGGTTAAAACTTTTATAAATCCATATGCATAAATAAGAGCAGGTTGTGAAGACCCCTACTTTACAGTACAAATTTTTCGTCTTTTACATAAAATTATTCTTATCATGAATCTTAAACTGTTCAATATCTGCTTAGTTGCCAAACCATCTCCGAAATTGAAGAATATCATTTGCGCTAAAACTGACCCAATTAATTTTGAGAATTACTCAGGAGTTTATGAAATACCATTTATTAGAGCAGATGGGTCAAAGAATTACTGTATTGGTATGACTAGCAGGAAATTTAAGTATAGAAAAAAGGAGCATATAGCTGATATTAAATATAATAGAAAAACCACAGTCTTACCAAGATTTTATCAAGAAGAAACCATTCAAGTAAATTTCAAGAAAAGTAAAATAATTTTTCCCTCTAGCCTATACTATCCATCGATTATAAGAGAAACCATAGAGATTGTAACGCGCAAAAATTCATGTAACGATACATCATCATTTAATTTACAAAACTTATGACTCGGCTACTCAATGATTATGAAAATAAAAATATTATAAACATCTAAGTAAAATAAAAATAACGTGCATTAGATTAAAGAATACGTGGAAAATTGAATGATGGCGTTTCATAGACAGTACAATTTTAGAATATTTTTATTTATTTGTTTTGAAAATGACTCGGGTAAATTCGAAACATGTCAACAGTCGAAATAAACGAATTTTTATTGATTTTAAAGTTTTAATTTACACCTTTTTAGCAATTGAAATTAGTATAAAATGTCCTTTCAAGTTCCACTTTTCTTTTGGTCGGAATGTTTGATATGGTAAGGCGTTACCTTTCATGTTTTGTGACTTTCGTGGGAAGAGTTCCATATTGTGTGCTGGTTTTTTTTTTTTTTTTTTTTTTTTTTTTGGCATTAAATGAATCGATGTGGTTGCGATCTTCAGCCTTTGGGGTTGCTTTTCTTCTGGAATGGACTTTATTCATATGTTTTTTTATGTAATTTTTTGCATTTAGCATTTTTTTTTTCGGAAAAATTTATAACTTTTGTTTTAATTTGACATATATAATATAAATATATAAAATTATATTTAAGTACATAACATTTATTTATAAGTGTATATATTATGTATGTATAAGGTATATCTCTATGTGTAATATATATATATGAAAATAAAACTATCAGTATAAACATCGTATTTGTTTTAAACATGTGATATATGTAACATTTATTAAATATATATATATGTTTATAAATATTTAAAGACCATGTTTTTACGCCATATTGAAAAATTTTATAAGATGCTAAAATGACTTTTTGACGTCATTTTGGATTCCTTCGCCAAACTCGCCAACCAGCACACAATATGGAACTCTTCCCACTTTCGTATACAATCTAAGGGTCAGACGACACCAATGGACGCCGTTGGCAAGTTGATATCCGCCTCTTTCTTTTGTTGAGACCTTCAGGCTCCCCTTTTTTGTTGACGACCACAGAACACTTGGAAAAGAAAGGCCAGTTGAAAGATTTGTTACTTCTACTGCATAGAAATGTACCTTCAATTTTCAACTGTACGGCAAAAACATAAATTCTTTTTTTTTTCTCTTCTTCTTTCGTTTCCAAAGTTTCTGTGATCAGTTGTAACCTTTTTTATGACTCTTCAAAGGATTAAGAGCAAAACGCAAAAAAATAACAAAAACAAATTTTCTCCAGGAGATGTGATAAACATCTCAAGGACTCTCTTTAACGATAGTCGTTAGCTTGTCACTAGGGACAACGGAATGACCACACCAAAGACGCAACAATGACCATATAAAGGGGTACACGACATTTTGGTCCCGCCGTTTCGGTCCTGAGACATTTCGGTCCCGAGACGTTTAGGTTCCTGGGCATTTCGGTCTTTAGCCATTTCGGTCCCTGGCCATTTCGGTCTCTTGCCATTTCGGTACCCACCACCTTATAACTCGGATTTTAACTGTCGTGGACCCGCCAAACGCTGTAATTTCAACATTATTTGGGCCCTTTTTAAAAGTTTTCTATCACCCTCCCCGCACCAAATTTTATAAAAAGCTGAATATAACAGTCCGATGAATTTAAACTTTTATAACTCGTGTGATAATAAAATCACAGTAAGCTGAAAATTTGTTTGACTGAGCAATGTGATATAATTTTACAGGGGACATTGTCTTTTTTTTTATTATTATTATTTAACAGAATAGATTTTTTAAGTTTTATTATTCATTATTAATATTAGGTATTTTATATATACTATAAACTGCCATAAATGGGTTTTTTTTCATACATTTTTTTAGAACCTTTAAATTATCATTAATTACAGAGCTTAATTTTTTTTCCAATTAAATTAAAAATAAATGTTTTCAATAATTCAATCAGACATTTATAAGCTATTATATGTAAACTAAGGGGCTCTGCCCCCTGCACGTTACGCTCGCCAACCCCCGTTCAGACACTGTAGAATCTAAAAGCACGCTAATCTGATCGGTTTTAAAAAGATTAGAGAAGATTGAATTATACTGAAAAAACCTGTACTGATCTCCCTGTAAACGGGTTTCCATTCAATTCCCTTTGATTGCAACAATTTAAGGTAGAATCAGTTGCTGTTAAGACATCCAATGGTTGTTTTCGTGTTTGGTTAAAGAAGATCAGTTAAACATTTGAAAAGAAGCTAAAATAAAATGAATTAAATAAACAGAGTCTTTGTCTCTCGGTATTTTTTAACAGCATTATAAAACGATTGACATAATACAATTGCTAAAATTTGCTGCTTTAACCCCTTCAAGGGTGGTGGTTCATTTTTGGACCACTTAATTTTAATTCTTAAATGCCACATTAGCATCAGAATATTGGGATGAAAATTTCCCTTTTATTAAGTAAGTGAACAAAAGCATTTTTGTATTTCGAAATTTGTTTGTAAATTCTGGTGTCATTCACTGATTTCAAGATTTTACGAATAGAAGTGCCAATTCCTGCTTTTAACACGTACTCATTTAATAGTAATTTTAATGTTTTTTCTTCTGTTTTTAATAGTCACGTGAAAATAAATTTTTAATCGTTAGGAAATATTATTATTTGCGCTGTTTTTAAAATTGAAAACAATCTTTATAATAATAGCCTAAGTCATGTGACTACCATCAACAGCTCCAGGCGGATCCCTTCGCTTTTTATATTCCAGGTGGCCATTTTGGTACTTTAATGTTAGCCAGCCACAGGTGTGATAAGTCGCCGAATATTATTCTATCCCCATTATTTCGTTTATATTATAATAGTCCAAGTCATGTAACTGCCATAAAGAACGGGCTGATTCCTTCGCTTTTCATAAGAAAGGTTTCCATTTTGATTAAAGAATCAAAATTATTTTTCGAATAAAACTACATAAAAGTTGCCATGATCACAAAGAATTCCTGGTACTTTTATGCTAGCCGGGTGCAAATCTCGCCAATAACTTTTTTTTTTTAACTCGCCAGTTAGCATTTTTTTATTTTTCGAGTGGTAAATTAAAACGGTGCTACTTGGTTATCCCATCGACCAAAAATCTGTCACCAAACTATAAGATTAAATGCCAATAATGGTTGATTGTAAATGTCACATTCACTTGACTTTAAGGAAGTTACACATGTTCACGCCATCAAGTGATTTTTATTTCGACGTTTTATTTGTATTTTTATTAATGTTATACTAATTTATTTGTTCTTTTGTTATTTAAAATATATATATATATATATATGTCAATTTGTATAATTTGGCTATTTATATAATTTGGCGATATTGGTCGACGGGAGAAGTAATAACATTAAAACGCTGCTTTGAAGTGGAAATTAAATCTCATGATTTGTTGCATTGCCACATACGCACCGGGTTTAGCGTGATTTTTTTTTACGACAATTTGGCGATAACCTCGTTTTCAAATACCTGTTACATATGTATTTTTAAATTATTTTCTGTTATTTTTAAAACGAAATAACAATAAACAAAAAAAATTAATTAATAACTATAGAACAAAACAATTTATAACATTTTTTGTAAATAAAAAGAAAATAAATTCAAATAAACATTTATTAATAAATAAGCAACAATAGCCGGTTTACCATGTCAGGCAAAATAACGCCATTTTGGCGCCAATTAGGTACCCCGTTGCGTATATGACATCTGTGTCTAATATTTTTCTTTTCGTTTCGTTTAAAAAAAAGAATGAAGTAAAAGCCATTTATTTTAATTTTTTCAATTTTAAATGAAAGTTTTGTATTAAATAAAATGACAATGAAATACAAATTGAATTCTGAATAAAAGTAACATGATGCATTTCTTAGCATACATTTAAGGGAAGCCAAACTCGTCGCCAAATTAATTTAAAATAACCTTAATAAATTGACTTAATAAAATAGTCCAATCTTGAACGCCAGATTCACCTTTGTTTATTATATAAAAACATGGAAACATTCAAATGCTTCATTTAAAACACATTACTAAATAGGTGTGATAAAATATATACAAATGTTTTTTAAAATTAAAAACACTAGATGTTAAAATGATAAAAAGCTACTCCGAGCGCTTTCGGCTAACCTTAAGCCATTGTCAAGGAGAAGAGGATTGACTGATAAAAACACTCGACGCTCGATGTTTACTGCTACAGATTGACCGGAAACTCACTTCAGGAAGCCCGCAGGTGGTCGTATCCATTAAACTGAAGGAGGGGGAAGGTAGAGAAAGCTCAATCCTCCGAGAGACCGAACTTTCCAGTAATATTAAGTAAATTAAACCAGATACGCGGAATTTGGTATGATAATACGTCATTACAACAATTTTCTGCTTGGGTTAAAATTTCCAAAGACTCTAAAATAGCACAACTATTAAAATCAGAAGCCTGGATAATGACTTTTGCTCTATTGAAAAGGATGCCAATATCTTTAGTTTGAAACAACCTTGAGAGGGCGGTAGCCGGTCTATTTTTATTAATATCCTGCATATGCTCTTTAACTCTTTTATATTAGACGTGCATTTGAAGTTTGCTCTGATACTCACCTGCAAGAAGAACTGGATATAATTAAGTCAATTGCTAACAGTAATGGTTTTTCCACTAAATTTATTGATAGGTTGATTTATAAGTTTAAGCACGCAGAACCAGCTAAAATAGAGTGTATTAGTAAAAATGAAGTTAAATTTATGGCAGTTGATTACATTCCTCGTTTATATGAAAAATTAAAATACATCCTAAGGAAATATAGTATAACGTTAATAGCTAGAGATAACACCAAATTAATTAATCTTGTGCAAAAAAGAGTTGATCCTATTAGTATGGAAAGTAAGTCAGGAGTTTATATCATCCCATACAGAAGTATGGAAACAAATAAGATATTCAATTACATTGGTATGACCACAAGAAAATTCCAATCAAGAGTTAAAGAGCATATGCAGGATATTAATAAAAATAGACCGGCTACCGCCCTCTCAAGGTTGTTTCAAACTAAAGATATTGACATCCTTTTCAATAGAGCAAAAGTCATTATCCAGGCTTCTGATTTTAATAGTTGTGCTATTTTAGAGTCTTTGGAAATTTAAACCCAAGCAGAAAATTGTTGTAATGACGTATTATCATACGAAATTCCGCGTATCTGGTTTAATTTACTTAATATTACTGGAAAGTTCGGTCTCTCGGAGGATTGAGCTTTCTCTACCTTCCCCCTCCTTCAGTTTAATGGATACGACCACCTGCGGGCTTCCTGAAGTGAGTTTCCGGTCAATCTGTAGCAGTAAACATCGAGCGTCGAGTGTTTTTATCAGTCAATCCCCTTCTCCTTGACAATGGCTTAAGGTTAGCCGAAAGCGCTCGGAGTAGCTTTTTATCATTTTAACATCTAGTGTTTTTAATTTTAAAAAACATTTGTATATATTTTATCACACCTATTTAGTAATGTGTTTTAAATGAAGCATTTGAATGTTTCCATGTTTTTTAAAATAACCTTTTCTAAAATATGGAAAAAAAATATCTGTTATGATTAAAATTTGAGTTGCATCATTAGAAAAAAATTATTTAAAATTAGAAAAAAATTAATATTTCGAAAACTAATTCTAATTTTAAAATTCTAACACCAGTTTTGAGATCTGTGGATCAATTGGGATTTTTTGTGTTAATTTCATCGCAAAGTATTCCATATTTTAGGAGAAATCGCCATAAAACGTAATCAGTTGTTTAATCAGTCGTTTCATAGAATCGTTACATAAATTCGTTTCAATTCGATTCATTAGGATTTTATATATATAGGGTAGATATTTCCTCAAATCACTCCGGTACATCCTTTAATAATTCAGAACTGAGGTATATTTATTGAAGTTAATTTAATTTTTCTTATAATTTTTGTAATACAAAGCTGCATCTTATAAATTTGTTTTCATAAGTTACTTTACCATTATAAACATTCGGAAAACAATAGTGATTTGGTAATTAGGCGTACTATGAAAAATACTTTGTTTTCAGAAAACTCCATCCACCACTTCATTTTTTTATTACTTTTTTTATAACTATTGATTGCATTTTTTTAAAGTCTTCTCACCACTTGAAGACGATTTTTGTGAGCTAATTATGTTGAAACCGGGCCTATTTCTTTGTAATAAGATGATTATATTTAATTTTATGTAATAATGTAACTAACATTTTAATTAATTTTATTTTCAAATTTTAACTGACAAAACTCAGCTTTTTTGTATTTGTCGTTTATTTATTTATTAGGTAGCTTTCTTTACAAAAAAGCTACCTATTGCAGCCGTTCGGAGGAAAGCGATTTCAAAAAATTTTGGTATATTTTCATCGATCATGACCCCCAGACCCCGAAACCACCCTCCGTTCAAAATTGATATATATATATATATATATATATATATCTGACCTATGTCACACTTTAACTCCCGTAATTATGAACCGATTTCGATGTAATTCGGTGTGTACATAGTACATACCAATGTCTCGACCGAGTTCGTTGGCCAGCTTCATCCGCCATTTTGTTTCAAAATGGCGGCCATTTAAAATTTTTTTTAAAATGTAAAAATTGAAATGTGGTACCAAAAAATTGAAAATGGAAAAATATTTTTTTCTTATGTATTTGACCTTTATACAAAGATTTCGGAGCAGTTTTTGTTTCGTCTATATCTTGAAAAATGGCTGAGTTATAGCATTTTGACTTTCTAGCGTGGCTGACATTTTGAAACGTCCTGAATTTTGTCACGCGATAAAAGGCGTATTTATGAACCGATTTGGATGTAACTTCGTTTATACATAGTACATACCAATGTCTCGACCGGGTTCGTTGGCCAGCTTCACCCGCCATCTTGTTTAAAAATGGCGGCCATTTAAATTTTTAAGAAAAATTTAAATTTGAAATGTGGTACCGAAAATTGAAAATTGAAAAAATATTTTCTTCTTATGTGTTTGACCTTGATAACAAGATTCGGGAGCAGTTTTTGTTTCGTCTATATCTTAAGAAATGGCTGAGTTATAGCATTTTGAATTTCTAGCGTGGCTGACATTTTGAAACGTCCTGATTTTTCTCACGTAATAACAGGCGTATTTATGAACCGACTTGGATGTACCTTGGTGTGTACATAGTACATACAAATATCTCGACCGAGTTCGTTGGCCAGCTTCATCCGCCATCTTGTTTCAAAATGGCGCCCATTTAAAAAAATTAAAAAATAAAAAAATTTAAATGAGATACCAAAAAATTGGAAAATGAAAAAGATTTTTTTTGTATGTGTTTGACCTTAATACAAAGATTCCGGAACAGTTTTTCTTTCTCTATATCTAAAAAAAAAATGGCTGAGTAATAGCATTTTGAATTTCTCTTGTGGCTGACATTTTAAAACGACCTGATTTTTGTCACGCGATAACAGGCGTATTTATGAACCTATTTGGATGTAACTTGGTCTGTACATAGTACATACCAATGTCTCGACCGAGTTCGTTGGCCTGCTTCATTCGCCATCTTGTTTCAAAAGGGTTGCCATTTAAAAAAAAATTAATTTAAAATTCAAAATGAGGTATTAAAAAATTGGAAAATGAAAAAGATTTTTTTTATGTGTTTGGTCTTGATACAAAGATTCCGGAGCAGTTTTTGTTTCTGAAAATTTGTTCTTTTGTTGATATCTTAAAAAATGGTTGATTTATAGCTCTTTGAATTTCTAGCATGGCTAACATTTTGAAATGATCTTGTATTTGTCACGCGATAACACGCGTATTCACCTATTTCGATGTAAGAAGGCATGTGGATAGTATACATCAACACCTCGACCAAGTTCGCTGGCCAGATTCATCAGCCAATCTTGTTTCAAAATGGCGGCCATTAAATTAAAAAATATATATTTATTTAAAGTGAGGTGCAAAAAAATTAGAAATTGAAAAAGGTTTCTTTCTTAAGTATTTGAACTTGATATAAGGATTCAGGAGCATTTTTTGTTTGTCTTTACCTTAAAAATGGCTCAGATATAGCAGTTTCAATTTCTATTGTGGGTGACATTTTGAAAAATCTGATTTTTTGCATGCGACAGCACTCCTATATATTAACCGATTCCGATGTGAGTGAGCATGTGCACAGCAATTACTAAGGTCTCGACCAAGTTCACTGCTTAGCCTCATCCACCATGTTGTCTTAAAATGACAGGCACTTTAAGAAATTGCCGAATTTGGCAGCCAAATATAAGTTACTTTAAAGAAAAGCAGCTTGGATAAAGCTGACTAATTTCGCGAAATTCTCATTCATTATATTGATAAAAATTAGTATTGAATCTACTATATTCGGTTTCCACTAAATTGAGCTTCGTGTGTTTGCATGATATAAGTTGGCTTTTTTTAAATAAGGATTATGAAAGCTACCTCTTCCTCCCGGCACTGGCCGGAAGGACTTTTTTTTATATTAACCTTTTCCTCCCAGTTTCCCAGAAAAAAAGTAATAGTTTTTTATTTTAGTTTTACTATTAATTATATCAATAGTTTTAAATTTTGGTAACTTTAAATATAAAATGAATAAATAGATAAACGATAAATTTCAGTTTATAACTAAAAACTACTATAAAAAAAGTCCTTCCGGCCAGTGCCGGGAGGAAGAGGTAGCTTTCATATTCCTTATTTTTAAAAAGCAAGCTCATATTATTCAAACACACGAAGCTCAATTTAGTGGAAACCGATTATAGGAGATTCAATACTAATTTTTATCAATACTAAATCATTATGAATGAGAATTTCGCGAAATTAGTCGGTTTTATCCAAGCTGCTTTTATTTAAAGTAACTTATATTTGGTTGCCAAATTCTGCGCCATCATGAAGTTCCTGCCATTTTAAGACAACATGGTGGATGAGGCTAACGAGTAAACTTGATCGAGACCTTAGTAATTCCTGTGCACATGCTTACTCACATCGGAATCGGTTGATATATAAAAGTGCTGTCGCAGGCAAAATATCTGATTTTTCAAAATGTCACCCACATTAGAAATTGAAACTGCTATATCTGAGCCATTTTTTAAGATGGAGACAAAAAAAAAATGCTCCGGAATCCTTATATCATGGTCAAATACTTAAGAAAGAAACCTTTTCAATTTCTAATTTTTTTGCACCTCACTTTAAATATAATTTTTTATTTAATTTAATGGCCTCTATGATAGGGCAAAAGCACCCCATACTTTTTGGTTGAAAAGATTCACTGCGAATAAAACAGGCCGGTTCATTTATCCTCCTGAGACCCCGCGTCCATTCTATTGGACATTTTTATTTTTTATGTAAAATTCTTAATTTCAGTTGGAACTTGTAAATACTTGCTGTCCATTATACTAGATAGTCTGGTGCTGCTATCTGTACGCCGAAATAATAAAAAAATTGCAACTAAATATGTATTTTAATCATTTGAAATTGGCAGGCAACAAGAGAAAGACTGTTGAAGGTAAGCAGACAGTTTTAACGCTAATTTTTTATATTTTTAAACAGTATTTTGATATTAATGTTACATACATCTAATCTTAAGTGTTGTATGAATCAAATGACATCGCAGTTAAAGTAATCTAATGTATATTTTAGAGAATAAACAACTTTTTTTTTAATGTCCATTCTATTCGACGTTGGGACTTCATCAGTTGTTTTTATTCATATTAGACTCTTTTAGGTAGCTTTCTTTACAAAAAGCTACCTATTGCAGCCGTTCGGAGGAAAGCGATTTCAAAAAATTTTGGTATATTTCCATCGATCATGACCCCCAGACCCCGAAACCACCCTCCGTTCAAAATTGATATATATATATATATATATATATATATATCTGACCTATGTCACACTGTAACTCTTGTATTTATGAACCGATTTGGATGTAATTCGGTGTGTACATAGTACACACCAATATCTCGACCGAGTTCGTTGGTCAGCTTCATCCGCCATTTTGTTTCAAAATGGCGGCCATTTAAATATTTTTTAAAAAATTAAAATTTGAAATGTGGTACCAAAAAATTGAAAATGGAAAAATATTTTTTTCTTATGTATTTGACCTTTATACAAAGACTCCGTAGCAGTTTTTGTTTCGTCTATATCTTAAAAAATGGCTGAGTTATAGCATTTTGAATTTCTAGCGAAGCTGACATTTTGAAACGTCCTGAATTTTGTCACGCGATAAAAGGCGTATTTATGAACCGATTTGGATGTAACTTCGTTTATACATAGTACAGACCAATGTCTCGAACGAGTTCGTTGGCCAGCTTCATCCGCCATCTTGTTTAAAAATGGCGGCCATTTAAAATTTTAAGAAAAATTTAAATTTGAAATGTGGTACCAAAAAATTGAAAATTGAAAAAATATTTTTTTCTCATGTGTTTTACCTTGATAAAAAGATTCGGGAGCAGTTTTTGTTTCGTCTATATCTTAAAAAAATGGCCGAATTATAGCATTTTGAATTTCTGGCGTGGCTGACATTTTGAAACGTCCTGATTTTTGCCACGTGATAACAGACGTATTTATGAACCGATTTGGATGTACCTTGGTGTGTACATAAGACATACAAATAACTCAACCGAGTTCGTTGGCCAGCTTCATTCGCCATCTTGTTTCAAAATGGCGGCCATTTAAAAAAATTTAAAAAAATTTAAATTTAAAATGAGATACCAAAAAAATTGAAAAATGAAAAAGATTTTTTTTTGTATGTGTTTGACCCTAATACAAAGATTCCGGAACAGGTTTTGTTTCGTCTACATCTAAAAAAATGGCTGAGTTATAACATTTTGAATTTCTATTGTGGCTGACATTTTAAAACGACCTGATTTTTGTCACGCGATAACAGGCGTATTTATGAACCGATTTGAATGTAACTTGGTCTGTATATAGTACATACCAATGTCTCGACCGAGTTCGTTGGCCAGCTTCATTCGCCATCTTGTTTCAAAAGGGTTGCCATTTTTTTTAAATGTAATTTAAAATTTAAAATGAGGTATTAAAAAATTGGAAAATGAAAAGATTTTTTTTATGTGTTTGGCCTTGATACAAAGATTCTGGAGCAGTTTTTGTTTCTGAAAATTTGTTCTTTTGTTTATGTCTTAAAAAATGGTTGAATTATAGCACTTTGAATTTCTATCATTCTAACACTTTGAAACGATCTTGTATTTGTCACGCGATACCACACGTATTCGCCTATTTCGATGGAAGAAGGCATGTGTTTGATAGTATACATCAATATCTCGACCAAGTTCGCTGGCCAGCTTCATCAGCCATCTTGTTTCAAAATGGCGGCCATTAATTTAAAAAATATTATATTTAAAGTGCGGTGCAAAAAAATTAGAAATTGAAAAAGGTTTCTTTCTTAAGTATTTGACCTTGATATAAGGATTCAGGAGCATTTTTTGTTTGTCTTTATCTTAAAAAATGGCTCAGATATAGCAGTTTCAATTTCTAAAGTGGGTGACATTTTGAAAAATCTGATCTTTTGCCTGCGACAGCACTCGTATATATCAACCGATTCCGATATGAGTGAGCATGTGCACAGCAATTACTAAGGTCTCGACCAAGTTCACTGGTTAGCCTCATCTACCATGTTGTCTTAAAATGGCAGGCACTTTAAGAAATCGCCGAATTTGGCAGCCAAATATAAGTGACTTTAAATAAAAGCAGCTTGGATAAAGCTGACTAATTTCTCGAAATTCTCATTCATAATGATTTAGTATTGACAAAAATTAGTATTGAATCTCCTACATTCGGTTTCCGCTAAATTGAGCTTCGTGTGTTTGAATGATATAAGTTGGCTTTTTTAAAATAAGGAATATGAAAGCTACCTCTTCCTCCCGGCACTGGCCGGAAGGACTTTTTGTATACTGAAGAGAGACATTAGTTTTTACTTAAAAATCAACACAATATTGAAACAAATAATACACACCGAAGTAGATAATATATTTTTTTAAATAAATAAAAAATATTTAAATATTATCCTAAAATGTATAATTTTACTGATAAAATGCTTGTTATGAATCAGTATATTGTTAAATTTTGGATTTCAATAATATATATTTATATATATTTTCTTTTTTTGTGCAGCATTTGGTAAATACAGATAATTAAGCCTTTATCATGTTTTATTCTTATTCATAACAATTTTCGGTATTATTTTTCTGTTAGTATACTACTTATAATTTAATTAATAAATTTAATTATATTTAATTAGCAAAAAAACTTTAAGAAACTATAATTAAAGATAACGTTCTAAGATTCTAAATAAACTCATTTTGATTTCTTTTAAATTTCTTCTTGGCATTTACTTGTCAATTGTGGTAGCTGTGCCAGTACTTAATATCATTATTCTAACAAACAAATTACTGGTGCTGAGAAGAGTTAAAAACAAACAAAATGTTATTAATTTTTTATTATTATTACTAAATTGATCAACACATTTCTTAGTTAAAATACACTTTTTCTATTTGATGATGCAAAAACTGAATTTATGGGATATTTGGAAGTGACATAACGATAAAAAAACACACTTCTGATGTCAGCAATGTTAGTAGTGAAAGAAATAGGACCTTGATGCTAAAAATCTGGTTTTTGAAGCCTATGTAGCGATCTCATCTTACTTGATGTATAAAATAAAATAAGTAAGCATGTAAAATAAATAAGCAACATGTATTTGTATATTCGTTTAACTACAAAAAATTTATGCAAGCTTTTTATTTTATTTTACTATTTGTAAGTCGTTTATAACTAAATTAGTTAATTTAATCGAATTTAAACAGAAATAAAAATTTAAAGAAAATATAACTAAAGATAATATTTTAAGAGTATAAGTAAACTGCATTTTATTTTTTTTTTTAATTCCCTTTGGCATCCAAATGTCAATTCTGATAACCGTGCCACTAACTTTATATATTTTTTTTAGAAAAAACTTTTATTGATGTGATTTTTTTTAATTCCTTTTTAAAAAACTATTTAAAAAGTCACTAAATTGATTTATACTTTTCAAATAAATTTCTTCCAAAAATACTTTTTCTCTTTGATAATGAAAAAATTAAAATTGTGCAATATTTACAGTTGATGTATGAACGATTAAAGCACATTTATAATGAAAGAAAATATAACTGAAGATAATAATTTGAGATTATAAATAAACTGCGTTTTATTTATTTTTAATTTTTTTTGGCATCCAAATGTCAATTGTGATAACCGTGCCACTAACTATTTATAATTTTATTTAGAAAAAAAACTTTTATTGATGTGATAGATTATATTTTCTTCCTTTAAAAAAACTATTTAAAAATCACTAAATTTATTTATACTTTTAACATAAATCTCATCGAAAAATACTTTTTTCTCTTTGATAATGAAAAAACTATAATTTTGCAATATTTAAAGGTGAAGTATGAACGATAAAAACACATTTATAATGAAAGAAAATTTTGGAATTAAGAATTTTTCATTCAGAATCATGTAATTCAATAATATGGTTTTTATGGGACTAAGACCCAATGTCCATTATAATGGACATGCCAAAACTCTCTATATTTTTTAGTTTTAAAAATAAATGAATATATATTAAGTTTTCTAGCCCTATGAAGAGCCTTAATCCTAAAAATGGTTAAATTTGTACGAAAAATGCGAGCTTGGGCCTCAAGAGGATATAGTATATACACGACGTTCTCGCAAACCCATTATTGGGTTCCAATCCTGAAACAGTAGGATAAATGAGTAGAAAAGGTTTCACATTTTTAAGATGTTTATTTCTTTACGATCCATCAAAAGCTTCAGCAGGGGTGGCTCATTAAAACAGCAAAAGTTTGTTTACATATTCAGAGTTGCGAATCCAATCGTGAGAAAGAGCCAACATAATCAAGCAATACAGTTTTACTACCTTGGCATGTAAAAATTTACAATTCGCCAATATGGTTAAAAAGAGGCGCAATCATTGGCGAGACTATTGCCAAACAAAATTAAGAATTATATAATAACATTTTGAGAATAACTTTTAGCCGTTACATATTAAATATTAAAAGAAGTTGATTACACCATCGTTACGTTTTAAATCTTTTGTTTTTTAACATTCAGTTAAGACACTATGATATTGATTATAGCTATCATAAATTTTATTTATCCGTTGCTCTGCTAAATCAGTTGGCCATAAATTTAAAGGTATAACACTAGATAGCTAACTTGTTAATTCTTTTCACTCTAGGAATAAATTAGAGCTGTAATTTCCCAGTAATATTATTTTGTTTACTTGAATCATTTAAATGTGAAGTTCATATCTTTAAGCAAATGTGTTTATCCTTGAAATGAAGCCAAAATCATTAATCGAACAGATAATGTATGTTCGGTGTCAATATTAATATTAGAATGGTTGTTTAAAAGATTTATTGAAAATAATATTACTCTATTTTTCTCTGGGGTGAGGCAATAAATTCTCAAAATGTTATTATATAATTCTTAATTTTGTTTGGCACTAGTCTCGCCAATGATTGCGAATCTTTTTACCATATTGGCGAATTGTAGATTTTTACATGCCAACACTGTAAAAAAAAAACTGTAAAGTTACTAAAGTTTTTCTAGGAAACTGGGATTCCAAGAACTTTTCATGTAACAGCAACAACAAAAATTCCTGTAACAGCGTCTGTTACAGGAATTTCTCTTGTTGCCGTTACATAAAAAGTTCTTTGAATCCTAGTTTCCTAGAAAAACTTTAGTAACTTCACAGATTTTTTTTTACAGTGAAGGTAGTAAAACTGTATTGCTTGATTATGTTGGCTCTCTCTCGCGATTGGATTCGCAACTCTGAACATGTAAACAAACTTTTGCTGTTTTAATGGGCCACCCCTGCTGAAGCTTTTGATGGACCGTAAAGAAATAAACATCTTAAAAATGTGAAGCCTCTTCTACTCATTTATCCTACTGTTTCAGGATTGGAACCCAATAATGGGTTTGCGAGAACGTCGTGTATATACTATATATGAACCGACCTGTTTTATTCGCAGTGAATCTTTTCAACAAAAAAGTATGGGTGGCTTTCGCTTTACCATAGCCTCCATTTTGAAACAATATGGCTGATGAAGCTGGCCAGCGAACTTGGTCGATACATTACGATATACAATCCACATGCCTTCTTACATCGAAATAGGTTAATAAATACGTGTGTCATCACGTGACAAATATCGGATCGTTTCAAAATGTCAGACATGCTAGAAATTCAAAGTGCTATAATTCAACCATTTTTTAAGCTATGTACGAAACAAAAACTGCTCCGGAATCTTTGTATCAAGGTTAAACACATAAAAAAAATCTTTTTCATTTTTCAATTTTTTGATAACTCATTTAAAATTTAAATTTTTTTAAATAGCAGCTCTTTTGAAACAAGATGGCGAATGAAGCTGGCCAACGAACTCGGTCGAGACATTAGTATGTACTATGTACACACCAAATTACATCCAAATCGGTTCATAAATACGCCTGTTATCGCGTGGAAAAAATTAGATCGTTTCAAAATGTCAGCCACGCTAGAAATTCAAAGTGCTATAACTCAGCCATTTTTTAACTAGGTACATCCACGCCTGTTATCACGTGACAAAAATCAGGTCGTTTCAAAATGTCAGCCAAGCTAGAAATTCAAAGTGCTATAACTCAGCCGTTTTTTAAGATATAGACGAAACAAAAAATGCTCCGGAATCTTTGTATCAAGGTCAAACACATAAGAAAAAAATATTTTTCAATTTTCAATGTTTTGGTACCCCATTTCAAATTTTAAAATTAAAAAAAATTTAAATGGCCGCAATTTTGAAACAAGATGGCGGATGAAGCTGGCCAACGAACTCGGTCGAGGCATTGGTATGCACTATGTATACACGAAGTTACATCCAAATCGGTTCATAAATACGAGAGTTACAGTGTGACAAAGATCAGATATATATATATATATATGTATGTATTAAAATTGGGTAATTATTTTTATTATTATTCCTCTATTCTTTTTAATATTTATTATCGGTTTAATGTTTTTGAATGTCCCACATTCATACTTTTTGGATTTTTATGGATGTATGAAAATAATCCACACTCTATATTTGTGCTTTTTAAGTAATGGGAATTTAAGTATCATTTAACCTTCTATATACTTCCACATGTTTTTTATTTCCTGTTCATTTTATAAATATCTTATATATAATTGATTTAAAAAATAATTTTTATATTATTTTTAATAATTATTTATATTAATTATTACTGAATTTATTTTGTTTTATAGCATATAGCTATATGCTATATATTATCAAAGTTCTAGAATTTTTTAAATTCTTAGTTTAGTTTAAATTAGTTAGCTAATAGAATATTTTGTATGCTTTTAAATGTTATTAACAATAGTCTTTTTAAATACATTGTGTGGTTTATATTAGGTTTATAATTCTCTATATATAAGGATATGTTTGGTTTTGCTGTTTAAAAAATTATTTACATTCAAATGCTTACAAATATTTATCTTGCGACAGTTGATTTATATATGTAATACTAGATGGCAGCACCAAAACTTGTCTCTTTAAGATAGCTCTAAATTTTAATTTTTCTTGCTCCATTTCAGTTATAATTTTATACACCAGGGGGTATTTTTAGCTAAATTTTGACGATATTGTTAAACAGTTATTAATTAATTTAATAGTGCATTTTAAATAATGTAATTACTATCTATTTATTTTATATTATATTAAATGTATTTAACAAGGTATTTCAAATTTTATTTCAAAATGTATTAACTGCATCCTTTGGTATCAATTACTGTGATTTCTTAACTGTTTTATTCACCTTAATCTTTATGATATTCTGGTAGACATGTGCGCGTGGTTATTTGTAAAATACTGAAATATTAATCGGTATGGTGTTTATTATTTATATTTTATATCCTATAAATATTTAAATACGTTTTATTGATTCTTCCATTTCATATTATTTGTTTCTATTCTGCTTTCATTTTTAATCAATTCACTTGATTTTAATGGTTGTTTGGGCACAGGGGAAAATAATTTTTAGCTTTAGCTTATTTTTCTCACAGAAAACTACCGTTTTGCTTATATCATTGAATTCTGTGCCCTTGACAACGTAATTCAATAGATAAGCTTTTCCATTTTTTGTCGGTGTCCACTTTTTTCTTTTTCTTCCATAATAATTCTTATAATAAATTATTATTATTTTTTTTTATACTTACAGCTTTAATTCATAATAATTGACGGTGGTAGGTTATGTTTAATTAATGGTTATATATATATATATATATATATATATATATATTATATATATGTATATATATATATATATATATATATATATATATATTATATATATATATATATATTATATATATATATATATATATTATATATATATATATATATATTATATATATATATATATATATATATATATATATATATATCAACTTTTGAACCGAGGGTGGTTTCGGGGTCTGGGGGTCATGATCGATGAAAATATACCAAAATTTTTTGAAATCGCTTTCCTCCGAACGGCTGCAATAGGTAGCTTTTTGTAATGAAAGCTACCTAATATAATGATAGATTGAATAGATAGAATGATAGATAGAATTGTTATTAATGAATACGTTTAATAGAAACAATTTAATTTTTGAGAATTTTTTTCATTATATTATGTATTGCTATATTATATATTATGTATTATATTATATATTATGTATTGCTTTTATTTTAAAGTGCAAATTTGTAATGTATATTAATTTAATAAATTAAGGATACATTAAATAAAAGAATATATTTAATAAAATATTGTCAGGCTAGCTCAGATTAACTTCACTCAGAAATTTCACATAATTTCAAGATAATAATTTCTCGGGGTATAACTTTTAAATATTTTTTATTTAATCTTGATAAGACGACACATCACAAATAGAACGGCACATAACACATATATAATAATACGGATATAACTTTTTAGATGCTACCACAGCTCAAACACAGAACACAACTACAGTCAACGCTGTAACAGAACACTCTCCAACTCACAGCATTTCTCATTCGGCAAAGCTCGCGGAAAACGGTCACGTGACTGCCGGTAGAGTCTATTTGTTTTAAAACGGGTGACGCGCGTTACATCCTCCCCCTCTGTTTCCGATTTACGTCTCGGAGAGGAAACAGGATGTTTTCTGGGTCTTCCTCTTTTCCTTAAGGGTGCAACTGGAATAGTTTCAGTTTCTTGAAATGGTGACAAAGCGGAAACATGGTAAGACCCAATTCGCTCAGTAGGATTGTCCAGGCTTGCAATGTCATATGTCACTAGTGACTTTTGAGTCAAAACTATGTATGGCCCATCTCTCTTAGGCATAAATTTGGCTGTTTTATTTTTACTTGCTTTGCTCACAGGATGTAGGTTAACCCATACTTTATCACCAGGTGCGAAATACACTCGTCTACGATTTTTATCGTAATATTTCTTCCGCTGATCTTGTTTCATTTCAACACGCTCTTTCACACTTTTTGAAATATTTGCAAGACGTTTAAGATATGGGGTTATTTCCGGAACAAAATTGTCATTTTCCACAACAGCTCTAAAATCGTTCACCACATCATCGATTGTTCTTAATTCTCGACCAAATTGCAGATAGGCGGCAGTTTGGCCAGTTGTATCAGATTTGGAAGAGTTCATAGCAAATCTAATAAAAGGAAGTTTATCAATCCAGGAACTGTGTTCATCTCCAACAAGGATTGCTATTCGAGGTTTCAAGTCTCGATTTTTGCGTTCGACTGGATTGGCCTGAGGATGGTACAAAGGTGTCAATGATTGGTCTATTCCAAGAATGTAACAAACTTGTTGTAGAACAGCGCTCACAAACTGAGGGCCGTTATCACTTATGAGTCTTCTTGGGATACCATAACGAAGGAAGATCTCTTCAATCAGAGTAGTCGCACATTCTTGTGCAGTAGCAGTTGTTAAGGCAAATAGTTCGACCCATTTAGTGGCACAATCTTCTACTATAAAAATCCATCGATGCCCATCTTTACTAGGAGGCAATGGTCCAAAGAGATCAATGCTGAGGGTCTCAAACCGCTGGGCATAAGCAGGTGTTCGTAATAAACCGGCGGGTTTCTGATTTGCTGCTTTATAACGGGCGCACTCTGGGCACTTTTTCACATATTCAGAAATGTATGCTCTCATGCCTGTCCAATAATATCTTTTAGCAATTCTCTGATAAGTTCCTGCTTCACCATAATGTCCGGCTGAAGGGTCGTCATGATGAAGTTTCAAAATATTTTGTCTTTCTTGTACTGGAACGACCAGTTGCGCTTCTTCGGCATCCGATTCGGGAGCATACCTATAAAGCACACCTTGATTCATCAGGATCCTCTATCAGTCCAATTGGCGAAATCTTCGCTTTTCTGTTCATCTTCAAAAGAATCTATGATCTTTTTAATGTTTTCACCTTGCAAGTGTGCTTCTCTGATATCTTTTGGACTTCTTGTTGGCATGTCTATGCTGACAAAATTGCATGTTTCACAGAAAGCAGATTGATGATTACAGACAGGGCGTGACAGCATGTCAGCCACAACATTTGATTTTCCAGGTTCATATTCTATTTTCAATAAGAACGATTGTAACTGTAGTGCCCAACGGGCTAATCTCCCCGATGGTGACTTAAGGCTCAAAAGCCATTTTAAGGGTTGGTGATCCGTTGCTACAACCACTTCTTGGCCTTCCACATAGCCACGAAATTTTTCTAAGGCCCAGACAACAGCCAAAGCCTCGCGTTCTGTAATGGAATAATTCCTCTCTTCACTTGTAAGAAGACGGCTAGCATATTCTATGGGGTGCTCAGAGGCCTTGTCAGTACCCTGTAAAAGTACAGCACCAAGAGCGTAGTTACTAGCGTCAGTTCGCAGAATAAATGGTTTGGTCCCATCAGCTTGCTTCAGCACTGGAGATGTCATGAGACACTCTTTTAGAGTTTCAAAGGCTACTTGCTCTTCTTTTCCCCATTTCCAGGTTGCTTTCTTTTTCGTAAGATTGCTAAGGGGTCTTGAGATATCAGCAAAATTTGATATAAATCTCCGGTACCAAGAACAGGTTTGTAGGAAAGACTGGATCTCTTTAACATTTTTGGGTGGAGGTATCGCTTTAATTGCCGATACCTTGTCTAAATCTACTTCTAGACCATTTGGGGTTATTTAGTGTCCTAGGTACTTGACTTTCTCACAAGAGAAATGACATTTTTCACGTTTGGCATCTAACTTAAGTTCAATGAGTCTCTCGAACACAGCTGTAAGATCTGAGAGATGTTTCTCAAACGTTTCTGACAAAACGATGATATCGTCCAGGTACGATAAAGCAAGGACATCTTTAAGACCACTTCTAAATTGATCTATCAATCTTTGAAACGTGGCAGGAGCATTTTTGAGTCCAAAAGGCATCTTTAAAAAACGATAAGTTCCAAAAGGGCAGACAAATGCAGTTTTATCTTGATCTGGCGGGTAGACTCGAACTTGGTGATACCCAGAACGAAGATCTAAAGTTGACATGTAAGAAGTATGCTTGGCTTCATGTAAAAGGTCGTCCATTCGAGGTAATGGATATTTATCTGCTACTGTAACTGCATTTAATTTCCTATAATCTATGCATAATCTTATACTGCCATCCGGCTTTGGTACGAGAACCACCGGCGAAGCATAAGGGGATTCACATTCTTCTATGATACCTTGAGCCAGAAGATTATTTATTTCCTTCTTAAGAATTGCTTTCTTAGCAGGAGTCATCCGAAAAGGTGGTACAGCAACAGGAGCACTATCACCTGTGTTGATATGATGCTCTACAAACGGGGTTGCCTCTCCCCCTGGTTGAAAACATTTTTCATACCTTTTCAGAAGATCATTAAGTTTGTCCCTTTCATCGGAATTTAGATTTTTGCCTTCATCTTCACGTAAAGCGTACGGATTGACTTCGACCGCACCAGCTGACGTACTATTTTCTTCTTCGTATTCATCTACAAAACAAAACGTTTCCTTAGGTTTATCATTGAAATACCATGTTTTGTTGGCAATATCTAACACTATGTTAGCATTATGTAAGAAATCCATACCTAAAAGAGTTCTATTACCCTTGGCATCTGGTAATACTATGAACTCCGTTTCGAAGACTCGGCCTTCAATCTCTACGGGCACAGTGGCTGACAAAGTGTCTCTAACTACCGTAATTCCATCAGCTAGTGTTACTTCATGTGCATGAGGATTCAGGGCAACACCAGTTTTTAAAAATAATTGATACATACGTTCTCCGGCAATAGAACGATTCGCTCCCGTATCTGCACAAACCAACACTTTTTTATTGCAGATTGTGATAGGCACATTTGGAGCTGAAACTGCTGATGCATTTAAACTATATAGCTCAAGACGATGTGCTTGAACAGTTTGTTTTTTAACCGTAGGGGAACAATCTGGACATTTCTTCTTTATAAATCCCAATTTACCACAACCATAGCAAACAATATCGGATTCTAAGCGTCGATTAATAAACTTAGGGGGAGATCTGTCTTCTTTTGGAGGCTTACTCTGCTTCCAATTATTTTCTCGACGAGAAAACTCTTTTTTATCTTGGGGTACAACCGGATCCCTTTTAGGAAACGTAGATCTAATAATGTCATACGCATCTAATTTTTCGGCAAGGTCGACTGGCGAATTTAAATTTTCCCAATCGTCTAACATATGTTGTTTGCATTCAACAGGCACGCGCCTTTTCATTTGATCAGCTATGATAAGATCCTGAAGAGCTTCAAAAGACGTTACAGTTAATTCTTTAAGCCAGTTTTCAAAATAAGCTCGAAGTTCGAAATAATAATCTCGCCAAGTTATTTCCTTGGACTTGCGATGCGTAAAGAACAGCTGCCTAAACTTTTCGGCACTAATTTTAAACCTTTTTAGAAGTAAATCTTTAACATGTGAAAAATTTGAAGCGTTTTCTTCTGATTCACGAGCGATAAGCGTAGAGATAGAAGATGGTACAACACTGAGTAAATACGAAACCCATAGATGCTCTGGTACCTTCGAGAGCTTTAGCTGACGTTCCAGGAGCACCAAAAACAAAGTTACATCATCAGTTTCTGGCTTGAATGTAGGCAACAGCTTTTGGATATCTATCTTACTCTCCGGGTGAGACATTACCCCTGCTGCACTACCACCTACCGCTTCACTGGAAGTACTTTGGCTCTGAGCCTGTAACTTGAGCTTCTCAAGCTCAAAATTCATCTCAAGCTTTTTTAACTCTAACTCTTCCGCTCTATGCTTTTCTTCTAATTCAAGTTTCCGCTGCTCTAACTCTGCTGTTTTCTGTTTTTCCTCCAAGTCCCGTCTGCGTTGTTCTTCCTCGCGAGTCGAAATTTGGTTTCCGACTAATGAATTTACAAAATCAACTTCGTACGAGGGGGAGGATTTAATTTTTTCACGCAATGTGACAACTGTCATAGAGGGTTGAACATCTAAATTCATTTTTAACGCAACCTGATGTAAATCCTCTTTACGAGCTTTATTAAGTTCAGACATTTTAAACTTTAGCAAAACAACAAAACGAGTACCCCACAAATGCCGAAAATTTGTTTAAATTATTCCCCAAACGTGTGAGCTTTGCCGTTACAACTCATATAAAGAAGACTTTAATAAAGCAAAACAGTAAGGTTTAACATTAGCAAAACTCATGACTACAAAACAAAACAAACTTTAAATCCCTGCAGGTATAAATAAACTGGATTGTCATAACGCGACATTTAATCAAAACAATATTTTAACCAATATAAAGCCATTTACTGAATAGTTAACACTTTCAAACAATATTTAAAATTTCAACCAATATTATTATTATATTACTAACGCTACTTAATATCGGTTTCATTCAATATAACTTCAAAAGAAGAGAAACTTTTATAAACAAACAATAAATGCAAAAACTTACTTATTCCGTTTTGAAAATGAATCACATTCAAGGCTTTTTTATCAGTAAATCAGCAACTCAAAATTAAATACTTACGTTTAGCATTTAAATAATAACAAACACTTAAATAAAAATAGTAATCAATTCTCTTACGAAACCAATGAAAAAAAATTAAATAAATAAAGACGTATCTTTATGAGAATTGCGATAGAATTATAAATAACATTTTAACAACCTATATTTGACTGAAAACAGTTTATTTTTTCCTCTTTTAAAAAGAAAAGAAAAAAAATCATGGAACGTAAATGAATAAATACTTCTTTCGCTTCCGCTCTCACTCACTCTTTTTTCTTTCTTTTTTTTTTTTTTTTTCTCAAAAAATATCTTACTTAAAACAAAGTAAAAATTAATCATGCAAGAACAGAATCAAAAGTAACTTTTCAGAATAATGGGTGAGGGGAGGGGGAAAGGGGAATTATACAAAACATAAATGCATGGAAGATAATAAAATGAATTCAAATTAATAATGTCAAAAATTATTAAGAATTTTTAGAATCTCGAGAATGTTAGGTACATGAAGAGAATCAAGACTGCATTCTTTTTATTAAAAATATTATGGATCCATTCTATTTAAAACGCTTACTTGGTAAAAATATTTTGTAGAACAAATAAATCTTGCAGAATAAAACACTATAGGCACAAACACAGTAGGCACCGTTCTAAGAACAAATGAAGTGAAAGTCCCTTAAAAACACAAACATCCTAGAACTTTCTTAGGACATTATCGAAGTAGTTTGTAGAACTTTAACTTGAGAGAATAAGAACACATATCACATGGTGTAAAGGCGACGTATTATTCTGTAGAATTATAGGAACATATTTTACTCACTGACAACGACGATCGAATCTGTAGAATATTAGGAACATATTTCACTTGCACACGCAGACGACCGGTCGTGCCATTTTTTTTTTCTCTGCTAGTTGAAAACCACACTTCTTGAATAAAAATATATCATTGTTTTGCAGAATCAGGATGAGAACATTTTTCTTCGAATTCGGCCCCACGTTGGGCGCCAATTGTCAGGCTAGCTCAGATTAACTTCACTCAGAAATTTCACATAATTTCAAGATAATAATTTCTCGGGGTATAACTTTTTAAATATTTTTTGTTTAATCTTGATAAGACGACATATCACAAATAGAACGGCACATAACACATATATAATAATACGGATATAACTTTTTACATGTTACCACAGCTCAAACACAGAACACAACTACAGTCAACGCTGTAACAGAACACTCTCCAACTCACAGCATTTCTCATTCGGCAAAGCTCACGGAAAACGATCACGTGACTGCCGGTAGAGTCTATTTGTTTTAAAACGGGTGGCGCGCGTTACAATATTAATTTAATGTTTATACTAAAATTACTAACTGTTTTGAGAATTAATTAATAGCAATTATTCATCACTTAAAGTTTTATTGAAAATTTTTGATTTATTATTTCCAAAAAATAAAATAGAATTTTTTTGAAAAATCAGTCAAAAACATAAAGCCTAAGTAATATTTAGTTAATTAATTAAACATAATAATAATAATAATAATGCAACATTGTACAAATACGTAAAAATAATTTTTAACAGTGTTAGGTGACATTATTGTCCAGATGCAGATTTGAATTTTTTTAAGCACAGTCATAGTTTATAATTCGCAAAAAGCAAGATATTATTAATTAATTATAATTAAAGAGGAAGAAAAATATTATAAACTAACAAATAAATAAACAAAATATTTATCTTCAAATTCTTACCATTTTTATACACATCCTAATAAAGATAATAACAATATAGAAACCGAAATTTTAAAAAAATATATTTGCATTTGCCATATAAAAACTATTGTATAATCCATGTAATAGTTTTTAAACAAGTAATTGATAAATTGGTTATACAGTGGAACCTGCCTAAAGTGACCACCCTCGGGACCGGCTAAAAGGGTCACTATACAGAGGTGGTCACTTTATGAAGTGTCTTTAAAAATGGCACATTAAAGTTTTTTGTGATCTCAAAAAATAAAACAAATTAAAATATACATACGGAAAAATGAACTCTATCAAGTAATGAATTAATTAATTTGCAATTATAATAACTGAATTACTAATTTAAAATACACTACATAGATAACTTAAAACTCACCTTATTTCTTTTGAATTCAATTGAAGAACTTCCGTAGTGATTGATTTAAATAACACATAACGATAAGGTACACTGTAATTAATACGCATTTTTATTTTGATTGTAATTGAATAATGATAATGTTTCTATAACTGGTAGTAATAAACTATTCATTAAAAAATAATACAAACTTTTATGAAGTTTCATTTACAGCAAAAAAATCAGAAATTTTTCGTTGCTTAAAACACTTCTTTTCAACAATTTTATTTTCGGTCATGACTTTAGGTTTTCTCAATAAATCCAGCATTGGTGGACAGTTATTTAGGGCATACGTTTTCATTTTTTTGCACATCTTTAACCTTTCTGCATCTAAAATTTCATCATTTTCTTCGATTTCAACTTCATCTTCACTAACACAATCTTCTTCATTTTCTTTTTCATTTTTAACCATATCGCAAATTTCTTGCTTCAAACTTTCTTGATCAACGGAAGCATTTCATGTTGGGATATCACTGTCAAAATTCATGAATAATTCAGCATTCACTGGTTCATCTTCAAAAGGCAATTGATTTATAAGATTTTGAATATTGGAAAGGCTATTGTCATCAGTTGCAGACTGTGAATCACTGATATCTTCAGAAATTGTTTGCGAAAAACCAGATTTTTCAAAGCATTTTGAAATTGTACTTTGGTTTACCAAATTCCATGAATCATTAACCCACATTATGGCATCAAGGACGTTTATACATGAAGCAATTTCATTTGCTGATTTGCATTCTTCTGCTCTGGAAATTATAGCCTGGAGCAAGAACTTTCTATAATGTAGCTTGAATTATTCCTTGATCTAGCGGTTGTAAATACGATGTGGTATTAGGTGGTAGAAACTTAACTTTCACATTTGAAAACGACAAATCACTCGGATGGGCTTTACAGTTATCTATAAACAATAGAATCTTTCTCTTTTTTTGCTTCATCTGCTTGTTTAGTTGTGTAACCCATTCAGTAAAAATGGAGGATGTCATCCAGGATTTACTATTTCCATACCACGAGACTGGTAAATTCTTAATGTTAACCTTTTTGAAACAACGTGGTTTTCTGGCTTTTCCTATGACAAGAGGTTTTAGTTTCTCTCCTGTTGAACTGCAAGCAAGCAAAATGGTAATTCTCTCTTTTTACATTTATCTCCAACCATTGCTAATGTTTTGTTTGGCATTGTCCGATAAAACAAACCACATTCGTCAGCGTTGAATATGTCTTCTTTCTTGTAATCGTCCAGTAAATCAGAAATCTGTCTTTTAAATGAATCTACTGTTTCCATATCAACGTCATGAGATTCTCCACACAAACTTTTCTGAGAAATGTTATTTCTTTTCTTGAAAGATTCTAACCAGCCGTTAGAGGAAGTAAAATTTTCTACTTTGAGTTTTTTTTTTAAACTCTAAAGCTGCTTCTTGTAGCAAAGGTCCAGAAACTCGAGCATTCATCCCACGCATTTTTTTTTAACCATTCAACCGTTGCTTGATTTACTTCAAAAAATTCGGTTTTTCGAATTTTCCGACTCCTAGACTCATTTTCATTTGCTTCAAATCTTTGTAGATATTCAGATTTTCTTTTTAAAATATTGCTCACACAAGTTTTACTGATTTGAAATTTTTCAGCTGCTGCTCTTTGACTATTATTTTTTAGAAAATTAATAACTTCAATTTTATCTTTTAAACACAGCTCTTTATACTGTTTAGATTTTTTAGATTTAGATTCTTTATTCTCCATACTTTAAGAAGAAAGATAACTGCATTGAAAAAAAAAACTTGTAAAAACTATCAAAGTAATAAGAAAACTACAAATTCATACAACTAAAACTTAATGTTAAATGTTACAAATCTTGCAAACAGTACAATGAAAGAACATATGCAGGTTTATTCTTAGAATTTTTGAGAACATATGACAATGGAACCCTTTTTTAAAACAAACCCGAACAATCGCCAAATCGTCTCCTCAGGTAAACGTAGTACTAACACGTGACTTACTTAGCCAATGAGTAGCAGGCGCAAGATTCTTATATCCTACGATCCGTTAATATGTATGGGGAAATCACTTCTCATTCCTCTCACACCTCGAGAAAAAAATGGGAAGGGTGCTTAGACAGGTGTGAATATCACAACTTAATATTATTGTGCGTAGGGTTACCAGAAAATTAGGTTTACCAGAGCGCAAATTAAGCAAAAAATGAAGTGGACATTTTAAAGCGAAATCCTATCTCAAAAACTATTGGTCCGAGATATTTGTAAAAGGTATACACAGACGCAGAAAAAAATCTACTTCATTTTGGTATAAATCTCATATTTCTGCAATGTGTATAAGTGAAAATATCCTCTAAAAATCGATCGATAAAAATGGATTTTTCATTCATTGGAAAGACAAAGAAAACAGATTTCATTTCGGCTAGAAGCAGCTGTTGTCATTCTCAGACCGCTTGCGGTTTCCATACTAGGATATTTTAATAGGAAATTAAAAATTTTTAAATATTAAATTTTTTTGATTAAATTTTTTGGCATCCGGATGCGAAATTGTTAGCCGATTTTATACATACCCAGTTCAAAATGATAGCTTAATTACAAGCTGAGATATTGATTACTATTTAATTAATCGGTTTCATTTCTAACAAATGCATAGATTAAAATGGAGGCATGTGCTTTTTTAACCACGAAATAATTTAAATTAGGAAATCTAACAATTTGCGTGGGGTTTTTGACTAACTTAGTATAACTTATTCATTAAGTATAACTTATTCATTATCAGAAAGTTTACAAGTATTCATACCACTATAACTTATTTATTATCAGAAAGTTTACAAGTATTCATACCACTATTTTCGAATACCAATTTCAGGAAATATCTTAAATTATTGGTTTAACAGAGTTTCGTTCAGATACGCCTTTGTTAAGAATAGAGTGCACTCCCTGGTGGTGGAATGCAGAACTAACATAACGCAATTTTGTTAAAATTAGGAAATATAACAAGTCGATCTGCTTGAAACTTTAAGATATTTTATAACACATAAGATAAATTTTATAAAAAAGGGCGCGTGAAATTCCAGGCATGTGGGGGTAGGGGGAGGGACGAAATACAAGTCTTTGCAGTGCGTGCGTAGCACGCCTGCTATACGGTGCCATAGGCAGCGGGGACCCGGTTCGAGGTTCGTTCGCAGGCGAGTTACGTTTTCTTTCGAGATTTTATAAAAAAGGAGAGGCCCGCTAGCGGGCGAAGCCAGATAGTCATTACAATAAAGGACAAACTGGTCATATTGTACATTAAGCAGATGGTCACTTTAGGAAATAAATTCCTGTACTTTTTATGGATGAAAATAAAAATTTCGGAAAATGGTCACTTTAGTCTTTTACTTTGAAAATTTTCGGCATGCAGAAAAACTGACGGTCACATTTTGCAGGTTCAAATAACATTGACAATGACAGGCTATCTGGTCACTTTACACAATAGACAGGTGGTCACATTACCGGACAATTCTAATATTATTTTATATGAGCAGGAGTAAAATTTTGTAAAAGCGGTCACTTTAGCCAGGTGCCCACCTTACCAAAGTGATCACTTTACCAGGTTCCACTGTATAAACAATTAATAATTAAAATAATTTTGAATTGTTATTAATGAATACGTGTTTAATAAAAGCAATTTCATTTTTGAGAATTTTTTTATTTAACAGTATAACTATGAATGGTTTAAATTTTTCTAAGATGATATTAATGAAGTAATAAAATGCAGTATGATATTAAATAAATAACAAATCAAAACCCGGTGCTGGGATTTTTAAAACTTTTTTATGTTGGTGTTTGTAAATTTGAAATACTAATGAAATATTTTTTAATGTTTCAGCTAAATACTATTATCCCCTTCTTAGGGAAAATTCTTTATACAAATGTCAGATACAAATCCCTATTCCATACAATAGCCTTTTCGCTCCCGAGTTCAAGCGTAGACGGACATCCCATATAATTGCTTTCATTCTTTGAAGAAATATAAATATGTATGTTTTGAAAAGAACAGCATTTCTCGATGTTTTTTATCCTTCTCACTCTGTTATCTTGATTTCAGAAGTAACTGAAATACCATCCTGCATAAATTTAGCTTTTTTTAGCCTCTTATAAAGATTACGTTTACCATACAAAATATGAGCTCTTTACGATAATTATAGCTTGAGTTATAAAAGTTTCAGTTTATCAGGACCTTATACTTATGATACACTAAAATATAGAAAAAGTCAACAGAATTCGACTCCCCCCCCCCCTACTTTTTAAAACGATTACGATTACCATATGAAATTTATGTGAGCTGTATGGATCCGAGTTATAAGTATTTGCATTTTCGAGCCCTTATATTCGGGTTATACTAAAATTTAGGGGGTTCAGTTAAAAATTCCGATAGTGGCCCTCCTTTTATAAGATTACGTTTACCATAGAAAATATGAGTGTTTTACACTAATTATAGCTCGAGTTATAAATGTTTTAATTTATCTGGATCTTATACTTATGATATACTAAAATATAGGGGGCTTCTACAAAAGTCAACAGAGCCCCCCTCCATCTCCCCTGCCTTTTAAAATGATTACGATTGCCATAAGAAATTTGTGTGGGCTGCGACAATTTTGATCTGTGTTATAAGTGTTTGCGTTCTCGAGTCCTTATATTTGGGTTATACTAAAATTTAGGGAGTTCAGTTAAAAAATCCGATAATGACCCTCCTTTTATAAAGATTACGTTTAACATACAAAATATGAGTGTTTTGAGATAATTATAGATCGAGTTATAAAAGTTTTAATTCATCAGGACCTTATACTTATAATACACAAAAATATAGAAAAGTCAACAGGGTTCGCCTCTCCCCCCAGCTTTTTAAAAACAATTACGATTACCATACGAAATTTGTGTAGGCTGTAATAGTTTGGATCCGAGTTATACGTATTTGCGGTTTTCGGGCCTTTATATTCACGTTATACTAAAATTTTAAAGCCTTCTATTAAAAAACTCTACAATGTTGCCTATAAAATTATCTCCCATATTTCACGTGTACAAAATTTCAGCTTGCTGTAGAAAGGACCGAAATGGCAAGGGACCGAAATGGCTAGGGACCGAAATGGCCAGCGTCCGAAATGACTCGACATCAAAATGGCCAGGGACCGAAATATCTCGGGACTGAAACGTCCTGCTGTCACATAAAACAACCCGACTCTGTCACGTTCGGCCTGTTCTGTGTGCTGCTTAAGATTTATTATTATTATTATTATTATTATTACCATCAATAGTATACTATTTTATATACTATTCGATATAATTTTTAAAGAATTTACAAAAGAAAAAAAACATTTATTTTTTCATAATGATATTTATTCCGCTTTATTAAATGAAGAATATAAACATAAAATAAAATAAATCAAATTTTTTTTTATGAATACTCACGTGAAAGGCAATTTTTAAGCCTATCAATATAAAAAGCAGTACTGAAATTTAATAATTAAGAAATATTAAATATTAAAAAACAAAAAAAGTTTCCAACACTATTTTTCGAAAGGGAGAATTGAAACGGTTATTATTATTATTTTCATCAGGGTGACAGAGACTTCCTGAAGCAGCCGTGTAAGATAAATTTAAAACACATAGACGTAAAGAAAGCAAATGGTTTTAGTAGAGTGCTCAGGGGGGCAGAGTCACTTCATCCCTGATGAAAAATTTAGAATTCATCTTTCTCTCTTTCTCTTAATTATTTTAAAGATTATTATTTGAGAAGAATAAATTTTACTATTTCTTTTGTAAATTGTCAGCGTTATTAAATTTCAAAATTCAGGGAAAGGATAATGGCTCTACCCCTATTGTTCTTCCCATGTCTTCTATGCTATAAAAAGCTTTGCCGTTGGAGACAACTTACAAAATGTTTTTCAATGTTCCATTTAATAAAAAACAAGAAAAACTTTCTATGGAGACAATCCCTGTTGCTTGAATTCAGAACTTTTCATTACATCAGCACACTTAGCGCATGCGCTTGTGTGACATAATTTTTTTTTTTACTTTTTATCTTAAAGTGAGAGGGGAATAACTTTTATCTACTCTCTAGTGACGTTTAGTTGTAATTTTCTTTCTTTCTTCTCTTTTCTTTCTTCCTTTTTTTTTTTTTTTTTTTTTCTGCGGCTCATTTATTATAAAAAGAAAATGAAACACAATTTCTCCACAGACTTCAGGTGCTTAAAGAGAAGTTGGAAGTCCAGTAAAAGACCTTGTATTTCAACATGCGTAAGTTTAAGGATTTTACTCTTGCTCTTTAAGTACAAAATTCTCATTAACGTAAATCAGAAGTTTAAAAATTTAAAGTGAAGTTATGCTTTTATTAGGTTTTGCGTTTATTTATTTATTTTTAACTCTTAAAATATGTAGTGATAAAAGTATTTTTAGAGATTGAACTTTTAAAGTAACGTGTTATTACTGGAAACTAACTTAAAAGAAGCTGTTTTGAAATTTTTTTTTTTTTTCCTGTCTTAATTTTAAAGGGAGATTTATTTGTTTATTTATGGCAAGAATTTGTATGCAAAAATAAATATGTTTATATAAAAGTAAGTACGTGATTCAAAAATAAAAGCGTTTACATAAAAAAGACACATATGAGTAAAAATTTTTATATAACATTTTCTTTTTCAATATTAAAAGAAAAATATTTTGTTTGCTTATGATTTTTTAACTTATGGGAAAGAATTCGTTGACATTTGTTTAATGGTAAATTTCTTTAATTCCCATGAACTTTTATATAATACCTTACATAAAAAAGATTTCTTTCTGTTTTAATTTTTAAAAAAAGTGTTTTGTTTATTTATGACATTTTCTGTTTTCTATAAAGAAATAGGTCAATTTCATTCAATGGTAAACTTTAAAAAAATTTCATGAACTTTTGTACAAAAATAAATATATTTGTATAAAAGTAAATACGGTAGCATAAAAGTAAAAAGTTTATATCAAAATAAACTTTTAAAATATTTTTCTATTTGAATTTTTAAAGAAAAATATTTTGCTTGTTTATGACTTTTTTAGTTATTTCAAAAGAATTCGTTGACTTTCATTTATTGGTAAACTTCTTTCTCATAAGCATTCGAATAAATGTAAATACCTTATATAAAAGGATTTTTTCTGGCTTAATTTTAAGACAAAATATTTTGTTTATTTGCGACTTTTTCTGTTTTCTAAAAAGAACTAGGCGAATGGTAAACTTCAATGGTAAATTAAAAAAAATTTCATAAACTATTATACAAAAATAAATACGTTCATATAAAAGTAAGTAAGTAATACAAAATTAAAAGCATTTACATAAAAATAAATGTATTATATGAAAGTAAAAATATCTATTAAATATAAATATGATTGTATAAAAGTGAAAAGTTTATATAAAAATCCACTGTTTTAAACGTATTCCTTTTTGAATTTTTTAAGTAAAACTATTTGTTTGTTAATGAGTTTTTCGATTATTTGAAAAGAATTCTTTGACTTTATAGTAAATGTCTTTAATTCTCATGAACTTGTATATAAAAGCAAATACGTTACATAAAAGAATTTTTCTGTTTTAAGTTTAAGAAAAAATAATTCATTTATTCACGATTTTTAGGTTTTCTATAAAGAACTAAGGGAATTTTATTTAATGGTAAACGTAAAAAAAATTTCATGAATTTTTATACAAAAATAAATATGTTAGTATAAAAGTAAATACGGAAATATATGTAAAAAAAAAGTTTATATCAAAATAAACTTAAAAAATATATCTCTTTTTTAATTAAAAAAAAAAACCTTTTGTTTGTTTATGACTTTTTCGGTTATTTGAAAAGCATTCTTCGTTTTTTATTTAATGGTAAACTCCTTTCCGATAAACTTTCATTTAAATATAAATACTTTACATAAAAGAATTTTTTTCTGCTTAACTTGCTTTTGTAACTTTTTCTGCTTTCTCTAAAGAACTAGGTGAATTTTATTCAATGATAAATTTTTAAAATAATTCATAAACTTTGATACAAAAATAAATGTTTATATAAAAATAAATACATAATACAAAATTAAAAGCGTTTACATAAAAATAAATATATTATATAAAAGTAAAAATATTTATATCAATGTAAATACGATTGTATAAGAGTAAAAAGTTTATATAAAAATATAAAAATACACTGTTTTACAGGATTTTCGTGTTGAGTTTTTAAACAAAAACATTTTTTTTTATTTAGGATATTTTCGATTATTTGAAAAAAAATTCGTTAACTTTTATTTAATGGTAAACTCCTTTAATTATCATGAACTTGTTTATAAAAATAAATGCGCTACATAAAAGGATTGTTCTGTTTCAATTTTTTTTTTTAATGTTTTGTTTGTTTATGACATTTTCTGTTTTCTTGTAAGAACTAGGTGAATTTTATATAATAGTAAACTTTTAAATTTTTTCATGAACTTTTATGCAAAAATAAATACTGTTGTATAAAAGTAAAAAGTTTATACAAAAAATACCTTTTAAAATATTTTTCTTTTTGAATTTTTAAAGAAAATTTTTTGGTTTATGACTTTTTTGATTATTTGAAAAGAATTCGTTGTCTTTTATTTAATGGTGAAACTCTTTCTCATAAACTTTTATATAAATAGGAACGGATATAGGAACACTTTATAGGAAAGGATTTTTCTCTGTTTTAATTTTTTTTTTCTTTTAAGAAAAATAGTTTGTTTATTTATGACATTTTCGGTTTTTCTATAAGGAACTATGAGAGTTTTAGTCAATGGTAAATTTTACAGTAACTTTTATACAAAAATAAATATGATTACATAAATAAATTATAAAAATTTTAAAGCGTGTATGTAAAAATAAATACATTATGTAAAAATAAAAATATTTATATAAATGTAAATGCGATATAAAAGTAAAATGTTTATGTAAAAATACTCTATTTTAAACGTTTTTCTTTTTGAATTTTTAAGGAAAAACATTTTGTACGTTTATGAATTTTTCAGTTAGTTGAAAAGAATTCGTTGACTTTTATTTAATGATAAACTTATTTAATTCTCATAAACTTGTATATAAAAGTAAATACGTTATATGAAAGGATTTTTTATGTCTTAATTTTAAAAGAATAAAAATAATTCTTTTATTTGTGACTTTTTTGTTTTCTATAAAGAACAATGTGTATTTCAGCTAATGGGAAACTTTTAAAAAATTTTATGAACTTTTATGCAAAAATAAATATGTTTATATAAAAGTAAATACGGTTGTATAAAAATAAATATAGTTGTATAAAAGTAAAATGTTTATATCAAAATAAACTTTTAAAATAATTTTCTTTTTGAATTTTTAAAGAAAAACATTTCGTTTGCTTATAACTTTTTCGGTACGTTGAAAAGAATTCGCTGGCTTTTATTTAATGGTAAACTTCTTTAATTCTCATATATTTTAAGTAAAAAGTATTTTGTTTATTTATGACTTTTCTCTTTTCTATAAAAAAAATGGTGGATTTTATTCAACGGTAAACTTTTAAAATTTTTCATAAACTTTGATACAAAGATAAATACCTTTCTATATAAATTAATATGTAATACAAAATTAAAAGCGTTTATGTAAAAATAAATACATTATATAAAAGAAAAATGTTTATATAAACATAAATACGGTAGTATAAAAGTAAACTGTATCAAAATAAACTTTAAAAATATTTTTCCATTTGAATTTTTAAAGAAAGAGAATCTGTTAGTTTATGACTTTTTCGGTTATTTGAAAAGAATTCGTTGACTTTTGTTTAAGCGTAATTTTTCTTAATTCTCATAAAATTTTATGTAGTACTATCTAAAAACTTTAAATGTAAATACCATACATAACAGAATTTTTTTATTATTAAGGGAAAAAATTGTTATTTATGACTTTTTCTGTTTTCTATAAAGAGCTAGGTGAATTTTAATTCACTGGTAAACATTTAAAATTTCACGTGAACTTTATTACAAAAATAAATACGCTTATACAAAAGTAATTGCGTAACACAAAATTAAAAGTGTTTATATAAAAATAAATAAATTATATAAAAGAAAAATACTTTTATAAACATAAATACGATTGTATAAAGATAAAAAGTTTTTATAATAATACACTGCTTTAAACGTTTTTATTCTTGAATTTTAAAGAAAAACATTTCGTTTGTTCATGACTTTTTCGATTATTTGAAAAAAAAATTGTTGAATTTTATTTAATGATAAATTTTTTAATTCTCGTGAACATTTGTATAAAAGTAAATTAGTTACACAGATTTTATTTTAATGAAGAAGTTTTAATTTTATTATGTACTATTTTTCTGTGCATTCATTTAAAAAAAAAACTTAACTGTATGAACCATGCGTTTGAACCAAGTTAACCCTTTACAAAAATTGAAATCTATCAGATAATGTCTATTATTGTCAATAAATAGAGCTGAATTTATAATAAATTCTTTGTTTGTATTTTTATACGTTACGGAAATTTATAAAATTTTCTCTGAAAGGAATGAATTACATTCTAATATTTATAATTAGCTGACCCGCGCGGCGTTGCTCGACCTGTGATATTATTCTTAAATGAACCTTAAATGTGTATTATTTTATATCTCTAACTCCATTGTGTCTGAAATATGTGTCCGCTGACTGTGTGAAAAATCGGTAAAAAAAGAAAAAAAAAACCCTGATATTTAGCTGTATAAAGAACTGAATTTTCTCGAAAGTGATAATGCATCTTTGAAGAGAAGAATGTCTCAGCTTTACATATGTATTTTTTGATAATCGGTACCTGCAAAATTGCGTCCTAGGGAAGCGATGCCATATGGGAGAAAAAGAGAACTACAAAAACGACCCATTTTGATTTTTCTTTTCAAAGGGTTAACATTAGTGTTTTTTCAAACCAATTAAGGTTTGTAAGACAAAAAGTACGTTCTTTCAGAATATGTCTTCCGTTTTTAACTATACTAAATGGTTTGGCCGTTCGAGGTTAAAAAAGAACACCAATAACCCCACCCCCGCCCCAATAAATAAATAAATAAAAGTAAATAAATAAAATAAAATAAATATAAATAAATATAAATAAATAAATAAAAATTAAATTAAATTAATAGATAAAAATAAATAAAAAAGTAAAATAAATAAAAATAAAAATATGTTCTTCATCTTCGTTCAGCTGTGTAAAGGGTTTCTGGGCATGCGCCATGACACGCCAGCACCAGTGCTTTCGACGACTCGAAATGAAATAGATAATTTTTTTTATAAGATTGCGTTGCGATTTTTAATTATTATCTCAGCTACTAAACAAAAAATGAAAATTCTGAGTCTCAGGTGCACCAAGAGCGGCCTTGAAGTAACCTCAGAATAATTTTCAGCTTTGTACGTGCGATAGATGTCGCTAGCCATGTCAGACAGACAGAGAAAATTTATTTTACTAGTATAGGTGATCCTTATAAAACAGTAGTCATACAAATAGATAAATATTTAGAAACAAAGAATCGAATATTTTACAATTCGTGCATGATTTCTAGTTATGCTGTATTTTTAGAAAGCTAAATGAATTAAATAAATAGATAAAAGTATGCATTATATTAAACTTGATTCAAGATGTATAAGTCGTAGGCTAATTGAGAAATCCGGCTAGTTGCAAACAGCCAAGCTTATTGGATAATCATCTCCATTTTCCCAACCAGCCTGATATTTTTCAGGCTTATTGCAAAGAGTTTATGCAGCTTTAGTAAATGGATATTGGTGTATGATCATTTGTTTCTCAATCAGTCTAATATTTTTTAAGCTTATTGCAAAGAGCCTATAGAGCGTTAGGCTAATAGAAAAATAATACTTGTTTCCCAATCAGCCTGATTTATTTATTTGTTTGTTTTCAGGCTTATTCCAATGCGGCTACGCAGTTTTAGGCTAATTAGAAAATGACCGGTTGTTTGTTCAAAGCGCCCAGCCTTATTGTAATAAGTCCAAGAAAGTGACTGATTATGTATAATTTTAGTATACTAGGGGCTCTGCCCCCTACGAACTACGCTTGCCAACCCCGTTCAGACACCGCAGACTCTAGAAGCATGCTAATTTGGCCGGCTTTAAAAATATTTCGGAAAACTGAATTATAATTTAAAAAACAGTGGCGACTTCCCTATAAACGGGTTTCTATTCATTTCTCTTTGATTGGGGAATTTTAAGGACAAATCAGCTGCTATTAAAATATACAATGGCTGTTTCCGCCTCTGATTAAATAAAATCAGTTAAACATTTCAAAATAAGCTAATATAAAATGAACTAAGTAAACAGAGTCTTTGTCTCCGGTATTTTTTAACAAAGCGAAAAGAAAGTTTTTAAATAAGACACTTTAAATGTATCGTTTTTAATCTGACGTAATTTTCCCCAAACTTTTTTTTCGCTTTTTAATATTCACGTGAAAATATTTTTGTTAGAAATGATATATTATTTGCGCTGTCCTAACAAAAATAGTCGAAAAGACCATCTCAAAATATCAAATAAATGTCTCGTGCAATTTTTAAATTTAAACTGTTTTGCAATATTATTTTTTGTTCATTTTACGTAATAAGTGTAATGTGACGTAATTTATCCTATTTAAGACTTCTAACCATGTTAATGAATTTATTATTTTGCAATATTCTTTCTCTTTTAAAATTAACGTGTATAGTTTTTATGACGTAATTTTCAATGAGTTCCTGCTTTTTATGTTTTCTGTTTATAATAATCACGTGTAAATAAATTTTTAATTTGAAGCAAACATTATTGTTTGCGCTGTTTATACAATTGGCAACAGTTTAAATGAATACCATTTTCTAAAATATGTAAAAAATATCTCTCGAAATGCTGAAACTTTGAATTTAAAATAGAAATAAAACCTCAAAAAATGAGTCAAATTAAAGAAATAAATCCAGTCTGCACTAGAGGTCTGCACGGGCCGTCATTTCCAGGCCCGACGCATAGAGAAAAAAATTCGGCCCGGCCCGAAAAAAAATTTAAAAGTTCGGCCCGGGCCCGGCCCGTCCCGATAGAAAAATGTAAAGTTTGGCCCGAGTCCGATAGAATTTCTACAAAATATTGATTTTACGTCTAATTGGATAAAAATGTGCCTCGTACGAGGAGTTCTGACCAAAAATATTTATCTTAACTTTTGTTTTCATGTTTATAATATTCATTTTTATAGAAGTGCCGGAGCCTTCGATATTTATTTTTTTTTAATGAATCTCTATTTCTTGTATGTAAATGTTTCAGTTTCATTAACATTGTTAATCCATATTCCATCTATAGAAGTGTTAAAAATCTGAAAAATGCTATACAGTAAAATCTTCTAAGACGGAATTGCATGGAATAGAAAAAAAAAATGCGTTAAGGACAAGTTCCCGTCCTAGCAAGTGTAAATGTATTATATATTCTTTTCTTACTTATTAGTATATTAATTTTGCATGGATCAACACGTTTTTCAGTTTAAAACGCAGTTCCATCATAGGCAGGTTCCTTTTCACACACTTTACTATATTTTAATTTAGTTATATTTTAATATGCGTAGAAATCTACTATTTTTAAAAATAATAAATTTTAATGTTTAAGTGTAGAATAATGGTAATTCAAAAATGTATGCATTTTTTGCAAAAATTTTTGGGCCAGGCCTAATTTAACTGCCTTTAAATGGACCAGACCACGCTGAGACAATGATTTTCATACGGGCTGGCTCAAAACTAGGACTGAAAATTTTGGGCTGTGAAGACTAGGAATGAAACCAGGCCCGGTTCTATACTGAAAAATTAAGTTAGGCCCGGCCCGGCTCGAGTCTTCAGAAAAAAAGTATGGCCCGGGCTCGGGCCGGCCCGTGCAGATCTCTAGTCTGCACACCCGGAAATTCTAATGCATAATATCATCTAAAAATGATTAAATTCCCATGTATACTTTTTGCTCCTATAAAACTTTTTAATGGAACGATTTTGTCCAACTTTAGCATTAAATATCTCTTAAAATAATTCTTCGATTTGAAAACTGTCTGCATCAGCGTGTTTATCAAACATTTCTCTATAATACCACCGATTTTCATATATTTGTATGCAATAGTTTTCTTAATATTAACGAAGAAAGACTTCCGGTCACAAAAAATTCAAAACCGGCGGCGGCGGTGGCAGCGTTAGTTACTTTTTTTTAGAATAGAGAGGTAAAACAGGGGGGGTGGGGGACATTTAAAAAATGCCTCAGCTGAAGATTTCATTGATAGCACTTTTCATTTATGAGGGGCTCACAACCATAGTAGACCAAATCCGTTTTGAAAAAAAAAATCAGATAGGTCATGTAAAAGGTGCAGTAAACTGTATTTCATCTACTGCCATAGTGCACCAAGTCTGTGGTTCACTTACTTTATCATAGATTGCATCTGTGTCCAGAGTTGGTGAAGTAATACAAAAAGCCTTCACAACCATACTGAATCGAGTCCATTCATTAGTGTACTTCTCTCTAAATCTTGCCTCATTGCTATCAAAAGCGTTGTATTTTAAAAAGTAGCGATTTCAAAACTTCTGATGAAAAATGAACGTTCTTGAATCATCAGATGGATAAACTATGAATAGAAAGTAGTCCTGTTTTTGATTACCAGGCCCCCTCCTCTCGGTAAACAAAAGGTAAACATACCGACAGCGTTTTTCTTAAAAAAGTCATTACAAGGATTAAAAAAAAAACTCTGATCACATAGTTTGATCTTCGGCCTAGAGAGAAATGTATGACAAAGAATATGAACCCCGTAAAAGAGAAATACTATTACAAAGTCTTCAGCATAAAGTTTAATTTGCACTTCAAGCCGCCAAGTACAGATACATGCAAATTATGTGATGGCATATCCATCAAGATTTCGACAGAAAATGATGAAAACACTAGAAAAAGTCTTGAAACCGAACGAGAGCTCAACTTGCTTAAAGCTAAACAAGCTAGAGAGAAAATAAAAACTGATAAAATGAAAGCCTCAGATATAACTTACTGCTGTACATTCTACTTGCAAAAAGCACTTCCCTTTCCTAAGCTTTAAACATACATAGCTTATTATAAACGCAATCTATATGTTTATAACTTGAGGTGCATTCCTTTAATAATGATGTGGGATACACGTACGCCTGGTAATGAAAATGAGGGAGGAAGAGGTCCTCAAGACCTTTCTAGCATTGTTGCAAGACACCTGAGAGAGAAAGCCTCTAAACATAAGAAAATTATTCTGTATTCTGATGCCTGTTGTGACCAAAATAGAAACATCAAAATGTCTCTTACGCTGTTGAAACAAATTAATAGTACAAACATAACAGCAGAGTCAATTGACAACAAATTTATGCTGTCCGGCACTCTTTCCTTCCGAATGACGCAGAATTTGGTCTGATTGAAGCAGCAAGTCGCAAGCAACAACACATCTACGTTCCTCGAGACTGGAAGGATGAATGCAAAGAGGAAATGTCCAAAATTTGATGTCATTGCAGTTAAGAATTCCGACTAGCTTTGGATTTAAATATCACAAACAGAAAGAAGGATACCAAGAGAGCTTGTTTTAGTTGGATGGCTATTAGATGGCGGCGAGTTGTGAGAGGTTCCCCCTTCATGTTACTGATCAAAGCAACCCTCAATGAGGATCAACCTTTTCGCAAAATACATTAGGAAAAACGGTCTCGTGGGCGCAAGATATTTTCTTTATTAAATGTTAGTCAAGATGTATTGTACGCGGGCAGTAGAAAAATCACTTTGGCCAAAAAGAAAGATATGGTGGATCTTCTGCTATACATTCCGCAAATTCATCACGTATACTTCAAGAATCTTGCAGTAGAGGTCAATACCAAGCTCCAAGCTACTTCCCCTGGAGTACATCATGATGACGATGATGATGATGATGATGATAGTATTGTCTACAGTGAATCATTTGTGATAACTGGTAATATGTTTCACTCTTTGTGTTTAATTTAGAGTGAAAAATAGAATAAGAAAATACAAATCAAAATCAAGAGTTTTTGTAATCATAAGAAACAAGTCTTTATTTACACATGGAATTTTAACAACTATACTGGACCAAGTCCTCATATTTTTAAAAAACGCATAAATTTATAATAGAAATATTAATTTATCATTTGTAAAAGTAGGGTACTATAAAAATGGTACCTTACATTGAATATTGACATAGATAATCCTTATAAACAACTTACCTGAATTAATTATTTATAAAAAAAAAAAAACTTTAAAGCGTTATTATTCACAATACAGATAAATGGACTTGGTCTACTATGGTTGTGAGCCCCTCATATATTTTTTATAATAATTTTCATTCAACAACCCATCTTCTCCACGTAATGTTGAGAAAAAACTAAAAATTTGGATCATCTGCAGATTCTATTATTGCAGAGATTTTCTTTTACATTTTTTATAATAATTTTCATTAGCAACTTGTATTTTCTGCGTAATTCTGGAAAACATTAAAAATTTGCTTCATCTGCAGATTTCATTACTACAGAAATTTTCATACACATTTTTTGCAATAATTTTTGTTCAGCATCTCATCTTCTCCATGTTATGCTGGAAAACATTAAAAATCTGCTTCATCTGCAGATTATATTTATACTTCTGCATAAGGTGTTTGCAAAAAATATTAATGCCCTTGAAATAAAAAGGAAGTATTCACTAATTTTAGATTCTCAGTCGCTTTAACGAAACCAGTCAATAAGGCAGTTTTCTTAGACACACAAAAAGAAAAAAAAAAAGAATTTCAAGTTCCTGCTGCTATTTTTTATACGAAAACTGTGCATAATCCATCACTTTTCTTGACTTTTTACAGTAAGCCTGAAAAAAAAAATTAGTCTCGTTGAGAAACAAATGGTCGTTCTTCAAACAGCTTAACGCCGATAGACAAAATACAAAGTCTAAAAAATATCATGCTAGTTGGAAAAAGTGAGATGATTCTCTAATTAGATGGCTCTTTGCAAATAGCTGGAATTTTCACTTAGCCAGCGAGATACATAAATAAAGGAAATTTCCCTATCCGACACATCCCTCTGGAAGATTTGTTTTCTTATAGTTTTGCGGAGAAGAATAATACCTATTCTCCCTAGTGTGAAAGTAAAAGATCTATACTCAACACTGAAACGGAAACTGATACTGTTTAAGAACTCTTATATCCGAAATTTCAACTAATTATTTAATTTGTCAAAAATTTATCTGACATGTAAGCGTCAGGGACGTAACTCCAGCGGTGGGGGGGGGGGGGGGGTGCAACACCCCCCCCCCCAACACACACACACACACTTCGGTAAACTCATATACATTCGGTAATTTCACCTTCGTTCAAAAACTGCCTCATTTGGCTCTGATTTTTTTCCTTTTTTTTAAGAATTTTTAAAAACATATTACAAAACAGAAAACAATGTCAAAACATATTTAAAATTACTAAATATTTTCTAATTAGAAACTTCCTTTCTCTTTGCATTATGTAATTTTTTTTTCGCTCGGAGTCGATTGCAATTTCACTTTTTAGCTATTCCGTGGGTGTAAGAAAGGGAGGGAGGGGGGGGGGCGGTGTCCATGATATAGTATCCCTTAGAAGATTAAATATACCTTCTTCCTATTTCTATGCAGTATCCCTGTAGAGAATATCTTCGCTTCATTCCTTAGAGGAGGAATTCATTCAAGAAAGGAATCTGGAGAAAAAGGCCTTGAGGTTAAATGCGTACACTCCTTGACCAATACAAGTCAAATTAGAAGGCCAGACTTCTTGTTCCTTAAAATTCATTTTGCTGGATTCTGAAAGCTATGGGGGGTGGATATTTCGCGGTTTTTTCGGGGGACAGGATGTCGCCAGATGTTTACTGTTGTATTATCTGTTTTTCAAAGCAAAAAATAAGAGAGAACCGGGAATTTTTTCTTATCAAAGAAAATTAAAACGGTGTAATAAAATTACATCAGCTACTAAGGATGTACCGAATAGTGATTTCGACCGAATAACGAATATTCGGCCTACAGGCGAGCAGGATACCGAATATTCGCTAGCCGAGTAGTAACTATTCGGCCAAATACCAAATATTCGGCTGGTCGAATATTTTAAAATTTTATTTATTAAAAAAGTTTCCTATTTCATGGCTACTTCTGGTGAATTAAACCAAGTGAATAATTTTTTTTTTATTCTAAAATAAACAACTTAGTAAAAATAACTTTTCTACCGAATATTCGACCTACAGGCGAACCGAATACTGAATATTCGGCCAGCCGAGTAGTAACTATTCGGCCAAATACAAAGTACTCGGCTGGTCGAATACTTTTATATTTCAAAGATTAAAGGCATTAAAATGTTAAATTTTAAAATAATTTTACATAATATTTAATGCAGAAACTTACATATTGATAAACAAGAACTTTTTACAAGTAAACTTCATACATGAAAAAAATCTGCTTTGAGGTATTTAAGAAGAGAATTTTAAAATTTTATTAATTAAAAAAGTTTGATATTTCATAGCTTCTTCTGATGAATTAAACCAAGTGAATATATTTTTTTTAATTCTAAAACAAACAACTCAGCGAAAATAACTTTTCTACTGTCTTTGATTTAGCAAGGAAGTTTTTAAATGCATTTTAGATCAGGGTTTCGAATGGGCGATTATTTTCAGAGATTGTAAACATACACATTGTTTCTTAAAAAATTGTAACAAACTTTCAGCAGAGATAATGTGGTCAAGACAAAAAAAATTTGAACAAGAAACAACACCTCATTCCATTTATTCCATCAAAATTACAATACATTCAGACAAAAATTCTGGGTGTGCAACTACAAGCCGAGACTGAATTTTCGTTCACAACTTTAGCAGTAAATGAAGATATTTTAGCAAGATTTGTTTCATATTAATTTAGTTTGTATTAAATGTGATGATATCATTGAAAATGACTGAATTTTGACCAGTGACACAGTATAAATACTGAAAATTGCATTCTGAATAAAGGAATGTCTACCTCATAGTTGTTTAAATATGAAAAGTGGCAATTTCCATCACTTCTCATCATGATATTATATTTCCCAGAAATCAAAGCAAGCTTGTTAAAAATATAACTATGATATCTTCGTTAGGGTTAACAAATGAAAATCCAAGTTTGACCTCGAATGAGATGAGATACACTTTATTTATAACGGAATAAGTGGATTGCGATTATGGTTTTCTGAGCAAAAATTGTCTTTCTTGATGTGTATTATCCACCCTGAAAGTTTTTCTGTTTTGATTAAAAGCGCCCTTTTTTTGTGAAAAAGCAAGAAAAAGATTACTTACTTGAAAAGGTTCAAGAACTTGCATTTTTATATTGTTAATTCCTATGAAAATCCCCATTAATGGTTAATTTTCTTAATACTTTACAAAAAGCAAATAACGTAAAAACATTCTCTTTTACTTAAATATGATTCTGTTTCTAATTATTATGAATATCTTTATAATTTGACAGTTACAAGTAGAAATTGTGTAAGATTTTAAAAAAGTTTTTTAAAGTTTTTTTAATTATTCGGTTTGGCCAAATATCTTGATATTCGGCCTAACCGAATATTCGGTAACATGGCCGTAAAGGCCGAATATAGAATAGATACCGAATATTCGGTACATCCCTATTCGCTACTATATATAATGGTATATTGTATCTTCGAAAAATTAAAAGTTTCTCTTTCTTGAAAAAATTATTTTAAAAAAAATGCGGAAAAAAATCCTTAAGGGTGTTTTCAAGTCAAAAGAGCTACTTTCTGAGACATTTCTGAATTAATTTTTGTTCGGAAATCGGCTGGTGTTATTCAGAAACTATGTAGTCGAAAGACGTTTTCCATTTTTTGGTAAACGCAAAAGATTTTTCAGAAAATATTGTCAAAGTTGGCGTTTTGAACCGAATTCCAGACACGGCAGCTCGAGAAAGGCAAAAAACTTGTCGTCATGTGACTACAATCGCTTATAACGCGATAAGTAATTTTATCAAAAAATGTAAAACTAGTTTCCATTGTATTCTGCTTCAACAGTCAGGCTGCCAATATGCTTAAAAATGAGACAGAAAATGTGTCAGAAAATTTTGCGTTGTTCAGCAGGAAGTTCGAAAACCGTTTTAAAGAAAAATAATAATAATATAGAGAACTATAAAATATTGGATCTTTTCCTTTGTAACCTAATATAAACCGACGATATGTTTTAAGATCTGAAATCCGTTTATAGGGAGATCGCCACTGTTTTTAAAATTATAATTCAATCTTTCGAAATCTTTTTAAAGCCGATCAAATTAGCGTGCATTTAGAGTCTGCGGTGTCTGGACGGGGGTTGGCGAGCGTAGCTCGTAAGGGGCAGAGCCCCCTAGTATGTAAAAAATATCTCTCGAAATGCTGAAAATTTGAATTTAAAATAGAAACAAAACCTCAAAAAATGAGTCAAATTGAAAAACTAAATGCACTCTGCACACCGGGAAATTCTGATGCATAAAATGATCTAAAAATGATTTTTAATTCCTATGTAAAGTTTTTGCTGTTATAAAACTTTTTTAATGAAACGATTTTGTCCAAATTTGGCATTAAATATCTCTTTAAATAATTCTTCGATTTGAAAACTGCCTGCATCAGCGTGTTTATCAAACATTTCTCTATAATACTGCCGATTTTCATATTTTTGTATGCAACAGTTTTTTTAATATTAACGAAGAAAGGCCATGCTTAAGCATTCAAATTGGATGACGATCTGCCGGGAATATCTACACAGATTTTCATTGGTCCATTTCCAAATCAAAACTTTTTTTTATATATCCTTCTATATATAAGAAGATCGACATCCAATGTGAATGCTTAAGCATGGCCTTTCTTCGTTAATATTAAAAAAACTGTTGCATACAAAAATATAAAAATCGCGAGTATTATAGAGAAATGTTTGATAAACACGCTGATGCAGACAGTTTTCAAATCTAAGAATTATTTAAAGATATATTTAATGCCAAAGTTGGACGAAATCGTTCCATTAAAAAAGTTTTATAGGAGCAAAAACTGTACATAGGAATTTAATCATTTTTAGATCATTTTATGCGTCAGAATTTCCCGGTGTGCAGATTGCATTTAGTTTTTTAATTTGACTCATTTTTTGAGATTTTATTTCTATTTTAAATTCAAATTTTCAGCATTTCGAGAGATATTTTTTAGATATTTTAGAAAATTGTATTAATTTAAACTGTTGCCAACTGCATAAACAGCGCAAACAATAATGTTTGCTTCAAATTAAAAATTTATTTTACACGTGACTATTATAAACAGAAAATATAAAAAGCAGGAACTCATTGAAAATTACGTCATAAAAACTATAATTACACGTGAATTTAAAAGAGAAAGAATATTGTAAAATAATAAATTCATTAACATGCGTTAAAAGTCTTAAATAGGAGAATTTACGTCACATTACACTTATTACGTAAAATAAACAAAAAATAATATTGCAAAACAGTTTAAATTTAAAAATTGCGCGAGACATTTATTTGATATTTTAAGATGATCATAATATTTCATTTCTAACAAAAGTATTTTTACGTGACTATTAAAAAGAGAAAGAAAAGTTTGGTGAAAATTACGTCAGATTATAATTGTCAGATTCAAATTATAATTCAATCTTCCGAAACCTTTTTAAAGCCGATCAAATTAGCGTGCTGTTAGAGTCTGCGGTGTACAAACGGGGGTTGACGAGCGTAGCTCGTAGGGGGCAGAGCCCCCTAGTATTGTAAAATAATAAATTCATAAACATGCGTTAGAAGTCTTAAATAGGAGAATTTACGTCACATTACACTTATTATATAAAATGAACAAAAAATAATATTGCAAAACTGTTTAAATTTAAAAATTGCTCCAGACATTTATTTGATATTTTAAGATGATCATAATATTTCATTTCTAACAAAAGTATTTTTACGTGAATATTAAAAAGAAAAAGAAAAGTTTGGTGAAAATTACGTCAGATTATAATTCTCAGATTCAAAATATAATCCAATCTTCCGAAATCTTTTTAAAGCCGATTAAATTATCGTGCTGTTAGAGTCTGCGGTGTCTGAACGGGGGTTGACGAGCGTAGCTCGTAGGGGGCAGAGCACCCTAGTAGAAGGATAAAATAATTTTCCACACCGTCTACCCTCTCTCCCCTTCCTCTTCTCCATCGAAAAAAAAATCTTTTTGTGTTCAACACTCTTTTTTTTTATTATTGCAAATTAAAATAACAATATTTAATTTTTTTTATACTTATGCTCAATTGCTCAACATGATATTTGACTATTTCAATTCTGATAACTTTCTATGTTACGAGTTCCAGCTTAAAAATTCATCAGAGAAAATATCCTACAAATAAAGTGCAGCTTTGATTAGCCACATTTTGTGGTTTTTGAAAACTATTTAAAGCTGTTCTGAAATCGTAACTAGCACCTTTTTTTTACACTTTCATGAAAAAATTTTCATTTTTAAATGCACGAAATTTGCAGATATTCTTTCTTATTCGTAAACGAATAGCGTTTCTCTTTTTTCCTATAAAGGTAACTGGTCTTTCAGAAAATGGTGCCAAAGTTGACGTTAGGAACAGATTTTTTAAAAACGTGACAATCGGCAAAAGATCATTATGAGGTAGCAATTGATTATAACTTAATATGTAATACATTTATCAGAAAATTTAAAAATGCTATTAGATTTCAAAGCACTTCATGCCTCATGCCTGCTGATTACATGCTTCTGGATAAAAAAAAAAAAAGTCTACTTTAATGAGTCAGTAATAAATAATTTTGCAAAACACAAATTAGACCTGACCAGGCCTAATTAATGTTTTCTTTACCGAGCCAGGACTGGTTTTATTCTCTCAAGTCTTCACGGGCCAAAATTTTCAGTCTCGGTTTTCACCCAATCCGTATGAAAATCATTGTCTCAACGTGGCCTGGTAGCAAAATACAGCTAAATTAAAATATAGAAAAACATGTGAAAAAGAACCTGCCTATGACGGAATCCTGTTTTAAACTGAAAAATGTGTTGATCCATGCAAAATTAATATAATAATATGTGAGAAAAGAATATATAAGACATTTACACCTATTAAAAAGGGAATTTGTCTATAATGCATTTTTTTTTTTTTTTTTACTTTACTGTGCGATTCCGTCTTAGAAGATTTTACTGTATAGCATTTTTTGATTTTTAAGTCTCCAATACATGGAATATGGATTAACAAAATTAATGATAATCGAAACATTTGCATATAACAAATAGAGATTTATTTAAAAAATATAAATATCGCAGCCTACGGCATTTCTATAAAAATCCTTCTATATATAAAAAAAAGTTTTGATTTGGAAATGGACCAATGAACATCTGCGTAGATATTCCGGGTAGATCCACATCCAATTTGAATGCTTAAGCATGGCCTTTCATCGTTAATATTAAAAAAACTGTTGCATACAAAAATATGAAAATCGGTAGTATTATAGAGAAATGTTTGATAAACACGCTGATGCAGACAGTTTTCAAATCGAAGAATTATTTTAAGAGATATTTAATGCTAAAGTTGGACAAAATCGTTCCCTTAAAAAAGTTTTATTGGAGCAAAAACTATACATGAGAATTTAATCATTTTTAGATCATTTTATGCGTTATAAGTTCCCGGTGTGCAGATTGTATTTATTTTTCTTATTTGACTCATTTTTTGAGGTTTTATTTCAATTTTAAATTCAAATTTTCAGCATTTCGAGAGATATTTTTTACAAATTTTAGAAAATGTTATTAATTTAAACTGTTGCCAGTTGCATAAACAGCGCAAACAATAATGTTTACTTCAAATTAAAAATTTATTTACACGTGACTATTACAAACAGAAAAAAAACTTTAAAATTAGAATTAAATGATTACATGTTAAAAGCAGGAAAATTACGTCATAAGAACCATAGGCAAAGGTGTCATATACCAATTTGACGCAATTTTTTTCCGACGCCAATTTGGCGAAAACATCAATAGCATAAACAACAACATCCGGGTTACCATATCAAGCAAAATAACGACACTTTAGCACCAGTTAAGTAACCGTTGCGTATATGAAATTGGCGTCAGAAAAAAATTGCGCCAATGACATCTGTGCCGAACCATATTTACACTTGAATTTAAAAAGAGAAACGAAATCTTAAAATTAAAAAAAAATCATTATTATGCGTTAAAACTTGTAATTTGAAGAAATTACGTCATATTTAAAATGGCAAAAAAAAAAAAAAAATAGCAAAACAATTTAAATTGAAAAATATATTTTCGCGAGATATTTTGAGATAATCTTTTCAACTATAATCGTGAATTCGAAGACAGCGCAAATAATATTTCCTTCTATTTTCACGTGAATATTAATAAGAGAAATAAAACTTTTGTGTAAATTACGTCAGATTTGAAACGATACATTTAAAATGAATTATTTAAAAGAACTATCTTATAGCACTGTTAAAAAATACCGGGAGACAATGACACTGTTTACTTAATTCATTTTACATTAGCTTATTTCAAATGTTTAACGTTACTTCTTAGTTATCCCGTCGACCAAATTACTGTCGCCAAATTGTAAGATTAAATGCCAATAATGGTTGCCATTAATTAATTAATTGCAAGATTAAATGCCAATAATGGTCAATAAAACCATTATTTCGACGTTTTATTTGTATTTTTATTAATATTTTACTAATTTATTTGTTCTTTCGTTATTTAAAATAAAAATTATGCCAATGTGTATAATTTGGAGAGTGGTTTGGCGATTTATATAAATTGGCGAAATTGGTCGACGGGATAACTAAGAAGTACCAGTTAACTATTTTTTTTAATTAAATACGAAAAAAGCCATTGTATCTCTTAACAGCAGCAGATTTGGCCTTAAAAATCCCCAATCCAAGGAAAACGAATGGAAACCCGTTTACAGAGAGATCGCTACTGTTTTATTTATTTATTTTTTTTTAATTCAATATTTTTAAAGCCGATCAAATTAGCGTGCTTTTTGGATTTTGGTGTGCCTGAACGGGGGTTGGCGAGCGTAGCTCGTAGGGGGCAGAACCCCCTAGTATACAAAAAAAAAAAAAAAAAAGAAAGAAAGAAAGAAAGAAAGAAAAAAAGGCTAGGATTAAGTATTTTTGATCAGAATTCCTCGTACAGACAAATTTTTAACCAAATCGATGTAAAAATCAATGTTTTGTAAAATTTCACTCGGGTCGTGCCAGGTTCGGGTCAAGATTTTCATTTTTTTCCGGACTAGGATGGTCTCAGGCTGAACTTTTAGCTGCTATAACGCCGGGCCAGGCCAATAATTTTTTTCGACAGGCCTTGCCGAGTTCAGACCTACCTTTTATAATGGGCCGGGTCGAATTTTTTTCTATGGGTCGGCCTGGCCCGGGCCTGAAAATTTCTACCCGTACAGACTTCTAACTTAAAATTTAAAAAGTATTGCGAATTTCAAACTTTGAGTTATAAATAAAAGAAAAAAATTATTTTTTTAATATTTTCTATTGAATTTATTTTTATTGTAATAATAAATAATCAATCTAAATCTGCCTTTTTACACCTCACCCCAAATTATTGCTTTTACCTTTGCCCCCTGCCCCCTCACTGGAGTATCGAGCACGAAAAGCTTAAACCTTAAGTGATGAGGTGATTTTTTTTTTAATAACGTGGTCAGGTGGTGTGTATGCAACCCCAAAATTTGATTTCTTGTCTTGTGCACTCCACAAAATGTAGCGAATTAAAATAAGAAAATCTGCTGTGAATTTTGTATTATTTACTTGAATAAAAACAACTGAAAAAGTACTGTAAGTGTATGTGTACATACATATACATATAAATACACGTATCTAAATACCACAAAAAAAATTTCTTCATAATTGAAATTTCTCTGGGGTGAAAAATACCTCAGCTGATCAGTTAAGGGTTAAAGTCTTTAAAATTACTTTTTTCCTCTGCTTTATTCGTAATTGTACAATACGATAAATAAATCAGCAGTTATCTATTTCACTCCCTCCATTCATAATTTGTACTACCCTCGCTCCCCCCAGTTTGTAAAATTTTAAATGGTTGAAATTATCCAGTTTTTTGTTAAAATTTTTTGGTCTTTTTATTTATATATTGCTGAAATAATAAATAAATGTCTACCCCCCCCCCCCACCCCCTCGCCCAAAAGAAAATAATGCGAAAAAATACAAAATACAAATAAATACAAAAAAAAAATACAAAATTTACTATGAACATTCGGTAAATTCGATCTCCACCCCCCCACCCCACCCCCAAACGAAATGCTCTAGCTACGCCACTGGTAAGCGTTTGAGATTTATCATATTGTGTATCATCATTTGATCAAATCTGTTCTCATTTGTTCAATTTGTTCATAAGAAATCACTCCATAAATTAATTCACTGCAGAGAAAACAGCAATTACAGAAAAAGCACGTGTTTAGGGCACGTGTGTAACGTAACTTTACTTTCTCTCTCTCCCTCTTTCCATTTTCTTTTTTTTTTTTTTTTTTTTTTTTTTTTTTGGTGTGTGTGTGTGTAGCATCAAAGAAGGTCATGGAAACTCGCAGATTCAGAAAGAGGCAAGATTTTAGAACAGGTGTGCCTATAGTTCGCTGCCAAGGCCGCGGTTTACTTTTCGGGGGGGGGGGGGGGAGCCTACTTCTCCGTTAATGTCATTTTTTTAACATATGCACAAACAGGGCTAAAAATTGTCAACTAATTCTTAGTTCCTTTCCTCTTAATGTTTAAGTATTATTATCTCGAAGAATAAATTTATTTCTTTTAAAATCATGAGACAAAGAGAAATTAATTAAATTGGAAAATTAAGGGAGAGGCTATTGCTCCCCACTTCTTATCATCCCCTTTACGAGCTCCCATGAAGAAAGGTCCATGATATATTTAAAAATGCAAATTATTCTGTGGGATTTTATTTTTAATAACTGTTACTCATGACATCAATAGCAATGAGTGCCCTCACGACCTTCTTTGGTTCCGCCCTTGAGCATCAAAAGTTTAAATAGACTGGTTTGTGTTAAAATTAATTTGTAATTAAACAAAGCATTTTAGTATATAACTATGTGTGCATAAATAGTGTATCCTCATCTCATTAAATCTGTTCTCATTTGTACTTATATAACTAAACATAACCATCTAAGCATAATTAAACTACATAACTAAAATTATATAATTAAATATAACTATCTAAAAATAATTAAACTACACAGCTAAAATTTGAAAGAATTTCTACACCTTTTGATTTACGTATTTATTTATTTTCGAAATTTACATTAATCATTTTGTTTCTCTCCGCTAGATAGCAGTACTGTAACCCCGTGGAGAACAAGGCGAATACGTGATTCAAATTTCAATGTTGAATTTAATTAATGCATTCCTATTTAAAATGCATGTAAAAATTTCAAATGACTTAAAATTAAAAAGTAAAAGAAATGACCGCTTAAAATTACAAACGTACATTTGTATAATTTTACGGTGCATAATTTCCTCCATTTTTCTGAATCTAGCATTAACGGTGAAAACGATGGGATTTTAATTCGATGATTAATTTTGCTCGCTACAAATTTCAAAGAAAATCGTTGTTGGGTTGAGTTGGGTTGGGTTGGGTTGATTTTTGACGGCCGATTATCAACACGAGGGATATAGGCCCAAGGGGGAGTGCCCTCCGTGGGGGTCTTTCTAAGGGAACCTAACCCGTATTTACGCTTGGAAATCCAAGGTTTCGAAGAAAACCACGAAAACATCTAAACGATTAGGCCGACGGGCGCGATTGGGTTCGAACCCAGCACCTCCCGTCTACAAGCTTCGAGAGCAGAACCTCTCAGCCACTGGTTTGGCAAAATCGTTGTTGGAGGGAGACCATGGAGGAATGAAGACTAAAGGAGGCGACATAAATGACGTCACTTGAAGCTGTCCCTACCCCCCTGCTTCCGCCATACTTGACCGCGGTGACCTGCGCTGTGAACCAGTTCTTCTCGCTGCGCAAATCAACTACGGAAAAGTCGAATATGGCGGACGCTGGAAAGGGGGGAAAGAACCCGTCTTTTAGCTTCCACACTCTCCACGAGGCTAGATTGATATGTCGTCTCCTTTTAATATTTATATCTCCATGAAGGAGACTGATATAAGTCTGATGGACTTCTCGATGCTTGCGCTTTTTACAGCTATTCCGGGTTATGAATTCAAACAGTGGACAACCGGACGGCGGTAAACCCTTTCCTTGCTTAGGAAACCATCTTCTCTCAGAAGATTTCTCCCTAAAGACTAATTCCTAAAATGTCTTTCACCTCATCGACGATATGGGCATGCTTTCCAAAAGAAGAAAAAAACTGAATTCAAACTGGCTACTCTGTCACAAGTTCCCTGCTACCAGGTCAGAGCAGCGCCGAGACATTTGGGGAAAGCTAGAGCCTCTTCCTCCCTCGGAAGGAATTTGATTTATTTCGAAGCGAAAAACCATTGTGCAATTTAAAGTGAACACTAACAAATGCCTTGAAATTATCTTTAGCAATTTCTGTGAGACTTTTTGAAAATCATTAATGCAATATTCTCTAACACATTTCAGAAATAATTCTAATATATGTGCTAAATTTATACAGAATGGCATTTCAGTTACTCCTGAAATAAGATAACAGAGTGAGAAGAATAAAAAATATCGAGAAATGCTGTTCTTCTCAAAATATTCATATTCTTCAAAGAATGAAAGCAATTACGTGGGGGGTCCACGTTTGAACTCGGGAGCGAAAAGGTTATTGTATGGAATAGGGGATTTGTATCTGATATTTGTATACAGATGACCAATTGTTAAGATGGGCATTGACAATTGACCGGCATGCAGAATTTTCGCTAAGAAGGGGACAATAGTATTTAGCTGGAACTTTATTAGTATTTCAAATTATATACCAACACCAACATAAAAAATGCTTTAAAAAATTCTGGAATCGGGTTTTGATTTGTTATTTGTTTAATATCATACTGTATTTTATTAATTGATTAATGCCATCTTAGAAGAATTGTAAACGTTCATAGTTATATTGTTAAATTTTAAAAAAAATCTCAAAAATGAAATTGTTTTTATTAAACGTATTTATTAATAACAGTTCCAAATTATTTTAATTATTAATTGTTTATATAAGTAATTTATCAATTACTTGTTTAAAAAACTATTACATTATAAGGTACCTGACCCCATTATGACCCACCTATGGTTTGATTGCTTTTCTCCCCATGTTAATTATTATTTTTCGTGGAAACTATTTATGCTGTTGCCTTGAGGGATTAATGTGGTAAATAAAAGAAAAGACTTTATACTTGTAAGTATACTATTAAAAATTATATAAGCTGAATTGCAAAAAGTGTAATATGGTCCATATTGGGAGAACCCCGTTCTCAATATGGTCCACTTTGGAAATTTTTAGAAAATTGCAAATTATTATATGTTATATAATATATATATATATATTTATTTATATATACATATTATATATAATAATAACTGCAATTTTTTGAAAGCCAGAAAAATCACACAAAAAATTTAAATTAAAACAAAAAAAATTTATTTTTACTAAGAAATTTATTAATTGAAGAACAGAAGTGAAACAAAATTATGGCTAATAATAAACAAGTGGGAAAGTGTGATCACAGATCGCACAAAGGGTTTCGTTTAATATTCCTTTCAAAACACTTTATCTTTTAGTCAAAATCTGTCTTTATCAAAATCTGTTAGTTCCACATTTCGCAACCAGGGTTAGTTCCACATTTCGCAACCAGGGTTAGTTCCACATTTCGCAACCAGGGTTAGTTCCACATTTCGCACTCTATTCTAAACAAACCTCTATCCGAACGAAATTCTTTTTTACAATCTATCCGTAGATATATTAGTCGAGGGGATTGGACACATAGTACCCGAGATAGGTAGGCGCCCCTCACGGTAAAAAGTGGAACTAAAATATGTAAGTCTATGGTGCATAATATGAAAGAGTGGTCAAAGTGGTGTTGGTAAAAGTTAGAAAAGTGCCCCCCAGTTGAAAAGGGTAGAAGATAAAAATTTGCTTAAAATACACAAGTTAGAGCCCGTAGAGGTAAATAACATAATATTTTTGAAAAATTTATTATTTTTTGAGTGATCGCAAGTGTTCTGCTATAAGTATGCAAAATTCCAAGTCTCCAACTTAATTAGAGCTGCGTTAGAAAAATTGCTTAAAATACGCAAGTTAGAGACCGGAGGGGTAAATACACCGCTCAAAAAAATTAGGGGAGCAAGCAAAAAAGTGAAGAGAACAGTGCAAAACAGCAATGTATGGGACTAAAATGGATAGTACACGTGTAGCAATGCGCAATACATAAAAAAAGACGCAAAAAAATTGTAAGGGATTTTTTATTTTTTTTGAAAAGATGAAAAGAACATGAAAAGATGGTTTAGGGCAATAATTTGTTTTCATGTAAATCATAAAAAAAAGTATTGTTTAGAAATGATGCAAGATTTTTAATATGGCATGTGGTCTCCTCGAACAGCTAAGACTGCTACACACCGGTTTTCCATGGACGCGATGAGGTTATCGATAAGACTTGGGGAATACTGTTCCAATGCTCAAGAATTGCAATCTCCATGTCCCGGACATTAAAAGGAGGCCTCGGTCTCGCAGCAATGCGTCATCTGAGTATGTCCCAAACATGCTCGATCGGATTTAGGTCAGGAGAGCATGCTGGTTATTCCATACGTTGTATTGTTTTAGCTTCAAGCATGTTTTTACAAGACGAACTGTATAAAGTCTGGCATTATCATGCATGGAAAAAAAGAAATCACTAATTACTGCAACATAAAATACGACATGAAGTCTCGGTATCTCGTCTGTATTACTCCGGACCGTCAAAGTGCGATTCCGAATGATATGCAGGCCCGTACGTTCACCTATGCTGATTCCAGCCAAGAGCATCACCTCGTCTGTAATGTGATCTTTCACGAACGAATGTGGGATTATTTTGAGTGCCTCTTTCTCTCCATGCCAAAACACATCAGATGTCACATCCAGACTGAATCGGGGCTCGTCTGTAAATAGAATTTCACTCCAACAACGTTGCCTCCAAACTCGATGTTCAGTTCCCCGCCTTCTTTGGGCCGCACAGTGGATTGAGGTCAACGGAATACAGTCCATTGGCTTATGTGCATAGAGACCATCCTGATGAAGCCTATTTCGGACTGTTTGGCTGGACACCCTTCGTCATTTGGCCAAGAACAGCTGTGTTTGGAGCTGAGAAGCATTGCCCGTACCGACTCGACGGGCTGTTAACAGGATATATCGGTCATCAGTTTCTGTGTTAGCACATTTTCGACCTTACACTTGTCGATGACTACCATTCCATGTGTCTTGGAATCGATTCCACAGCCTTTCATGCACACTTCTTGCGACTCCAACAGCGTCCACTACACTTCGTTGTGTTTCCCCAAATTCAACTGTCCCGATAAGACGCCAAGCCATGGATTGCGGTAAATCATGTTGTTGTGACATTTTCAAGCCACCTTTTCTCAAAACACAAGCTAAGCAATTCAATTTCATAATTGAGGCAGTGAAACAGACGTTTCTGCAAAATCCCGATTTCTGCACTTATCACCTTTTTCCACTTTTTGACGTCATAAACTTTAATTTACGTGTGAAGTTTTCTTTGTCTGTTTTCTACAGCACTTTAAATTGTGGATGTTTTATTTTACGTTACTTATCGGTGTAAATATTTGCGTAAATTCGTTAAAACCATGTGCTCCCCTAATTGTTTTGAGCAGTGTATAATACTGTTTGAAATTTTAATAATTTGCCGTGTGATCGCAAGTGTCCAGTATAAGTATACAAAATTTCAAACCACCAACTTATTTAGGGGCTGAGTTAGCAAAATAAAAAGCTTAAAATACACAAGTTACAGCTCAGAAGGTTAAATAAGAAACTTTTTCGAAATTTTATGTTTTGTCGTTTGACCGCAAGTGTTTAGCTATAATTTTGCAAAATTTCAAGTTTTCAGCTTAATTAGGGCTCAGTTAGGAAAAAAAGCTTAAAATACACAAGTTAGAGCTCAGAGGGTTAAATATAAGACTTTTTCAAAATTTTATGATTTGTCGTTTGATGTGAGGTGTTCAGCTATAAGTATGCGTAATTTCAAGTCTCCAACACATATAGTTTCTGAGAACGGGCACTGTGACGGACAGATAGACAGACAGACAGACAAAGGAGTGAGACGAATAGGGTTTCGTCAGATGAACGAAACCCTAAAAAAGACAGCTAAATTAGTAAAAAAACAAAACAAATATAATAGAAAAGTGTTCCCAATATGGCCCACCCTGGCCATAATAGGAGCCTCAGCCATTTTTTTATTTTGCCCCCCAAAAACGGATATACTAATAAGTATTGATAAAACTATTAATAGTATCTTAAAGTAGATTAACGGTGTTATTATAGTATTCATTTTTACTTCGTATTAAATGCTAACAAATTTTAATAATACGAAATACCCCTTACCTTTAAGGAATAATAACACGATTTTCTTCCGAAAATTTCACTTCCTCTGCCAGTAGCGTCGCCCACGTCATACGACTTCGCCTTTATTGTTTTTTTTTTTTTTTTTTTTTTTTTTTTTTTCACTTTCTATATCCTGAGGGTCGAACGTATACTGCCATCTATTGAATTAAAAAGAAAGTAAATAAAATATACGACGTGGGCCATATTGGGCACAGGTACCTTAGTTATTATAGGGTAAATGCAATTACATTTTTTAAATTTTCGATTACTATAATGTTATTAATTTCATTAGGACGTATAAAAATTGTAAGGATTATGAAGATAAATATGTTGTTTATTTATTTATTAGTTAGTTTAATATTATTCTTGCTCTTTAATTATAATTAATTAATAATATCTTGCTTTTTGCGAATTGTAAACTATAACCGTGCTTAAAAAAATTCAAATCTGCATCTGGACAATGATATCACCTAACGCTGTTAAAAATTATTTTTACGTATTTGTACAATGTTGTATTGTTATTATTATTATGTTTAATTAATTAATTATGTTTTTGACTGATTTTTCAAAAAATTTCTATTTTATTTTTTGGAAAAAATAAATCAAAAATTTTGAATAAAAACTTTAAGATGATGAATAATTGCTATTAATTAATTCTCAAAACAGTTAGTAATTTTAGTATAAAAATTAAATTAATATTTCATTAAATATATATTTTTTTATTTAATGTATCCTTAATTTATTAAGTTAATATCATTATCAATATACATTACAATTTTTTACTTTAAAATTAACTCAATACATAATATATTTTACGTATATTCAATTTATCATTATATTTTATAATAGATATAAACTGAAATTTATCTTTACCTTTTTATTTATTTTACTAGGGGGCTCGGCCCCCTACGAGCTACGCTCGCCAACCCCCGTCCAGACACCGCAGACTCTAAATGCACGCTAATGTGATCGGCTTTAAAAAGATTTCGAAAGGTTGAATTATAATTTAAAAAACAGTGGCGATCTCCCTATAAACGGATTTCTATTCATTTCTCTTTGATTGGGGAAATTTTAACGCCAAATCCGCTGCGGTACTACTTGATTATCCCGTCGACTAATTTCGCCAAATTATATAAATCCCCAAACCACTCGCCAAATGATACAAATTGACATAATTTTTATTTTAAATAACGAAAGAACAAATAAATTAGTACAACATTAATAAAAATACAAATAAAACGTCGAAATAAAAATAACTTGATGACGTAGACACGTGTAATAACATTTCAAAATAAGCTAATATAAAAGGAATTAAGTAAACAGAATCTTTGTCTCCCGGTATTTTTTAACAAAGCGAAAAGAAAGTTCTTTTAAATGAGACATTTTAAATTAATCGTTTTTAATCTGACGTAATTTTGACCAAACTATTCTTTCTCTTTTTAATATTCACGTAAAAATACTTGTGTTAGAAATAAAATATTATTTGCTCTTTCCTAAGAAAAATAGTTGAAAAGTATCCTCTCAAAATATCAAATAAATGTCTAGCGCAATTTCTAAATTTAAACCGTTTTGCAATATTATTTTGTGTTCGTTTTATGTAATAAGTGTAATGTGACGTAAATATAACGTAATTTCTCCTATTTAAGTTTTCTAACGCATGTTAATAAATTTATTATTTTACAAATTCCTTTCTCTCTTAAAATTCACGTGTAATTATAGTTTTTATGACGTAATTTTTAATAAGTTCCTGCTTTTTGTACATAATTATTTAATTCTAATTCGAAATGTTTTTTTCTGTTTATAATAGTCACGTGTAAATAAATTTTTAATTTATTACACGTATAAATATATATATATTTTTTTTTTAAGCAAACATTATTGTTTCCGCTGTTTATACAGTTGGCAACAGTTTAAATTAATATCACTTTCTAAAATCTGTAAAATATATCTCTCGAAATGCTGAAAATTTGAATTTAACATAGATATAAAACCTCGAAAAATGAGTCAAATTAAAAAAATAAATCAATTCTGCACACCGGGAAATTATAACGTATAAAATGAACTAAAAATTATTAAATTCCGATGTATAGTTCTTGCTACTATAAAACTTTTTTAGTGGAACGATTTTGTCCAACTTTAGCATTAAATATCTCTTAAAATAATTCTTCGATTTGAAAACTGTCTACATCAGCGTGTTTATCAAACATTTCTGTATAACACTACCGATTTTCATATTTTTGTATGCATTATTTTTCTTAATATTAACGAAGAAAGACCTCCGGTCACAAAAAATTCAAAACCGGCGCGGCGGCGGTGACAGCGGTAGTTACTTTTTTTTTAGAATAGAGAGATATTAAAAGTTACCGAAATTTAAAACTGTTAGTATAATTAATAATAAAACTAAAATAAAAATATTATTAAATTTTTTTCTGGGAAAGTATGAGTAAAAAGGTAATATTAAAAATAAATAAATAAACGACAAATACAAAAAAGCTTAGTTTAGTTAGTCAGTTAAAAATGTCAGTTAAAAATTGAAAATAAAATTAATTAAGATAATAGTTACACTATTACATAAAATTGAAAATAATCATCTTATTACAAAGAAATAGGTCCAATTTCAATAAAATTAGCTCACAAAAAGGGTCTTCAAGGGGTGAGAAGATTGTTAATAAAATGCAAACGATAACCTCTATTCTAGAAAACAGTAACTAATGCTGTCACCGCCGACGCCGGTTTTGAATTTTTTGTGAACTTCGTTAATATTAAGCAAAATATTGCAAACAAAAATATGAAAATCGGTGGTATTATAGAGAAATGTTTGATAAACACGCTCATGTAGACAGTTTTCAAATCGAAGAATTATTTTAAGAGATATTTAATGCTAAAGTTGGACACAACCGTTCCATTAAAAAATTTTATAGGAGCAAAAACTGTACGTGGGAATTTAATCATTTTTAGATCATTTTATGCGTCAGAATTTCCCAGTGTGCAGACTGTATTTAGTTTTTTAATTTGACTCATTTTTTGAGGTTTTATTTCTATTTTAAATTGAAATTTTCAGCATTTCAAGAGATATTTGTTACATATTTTAGAAAATGGTATTAATTTAAATTGTTGCTAACTGTATAAACAGCGCACAAAATAATGTTTGCTTCAAATTAAAAATTTATTTTACACGTGACTATTATAAACAGAAAATATAAAAACCAAGAACTCATTGAAAATTACGTCATAAAAACTATATTTACAAGTGAATTTTAAAAGAAAAAGAATATTGTAAAATAATAAATTCATTAACATGCATTAGAAATCTTAAATAGGAGCAATTATGTCACATTACACTTATTACGTAAAATGAACAAAAAATAATATTGGAAAAGAGTTTAAATTTAAAAATTGCGCGAGACATTTATTCCATATTTTAAGATGATCATAATATTTCATTTCTAACAATTTTCACGTGAATATTAAAAAGAGAAAGAAAAGTTTGGTGAAAATTACGTGAAATTAAAAACGATACATTTAAAGTATCTTATTTAAAAAAATTCTTTTCGCTTTGCTAAAAAATACCGGGAGACAAACACTCTGTTTATTTAATTCATTTTATATTAGTTTATTTTGAAATGTTTAACTGATCTTATTTAATCAAAGACAGAAACAGCCATTGTATCTTTTAACAGCCTTAAAATTCTTTATTTTCTTTAAATAAGATTGGCCTTAGGGAGATCACCACTGTTTTTTAACTTACTAGGGGGCTCGGCCCCCTACGAGCTACGCTCGCCAACCCCCGCCCAGACACCGCAGACTCTAAATGCACGTTAATTTGATCGGCTTTAAAAAGATTTCGAAAGATTGAATTATAATGTAAAAAGCAGTGGCGATCTCCCTATAAACGAATTTCTATTCATTTGTCTTTGATTGGGGAATTTTAACGCCAAATCCGCTGCGGTACTGCTTGATTATCTCGTCGACCAATTTCGCCAAATTATATAAATCGCCAAACCACTCGCCAAATTATACAAATTGACATAATTTTTTATTTTAAATAACAATAGAACAAATAAATTCATATAACATTAATAAAAATACAAATAAAACGTCGAATAAAAATAACTTGATGACGTAGATACGTGTAACAACATTTCAAAATAAGCTAATATAAAAGGAATTAAGTAAACAGAGTCTTTGTCTCCTGGTATTTTTTAACAAAGCGAAAAGAAAGTTCTTTTAAATGAGACATTTTAAATTAATCGTTTTTAATCTAACGTAATTTTTACCAAGCTATTTTTTTCTCTTTTAAATATTCACGTGAAGATACTTTTGTTAGAAATGAAATATTTGCGCTTTCCTAACAAAAATAGTTGAAAAGATCCTCTCAAAATATTAAATAAATGTCTAGCGCAATTTCTAAATTTAAACCTTTTTGCAATATTATTTTGTGTTCATTTTATGTAATAACTATAATGTGACGTAAATATGACGTAATTTCTCCTACGATTTCTAACGCATGTTAATGAACTTATTATTTTACAATGGACCATATTCTCTCTTTTGGTTCGAGGCTATAAAAATTTGTCTGTTGGGAATAACATTCATAACAGCGCCATTGAAAAGCATTGTGGTTTGAAAATTTATGCTTATATTTTATTTTTATATGAAGTTTTAGACTTTTTCAGGGGCAGGTATGAGTTATACATGAATTCTTTTCTCTATTTTAAAGCAATTACATGCACATTCTTCATTTTATTTATAAAATAAAATTTTTAAATTTTAATTAATAAATATATATAGATTTTAATTAGTATGTATATATTTATCGAAAATAATTCGTACAGAATAAATCAGCAGTATTTTACGCATCCATTTATCTGTATTTATGCTGCATCAAATGACACGATACCGAAACAAACGCGCTAGCCACTATTTTTACCCCACGTGATTCCCACTGTGACGTAACGAGAATTCTGTTCATATCCTTTCTCTTTTAAAATTCACGTGTGTACTTTTTATGACATAATTTTTAATAAATTCCTGCTTTTTAAACGTAATTATTTAATTTTAATTTGAAAGTTTTTTTCCTGTTTATAATAGTCACGTGTAAATAAATTTTTAATTTGAAGCAAACATTATTGCTTGCGCTTTTTATACAGTTGGCAACAGTTTAAATTAGTACAATTTTCTGAAATCTGTAAAAAATATCTCTAGAAATGCTGCAAATTTGAATTTAAAATAGAAATAAAACCTGAAAAAATGAGTCAAAATAAAAAAATTAATGCAATCTGCACTCCGGCAAATTCTAACGCATAAAATGATGTAAAAATGATTACACTGCCATGTATAGTTTTTGCTGCTATAAAACTTTTTTAGTGGAACGATTTTATCCAACTTTAACATTAAATATCTCTTAAAATAATTCTTCGATTTGAAAACTGTCTGCATCAGCATGTTTATCAAACATTTCTGTATAAAACCACCGATTTTCATATTTTTGTATGCATTATTTTTCTTAATATTAACGAAGAAAGACCTCCGGTCACAAAAAATTCAAAACCGGCGGCGGCGGCGGTGACAGCGGTAGTTACTTTTTTTTAGAATAGAGAGATAATTCAATCTTCCGAAATATTTTTAAAGCCGATCATATTAGTGTGCTTTTAGAGTCTGCGGTGTCTGAACGGGGGTTGCCGAGCGTAGCTCGTAGGGGGTAGCGCTCCTAGTTTTTTTTTTTTTTTTTTTTTTAAGTGGTGGGTGGAGTTTTCTGAAAACAAAATATTTTTCATAGCAGGCCAAGTTACCAAATCACTATTGTTTTCCCAATGTTTATAATGGTAAAGTACCTTATGAAAACAAATTTATAAGATGCAACTTTAAGAATAATAATAATTTAAAAAATAATAAGAAATATTAAATATTTGTACATACCTCAATATATCTCATTTCTGAATTATTAAAGGAGAAGGTGCAGAGGGGTGATTTGAGGAAATATTTACATATAATAATAATATATACTTATAAGCATCTAATTGAATTATTGAAGATATTTATTATTAATCTAACTGGAAGAAGAAAAAATATAAGCAGTTTTTTAAATTATTTAATTAATGATAATTTAAAGGTTCTAAAAAAATTTATGAAAACAACCAAAAAAACATTTATGACAGTTTATAGTATATATAAAATACCTAATACTAATAATAAATAATAAAACTTAAAAAAAATCCATTCTGTTAAATAATAATAATAATAATAATAATAAAGGCAATGTCCCCTGTAAAATTATATCACATTGTTCAATCAAATAAATTTTCAGCTCGCTGTGATTTCAGTATCACGAGTTATAAAAGTTAAATTTATCGGACAGTTATATTCAGCTTTTTATAAAATTTGGAGTGAGGATGATAAAAAATTTAAACAAGTTGGAAATTGCTCGTCAAACGTGGCAAATGAGGTGCGTTCGTACTATAACTAGTTTTATAAATACTTTTTGCACCAGATATTGTACTGAATGTATATTTTAGTGCACTTCCTAAGTGCCTATCAATTTCATTCTGTTCAAAGGGCTGTAACATCATTAAAATGCACTTGAAATAATTTTTTCCCATTGGCCGTAATGTAACAGAAAACTTTTGACTGTCCCTGTAATTAAACTATACATCCGATTTTTATAAAATTGGAAATGAGTCGACAAAATGTTGCAACAATTATATATTTAAAATTTCAGATCATTCAGAAGGCTGAAATTAAAATTAACATCATTAAAATGCACGTGCAATAATTTTTTCCCGTTGGCCGTAATGTAACGGAAAACTTTTGACTGTTCCTGTAATTAAACTATACATCCGATTTTCATAAAATTTAAAATGGATCGACAAAATTTTGCAACAATTATATATTTAAAATTTCAGACCATTCGGTTGGGTAGTTTTTGCTCTGTTATATGCGGACGGACGGACAGACGGACTGAACGACGACTATAGGTGCTTCGTATTTATATAATTACGAACGCACCTAAAAAGGGCCCATATAATGGTGAAATTACAGCGTTTGGCGGGCCCACGACAATTAGAATCCGAGTTATAAGGTGGTGGGCATCGAAATAGCTAAGGGTCGAAATGGCCAGGGGCCGAAATAACCAGGGGCCGAATGGCTGGGGACCGAAATGGAGTAGAATCGAAATGTCTCGGGACCGAAATGTCGTGTACCAATTTCCATGTACGATAAGCTTCATTACATAAAATGTTTTAAACCTATTTCACTGCAATTTTGTCAGAATGCTTTCCTTATTACACACTAGATTCTTAACTAGAATCTAAGCTCATGTGAGAATGTAATTATTTTATAGGTACTCTAATATTAAAAAAAAATGGTAGTTTTTAATGAAAAATATGTATTTTTGACATCTTTTGAAATATTTCAGTTAATTTTGAGGCTACTGTAAAACTCCTAGTTCAGTGCACAGGTAACTGTAATACTAGGGTAGACCGTGGCTAGTTGGCTACAGGGGTAAGTATAGGCGCAGTCCTCATAAATCGCCTGTTTGTGGATAGATTGCGCAATCAGTCACAGAGTACCTTTCTTATTGCTTTTCACAATCCTCATTGTAGTTTTGCATTGTTACCTACGTGCAGTGGACATTTATTACGATCTTTCTATTTTTTGCATTCATAAGTAATTTTTTGTTGCTTCATTCTTTTTCTAATTTCTAATACTTATCTTAATAATTGCGATTTAACTTGTGCAGTTTTTCTTAGTGTATGATTAACTGTACCTACTCCATATCAAGCAGGACGGTCGTTCTGCCAAGCCAAGCTGAAAAACAAAATGCTAACCTCGCCAAACAAACAAACGCCAAGAATAAAACGCAAGACACCGTAACTGCTTATTATACTCAAGACAGCTTCTCCATGTTAAATCGACCAAACATGCCAGCGTAAAATTTTCCATATCAAAAGAACCAATCATCGCAGAAAAATAAAACCAAAACCAGAAGGACCTAATGGAAAAGATCTTCAATTTGAGACCAAATGCATCCTCATAAATTAATTATAAACAGAGATATAGATTTTTTAAAATAACGTCGAGATACTGAAAATGACAAATTTATTTTCTTCGTCACAACTTATGCTTCAATCGAGGTAGAGACTTAAATAATGGACATAAAAAAGTAAGGATTGCATTTTTGGACAGATATTTACTCAATCTACGTGCTTTTATAAAATTCAGCTTTAAAAACACAAATTTTCTATTCTTAATTAGCGAAAAACTGTTAATTAATTCTAAAGTTTATAAATTATGCCAAACAGCGATAAACCCGCCAAACCATTTTAGAAGTCTTTTACTATTCTTTTATATTATCCTTTTGCATTGATTTCATCGAAGAAAACTATGGCCGAGATCCAGATAGATTTTTCGCTCTTAGCGAAATGAGTTTGACCAATCAGAAGCCAGAATGTTTGAGAATTTTTGCTGTTTCTGGATCCCGACCGACCTATGTCATAAAAGTTTTGAGTCATTTTCTTAGTGCCATGGATGAAGTGCAATGTTTACAGAAATCTAGGCTGGGATCCAGATAGATTTTTCGCTGTTAGCGAAACGAGATTCACCAATCAATAGCCTGCATTGCTGCAAAAAGCGAAAAGTTCGCAAAAGTGCAAGCTTCTGATTGATGAATCTCGTTTCGGTAACAGCGAAAAATGTATCTAGATTGCGGCCAATTATGTTGAACACAATTTTGCATTTCCACATCCAGGAAGGGTATTGATGTCATAACAACAGTACAGCGCCTAGAAGATACAGTGTGGAAAACGGCTATTCCTATAATGCTTTAAAAAGTGCTAAAAACTTGTATCCCATAAATCTCCAACAATGCTCAGCGGCAATATGCTGATACGAGCGCCATCTCGTAACTCTTTTCAATATAAACACTGTGTTTTCAGAAATTATAGAATGTTAAATGTCGGAAACTATAAATAGAAGATGTTTTGGTCTGTTATAAGCTAATTTAGTTAAGGAATGGCGTGAAATAGGTTAAAGAGTCTCTTTTAGAATGACTATCATTTTAAATCACTACGATGGTGCTACGATCGACATCTTGTTATTCAGCATCGTTGTACATTTATGGGATTCAATTATTTTAGCACTATTTTGTAACCATTTTCCACACTGTATCTTCTAGGCGCAGTAACAACAGTGCATATTCGAAACTATTTAAGGCATTGATTCTGAACTCCTTTGCCATACATTTCAATATTAAAGAAGTTGTTGTTTCAATAGTTTTAGCACTTTTCTCTATTGCTCACTCTAAAACACAAATATCGAAATTTAACCAACAGCGCTCAGAAACTATAGCGCCTAGAATATATAGTGTTGAAATCGGCTAACCCTGTAATACTTAAAAAAGCGCTAAAATAATGTATCCCTTAAATGTGCAATGATACTGCTGCAATATGCAGATCGCAGCGACATCTGCAGGATATTTTCTACAACTGCAAGAAATTGATAGTCTATATAATGTAATAATAGTAATACAAAAATCCCGCAGATGTCGCTGCGACCGGCACTTGAAATTTTAGCAGTATCGTCGCACATTTAAGGGATACAAATTTTTAGAACTGTTTGGATAGCATATTTCCACACTAGGTATTCTAGGCGCTGTATCAGAAACAACACCATAACAGAGAGCCTTTATACATAAGAGTGGTGATATATGCACAGGAGGCATGCTCATTTCAAGTTTTTGTCGAAAGTACGGCAATCCGCTTTCTTGAATAGAGGATATTCAATCTACGTTATGATCACATGGTCAAGGAAAGAACGTCTAGCGTAAAGAAGGGAAGGCTCCGCCTACGTAATGTAAATCCCCGCTAGCCAATGAAACAGTTCATGGGAGAAAGCAGTAGTACACTGTTAAAAATATCGTGAAAAATTACCTCTGTTTTTAAAGGCTTTACGTTTGTATTATAACCAATGAGAACGCTTCATAGGCGTTTATATAGCGTTCTCATTGGTCAGAAAATAGAGAACCTTTAAGAACAGAGGTAATTTTTCACGATATTTTTAACAGTGTAGTTTCCTGATTTTCTTCTTATCAGTCAGAAATTCTTTGGGTAAATTACCGGTACCACGTGACTTTTTCAGCCTCGAACCCATATTTGGAATATCCTCTATTAGAAGATACGCGCATGGACGATCTCTACTAGACTAGGGAAATAATTCAACATGCATTAGCCTGACGATAATGGCATGCTCACAACGAACTTTAACTATTTGTTTTTATCACTTTTACCAATAAACATTTATTGGCCGTATGTCACTACTTCGTTATAGAGACACACTTGTTCCTAATTAGATCGCGGCCTTAATGTATCAAAATACGGAGCTTGCTTTCTGTACTATTCCTGAGCTCAGTTATAGCGGCTAGAAATATAGGCCGGGATCCAGGTACATTTTTGCAAACAGTGATAAGTTAGCAAAAATTCTGGCTTCTGATTGGTCAATCTCGTTACGATAACAGAGAAAAATCTACCTAGATCACGGTCATAGCGTGGAAACAGGCTATTCCAGTAATGCTTTAAAAAGTGCTAAAAATTGAATCCCATAAATATTGAAAAATACTGAATGGCAAATGTCGATAAGAGCAACATTTTCTAGATCTTCTCTGAGCGAAACGTTTTCTTTTGAAATAGTTACGTTGGAAGTACCATATGTAGCTCTAATCAACATTCGTCGTTTAGCCTCGTTCAACATTTATGGGATACAATTTTTTAGCACCTTTTTAATAAGCCGATTTTTAAACTATATCTTCTAGAAACTATAGCTCCGTTATAGCGTCTAGATTATATGTTGTAGAAATCATCTATCCCAGAAATACTTAAAAAAGCGCGGAAGTATTGAATCCCTTAAATGTACAACGATGTCGAATTTCAAACAGTCATTTGCATCGACATCTGCAGGATATTTTTTAAAGAAGAAAGAGACATGTGTAATGCACCGCTACAGCGTCTAGAATACACAATGTGGAAATTTGCTATTCAAGAACCGCTAAGAAGTGTATCCCTTAAATGTGCACCGACGCTGAAATCCAGGGAGATGATCACAGCGACACCTGCGATATATTTTCAAATTTCAAAGTAAACATGGTATTATTACAGCGGGTTTGACGCCAAGCACACAGATCAGATGTATGTTAATAAAACGTAAAAAAAAAATATATATATATATTACAGCGTCCAGACCAAATTGTCTTGGAGTTTTGGGAAATATCCTGCAGATATCGCTGTGATCGACTGATTGGATTTCCACACTATATATTCTAGACGCTGTAGCACCGCAGTAGCCTGTCTTTTTCGTTTGCCTCGAAGTAGATATGGATGACGTCATTTGAAGCTGTTCCTAAAGTGTTGTCAGCTCATCACGTCACACGGAGTTGATTACCTGTACACGGCAATGGACACAAAAAAAATTGGCGCACTGCTTTGTACTAATCATCGTGTAAAGATGATCCAACTCCGTGTGACTTTTAAACGTCATGAACTGGCCTATTATGTCATTGGTCACGCTAACACACTCCCCCTTGCGTCCGCCATATATAGCGGCATCTTGCACTGGAGACTGCTAAATGGGCTGCTATCGGTCAAAATCAAGAGAGAAAAGGGCAGAAGAGGGGGAAAGAACTCGTTTTTTTTTTTTGGTATGTAGTTTTTCACACGGGAAGATTGACATGTCTGCTCCTCTCCTTTCATATCTTCATGATGGTGAAATAAACCAACGCCCCCTAGATATTTGAGAAAGTCTTGACACGCGTCACGAAAATATCACACAAAGCAGGCAAAGCAAAGGAACAAAATCATTCATTGGCTCGTGGATATGAACGAGCCAATGAATGATTTTTCTTCTTTGTTTTGCCTGCTTTGTGTGATATTTTCCTGACGCGTGCCAAGGCTTTCTCGAATATTTAAAGGGCGTTGAATAGGCCGGGATCAAGATATATTTTACGCTATTAGCGAGATGAGATTGATCAATCAGAAGCCTTCATTTTTGAAAACTTTTTTATGTTTGCTGTAAACACCGAAAAGCCTGCAAGGATGGGGCCTACTGATTGGTCAATCTAATTTTACTAACAGAGAAAAATTTATCTGTATCCCGGACATTAACTTTGGTTGGTTGAGACGATTTTGAATAAAATCAAATCAGAAAGCCAGTGTTTTTTAACTTTTCTGGTTAGTTTAATCGAAATCTTCCACGTCTATTACAGAAAACTGAGTTACTGTACTTTGGACAAAAACTTGAATATGAGTACACGACTTGTGCATATGTCACCACTCTTACATATAAATGTACTCTGTTATGAGCATAATTATAAGCGCAGCTGGTTAAATTTGAGTATCTGGGTATTAGAGAAAGCAATTGTGGCCCACCGTGGCTGAGTGGATAAGACACCACGCCGCTAATTGCTTGAGAGTGTAGGTGGGGGCGGGTTCAAATCCCGCCGTGATCCCCACGTGATCTGATATATATGTGTTTAATAAAACAAACAAACAAGCAAGCAATAGTGAAAGGTACAGTTGCCATGGAAACAACGACTTCTTTAATTCGTATAGAAAATGAATGAATAGTTGTAAATGACTTAAGTTTAAAATGTAGGCAAATGCTCTGAAAATATCAATGGCTCCCCTCTAGTATTTTACAAAATTAATTTAATATATTCACATGATGTATAAAGTTGATGCAACTCTTAGCTAATGAAAATTCTGCGACAAGACTTATGTAGGTAGATCTTTTCAATGATTAATTCAGAATTCTAAGAACAAAACGAAATTCTTAATCGCTCTTTCTCCCCCCTCCCCCCCCCCCCCTCAAAAAAGAAATACGATAGAAAGATATAATTATTTGGATAACTTCAGTATTTCTGTGATCTTCAGTCAGAGTTTAGAAAAGGTGTCTGGATATTAAAAAAACATAAAACAAATTTGACGAATGATAAGACTATAGATTTCAGGCAATTTTTAACTGGAAAAAATTTAATTCTAATGTTTATGCGGCTTTAATAATAGACTATTAAAGATAATCAATTTACGGGAATTTTTATACGAAATTATATTCTCACATTTATGCAAATAGGTATGGATAAACAGACTTGAGTAAAATTACATATTTATTCTTTCATCTCTATAACACGATCTAAATGAAGATGTACAGTTTATATCTTTAAATTTTTAGATTTTTTTTATCAAAAATGTTTCCTCATCATGTCTAGAATTGCTAGATTTGCTTCTTTAGACAGATCTTCGATTCTTTAGATGCCTGCGGGGCTTCATTCTCGGATTATCCGTAGGTATTTGTAAAGGTAAATTTATTTTGCAAAACCGTCAGCAAAAAAAAGTTCGGACAAACAATTAACTGACAGACTAACTGTAAATATATATTTTATTTTGACTCTATTTGATTTTTACTAAATTTTCATCCTTCATAGAAAATTTTAAGAAGACATAAATTGAGAAAGACTGATACTTTGAAAGAAGGAATTGACTTTCCTTACTTTTAAATTATTAATTACTCTAAAAAATGAATGATAGGTAAACAAAATGTATACTATTGTGTTTGTTCCCTGCTGATAAAGGCTATACAAGGACTAATTTTAGCGAGTAGAATTATTTCAATTATATATAATCTGTTTTAAAAAAAGGACTGATATCTACTAAAAAACAACTTTTCAAAAGTAAAAAAACAAGCCAAGCAAAAAAAAAAAAAAAAAAAAAAAAAAAAAAAGGGGGGGGGGGGAAAGTTGTGGCTAAAAAATAGTGTGATATCAAATTTCCAAGCTTATATTATGGTACTTATTTAACATTTTTTATTAAAAATTTACTATACGTAAGTCGAGTACCTAAGTATGCGTTGATAGAAAGCCTTTTCTCCTTTACTAAATACATCATAACGTGTTTCTGAAAATTAATTTTTTTTTAATTATGCATGATGGGCTTGGCGGCCATCTTTCCATATTTTACACAAATTTCTAAGCAGACAAGCTCGTAATATGTTTGCATTATTAAGAATTTTGAACTTCTAGTTTTGGCTACAGACAGATAAATTAAGATTGTCTTTTATTTTGAGAAAAACAAATTGATTTTTACTTCTTTAACCCCCTCACTGACAAGCCCGTGTTAATACGTTCACTAAGCTCCAGGTTTCACTGCAATACAAGCAATATTTAAAGTAATATAATTATATTGATTTAATGTATTTTTAATACATTGAACAATGATTAATACTTCCAAGGATTGCATTCATATTCGTTATTAATTTTTTTTTATGAAATCTTTAAAGAATCATATTTTTTTAGCATTTAAATCAAAATGCAGAGAAAACAACATTACAATTTTGCCCTTTTCCAAGACAGTCGGAGGGTTAACTAATTAATTAACCCCTCCGAAAAAAAAGAATCATAAGATGAAACCTGAAGTTTCTTCAACTTTATTTTAAGACACAAATTTCTAGGCATTTATTTTCATAAATTAAAAGCATAAAATGTTTACTTTAGCTGCAATTTCGAATTTCCGATCTTAACAATGTACTTGTGTGCTTAGAAATTTGTGTAAAATATGGAAAGATGGCCGCCAAGCCCATCATGCATAATTAAAAAAAAAATTAATTTTCAGAAACACGTTATGATGTATTTAGTAAAGGAGAAAAGGCTTTCTATCAACGCATACTTAGGTACTCGACTTACGTATAGTAAATTTTTAATAAAAAATGTTAAATAAGTACCATAATATAAGCTTGGAAATTTGATATCACACTATTTTTTAGCCACAACTTCCCCCCCCCCTTTTTTTTTTTTTTTTTGCTTGGCTTGTTTTTTTACTTTTGAAAAGTTGTTTTTTAGTAGATGTGATTTACTTGGATTATTTATGCTTTGAGGATTACGTATCCCTTTTGTGAAGAAATTTATTATGGGGCAAGTAGGCGCATTGAACACGGGGCAAGATGGCTCGGTGTTTGGTGTGCGCTGGTAAAACAGTAAACAACGAGAAAAGTGGTTGCAATGTAAGATTTTGGGCACACGAGGCTTGCCCAAACGGAGACACTCGATTTTTTATTTGCGACAACTGTAACTCTGATGATGATATAGAGTAAGATAGAAGTTACTCAATGTTAATGTTTTATTCATTATTTTTATGTCTGTATAATTTAGAATTTACATTGTACGGCTATAACGCCTTTGTCTAAACTTACTGGTACTAATGAAATTGATTTCGCTTAACTACGTGTCTTATTTGACCTTCATTTAAATTTTTATAAAGCGTGTGCCAACTTACCCCATAGGTATAGGCAACTTGCCCCGTGACGGGGTAGGTTGGCGCATAATTTTCCTTTCACTTTAGGCTTCCGCTAAACATAACCTACAAAAGCTACAAACTCAAAACTCCGGATATTTATAGCCAAATGTCTGTTCTTTAAAAGTACAGTTAAAGTTTGTTAAAAAATTTAAATAAAAAATTTATAAAAATCAAAAACTAAAAACTGCGCCTACTAGCCCCGGTCTCCCCTAGTATGTAGTACAAAGGAAAGTGAAATATATTTAGTTGAATTGAGTGTATGCTGTCTGGCATAAGCATGATATTTTGCTAAAGAATGACAAGAAACCTCAATTATCTAAAACGTTATGAAGATATTGCTATGATTTTATGTTTTTTTTTCGTCATTCTGTATTACAATTGAACTAAAAATGTGTGTATTTATTCAATATTGTACATTTTAAAACCCTTTAAGCGTCCGAACCGGGTTTTACCGTCACGTAATCTTTAAAATCAAGCGCTGATTTAATACAAAACTGATATTAATGTTATTTTTTTTTTTGCAGTGCATAAGATAATTAAATATGTAAGATAATCATAAACTTATCCCCATACAAATAGTTTTCATAGGTATTATTTTATGAATCATTAAACATAAAGTAAGAAATAGGCCGGACGCTTACAGGGTTAAAAAGTGCTCCGAACGTAGGCAGATACCTTAAACTCTCCTCCATGTATATTACAATTCTTGGTAATTGATTTTAGAGCAGTTATTGATCTAAATTGAACACTTGGTTATATAAACTAATAAAACATGTGTATTACAGATTCTTTGCAAAATCTAGAAAAGAGTTCTAGCCTGATTTATTTCTAAGTAATTTTATGGATTAAAATTCGAATTAACTCGGAATTCGGGATAGCACATTAGTGGAAGTGGGGTGGATTAAAACAAATAAATACATAAAATTTAAGAAATGTGAATGAGTTCCGAAAAAATAAAAAATATAAATGATAAGTTTCACCGAAAAGCTTTTAATAAATCAATAACATTATAGAGAGCGTCATCGAAAGAGACAAAATAATCAACTCTCGCAATTTGGCAATTTCAAGCTTTCGTTTTTTTTTTGCCAAATGAAACAATTTGATGCAATGGCTATCGGCAGCGAGAACCCTGGTGACAACTACTCTCACTAATGGTATTCATCAAATAGAGCATTCTTGTAATCCTGTTACCTTGTGAACTGTGCTCCGTCGCTGTACAAACTGCTGAAACGGGAACTGTTGCCTGTTGGTGGTAAAATGTAATAATTCAGGCAATAAAGTTTTTGTTATTAAAAAACCCGTATATTTCTGTGCCTTTCGGTGAAAACCACATCGTGCTACTATCATACGTTTTGTATCATTACATTTTTTCCCTCTCGTCTCTTTTTGAACACCTGGTATTTCAACAAACGAAAAATACTTTTTTTTTTGTTGCCAAAATTTGAAGTTCCTGTCCATTATCGTAAATCTAACGCTATTTTCCCAGTTATTGAAAACAATAGCTGCTCTGTCACTAATAAGCTTACAGGGTAAACTTTTAGCTCCAACCAAAGTGCAAACATTTGTGATAATCGAAAAGAATATATCTCGAGACATTGAAAAAGAAAAACCTGCTTCAAAAATGACAGTCCTTATTTCAGTTTATTGTGAAAGGTACATGAAGGAATAACTTGGTGTTACTGTAAGTTGCTTAGACACGTGCCTATCCTTGCCCTTGGAAGAAAGTGAACTTCCTTGTATTAAAGTTCAACACGTGTTAATAGTAAGGATGTTGATGCATAATTTATAAGAATGAATTTAAACACACACATTTAGTATATTTTTCTGTATGAAGATTATACCAGAGGTTAAAGATTATTAATCATTAATTACAATTGAATCAGTCATTACATACATAAGTCACAGATTCAAATACTTTCGGGAATTTATAAAAACTGTGCTATACACATATGCTAGATTTTATAAGAACTTTTTATGCTGATTATATTTCTTAAATCTTTAAATTTGTATGTCGGTTTTCAATTGTCTTATCAGCATTATAATTCCAAAAACTTTTGAACTTGTGTTGATAGAAACCGAGAAAAGAATGCGCCTTTAATGTTCGAAAATGTTGGTAACTGAAAGAACCCGGGGGAAGAATTCACCTCCAAGCACTGGAAGGTGCCCCTCCCTATAAATTTAACGAATTACCTTTAACATTAAGTCGATATTTAATTTATGAATGAAATCTCCTCCCCACCTATATATAAAATTAACCACTTATCTTTAACAGTAAAGCGATTTTTAAACGGCTGTGGTGAGTAAATGTGAGGTGATGCCGAAAAAGAAGATTAATATTCGAAAAACATGGTAGCTGGGGTAATATAAGGAAATTTTTTAGTAGTTTATAAAGTAGCTGGAAAATAGTAATATGTTAATGAAGAATGCAAGAGAATCGAATCCTTTTTAAAGAAGCTTGCAGAAGGGCCCCAAGAAAACGATTAATATTCAAAATTGGTGGTGGATGATGTCTGAGAAATTTTTTTGTTGTTCATGTAATAGCTGGAAGATCTAAGAAGTTGTTAGAAAAGAGAAGCTAATGAATCGGACTATAAAGGGAGCTATAATAGGACCCGAAACCGGTCACCTGATAGTTGAGAGCAGAGCCCTAAGATGAAAACATGTTCAAAGGTCCTAGAAATCGCTTAAGATCTTCAATTAGGTTATGGATTAATCATTATAACAAAATTTTAACGAAATATGCAAAAAATGGGAGGAAAAGCTTTAAAAAGGGCTCGAGGGCCCAATAAAAATGTGAGGGTATTGGCCCGGGGAGAAGAGTCAAAAACTCAACTTTAAAGTTATGCAGTAAGAAGAGGACACAATTAGGGGGTTAAAAATGCATGGCGCAGAAAAACTTCACGGGGCCCTGTACTGGCCCCAGGGTCTTAACTGGAATGTAGAACAGAGGGAAAAACTAAATGGAGAAAGGGTCTCCAAATCGAAGAAGATCAGATGAAAAGGTAGCAAGTTATTAACAATTTAGGGTATAAAATCTTAAAGGGGTCCGGGTCATAAAAAAATAAAAATCTGAGCCTCAGATGCATCAAGACCCGATTTTGCAGCCATCACAGACACACACATACAGAGCGAAACTTTCTTTTATTAGTATACTAGCTGGCCCGCCTGGCGTTGCCCGGGCCCGTTATGAATGACCCTTAAATGAACCCCAAATTTCTATTTCTATGATTTTATATCTTTAACCCTCTCGCTGCGTCAGTAATTGTTCGCGATGAGCGTCTTTTACAGAATTTTTAATCTTTTATCACCGGTTCTTTAAAGCAGAAATTTTTGACTATCGTAATCGGGGAAAATGCCCTGATTAAATCAGGCAAAATTTTCGCTAAAAAATAACTGGCGGGAATAACCAAATAGTATTAATTAGACGGAAAAATGCCTGCCCGAGAATATCTCGGGTTGCGCAGCGAGAGGGTTAATTCCATTTTATTTGAATTTATATTTTTAAGTTAAACAATATTGAATTAAAAGTGTATATTATTTAGTATTTTATTTTTTGCTTAATTTGATTTTTGGAGTCTTAATCATACCGAAAGCGAGCGAAACCCCGACGAAACACTCAGGTTTTTACTGATTTCGTCGAAATTTTCTCATATTTTATTTTGTAAAAAATATTCATACCCGTCCGAACGTTTTAAATTTTTTGTAGGTGATGTAAATTAGAGGTCTGTACGTTCCGAAATTACCTGCCCGACTCATACAAACAAAATTCGTCCTAGCCCGGCCCTGTATAAAAATTAAAAGTTCGGCCCGAGCCCGGCCCGGCATAAAAGTTAAAAGTTCGGCCCGAGCCCGGCCAGGCCCGTTGAAAAAAATTATTGGCCCGGCCTGGCACAGTATAACAGCCAAAAGTTCAGCCCAAGACCGGCCCGGCAAGGTAAAAAGTTAAAACCTCGGCCAGAGTGAATTTTCAGAAAACTTTGATTTTTACACCGATTTGGTTAAAAGATTGTCTCGTACGAGGAATTCTAACCAAAAATACTTACTACCTTAGCTTTTTTTTTTTTTTTCCACAGGTTTATAATCTTCATTTTTATAAAAGTACGTAGGCTGCGATATTTATTTTGATAATGAATCTATTGGTTACATGTAAATGTTTCAATTATTATTAATATTGTTAATCCATATTCCATGTATTGGAGACTTAAAAATATGAAAAATGCTATACAGTAAAATCTTCTAAGACGGAATTGCATAAGAAAGAAAAAAAATGCGTTATAGACAAGTTCTCTTCTTAAGAGATGTAAATGTATTATATATTCTTTTCACACGTAGTAGTATATTCATTTTGCATGGATCAACACATTTTTCAGAAGACAGGATTACGTCATAGGCAGCCTCTTTTTCACACGTTTTACTATATTTAAATTTAACTATATTTTAATAAGCCAAGAAATCTACTATTCTTTGAAAATAATAAACTTTAATGTTTAATGTAGAATAATGGCAATTTAAAAAAGCATGCACTTTTTGCAAAAATTTTTGGGCCAGGCCAAATTTAATGACTTTTGAACAGACCAGGCTACGCCGAGACAATGATTTTCATACGGTCTGGTTCAAGACAGGGACGGAAAATTTTGGCCCGTGAAGACTAGGAAGAATGCGACCAGCCCCCGCTCGGTATGAAAAAAATGAGTTAGGTCCGGCCCGTGTCGATCCTTCAGGAGAACAGTAAGACCCAGGCCCGGCCCGGAAAGTGTAGTGACTAGACCCGGACGGAGCCTTCGGTAAAAAGTAAGAGCCAGGCCCAGCCCGAAGAGAGTGCGGAGCATACCTGGCCGGCCCGAGTGCCGTGAATAAAAATAGGAATAGGATAACCGAATCTCGATCCCAGGCAGGGCTCGGAATTCGGGCTAAGACCCGGCCCGTGCAGATCTCTGATGTAAATCTGGTCTATTGAGATGCTTTAAAAAGATTGAGTTAAAATACGGATGTTTAGTTTCTTTTAGCGTAGAAAAAATATCGTCTCCGTGAGGCGCGAAGTGTCCTGTGTTTGCCGGCGCATTTGAAAGGGTTAAAATGCATATTTTTTAAAAACCGATTACACCATCGATTAGAAGAAGGTTTCAGCCTTTAAGATCGTATTTTTGGTTTGTCGGTACCTCTTAAACTGCGCCCTGGAGGGGCGTTGAAATAAGGGAGGGAAACGTTTTTCGGAAAAACGACTCTTTTTGAAAATTATTTTTCAAAGGGTTAGGTGCGATATCTTTTTTTTTTAATTGATTGTGGAATTTGAGACGTAAGAGTATGATCTTTCAGACTATATCTTCCATTTTTAACTTTACTTCGCGGTTTGGCCGATGTAAGTTAATAAATAATGAAAAAATACCTCCACCCCCACCCGAAATGCCTTTTTTTTTATCTGCATTTTCTACCGATGCGTAAATAATTCTTCTGCGCGTGCGCCAGTACTTTTCCCCTCTTGCAAGGACCGAGGTGAGATTTTAATGAGAGTGAGTTGCGATTTTTAATTATTAACTCTTAATTAATTAATAACTCTTAATAATCTTTTAATTAATTATTAGAATTTTAAAATTATGAGTCTCAGGTGAATCAGGAGACACTTTGGGCTACCCTCACAAAAATTTTCAGCCTCGTACATGCTATTAGATTTTGCTAGCCATCGAGACACACACACACACATAAACGGGGGCCGGTCGTTGCGGCAACTGAGAATCACAAAAGTAGCGCATGCGCATCTGTAATCAGGGTTGCGGAGTCGGAGTCAGACCCATTTTTGAGCAAAAGAGTCGGAGTCGGAATCATTAAAAACCAAGCCGGCTCCGCTTCCGACTTCAGCTTTTTTTGTTAGAGAGTTTAAAGTGTAATTAAACCAATTATGTAATTTTAAGTCTTTAAAATGAATTATTATTGTTATTTTTGGACTATACCACGTTAACGATGACCAATATATTGTCCGGTGTACAAAGTAGATAAAAACCCAATTTTTAATTGAAAACTCTAGTACAAATTTCACATTTAGTATGTAAGTACTTTCCCTGAGAATTTTTGGGGGGTTTTGGAGCCCGAAGTAGAGAAGTTTGCAAGTGTCCAATGCCTGCAAAATGAAGGCAATTTTTCAAATGGGCCGGGCCAGCAGAACAAAGACAATTTTTGTCAATGGGCCAGACCGGACTGATAAAAAAAATAAGCAGGCTGACCGACCCAATATGACAAATTTGAAAGAATCAAACTATGCCGATAAAATAGGAATAACTTTCAATGGGCATGAGTGGGTGAAAATAAGCACAAATGTGCTGCATGTGTTTATGCTAGTTTAATTTCATCGAGGCCTGGCATCGAGGGGTTTTCTCGAGCCCGGAGGACACGAAACAACAATAAAATTGTATTAATTTCGCCTTTTCTTTTCAAAGCCTGCCGATCCGAAATAGTAAAATTTCCGTTTTTTTTCTTCCTTCGATTTCGGTAGATGGTTTTTTTTTCTGAGTTTCTGAAAGCGAAACCCTAAAATTAATACAGTGGAAAATATAATGCTTTGCCTTTTTTCTTTTCTAAGAACAGAATTAAGGCCGAAACAGTGAAATTTTTGCTTTATTTTTCTTGTGTTCACTCATAATTTAAACCAATAGGCAACGCTAGTATATTAGATAGGCCGCAGTCGAAGTCGTTAAAATTTCCGGAGTCGGAGTCGGCCATTTTTCCACCGACTCCGCACAAAGCCGCCTCAAGACTACAAGCCAGACACGCCCTTCATCCCCCCACATGTGACGTCACAGCCCGGGGCTGGCTAACTGCCAACGCGCCAGCCCCGAACATTTGAATTTTGTATCTTCCTATTTTACGTGCACGTGCGTTTTACTTAGCCTAATAACATATTTTTTCCAAGGTAAGTTTTATTTTCAAATTATATTTATATGCTATCAGCACAAGTTTTATTTCTTGTGTTCAAAATCTTTTATTTTTAATTTCTTTGAAATAAAATAACTAGCAAATCCTAGTACGATTCTATTAATAATACCGTATCTCAAAACGAAACGATATTATTGTAGCTCTGTTTCTTTCCACATAGAGCAATAATTTAAAATGGCAAACATCCCTAAATCGTGTCAAGACTTATATCATTTAATTTGTATCTTGTCACACCATCCTCTCTTTATAATTTGTTCTGTTTTCTCTAATTCATTAGCGTGACCTTTAATTAACGCCCATTTATTAAAAGACACTTGTCGTGTGAATAGTAACTCGGGATATTTTGTATGCAGAATTAGTTGGACTTTAATTTGACAACAAATTTATGTATATATATATATATATATATATATATTCATACTTAAAAATTTAAATATTCTAGAAATTTTCATAAAAGTCGCTGTGACTACATAGCATTTTTATCTTGTTTACTTCTTTTAAAGCAAACCCCGATCGATATACTTGTATCAATTTATTGTTGTTTTTTAATCTTAAACGTTTGCTATCTTAATAAAAATTCTTTTTATAATTTTTTGTTAAATTATAAATGCTTATGTACTGTGTAAATAGAGCCTATGGGGATAATGTTTTTGAATCTCTCTATTTTTGCCACAACTGTAAACAATTTATTTACAAGACTAGTGGAAGGGTTGTTAGTACCCTTATGCAAAACAGTAGTCCCCCCCCCCCACACACACACACACCTTCTTCGCAAAAATCCTATGTGTTTTCATATACATTTTAATGTTTAATTAAAAATAACAATAAATAAAATTATTATTCTATAATTATAAATTTACTTTTAGATCTTGTCAGGAAATACTTTTCATCTCATAAAAATTGATTATTTTAAGCTTAAAAGATGTGAACAAACATTTAAGAACCCACACAACATTATTTTGGAAATGAAATATTTTCGTGGAAGGTTTTTGTGTTTTTCGATGTTTTTTTTAATCAGCTATTACCTAAACATTCGAGGAAAATGAACATAAATTAGGAATATTTTAATTCCAATTGACGAAAGTATTTTCTTTCTTTCTTTTATTTTTCTCTTCATATGTGAATACATTTTTAAAAAAATCTATTGCTTGTACCTTGCATAATATATCAAACTAATATGAAACTAAATAATAATTTTCTGTTTCATGAACTTCTGTTGTTTTAGTATTATGACAGTTTTATGTTTTTTAATTTAATGGATTTTATATGAAAATTATCCATTTCTGATAAGTAAAGTTTACAGTACGAAAATTTTATTTATAAGAATACTTAATTTCATGTATACTTTAATTTTACTATTTATTATATGCAGGTTTCAAATCACTTAATATTTAATAGGATATTTACTGTATAATTTCAAGCCCAATTAAAAATAAAAATAGAACACAACTTCAATTTGTTTTCATTTAACATTCACTTTTCTTCCACTTTAATTTAATTTTTAAATGTGGGTTTTGATTGGCACACTTATTGCTATTTATTTATTTTGCAATAATTGAAAGCAAAATAATTCAATTTATGTGTTTAAACTGCAAATTTATATATATATATATATATATATATATATATATATATATATATATATATATATATACATATATATATATATATGTATATATATATATATATATATATATATATATATATATATATATATATATATGTATATATATATATATATATGTAATAATGTATAATGTCTTGTTTTTGAATATATACCAAATAGATAATTGATATTGTTTCTAAATTTCAAAGTAGAATAAATAATAAAAACTGTCTACTAAAATAAATTTAATACTTGGGATTTTTTTTCATTAACGAACGAATTTTCTTTAATGTATCTTTAATTCTGATGCACATTTTCATTGACACAGTGATATTATTTCATAAATATTGTTTTTGTGTTATCGTTATTATTGTTTCGAGTGATCGAAATTGATTAAAAAGCACTTAATTAGCGTCTTTAAACTATAAGTTTTTATTTTTTCCCCATGATATGCTGTGATAATAAGTTGAAATATGGAGGAAAGAATTAATGTTTTAAATAACGCATGTGCTCTCCACGGCTGATCTAAGCCCCGCGTCGTGACGTCACGAAACCTTGTGTTTGGCTTGTAGTCTTGAGGCGGCTTTGCTCCGCAGCGCTGTCTGTTGAGATCTTGGTTTTCGTCTGCTTGAAGATCGACAATAATAAACAGCACTAAGGAAATTTTGCATTTATATTTTTTATGTGTTATTTATTGTAATGTAATTAATGTAAAGCACATGCGGAAATTATAAATATATATTTATGTGGGATGAGACCCTATTTATAAATCATAACTCACTTCTAAGACGAACAGACATTTATTAAGACGAAGACAAAACAAAAATACAGTTAAAAGCACTCTTCTCAATCTATATTTAGCTTAAAAGCAACAACTTTGGCTTCATTTTCTTAGTATCATCGAATATTTCTAAGATTTTCATACGTCATTTAAATCTTCTATTTTATATCGTCGAGAATATTCTGCTCCTTTTAGCAAAACCGCCGTCGTCCAATTCTTTTTCGTTCTATTTACTTTTTCTGCATTTCCACTTCACGCAGCTTCATTACCTTTTTAATCTTGAATCGGAATACAGAGTCGGGGACATTCAGTCTGATGCAAGTGTTACTTACGAAATTCCCCAAATTTATAAATAAAATTATAATGAAATTAATTTGGAAGTAGGCAAAGATTATTTTAATGATTAATACTGTTTAAAAACCAGCAAAATTTGTGTATGTTTTAAACTAAACCATGCTATATAGGGTAGATGTGCCAATAATGGACATCCTTTCTTTAAAAACTATTTTTTAATTAATAGTTGTAATTATTATATTTCCATTGTTTCAATTTTATATTAATCTATCAACAATATTTAACTATTCTTATACCTCATTTCAAAATATTAATTACAATTTTATTGTAAATAACAGAAATATATCAAAACACCCAAAATTTCAGTAACGTCCCTCCCCTCCCCCCCCCCAAAAAAAAATTAATATAATTGTTTTTATAGCTATATTTAAAACCAGAATTTAGTGGAGACGCATACTAATGAAACAAAATACATATTTTCAGATAAATTTAGCAATAAATTAGGATATTCACTTTAAATTAGTTATTGTGATTATCACAAGACCAATATTTTAATTATTTTACATAGAAGGTTTAAAATACTAAATGTCAGGAAATTGTAGGTTATTAAATTATTGAAATAGTGGAAGGTTTAGAAGAGTAATTAAAAAAAAATCTGAAAAAAAAAAGTTTTGTAATATTAGTGCTTATTCGTATATTTCCCACTACTTTTAACAGTTAAACTCCCCGAAACTACTTGAATTATTACTTGTTCTAATTAGTATTACAAATATCAAAGAAACAATACTGCGGGTTGAATGTTTTAAATACTAAATAAAATAATTTCAAAATAGAACTACAGAACTGACGTTTGTGGCCACTGACCTGGAGATTTACTAGTTTCATTACTACTATAAATTTAACTAATATTACAATTTTTTTTTTCAAATACGGATAAGCAAACATTTAAAACAGAAAATAATAAATTTTTAACAACTCCTGTAACTTAATTGTTTTTATTTAAATGAGGAGGTATTGAGCCCAATCTTTTCCCTATTCTCTTAAACAATAATATTCTGCTTCCTGATTTGTTTTATTGATTGTTAGATTATAAAATATGAAAGGCAAAGTTATAAAAAAATTAAAATACCGAAAATTTTATTAACAACACGAAATCAATTAAAAGCAGTTGTTTATAAAAATTTTGGTGTTATTACATTCTGGTAAGTGCAATTTAAAAATTAAATTTGATTATTTGGGTTTTCAGTTAAAAGTCAAAATATTTCATGCACCATGAACAGTACTGAAATTACATTTTTTAGCAATGTCTACATGGGAGTCGGGGTGTTTATTGTTGGAAATTGATTAATTGAGCATTCCAGCAATAAACACGAGTCTTAAAACTTAACCAAAAAAAAAAAAATGAAATTTTGTAAATGACCACTAGTATATAGAATTCAAAGTTTTCTATTGCTACCAAAACAAAAACACGCAAATTTTGCAAAACAATAAAGATTATATAAATTTATCAAATGAAGTCAGCTCTTAGCGGGTTCATTAAGATTTTCACTGAGAAACAGTGAAACTTCGAAACATTATTTTCTGCTTCCTGATTGGTTTCATTAAGAATGTCAACAATAATCCATATTATAAAACATGCAAAGGGGAATTATGGAAAAAAAAAGTTTAATTATTATTTGTTATTTTCTTATAAACCAAAGACACTGAAGTGTGTCCATTACTGGCACATCTACTCTACATTCCTGTTTCTTTAACAGTACATTTTAATATATAAGGATTCCACATTAATAAAAACAAAATATAAAATAATTATAACTTATGAGTAACCCATCAATCACAATTGTAAGAAAATTATAAATTTATCAAAATTTGAATCTCTCTATTCTAAAAAAAAGTAACTACCGCTGTCACCGCCGCCGGTTTTGAATTTTTTGTGACCGGAGGTCTTTCTTCGTTAATATTAAGAAAAATAATGCATACAAAAATATGAAAATCGGCAGTATTATACAAAAATGTTTGATAAACAGGCTGATGCAGACAGTTTTCAAATCGAAGAATTATTTTAAGAGATATTTAATGCTAAAGTTGGACAAAATCGTTCCACTAAAAAAGTTTTATAGGAGCAAAAACTATACATCGGAATTTAATAATTTTTAGATCATTTTATACGTTATAATTTCCCGGTGTGCAGAATTAATTTATTTTTTTAATTTGACTCATTTTTCGAGGTTTCATTTCTATTTTAAATTCAAATTTTCAGCATTTCGAGAGATATTTTTTTCTTATTTCAGAAAATTGTACTAATTTAACCAGTTGCCAACTTTATAAACAACGGAAACAATAACGTTTGTTTCAAATTAAAAATTTATTTACACGTGACTATTATAAACAGAAAAAAACTTTCAAATTAGAATTAAATAATTACTTATAAAAAGCAGGAACTTATTGAAAATTACTTCATATATAATTACACATGAATTTTAACAGAGAAAGGATATTGTAAAATAATAAATTTATTAACATGCGTTAGAAGTCTTAAATAGGAGAAATTACATCACAATTACGTCACATTATAGTTATTACATAAAATGAACACAAAATAATATTGCAAAACAGTATAAATTTAAAAATAGCGCGAGACATTTACTTGATATTTTGAGATGAATTTTTCAACTATTTTTTTTTTTTTTTTTTTTTTTTTTTTGGACAGCGCAAATAATATTTCATTTCTAATAAAAGCATTTTCACGTGAATATTAAAAAGGGAAAGAAAAGTTTGGTGAAAATTACGTCAGATTAAAAACGATATATTTAAAATGCCTTATTTAAAAGGACTTTCTTTTCGCTTTGTTAAAAAATACCGGGAGACAAAAACTCTGTTTACTTAATTCATTTTATATTAGATGATTTTGAAATGCCATTGTATCTTTTAACAGCAGCTGAGAGAAATGAATAGAAACCCGTTTATAGGGAGATCCCTTTTGTTTTTTTAATTATAATTCAATCTTCCAAAATCTTTTTAAAGACGATCAAATTAGCGTGCTTTTAGAGACTGCAGTGTCTAAACGGGGATTGGCGAGCGTAGCTCGTAGGGGGCCGAGCCCCCTAGTTCAGAAAGAAAAAATAAATTTGCAAACAGAACAAAAAATAAAATTAATAAAAATTACTAATATGTGGTACAATTTACTACAGGATTTGTATGGTTTTTGAAAGTCTTAAATTTTTCAAAAGTAATTTTTTGTGCTTAAAAGTAGTTATTTTAATGCAAAATCTGCAAAAAGTCCTTACTTTTATTTTTGTATTATTCCTTAATCAGGATTTAAACTCTTCTGCGTTTCTTTGAATTTCTGATTTTTTTTTTAATAATCTAAATCAATACCCCGCCCCCTCCCGCACACACACACACACGCGCAGTATCAAAGTTAAACACCTTTAAAATATCTTAATTTTTTTCTGCTCTATTTTTTACTTTACAGTAACAATAAATAATCAATCGTAAATTTCATTAACAATTCAGATTCATTTCATTAAAATTTTATCTGAATTCCCCTCTTCCAAAATTTCTCTGCACCTTTTTGGTGTTCTTTCCTTTACAATACCTAAAGATTAAAAACTTTAAAACTTTTTTTTTAAACAAACTAGGGGGCTCTGCCCCCTATGAGCTACGCTCGCCAAACCCCGTTCAGTCACACCAAAATCCAAAAAGCACGCTAATTTGATCGGCTTTAAAAATATTGAATTAAAAAAAAAAAAAGTAGCCATCTTTCTGTAAACGGGTTTCCATTCGTTTTCCTTGGATTGGGGATTTTTAAGACCAAATCTGCTGCTGTTAAGAGATACAATGTCTGTTTTCGTATTTATTAAAAAAATAGTTAAACATTTGAAAATAAGCTAATGTAAAATGAATTAAGTAAACAGTGTCATTGTCTCCCGATATTTTTTAACAGAGCTATAATACAGTTCTTTTAAATAATTCATTTTAAATGTATCTTTTAAATCTGACGTAATTTACACCAAAGTTTTATTTCTCTTATTAATATTCACGTGAAAATACTTTTGTTGTTAGAAGGAAATATTATTTGCGCTGTCTTCGAATTCACGATAATAGTTGAAAAGATCATCTCAAAATATCAAATGTCTCGAGCAAATGTATTTTTTAATTTCAATTGTTTTGCCATATTTTTTGGCCATTTTTAATATGGCGTAATTTCCTCCATTTACAAGTTTTAACGCATAATAATGATTTTTTTTATTTTAACATTTTGTTTCTCTTTTAAAATTCAAGTGTAAATATGGTTCTTATGACGTAATTTTCCTGCTTTTAACATGTAATCATTTAATTCTAATTTTAAAGTTTTTTTTTCTGTTTATAATAGCCACGTATAAATAAATTTTTAATTTGAAGGAAACATTATTCTTTGCGCTGTTTTAAAAATTGGCAACAATTTAAAATAATATCCTTTTCTAAAATATGTAAAAATTATCTCTGGAAATGCTGAAAATTTGAATTTAAAATGGAAATAAATCCTCAAAAAATGAATCAAATAAAAAAGATAAATGCAGTCTGCACACCGAGAACTTCTCATGTATAAAATGATCTAAGAATGATTAAATTCCTATGTATAGTTTTTGATCCTATAAAACTTTTTTAATGGAATGACTTTGACCAACTTTAACATTAAATATATCTTAAAATAATTATTCGATTTGAAAACTGCCTGCATTAGCGTATTTATCAAACATTTCTCTATAATACCACCAATTTTCATATTTTTGTATGCAACAGTTTTTTAAATATTAACGAAGAAAGACCATGCTTAAGCCTTCAAATTGGATTCCGATCTACCGGAAATATCTACGCAGATTTTCATTAGTCCAATTCCAAATCAAAACTTTTTTTTTATATATACTAGGGGGCTCTGCCCCCTACGAGCTACGCTCGCCAACCCCCGTTCAGGGACACCAAAATCCAAAAAGCACGCTAATTTGATCGGCTTTAAAAATATTGAATTAAAAAAAAAAAAAAAAAAAAAAAAAAAAAAAAAAAAAAAACAGTAGCGATCTCTCTGTAAACGGGTTTCCATTCGTTCCATAAAATTCCTTGTAATAATTAATAAATGTAATTTATTAAGTAACAAATACCCTTACATGATTTAATAAAAATTGCTTGGATAACATAGAATATTGCAACGATATTTAAATCCGTGATCCCCATTTCTTTCTCTGATTAAAAATAAGAATATTTAATGTTTAAGGAAGATCGGCTTTTTTTTTCTTCTTCTTCTTGGTTCGGGCGATATTAAAAACAAATATTTTACCGGTAACAGTAAATTAATCAAAAATAGCTGCTTCAAGTCAGTTATGAGAACTGTAGTTTGAAAAAAATCAAGTTTTAATTTTAAAACGTGTATATGTAACCAAGCTATTTTTATATAAATTCAAAAAAGAATAACAGAACCGGGATTTTTCATGAATGAACCAAACGATCAAGGTAAACAATAAATAATTTAGCTAATCTTAAAAGTATGTGTAACACTAAAATGCTACAATTTGTGTAAAATAGCCTTTTAAATCGAAGGAAATTGAAGAATATAAATATTTAATTTATTACATGAAAATACGATCAATGATTCTGAAACCTCGACGAGGTGAGAAACAAGCTTCTATCTGGGCAGGGTATAAATGTAAACAAAGAGCACGTTGCGAAGTTTTGGTTCAGGGTTTGAAGTTGGATCCGACTTCACTTTTTCGGCGAAATGCGCGGGCCGTTATATATCATAGTAGGCTATGGCCATGCTTAAGCCAAGACTCCCTTATCATAAAACAGACTTGACAATCCGGAGAAAGTCTATGGGTGAAAATGTCCCCGATAATTGCCAACTTATTAGCTGACTTTGTCCCGTAAGTTACGCCACCTGGTGTATACTCCTGGAAATACTCCATAAACAAATGCATAGTAAAAAATTGAAAATGTTGTGTTATTGACAAAATTGTATAAAATATTTTTCGAATTCCAGTAAAATAAAGGCGTAAAAAAAATATTTCGCACAATTATGTTCTGGCTTTAAAAAATGAAACATATCAAAAATGAAGATTTAAATATAAGATTTATTGATATTTTTTCAGGGTACTTGTTAGTTATCCCGTCGACCAATTTCCCCAAATTATATAAATCGCCAAACTACTCGCCAAGTTCTACAAATTGACACAATTTTTTATTTTAATTAACGAAAAAACAAATAAATTAGTATAACATTAATAAAAATACAAATAAAACGTCCAAATAATGGTTTTATTGGCCATTATTGGCATTTAATCTTAAAATTAATTAATTTATGGCAAACCATTTTTGGCATTTAATCTTACAATTTGGCGACAGTAATTTGGTCGACGGGATAACTAACAAGCACCATTTTCAGTATATAGGACTTTGCGGGTTATTTTTTTTTTAAATCTTGGCACAATTTGGGCTTCGGAAAGAGCGATTTGTTGCCGATTGATATAAACAGTTATGAAAACAAAACTTATGAACTGTCAGCTTGTTTTATAAGAATTTACGGCACAGATGTCATATACGCCCGTAGATGTCATATATATTGGCGCGATTTTTTTCCGACGCCAATTTTGCGAAAACCTCGTTACCATATCATCTATATCCAGGTAACCATATCAAGCAAAATAATGACACTTTGGTGCCAGTTAAGTATCCGGTGCGTATATGACATTGGCGCCAGAAAAAAATCGCGCCAATATGACACCCGTGCCGAATTTACATGTATAAATTTAGTTTCTAGATATTATTATTGTTTTTTATATACGATTTGTTTATATTTGTATATAAAATAGATAAATGCCTTTTTTATATTAAATAAATTGTACAAATATTGGAAAATATTGCTTCTTTATGTGAAACAGTGAATATGCTTCCAGAAATTACGTTGCCAAATTTTCTTCTCTCGCCAAGGCCCCTATACTTGAAAAATACCGATTTATTATTATATAATGTAGTATTAGCTAATATTCTGTAATCTGTTCCACAGTCAAAGTTGACTGCAAAAACGCGATGCTGGAATAATGTGGTATCAAGTATACGGTTTAAAAATAAAATTATTTTTGCGCCAAACTACACTTACGCCAATTGGCTCTAGGTCTGATTAAGGAAGAATACTCAAACTAAGATTTACAAACACCAAAATCGTAGCATGACAAGAATACGGTATTTGCGGAAAGTTGAGGGACATGTATAAATTTAAGTGATTATTAAACTTTATTTTTCCAATTTTTTAAGTGTTTATGACTTCAGTCTGTTTTTTTGTGTATCTATGCGTGTTTTAACTTTCCTAAAATACTTTGATACATTTTAGTAAAACTTACATAACATATGTGAGTTAAAACAAGGAAATTAATTACGCACCAAACTATGCCCGTCAAGATATGCCAATTGGCTGTGGAGCCAATTATGAAACTTTCCATAGATTAATACATACAAACTTTATATGAAAAAACAGTGAAGCTTTCATCTAAAGTATGTTAAACTGAAATGATCCCCGATACCTTCAAAAATAAAACAAATGATAGGCCAATAAATAAATAAATGAGACTGTGCATTGAAACAAATTGAAGGAGCGATGTTAAATTAATACTGTAAGGTGAAATTAATTGTGAAAAGAAAAGAAATAGCAGAAATAAAATAAATCACATATTTGAAAATATAAAAGAGAAAATGAAATATTTTACATTTTCCGGATCTAGATGCTATCCATTTATTTCAATAACTAATATCACTGAGAAATTCATGGTAAAATAATTTTTTTTCCTGATTATTATTATTATTATTATCATCATTTATTTACATAACGGAATACAGCAGTAAACATTTTTTGTTTAACAGTAAAATAAGTTCATTTTTTAAATAAAATGTCTAGAACATATGAAAATTTTAAGATTAACAACTATCAATTGCAAATTACAAAACACATCATAAAGAAAATTGTAAAAGACAAATGGAAAACAAATCAAAAAATATTTTTGTTTCTCACGTTAGATGGCGCTAGTCACGGGAAATCATGTGGTTTCTAACCACGTGTACAGCGGACAAAGGAAACTTAGCGATTGCGAGGCCTGTTATTTCGATAAGGAGGCGTTGGCTTAAGCATTTAAATTGGATGAGTTCTACCCGGAATATCTACGCAGATTTTCATTGGTCCATTTCCAAATCAAAACTTTTTTTTTATATATAGAAGGATAGAAGGATTCCTGCTCAATTTATCACTTTATTGTAATCGATCATAAAAAAATTTCCTCCCCCATCCGAAATTGACTTTTCCTCTACCTTTGCTCCCCCCTCTTACCAAGCCCATAAAATTTTTCTTAAATTTACTATTTTTGTTTTTCCTATTCCGCGTTGTTTCGATTTTCAAGCATACGTAAAGCAACAGCTCCTTAGCGCATGCGCCACTTTTGTGATACTGAGTTGCTGCAACGATCGTTCCCCCACGTAGACACACAGAGCAAAATTTTCTTTTATTAGCATAGATTAGCTTGCCCGCGCGCCGTTGCCCGGGCCCGTGATGATAATCTTAAATGAACCTTAAATTTGTATGATTTTATATCCTTAACTCGATTTTGTCTGTGACTGTGTGAAAAATCGGTTTAAAAAAAATGATATTTAGCGGTAAAAATGCTAAATATCTGCCACGGGAAACGAAGGTGCGGGTGGAGGATATGTTTCCAACAACTGTGTAATTTTCGTGCTAAAATATCGATAATTAACTATAAAAACCCCTAACTTACGAGTAACTATTTCTTTTCACATTGAAATCCTGAGTGATTTTTTTTTTCAAACTGATTATTGCCAGAAAATCTTCTATTTTCACCTTCTAACGCCATGGGGACGCAATGTGTTTTAAATGAACCGCTGACAGTTGTCCCCGCTGCCTACCGCACCGTAAAGATGGCGTGCTCCGAAATATCTTAGTTCTACTTTCCACCGCCAGGGGCGCAATATGTTCTAAAGAATCCACGTTTCGAAAGAAACTCCGACACGTGTCCCCGCAACCTCTGTCACCGTATAGAACGCGCTGCAAAACCCTTTAGTTCCACCTTTGCCAGTGGGCTCAATACGTTCTATATAGACATCCGACAAGGGTCCCCACCGCTTGCGGCAACGTATAGCAGGCGTTCTTCAAAATATGTTAGTTCCAATTTCCACCGCCAGGTGGCTCACTCTGTTCTAAACAAATCTGTATCCGAACGAAACTTCGTTATTCAACCTTTCCGTAGATATATTACTCGAGGGGGTGGCGGAATCAAATAAGAATTTAAGAAATTTGTTGAAATTACACGGTAGCGGGTGAAGTCCAGTAGTTTTTGTCATAATAGTAAAATCTGTCATGTGGACAATTGCGATATTTAATCAAATGTAGTTTATCCCTTCCCACCCCCGAAAATATAATAAATACGAACGTTTCAATATAAACCCACTGTCAAAACATTTATTTTTCCTTTTAAAAATCGATTTTTTGATAAAATAAAAAGTTATATATCGATTTTATGAAAATTAGATTTCTGGATTCAGCGTTATGTTTTGTTCGTAGATGTGTAATTTTCAAACCGGTAAATGCAGTATTTTTTATAGAGCTCTTAACTCTCCTAGTAGCTTAAAAATCTATTTTTTTGTATATACGCCACCTGTCTCTGCATTCAGTTGACATGCTGAAAAAAAATATTTTTCTGCAATCGAATTCATGAAATAATAATAAGGCTTCGGTTGTAATTGAGGTGTTTTTACGAAAATTAAATATTTGGATTGAACGTTTGGAGATACGCATAGATGTGATAATTTTAAGTGGATAAATGCTATATTGAAAAACATTCTATAGCGCTGGAAAATTGCCTACTCATCAAGGTACACGTTTGACAAAAAAAAAAAAAAAAAAAAAAAAAGAATTAAAAAATGGACATATAGTTTTTGAAATGATCTGTTCAATTATTATTTCCAAAAGAATGGGTCAAGATTATGTATTCAACCTTCAACTATGAATTTGTGCCAAAAATTTCTGGCATTCACGAAAATTTTTCCAACATTTCCCTATTTCCATGTAAACTTAAAAATAAATAAATAAATAAATAATAAAAAAAGCCACATTATTTTGAAATTGTACCCATATTTATTTCATGATTAATTCGATTTAACTTTTCGGACCAGGCGCATTTTACCCTAGATCAGTGGTTCCTATCGTGGGGCGTACGCCCCACAGGGGGGCAATATGACTTTTCAGGGGGACAGTTTGAGATTTGTTATTAACGAATTTTCTGTCACTTTTTTTCCAATGAAAGTTAGTGTCGTAGTCTAAAAGCAGAAATAATAGATGAAAAAAAAATAAAAATAGCTGAATAAATATTAATTTATAAAACATTCCCATTTAGAAGTTCAAAATACACTGACACCAGAATAATTATGTGAATTGTTTTTACATACTTTGACACCTTTTATATACTAAAACATCATTTTAATTTTTCTGGTTTTAACATCATTTTAGTAAAACACACCCCTTTTTTTACTATTTATATATATAAACAACAACAACAACAAAACTTGTACATCTATTCATAGTGCAATATGCCTCATGAAGGAACTTTTGCATGTGAAATTTTGTAGGGTAAATTTAAAATTGACTATTTGGACATGTTTAATCTAAAAAATGTTTTGAATTGCCTAAATGAGATACTACTTTTATGAAATTAATAAATCCCTGTACACATCACGGAAGAAAATGAGTAGAAAGTAAACTTCTTATGGCTCTTCTGCAGACCACATACACAATATATAAACACACTTTGTGACATATGCATTTTAAAATTTAAAATCGGAGAAAACATGGTGGCCAAATAATAATATAATAATAACAGAAAATAGAAAGCCTGCTGTCAAAGAAGTATGTTACGAGGGAATAAAATAATTACTTAAAATGGAGAAAAATCACGATTCCGGGGAGATGTTACTTGCAAATTATATTATCCGTACTGTGTCGGTGATAAACAAATATAACTTGTTCTTAATGAAGTACTAAAATCCATTATAAAATGTATGAATTCTATCAAACTAAATACAAAATTTGAGAGAGATGTCAAGAAATTTTACGAAGATAAAAAGATAGACTATTTATCACTTTTACATTTGTGGTAAGTTGCCAAAAATTAATAAAACTTTTGTAGATGTAAATGCGAAGATCCATGGCTTCATTGGATTCATAGAGTTATATTAAAAACATATTTGTAATATAAAAAATATGATTTTGATAAATTAAAGAATGCAAAATCACTTATCTGAGTTAATGCTATTTTGGATTGTTCTGTGAAAATAGAAGTTGATTTTTTTATGCAATAATATTTATATGATATAGAAGGGAGGGGGGACATCATGATTTTAAATATGTTTAGGTGGGGCGCGGCCAAAAAAAGGTTGGGAACCACTCCCTAGATGGAGCAGTGAATATTCAGAACTGCCGCATATGGGGTACTGCAAGTCCTAATATTGTGCATGAACAGTATTTGCACTCTGATTACATTACTGTATGGTGTGGCTTTACGGCTGATTTCATTTTTGGTCCTTTTTTTTTTTTAAGAGAACACGTCTCAGGGCCTCAGGGTTCTAAAAGGTGTTCTATTACGGGTACCTGTTACCGCGACTTCCTTCAGCAGCAGGTCATTCCATCCTTACACGAGTGGGAGTGCTTAGAGATTACCGTATTCATGCACCATCGTGCATGAATACGTGCGCCATTCGTGCCATGAATTCGTGCACCATCTCACATAGCCCGAGCAGTGACGGCACTGCTTCGTGTCCATTTTAGAGATGATCGGGTAATTTCGAGAAGTTTTCCGACAACCTGGCCTTCTCGGTCTCTGGACTTGAATCCCTGTGACTCCTGGTTGTGGAGATTCCTGAAAGATCGTGCGTATGAAGGAAGCATACGGGCCCTACCTGATTTGAAAGCAAGCATAACTCGTCTTGTTGCTGCAATTGATCTAGAAACCTTTCGCACTTACTGCTGAACACACTATAATACGCTTTAATCATGTGCTTAACGCAAATGAAATGCACATTAAACATATGCTGTAAATAAAAAAAGTTTTGTGTTTCCAGTTTGAGATTTTTGGTATTCATGCGCCTCCTTCTCACCTGGTGGTCAAATTTTGAACTATTTTTTTTAATTGCAGATTTCATATACCCATGGTCCACATAACTTATATTCCAAGTTTCATCGATATCTGTCAACCAGAGCGGACTCTATGTAGGTCTAAACAGGATAATTTTAATTATAACCACCTTGTATTTTATTATGACTGTAGCGTCCGGTTTTTTGTCTAGATACTGATATAAAATCAAGTTATTAAATCATATTAAGAGTTTTATAATAATAAGTATTATCATATCATAAATTATATATTTACTTACTATACTTAAAATACCGTGCTCTTTATAAGACTTTAAAATATACTTAATTAAAAAATTGAAGACTTTACTAGAATTTTACTTCAAAATATGGAAAACCGTATGAAAAGGTTTAGGTATTTATTTTAATCCGAATTTCTATTTTCGACTAAATGTTTTATGTTTCTATGTTTCTCTTTGCTTTCATCCCATTGAAACAATTTCAAGATCAATGTAGTTTTCCGCAAAATTATTTTTTAACGATCTCTCTCTCTCCTTTTTATAGGCCTGGTCTGCCTTTTTCTGTTACTCGGCTGCAGCTTAAATTGCAGTTATGGAGATGATGACTGCAGCAGCAATCCTTTTATCAGTGACGCAGGGCCTTTAGCCAGGACTTCTTCTGGTACTCTTATTGGAAAATACCTTAAAATCTTCGATACGGAAGTAGCTGCCTTCTTAGGTATTCCCTATGCATTTCCGCCCGTGGGGGAGAAAAGATTTTTGGAACCTTGTCCTCTGCATCACTGGGAAGGTATCTTGAATGCAACAAGCAAACCAAAGCCTTGTATGCAATACTCGAGTAGGAACTATCCTTGGCTCCCTTCAACAAAACCTTCAGAAGACTGTCTTTATCTAAACGTGTGGACCCCAGGTAAATGCTGCTGCGGTCCATTGGAGAAATTGCCTGTATTAGTATGGATTTATGGAGGCGGTTACTACTCGGGATCTTCAGAAATGGATATTTATGATGGAGGTATCATGGCATCGCACAACAAGGCAGTTATTGTAAGCATGAACTATAGACTTGGAATATTCGGATTTTTGAAGAGTGGTACGAAAGAAGCACCTGGAAACGTTGGACTGTTGGATCAAAATTTAGCTTTAAAATGGGTAAAGAAAAATGTTGAATATTTTGGTGGTGATCCTAACAAAATTACCATAATGGGCGAGAGTGCAGGTTCGTGGTCTGTTAGCTTGCATATGGTTTCACCCATGTCTCGAAATTTATTCAACACAGCTATATTGGAAAGCGGAACAGCTTATCATCCGATGATAGTTGACAGCCCAGAAGTGGCTTATGGAAAAGCGAACGTGTTCGCGAAACTTCTGGGTTGCATTTCCCTTAATTCAAGTATAGAGTCTGATCTGGATATCATGAAATGCATTAAAAGTAAAAGTTCTGAAGAACTGGCGAAAACCGAAGATAAGTTTACATCAAAATTACCTCAATATTTCTTACCTACATATGAGCATGCAGGTAAAGAGGATGTGTTTTTCTCCAATGTAAACCCACTCCGGGCAATTAAAGAAGGTAACATAGCCCCAGTGAACATATTAATCGGAAATACTAAGAATGAAGCAACCATATTTCTAAATTACATCTTGCCAGATTTCTTCAGTTTGCACCACGAACCTCTGCTTAATTCGGCTATAGCTAAAAAAATAATTGCAGCTCTATTCATTCTAGTTCCACGGCCATCTTCTGATGAAATCTACCAACACTACTTCCAGAATAGTTCGAATGCTAGCAGGAATGAACTTGCAAGAATAATTGCTGATGCATTTGGTGATTTTGTATTTAACTGTCCCACGCAGTTCTTTGCTGAAAAAGTTTCTAATGCTTATTTTTACTATTTCACTCATCGATCAAGTAATGACGATAAAGCTGAATGGGTTGGAGTACACCATTTCTATGAAATACCATACGTTTTTGGAGAACCTTTGCGCAACACAACTGCTTATACTTCAGAAGACAGTATGTTCAGCACAAACATAATGAACAAATGGATAACTTTTGCTCAGACTGGGTAAGTTTACATTTCAATTTGTGCTTTTTCTTTTTAAGGAGACAGTTTACCTTTTTGACAATTTTGTTTATTTTTAAAAATAAATATGGTTCGAATGGTGATTGACTGATTGATTGCATTTCAATGTTTAACTAAAAGGACATTTAAAAGGAAAAATTTTTAACTGCATATTTAATTAAAACTTTTAAGAAGTTTAAAAAAATTAATTTTTTATTTAAATCTCTACTACTTTTTTAAATATTGATATCTTTGCCCAATTTTTTTAAAGATTTTCAAGCGTGTATGACACAAGACTGTGCATGGATTTTTAGATACATCTAACATTACTTTTAATATAAATATTTTTTTCTGATATGGGGTAAATGCACCAATAGTCGGCCACCCCCCAGTAGTTGGCCACATTGAGATAAAATACGTTATGAATAGCTTATTTTTGGTTTCAAATGAAATATTACAATTCCACTATATGTAGCCATGCTTTATACGTCATAAGCCATCAGCAAAGAATTGTGGGTATTTTTATTGCATTATTAATCAGCCATTTTTTATTTGGTTGCTGTCAAATAACCGTTTTTGCTATTTTTTTTATTTACCGATGACAAAATTTTTAAAAGACTAGTATTAATTTATTTTTTATTATTTTCTAAAATTATAAGACTGTACTATTAAAAAGTTTAATAAGTATAAAAGTTAAATAAGTGCGCTTGTATTAATTAATTTTAATGTGGCCGACTATTTACTTACATGTTCAGTAATCGGCCACCACGATTGACTACTGGTTAAACGCCCATTTCACATTTTTGAGTCTATTTTTAATAATTTGATTTTTTTCATAATTTGATTTTCACAATTTGAGATTTATATAGCCTTTTACTTGCATTTTATTTTATGCACACTATATATAAGGTGTCCTAAGGTAATAACGTTACGTTAAGTTTCTACCAATTTTTACGGCTTAGTTTAAATTTTTTTTCCCCAAGCAAATATAGAATTTGAACAGCAACTTATTGATTATGTATACAAGAAAGACTATTTTAGCAGACATATATTCATAAAATGTAGTGGCGTGATTTCTTGACCAATGCTATTTGGCGTTATTACCCAACTAATGGGTAATAACGCCATACAAAGAAAACTATAAAATAAGATGGAATAATGGCATGTAAATTGCCCAATTCTAAAGATACAAACTCTACAGCTTTAGAAATTGACAAATTGCTTTTACTTACCATTAATTGCGATATCAGGATGAAATAATAATCATATGATATTTTATTCTTCTGACATGAAAAAATTAGCAGCATTTAGGACGTACAAATTTGTCTTTATCTTTTTTAGTTTTCAACAATAGCAATAATGGTCTCTTGTGTATAAAAAATAATAATAAAATAAGTAGTTCTGCCACTGAAAAGAATCAACCAGCGTAATAACACTAATGGTTGGTGTTATTACCCTGGTATGCATTTTGCGCAGTATATTTTAAACTACAAGCTACCTCGCGAATATATCCAAAATCTCCCACAACATTTTGAAAGTACATGAAATACACTTCAAATTTATGTATTATAATAAACAAAGTATTTCTTAACAAATGTATAGTCTTCACATCACAGAACTTACCCGGCAAATTTTAGATCGGTCGTTGACTCTTACGAGGTTATTCCAGCGATAATGTCTACAAATGTAACAAATTAACTTTTAGCGGTTGTTTGTGATTCAGGTGACTCAGAGCCTTTCAGCGCAGAACCCGTAGTGACATTTTTATTTATAACTACGCTTAATATAGCACTTGGTGTTATTACCCACTCTGGCGTACCCCAGGACACCTGATATAAAATGCAAATGGGAATATCGTTCCGGCCGCTTATAACTTTAGTTTTGCTGAATAGATTTCAATGGAACTTGTATCGTTAGTTAGATAATTTTTCAGGAAAGGTATTAGTTTATTGTATGTCATTCTGCGTTGCTTAGTTATATCACCACGGAGGAAAGTTCTATAATCAGGTGAACTCGATTATGAAGTATTAACATTTAAAAAAAATACTAGACAATTTTGATGAGATTTTCATTGTTAATTAGATAATAAAGATGTTTTAGTATATTGCATTGTATCATTCTACCGTTATTTACTAATCTTACTGTAAATGATCAGCTCAATGGTTGTTCATTGATTCTTAACAGCGAAAATTTTGTCTGACAAATTGGAACATATAATAGTGCAATGGTATTCGTATAGTTAACTTGAACTCGCAATAACATTTCAGAAAAAGGTTAATTTTGCTTTAAAATTTGTAATAATGGCGATGGGAAATATGTAAACTGCGAATTTAACCTTGTATTTACAAGGTTAAATTCACCGATATATTTCCTTTTTTTGTAATATTGAGGGTGTTAGAGATTTGAAACTTGACATGATGATTTTTAAAGAGATAAATGCCCACTGAAAACAGTTTCTAAAAGAAGCGAAATATAAAAGGCTGAAATGAGAAGAAAACATCCTAAAAACGTTGAAAATTGTGATTAATATTAAAATCTTAAGGATAAAGACTTGAAATATTAAATGACAGTTATTTATAAAACGTAAATGTTTGCGCATAATAGTTATGATAAATTTGAAATTTAAAAAGATAAATTAATCAAAAAAAGTTGTACTTGTTAGTGATAGAAGTAAAAGTAATTTAAATATTGGATTGAAATTCGACATAGCTGTTACTTACTCGCACAGAACAGGTTTTTTCAATATGGAAATTTTAAAGTGTGAAATGTGCGGAAAGCATACTTAAAACGATGATTTATATGGGAATTGCAAGGGCTATTGCTAGAAACTTGAAATTTTACATGGATTTTACTTTTAAGACATAAATGCTCCCACAAAGTACATTATGAGATATTTGAAATTTAAAGGGTTGAAATGTTTCTCACAATCATCTAACGGGTTATTAGGATGAATTTTCAACAAATTCCGTTTTACTTAATAATATTTAAACTTTCTTCCGAAACATAACTTCTTCCTAATTTTAATAGGCACACAAATATAATTTCTCCCTAATGTTAATAAGCACACAAATATCATTTGCCATATTCCAATAACCACAAAGCCACGCATTCGCATTGTGATAGCTTTTCTATAATATAAAATAAAACTTATTATCTGTTTGATTAACTCAATAGTCAGCAATAATATTAACTAGAGGCTAACTATTAAGTTTTAAAACCCCATCTTCTGCCTCTATAGAACTTTAAAAAAACGAAGCTAACATCGCTAATTCTCAAAGGAACTGGCACTTTAAAATATATATTACACAGAATATCAATAATCGATACAATAATCGATATCTATGACATGTTAAAATTTCACATCGAAACTCGATCAAAATGAGGAATTGACTCCCTATTGTGATCGTATCGTACCAAGATATCACGAAGCAGATAGTAATATTTTTGCTGTACTAATCTATAAATATGCAATATATTAAAATTTCATTTCGAAATTCGATGATGCGATAGTACAACTAAAAGGAGGAATTGGCGCCCCGTTTTTCTCATACCTTATCGAGATATCACGAAACAGACTGAAGCATTTGTATTATACTAATCTGAAACTTTAATCATTAACATTTCATGCTCAAAATTGAAAACGAAATTGTAGCGCCAAAATAATGAGTTGGCGACCGTTTTTTTTGTATAGTACTCAGATACCACGAACAGGCTGAAATACTTAAATCGTATTAATAAAAAGAGACATATTAAAATTTCATTTCGAAATTCGATGACCAGATAGTGCAGCCAAAATAAGTATTGGCGCCTCATTCTGCTCATATCGTTCAGAGATATTACGAGGCAGAATGTAATATTTGTAATGTACTATTCGAGATATGCAGCTTATTAAAATTACATTTCGAATATTTATGACAAGATAGTACCGCCAAAATGAAGAATTGGCGCCGCGTTCTGCTCATATCTAACCACTGAAATCCCAAGACAAACTGAAATATTTGCATTGTACTAGTCGAGATATGCAACATATTAAAATTTCATCCGAAACTCGATGACATGATAGTAACGGTAAAATGACGATTTGGTGCTCCCTGCTGCTAATATCATACCAAGATGTGCATCGACAGATCAGTCATCTATGTTCTGTTAATAATCTTGTCCTACATCATAATTTCATTTTGAAACAAGGTGACGTAATAATTTTTTTCTCTGCCCGCCGCCTAGTCTACGATGGCTAAACACAAAATTTGAAAAGCAGACTACTAGATAATTTGGTACTTTTAACTTTACTTTCCATAAGAATCAAGAATGAAAGGATAGTTTACAAAAACACTTCCCATGACTTGCAGAATTCTTTAATTGCTTAATACTGTAAAAAGAGTAAACATTTTAGAAAAGGCATAATACTTTTGAAAACCAGATTACGGTCCCTAACCGGAAAAATAGTCCAATTATTTTGTGCAGTCCTGCATTTAACCTAAAGATTTGTATATTATTCTCTACATAGTATGATAAAACTTAGTAAAGCAAGAAAATTCATTATAGATTGAAAATTCACTTTCTGCAATTGCTACCACTATGCTGAAATATACTTGAATTATTTTATACAGCCCTGTATATCACCAAAATTTAATTCAGGCTAAAACTGGTTAAAACTACTGAAATCACACTTCCACACATTGTTATCCCTGGGAGGTCATGTATTCAGTTCTTTGTGTGACTCTGTATATGATTTTATTTATATTATACAATCATCTTTTAGTATACTAAATATAGTTCAGCTTGAAAGAGCATAACTCAATTAAAAGCCTCCTTTAAGCCATTCACGCTGATACTCCGCAAAGCTTACGAACTCTTTTATGTAGCCTTGTATATGATCTATATCAGTTATACACACCGCAAAGATTTAATTAAACTTAAAAACGCATGTTATAAACAAAATCACACCTCCAGCAATTATCGCTAATAGAAATACACAGTACTGTATCAGAATTTTTTCTGTGTCCCTGTAAATGAACGATAAATGTTATGCATATCATGTTATACAACAAGTAAATTGTAGTAAACCTCAGTAATGTATGTGAATTTCATTATATTTAAACTAGTGTAACAGAACTAAAATAAGCTGCAAACCGTTTTTCCCCTGATACTATTATGTAAAGGAATTCTTTTGCGTGATCCTATAAATGAATAATAAGTACTTAGGACACCATATTGTCCAGAATGCATAGTTTAGTGCACTTCATAAATTCATATCAATTTCATTGTGTTCGAAATGACAAACATCATTAAAATAAACTTGAAGCAATTTTTTCGCATTGAGCTTAATGTATCGGAATACTTTTACCTGTCCCTGTAGAGGAACTATAAATTCTACACACTTTATTTTCAATAACGACTGCGCGTCAATTAACGTCAATAACATACAAAAAGTTCAGGAACATTAGAGTATATTTACGAGTGTTAGAGCAGCTCGGACAGATTGGAGACAATCGAAATTCACAAACACTTTTAAACTATGTTGGAAAGTGTTAAAAACTATTATAATATTTTAAATTATTACTGAAACATTATAAAAAAGTATAAATTAACACATTTTATTGTTAAAATGTTGTTCTGTGTTAAAAATTATACTTCAAGTTATTTACAATAACAAAGTATTTAAGTGGCCGAGAACTAGACCAGTAATGGCCGAACACTGAATTGAGTGGCCGACTACTTGCGACTTTGCTACTTTTAAGCTTAACTTTTTATAAATAAAAACTATAATCAGTTTTTTATTAAAACAATTGCTGAAACAGTAAAATAAAAGTATACATTAACATGCGTCACTGTTAAAAATGTTGTATTGCTTTTTTAAATTCCGCTTTAAGCTATATACTAAAAGAAAGCGCTTAAGTGGCCGACTATTGGTGCTTTTACCCTATATAGTGTAAAACGATGAAATCTAATACATCTTCACATACTTTTATTTTTTAAAAAATAACAAAAAACTAGAAGGCTAATTCCATGCGCAGATTTATCACATATATTATAAAGAACGTGTACAAAAAAGTCTCAAAAAAAAAAAAAAAAGCTTTAACATTTTTAAAACATGAAAGTGAAGAAAATATGAACATGGAGAAAAAGCCATTTAAAGTTTTAATTTGTGTGGGTAATTGCGCTGGATGTATTAACAAAATTTACAATATCTCGCGATATAATTGCCGTATGGGTAAAAATAAGGTGTCAAAATAATCACAAATAAACAGGTTTTCATTTAATATTTAAAACAAAAAATCGAGGTTTTGATCAATATTGAGGTAAACCCTTAACCTGCTTTTTTAAGGGGGGGGGGGGGGTTAGAGGCATCCTGAAAGTTCGATATCTTGTGCAATCAGGGCTGCATTATGAAGATGTGCAAACTTCTACCAATAATTTAGAATAGTAATTTTCGCCTTATTTATCAGCGATTAAGAAAAGCGAAAAATACCATTCTAAATTACTGGGGGAATATATAACAAATTAACACCTTGTAATAATACACTAATTTTAATTGCTAAAGGGGGTAAGACGGGGTCCCAGGCCCATCTGTCCCTGCTCGGAGCGATCCAGAGGCCAAAAGCCACGACGCGCCCGAAGGTCGCCGCCAGGAATGACCCACCAAGGCCGTCCCTCACAAAAACTCCGGTCAGACCGGCGCACTGCCCAGCGCATTTCACGCCGGTTACTCCCAAAAGAAGATGAAATGGTTGCATACGATAGTCCCCACCACTTAAAACTTTAACCTCTTCAATTCCGAAGCTAAAATAATAATACAAATGCTTATTCATTGGTTTTTTCCAAACAAAATGACATCATAAATGACAGAAAAAATACTTTTCTGAAATTGGTCCTTTAGGCCAGCCATACTCAACCTTTTTCTTTCGCGGGCCGCAAACATAAATTTCTGACTTTAGGCGGGCCACAGCATACTTATAAAACGGTTAAAAAAATACTAATTAAAATAATATAAGTAGTATAGCAGTGAAGTATAACAAAGATAATATTATCACTAGGGTTGAACGTTTGTCGCGGAAGAAATACAGGGTGTCCATAATAAAACATCCCTATTTTAAAGTTGTCTACAGACGAAACTATTGGTCAGGACATAATGAGGAGTTATGGCAATTTGTTTGAGCAAAGAAAACAAATTGATAAAAAATTATGCTGCTAGAGGGCATTTTTAATGAATTACACAAATTTCATACATTTACTACAGTTTACAAATTTTATTACAACAAAGCGTGTTCCACATGACGGCCATCATTTTCAGCTAACATCTATAATCCTAAGATAGCGTATTAACACTTGACTGTAGTATGTTCTGGAAAAATGCAAAGAACATGTTGTGAAATGCTGTTTTTAAGATTAGGTAAAGTTCTTAGATTAGCTCACGAGACAAGGTGTTTCAAATGCTCCCCACAACCAAAAGTCACATGAATTGAGGTCTGGGGATTGGGGAGGCCACGATTAAGATAATGGCGGATGATGATACATTCTTCTTTCAAGTGATTTTTGAGGACGTCCTTAAGGCTGCTCTTAACTGCTCCGCTGAACAAGCGCAAAACGTTCTGACACATTTACAATTTTTTTTTTAAACGGAACGATATGAAACCGGAAAGCCTGGCCATGGAAGCGATTTGGAATTGAACTGTTTTTTTCATTTTTTGATCAATCAATTACCCACTGAGTTATAAGCGATATCGATCACGTGACAAACCCGTTTTTCGCCTGCTCTCGAGTGATTTTTCTACTTTCGCGTGGAAATTCGGTTCAAAAGGTCCACTTTGACATTATTTTCTGAAAAATCTATTGCGTTTGCAAAAAAATGGAAAAAACAGCTCGATGACATAGTTTTTGAACAACAACACCAACTAGTCCCATGCATTTTCGAACAAAAATAAATTAAAACTTATGTCAGGAAGTTGCCCTTTTTATTTGAAAACAGCCTTAACACAGAGGTGTGGAGGAGCTCCATCTTGTATAAAAATTGTACGTGAAAGACACTGACGTACTTAACAATGATGCATATTACATTCGAAATTTCTCATTTAGTAAAGAAAAATTCTGTTGAACATGTTTTGTTGTAACAACATTTGCAAACTACCGTAAATGTACGTTAAATGTGCAATGCATTAAAAAAAGCCATTTGGTGGCAAATTGTTGAACTATTTTTTTTCACTCAAACAAATTACCATTAATTAATTATGTCCTCCACGAATTTTCACAACTTTCTGAACTATAGTTTTCGACTGTAGACAACTTTAAAATAACGTCGTTTAATTATAGATACACTGTAATTACCAAAAAAATTAACAACACTCTTTCCAACTAATAAACTTAGTAGTAGATTTCTATTGAAAATGCTGTAGAAATAGGCCTCGAAGTTTGCTGGTTTGCAATAGTGCTGTAAAATGTGTTCGGTGCCAATTTTTTCCGCGACAAAAAATCAACCCTAAAAAGCAGGTTTAGCTATATAGTAAGTACAAAACACAATAATATAATAATACAGAATTTCCAAGTTCTAAAAAAAAAAAAAGAGGAGATTTTCTCTAAGAAATCAATCGTTTACTTAATGAAAAAAAAAAAAGTAATTGTAGAAATATATAGTGAAGATTTAACTTGGAATGATGTTTGAATAATGTTGCATATTAAGAAATACATACATCACCGAAGGACAAATTAACATAGAATTATATTAAAACTACATGCAAAAAGAATTTTTGACAAAGGAAGCGGCTTTTAATGTAATTTTGTGTTAATTATAAACAACAGGACAGATTTTATCTTTCAGGAAAATATATAAAACAATGCTGGAGATCTTAAATATATTTTATACGCATCTCAATTAACTGTATAAATCTGGGTTTATGATTATGTGCCTCGGGCCTCATGCAAGAGATTACCGGGCCGCAAGTTGAGTATGGCTGCTTTAGGCGCTTAGTAATTTAAGTTCAAAAATATGGATCTAAAACTACAAACGCCTTCAAACATCAATTTAATAACCATTAACCTAAATTAATGCAATCACAAATTTAAGAGCTTTAAACAAGTAAATCTACAAATCCTCAAAAATTTTTATTGGAAAAGATTTAAGTTAAATACTTATGAAAATTTCTCACTTTCTTGGTCATACTGTCTTTGGGGCATTTTTAGGCATTTTGCAAATTCAGATGAAAATAACATTTATTTTATGTGGGAATCAGCTTCCGGAAATGAACTTTCTGAAACCGGAAGTGACCGTTTAAAGAGCCACAGAAAGGTAAAGAATACATTTTAATACACAAATATATAACATATAACATATATACAAACATATAAACCCCTACAAATAGGGTGGATTTCAAAATTGTAAACTTTATAGATAATTTTTTTGTGCTCTACCAAAATCTTAATTTGCGTCTTCTGGAAAACTGCGTTTTTCATTGTGTACGTTTACAGGAAACATCATTTCTTAAAAAGTTTTTAAGATATTGAAATAAAATTTTGTGAGAAGGTTCTGCTCATCTATAGGTATGTTATGAAGCAAAATATAGTTTGTAAGTTTGTATATATTAATTTAAGAGCTATTTTTATTGAAAAATACACATTTTTTTAGAAAAAAAAACCATGTTTTATATACAAAATTTGGCATAAGTTAGTAAACTTAAGAGGTGTTGCAAATATTTTGCTTCGTAACACAGGGAAATGGTTTGCTAATATATTGTTGAAAAAAAAAGTGAAATATATTGAATAGATTTCGTTATAGAAGGTTTGGCCTTAACGCATTTTTTTACTAAAATTTCACTAAATATTGCCTAAATTTGAAAAGTTAATAAAAATTCCTTTAAAAATTTATATGAATTCATAGTTTTATTCCCTGTTATAACTAAAAACACATGTGTTTGATAAAAATTTAATATTTTTCAAAAAAAAGTTCCCCGAAGGTAGGGACATACCTTAAACTAAAAAAAAAAGCATACTCTGTTTTTTCCCTTTCCTCTAAAATTGCATTTTCGGACTTCTACTGTTAAAATCGCTCACCTAAGATTTGACAGCTACAGGCTTGGCTATTTTAATTACCCTCCGTCCAAAACAAGTTTTCCTATCTCTGGCTGAAACAGAATTCCGGTCCTTTTTCAAGTTTCGGTCAAAAACTAAAACGAAATAGTCTCAAATTTAAATGTTAAGATATTAATATATACATGTGGTACAAATATTAGAAATTAATTATTGGTAAACATATACCTTTCTACAAATGCAGTTTTATTTATGAATATACATAGATGTTCATGTGTTTGTTTGAGATTTAAAAAAAACATTCAATCATTATTATTTTTTAACACTTTATATCAAACATCTCAGGCATTTATTTATTATTAACTTTATATTTATTCATACTGTAAAAAGTTCGCACAAGTGGTTGAAAAAATGCTTAATATTTATTTATAACTTTATGAAAGAAAAGTATTTAAAATGTTACACTTTAGGAGAGCATACCTGTACTTCGCGGGGAAGAAAAACTAGATATTTTCAACTTACAACTATTAATACTACAATAGAGTCCCGAATATCCGAGTCACGCTTAACCGAGTTTCCGCTTTAACCGAGTAATTTTCTTCTGATGGACTGATGGTTTCCATTATTATGAAACAGCCATTATAAATGAAGTGTTAGTTGAAGATGAAAGAGCAGTCATAAAAAGTTGGAACTCTGATTTTCTGGTCAGAATGGGGAAAAAAATGGTCATATTTGGCCATAAATGGCCATTTTTTTTCCCATTTTGACCAGAAAATCAGAGTTTCAACTTTTTACGACTGTTCTTTCATCTTCAATTAACACTTCATTTATAATGGCTGTTTCATAACAATGAAAGCCATCAGTCCATCAGAAGAAAATGATCCATTCCAAAGGTATAAGTTCGATTAAAAAAAAACTATTTGATACTTTGAGCAGAAAGAAGAAGTTGCACCTGCAATTTTCATGACACTAATAGAAGAAGATAGCTGCCAATGTGTACAGTTTTGTTACCTCTAAAATTTAATACAAATTTTTGCCATATTTAATCGTTGACAATTGTTATATTTCCGCGATTGAATTAGTCAAAATTTACTAGTAAGTTTTAGCGGTAAGAAAAAATCTTAGAAATTGATAGCTGTGCAGTAGCGTAAAACTGCAGGGAAAAAAACTGCAGCAAAATTGACATTCAACAAACAAAAAACTATCAAGGGCTTTTTCAAATAAACAATTTCATTCCCCGTTTTTCTTAAAAATAGTACATCAAAGAAATGTTGCTAGTACCGTAAAAATTAATGAATTAAGTGAAAATTTATACAGTGGAACCCGGTTAAGACGCGTTTCAAGGGAGTGGTCAAAAGTCGTGTATTTAGCGGGATCGCGTATTAAACGTGATTTGTATAATGTTGCAGGAAATGGGCTTATTTACATATTTAATCATCTAAATGAACATCAGAGCTTTAATTTATAAGTTTACGGTCAAAAACTTTGTTTTTGACATATATTCAGATTGAAATTTAACTGTATTCCACTTTAACTGATTGTTTCTTTTTATAGGACAAATTGGAATAATAGCGGAAAATAATAATGGATTCCAACCTGACTTTATTGTCGATTAATCCGTTGCAACCAAAAATAATTTCCTACTAGACTCATTTTTTTAACCGAAAGCAAAACAAAATTAAATCTTTGAAGCACAACCCAGTTTTTAAAATCATATTTAGTACTTGTGATAATGAGTACAATTATAATCTGTTCTTCATTATTAATATAATAAGAAAAACTATCCTTATAAAATATTGTTATAGCAAAAAGTAAAGTAAACATAAAAGAATTATCCAATCGCAGTCGTATTTAATCTTTAGGAGATTCATTTTTTGTTGCCTATGATATGCATTATAAAACATAGTACCGATATAAAGTAAATTAAAACCTCTCTAACAATAGGTATGAACATCTCTAATCATAATAATTTTTATGACGTGTTTCAGTAACCTGAATTCGTCAATATCTCTCTACTACAGTAAAAACATACACGAAGAGGGAGAAAAAGAATGCTAGGATGTGGGATCAAAGAATTGTAGTTTTGTTAATTTAGGGGGTCTTTTGTTATTCAAATATCTACCGCTATTTCCGATTAGTAATTTTCGCCTTTATCTGTTGTTAAATAAATTAAATACTATTCTGAAACAGTGTTTTTTACCTGAATAATAAAAATCCACTAAATTGGTAACACTCGAGAAGAGAGAAGGAATTCGCATCATGATCAATGAATACGCGTCTTAAGCGTGATTTTTTTTCTTCAAAGAACCGAATATTTATCGCGTATTAAGCGGGATCGTGTCATAACCGTTCGCGTATTAAACATGATATTTTTGCATTAGCCGTATGGGCGATGTTCAAGGGATCGGAAAAAATCCGCGTATTAAGCGGGATCGCGTATTAACCGTGAGCGTCTTAACCGGGTTCAACTGTATTTCATCTCCTTAGTTGGTGACGATTTGTGTAAATCCGGTTTATCCGAGTTTTTTGCTTATCCGAGGTGAGCTTGGTCCATATTAACTTGGATAATCGGAACTCTACTGTATATTCGAAATAATAAAAATATATATGAATATATTTAAAAATATTTTTACATTATAAATAGTGAAAGTATTTGCCACCGATGTTTGGACTAGTGATGGGCGATTCTCGAGAATTCGACAATCGAGAAAAATCGTCATCGTAAAAAATCACAATCGATACAGCCATCCATTAATTCCTAGAATCTACAATCGAGATGTTTTACAATCGATTATAACGAGAAAAGCTAAAAACAGTTTTTGGAAAACTTAGCTATTATTCTGGCCGACAATTTCATAGTAGTGATAGGGCTTAGTGATGGGCGATTCTCGAAAATTTACCAATCGAAAAAAATCGTTATCGTAAAATACACAATCGATACAGTCATCGATTACTTTCGAGAATCTACAAAGGAGATGTTCTAGAATCGATTATTGAAATCATTGTTTTTACATATATATAAGGCCGATTTTATTAAATATAGGGTAACTGAAAACAGATGGAATAAAAAAACAACAAACCAAAGGGTGGCTATAAAGGAGCCATAAGACTGGAAAAGTCTTGTAAGGGTGCCCCCTGGTTGAAAAAAGCTGAAAAAGCGCGAGTAGCTATGAAGCGGTAAGGGGAGTTTAAGTATCAAAAATTAGAATTTTTCGGCAATTAGCACCAAAATGGGCAAAGAAATAAGAATCAAAAGCATCCCCTAGTGGCAAAAACATGAACTAAAGGATGATAAAAGGGATCAAAATTTTTTATTGATTTTTCTACGTCATTTGAGATTGGATCTTTAATTTCCCCATTTTTTGAAAGTCTTCGACTGGAATACATTAAACGAGCCCCCGCGGGGAGCAAAGTAGGGGGGAGGGGCAAGGAAAGTGCATAATATGAATAAGTGGTCACAGGACTTTCCAACGATATGTCACATGAGGGGTGTCGGCTAAATTTAGAAAAGTGCCCCCGCGCGGGGGCAAAGTAAGGGGAGGAGCGCGGGCGATATATAAAATGAAATAGTAGTCACAGAGCTTTCCAATGATATATCACATGAGGGGTGTCAGCAAAAGATAGAAAAGAGTCCAAACTCCCAGGATTCCAATTATCGTGCCTCCCGAAATATACCCTGCCCATCCTTCTCTTTGAAATTTTCATATATTAAAAATTATTTATCGGAGGGCTCCGTAAATAAATCTGATCTAAAATGTTTAAAAACGCTACGATTTCAAAAAAGTTCGAAAAGTGCCTCTCTCGGGGCGCCAAACTAGGGAGGGAAGAAGAAAGGTTCATAATATGAAAAAGTAATTTTCCGATGATAACCGAAAACTTTCCGATGATATATAAAAAGACTGGTTCAAAAAAAGTTTGAAATCTACCCCTCCCACGTCGGTTCCCTCTTATATCCCAGAATATACCAGGAAATCACGCAGCCCCACTTTTAAAATTTTATATTTAATAAATAATATTTATCGGAGAGCTCCATTAAAAAACCTCATTTAATGATATTTATTGTAGAAATCTCTACAATTAAAAAAAAATTCACCCCCGCACCGCCCCCTTCCTTAATTCAACTCTGGGAGGAGAAAGGTTCATAATATGAAAGAGTGGTGAAGGACTTTCCGATGATATGTCAAGGAGAGGTTATGTAAAAGTTTGAAAATTACCCGCCCCCTTTTTGTCCACTCTCGCGCCCCCCAGAATTCACTTACCTCCCTCTTTGAACTTTTTATATTTAATAAATAGTATTTATCTGAGTCTCCAGGTATGGGGCAGCTTGGCAGAGCTAAAATAAGAGAAACATTGAAAATTCGGGCAAAATGACGCTAAATTTAACAGTAAAGGTTGAAACTAAGACTATACAGAACTGAATACATAAACCACTATGCTTCATAACCCACATCGGTTAATAGCACTAAAAAGATAAGTGCCAGTTAAACTGATGGCATTGAGCTCACAGGTTATTCACACTAATTGTATATTATACTCTTATTTCAAAGAATAATGTCCCTCAAAAAATAAATGAAGGGAAATATACCCCGTTTGTCCCTTTTATACTTAACCAATGAACCTCCAAATCTAATCAGGGAAACTCCTTAACTATAATAAATCAGTATATCAAATTTGTAGCAAATCAGATAATTCTGCATGAAAAAAAAAGAAACATATCGCTAAATTAAGGGTGGTCTAACCCCTTTAACACTTTTATACTTAACTAATGAATCTCCAAATCTAATCAGGAAAGCTCCTTATCAGAACGAACATAGAAAAAAAAAAATAAAGTAAATTGAATAATTCTCCATGAAAATCCATTTATCTAAATTAAGGGGAGGGGACTTGCCCCCTTTTCGCCCTTGTATACTTAACCGATGAACCTCCAAATCTAATGAAGGAAGCGCCATATCGGAATAAATCGGTATATTAAATTTGAAGCAAATCGAATAACTCTGCATGAAAAACCCTTTTATCTAAATTAAGGGGGAGACTAGCCCCTCCCCTTCATACTTAACCCATAAACCTCCAAATCTAATCAAGGCAGCTTCTTAACATAATAAACCGGTATCCCAAATTTGGAGCAAATCGATTAATTCTGCATGAAAAACCCATTTATCTAAATTAAGGAGGGGGTCTACCCCCCCTTTCCCCCGTTTATACTTAACTAATGAACCTCCAAGTTTAATCAGGAAGCTCCTTAACATAATGAACCGGTATACCAAATTTGGAACAAATCGAGTAATTCTGCATGAAAAACCCATTTATCTAAATTAAGTGGGGGACCAGCCCTCCTTCTCCCCCTCTATCCTTAACCAATGAACTTCCAAGTTTAATCAGGGAAGCTCCTTAACATAATAAACCGGTATACCAAATTTGAAGCAAATCGAATAATTCTGCATGAAAAGCCCATTTATCTAAATTAAGGGGGGACCAGCCCCCCTTCCCCCCTTTATACTTAACCCGTAAACCTCCAAATCTAATCAAGGCAACTTCTTAACATAATAAACCGGTATACCAAATTTGGAGCAAATCGAATAATTCTGCATGAAAAACCCATTTATCTAAATTAAGGAGGGGGTCTACCCCCCTTTCCCCACTTTATACTTAACTAATGAACTTCCAAGTTTAATCAGGGACGCTCCTTAACATAATAAACCGGTATACCAAATTTGGAACAAATCGAATAATTCTGCATGAAAAACCCATTTATCTAAATTAAGGAGGGGCGGACCAGCCCCCCTTCTCCCCCTTTATCCTTAACCAATGAACTTCCAAGTTTAATCAGGCAAGCTCCTTAACATAATAAACCGGTATATCAAATTTGGAGCAAATTGAATAATTCTGCATGAAAAGCCCATTTATCTAAATTAAGGGGGCGGGGGTCCGGCCCCCTTCTCCCCCTTTATACTTAACCCGTAAACCTCCAAATCTAATCAAAGCAACTTCTTAACATAATGAACCGGTATACTAAATTTGGAGCAAATCGAATAATTCTTCATGAAAAACCCATTTATTTAAATTAAGGAGGGGGTCTACCCCCCTTTCCCCCCTTCATACTTAACTAATGAACCTCCAAGTTTAATCAGGGAAGCTCCTTAACATAATAAACCCGTATACGAAATTTGGAGCAAATCGAATAATTCTGCATGAAAAACCTATTTATCTAAATTAAGGAGGGGGGGGGGACCAGCCCCCTTCCCCCCTTCTCTCCCTTTATCCTTAACCAATGAACCGTCAAAACTAATCAGCGGAATGCCTTATCTGAATGAACATAAAAAAAATTGAAGCAAATCGTACATTTTATTAATCAAGAGTTATCGCGTTGCGTACATATATACGTACGTACATGCATGCACACAGAACCAACGGGTACAGCTCTCAGGCTTAGATAGCCTGTGAGCTAAAAAGAGATTGGATAAGCAGATGGACTCCTTTGAGAAATTATGACTTAAACCAGAAACGCGGTAAGTTTGACTCTGAAAGCTTCATTTCCATCTCACATATCGGCAAATCTCATCTCGATGATTTTCCCAGCATTTCGACGCTTCCAGATGGGAAGCTGCTCGATGGTTGGTTCTCTCGCGGTTTTAAATCTTTCGGGATGGGAAGTCTCTCGAGAGTTTCTCTCGCCCTTTTCAACCTTTCCCGATGGGAAACCTCTCGCTGGTTTCTCTCGTCCTTTTCGAAATCTCCCAATGAAAAGCCTTTCGAGGATTTCTCTCGCGCTTTTCAACATTTCGCTATGAGAAGCTTTTCGAGGATTTCTCTCGTCCTCGGCAGAGAAGAAAAGTAAGAAAATTTATCGAGAGTACCAAGGGACGAGATAGAGAAAGAGGCATGACAATGAGCTGTGAAATGAAGCCCTAATTTTCAAAGTTTCTCTTATTTTAGCCCTACCAAGATGTCACATACCTGGAGCCCTCCGATAAAAATTATTTATTAAATATAAAAATTACAAAGAGGAAGGTGGGTCGGGTGATTTCGAGTGAGGAGGACGTGAGAGTGGACTCATGCGGGGTGCACTTTTAAAATTTTTACCGAATCCTGTGGCATATAATCGAAAAGCCCTTTCACCACTCTTTCATACTATGAACCTTTCTTCGCCCAAAGGGGGATGGGGAAGGGGCGAACAAATTTTTAAAACCGCAGCCGATTTCTATAATAAATTTAAATATCACTTTAGATGTGGGTTTTTTATGCAGTCTTCCGGTAAATATTATTTATTGAACATAAAACTTTTAAAGTGGCGGCTGTGTGATTTCCGGGGCGAAAGAGTGGGCCCACGGGGAGAGGGAGGGGGAGCAATTTTCAAATTTTTTTTTGGACCAGTCATGTGATATGTCATCGGTAAGCTCTCGGATGACTCTTTCATATTATGAGACTTTACTTTCTTCCTCCCCTCCCCAATTTGGCCCCCACTGCGAGGGTAGTTTTTTCCGTTTTTATCATTTTAGATCGGATTTTTTTATGGAGCCCTCCGCTAAATATTATTTATAATATATGAAATTTCAGGACACTTTTCCAAATTTAGCCAAGACCCCTGATGTGACATATCGTTGGAAAGGTTTGTGACTACTTATTGATGCTATGCACTTCCGGTGGCCGCTCCCCCACTTTGCCCCCCCCCCCCGGAGGACATTTTTCCAAATTTAGTCAATACCCCTCTTGTGAGATATCGTTGAAAAGGTCTGTGACTACTTATTGATGTTATGCACTTCCGGTGACAGTCCCCCCCCACTCTTTGCCCCCCCGGGGGACACTTTTTCATATTTAGTCAAGACCCCTCGTGTGAGATATCGTTGCAAAGGTCTGTGACTACTTATTGATGTTATGTACCTACGGTGTCCCCACCACCACTTTGTCCTCCCCAGGGACACTTTTTCAAATTTAGCTAAGACCCCTCATGTGAGATATCGTTGGAAATGTCTGTGACTACTTATTGATGTTATGCTCGTCCGGTGTCCATTCCCCCATTTTGCACCACCCCCGGGGGACACTTTTCCAAATTTAGCCAAGACCCCACATGTGAGATATCGTTGGAAAGGTCTGTGACTACTTATTGACCTCTGGTGACCGCCCCCCCCCCCACTTTTCCCCCACGGGGGTGTTTATCTAAATTTAGCCGAGACCCCTCATGCGACATATTGTTGGAAAGGCTTATGACCACTTACTCATGTTATCCACCTCCCGCACCCCTCCCCCCCTTTGCCCCCACGGGGAAGGCATTTTTATAAATTCAGATCCAGACTTCTTATGTGACATATGGTTGGAAAGGCCTAAAGACCTGTGACGACTTAATCATATTATGCAGCTGCTGTGCCCCTCCGCTCGCTTTGACCCCTCCCCCAAGAGATCTGGTCCGAGGTTTATTCGTTTCGATATTATATTTTTTACAAGATTTTGTAGTGCGTGCACACCACACTCGCCTGCTATCATATATCAGTGCCGTATATAGCGGGTAACCTGTTTGTGATTTCATATTACAAGATTACGTATAAATTAGGGGCCCCGATCAAAGGAGGGGCCGCTAGCGGTCGAAGTCACCTAGTCTTTATTAACATCGACTCATTCCAGTTCACTCGCAGACGATTCTTGATAAATGTATGACGTATATAATACAAAATATATGACTTATAAAAGAAATTTGCAAACTGTAGTCATCGAGAAAAAATTTACACAATCGAAAAATATCGAGATGTCCATACAATCGAGAAAATCGAGAAAAACATCTCGTTATCGCCCATCACTAGTTTGGACTAATCAATGGCGGATCTAGGAGGGGGGGGGGGTAATAAAGTGTTTGCAAAACGACATCATGTATCCTCACGGGAAATGACTTGGGACGAAGCTCGAGCGCCAGTTTAAATCCACGAGACTCTGGCTGGGTCAGGTCTTCTCTCTTTTAGAGCCGGGCCGTGCCCTGATCCTAAATTTTTCTGCAGATTCGGGTCGGGCCAGACTTCTTTTTCTTCCAGGTCGAACCTGGCCTGGACTTAATTTTTCCTCAAAATTTCCCGGTCGGGGCTCGGCCCGGAATAAAAGCTAAACTTTCGGTAAGTGTCAGCCCGTATGATAAGCATTATTGGCCCGACCGCGACCTGTCTCCTCCTCTAAATCCCCCCCCCCCCCCCGAGACCAAGTTGGTCTAGCATTCGTAAAAATTATATTTATGTTGTACATTTGTTTATCAAAATCATAAGAGATTTTTGATAAGTTACAAAGATGCATTTTTTAAAAACTACTTTTTTTCTTTGCAGGGATTTAAAATTATGATTTTCTTTTATCATCCGTATCTTTCATTCTAAACTGATTTTCTTGCCGGATTTTCATTTCAATGTAATTGTCTAAGTCATATTTTTACGTAGTGTTTACGTACATAATTGCCTAAATAGTCATTAATATTATTGTTTTCTGTATTCATGAATTTCGAACATAATCTGAAAACAAAATATGAGCATAAGTAAGTGTGCTTTATGAATAATTTTAATTGCAAAATGCAGGCATGGCTGGAGTCGATTTTTAGCTTTTATACCGGGTCGGGGCAATAATTTTTTTGCGTGGGTTGGACCTGGTCTTGGGCCTAGAAATTTCAGCCCGGGTAAACCTCTAACTGACATATCGAAGCCAGCTTTAATTTTTTTAAATGCTTCTTTCAGCCATCATCCCATAGCTACTGAATATACCGGGTGACCTAAAATGGACCGACTGATTTTAAAATTTAATAAATTGCAAATGGTGACAGCTATTAAAAAAATACTTGCAGGAGGATTATGTAAGATGTCAGGAACAGGGGTGATTCTGTCCCGAATTTTCCGAAAATTTAACCCTCTCGCAGCATATCCTGCGATTTCCATGGCCAACATAACAGTAGCAAAATTTGCGCAACCCGCAATTTCCGCAGCAAATCTATTTTTTTTTTTTTTTTATGATCTTATTCTATTAAAAAAATATCTTTCACAAGGATTTTGGACATATTTTAACTCTAAAATATATGCAGATTTTAAATGTGTAGCAAAATAAATGCGCATTTTTTTAACCGTTTTGATTTAAAAAATACGCAGCGAGAGGGTTAAGGCATTCGGTTTCGAAAATTTAAAAAAAAAATCACCAATCAGAAAATTCGGACATAAAAATAATCACGAATTTTGACAAATGTGCTCCATAAAAAATCTTTTTCATCAATCGTTCGCAGAAAATATCTTCAATTTCGCCAAAGAATCGCGGAAAAAATGCGAATTTGGTCAGAGGGCCACAGAAAAAACGCGAAATTCTTCAAATGACCGCTGAAAACGCGAATTTCGTCAAAGGGCAGTGGAAATCTCAAATTTTGTCAAAAGATCGCGGAGAAAACGCAAATTTTGTAAAATAGCCGCGAAAAAACGCAAATTTCGTCAAAGAATCGTGAAAAAAATGTACATTTTATCAAATAATCGCGAATTTCATCTTGGAAAAAACGTGAATTTCTTCAAAGAATCTCGGAAAAAAAAGCGAATTTAGTCAAATGATCGCTTTAAAAACGCAAATTTTTTCAAAGGATCGCTGAAAAAACGCGAATTTTGTTGAAGGGTTGCGGGAAAAAAAGGCGAATTTTATCAAAAGTCTGCAAAATTACACTAATTTCGTCAAAGGGTTGCGGAAGAAACTCAAATTTCGTCAAAGGGTCGAAGAAGTGCAAATTTCATCAAAGAGTCGTGGAAAAAATACTGTGGTCTCTTTAGAAAATAGCGCGAAAATATACTTTTGTTTTAACGAGGACATTTTAGTTTTCTTCATTAACAAGACCGTTTTATAACTTTGTAATTATCGTTATTGTGCTGTCATAGTTCATTTTCGCGAATTTTTGCCACGAGTGTAGTTTTCGTTGAGAACTATTCAATTATTTTTTATCCTTATTATGCAATCGTTAATAGTAGAAATTGTTACTTTTATGGATGTATGCACAAAAACTTATTTCATAATTTTGTTTAAGGCTTTTCTAAAATCCACACTGTAAAAAATTCCGAACAGTATTCCTATAGGAATCGGAAAAATAGTTGCCCTTATCGTACCGGAAAATTTTCCGACCCAGCTCGGAATAAAATCCGTAAAAAAAGGAAACATTCATTAAAACGGTACTTTACGGATTTTATTCCAATTTTACGGATTTTATTCCGATTTTACTGATTTTCATCTTATTTTTTTTTTTTACAGTGCAAAATGGCTACTTGATTATTATTTTTTCTTTTTCTCTTTAAATGCATGAAATTTGCAGGTACTCTTATTGAAAGCGATGTAATCGAACAGTTTTCCTTTTTTCGATAAAGGCAGATGATCTTTCGGAAAATGTTGTCAAAATTGGCACTTTGAAACAAATTTCTGGACGCGGCTGCACGGGAAAAGAAAAAAAAAATGCCTTCGTGGGACAACAATCGCTTATAATTGAAAACGTAATTCCTATTTATAGTCTAATGAAAAAAAAAAAAAAATTCGATTAAAAATCACTTCAATAATCATGCCTTTAAGTATCATGCTTTTACTTTAAAAATAAATCCGTAAATGTCTCACAAAAATTTCGTTTTGTGCAGCCGGAAAAAATATTTTTTTTTAAGAATCGTCTTATGTAAAAAATTTTTACTTAAAAAAAATTATCCTTTGACTTTACAAATTAGTGAAACGAAAGCATTTCTCGCGGCGAAATACTTTTTACTAAAGATCGCAGCTGGCTTTTGTAATATACACTGTAAAAAAAAATCAAACCAGTTTTCCTGTAGGAATCGGAAAAAAAGTTGCCTTTATCATACCGGAAAATTTTCCGATTTTTTTGTCTATGTTTATTATTATAGGTATAGTTTTTAACCTGAAATAATATTCTGAACTAACTTTGAAAAAAAAAAAAAAAAAAAAACAAATTAGCCCAAACCCAGCTTGTAGGAATCTACACAAGCCTGAAATCGATCCGAATCGAAAACAGACTAACCCGACCTACAACAAAAATAATTAGTGCCAGGAGGTGCCTCCCATCTGCTGTAATCTTTCAGAAAATTTGCTTTGAATTTCAGATTTTTTTTTTTTTTACTCAGAATTACCCCTGATCAGGAGTTTTTTTCTGCGATTCTTTATTTTAGTTTAAAATAGCAACGATAGATGGCGCTGGAAGCAATAGGCGTAAAATCGGTTCCCGGAGGAGGTAGGCCAGAAATTGTGCCCCGATTTAACGCTTATTGTTTGCAGCGTCATCTATCGCTGCTATTGTAAAGTAAAATCAAGAATCGCAGTAAAAAATCTTCTGACGTCTTACATAACCCTCCTGCAATATTTTTTTAATTGCTGTCACCATTTGCAAGTTACTGAATTTAAAATCCGTCAGTCCATTTTAGGACACCCGGTATGTTTTTTAACAAATTTCAAAGCATTCTTTACTGAATTACAACTGATCTTAGATATAAAGAGACAAGCAGTCTTATAAGAAATTGGTATTTTTCACATAATCCTGAAGATTAGTATTCCTAAATAATTATTTGGGCGTGTCCGTTAAGGAGTTTTTATAGTATGTAGTTTTTATCTTGGAAAATAGTTAAACTTCCTTTACAAAAATCGGGTCAATCGAACCCTTCTCGCAAGAGTGAAACCCAATCCGAAACTGACCCAAACCCGAAATAATGTATGTCAATCTGCCCCAAAACCGACGCGGTAAGCGCAGCTAGAAAGTAGAAGTCAACCCGAACGACAGCAGAAAAGTAGAAGTCAACTGGGCCCAAACCCGACCCACAGCAAAAAAGTATAAGTTAACCCAATCATCAGCAAAAGGTAGAAGTCAACCGGACCCAAACCCGACTCGCAATGAAAAAATTAGCCTCGACCTGCGCATCAGATTGGAGTTTCCAAATTTCTAAAATCTCCCCCCCCACCCCTTGAGGACTCTTCAGATCCGCCCTTGGGACTAATCTCAATCCACTGACTTTTCACTCATGTCCGATTGAAGGGATACTTAAACTTGCACATAACTTAAAGCAACGCATAAAGGAGAGATCTGTGTCAATTTTTTCATATAATGTGTGTTAAATAGTAATGTAGTATGTAACCCATTTGTGCCTGAATTTTTGTTTTCTCAAATTTGTTGGTAAAATCACTTTAAAACGTTGCAAAATGAACTGGAAAAATACCAAAAAAAAAATTACGCTAAAAAACTTTTGTATTTATTTGATAAAATAAATACAAAAGTTTTTTAGCGTAATTTTTTTATATTAACGTACTAAATATGGGAATATGCATAATATTTGTACTAATACAATACGCACAGGTCCCGACTTATGCAGGGGCATGCGGGGCAGCTGCCCCGGGCCCCGCTTTTTTAGCCCCCCCCCCCCATGAAAGTAATCAGGATTTTAATTAAAAAGTCCCAAATGATTAAAATTAGCCAAAAGTGATCAAAATTCATATATTTTCAAACATTTAGGATGGGAGTGTGGACTCCTCTGCTTCCAGTATCCCTACCACCCATGCAAAAAAAAAAAACAACAAAAAAACTATATCATTAGAAAACTAATGATTAAAATTTTATTAGAACAACTTAGTATTCTATTGTTTTCAAAAGAAATTCTTTATTAACATTTTCCTCGCAACGTGACATGTTAAAACCATTAATTATGACCAGTTTGGGGCATTCTCTTTCAGACATCTTATAACGTACGTAGATAAGCAAAGTAAAAGTTTGCAAAAAAAAAAAAATACTCGTGTCAACGAATCTGTCATTGTTTCTACTATTATCCTACTAGTATTTTTTCTTAAAGTTGTGACCATCTTTTTTGTGATACCCTGTATACAGATGTGAGCAATACCGGGTACAAAATTCATGCATACATACAATATGTATGAAGTTTAGCAGTAGCCACTTCCATATTATTCACAAAAAAACTCTGTAGATAGATAGAAAGGGGGCCCCCAGAATGATACTTGCCCCGGAGTCCCCCATAGCCTAAGTCGGTCCCTGAATACGCATAATTATATGTTTTGTCTAAATTTATATAAAATAAGCTTATAATTTTTATATTATATATTATAATTAGTCTTTTTATGAACTAGTAAAAAAATATATTTATTTCTTTAGAAAGATTAACAACATTATAATTATTAGTTATAATAAACTAAGAACAATCGTATTTGAGGTTTAGAAAACAGTTTGTTTCATAATCATCTGGAAAAGGACTTTAAAAATAACTGTCCCCTAAATGGCTAATAAAAATATGAGCTCATTCGTGCCTAGTACCCTATATTTTGTGCGTTACAAAAATGCATAAAAAATAGACTTGAACGTATAATTTCATAATTTCAAAAAATGCGCATTTCAAAGAAGCATTACAAACTAAGATTATGACTTATTTATTTGGATCCTTAGTAGAAAAAACATAAATAAACTTTCTTTTTACATTTCGCCATCTTAAAAAATGAAAAATCTATAAACTCCGAAAACAGACTTTATTTAAGGAAATAAATATCCATCTTATGCTGCCATCTTTCGGTAACAGATAAAGACATTTATAGATAGACATTTATTTCATGCATTTTTCCTGTTATAAAAAAGAATATAATCATAAAAATTTATTAAAATTCGAAGCGTCCCAAAAATGGGTGCCAATTCGTGCCTAGCGCCATTAACGGGATATAAAAAGCGCGCGTGAATAAAAACTAAAAGTGAATTTACGTAATCATTGTTGTTACAGGATGTTTCATGAACCATACAAAGCTTCTGAATACAAAGTGATTAACAACAACAACAAAATTAACCGGATTGTAATTCATTTCATCTCTAAAATATGCACAACGATTTAAATAATATTCTATCATATAACGTAATAATTTTAATAAAATTCATATTTTTTCAATATTGCTGCAAAAAATGGCCAGAGAAGATAGCAAACAGATCAAAAAAATAATTCCTGTTTATAGTTTATAGCAATGATGCGTAAAACTGCCGATTTTTTCATATAATTAGTAACTAACAATTAAGAGGCCTCTTCAGTCACCTGAAAAGACCCGCTCACTAATGCTAATCCTATGGAAGAAATTTTTAAAGATATGTCGTTTGTATTTCAGTATTTTTAAACATTTTTTTTTTTTTTTTTTTTTTTTTTTTTTTTTTTTTTTTTGCGTTGGCTAGTTTTAGTTGGTTAGGTTGATCGATCTTCAAAAGGCGTTTTTTATTTTTTCGATTTTTTTTACAGATATTTTTAATTAGGACACTTTCATTTTCGGAACCAGTTTCGAAAGTGAAAGCATCTTCTTGAAAAAAATCAAAAAAGTAAACTAGTATGTTGTGGCCATCACAAAACTTTCTTCTATATAAATAACGTCAATTAAGCCATTTAAATAGTACAAAAAATTACATCAATTTAGCACTAATTCATATCAAAGTATTTGATATGAATTGGTTTCGAATTTGAAGTTTGACGAAAATTCGTGCATTAATTCTTGAGATAGAGCTATAGCAGAAATTCTGAAAAAATGTAGCACAGCAGCGCCACCTGTTGAGTGATTTACACCAAAACATAGATATCAAGGTATACCTGAATCTAAAGTTTGATGAAAATTCGTGCATTAGTTATTGAGATAGAGCTATAGTGGAAATTCTGAAAAATGCAGCATAGCAGCGCCACCTGTTGAGCGATTTGCACCAAAACATAAACAGCACTAAGTCATATTAAGGTATACCTGAATCTGAAGTTTGTTGAAAATTCAAGTATTAGTTCTTGAGATAGAGCTATTGCGGAAATTGCAAAAAATGCAGCATAGCAGCGCCACCTGTTGAGCTATTTACACCAAAATGTATTAAACGTCAATTCATGTCAAGGACTAACTGAATCTGAAGTTTGATGAAAATCTGTGCTAAGTTATGGAGATTGAGCTATTGTGGAAATCGTGAAAAATGCTGCATAGAAGCGCCACCTGCTGAGCGATTTACACCAAAAACTAATCAGCACCAATTTATATCAGGTACTAACTGAATATAATTTTTTATTAAATTCCGTACATTAGTTCTTGAGATAAAGCGCCCACAAAATTTATGTCACATACATATATACAGACAGAGTCACAGACAGACATTCTGTAAAAACATGTTTTTCGGAATCTCTGACCCCTAAAACGTGTAAATCCGTCGAAAACCGAAAGTCGAAAATTTTCACAAATCCAATACTTTCTTCTTGTAAAGATAGAAAAAAGTAAAAAGGGCGGATGTAGATATCAATCTCAGCTAGCCAATGCAAAAAGAATTCTTTAAAAATATTAAAATGCAAACGAGGTATTGTAAAAAATTTCTTCCATAGGATTAGCATTAGCAAGCGAGTCTTTCCAGGTGACAGGAATTTCTAAGGAAAAGGTGGGGGTTTTTTTCCATCCATAATCTTTTCTTGAATTTCATTTGTTTATTTTTACGAGGTCTATTTTTTTTATAAGAAACTAGGGGGTTCGGCCCCCTACGAGCTACGCTCGCCAACCCCCGGTCAGACACCGCAGTCTCTAAAAGCACGCAAATTTGATCGGCTTTAAAAAGATTTTGAAAGACTAAAATATAATTTAAAAAACTGTGGCGATATCCCTATAAACGGGTTTCTATTAATTTCTCTTTGATTGGGGAATTTTAAGTACAAATCTGGACAAATCTTTTAAGGACAAGCTGCTGTTAAAAGATACTATGGCTGTTTTCTTCTTTGATTACATAAAACCAGTTAAACATTTCAAAATAAGTTAATATAAAATGAATTAAGTAAACAGAGTCTTTGTCTCCCGGTATTTTTTAACAAAGCGAAAAGAAAGTTCTTTTAAATAAGACATTTTAAGCGGGCTTTCATGTCAAGCACAAAAGTTGTATGTTTGTTGTTCAATAAATAAATAAATAAATGAAAGACATTTTAAATGTATCGTTTTTAATCTCACGCAATTTTCACCAAACTTTTATTTCTCTTTTTAATATTCACATGAAAATACTTTTGTTAGAAATGAAATATTATTTGCTCTGTCCCAACAAAAATAGTTGAAAAGTTCATCTCGAAATATCAAATAAATGTCTCGCGCAATTTTTAAATTTAAACTGTTTTGCAATATTATTTTTTATTCATTTTACGTAATAAGTGTAATGTGACGTAAATGTGAGATAATTTCTCCTATTTAAGACTTCTAACGGATGTTAATGATTTTATTATTTTACAATATCCTTTCTCTGTTAAAATTCACGTGTAAATATAGTTTTTATGAAGTAATTTTCAATATAAGTTCCTGCTTTTTATACGTAATTATTTAATTCTAATTTGAAAGTTTTTTTTCTGTTTATAATAGCCACGTGTAAATAAATTTTTAATTTGAAGCAAACATTATTGCTTGCGCTGTTTATACAGTTGGCAACAGGTTAAATTAGTACAATTTTCTAAAATAAGTAAAAAATATCTCTCGAAATGCTGAAAATTTGAATTTAAAATAGAAATAAAAGCTCAAAAAATGAGTCCAACAAAAAAAAAATAAATGCATTATGCACACCGGGAAATTATACCGTATAAAATGATCTAAAAATGATTAAATTATCATGTATAGTTTTTGCTCCTGTAAAACTTTTTTAATGGAACGATTTTGTCCAACTTTAGCATTAAATATCTCTTAAAGTAATTCTTCGATTTGAAAACTGTCTGCATCAGCGCGTTTATCAAACATTTCTCTATAATACCGCCGATTTTCATATTTTTGTAGGCAATATTTTTCTTAATATTAACGGAAAAAGACCTCCGGTCACAAAAAATTCAAAACCGGCGGCGGCGGTGACAGCGTAAGTTACTTTTTTTTTTTTTAGAATAGAGAGATTAATCCTTAACAGTGGTGGTGACCATCCCCCACTTTACTGTTGTTCCGAGTCATTGCTGTTTTTGATGTTGTTCATAGTATAAAATTAACGAAATTACTCCGCTTATTTAATAAATGTTAAAAAAATATTTTAATAATATATATATAGCATAACAAAAAATTAATGAATGAATAAATAAATAAATAAAATATTTTAGTTAACTAAAAAAAAAAAAAAAAGAAAAGAAAGCGTGGATGGATGGTTAAATGTTTCTTAATTTAAAGACAAATATTATTAAAACGAAGATAAATTATGATTTAAATATGGATCACTTATATCAAATGCAAAGTTGTATTAAACTAGGGTGCTCTGACCCCTACGAGCTACGCTCGCCAACCCCCGTTCAGACACCGCAGACTCTAAAAACACGCTAATTTTATCGGCTTTTAAAAGATTAAGGAAAATTGAATTATAATTAAAAATCCAGTGGCGATCTCCCTGTAAACGGGTTTCCATTCATTCCCCTTTGATTGGGTAATTTTAAGGGCAAATCAGCTGCTGTTCAGACATACAAGTGCTGTTTTCGTCTTTGATTAAATAAGATCAGTTAAACACTTGAAAATAAGCTAATATAAAATGATTTACATAAACAGAGTCTTTGCCTCTTGGTATTTTTTAAGAACGCGATAAGAAAGTTGTTTTAAATGACATTTTAAATGTATCGTTTTAAATCTGCTGTAATTTTACCAAAGTTTCCCTTCTCTTTTTAATATGCACGTGAAAATACTTTTGTTGTTAGAAATGAACTATTATTTGAACTGTCTTAGAACTCACAACAATAGTTAAAAAGATCATCTTAAAATATGAAATAAATGTCTCGTGCACATATATTTTAAAATTTTCACTGGCAATATTATTATTTGGTTATTTTAAATATGATGTAATTTCCTCCATTTATGGCTTTTAACGCACATTAAGGAATTTATTATTTTAAAATTTTCTTTCTCTTTTAAAATCCACGTGTAAATGTAGTTTTTATAGTTTAATTCTAATTTGACAAGGTTTTTTTTCTGTTTAATAGTCGAGGATAAATAAATTTTTAATTTGAAGAAAATATTTTTCTTTGAGCTGTTTTTACAATTGGAAACAATTTAGAATAATAACCTTTTTTAAAATATGTAAAAAATCTCTAACGAAATGCTCAAAACTTGAATTTAAAATGGAAACAAATCCTCAAAAAATTAGTTAAATTAAAAAAAATAAATGCAGTCCGCACATCGGAAGCTTCTAATGTTATATCCTTAGAAAAATTATTAAATTCCTTTGTATAGTTTTTGCTCCTATAAAACTTTTTTAAATGAATGATTTTTACCAACTTTAACATTAAATATCTCTTAAAATAATTATTCGATTTAAAAACTGTCTGCGTATGAGTGTTTCACAAACATTTTTCTATAATACTACCCATTTTCATATTGCAGTAGTTTTCTTATATTAACGAAGAAAGACAAAAAATTCCTATACTACGGCGGTGACAGCGCTTTTTTTAATAGTAAAAATTAGTGAATGAAATATTACTTTCAATCAAAAAATTTAAAAAGAAAAATTTTTAAAAGCAAGAAGTTACATATGATGGGAGTTTAATTTAATCAATAATATAATACTTTTATACGTAATATCAAAAATGATAAAATTATAATTTTCCCAAAAGTCTAGGAAACTCCATAAAATGCATATAGTAAAACTTGCAAGTAATAAGCACAAGAATCATTTTTTAAAATTAACAATAACATTTAAATATGCATAGATATGTATTACATGGATAAGCCATATGATTTGGTTGCAAAGGAAGAGTTGATGAATTTTTGAAGGGGCTGGTGATTAATGAATTATTTGAAGTTCTCTACTGTGACTTTCGATACATTATATTAATTGTTCATTGTTTTTTTTAACGACAAATTATTTCAATTAAATTACTTTAGGCATTTCAAAAAAGCTGTAAAGTGTAATGGTTCACAAAATGATTTTTAAGAATGCGTTATTTCTAATTGAATCTTGAAGTAACTAAACCTGTCACTAGATGGCAGCACCAAATTTGAATAACCAGTATACTAAATTTCAGGGCTGCGAAGTCGGTGAGAAAATGGCCGACTCCAACAATGCAAACCTGCTTGTAAAATGGACGACTCCGACTCCGGGAAGTTTAACTGATCCGACTCCGACACTTTCACTCAAAAATGGGCCCGACTCCGAAGCCCTGAACTGAATTCATCGGCATAACTTTCGTTCACGGAGTAAGAACTATGGAGGGGAAATTTACAGTGGTGTAGTCGTAAAAAAAAACAGAGGGTATACTCTCTAAGCAGAGGGTATACGCTCAAGGCAGAGCGTATACCCTAGAGTGTATATACTATAGCTTTCTTGAGAAACAGAGGGTATACGGTGTTCCTTAAAAAAATCCAGAGGGTATACGGCGTATACCCCGTATACCCTCCACTACATCCCTGGAAATTTAATATGCATGACACGCCGAAAACGCTAACGATATTTTGGTAAATACCGAGGACGTTAGAATTCGTGATTGGCCGCTCTTTTAGCAGAATATCATTGGATTGTGTGCATAAGAAGACGCGTATGTTAGAATTAAAAAATATTTTATTTTATTCGTCTGTATTTCATTATTGAGAGATTACATAACATAAATTAAGACGAGGTATAAGTGCTTCTGTTCCTGGATGCAAAATAGGTTATGCGAGTGCGTCAGAGAAAGTAAAAACAAGGGAAAAAATAAGTTGAGTTTGTTCCGTGCTCCCCCCCCCCCCTCCCACTTGCTAATGTGTATTCCGGAGAAGGGAAAGGGGGGGGGGGGAGTATGACTTAGATGATTTAATATTACCAAAAAGCAACAAAAAAGATTTTTTTTTTTTTTTTTTAGATTTTAAACCATTAATTAAAGTATTAATACCATTTAAGTTATGAAAATAATAGGAAAAAGAACTCATTTAAATAAGAAATTTATTCTAAAAAATATATCTTAAATAAATCTCATATGTTTTTAATAACTGTTTAATTTTCAAATAGACAGGCAAGCTTCTTACCTTTTTTATCTGTAACAGTGAACTGAAAAATGCGCTTTTCTCAAAAACTATGGGACCTAGGGTAATCGCTATAATTTTCCAGCAAGGTTTTTTTTTAATTACTGTCTACTACCTCTAATTTTTTCATAATTTTAGTTTCAGTAGATTCGGAAATAGAGCGGGGGGGGGGGGATATTTTTTCAGTACATTTTCGATGATACCTTTGAAAATATATTACCTAAAATTAAAAGAAAAGAAATTTTGAGTTCAGCGTTTACGAACGGTTTCATACGATACCCCACACGATATACAAAGAAAAGATTTTTTTATCAAGTAACTTAATTAGCCACTCTACATTTTTCCTAAATATATTTGTGAATGTTTAATAGTCTGTAAATGTATGGGTCAATAGTCTTTGTTACTTCCCCCAATTTGAACTTTCAAGGTTCCATAGTTTACGAGTAAAATGGCTGTGACAGACAGACAGACACAGGAGTGATCTTATATAATATCACCATTATATAATTAAGGAACCATTATATAATGGCTCCGTTTTTACTTTTTAAGTACGACACCCTAAAAACAGTCTTTATAGAATCTATACAATGCAAAAAAAAAAAAAAAAAAAAAAAAAAAAAAAGAATTAAAAACAGTATTGAAATGCAAACGAGATATCTTAAAAAATTATCCCATTGGATTTACATTAGCGAGCAGGTCTTTTCGCCTGACTGAAGTAGCCTCGTCTTGCAAGCAATTTATTTTGTAAAAATAATGGTAGCATTAATAAACTTTTGGTAACGGAAAATGTGGAAATATAGCTTAATAAATTACACAGAAATACTTTTAAAAACCTCCTTTTTTTTAGGTGCGTTCGTAATTATTAGCACCTATAGTCGTCGTCTGGTCCGTCCGTCTGGTCCGTCCGTCTGTCAGCATATAACAGCGCAAAAACTATAGAACCGAATGGTTTGAAATTTAATATATATAATCGTTGCAGAATTTTATCATTTCAAATTTTATGAAAATCGAATCAAAACTTAAAACGATATTAATAAAAGTTTTCTTCATTATATTAAATCCTATCATACGTAATAAATTCAATGATATCCCATGACATGTAATGATTCTAGGTTGCCATGGCGATTATTCTATTAAATCCTATCATACGTAATTAATTCATTGATATCCCATGATAGTAAATGATTCTGCGTTGCCATGGTGATGATGTCCTATTTAAGATGGAGTCCTATTATTTCCGCATTGCTGAATTTTATCTATATATTCGTAATAAATTTTGTATTCATGCATTTTTGCATAAGAGTTAGTCTAAATGATTATTAATGTTGTTATTCTGTATGCTCTGGCTTGGAAACATATAGTAATTTCAACTATACTGTTAAGTTTTTCCATAAATATTTATGCAGTATTCTAGAAAATAATCTTAGCTGTATGTTAGAAAAATCTGAATTTTTTATAGAAATTAAGTCGGGTCTGTTTTTTTTTTTTCAGGGCCGGGCCGGGGCATGAACCGCGAAAATACAAACGGGCCGGGCCGAACTTTTAGTTTTTCCACACGCCCGGTCCGGGCCGACCCCAATTATTCCTCTTTCGGGGCGGGGCGGGCCCGGGTCTGGAAATTCTGGTCTTCTACCCCCCCCCCCCCCTATAAGTAAGATTATATTTAAAATCATGCCTTACGACTTTCGCAAAAATTAGTTCCTGGACAATGGCCTATAATTTACATACGTTTTCTTTCCCGAATAATTAAGATAAAAATTTGTTTTAATTCTACATTTATTAATTGCATAGATGTAAAAAATTATGAATTATTAAATTATAGGTTATAAAATATACGCAAGATTAAAATTTACTCCAGAAAATATTGAATAATACTTTTAATTTCTAAAACTCACAAGTCCATTTATTTCTTCGCGGTAGAATAATCCGCGATATTCAATGTTTTTAAATGGCCTGCCTTCGGTTTTTTGTCAGAATGATCTCTGATTTTAAGTTTCTTATGAAGCAATCGAAACGCCAAATGCCTTTAAAAAAAAATATGTATCTTATGAAGAATACTGCAATTAATCAGATTTCTACTTGCACGACTTTCTTAAAATTCAGATTTTCTATTAATTTTTTTTTTTTTTTAATCAGTGCTTTTCCCATTGAAAAGCATTGTAGATCCATCGATCGATAGCCTACCGATCTATGGTGTCGCCACCAAACAGGGGAAACAACCGCATAGCAAAATTTTAACACTTGTTACTCCTACATATTTTTTACTCCGTGCTTCGTTAATATGCTCATGTAGATATAGAGCCCGGTGATAAGCGGGTTGAATTCGGAATTAATTAGGGGAAAGCTGGAAAATGTTTTAATTCCTTCAGTTTAGGTCTCGAATGAACATACTAAGTTTTCTCCCTAGTACTAGGTGAGCGTTAGCAAGTAGGTATAGACAGGGCTTGATTTCTACGAAAAAAAGTACCGGAGCCCTAATATTCTGCATTCTGCAGTACTAAAACCGTAGCGTGCCCCCTCCCCCCCCCCCGGCCTTCATGCCAATCGGCACATGTATATATTTCATATCTACAAAATTTAATCATCTTGTTTTTTCTTTAGTAAAATAAAAATTCTAAATATATGGACTTGCATATACTTAACTGTCCTCTTTTTAGTTTACCACTCCTTCCGAATAGAAATCGTTGCCTAATTTTAATGTTAATTAATCGCAGAATCCTGTAGTTAAATAATGTAAGAATTATGATTCGGGAATAGTGTTAGCACACAAAAAGAAAGATTCGAAGCTTTTATAGAAAAAGACGAAATACTGCTCGATTGCTTTCAATCAGAATAACAAACAATATATAGCAATTATATCTACTTACAAATGAAAGTGGCTTCTTAAATGTGCAGAGAAGAGCTTTGCCATGGGCAGCGTTCATGATGAAAAATAATTGGAAAAATTACTAACGTTTTTTTCATACTCGCACAAAATAGAAGGCTCAAGCAAAACCTCAAACTGATGCTCGTTGAATAAAAACAAATGAAAATATTCTTTTCATCTGAAATATCTAAATAAAAAAATAAATGATCCAATTAAAAAATATTCTACTGTCACAAAAGAAAATCGAACTGAAAGGTAATTTCGGCATCGGTTTTTCGGAAGTGCTATTGCACTGGGCTCCGGAGCCCTGTATTTATGAGCTCCGGTGATTTCCGACCAATATTTAAATACTTACTGAAAACAGAGAAGTACCGGAGCTGAGCTCCGGTGGGCTCCGGCGCAAATTAAACCCTGGGTATAGATTTATTGTCAAAAAACACGTTTTTATTAAATACCAAAACAATATCTCAAACTCCATCAAAAACATTGTCAATGCAAATGATGTAGAGCTTAAAATCCCGAGTAAAATGAGTACCTACACTTAATATTTTGGTTGAACATTAAGGTCACAATTCTATTTCAAAGTTTTGGCCCAGTGGTCAGAGGTTTGAACTCAGAATTAGAAAAGAAAACTGGAAATTGTTTTAATTCCTTCAGTTTAGGTCTCGAATGAACATACTAAGTTTTCTCCCTAGTGCTAGGTGAGCGTTAGCAAATAGGTATAGATTTATTGTCAAAAAACACGTTTTTATTAAATACCAAAACAATATCTCAAACTCCATCAAAAACATTGTCAATGCAAATGATGTAGAGCTTAAAATCCCGAGTAAAATGAGTACTTACACTTAATATTTTGGTTGAACATTAAGGTCACAATTCTATTTCAAAGTTTTAGCGCGGTGGTCAGGGGTTTGAACTCAGAATTAGAAAAGAAAACTGGAAATTGTTTTAATCCCTTCAGTTTAGGTTTAGAATGACCGTACTAAGTTTCCCTCCTCGTACTAGGTGAACGTTAGAAAACATGGACATATTTATAATCGAAAAACACGTTTTGTTTAATTACCTTAACAATATCACAAAACAACTAACTCTATCAAAAACATTGTCAATAAAAATGTTGCAGAGCTTGAAATTCTGAATAAAATGAGTACCCAGATTAATATTTTTATTGAACATTAAGGGCGCAATTCTATTTCAAAATTTTGCCTTATGCGCTAACCTAGAGCTTGAAGCCAGGAGAGACCACGTCATCAATCTGTCCTGCCTCCAATTGTTATTATATACGTGTATTTTTTAAGTTATTGTGGCCTTCATAATGTTTTCTGTTTATGCATTCGGTTTGTCTGGCCGTCAGTCCGTCAGTCCACGCTCTAACTGCCGTAAATATACTCTCATTTTCATGAAATTGATAAAGGTTATTTAGGGCCAACAAAGCATGTTTGGTATTGCATATGAAGTATGTAGGATTAATAGTTCAATTACAGGGGCACTCTAAAGTATTCCATTACATTATGGTATGTGGGGGGAAAATCGTTTGCAGAGTATTTTAATGACATTACGCTATTTCAAATGTATTGATACTGATATAAATCACTGAATTTCACTACGATCACGTTAGAACATTGCATTCATGGCATTTTTTATTCATTTACAGAGACACACAAAAGAAATCGGTTAGAGTACTGTCTTTGAGTAATAATTGCTGGAGTGTACGGTTTAAAATTCGGTATGCGCTTTTAAATTTAATTAATTTTTTGTATGTTACTCGTCATATATAAATTCTATACCTGATATACAGGGCTGCACAAAAGTATTCACGTACCATTTTTCTTATTAGAGGAAATTTCTGTAGGGAAATTTTCAACTGAAGTATATGTATCTCTTAAGTGAACTAAATTTTGGCATGCATGTAGTTAATAGATACAAATCTGTATATCCTATACAGGGCTGCTAAAAAATTCGGTTAATTTTCCAACTGTAGATGGGAACAGCTGATATTGGGTTTTGAAATGTGTTATGTGTTTCCATAGGGTTGAATTAGACGTAATATTTTAATTTTTTAAATGGTGCAGTTTTGTTACATTATTCTGAATGTGTTGGAAAGTGTTTCATAATCTATGCTTGACGCATGATGTGGTCTTTCTTGTTGTAATTATGTTAGGGCTTTGTTTTGTATATTTTGAGGATTTTAATTTTGTAGTTATCATTAAAAGTACATGAATGACAACTGTTTCACTTGTCATTTCTCAATTGATACCGCCAACTTCAAATCATAGTTTTTAAAGAAAGTTTTATTTTTTTTTTTCCCCACGGAAAGATTATAATATTTTTTTTTCAATATTCCGAAGGTTTTAAACTTTTATGAATTTAACTTAAGATGCTCGTATACTAGTCGAAAATCATTTTTATTAAAACCATCTTAGTCCTTTTCGTAAAATATCGAAGTTTAAAATCGTGCTATTGGTTGACCTTGAATTCCTCTAGCGACAAGGCTCCTGCACACTCATTTGTTCGCTCGCCCCCCCCCCACCCCCAATCTTCTCACTTTATTTTCAATCTCCTGAATTTTAATCCATATGCATTGTTTTTCGACTATATAAGTCATGTTAAATACTACGCATATTTGAAATACTATATCAGAAATAATAAACAATGTTTGCAATCATTTATAAATTATTTTTGAAATATGTTAAAAATCATGAAAAAATGCACTCTTTAAATTATTAATTTTTTCGTAGCGGCAAAAGCTCATCTAGCAGGAGCGGGAAACTTAATACGTTCATTTCTGACACATGTTGAAAGGATTAAATCAATTTACAGCTTTCCCCTAATTAATTACTAATTTGGCCTTTTTTTCATCTCCTACCACAGGGCTATAACCCGTAATCAAGAAGTTGAAACCATAATTCTCAAAATATCCAAAACAAAGACCTAAAATAGTTACTAAAGCATCGTAAATGCCTCAATAATAATAATAACATATATATATAAATTAGAAGCAAGTTGGATTAATAACCTCGTCTGTTCTGGCTTCAAGCTCTTGAGTAGCGATTTAGGCAAAACTTTGAGGTAGAATTGTGAGCTTAATGTTCAACAAAAATATTAAGTGTGGGTACTCATTTTATTCGGAATTTTAAGTTCTACAACATTTGTATTGACAGTGTTTTTGATAGAATTAGTTTTTTCTTCGATATTATTGTGGTAATTAATAAAAACGTGTTTTTCGACTATAAATCTGTACATATTTTCTAACGCTCACCTTAGTACATTCATTCTAGACGTAAACTAAAGGGATTAAAACAATTTCCAGCTTTCCCCAAATTAATTCCGAATTCGGCATTTTTTCCCTCCCCTACCACTGGGCTAATACGAAAGTATGATACATTACTATTATATATTTATAGTTTAAGATCTAAACATTGTTTTGCTGCAAATAACAAACATTTAATTTAAGTTAAAAGTATATTTTATCGTAATATTTAAAATATTAACAAACTTTCTGTAAATAAATTGATGAAAAAAGATTTTCTAATTGAATAACTTATTACTAAGATGAAAGAGCATTTTTATAAAATAAACTTATTCAAATATCCAAAATAATTAATGAACTAATAGGAAAAATACAATTTGCAATATAGTTTAATGGAAACAAAAGATTAAAAAATTCTCTTTAAAAAAGTCATTTGCAATTTTACATGTAAATTAATAAAAGCGTGGGCTACCTAAAAATGAAATCTAACAATGAAGCTGCACTTTCAAAAATATAATATACTAGTGTAAACATCCGTCCTAGTCCAAGAGCCGACAGCACAAAAACCTATGTTATCAAGCACAAGAAAGAAACCTTTATTTTATGGAAGAGTAGAAGTAGGGGAATTTAATGATCCATGTCTGCCGGAAGTGAAGTGGTGCATAAGCCAAAAAATTAATACCACCAGTGGTTCACTCGTAGGTTTATCATTGTGTTTGTCCTACAAACAAAGGTATGAAAATATGGAGAACCGGGAGCAGGAAAACACGATGATAAACGTACGAGTGAACCACTGGTGGTATTAATTTTTTGCTTCTGCACCCCTTCACTTCCGGCAGACATGGATCATTAGATTCCCCTACCCCTACTCTCCCATAAAATAAAGGTTTTTTTCTTGTACTTGTTAACATAGGTTTTTGTGCTAACGGCTCTTGGACTATCCTAGGACGGTGGGTAGAAATTTTGGTTTTCCCTTAAAATTTTAAATAATTGATAAAAGTATTCATATACTACTATTCCGTAATCGAGCTATTTGGTTTAAAAATCATAAAAAAGACAGTAAATTGAAATACAGTTTCAAACATTTTACATTTGAAAGTACACCCTCCCTTTTCAATGGTGTAAAATTTAAAATTATGGATGTTGAGAAGTAATTAAGTTTGCAATCTATAATAATAAGGAAATAAGAAGTTTGTGTGTCAGTGTGTCGACTGTGTTCTAAAGAGATCGCTGAACGCAGAGCTACAAAATTTTGGGAAAAGGTACGTCTATATATGAAGTTTTGCACCTCGAAGCCCTATTTTCGATTTTTTGACTAGATTTTTTTTAATTTAATTTATTATGCGATTTTTTAAGTTTCGAGGCGATTTTTTCACATTAGTAAAAAGGAATACGGTTTCTTTCTTTTAACCCAATATAGTGAATTTTGTTCTCTTTTCAAAAACGTTTATTCGGAATTCGTACAGTGATTTTTGAATTTTTAGCGAATTTTTTATGCGGTTATTGAACAGCATTTAATGCATCTTCATACCTATAAGGGGGTTACCATAGGGGAGACACAGTTCGGTCGCCAAATTACGCCATGTTTGTCGCCAACTTGGCGATATATCGCGAAATTTGACGACCAAAATGAGTCGCCAAAAGTGACGCCAACTTGGCGACATCTATAATATTTCGCCAAATTCCCAGAGACTTCCATTGTAAAACAATAGGGATTATTTGTTTACAGAAAATCAACAAATTGAGATATTTTAATGCAACAAAAACTAATATTAACTTAAGGGATTATATTAATTATGTTTAAGGGAATCCAAGTAAATAAAATTATGCATAAAAGTAACATGATACAATGCTTAGCATGCTTTCACAAACATAAATTTTAAGTGAGTCCGCAGGTCAAAGGAATTAGATTTGAAACTTTTATCCAATTACAGTAAATTTTGACTTTCGTGATTTTTGAACTTTTTGTGATTTTTAATTCGATTTTTACGTTTCTTCGCGATCTGCTGCAATTTTTTGACATTCCATTTTTGACCTATAATACTAAAGTAATTTCTGCCCTCATTTCAATAAAGTTTATTCGGATTTCGTATAGCAATTTTCGAATTTTTCGGGAATTTTGTATGTGATTTTTAGTGTATTTTAGCGATTTCCTACCATTTTCCCACATTAGTGAAAGGAATCAACTTTCAATCTTCGAACACACGATTTTTTTCTCTTTTCGAAATGTGCAGCGATTTAAAATTTTTTCGCGATATCATATTGTGATTTTCAGAGCTTTTTCGCAATTCGTGCTGTTTCTTGATGTATCCGGGCAAGTTAGCTAGTAAATAAAATCTCTCTCTCTCTATTCTAAAAAGAAGTAACTACCGCTGTCACCGCCGCCGCCGCCGCCGGTTTTGAATTTTTTGTGACCGGAGGTCTTTCTTCGTTAATATTAAGCAAAATAATGCATACAAAAATATGAAAATAGGTAGTATTATACAGAAAGATTTGATAAACACGCTGATGCAGACAGTTTTCAGATCGAAGAAATATTTAAAGAGATATTTAATGCTAAAGTTGGACAAAATCGTTCCACTAAAAAAGTTTTATAGGAGCAAAAACTGTTCATAGGAATTTAATCATTTTTAGATCATTTTATGCGTTAGAATTTGCCGGAGTGCAGATTGTATTAATTTTTTTATTTTGACTCATTTTTTGAGGTTTTATTTCTATTTTAAATTCAGATTTTCAGCATTTCTAGAGATATTTTTAACAGATTTTAGAAAGTGATATTAATTTAAACTGTTGCCAACTGTATAAACAGCGGAAGCAATAATGTTTGCTTCAAAAAAAAAAAAATATTTATACGTGTAAATAAATTAAAAAATTATTTACACGTGACTATTATAAACAGAAAAAAAACATTTGGAATTAGAATTAAATAATTATGTACAAAAAGCAGGAACTTATTAAAAATTATGTCATAAAAACTATAATTACACCTGAATTTTAAGAGAGAAAGGAATTTGTAAAGCAATAAATTTATTAACATGCGTTAGAAGTCTTAAATAGGAGAAATTACGTCATATTTACGTCACATTACAGTTATTACATAAAATGAACACAAAATAATATTGCAAAACGGTTTAAATTTAGAAATTGCGCTAGACATTTATTTGATATTTTAAGAGGATACTTTTCAACTATTTTTGTTAGGAAAGCGCAAATAATATTTAATTTCTAACACAAGTATTTTCACGTGAATATTAAAAAGAGAAAGAATAGTTTGGTCAAAATTACGTCAGATTAAAAACGATTAATTTAAAATGTCTCATTTAAAAGAACTTTCTTTTCGCTTTGTTAAAAAATACCAGGAGACAAATACCGTTTACTTAATTCCTTTTATATTAGCTTATTTTGAAATGTTGTTACACGTGTCTACGTCATCAAGTTATTTTTATTTCGACGTTTTATTTGTATTTTTATTAATATTGTACTAATTTATTTGTTTTTTCGTTGTTTAAAATAAAAATTATGTCAATTTGTATAATTTGGCGAGTGGTTTGGCGATTTATATAATTTGGCGAAATGGGTCGACGGGATAATCAAGTAGTACCGCAACGGATTTGGCGTTAAAATTCCCCAATCAAAGAGAAATGAATAGAAATCTGTTTATAGAGAGATCGCCACTGTTTTTTAAATTATAATTCAATCTTTCGAAATCTTTTTAAAGCCGATCAAATTAGCGTGCATTTAGAGTCTACGGTGTCTGGACGGGGGTTGGCGAGCGTAGCTCGTAGGGGGCCGAGCCCCCTAGTAAAATAAAAAATAAAAGGAAAATGGATTAATGATTCATGAAATGAATTTTTTCAAAATAAATTAAACATATAAACCTGAAATAAACAATCTAAAGACTATGTTTATTACATTAATGTTAAGTTGGCGATGTGATAAATCGCTAAACATTGTTCCCATCGACATCATTCATATATCATATTGCACTAATTTCACTTAAAATAAAAACTTTTAATCCATTTCATTTAAAATATAAACATTCAAAATAAATATATTGCATACATTTAAAATACATGTCTTTCACTCATTCCCTTTAAAATTCATAATAATAATAAATACCATAGCATTTTATTTAAACATCAAAGCATTGTTTCTAAATCACACACATGAAAAAAAATAACTACTATTGGCGAAAAAACCCCGTTATTGGCGAGATTTGCACCCGGATAACATAAAAGTACCGAAAACAGAGTTGAGTTTTCCGAGACTTTGCTTTTAAATTAAAAACTATTTTCATTGGTTCAAAGGCATATTAATACTACAGGAGTTAAAATATTCAATAAGCGAAAGTTTTTAAATTTTTATCAATGAATTCTCAAAAATGAAGGACTCACTACTTGTTTACATTAGTAAAATTAATCACAATTTCTGAAATGTTCGTTTGTTTTTATCGGTAATATGTTGTTGGTAGCTGGTTATTTTTAATTTAGAGCTTAAAATATTATAATTGTATCGTTTTGAAGATTTTGGAGAAAATGAAGAAGAATAGATGTGATCCAACGTAGATTATTTCCATAAGTCATTCAATTGCCTTATTTGCGGAATCAGAATGATGGCCGCGATCAATGAGGCGGTGCATCCGGAATTGTGAGAGACATACACTGACTTGGATTTTATATAAATAGATTACCTAATAAATTGTGTGTAAATTCTGAATTTTTGCTATTTCTGGAAATAAGAAATTTAAATTCAAGTGAATATTTGGTGAAAACTGAAAGATGCGCATACGTGTGGGCCATGATAAACTCGATAAAAATTAACTCTTTTTGACAAGAATCTTTAGGTTTTGTTTTAATAAATCTGCTTACCCAATTCACTTTTGCCGAAAAGTCAGATGCAAGCAATATAATATTTGTGACTGGGAAATAACTTTCAAACATTCGAAGTACAGCAAATTTATTGTTAAATACAAATGTTATAAATAACTATTTATACATTTCCGTTACGTTTTTATAATTCTAAATGTAATGTCCTAGATGAATTTTCTGAACAGCGTTATTCCTTTCTCAATTAAACTAAGTACTAGTATACAACACCCGCCAAAAATGACGGAATATTTATCTGCATTTCATTTTCATAATGCTTCACGCAAACAAAAGCATGACGATTTTATTATTGAAAGGTTTGTATTGTAGAAAAGAACATTATAAAAATGACAAATGATTTCTACAAATACAAGCGATGAAGATTTTTTTTTCACTAAATATTCTATTTCTGATGTAGTTCAACGATCAATAAAGGCTCCGATTCTAACATAGAAATGAAAAATTAGTGAAAATTGTGCCATGGTGACACAACACACAATAATATAAAAATTTCTCCCTGTTTTATTAATGTAGAAATACATTTCAAGTTAAGCATAACGTCACCGGTGCAAACTTGCCAAACATACTTTGTAAATGTACTTTTATGCTTAATCAAAGTATTTTTCTATTTAATTTTAATTAAAAAAACCTAATAAAGTTATCTATACTAATATTATAAAAAAGTAAAAATTGTGCGCTTGTTAGAGGTAATCTCTGGAGCTACCGAACCGATTTCAAACGTAATGCTATCAAAATGATGGTGTTAGTCCAACTGAGAACATCTATACTTCTATACTTATACTTATTATTTATCACTTATCTTCTTCTATACTAATATTATAAAAAGGTAAAAAATGTTTATTTGTAGGAGATAAGCTCTGGAACTACCGAACCGATTCAAAAAGTAATGGTATCAAAATGATTATGTTAGTCCAACTTAGAACATAGGCTAGACCTTATGTCCGTGCCACTGGCTAAAAGGGGGTGCAGGAGCAAAAAACGTTCTAAAAAAGCGATTTTTGTGTTACTGAAGGGCCTATAAACATGAAATTTGGAATGGTAGTTACTTATAAGATACTAATTATCTCTAAGGACATTTCTTTAAAAAATCGAGATTAAAAAGGGGTGAAAATGAGCGAAAAGCGTTCTAAACAACGTTCTAAATGGCGATTTTTATGCAATCTCAAGAAGTACTAAACCGATTTCAAAAATAATGGTGTCAAAATGATAGTGACAACCCTTACTCCAACATAGGCTACATTTTATGTCGGTGCCACAACCCCTAAAGGGGGTGCAGAAGCAATAAAACGTTCGAAATTGTGATTTTTGGTGTTACTGTAGGGCCCAGATACATGGAATTTGACATTGACGTAGTTACTTATGAGATATAAATGATCTCTAAGAACATTTCTTAAAAAATTCGAAATTTAAAAGGTGTGAAAGCGCGCAAAGGGCGTTCTAAATGGCGATTTTTACGCAATCTCAGGAAGTACCAAACCGATTTCAAAATTAATGGTGTCAAAATGACGGTGATAACCCTTGCTCCAACATAGGCTACATTTTATGTCGGTGCCATGACCCCTATAGGGGGTGCAGGAGCAAAAATAAAGAGTTCGAAATTGCGATTTTTGTACTACTAAAGGGCCCAGATACATGGAATTCGGCATGGTAGTTACTTATTAGATACTTGTGATGTCGATCACATATATTTGTCTTAAATTACGTACGAGACATTAATTATTAAACTACATAGCTTTTTATCAGTCACTCATTTTCTTCTGAAAAAGAATTCATTTTCTATCATTAAACGTTCTTTCATTTTGTATTTTATTTTTAATTCCTTAGAGAAGGCAGAGAAATGGTTGTAAATTATTTAGCAAACCGTTATATGGTTGGTAAATAGATGCATTTGATTTCCCGGTGATATATTATGCTTTTATTTACTTTATGCTATAATATTAATTTAGCAGCTCCAGATGTAACGCATTTCAAGTAATCTGTTTATATTAATCTCACGCCGGATAAATCAACTGGTATCATTTCTTTGTGCAATTCAAAATTACGTTATGCATTAATCATAGGTTAACTTGTAATTTCCTTTTATGAAAACCGATTCATAAATCAAAAAGAATAATTTAAGGTGTCAGTTGGTTATAGAATCTGTTTTTATCACTCTTAATCTAAATCTTTTAATGATTTATTGGAAATGTTGTTCGATTATTTGATGAGGTAATAAATTATATGTCATCAGATTTATTTCACTGGGATTTTTCATTTTCGCCAAATTGTGTCTTGTTTTTATGTTTTTAGTGAAAGTCTGGCGTGTTTTATCTGATGTTATGCCAAATGAACAAAACTGTGATACACTGCTGTTTCGAGGGAGAAGATACTACAAAATTATAATGTAACAGTGGCACCTCCCTGCCTTTAATTTTACCTGGCCTTACGGCTGGGAACATGTAAAGAACCATCAAAAAATGAAAGTATGTTGTGCTAAATGGATTGCTAATTTAATGACTGTACTCTTGACTGTGTTATTATTAATTAAGTTGAATTTCCTAGATCCAGCAAACCAAAATATTCCAGCTTCTCGGTTCACGGGATTGGAGCTATGGGTTCTTGTAAGGTAATGTACGCCACATACATAGCGGCCAATAATCTTTAAATGTGTTAAGATGGTTTCTAAAAAATTCAAAACTTCAAATGAATACTGAAATGAGCATAAAAGTCTCAAAATACTTTCTAAATTATCATTTATTTGGAATTAGTTTTAGTTCTTCTTATTAATTAACATCTCATTTCTGTCTATTGCACTTTTATAATAAAGTTTAGTCAAACTGTGGATTAATTTGTAATTTTTGAATTATTCCAAAAGATGTTCTTCTAATAAAAAATAGTCATGCAAATATCACTTGGCATATTTCAACTATTACGCGAGCAAAGCCGCGGGGTTTTCTAGTATAATATTATTGGATGAGCGCAAAAGTTCTAACCGTTTTGGGCATATGTAAATGTCAAGTGGAATACAGTCGTTACAGCTTATGTTTCGAGGTAAAAAAGGAGGGTTATAACGAGTAAAGCAGTGGAGTATGTATAGGCACAACATTTGTTAGAAGAACTCATGCCGAACGGGAAACAACATAGCAAGCAAGCAAGACTACGTCAGACATTGTTTACGGTACGAGTATGATAAAGCCGTTACAGCAGCCAGAGCTTGCCACAGCATTTGTCATGCATATGGGGAAGATGCCGTGACGATAGCACCTGTTACCACTGGTTTAGGAAATTCCGGGACGGAGACGAGAGCTGTAAAAATCATGCCCATTTTGGACGCTCATCAGTGGTTTCTGACCAAGATCTGGACACAGCCATAGCAAATTCCTTATATCCAACAGTCAAAGAAGTAGCCAAAACGTTCCGGTATACAGAACAACAGTCAAAAGACGGATGCATGCGCTTGGCTTCATCACCAAATTCGATCAGTGGGTATCACACCAGCTTAGAGTACGGCAACGATAAGAGAGGATCAGCACCTGTGTTTCTTTGCTTTCCTGTAACGGTAGGGAACCATTTTTGAACCGAATTGTAACGGGCGATGAGAAGTGGGTACTATACCGTATTGTGCAGAATCAAAGGATCATGTGCCGATGTTTCAGAGGGTAACCCATCGACCTAAACAGGAGGACTTCATTCCAAAAATGTTTTGCTCAGTGTATGGTTAAATGGTAGGGGAACAATCAACTAGGAGGTCCTCGCACCAAACCAAATTATCAAGGAAGACCTCTACTGCCAACAATTAGACAAATTGTGAGCCAAACTCACGTCTAAGCGGCCAACATTCATCAATCGCAGAGGGGCTCCCTTTCAACACGACAAAGCCATCCCTCATGTTGCTTTAAGGACTCGGCAGAATTTACTGAGCCTTAGTTGGGAACTTTTACTTCAGCCGGCGTATAGACCAGACCTTGAACTTTCTATTTATCACCTTTTTTTATTGTTACACAACGCCTTTGCTCACCGAACCTTCAATTATGTAGACACTGTAAAAACGGCGTTACAACAGTATTTTGACAGTAAAACAGAGGGGTTTTATCGGCGTGGGATTAACTTACTGCCAGACAGATGGCAAGAGGTCATACATAATTATGGTGCATGCGTGAATTCATAGGTGCTTAACTTTTTGTGTTCTCCGCCTTTCTGTTTTCGCTAAAATACGGGTAGAACTTTTGCACTCACCCAATATAAAGAAGTAAAAACTGTGTGTTTGTTACATGTAATCTCTGGAGCTACCGAACCGATTTCAAAAGTAATGACATCAAAATGATGGTGTTAAAGGCAAGTCACACACTAAGGCGACACGTAAGACATGTCGCTTGAATTCGCTGGAAAAACTGGTTTAAAACAACTTCGTTCTTTGTTTCGGCCGGTTTTTGCGCTATATGTTGCGGCTTCATGTCGCTTGTCTTCTCAGTGTTGGATATGCCTTAGTCCAACTTAGAACATAGGCCATATTTTATGTTTGTGCCACTACCCCAAAGGGGTGCAGGAGCAAAAAACGTTCTAAAAATGTAATTTTTGTGTTATGGAAGGGCCTAGAATCATGAAATCTGGAATGGTAGTTACTTATAAGATATGATACTTATAAGAAATGATATCTAAGAACATTTTCTGAACAATTCGATATTGAAAAGGGGTGAAAATGCACAAAAAGCGTTCTAAAAAACGTTCTGAATGGTGGTTTCTACACAATCTCAGGAAATACCAAACCGATTTAAAAAATAATGGTGTCAAAATGACTGTGACAACCCTTGCTCCAAGATAGGCTATATTTTATGTCGGTGCCACTACCCCAAAGGGGGTGCAGGAGCAAAAAAAGTTCTAAATTACGATTTTTGCGTTACTGAAGGGCCTAGAAATATGAAATATTAGTTACTTATTAGATATAAAGGATTTCTAAGAACAGTTCTTAAAAAATTCGAAATTTAAAAGGAGTGATAATGCGCGAAGAGAGTTCTAAAAAACATTCTAAATGGTGATTTCTACTCAATTTTGGGAAGTATCAAATCGATTTCAAAAGTAATGGTTGTAAATTGATGGTGTCAGACCTTGCTCTAACATGGCTCTGTTTTATGTTTGTATCACTACCACCTTGGTAGGAGAAAAAAACTTTCTAAATTACGGTTTTGTGTTATGGAACGGCCTAGAATCATGAAATTTGGAATGGTAGTTACTTATAAGATATCAATGATCTCTAAGAACATTTCCTAAAAAAAAAAAAATCGAAATTTAAAAAGGGTGAAAATGCGCGAAAAGCGTTGTAAAAAGCATTCTAAATTGCGATTTCTATGCAACCTCAGGAAGTACTGAACCGATTTCAAATATAATGGTCTAAAAAGTGATGGTGACAGATCTTGCTCCAAGATAGGCTATATTTAATGTCTGTTTCCACTACCCCAGAGGAGATGCAGGAACTAAAAACGTTCTAAAAATGCGATTTTTGAATTATGGAAGGATCTAGATTCATGAAATTTTGCATGGTACATATTTATTAAATATAAATGATCTCTAAGAGCATTTGTTTAAAAATTTGAAATTTAAAAGGGGTGAAAATGAGCGAAAAGCGTTCTAAAAACGTTCTAAATGCCGATTTGTGAGCAATCTCAGGAAGAATCAACTGATTTCAAAAGTAATGGTAGGCAAATTGATGCTGACAGCCTCTGCTCTAACATAGACGCTATTTCATGTCGGTGTCACTATCACTTGGAGGTTGCAGGAGCAAAAAACATTCTAAATTTCGATTTTTGTGATCGGTAGGGGCTAGCAACTTGAAATTAGGCAAGGTACATATTTATTAGATATAAATGATCTTTAAGAACAGTTTCGAAAAAATTGGAAATTTAAAAGGAGTGAAAATACGCGAAAAGCGTTCTAAAAACGTTGTAAAAACGTTCTAAATTGCGATTTCTACTCAATCTCGGGAAATACCAAATCTATTTCAAAAGTAATGGTTGCAAATTGAGGGTGACAGTCCCTGCTCCAACATAGGCTTTATTTTATGTTGCTGTCACTACCATCTGGGGGTGCAAGAGCAAAACATGTTTTAATTTGCGTTTTTCGCACAACTGAGGGGTCTAACATTATGAAATATGGCATGGTATTTATTTACAAGATGCAACTGCTTTCAAAGAACAGTCGAAAGACAATTTCAAATTTAAAAGGATGAAGTGAACGAAAAGCATTCTAAAAACGTTCTAATTACAATTTTTATGCAATCTTATCAAATACCAAACCGATTAAAAAAAATAATGGTGACAAATTGTTGGTGATAGAACCTGCTCAAACATAAGCTATATTTATGTCTGTGCCACTACCACCAGAGGGTTGCAGGAGCAAAAAACATTCTAAATTGCCATTTCTGTGATACTGAAGAGGATAGAAACTTTAAATATGGCATGGTAGCTACTTATAAAATATAAATGCCCTCGAAGAATGTCGAAAATAAATTCGAATTAAAAAGGGGTGAAGCGAAGGGGAGGTGCGAAAAGCGTTCTAAAAAAGTCCTAAATTACGATTTCTATGCAATTTCAAGGAATATAAACCGATTATAAAAGTAATAATTGCGAATCAATGGTAACAGTCTCTGATCCTACACAGGCTATATTTTATGCGGATGATTCTACCACCTGGGGTTCACAGGAACAACAAACATTCTAAAAAAGGCCTTTAAAATCTTTCTAAATTACGTTTCAGTGGAATATTAGGAAATAACAAACCAATTTCAAAATTAATGTTGGCAAATTAATGGTGACAGTTCCTATTTCAACATAGCCCTTTATGTTGAGAGAGGTGGTAGGACTTGGAATTTGACATGATAGTTAATTTTAAAATGTAAGAAGTTGGTTTCTAAAAAATTCAAAACTTCAAATGAATACTGAAATACGCGTATTACTTGAGCATAAAGTTTCAAAATATTTTCTAAATTATCATTTATTTAGTTTTATTTCTTTTTATTAATTTAAGTCTAATATCTGCCTAATGCAGTGTAATAATGAAGTTTAGTCAAACTATGTTTTAAAGGGTAATTTTTGAATTATTCCTAAAAGTATAATTTCTTTTAATAAAAATTAGACATATAAATATCACTTGGCATATTTCAAACATTACGCGAACAAAGCCGCGGGGTTTGCTAGTAATGTATAAAGATAATATGAAGCCAATAGACAATATTCTAACGATATCGCAATAAATATGAATTTTTATTCGCTTATACACGTGCATTTTTTTTAAACCGAAAATAACATGCAAATGAAAAAAACATCCAAAAAACCATGTGTCTGAATATTTTTAATTATATCTCTTTTATCTGAAACAATGGAAGTAATCCAATTGCACCATTTTGAAAAAAAAAAATCATAAAACACTTTTTAAATTAAAATATAAAAATAGGAATATTTTAAAACTAGACGGATGTGGCAATCCCAAAAGTTTCTTCTATCTCATACATGTTAATACTTCCTGAAAAATACAGCATAGCAGCGCCACCGGTTAGATGATTTACACCAAAATCTAATCAGCAACGACTTATGTCAACTTCTAACAGAATCTGAAGTTTCGTGAAAATCCGTGCATTAGTTTTTGAGTAGAGCTATGACGGAAATCCTAAAAATTCTGCATAGCATCGCTGCCTGTTGAGCAATATATACCAAAACCTAATAAGTAACAACTTAAGTCAACTTGGTAACTGAACCTGAAGTTTGATTAAAATCCGTGCATTACTTCTTGAGATAAAACTATTGCGGGAATCAGGAAAAATGTAGCATAGCACTGCCACCTGTTGAGCGATTTGCACCAAAATGTAATCAGCGCCAACCCATATCAAGGACTAACTAAATCTGAAGTTTGATGAAAATCCACGCATTAGTTCTTGTGATAGAGCCCTTTCGGAAATCGTGAAAACTTCTGTATAGCAGCGCCACCTGTCGGGCGATTTACACCAAATCGTAGTAAACACCAACTCATATCAAGGACTAACTATATCTGAAGTTTCATAAAAATCCGTATATTAGTTCTTGAGATAGAGCCATTGAGGAAATCGTACAAAATGCAGCATAGCAGCGCCACCTGTTGAGCGATTTGCACCAAAAACTAATCAGCATCAGTTTGTATCAGAGACTAACTGAATATAAATTTCTATTAAATTCCGTGCATTAGTTCTTGAGATAGAGCGCCCACAAAAATTGTGTCACATACAGACAGACATTTTGTAAAAACATGTTTTTCGGGATCTCTGATCCCTAAAACGTGTAAATTCGTCGAAAACCGGAATTCGAAAATTTTCATGAATCCAATACTTTCTTCTTGTAAAGATACAAGAAAGTAAAAATAGCTAGTGCGGGTACATCTACAAATTAACAGCTTTCATTTTTTTTTTTTTTAAATAATTGGCAAAATCGGTTCAGTATTATAAAGCTTAGGGCAGATGTCTATAAAAACAGCCTTCTGTTTTAAATATGTAGATTTTTCTCTTCTGACGTAAATATTTTTTATGCATTTCTAGAAAGTGTAATTAATTTTACAAAAATCTATTTTCTTTATTTCTTTTCCTTTGCTGAATTATATTGAACTATAATATAATACACAAATGGATTATCTTGCTAAAAGGAATGACATCTTATCAAAACTCAACTTGTTTTAAATGGTCTCTCCAAACCATAAACTTAAAACGTTAGCCATAAAAAGAGTGACAGCTCATGTTAGTGACGTGTGAAAATCTATCACTATTCATAATTGTTGCAAATGCCTCGGAATGTGGTACAGTATATGAAAATTGCTTGGCAACCTGCACGCATGTGAAAAGTGTCATAGTTTTAGATAATGATTTAGAAATATTGTTATGATCGTGTTCTTTAAAGTACCAAAATTTCTCTTTTAACCCACCCAGGTCTGGCGTCCTATTATAGAAAATGTCTAATTTTTTCTTAACAACTATTTTTGTCATTATCTGCATGTAATAATGATACATTTATTACTATACATTTGTTATTATGATTCCATTTATGTTTCAGCATTTAGTAATAAAACATCATCAACAACGACAAAAAGGTTCACTTAAATCTTTGATTCGCACCTGTGATAATACAGAGTTGCAAGTCTCCAGCTTTTTGTATACCAGTATTATTATTATTTTTTTTTTTTTTTTTTTTTTTAGAGAAAGAAGAGGATGATTTTAAATCGCAGAATGCTCTTATTAAATAGATAGAATAACATTTTCTGTATTAAAATACTGGTAACCAAAAAGCCGGAGACTTGGCAGATCTGGTAATATTTATTTCAAACACTCTTTTATTTCAAACATATTAAGGAAACAGTTTTACCTTTTCAACAATTTTGTTTCTTTTTAAAAATATGGTTAGATGGCAAACTCACTGCGTTTCAATATTAAAAAAAAAAACGTACATTTTAAAGAAAATTTTTTTCTTAATTGTCTATTTAATTAAAGATTTTAAAAAGTTTAAAAAAATTTGAATTTTTTACAATCTCTACTACTTTTTTAAATATTAATATTTTTGCCCATTTTTTTTTTTTAAAGATTTTCAAATGTATAATACACAAGACTGCGTATGGACTTTTAGATACATCTAATATTACATTTAATATAATTTTTTTACTGATACACATGGTGTAAAATGATGAAATCTAACATATCTTCATATACTTCTATTTAAAAAAATGACTTAATACTTAAAACACTGAGAGAAAAAATAAACTAAACAAAAACATTTCCGCCGTAGTAGACAAATTGTAATTACATTTTTACCATTTTCAACGTCGGATACGGACGAATTTTAATGGACCTTATGCACGCGACCTGAGGTCGAGGCTAAAATTCGTCTGCTGGCGGTATTTACTGGCGGTGTTTAGCATAGCAGTCTATGGAGTGTGAGTTATTAATGCTTGTTTGTTAAAAATACCGCAAAACAATTCTTTGATGCAGCAGCATACACTTAATATATTGTAATCTAAATTCAAAATGTTGTTCTGTATGCGAGAAAATTCCCTAAGTTTGCAAATTTTCAGTTAAAATGTATGCACTCAACCTGGGTCAAGGCTAAAGTCGTCTGCTAGCGGTGTTTGCGCCTGCGCATACTGGTATTCTGCCGGTATTATTCCGGTGCAGTAACTAGAATAACAGATCTTCATACCGCCAGCTCTGGCGTCTGACGTCACCTGAATAGAGTCCATTATGGTCCTATCTAGTGATGGGCGATAACGAGATGTTTTTCTCGATTTTCTCGATTGTATGGACATCTCGATATTTTTCGATTGTGTAAATTTTTTCTCGATGACTACAGTTTGCAAATTTCTTTTATAAATCATATATTATGTATTATATACGTCATACATTTATCAAGAATCGTCTGCGGGTGAACTGGAATGAGTCGATGTTAATAAAGACTAGGTGACTTCGACCGCTAGCGGGCCCCTTCTTTAATCGGGGCCCCTAATTTATACGTAATCCTGTAATATAAAATCACAAACAGGTTACCCGCTATATACGGCACTGATATATGATAGCAGGCGAGTGTGGTGTGCACGCACTACAAAATCTTGTAAAAAATATAATATCGAAACAAATGAACCTCGGACCAGATCTCTTGGGGGAGGAGTCAAAGCGAGCGGAGGGGCACAGCAGCTGCATAATATGATTAAGTCGTCACAGGTCTTTAGACCTTTCCAACCATATGTCACATGAGAAGTCTGGACCTGAATTTATAAAAATGCCCTCCCCGTGGGGGCAAAGGGGGGGGGAGGGTGCGGGAGGTGGATAACATGAGTAAGTGGTCATAAGCCTTTCCAACAATATGTCACATGAGGGTTCTCGGCTAAATTTAGAAAAACACCCCGTGGGGGAAAAGTGGAGGGGGGGGGGGCGGTCACCGGAGGTGCATTACATCAAGTAGTCACAGACTTTTCCAACGATATCTCACATGTGGGGTCTTGGCTAAATTTGGAAAAGTGTCCCCCGAGGGGGACACTTGCAAAATGGGGGATGGACACCGGACGAGCATAACATCAATAAGTAGTCACAGACATTTCCAACGATATCTCACATCAGGGGTCTTGGCTAAATTTGAAAAAGTGCCCCCCGGGGGGGACAAAGTGGTGGTGGGACAACGTAGGTACATAACATCAATAAGTAGTCACAGACCTTTCCAACGATATCTCACACGAGGGGTCTTGACTAAATTTGAAAAAGTGTCCCCCGGTGGGGGGGCAAAGAGTGGGGGGACTGTCACCGGAAGTGCATAACATCAATAAGTAGTCACAGACCTTTTCAACGATATCTCACAAGAGGGGTATTGACTAAATTTGGAAAAGTGTCCTCCGGGGGGGGGGACAAAGTGGGGGAGCGGCCACCGGAAGTGCATAGCATCAATAAGTAGTCACAAACCTTTCCAACGATATGTCACATGAGGGGTCTTGGCTAAATTTGGAAAAGTGTCCTGAAATTTCATATATTATAAGTAATATTTAGCGGAGGGCTCCTTAAAAAAATCCTATCTAAAATGATAAAAACGGAAAAACTACCCTCGCAGTGGGGGCCAAATTGGGGAGGGGAGGAAGAAAGTCTCATAATATGAAAGAGTCATCCGAGAGCTTACCGACGACATATCACATGACTGGTCGAAAAAAAGTTTGAAAATTGCTACCCCTCCCTCCCCCCGTGGGTCCACTCTTTCGCCCCGGAAATCACACAGCCGCCACTTTAAAATTTTTCTGTTCAATAAATAATATTTACCGGAAGACTGCATAAAAAACCCACATCTAAAGTGATATTTAAATTTATTATAGAAATCGGATGCGGTTTTAAAAATTTGTTCACCCCTTCCCCATCCCCCTTTGGGCGAAGAAAGGTTCATAGTATGAAAGAGTGGTCAAAGGGCTTTTCGATTATATGCCACAAGAAGGGTTCGGTAAAATTTTTAAAAGTGCACCCCGCATGAGTCCACTCTCACGTCCTCCTCCCTCGAAATCACCCGACCCACCTTCCTCTTTGAAATTTTTATATTTAATAAATAATTTTTATTGGAGGGCTCCAGGTATGTGACATCTTGGTAGGGCTAAAATACGAGAAACTTTGAAAATTAGGGCTTCATATCACAACTCATTGTCATGCCTCTTTCTCTATCTCGTACCTTGGTACTTTCGATAAATTTTCTTACTTCTCTTCTCTGCGAGGACGAGAGAAATCCTCGAAAAGCTTCTCATAGCGAAAGGTTGAAAAGCACGAGAGAAATCCTCGAAAGGCTTTTCGTTGGGAGATTTCGAAAAGGACGAAAGAAACCAGCGAGAGGCTTCCCATCGAGAAAGGTTGAAAAGGGCGAGACAAACTCTCGAGAGACTTCCCATCCCCGAAAGGTTTAAAACCGCGAGAGAACCAACCATCGAGCAGCTTACCATCTGAAAGCGTCGAAATGCTGGGAAAATCATCGAGATGAGATTTGCCGAAATGCGAGATGGAAATGAAGCTTTCAGAGTCAAACTTACCGCATTTCTGGTTTAAGTCATAATTTCTCAAAGGAGTCCATCTACTTATCCAATCTCTTTTTAGCTCACAGGCTATCTAAGCCTGAGAGCTGTACCCGTCGGTTCTGTGTGTATGCATGTACGTAACGCGATAACTCTTGATTAATAAAATGTACGATTTGCTTAAATTTTTTTTATGCTCATTCTGATAAGGCGTTCCGCTGATTAGTTTTGACGGTTCATTGGTTAAGGATAAAGGGAGAGAAGGGGGGCTGGTCCCCCCCCCTCTTAATTTAGATAAATAGGTTTTTCATGCAGAATTATTCGATTTGCTCCCAGTTTTGTATACCGGTTTATCATGTTAAGGAGCTTCCCTGATTAAACTTGGAGGATCATTAGTTAAGTATGAAGGGGGGAAAGGGGGGTAGACCCCCGCCTTAATTTAGATAAATGGGTTTTTCATGCAGAATTATTCGATTTGCTCCAAATTTGGTATACCGGTTCATTATGTTAAGAAGTTGCCTTGATTAGATTTAGAGGTTTACGGGTTAAGTGTAAAGGGGGAGAAGGGGACTGGACCCCCTCCCCCACCCTTAATTTAGATTAATGGGCTTTTCATGCAGAATTATTCGATTTGCTCCAAATTTGGTATACCGGTTTATTATGTTAAGGAGCTTCTTTGATTAAACTTGGAAGTTCATTGGTTAAGGATAAAGGGGGAGAAGGGGGCTGGTCCCCCACTAATTTAGATAAATGGGTTTTTCATGCAGAATTACTCGATTTGTTCCAAATTTGGTATACCGGTTTATTATGTTAAGGAGATTCTCTGATTAAACTTGGAGGTTCATTAGTTAAGTATAAAGGGGGGAAAGGGGGGTAGACACCTCCTTAATTTAGATAAATGGGTTTTTCATGCAGAATTATTCGATTTGCTCCAAATTTGGGATACCGGTTTATTATGTTAAGAAGCTGCCTTGATTAGATTTGGAGGTTTATGGGTTAAGTATAAAGGGGAGGGGCTAGTCTCCCCCTTAATTTAGATAAAAGGGTTTTTCATGCAGAATTATTCGATTTGCTTCAAATTTAATATACCGATTTATTCCGATATGGCGCTTCCTTCATTAGATTTGGAGGTTCATTGGTTAAGTATACAAGGGCGAAAAGGGGGCAAGTTCCCTCCCCTTAATTTAGATAAATGGATTTTCATGGAGAATTATTCAATTTACTTTAATTTTTTTTTCTATGTTCGTTCTGATAAAGAGCTTTCCTGATTAGATTTGGAGGTTCATTAGTTAAGTATAAAAGGGTTAAAGGGGTTAGACCACCCTTAATTTAGCGATATGTTTCTTTTTTTCATGCAGAATTATCTGATTTGCTTCAAATTTGATATACTGATTTATTATAGTTAAGGAGTTTCCCTGATTAGATTTGGAGGTTCATTGGTTAAGTATAAAAGGGGCAAACTGGGGATATTTCCCTTCATTTATTTTTTGAGAGACATTATTCTTTGAAATAAGAGTATAATATACAATTAGTGTGAATAACCTGTGAGCTCAATGCCATCAGTTTAACTGGCACTTATCTTTTTATTGCTATTAATCGATGTGGGTTATGAAGCATAGTGGTTTATGTATTCAGTTCTGTATAGTCCTAGTTTCAAACTTTACTGTTAAATTTAGTGTCATTTCGCCCCGAATTTTCAATGTTTCTCTTATTTTAGCTCTGCCAAGCTGCCCCATACCTGTAGACTCATATAAATACTATTTATTAAATATAATAAGTTCAAAGAGGAAGGTGAGTGAATTCTGGGGGGCGCGAGAGTGGACAAAGGGTCGGGGGGCGGGTAATTTTCAAACTTTTACGAAACCTCTCCTTGACATATCATCGGAAAGTCCTTTCACCACTCTTTCATATTATGAACCTTTCTCAACCCAGAGTTGAATTCCGGAAGAGGGCGGGGGGGGGGGGGAGCGGTGCGGGGGTGAATTTTTTTTTTTAATTGTAGAGATTTCTACAATAAATATCATTAAATGAGGTTTTTTAATGGAGCTCTCCGATAAATATTATTTATTAAATATAAAATTTTAAAAGTGGGGCTGCGTGATTTCCTGGTATATTCTGGGATAAAAGAGGGAACCTACGTGGGAGGGGTAGATTTCAAACTTTTTTTGAACCAGTCTTTTTATATATCATCGGAAAGTTTTCGGTTATCATCGGAAAGTTACTCTTTCATATTATGAACCTTTCTTCTTCTTTCCCTAGTTTGGCGCCCTGAGAGAGGCACTTTTCGAACTTTTTTGAAATCGTGGCGTTTTTAAACATTTTAGATCGGATTTTTTTACGGAGCACTCCGATAAATAATTTTTAATATATGAAAATTTCAAAGAGAAGGATGGGCAGGGTATATTTCGGGGGGGCACGATAATTGGAATCCTGGGAGTTGGGACTCTTTTCTATCTTTTGCTGACACCCCTCATGTGATATATCATTGGAAAGCTCTGTGACTACTATTTCATTTTATATATCGCCCGCGCCCCTCCCCTTACTTTGCCCCCGCGCGGGGGCACTTTTCTAAATTTAGCCGACACCCCTCATGTGACATATCGTTGGAAAGTCCTGTGACCACTTATTCATATTATGCACTTTCCTTGCCCCTCCCCCCTACTTTGCTCCCCGCGGGGGCTCTAGTAATGTATTCCAGTCGAAGACTTTCTAAAAATGCGGAAATTAAAGATCCAATCTCAAATGACGTAGAAAAATCAGTAAAAAAATTTGATCCCTTTTATCATCCTTTAGTTCATGTTTTTGTCACTAGGGGATGCTTTTGATTCTTATTTCTTTGGCCATTTTGGTGCTAATTGCCGAAAAATTCTAATTTTTGATACTTAAACTCCCCTTACCGCTTCATAGCTACTCGCGTTTTTTCAGCTTTTTCCAACCAGGGGGGCACCCTTACAAGACTTTTCCAATCTTATGGCTCCTTTATAGCCTCCCTTTGGTTTGTTGTTTTTTTATTCCATCTGTTTTCAGTTACCCTATATTTAATAAAATCTGCCTTATATATATGTAAAAACAATGATTTCAATAATCGATTCTAGAACATCTCCTTTGTAGATTCTCGAAAGTAATCAATGACTATATCGATTGTGTATTTTACGATAACGATTTTTTTCGATTGGTAAATTTTCGAGAATCGCCCATCACTAAGCCCTATCACAACTATGAAATTGTCGGCCAGAATAATAGCTAAGTTTTCCAAAAATTGTTTTTAGCTTTTCTCGTTATAATCGATTGTAAAACATCTCGATTGAAGATTCTAGGAATTAATCGATGGCTGTATCGATTGTGATTTTTTACGATGACGGTTTTTCTCGATTGTCGAATTCTCGAGAATCTCCCATCACTAGTCCTATCTCTGTGTATAAGCAGTTTAAAAATGTATTTTTATTAATTTATCATCTTTATTTAAAAATTTATCTTTATATTTTATTTAGACATCCTCTTGGAGACAGTAATCCTGAAAACTGGCCCCCATTCTCAGCTGAAGACCCTATATCTTATGAACTCAATCCCAAACGTGAAGGCATTCTAACGTATCCAAGATCCGAAGACTGTGAATTTTGGAGGCCTTATCTTGACGCTGATATTCCTGTTGCCAGGAAGGATTGCTGATTTTATCCTGTAACTCTTCATTTCAAAATTTACATATAAATGGCATAAAGAAAGGGACATGTGCATTTCTGGTTGTGATAAATGAATACTTGAATGTTACAGTCAGGGGCGCCATTTGGGGGAGGCTACGGGGGCAATTGCCCCCCCTCAAGGAATTTGATATTTCAAAATGAATCAGTCATCATGTGTTTCTAAAAAAAAAAAAAAAAAAAAAAAAAAAAAAAAATCTGAAAGTGCACAAAAGCCAAAATAACGTCAGATTTTACGAAAATAAAAAGTTCTCGTTAAAAGAGCACTTTAAGCACAGAAATTGACAATTATCAATACTATTTTCTAAAACCTTGTTATTGGAAGATTCTCAAAGTGGGATGCACTTATTATTAATGAGTACTTTGGCTAATTTTTAAAAGATGTGTGATAATAAAACGGTATCAATAATGCTTCGCTTAAAAAATGCAATGTATGGTGCTCCTCAGATATACTTAACAAAATCCAAAGAAATGTTTGCCCCCCTCAAGAAATTTCTGAAATGGCGCCCCTGGTTACAGTGGCGCAGAGGGTGGGAAGAGAGGGGGGGGGGGGGCATGCAGGTTGGAAAAAATCTCCTGTGTTCCGGAGGAAAGGGAGCTTCGAGCTACTATAAGTTTTATGCAAAGGGAACAATATTTTTTCAGAACTTAAAAACTTTAAATCTTACTTTCCTGTAAAATAGGAATGTTCCTATTCCTATTATTCTTATTACATTCTTATATTCTGTAAAATAGGAATATTCCTTTTTTCTGTAAAATAGGAATCATGAATCTTGAAATAGGTGAAAATAGGTTCCTGGTTCATTTAGGCCTCTCAGGGAAATAAAATCTGTATAAAAATAATGTAACGTGCCATATGCAAAAAAATTGCATCAATTTTGATTCTGTAGCTCATATAAAACAAATGTATAATTAATGTGTATTTTATTATATAAATAGTAGTATTTTTTAAATACAGAAATCACAAATATTACATAATTATTAATTAAACGTTAATTAGATGTAAAAATGTAATTTATTTAAAGATATTTTATTGAAATCATTTAATTAAAAAATAAGTTATACCATATAAATTTATAAACATTAATTTATTTTTAAATAATTAATTTAATAAATGTTATTAATATCTTTTAAAATCCTCACCCCCCACCTCTTATATGAATACACAGATGAGAACCCTTTAGGTCAGTGGTTCCCAATCTTTTATTGGCAGGCCCCACCAAAGCATCTGTAAAATCACTATACCCCCCCCCCCCCCTCTCTCACCAACTCTGTAAATTATGGCTGTTTTTATTTTAAAAATGAAACCTATTCACACGCTAGAAGCATAAAAGAGCGTTAACAATATTCATTTGACATTTTTAACTTTTCAAAAAGGCGAAACTTCTGAGAGAAATGCATTTTTAATATAATTCTGTAAATGCAATGAGGTTACACGGCCTGCATTTTGATCTTCACAAAATATCTTGAAGTGAGACTTACATTTAGCATTAGAAATGATAATATTCAAGCATTTTATAATAAATTTTTTTATTTTATTAAAAGTTCATGGTAAAGCTTAGGACGCTAAATTTTGTTTCTATGTATAACACAATACAAGATTTTCACTTTTTAAAAGATTCTCATCTTTATCAATTTTAAGTAGTCATTATTCCCCAACACAAACACTTTCTCTGTTTTTCCTTTCCCAATATCATTAACTATCGTTCCTGTATTAATTGATTTAAAAATTTAAATGCGTATATGTCATCATGTAAATTTATTTACTATATAGAAGAACTGTTAATAGAACCATAGATTTTGTTCGAGCTACCAATTTTTTTTTCTAATGTTATTTAAGATTTATAATTTTTTTTTTTTTTTTAATTGGTAGTACATCATTTAGATATTTCATATACTTTTTACATAAAATATGTTCAAGACAGTCAGATTTATATATACTTTTAAGTAGCTTCATTTATAAAAGATCTTCGTGTAACATACAGCAGAGCGAATAGAAATGGAAAGCTCATCCAATAAATAATCAAAAGAGCTACGAAAAATTGTAAAATTCAATAATAACCAGAAAAATTATAAAAAATTTTAATTCTAGAAAAAAATATATCAAAATATTTTAAATGATTATTCATATAATTATTCTGGTGTCAATTCTATTTTAAACTTTTGATTGGGAACATTTTTAAAATTCAATAAAAAATCTGATTTTTTAAATTTTGCTTCTTTTCCATGTATTTTTAGTCTACAATTTTGCTTTTCCAAAGAAAAAGATGAAAGAAACTGATAGTGAATGGGTGGATAAAAAGTTTGGAATTGCCCGGTGGGGCGTATGTCCCACGTCGGGGATCACTGCTTTAGGTGGTTCTCAAAAAAGAAAAAAAAAAAAAACCCACTCAATAACACGAAAATTTTTGACACATTTTTTGAGTCATTTTTAAACATAAAAGTATGGTATTTGCAGGCATAATTATCGAAATGATCTGTAACCAAATAGTTTTTTCTTTTTCCCGACAAATAAATTACATCCTAAGTTATAGACGATTATTGTCTCGAAACGGCAGGGGTTTTTTTCCTTTTCCTAAGATGTCGCATCCAGAAATTCGGTTTTGAAACGCCGATTTTTACAGCATTTTCTGAAAAATCTTATGCCATAAGCGAAAACGAAAAAAATCAGTTTGATTACACAGTTTCTTAATAAGTGCACCTTTCAATTTGATGCGTTTGTGAACCAAAATGAATTAAAAAAATGTGCAAGAAAGTAGCCAGTTTGGATTTGAGAACAGCCTCCCGGGACGCAAGTTGCGGATATGCGCCTCTGTGAGGTTTTCTAATTATAATGCAATTTCCGATTTTCCCAAGAAATTTTAAAAAAGGCATCTTACATAATTTATGTATCAGCTTTCATTAATATATCACGGATAAGAACCAGAATAAAGAAAAAGCTCTAACACTAGATTATAGATGTTTCAAGACTTCATAAAGGCTTTTTCAGTGCGAAATGCAGAATACCCACTGAGCAAGTAGTAGCAACAACACGCGTGCTTACTAACTGCAAAAGATACTTCCATTATGTAATCTTCAAGAAAATAATGTATTATTTTATCATGATTCGTTATACTTTTCCTTACCCTGGTTTTCACTGTGTATTACTCATTGTTGGACGATGGATTTTGTTTTTATTTTATTAGCTTTCAGATTGTAAATTCGTATCAAAAATTACTTTTTGTTTATTTATGACGGCTATTAAAAATATTTGGAATGAATTTATTATTCATGAGTAGAAAGTTTTGATCTTCATGTATTCTATTTCCATTATTTAAGAAAACTAGGTACTAACTTTTGATTTTTTTTTTTTTTTTAATTTAAGCATTTTATAATATCTTATTGGCATATTATCAGGGACTGATTTACAGGAATAGAAGCCCAGAACAAAAGCATTCTTCGGTTGCTCTATCTAACATTGTATAAAGTTAGAGACAAATAGGGTTTGCCAAGTGCATGCACTGCGAGAATGGGGATATATTTCAATCAATAATTGTAATTTAAAATTAGAAAATATGAGTAATATTTTTACTATTATTAATACAAGCTAATAATAAATTTCTTATGGTCCAGAAAGCTTGGAAGCAGTGATGTCACTGAAGTAGACCACCGTAGAAGTCACCGATGTTCAGAGTTCAAGCACACTCGGATAGCAGAGAATTTCAATGTTTTGCTTACCTTTTTCTCTGTAGATACATTTTTCTTATGATTGAAGAAAAAAAAAATTGCACAAGATTTAAGTATTGTTGTGTAGCAATTGCTGATTTCTGGGGAGTTGAGAACTACTTAACAGTAGCATTTCAATGCATGTTCATATAAATACATAGCTGCCAACATCTCACGCTTTTTTGTACCACAAAAATTTTATAGTAAATTTCACTTAAATCGCCGTAATCTGCCAATTAAAGAAGGAAAAAATTTCTATTAAATTTTTGTGGTACAAAAAAGCGGAAGAGTTGGCAACTATGTATATATATACACTATATTGCCATTAATGACCGGCAACTTTCAATTTTAGACATTTTGTCGAATATTTAGAAATATACTTGATAGATTCTTCTGGAATTTCAGGATTGAAAAGAACAGGTATGACCTCATATTTAGCAATGTCGATTTGATAAGGGGGGCAATTAGGGGGCCAACAAAAAAAAATTAAAGAAAAAAAATAATACTTGGGATCACCCTGTAAAATAAAATGCACGAAATGATCTATCGCTGCCGAATATAAATAAACAGACATTGTGCAATATGTGTATTCTTTTGTGTAAGAATAGCATGTGTATTAAGAGAGATATAGCGATTTATTTAAAAAAAAATCTTGCATGTTTTTTGCTTATAACATGGAGGGTTTTGAACAAAAAATAACTCCGGTTTCAGAAAAATTAACAAAATATAGCAGAAACAATATATAGTGGAATTGGAATATAAATATATTAAATATTTTAGGAAATATGAGCAGTTGTATGAAATAATTTTTATCTGCGCATGCCTGAACGATAACAAGGATCATTTTACATAATTTAATAGTCAACTCTATGGAGCAACTTATTAAAAAAAATCTAGTCAAAAATCGTAAAAATTCAGAAAAATATCGGCGTTAGAGTGAGCAAATTTTTAGTTGTTCTCTAAAAGCAGCTGAATGATAAGGGATTTTCCACAAATTGTCATTTTTAATTTTTAATATTTTTTAATTTTCATTTTTTATTGATGCTTTAGTTCTTCTTGGATAACCACCAGAACGAGCCTATACCATGATCAAAAGAAGTATCAAAATCGAAGCATTTTTTCCAAATCTACTCGTTGATACTCATTAAATACTAACTTTTTTCTGAAAGTCAGTTAATAAAAAATGACAATTTGTGTAAAATCCCTTACCATTCAGCTGCTTTTAGACAACAACTAAAAATTTGCTCACTTTAACGCCGATATCTTTCTGAATTTTTACGATATTTGACTAGATTTTTTTAATAAGTTGCTCCATAGAGTTGACTATTAAATTATGTAAAATGATCCTTGTTATCGTTCACGCATGCGCTGATAAAAATTATTGCATACAACTGCTCATATTTCCTTAAATATTTAATATATTTATATTCCAATTGCACTATATTGTTTCTACTATATTTTGACAATTTTTCTGAAGCCAGCGTTAAATTTGGTTGAAAACCCTGCATGTTATAAGCAAAAAACATGCAAGAATTTTTTAATTTTTTAAAATAAATCGCTATATCTCTCTTAATATATGTGCTATTCTTACACAAAAGAATACACATATTGCACAATGTCTGTTTATTTATATTCGGTAGCGGTAGATCATTTCGAGCATTTTAATTTACAGGGTGATCCCAAGTTTATTTTTTTTTCTTTGATTTTTTGTTGGCCCCCTAATTGCCCCCCTTAACAAATCGACATTGCTAAATATGAGGTAATACCTGTTCCTTTTAATCCTGAAATTCCAAAAGAATCTGTCAAGTATATTTTTAAATATTCGACAAAATGTCTAAAATTGAAAGTTGCCGGTCATTAATGGCAATATAGTGCATATATGCATATTTTTTATCTCTTGTTTGTAATTTTTTAATAATAATCAACGCATATATTGTAAAATTGTTTTTTCTTATAAGCATGCATCTCTCAAATGCGAGCCAGAAAAAAATCTAAGCATTGGAAATAAATACGGGGAAAAAATAGTCTTGCATTAAGTTTTAACACTTTTTCTAATTAGGAAATTCAGATTTCTACTAAAACATAATTAAAAAAAATAAAAAGCAATGTAAGTTTTTCTTGCAAAATACACATCTTGTAATCATTTAATTAGTATCTTAATATAATCTTAATAATTACAATCTTAATGGACATGAATGAAAGATATATCTATATATGTGTAAATATATTAATATGGGTCGTTTTTAAGTTCATTTAGATTTAACAAAGAAAAAAAATCTAAATTTATTTATTTTTCAAAAAATCTAAAAAATTCTTATTTAGATATTTCAAATGACTGCTTTCCCACCACCCCTTTCATTTATTCTGTAAAAATACATAAATAATGCTAATAATTAAGCTAAATAATCATAATAACATTTGAAAACATACATCAAACAGAAAATCCACATAATCTTAAAGAATGAAAGAATATTTCATTTTCTTTTACTCAAAAATGGAGGGGGGAGGACAATGAATAATTAATAAAACATGAAACATTTAAAACACTCCCCAAATTCTGTTCAAAATGTAGAGTTTGGAAATCCCTCAATATTAAAGAAAAATATAAAAATTTCCACATGCATTGTCATTTTTTCAGTATGAATTCCCTTCCCAATGGACGACTCCTTATGTAGGAGCAATCAAGAATATCCAAAGAAATAATAAATAAGGTTTTGAAGCCAACTTCAGATAATTACATGCCATTCTTGCATTTTGAACAACTGTCCAAGAAAACTGCCTGAATCGCAAGGTCTACACCAGATAATCTAGTGGACGCTTTGCAACTAAACAGTTCACTTAGAGATAATTGTTCTTAATCTTCCTGTTCTCTTCATAGTAGGTGCACTCATTCAGAAATTATCCCATGAAAGGTCAGGATTCCTTGTTCTTCGAAAGCATAAATAACAGTGAGTCATCATAGAATAATTTAAGTTAAAAAAAGGGGGGAGGGCAACCCTCTATAAATAGCCATAATTGGCTGCTAAACCATAAAATTTTAAAAAAGGGAATCACAAAGTATATAGGAATTCCATGTCCAACTGGGCATCTTTGCAATTTTTCGATTTTGGTTGCATTTTTTTTAAATTTATTTTTCTTCTGAGGACACTTTCTATTTCAGAACCAGTTCCAAAACTAAAAGTGTTCTCAGAAAAAAAAAAAAAAAAAAAAAAAAAAAAAAAAAAAAAAGCAACCAAAATTTAAAAAGTATGAAAGTACTCCGTGAGACATAGACTTTTGATATCCTATGAAATAAAAAAAAAAATCTAAAAATATTGAAATGCTAATAAGGAACGTGAAAAGAATGCTGCAATGGTTTAACATTAGTTTGTGAGTGTCTTTGCATTGCTAGCATAGTAAACAAAATACGGCTGAATACAAAATGGTTCAATCTGTACATGGGAAGAAGAAAAGGCACAAAATTACCCCAGCCTTTAGGTTGGGGGGAATTAACATACTTATTGAAGTATGTTAATTCCCCCCATAAGTATGTTATGGGGGGAATAACATACCCCCCATATTATGGGGGGGTATGTTATTACCCCCCCATAAGGGGTAGAATGGGGGGGTAATAACATTACCCCCCCATTGTTAATGTTATGGTAATGTTATTACCCCCCCAAGGGAAGGTTAGGGGGAAGGTTAACCCCCTTACCTTAGGGGGTTAAGGTAAGGGGGTTAACATACCCCCTTAGGGGAATGAGTGAAGGTTAACATACTTATTGAAGGGGTCTAGATGCAAGAAATTATAATTTTTTACTTAAAAGTTAAAGAAAAGTTAGTATTTTTAACTCTCTTGGGAGCTTTCTATATTCAACAAGACTCAGGTATCTAGTACCTACTGGATTCTCCAGTGGGGTGCCTTCCAGGTAATAGAAGAAAAATAGACTTATTAGATAAAGCCTAAATTTCCCCAAAATTCATTCATACTAATAATAATGAAATCCAAAGCAAAAAAGTCACTTTTTCAAAAGTACTTATTTTGTTAACATACAATTATAAGTAAAATAACACTATATGAATAGTTCGGAAGACAATAGTAAAATTCACAACATTTTATAATAATTTAATTTAAACCTCATAATCTAATAATTATTTACTATATTCTCTGGCAGGCATATGCTGGTATATTCGACAGAAGACAGAATAGAGTAAGGACAAACTTCCACAAGTATTTCTGTTTACCAAGTCACCTTACATAAACAAGAATGTATGCTATAAATAAGACAAAAATTATGATTTGAAAAAGTGGTGAAAGTTTGCTCCTGAGGTAAATAGACTCCGTCTAACTTGAATTTACAAGTATGCTAGCTAATACAGGAAAATCTGGTAATTTAATCATCATTATTTAATGCATTAGAAAAATTCATCAATCGATTTAAATTGAGAAATATAATGGAATTAGACAAATCAACAAAGTTATTTGTAACAGCCATCTGAATTAATTTTATTTCATAACAGTAATAAATAATTAAAACAAATTTAACACATGTTTTAATGAAATAGGGAGATTTTTAATACTGAAATTTATCTGTTTCATTATTTTAAAAATTGGTTTTTAAGTAATAAATACACCTATATTATTTACCAAAGTGGCTAAATGCATTAATATTTAAATTGTTGTATTTTACAAAACAATATAAGTTTGTACCATTTATAAACAATAAAATTTGCATTCATTATCCATAAATTATAAACTAACACTATATTTTTTAATATGTGGTTTCACTAAATCTAATCAGATTCAATCTATATACAGTGTGTATCAGTTATATGGTCACGCATGCGTTCTTGAAAAATATGACCTTATGTGCAGTGTAAGCAAGAATTCTATTTGAGACAATAAAATTCGAACAATGTTAGTTATATTAGTAAAATGATATACAAACAAGTTATGAAAATATATATGTATAAAAGAAAAGGTATAAACAAGAATGTCTTTACACTTAAATTTTCGAATTGATGAGTAATATAGTATGCTAATAAAACTTACTTCTTTATTTAAAATAATCATTTATGCAAGATTGTCTCTTTTTTATCATAGTTGTTAAAACTACTTTTTTCTAATTCACAAACAATTTTAAATGTTTTAGTGTTGCTTCAGAATCTGCAAAAAAACATGTGAGGATATTTACTGCTTCGAGAGCTTCTGCTTATATTCTTGGTTTTACCTCAGATTCACTGTCATTATCATTACTTCCATCAGTAATTTGTTTATATTTAAAACTTCTGAAACGATTTCTGGTATGGAAGCTTCACCATTAATAGCGATCTTATTGTCAATACATGTATATATCAGTTTGTCTTGTATTGCTCAAATAGGGGCACATCATCATCATCTTTGAGTGATCATTCTTCACATTCTGGAAGCCAAACATGTCTAAGAAAATACTTAATGGTCTTATTTGATACCATATTCCAACTCTTGTCTATGCAATCTAATTTTTTTTTTTTTTTTAATCAATTGCAGCAAAGATTGCATCAAAATGATCAACTGAAGTCTTTTAGAAGCAGTTTTTGATCATTTATTTTGAAATTTTGAATGATCTCTTGACCTATCAACTCTAGTGTAGTTTGGAGACAAGGAAAGAAGTTCAATCAAATTTAAATTAAAAATTACGCAATGGGCAGTCCAGTTGTTTGCAATGAAAGCCAGTTTTCTTTTTTTTTGTTAGTCCAAGTTCTATCCAAATGCTGAATTTCTTTTTTCCAAATGTTTGTTGTCATACAGACTTTCCGGTCTGCATTGTAAGATGCAGGCACGGATTTGCAGTTTTTCAAACAACAAAGTTTGAGAAATTTACCAATAACTAATGGAGTCAATTTCTCTCAGCCATTTTTATTTTCTGCTAATAAAACAGTTAATCTTTTTTAGTTTTTCTTCCCACCACTACCTTTTTCGTTCTTAAAAGTGACAGTTTTATCTGTCAAAACATGAAAGAAGAGTCTGCATTCATTGAAATTAAAAACATCACAAGATCAGAACCTATTCTTAATAAAAATCCTGCTGGAAATTACTTAGGGAAAGAAAAAAGCGTAGAAAAACAGGAAATTTCCCAATAAAAAAAGAGACACAATGTGACCATATATCTGATACAGCTCATATTCAAAAGATTGAGAATAACTGAGAAAAAGTAATAAGAAAAAAATATTTTTCATTTATTTATTTTTGATAATAATTAAATGCTGTTAAATTTCTTATAAATTAAATCCGGAATATTTAGATAAGATTTTAACATTTACAAAATATAAAATACAGTACAATAAATTAGGTATACAGCTTTCTGAAACACATAAAAATATTAGAATAAAATTTAGATTGATTCAAAATATTAGAATATTTTATTTTATGCAATAATATTACGTATGCAGTAATGTATGTAGTTACAAATATGAAGTAAATGGTAGTTAATATTTGGTAGCATCCCCTTTAACTTTCATAACAGCATACAATCGATTTTGCATATTATATACAAGGTTTTTACAAACATTTCTATCAATATTAGCCCAAATAGACTTTATGCGTGCCACTAACTCAGTTTTACTTGAAGGAGGATTTTCTTGGAGGTTTTTCTTCATTATACACCATAAGTTTTTGATGGGACTAAGGTCTAGCGAGTTTGATGACCAAGGAAGTACCTTAATGTTGCATTGGCGGAACCAATTCTTAGTTGACACCGAGGTATGCGGTGACGTTAAATCTTGTTCAAAGATGAAATCATTTTCAAATAAATCTTCTGATGATGGAATCATGTAATATTCCCAAATTTCTTGATATATCTGAGATATAACCTTTTCATAGACAATGCATAACTTTCCAGGTCCTTCTGCACTCATGCAACTCCAAACCATGATGCTAGCAGCAAATTTTATGGAACATTTAAGGCATTCGTTATCAAATGCTTCTTGCTTGATTCTCCAAACTCAAATACCTTGATAACCATATGAAACACAAAACATACTTTCATGACTAAATAATATATTTTTCCAATCTTCTTTGCTCCATAAATGTCTTGATTTACACCAATTCAATCTTATGCGCTTTTGTTTTGCAGTCATAATAGGTTTTGTTTTCGATACAAGAGATTCAAACTTAAATTTTTGGAGACGTCTGAATGTTGTCGATGTAGAAATTTCAACTCTTTCTTCTTTCCATTTTCGGCGCAAGAATCGCACACTTTTAAAACGGTTTTTCTAAACTATACGCTTCAATTTCCTGTCACCTCTAGCAGATGTTTTTGGTTTTCAGCCACCATTTCGGTGATTATTTTGAATTTTTCCATTTTTTAAATAGTGTGTTAGTATTTTACTAACGCTTGATTGCTAACAATGTAAATAATTCGCTATATTACATTGATTTTTACCGTGCCGATAGAAATTAACCATACGAAGTTTAATAGATTCAGGAATATCACACACACGACCCATTTTAACACGAAAGAGCAAACAAACTGCAAAAAGAATACTGATTTTAAATAAAATCGTCTGAATTTAATCAATGATGCCACCAGTTATGAATTGGTGATAATTAAAGGAGAATTAATGTGAAATATTCTAATATTTTGAACCACTTGAATAAATATTCTAATATTTTGACTTTTCAAAATATTTTTTTTTTTTCAATTAATCTTTTCAAAAATTATATTAATTTTAAGATAATAAATAAGTTTAATCAACAATAAGTTCTTAATAAAAATATCGTTTGCATATTTGCATTAAAAGACATTAAATTACCAAATGATATTTTCAATTTGTAAAAAAAAAAATTATTATTCTAATATTTTGAATATGAGTTTTAGTAGCTCAGAGTCTGACCATACAGGAAGAATGTTTTAACACATAGTACCTATTCAGTCAATTCGGACTTATGAAAAGTGACTTTATAAGCGGGTGACCATATATCCAATACTGACTGTACATAAAACGCTAGGGTATGTGATGGTGAAAAAGCAGTCATTTCTCTTTTGCCAATGGCAATAAATGATTTGTAAACCTGATAAACCTAACTTTAGCCGGCTTCGTTATTTATTGTGGTGTGAAATATTTTGTCTATTTCTTGCAAAAAATGAGTTACTTATGATTATAATATTTTGATATGATAATTTTTTAATGATGTTACAATGATTTTGTTGATGTAATGGTGTGTCGTCATGCGACATTTCATTCATCAGAGGAGGAGACACATTGAGGTGTAAAAATCATTAGCATTTCACCAATCTTTTGCTAATTTTTAGAATTTATGCAGAAGATAATGGCATGCTGCTGAAACTGTGGATGAAATGGTTGAAAAAACAGTGCTGTAGGCATAAAAAAAAAAAAAAAAAAAAAACAGAGGATATATGCTAGAGTCATGAGCGTTCATGGCTAGAGTATAGGCTGTAGCTTTATTAGAGAAACAGAGGGCATATGGAACTTCTTTTTAAAAAATGCAGAGGGTGGATGGAACATACCTCCTCATACCCTCCACTACACCCTTGTGAAAGAAGATCCATTTGAAATGGAGTTCATAGGCTTAGACAAGCCATAAAACATTCCTATCAAGGACAAAACAGACTTATCCGGTGAAGGTGAAACTGTGTGAATTCATAATTTGAAGTGAACATTCCAGAGCATAGCTGTAGAAATATGACTGAAGTGTGCGATTTTCAACACAGTTGCTCTGCGGGGGATCAGCTAGTTACAAATATACTATTAAAAAGGCAATTATAATGTTGATTATTATTGTAAGACATTTAAAATAAACCAGTTTAAACAAACAAACAAACAAAAAAATACCTGTTTTTTATATATTTTTTTTAAATAAAAAAATCCTCTTTCCATTTTTTGCAACTTTGTCTTTAATTATAACAGAAAAGTACAATGAATTTCAGAAATATTTCTCTAAATAAACTCTACAGAAAAATAATTTAATAAAATGCTTCTTGTTTCTAAATGTCCTTTTTATTTGTGTCTGGTTGCATTTCTCTAATTTCACGACTCTGTATCTCATAGACTAGTTGGAATACAGAAATGACTTGCAGAGATGTGGAGGTAATTAATTGTGATCATATTGTAGATTTCCCTCTTGTGAACCAAACGTTTAGAGTAACCCAAATATTTCTTCTTTCAGGTAAAAAATTGTAGAAAAGTGTAGAAAAGTTCTCTCTTGCCAAAGGCTTGGAATAGTGTTAATGAGCTCTTAATAAAGACATCTTTAGAATATTAAATTAACCTTTAGAATATTAAATTGTTTCTTAATTTAATCTGCATGGTGGTAAAATAAAAGGGTTTTCTTCTTGCCATCAAATTAGTAGAAATAGTTAACTTATCTCAGAGAGTTACTTAAAAACAGTTTGATAGTAATCATCTTTGTTTAACCCATTGAGTCCACCCACGTACGATGCATACGTGATTGGAAATACCTGCGTAACACCGGCAACATACGCTGTGTACATGGTTTCCAGTGTTGCTACATCTGGCTGATGGGGACTCTGCGGCTGAATGGTCAAAGCACCAGTCTGATAATCGCTTGCGAGCGTAAGAGTTTGTGGGTTCGATTCCTGCTGGTTCCATTGCACACACATTTTGTGTGGAACTCCCAGGGTGTATTTCTTTTGTGTTGTAATATTTCCTTGTGCTATCTTGTCTCTGACTTATAAGCGGGCTCTCATGTCAAGCACACAAGTCGTATGTTTGTTATGCAATAAATAAATAAATCTGGCTGATTTTTTATTTAGGCATTCCAAATTCTCACCAGTAAGTTTTAATAGTTATTTTTGCTTCATAAGATGATAGATATTCCATAAATAAAATAAAAGAAAATTGCTATTCAAAATTTTCTGGTGTGAATTCAATATTTCTAAATAAAAAATCCATTGCTGGAAGCCGTTTGCTATTTTCGACGTCATACTCAAGGGGTTAAAAAATGAAGCAAATTCCTTTAGTTAAGTACAACACCACCTTATCAATTGAAAGCTCAAACTTATCTGACCCTGACAGGTATGATCAAAACTCAAATTTCAACTAAATGGAATCATCCCAAAATAAATACAGAAAAACTTTAAGTTATATGTAGTAGATCAAAACTCATATTATATATAGCAAAAATAGTCAGCAAAAAGAGAAATCTGATATGCAAAGAGTGTAGTGTCATCCATGAAGCAATCGAAACCATACCCACTATCATGGAGAAGAGATAGCTTGCATGATGATATCAATAGTGGAAGATAAGCAATTTTTTACAAAAGCACTGACGATAAAACACCACACTGGAACACAATCCTCATAATACGCCCTTTCCCAATGACATTTAAAAATTTTGAATGAATTAAAGATGTGAAAGGTAAAATCGAATAAACTAAGTAAAATGTCCTTTTTTAGCAAGATCAGAAGAGCAAATAGCAAAAGAAATAATGAAAACACTAAGAACTCATGAATATTAAAAAATGGCCAAAGGTGAACAAGAAAAAAATATACATATATATACATCAAATAAGTATATATGATACAACAAAAATAATACCCATTATTTGTACATCACACAATGCTAAAAATTAATCTTAACAAAGCTACAATAAAGTATGATTTATGCAAACATATTTACACAATAAAGTGAAAATTAAAAAAATATATACGATCTATAAAATGCTATGTAAATTCATAAAATTATACAGTTCAATGATACACCAACAGAATTTTTCTGTTACGAAAATGGGATCATAAAAGTGCATGTGATCAATAAAAAAGGGGGAGGATTGTACTTTGTGCCAACATATTAAGAAAGAAAGAAAACGTTCAAAAGGCACAAATGGGAGTGTATATAGACTGCATACAGCTGTTTCGAAGCCTCTAAGGCTTCATCATCAGTGCTTAAAAATTAAAATGAATATAAAATTAAATTAAACATGTAGATTAAAAAGAGACTGTCAACAGTCGAGTTGTGAGGTATGCCTTGCTGGCTCTCTGCCCCCCCCCCCTCTTTTTTTAATCTACATGTTTAATTTAATTTAATTTTTTATTTTTATTTTATTTATTGAAATGCACACTACAGACAAATCCATTTACAGGGTTGCAAGAACATCATAAAAAATAATGAAAAACATACATATATATAAACATATAGAAATAAATCACATACAACACAAATTAAGAGATTAAAAGTTCAGAACATTTATCTTTAAAAGCAGTAAAGGACATATCAAAAATATCAAGATGCACAGAAAATTCATTAAATATTTTGTAAAATTTATATAAAGAAAAATTACTAACATAATTATATTTAAGAAAAGGTAATATAAAAAATTAAGTACACCTGAGGGATCTGCTTGGAACATTAAAATTAATAGAATTAAGTACCGCATATTCCGGTGTATAACATGCCCTGAGTATAACACGCATCCCTAATTTGAGAGTATATATTTTTATTTCAAGCATATACTGCTGTATAACACGCATCAACTTTGCACCATGAAATCAAACCAGAAATTACAGTTTTCCCTCACTTCAGATAATATCTCTTTTCTTTGCTGCATGTGAACATGATAGTTTCTGGTCTGCTCAATTACTATCCACTGGAATCGAAAAAAACCAGTCCCTAAAAAATCTGGTTTGAAACAGGTCCTGTCTATTATGCGCTCAAACTTCCTTCCATCCCATCTGCACGAATGCGCCAATCTGACCAAGGCAAAATTTCTGTTATGTTAAGATCCCATAGAACAGATGGAATTAAAAAAAAGTATTAACGAATCTAATACAGATTTGGCAGTAATTCCAGCTGGACTGACTTCGTTAAAAAACATTTACGAAAGGAGGTAATATGCGGCATGCGGCATGAACGCAAATGTGTGAAAGGGTTGTAACATGGAATAAAATCAAACCGTTAAACATAACTGTTAAATCATTTTAAAAATGTGGAATATCAATTGAACTTGATGGTGCTGAGGATGCCTATTTAAGTATAAGTGAAAGCGGCAGTTGGGGATAAAATACATGAAAGCGATAGTGAAGAAGAAGATGACATTCCTGAAAATATAATTGAGGATAAGTACAATGAAATTTTCATTTTATCTCATAAGGAAGATTAAGTTTGTTAGAAAATATATATTGTAAGTTCCCTTGTTTATATTGAGATATAAATGCATTTAACTATACTGCTAAAAATTTGGAATGTTTTTCTTCTTATGATTTCACATCAACGATTTTATATTCTGCGTATAACACCCACACGAAAAAATGAAGTGATTTTTCAGAGTTAAAAGTGCGTGTTATACGCCGAGATATACGGTATATCACTCCAATCAATCATGTTATTAATAACCTTGTAAAAAAATAAAACACAAACAAGATCCCATCTAGATTTCAAACTGGGAATGTCAAAAATACGATGCAGGTAGGAAGAAGAAATATCATAAGAATATATATGATTACTCTTGAACAATAAATAACATGTGAATTTAGGCTGTACTTGCTCAAGAATTTTAATTTTAATATTATAGTAAGGATCCCAAATGAGACTGCAATATTCAAGATTAGGACGTACCAAAGCAAAATATAAAACTTTTAATGCATGTTGATTGAAGAAATCTTTAGTTTTACGCTTAAGGAACCCAAGTTTTTTATACGCGTTAGAAACAATATTATCAATATAGAGTGAAAAATCAAGTTTAGCATCAAAAACAATACCTAAATCCTTTACTGTCTAGGACGACATAAGGCCAGGTTATTAATTTGATAAAAATAATTTAAGGTATCAGTTCTACGAGAATAACTTAAAACACTACATTTATTAATATTAAGGAATAATTTATTGTGAATGCACCAATTATATAAGCTATTAAGATCCCTCTGCAAAAGTGCAGCATCAGTAACAGAACGTGTTTGCCTATATAACTTTAAATCCTCAGCAAACAAAAGATAATAAGAAAATTTCAAATTAGAACACAGATCATTGATAAATAAAATGAAAAGCAAGGGTCCTAAATTAGAACCTTGCGGAACACCAGATGTATTGGTAAATTTATGAGACACAGCACCATTGAAATAAACATAAAGAATTCTATTATTTAAATAAGAAAAAAGCCAGTCAATAAGATTAATATGAAAACCCATACCTATTAACTTGTTCAAAAGAATACCAAAATCAATTGAGTCAAAAGCCTTTGAAAAGTCAGCATATATGATATCAAGCTGATACCCATATTCAAACGATAACATAATGTTATTAGTTAAGCAAAATAAATTGGTAAGCGTAGATCGTTCGGGAATAAAACCATGTTGAGCTGATGAGTAGATGTTTTACTTGCTGAAAAATCTTATTATGGATTATAATTTCAAATACTTTTGAAAAAGGACTTAAAATAGCAATGGGACGATAATTTTTACAATAATTAGAATCACCCTTTTTATAAACCAGAATAATTTTGGGTTTTTTATCTTCATTTTAATTTTTAAGCACTGATGATGAACCCTTAGAGGCTTCGAAACAGCTGTATGCAGTCTATACACACACCCATTTGTGCCTTTTTAATGTTATTTTTCTTTCTTAACATGTATTCAATATTTGAACAGTAGTATGTGCTAGCTTGAAGCACAAGATTATGAATGTTACCACAACAAAAAAGAAACAAATATTAGATTTCATGACTTTGAAACATGCTCTTAAAATATATATATATATATATATATTTAATAATCCAAGAACTATTTAGACTTTTAAATACAATTGAATAATAAGACATGAAAAGCACATATATACATTCACTGACACATAATGTAGTACTATGGTACGGTATAATGTTAAATGGGATCTCCGGAGGAAATTTCAAAAACTTTCATACATATAACAGTATAAAAAGAATTACATAATCAGTGAGAAATTATAGTGTATCTTTTCATTTTATCTAAAACAATTACTAATACTTTCTTTATGTGAAATAAAATTTCCACAGTAACGTGATTCTAATTAATTTTTATGCAGGAAGCAATTAAAAAAAAATATCACTATATGTACTAATAGTTAAAGAAAAAAATACTTACAAAATATAGTACTTGAATATAAATGTATAAAATAATAAAAAAGAATAGAATTATCGCAGATTTAACAGAAGAGTCAAACAGCATCCAGGACCCCCGGTCATTCCTGACATACCTGTAAAACTAAAAAAAAAAAAAAAGTATGTAACATGTAAATGAATCAGGGCTGAAACTAGCTTTTTTGCACTCCGGGCAAACATGGATTTTGGCACCCCCCCCCCCCCCCCCTACTCTTTTACAAAGTATATTTACAAAGAGAAATTTAACCGAGTTATTTTCTTCTGGTGGACTGATGGCTTCCATTATTATGAAACAGCCATTATTAATGAAGTGTTAGGTGAAGATAAAAGAGCAGTCATGAAAAGTTAGAACCCTGATTTTCTGGTCAGAATGGGAAAAAAAATGGCCATAATTTTTTTGAAAAAAAAATTATGGCCATTTTTTTCCCCCATTCTGACCAGAAAATCAGAGTTCTAACTTTTTACAATTGCTCTTTCATCTTCACCTAACACTTCATTAATAATGGCTGTTTCATAATAATGGAAGCCATCAGTCCATCAGAAGAAAATGATCCATTCCAAAGGTATGAGTTTGATTGAAAAAACTATTTAATGCTTTGAGCAGAAAGAAGAGATTACACATGCAATTTTCATGACACTAATAGAATAACATAGCTGCCAATGTGTACGGTTTAGTTACCTCTAAAATTTAATACAAATTTTTGCCATATTTAATTGTTGACAATTGTTAGACTTTTTAAACTGAATTTCCAGAAGCGACAGCCAATTGTTCCCTTGCAACAACATTTCTGTGGCTGTCAACTCGTAAAACTTGGCTAAAAATGCTAACTTTAACAACATTTTCTGAATGAATCTTTGCCTTTATAAGAAAATGGGAAACTCTTTAATTTCTTGGTATCTGAACAAAATCGGTAAATTTTATATTTTCACGAATATCAATGCAATTTTTTTGTATTTACAAATGAAAATGACTTTCTGAAAGTATCAGAAAAGTAGTTAGTTTGGATTTGGGAATAGCTTTCAATATAAAAAATTCTCATAATGAGATGTGATCCCCTCCCACCCCGAAAAAGGAAATCAACCCCCTCTAAATGGTGAGCTGGATCCACCCTTGGTTTTGTCAAATATTGATTGATTAAAATCTTGAATACGGAATCGAAAAGGATAAAAAAAAATTCCGTTTTATACAGGATCCTTATATGTCATATCATCTTTACATTCTTCTATGCTTTGTCATACGCCAGACAGAATGATTTTAACAATACTGTGCTAAACATAGACGTGAGAAAAATTGACAAACAAAATTTTCATTTGGCACCCCTTTGTTCTGGTGCCCGGGGCACATGCCCCCTCCCCTCCTTAGTTTTGGCCCTGAAATGAATGCAGTTTATTACAGAGTTAGTGATGGTTATGCAGATTACATTGGTATGAGAGTGGATTATTGACATTTGACAACTAAGATAGCTATTGTGATAGCAGCTATTAATGTCGTTTATGAGCAGGGAGAACTCTGTCTGCATCCATATTATAAAGCACAAATGTGTCTCTGTGTAACACTGATATAATTTTGATGGTGGCAACAGCAGATGATTAAATTAAATTTTTATTAACTTTTATTGCAATTTTTTAAACTTCTACATACTGCATATTTTTAATTTTTCACCGTCAAATAGGAAAAAAAAAAAATGTATTTTCAAATGCAATTTGTTTGAAAACTGTTTAACAATTTACACAATTTTTATTGTTTTTAAAGTAATTTTAAAGCATGATTCTTTTTTCAAATCTATCTCTATTGCATGCAGGACAATTAGGAAAGATAAATCCTATTGCATTTAAATTTATATAAATAGCTCATCTTTTGTTTTCAGCTTATATTCCATAACGAAATTAAAACATTAATCAATCAATAAATAAAGCAATAAAATGTAAATAAATCACGAATTTAAGATATGTAATCGTACGAGCTTAAACAATTGAAATGTACAGAATCAAAAAGGCTGCATGTAAATAGTGATTTTGCCAGCTGTTAACTCCTGGTGCGAGGCCAATATGAAAGTATCGCTTTTAAAAAGTTTCAAAATGTTATTTAAACACATTATTGCTATTTTTCACATAAATATGATTTTTAGTATTGTTAATGAGCATTCTAAAAATATATATATAATGTAAAAAATCTATTACAGTTATCATTAAAAAAGAAACTATAAACCCGTGCGAGGCTTCCTTGCTGCAGTCTTGGATATTTACTGATACATTTTTTTCATTAGTTTTTTAAACTGCATTTAAAAAAAAAAAAAAATCCAACATGTTTTACTGTATGTAAGAACCTTTTGAAAAATACCTCATTCATTGTTGTGTATATGTGCAGAGAAAAAAAGATGTTAACATCAGAAAAAATATGTATGATTGTTTTCACCTATATTCTGTAACACAGAAAGACCTGGTTTACTCCCTTGTTTATATAAACAAGAAAGAAAAATAATGCGTTAAGCATAGATTATGAAACACTTTCCAACACTTCCTGAATGCTTTAACAAAACTTCGTTATTTAGGGAAATAAGATAACTAAGTAAATGTTTTATAAAACACATAAAACATTTGAAAAACTGATTTCAGCAGTTACCGCCCATAGCCAAATATGTATTCCAATTCTTTTGAACAGCCCTGTATTTGATCTATAGGTTGATTACTATATAATGGGAAAATTTAGTTTAGCAATTAAATGCATAACAAGTTGAAATTTCTCTTTCAGCAATTTATACTAATAAATGGAAACATACTTGAATACTTTTGTACAGCCCAGTAGCTTACCTAGTACCTTCATTACATGCCACTATTTAGCTAAAATTTTATTCAAACTAAAACACTCTTACAAGCACTGAAATCACATTTCAAGAAATTATCCAGACGGTCATGTATCCAATTCTTTGCGTGGCCCTGTATATCATTTTATCTATATTCTACAAACATTTCTTAGTAAACCAAATTCAGTTCAGCGTAAAAATGCATAACTCATTTAAAACCCACCTTTAAGCAATTTACACTCATACTCAGTAACCCTTACGAATTCTTTTCTATAGCTCTGTATATGAACTATAGCATTTATACATACTATACAGTATGCATAAATATAGTGAAACTTAAAGGCGGATATCATAATTAAAAATGCATCTCGAGCAATCATTGCTAATATACAGTAATTTGGATACAATATAGTATCTGAAATCTTTTGTGTGTCCCTGTAAATGCTATGCACTTCGTATTATACATGAAATAACTTATACTAAAGCTCAGCGATGTATATCAGTTTCATTATACATGAATTAGCTTAACATAATTCAAATACGCCGCAAACAATTTGCCACTATACCATTATGTTTTATGCTTTCTATACTATTATGAATTCTTTTGTGTGGCCCTGTAAATGAATAAGTATTCTTTGCACCGCATATTCTACAGAATGCATATTTTAGTGGACTTCATAAATGCATATCAATTTTACTATGTTTGAAAGAGTGTAATACCATTAAAATCATTTGAAACGATTTTTTCCCATTGGCTGTAATGTAACGGAATACTTTTGACTGTCCCTGTAAATGAACTAAACATACTACAAACTTCACTTGAAATAGCAATCGTGCTATGGTAGAGGTCACTAACATCCAAAAATTTCAGAACGATCCGAGTATATTTACGAGAGTTAGAGCGCGGACAGACAAACCAAAGTCATAAACGCTTTTTAACTTTGTTGGAAAGTATTAAAAAGGGTGGGAGTTTTCATATCCCGCATTTTTGATGGAAATAAGAACCTTAGACAGTACTTTAATTATTGTAAATAAACCTATGTGTCTAGTTTGAAACTGCCCTTTGTCTTGATGAACATTGTATAACCAACTTAGAACTTGCAAAGGTTAGCATATTTATGCTGTCTTTGGTTTTGAAGATATTAGGCTTTCTCCATGTTATTAAACAATTTCTGGTATACTTGTTTCAAAGATGACACGTATCTTTAATATTCATAAAGATAAGATGAGGCTTCTAAACTAGGATATTCAAAGAGATCAATGATAGTAAATAATGATTGACTAAAATGAAGAAATGCTGGAGAATATTCTGTAGACAAAAGTACTTTTTAATGCAATTTGTTTGAAAACTGCATCTCAATTTATTTTTGAGATATTAATTTTTTTGTGAAATTTGTTTAATTTTGGCAACTTAAGTACTCCATTTCTGTATAAAAAATAGTTGGAAAATAGTAATTATATCTTTTTGTTGCCATTTTCCCATAACTACTGAAAAAAAAAAGTAATTAAATAAAATACGTGCTATTTTGAAAAAATATAAATGGAGGATTTCTGATAAAACAGGGAGCTATTATAAATTAAATTTAATTTTAAGTATCTATATTAATATTCCAAACAAATGAAGGCATATGAACCATGAGATAGCCAACTTTTTTTTTTTTTTTTTTTGTCCAGTTTCTTACTAATTTCTTTTTGCTGGATTTGTATATTATTCTGAGACAGTTACGTCCTATGCCTACTTTATTGTAGATATTGTTTATGACTGAATCGTAAATGAGGAATTCTTCAGTGGATGCGGATGATGTCATTTTATATAAAATAAAATTGTGTGTTTTAAGTCTTAAAACTGAACTACAGTAGAGACCGGATTATCCGAGTCCCATTTAACCGAGTTTCCGCTTTAACCGAGTTATTTTCTTCTGATGGACTTGATGACTTCCATTATTATGAAGTGTTAGGTGAAGATGAAAGAGCAGTCGTAAAAAGTTAGAACTCTGATTTTCTGGTCAGAATAGGGGGAAAAAATGGCCATAATTGTTTTTTTCAAAAAAAAAAAAAAAAAAAAAAAAAAAATGGCCATTTTTTTTTATATTCTCATTTTAACATGTCTCCAGGTGCTTGGATTAAACTGTTGAGAAGAAAGCTTTTCTTTATGGTTAGTATTTTTTTTAATCTATTCTATTTCTTGAATACATTTTAAAATTATATTTTTATTGACATTAACAAGGTCATTACAATTATTTGTTATGGTAACATAAAATTCAACACCTGGATTTTTATTAAATTTATTTTCAGTTACAGTATTTGTAATTACTATGGATTGCTAAGAAAAGCTTGATAGTAATCATGTTTTTCGCTCAAAAAATAGTTGAGTATCACTTGAAAGAAAAGAAGACAGTTCAGATGCATATGGTTGTACTTTTCAAATGGCAATTACTGATCGAGGATCGAGAATCACATGAATCTAATGTAGTATTAAAGGTCAAAGAATTATGTTGAGAACATAAATTAATTAGAGTATTAGATACAGGAGCAGAAAAATTTTGATAAGAGATGACATTAACTTATAAATTTTGTGTCTCCTCAACCTCTTGTGAAAGAACTCCAAAATGTCAAGAAGTTTGCTGTTGGTGTATGTAGATCATTTATCACATGATGAGTCTTTAAAAAATTAAAGCCAAGAATCTCCATAAATTAAAATCTTGGTCACCGCTAATCTGAGAGGTAGTTTCTTATTGGATGTAATGATTTAAAATATAATACAGCGAAAGTAATGAAAGCTTTAAAACACTTACATTCTATACATATACATTCTATGTGTAAAAAATGTCCAGAAGCATTAAATAAAACACACACAAAAAGAAATATTCAGAAAATTTATTTTTTCACCATGAAATTAGACCCTATAGAGTCAAATATACTAAACCTCATTTGACTCAATCGTCTATACACTTTCAGTAGACTGATTGAGGTATGGCCTTCAGCTCCCTCGGTGAATTTTCTTGTATGGCCTCAATTACTGTAAAAGCACTTATTTTCGCGAGCTGAAATTTTCACGAAAATGAAGATATCGGTGATTTTGCGAGCTGAAAATTTCACGAATTTTATATGAACATAACCAAAAATCGAAAAATCCCGAAACTACCTAAATAGAACCCCTTTTAAGACATTTTAAGACACTTCCTTTTGTCCGAAAAGTTCGCCCCCCAACACCCCCTCTCCCCATCGCTCTAAAAACAACACGCGGTACTTATCAACTTTGACCGTGGTTCAACATTTAAGTAACTGTAATAATTAAATTTTGGATAAGTGAAAAATTTCTGATTTTTTATTATTATTTGAGGCGAAAGAAAAAAAAAAGTATTTCACGAGGCTTAAATTTTTGCAATTACGACGGCCTCGCGAAAATAAGTGCTTTTACAGTAACTCAAAATGCGTTCCTTGAGGTGGTAATTTTAAATCCGGGACTAGGTAAAAATCATAAGGGCTGTACAGGGTTGGCAAGTTTTTGACGCATGACGGTTTTTACCATCATGTCAAAAAGGTCGAAAACTGTTAAAAACCCATTTTTTAGTAGTAGTTTGTTTTTACATTATCTTTTTTTCATTCTGTCTTTAGTATTAAGTTGTTTTACATGAAATATTCAATATCGAAAAGACTGAAGTATATTTATCTATACATATATATCTCTGTTAGCAGATCTCTATAATAATCTTAAGCTATTTGGCATATACTGTAAAAATTAGATTTTTTTAAAGAAATTCTATAACCCATAAGTGTAAGATTAAAAAATGTGTATAATTTCGGCAGAATTTATTACACTCTTTAAAACTAAATAGCTTTCTCAGAAATTTCCTCAGAAGTAAGATTTCTTAAAGTGTTAAATCAAAATTGTTCATTGATTATTTTTATTTCTATATAGCAAAATTTGATTTATATAAATAAATAAATGAAATAAAATATATTTTAATAGTTGAGAATTACATCTTTTGGGAGAAAGGAATAAGACTTGTTCTTCAAAGTTAAATCTTGTAGAGATTAAAATTGAAAATCCATATTAAACTTTAAACCATGTGAAAACTCAGTTTTTAACTATATATTTTTGTTTAGTAATTTATTATTTGCTATTTTGTTAAGTAATTTAATCATTTCCTTAAAATAAATAAATAATTAAATATTAATTTAAAGCAGAAATGTAGATCCATTAATTAAAAAGTTAACTGCATTAAAAAATAAATAAAACATTTAAGAATCTCTCTAAATTTAATAATAATCTCTATATAATAAAAGCCAGTGTAACGCTGAACGGGACGAATCCATCAATCTTACCAGTCTCCCAGGAAGAGACTCAAGAGGAAAAGGATCCATTCTCCCATTGGTTGACAAGAAACAAGAATCCTGCGATTACTTCTCAAGGTTACAAGTCCTGATAATTGAGCAGTAGAAGACACTTCTTCTTAACAAATCAGTGCAAGGCACATCGCATTAAACCACCAAAATAAATCGCCAAGTGTTACTTGAGATTATTTCAAGTATTAAGTTGCAATCATATTGAATTTTCTTTGCGACATGTAAGGAATTTTAATTTATTTCTCATATAAAGTGATTCACGGAAAACAATGATATGGCATTTTTTAAAATATCCTTTTTTTCGTGCAAAAAATTGATAAAACTAACTTTCTTTTAAAAAAGTAATCAATTTAAATATTTTAGGCTTATTATTTTGCAACTTATTTTTAAATTACACATTACTTATATTTTCCTTTTCTATATACAGGTGTATGTAAATTTAAACTTAAAAAAAAAAAAAAAACATATCCCATATTTTAAAAGTAAAAAATTAATGTTTATACGAAAAGTAAAATTAATAATTTTTGATTTATAGCTTTGCATCAGGAGGACAGAAGCTTAGGGGATTAGACGGTTGGGATTCAACCCGAGATACTTATTTATTAATCAATATACATATTTTTAAAAACTTGGAGGGGGGATGGTAAACGATAAAATGCAATTTCAAAGTGTTATTAAGAAAAATAGTATTTCAATAGTTGCAGCAGACTGTTTTAATTACGCACTTTTATTGCATATTTATTAAATTTTTGTTTTATTAAGAAATCTTAATTTTCTTATAGTAGTATATTAGCCGGAAAACCTGGTTTACCCAGAAATATTGTAAATGCTAATTGTGTATTTATTAGAACATAAACTAGCCGAACTTTGTCATCTAAACGCTTCCATATTGTCAATTTTTTTTTATCAGTTTTTCAAGTTTTAAGTGAAAAACACAATTTTTACCCACCGTCCTAGGACGGGCATTTACACTAGTTTAAGAATAATTTTAACGGTAAAAGATTTTTACTCATACAGTCATATGTATGTAATAAAAATATGCAATGCATTATTTCTTTCAATTCACTTTAAATAATGCCTAAATAATTTTAATAAAATGTATACAGGAACAGGACATTATATTCTGATTTTTCTTAAATATTGTTTTGTTATGTGTTAAATTTTAAGTCTAAGAGCTTTCACCTAAAATCAGGTCCTACATGTTTGTATAAAAAAATTATTAATTTAAAATTTTAAGATTCTGCTTATTGAAGTGAAAATGAAAATCACAATAATTGCATTTATGAAATACATAAGATATGCATTTGCAAATATATCTAAGACTATTCAAATTTATTCAATGGCCACAGACCATGCTTGACATCTATTGTCATACCATATAACAGCATTTTTGCATCTCTAAAATAATTTTAATGTATTTTATTAAAAATGTATGTAGAATGTTATTTAATAATTATAATAACCTTTTATTATCATATAATATTAATTTTCATTGCAGTTAGTAGAATCTATATTAGTGGAGATTATGACAAATATTGTTCTTTCCTTTTACTCTTGTATTTTAAAATTTTTCCCATTTAGGAAATGCTCTTCTTTTAAATAAATTTAATAAAGTAATTGTTAATAATAATAACAAGAACAAGGAAAAATTAATCTAGAAATGTATTGTATGCTACACTTACGCTATAAATTGGAGGAAAACCGCAAATGATAGGGTTTTGACGGAATAAACCGGTAAAAACACGGTTTTTACCACTGTCATGTCAAAAACCAGTTTTCGTCGTCAAAAACCCAACCCTGGGGCTGTACCAGTTGAGTACGATGCTTGGTCAATGATATTTGTTGCGTTTTTGGACAAAACTCTTGTACAGTGATAACTTTGTGCGATAGTGCATTATCCCTAAGAAATTACTGTGATTTGTAAGAGTTTCTGCACACAAAATTTCATTTGAAAAATAAAATTTAAGCAAAGTCTTTGTTCAACTAATTTTGCCATAGTCAAAAATTGCAGGGCATTCAAAAGTAATGACTACAAATATAGCTGTTGTCAACACACTAAGTTACAAACGAACTCAAAATCTGCTTTATAACTTGGTACAGTGGTACCCGATTACAGAAAAAAAATATTCTCACGATATCTTTTACGTGTGACTTTTAAACTATAAATTCCGGGTGCTTTTTACACAGAATGTATGCATATATATACGAGTATAACACTAGATCTTTAGAAATGTATAAACATAAAATTTCTTTTATGTATTGTGCCATAAAATTTTTTATATACCTCAAACATATTTGTCATAGCCTCTAAATAAATGCAAATTTTTATAAGAACATAAAATATATAAACATAAAATATATAACATAAAATATATACATAAAATTTCTTTTATGTATTGTGCCATAAAAATTTTTATATACCTCAAACATATTTGTCATAGCCTCTAAATAAATGCAAATTTTCATAAGAAAACATAAAATATATAAAAAAGGAAAAGTTCATGCGCCAACATTTGAAATCTTAAAACCGTGCTTAAAATCTAACCTTGTACTTAATAAAAATATATTTATTCAACAGATTTTAAGAATAAAATATATAATATCTTTCAAACTCATTTCTACAAAGTAATAATATGCATCTTTTTAAAAATAAATAATAATATTTTACAAAAATAAACCTCTTGTATATTATTTTATAATACTAATGGTCTAGATTGAAATATCAATGACATACTTCAAAAATATTATTTCAAGGAAAAAAAGGGTTTTCTTAACACGAAATGTGGTGGCAATTAATTTTAATTGTGCAGTATATATAGCTATTGAACTGAAAATTTACAAGAACTCAACATTTGTTCTTTTTGAGGTAAAAAATTAGAAATATATAAAAAAAAAATTTCAAACCAAAGGCTTGGAATAGTATTAATGTGGGATTATAACTATTCTCAACAGAGCATCTTGAGTAACTCAAGGGTTTATTTAATGAATAGGCAATCTTATATGACATAAAAAGTACAGCACAAGGACCGTGGAAAATAGCTAAAAATATGTGGCAATGGATTGATGGAAAAATAAAAAAAATTCAAGAGATGTTTATGTTTTTAGAAGTTCTATAGATATTCAGAAATGGAATCGATTGGTGGTTCTTAAAGCAAGGCTCAGGAAAGCTCTTGCGAGTTGTACAATGTTATTTTGAATATTAAGCTGTATGTTTGGTAATATATTAAAATTTTTTATACCTATTCACAGTTTGTAGAGCATTAGTTTCAATTAAGCAATACATTATTTAGATTAAACCCATAGTTTTGGGGGCTCGGTGCTGGGATTTGAATAAAAAATTGAAATGATTACGGAAAAAACATATCATTATGTCGATTTTGAACAAAGCGCAACGAAGCGATTTGATTGAACTATGCGAGGAATGCGGAATAAACATGCCAGAGAAAGTAACCATTCTGTCATTAATTGAAGCAATAAAAACTTGAGAAAGTTTTGATGAAGACTTTATAAAAGACCATCTTGAAGTAATAGCATCGGCTAGCAAAGAGAAAAGAAAGTTAGAACTTGAAGTGCAAATAGAGAAGGAGAAAGAGCAAAGAAAAATAGAAGCAGAGAAGGATAAAGAACAAAGAAAAATAGCAGCAGAGAAAGATAAAGAGGAGAAGAAAATAGCGTTGGAAGAAAGAAAGTTAGAACTTGAAGCAGTAGAGAGAAGACGGCAGGCAGAACTTGAAGCAGAAGAGAGAAGACGGCAGATAGAAATAGAGGAGAAGAAATTGATGCTAGAAATAGAGGATAGAGAAAAAATGAGGGAATTTGAGTTAAAGAAATTGACAATGCAAGCTGAGATAGACTCTCAGAAGGATGTAGAAATACTAGCTCCAAAAATGGGAACAGGTAAAAATTTTGATTTGTTGAAGTTACTTAATTGTTTTGATAGTGCAAATGGTGATATTTGTATGTTTTTAACATTATACGAGAGACAAGTATCTCAAATGAAAATAGACAAGGATGAATGAGTATCATATCTATTAAGTTTATTACCATTAGAAATAGCTAGCATAATTACAAGAGAAAAGGAACCGGATGTAAATAACTACGAATATATAAAAAAATTATTGTTGAAAAGATTCAAAATGTCGCCAGAAGAATTTATACAGAGGTTCATGACTCATAAAAAGGAGCCAATAGATAATTGGTGCGATTTTGGTTTTCAGTTAAAAACGTACTTTAATGAATGGGTACGTGGAATGAACATAACAACTTTTGATGGATTAACGGAGTTATTAGTAACTGATCAAATTAAGCGACAAATATTGCCAGAAACCACAGAACGCTTTATTGAGGAATTTCCAAGGATAAAAGAAGTAGATGTATTAGTTGAAAAACTAGATGATTTTGATAAGGCGTTGAGAGGATTTAAAACTGCCAAATTGTATAAGGTGCAAAATAGCGTGAACAGGGAGGAAATAGATAGCCAGTGGGATCAAAATGATCATCGAAATAACATAGGACGAGGCAAAAGAGCTATTAATTCAAGAATTATCTGCCATCTTTGTGGTTTGCCTGGTCATATCGCCACCAAGTGTACAAATAGGGATCAAATGAGCACACAAGAATATTATGGTAACCCCATTATGAAAACAAACGAGAATAACCCACAGAAAAGAAAAGTAATGAATTTATCAAGAGCGAAGAATGACGCCAAATCAGTAACAAAAATTCGTGTAATTCCTATAAATGAGAAAGCCACGAAAATTATTATTGACACAGCTAGTGATGCGAGATAAATAAAGAAATTATGATAAATAAAGAATACTATGTCGAAATAGGTGCACAGGCAAAATAAAGATACCGTGTTTATTAAAAAGGACATTTAAATACTAAAACTAAAGATAATGATAGTATTTAAACAGAAACTTAAACAGGAAAAATGAATGAACTGCTAAACCAAAAATAATATATTTATAAATAATTAGAAGAAATAAAACAAGTAGAAACGAGTGATAAAAAATAAAATGAAATAGGTAGGAATAAATTTCTCAACACAATCTGAGATGGAAAAACAGAGCGCATATTTGGTGAGTAAAAACAAAAGAACCAACTGCAAAACACCACAATGTGATAAAATCTTCACAGGAGTATAGACAGTATATAAAGAGATCCTTTTTTGCCAAATCGCATATGAATATAACCACTCTCATTTCTGTTACAAACTGTCAAAAATGGTAATTTTTGAAAATTTTCAAAATTTAGATGGTTATAATTCAGGGGGGAAAAGAAATAACAGTCTGCTTCTTCTTTTTATTTATTTATTTTTTTTTTGGACATGTTTGTAAATAGTAATAACATAACACAAGGTATTCTCAAGATATTTCAGTTGTAGAAATTAAAAAAAAAAAATGCAGAAAAAGTTAAAGTAAAAATAGTATAATTATTGTACTCCCTTTTTTTAAAAAAAGGAAAATGGTTAAGATAAGTAATAAAAATACAAAATGTAAACAAATATATATAACAGGGCTTGAAATTCAATTTTTCCTAGGAAGGGAATCTCCCTACCAACATTTATAAATGGAGGGGGTTTGAGCAAATTGGGAGAAAGAAAAAAAAAAACCCACTGTTATTTTACGTGCTATTTAAAGAATTACATTAATGATATAGACATGACAAAATACCATTGAAGCAATTTAAATTAACAACTCAGAATAATTATGCAAAACGTTTTTTTATTTTAAAAAAGAAGAAAGTTAAGCTTTTATACAATCTATTTTTCAACTTTCAACCAAATGTCATGGGTCCTTAACAATAGGGGTGTTAAATGAATTTCTGAATTTAGAATTTATTCAACTTTGAGCCCTGAATCCTGTTTCACAAAGTAAATTTGTGACAGACAGCACAAGCACAACATTTATAACTTTGGAAATTATCTGACATGTATGGTTATGCTCTCTTAAAATTTTTTCGGAAGACTTTGCAATATCTGATATGCCTTCATTTTTAACTACTTGCATGAACAATGCAAGTCGGTGATGGAATCATCAATATCCATTTCTAGACGAAATTTTTGGGATCGCGTTTTTTGTAATCCTTTGACAAAGTTCTCGTTTTTTTTCGCGATCTTTTGGGTGAAATTCGCGATCCTTTGTCGAAATTCGTGTTTTTCCGCAATCCTTTGTCGAAATTCACATTTTTCCGCAATCCTTTGATGAAACCATGAAACTCATTTTTTTCACAATCTTTTGACGAAATTCACTGTTTTTCGCGATCCTTTGACAAAATTCATGGTTTTTTCGCGTACCTTTGACAAAATTCGTGATCCTTTGTCGAAATTTGTGTTTTCCCGCGATATTTTGATGAAATGTGCGTTTTTTCAGTGATCCTTTGACGAAAGGTACGGTTTCTTGCGATCCTTTGATAAAATTCGCGCTTTCTTCAGCGGGTGACTAAATTCGCATTTATTCCGTGATCCTTTGACGAAATTTGCGATCCTCTGATGAAATTTGCATTTTTTCCGCGATCCGCTGATGAAATTTACGTTCTTTTTCGCGATCCTCTGACGAAATTTACGTTTTTTTCGTGATCTTCTGACGAAATTTATGTTTTTTTCGTGATCCTCTGACGAAATTACCTTTTTTTCTCGATCCTTTGCTGAAACTAGCGTTTTTCCGTGTTCCTTTACCAAAATTTGCATTTTTTTTTCGATCCTTTGATGAATTTCGCGATCTGATGAAATTCACATTTTTTTTCCCTGCAATTCTTTGACGAAATTTGCGTTTTATTCGTGATCCTTTGACGAAATTGGCAATATTTTCTGCGAACGACTGGCAAAATTGTTTTTTCAGCTATCATTTGTCGAAATTCGCGATATTTTTGTGTTATATTTTTTATGTCCAAATTGGTGCCCGATTTTTCATAATTTTCAGAACCGAATGCCTTAAATTTTCAGAAAATTTTGAACAGAATCACCTCTGAATTTGCCAATCGGTCGCGAAAAATAAAGCGAAACTTGTCAACCGATCGCGGAAAAAATTCAAATTTGTCGGTTGCGTGAAAAATTTGTTAATTTCAACAATCTTTCACGGTAAAAAACTCTGAAAATGTGTTAATCGATCGTGCGAAAATATCACGAAATTCACAAGGCATTATCGTAATTTCAAAATGATAAAAATTTTCGGAAAATGGTGAAATTTTTTGGACGGGAGACTCCCGCCCATGATATTCTTTTGGAAGGGATTTCAAAATTTTGGGCGCGAATCCCGCCCTGAAATTCAAGCTCTGTATAATAATAAAAGTTTTAGATACAATGTTAACTTATAAAAATTATAAATATAATATACCTGCATACCAAAAAGATGATTCCTGTTACACAGAAATTAATGTCTTCTAAAGCAGTCAAACATGAAAAGCAGACATGAATTCATCTTATCATTGTTTAATAGGATTTCAATTATCTGGATACAAAGTCACATTCTAAAATAAATATACATGAGTATATCAATTATCAAACAACAAGAGAAAGCACTATTACAGTTTGCTAAAATTATAAAATTGTGTTATTTGAAAACTTTCCTTATGTTTCCTCTTTAATTTTGATTATTTTTTAATCAAAAAATTTAAAAAATAAATTGAAATCGAAATCTAATTTAAGAATTAACACAGAAAATAGCAAATAAAGCCTTTGTGCAAGAATATTGAAAAAGCAGAAAACCAATGTCTAAAAATGCACAAATAATACATGAAAAGCAGCAAACAGCTGTTTTGAATCTACCACTGAAGAATCTTCTTCAGTGCAAGATAGGGCAAGGCATAGCGTGCTAGAAAAAGCAAGACTGAGCAAAATGACAGAGACGTGCCGGCTTATATACCTGATGCAGGTAGCGAATGCGCCAAAAACTACCAATGAGAGAGAAGCAGATGAAACGATTGAGTGGACAAGTAGCGACAGCTACAGCATTTTCTCAAATGATTAAAAAGAAAAAACAACAACAAAAAATATAAAAAGGCTGTCCATAAATGATGTCACACTTTTTTCCAATATTTTTTACCCCCCCCTCCCCTTTGTCACAAAGTGAGTCACACTTCACCGTACCCCCATCACTCTTGTCACATATCATGCTATATTACATAAACATATTTTGCAGTTCAGAAACAAAGCACTACATTCAGTGGTGTAGTCGTAAAAAAAACAGAGGGTATACGCTCAAGGCAGAGCGTATACCCTAGAGTGTATATACTATAGCTTTCTTGAGAAACAGAGGGTATACGATGTTCCTTTAAAAAATCCAGAAGGTATACGGCGTATACCCCCGTATACCCTCCACTACACCCCTAACTACATTATAGATCATATTTAAAATTTTATTTTTAAATTTAAACTAGTTCAAGTTTAAAAATAAAATTTGACATTTGTGAGCATAACAATAAAAATGATTCGTGCACTTATTTTGTATGAAATAAGTTTAAGATATACAACAAAAAACATAATATACAATAGTAGGAAAAAAAAATTAATTTGAAAGAGCAAGTGAAAACAGTAGAAACTTGAAATTTGAAATGGAATACAGTGAACTCTCCCTAAGGTGGAAATCTGTCTAACTCGGAAAGATTTTCAAGTCCCTGCAAATCCATAGACATAGAGTAAAATTTGTCTAAGTCAGAATATTGTCTACTATGGAAAATTTTCTTGGTCCCAATCGATTCAGCCTTAGACAGAGTTTACTGTATAACATTTGGCTTTAAATCTTATCTTTACTTTATGAACACAAAACACTTTAATTTCAAAATAACTTCAAAATTTAATCTGCTGATTTTTAATGCTCTTATTTTAACCAAAATGTATGATTCCACACTTTTTTTTACCCCCTCCAACCTCCTTGTCACAAACTGTCACACTTTCACCCTCTTCCACACTGACCCCCTCCCCCCTCCAAGACTGACATCATTTGTGGATGGCCCCCAAAGCAAAAAAAGTCAGATAATGAATATCATCATGTGTATTCGCCAATGAAATGGCATATATAATGAGTTAAATTTACAGTTAGCTATATCTGATTTCATAATTTAATATGAAACATTTAGTTAGACAAATGATAATTTCATTAATAAATGCATTGTTTGGTACTTTTATGTTAGCTGGGTGGAGGTGATAAATTACCACAGATTATTACCCTTAGGGGCTGTACATATATAATGTTATCGAGATTTTGGTAATTTTGGACCCCCCCCTTGCGATATCATACGTTATCATTCCTCCCCCCCATAATGATATCGTTATCAATGTCTAATTTTTTTTTTCTTTCGTTTGGAGTGGTATACAAATATGGTTACATTTATTTTTCTGATACTTTATTGATTCAAATGAAGAGAAGTCAATAAAATATCGCTTTATATATGAAACAATTAACATTAAATCAAATAACACTTTAAAGAAATAGTTGCTGGTTAAAAGTTTTTAGTAACACCTTTTTGTTACATAATGCATTCAGCAGTAATAATGTCTGCTTGCACTGGCCGCAGCAGACAGAAATTCTTATAAAAAAACAGGTGGACAACATTCTTTCTTTTTTATTGATTAGTAAACACAAGTATCATTTCAAACATACTTCGCACATGATTTGTCGAACAGCGGATTATATATGCATACACGGATGACGGAAGAATAGGAATACCAAACGTTGGGGTATTCTCTACTTTCTAATTAAATAATTTTATAATCATTTAATGATTTTAATAACTTTGTATTTTCATTAAAATAGATAACAGACTAAATAAAGGTAACACACTCTTTTGATGTAAAGACCAAGTTACAAATAAAGAGAAAATCCTGTTTGGATAAAAAATGATACCGATATCAAAAGTCATATCCCCCCTCCCCCTAACGATATCTTACAATATCATGTGCCAGACACCCCCCCCCCCCCTAAAATGATAACGTTATATTTGCATAGCCCCTTACCATCATTTGCATAGCATTAATTTCATTCAAAATATAAAACTTTCACTCACTTTATTTAAAATACATATATTAAACACATATAAGGCAGATCACACATTGAACAGACAAGCAGACAAAAGCGTGAGACAGGAGACAAATTGTAGCATTCAAACCAGTTTCTTCTTTGTTAACAGGATGAAATGTCTCTTGACTCACGCTTTTTTGTTGCTTGTCTGTTCAATGTATGATCTGTCTAAAATGCGACATTTAAAATACATGCCTTTCACTCATTTTGTTAAGAAAAATGAATTAATACAAAATAATACCATAAACCAAAACATTTTATTTCAACATCAAAGCATTATTTCTAATTTACATATATGAATAAAATAAAAGCTGCTATTGTAGAGATTTATTGCTAACATAAAAGTAGGTGCTTCACGTTTTCAGTAAATTATAGAAGGAACTTCACATTTTTAGGTAATTAAAATAGTATAATAACTAGTTTAATAACTTTATGATTTATTAAAATACAATGTAACCTTTAAATTTTGTTTAGGAGACATTGTTTTTAATTTTTACAAAAATCGGGATTGTATGCAATTAATCGGGTTTCAAGTAAGATTTTACAGGCTGTTATTTTAAAAACATTGCAACCTTTTGACACAAAAATAAATAAATTACACATAAAATAATTTTTATAATAGAGTTAATACTATCTACTTAATACACGTAAGATAACTGATTTCAAGTTTCAAATGATAACACGTTTTCACGATATTTAACCAATTAAGAAAAGATAATTTATGTGTAGACCCATAGTTATCAGACAAAGTTGAAAGAAAAATTTTCAACTACTCGGACTATTGTTCTTTACGCTCTCATCAACAATTTATTTCTTATCTTTTCCGATAGAGGTTTATTTACTTTGTTGTTGGCTGGTTGGCTGAGATTGAGAATCATGCAGTCTGGACGACGAATCGAGTTTGTATGTATTCAATTAGCAATTCGAATAAATTCGAAGTTTCATTCGAATATAAGATCAGTTAAAAGTGCACTGAATGCTATGGCTTTGCGCATGAGCAAAACAGTGTTTAGAGCGCCCTCTATCTAAAGAAAAACAGACGTAACAACTTGCTTCTAGTAGGGGACGCGGTTTTGAGATACTTTCTGTATAGTGATGTGTGTACATTGATGTAAACATTGTTTGCGCGTAAAATTGCCTACAGCGGTGTAAATACTGAAAAAGTCTGGATTGTGTTGTGTTTTGTTTTTTCTTGGAATATGTGTAATGTCTCTTGTGTCCACATCAATACATACAAAACTAAAGAATTTTTGTGTTCATATGGTGCTTATCATGCCTACTATGTCTCTTGTATAGCAAAGGATTCTTTTAAGAGAAAGGTGCATATAAAGCTTAAAAGTTTTTCCTCTTGTTTTATTGCCTGATGATAAATTTACCTCGATTTCAAAATTACCAGTTTGTAAAGACTCAACTTGTGCTTGTGCTAACGTTTTTATTTATTTGATAGCCAAAGTTTAAATCCCTATCAGCTGTGCAGTATATATTTGTTTTAATTTAATAATAGTGTTTATTCGAAGATATTAGAAACGTGATCGTAGCACATTTTTATCATTTAATTATGATAAATTACTGTTCCTGCGAGTTTTTTTTTTATTTCTTATTTTGTGCTCATAAGATAGTTAATATTGACATTGCTTGAAATGATTCATCCCAGTAACCTTTGTATCGACATTCATGGCTGTGTGACAATTGAAGTTTTGAACTTGTGCTTATGTCATTATATTCTATCTTAATTATCTAAGTGTCTTGTGATAATAATGTATTTTTATTGTTTAAAATGCTGTTACTTATCGTATCTCTTTTATTGTTAAATTAATATTTATTCAAGTCTTTACAGTAACAAATTTCAGAGCATCTTGTTACGAAATATTTTGTGGCTAACTCTGTATGGAATGTATTCATGTTTTGACTAATATTCTGTAATCAGCTCGATGGATAAAGTTGGCCTCAAAGATGAGCCAGCGAATGATCACCTAACATACCATTGAATGTTTTGGACACACACACACAAAAACTGGGGCACAGATGTCATATACGCGGCATGTATTGGCGTGATTTTTTTCCGACGCCAATTTGGCGAAAACCTCGTTACTATATCATCTGTATCCAGGTTACCATATCAAGCAAAATAACGACACTTTGGCACCAGTTAAGTACCCGGTGCGTATATGATATTGGCGTCAGAAAAAAAATCATGACAATACATGGCTTATATGACATTTGTACCAAAACGGGTTATAACAATTTAAAATTTTGCATCTCAGATCATGCTTGCCAAAATGCCAATTAGCTCTAGATCCAATTATGGAACATCCTCCCATATTTTGTATTAATTCTGTTCAATGGTGTATTGTAAAAAAACACTAGTCCACAAATTTGAAATTTTGCTCTTTCACAGGACAGAACCGATATTAGTTGTTTCTTATGTGGTTTTTTTGTGCTGATTCTGAATCTAGTTTTAGATTTACTCCAGTAGGTCTTGCTTTTGAGATATTTGCATATTTCGATTTATGTAAATTGTGTACAATTATATGTAAATTTACGCATAAAGCATTATCATACTGGCTTTTTTTAAATATTATGATTACTGTTTAGTTTACTTTACAAAACGTTGTTTCCGAGATTATACCTACTAACATGTGACCACCATGAAATATTGTGCATATTTTTCATGTTTTTCTAATAATGTTTCTTGAGGTCTGAATATTTTTGCCACTCAAGAATGCTAATATGTTTCTAAACCAGTTTTTTGCACTGATTTCAAATCTGATATACCTGTTTTCTTCTATCATATCCAGTTTTTGAAAAAAGTGAAAATTTATTTTTTGGTCAAAAAAGCAGGAAATAGCTTTTCATGCTACTTTTTGATGTACTTCAACTAGTTAGGATAGATTTTACTACTTTTTTCAAATTTTTTTCCCCATTATATAAATTTTTATTTATGTCCTTGATAGGAATCTGACACTGTTCACCCTTTTGACAAGGAGGTACACACCTTTAAAAAGCATCTTATATCAAACTTATGTCAGTACCATACAAAAGTAGAAATTCCTTTTACTCAAAAACTGGACATGATATGAAGAAACAGATTGCAGATATGAAATTGCCATAAAAATTTAGTCTGGAAAAACATTACCTCAATTCTGTGGCAACTGCTTTAAAGTTGATAGTAATGTAAACATTACACCATTGAAAAATATGTAAATTAGGCTTTAATAACTGACAGATAAATGTTAAGAATATGCAGATCGTGACATTTATCTGAAGCAAATAGTCCAGTAGTCATTATCTAGAAAAGGTAATTCAATCTGACATTTATTTGTATCCAAAATTTGCATAAAATAGCACTAAAAAGCTTAAATTTGCATAAACTTTAATATGCAAATCTCTCAAAAACTGGACCACCCAGAGAAAAACAGAGAGCATATTTGGAATCAGCGCAAAAAACTGATCTAAAATCAATTAATTTCAGTTCTGTCAAAGAACCATTGTTGTCCAGTGAAATCTGAGTATACTCCAAAGGTACCTCCAATACGCTATAGGGAGAGAATGTATGCTATATCTTTATTTCAAAAACAGAGGGTAGGGGAAGACGGAGTACAATGAAACATTACTTGTAAAATCAGTCAAATTTGTCACAGAGAGTTGCAGTTTATATATATGTTATACAACTATATGTTCCAATTAGGGATGTGATTTAGATACATTCACACTTCTACAACAGTAGAAATAGAAGATTATTGCTTTTACACCATCAAAAGTAATTTTGTTTCTTTTTCCTTGTTATATGTAATAATTATTTTTTCTATACATTGTTATCTTTGGGTTGTTGTCTTCATACCTCCAAAACCAAAATAAAAAATAAAATAAATATTAGAAGTTTGAAAATAAATTTTTACTTAGTAACCTCAGTGTGGGGTACAATGAAACATGTTTTATTATAGTAATAAAAGTTGTAAATAGAATATATTAGAAGTAAGAGTAGGAAAACAGAAAAAGAAAGAGTTTTGTTATAACCAGGCCAGTAAAAAATGCTCATGTTAAGCAATTAAAAAATAGAAAGAGAAAAAAAGCTAAGAAGGGATTCTTTTCAAAACAAACTCTGCCTGCTACAGACTCTGATGAAGATTACGATGATCCAGATTTTTTTCCAGCTCCAGCTAATCATTGAGGTACTAAGAATGAGATATCCACACACAACGTGTATGGCACAAGCAGTATCTGTATAAATGGAAACAAAAGGAAATTATACCATTGGAGAAATCATACATTTAAATGAAGTCAAATGTGAAGAAGTACTTGATATAAAAAGATTCCAACCTAGTTTTAAATTTGTGTGTTCTTGTTCTTCCGAAACTTACATTTAAAAAAACTCATTATGTTGAAACTACCACCCCTTATTCCTTCAGAAGCAACTGAAAGAAAAGTAGAATTGCTAATTTTTGAAACTGACTTGAGCCAATTTAATATAAAATGAAAGGTATTTCTTAAACTAATAGAATTTTCTTATTTTACATCTTGGACTATAATATTTTTATCAAGTTCCTTATTAATAAAGTTTTGTTTTTGTATTTATCTCATTGTTCATAAAATAAACTATACTGAGTGAAAATTGCTTCCATCATTTGGAGTGTTTCATTGTACCCCTGCATACAGGGTTCAATGAAACACTGCAAGACATTTATTTTTTGTTATTTTTCAAGCATAAAGATATTGTTTAGAACCTAATAAAAATTTATTTAGATGAGGAAAATACAAGATTAAAAGTATGCATTAATTATATTTTTGTGCATGCAAAATTGTGGATAGGGAAAAAAAAATAGTAAATTTTGTTTCATTGTACCCCGTCTTCCCCTATACATTTATTATTTCAAAATTAAATAGTTTGGAAAATTCATTTCTCTTTTGCAATTTCTAGTTATTAATTGGCATTAATTGATAAAATAAAATATTTAAATAGAAGTAGACCATTTTCTTCTAGGTAGCTAGTAGAAACATATGATTATAGTTTCAAAAGCATTTAAAAACAAAGTAGTGTAAGTCGCGTCCTTTTAAATGCTAAAAAAAAATTATTCTCTGAATGCTTTACAAAGGTATTGCACTTGAAATTACCCACAACGGAGAAAAATACATCTTTTGTGCTATTTATAAGCAGGGATGTAGTGGAGGGTCTATGCCGTATACCTTCTGGATTTTTTTAAGAAACACCGTATACCCTCTGTTTCTCAAGAAATCTATAGTATATACTCTAGGGTATACGCTCTGCCTTGAGCGTATACCTTCTGTTTTTTTTTACGACTACACCACTGTTTATAAGCAAATTTCATGGAGGTAAAAATTATACTGATATATCTATATATGTTTAGATTTGTACCATAATCATAACCTCGTAATCTGTCTCCCTCAATATCTTAAATTCAGTGTCTTAAATCAATCTGCCTTTTAAACACATCATCAGTTAACAGCTTTCTTCATCTGATGACTACTAGCAGAGAGTAGTTAACTGAACAAGGTTAAAACATAAATCTGCATTTATACCTAATAAATCATTAAATAATGCAGTTCTACATTTTTAATTCATCTGTTTTATAAGAAATTCTGCAATATTTTAGCAAGGAATTTTAAGAAATATTAAATTTTTGCTTGTAATAATTAGTAACATTTGATGAAATAAAATAAGTCAAGCCTGACTATAAATTAGGAACAAGTGCACAAAAATACAATTACAATGAAAAAGGAAAACATAATGCAACATAAGTTTAATATATTTAATAACTAAGTTAACTTTAAGAAAATTTAAATTATATACAATACAAATTTTACTGATTGTTCATTATTTTGAAAATTGACACAACACAGTGATAGTTTCAGTTTTGGTTTGTTCCCAATAATTTTTTTTTTCTGTAGTTTATGAACATTCATTACGTCTTGCTCAAAGATAAAATTTTGTTACTCAAGGAAATTTAAATATTTATATCCAATTTATATTTAAATATTTATTCATTGGAAAATTGATAACTGAAAAAAAAAAACAAATTTAACTTTATGAGTTTAACTGTTAATGACAATTTTCATTGTTATAATTCCAACATGTAGTACAGATAATAGATGTTTGTGGATTTCACAGAATTGACTGTAGAGTAAAACTTACATAACAGACAATCCTGAATAGCTGACAAAATAGCAAAAATGTTTTCAATTCACAACACCTGTTTATTTATATGTTTTTATATCTGAATAGTGGACGCTTCTGAATAGCGAACAAAGTCTGGTGGTTCAGGGTATCTTGGATGCAACTAAATTAAATTTTATGTAAAAAAATTGAATTTTTATAGTGTGCTTTATATATTTGTCCTGTATATTTATCTACCTTATTTATCATATACTTTTACTTATTTCAGGCACGTGACTGCTTATGTAATATTCAGACATGTAAAATAAAATATCAGAGAGTTCATGCTTGTCTACATTGTATATTTTTTGGATGCTTTAATGGAGAACACATCCATGAACATGCTAAAACAAAAAACCATCTTCTTGGTATGTATCTAATTTCACTTAAATGCATGGACATTGTATGTTTTAAACCTACTTTCAGTGAACCTAAAATGTAACTGTTATGCATATAATACTAGAATAATTGTAATTATCATTATTCATTAAAATAGTAATTTCTCAAATATTAAAGTTTTCTTTACAGCTGATGCATTATATATACAGGATATATTAAAAAGAACATCAGAATTAAAAAATTCAGGATTCATTAACTATACTAAATATATAAAGGTGAAACAGGTGACTGGTAGTTCATAAAGTAGCTCATGTATTTTGTGTACAGGATTTTAAAAAATAGTTCAGATTTTTGTTAATAGATTGTGCTTCACTGTGTTAAGCTCTAAGAATGCTCAAACCACAGTTTTTTTTTTGGGGGGGGGGGGGGGCAGGGCTTAATTTCTAACAAAAAAAGTACCGGAGCCCTAATATTCTGCAGTACCAGTACTACAACTGTACCGTTTACTAAAAACACAGAAGTACTGGAGGTGGGCTCCGGCGCAAATTAAGCCCTGGGGGGGGGGGGGGGGGGGGCGCTTTACACAGCTAAACAAAATGAAGAATAAAATTTAAGTGTCTTTGATCATGATTGCAACAAGCGCGGCTGAACTTTTAAAAAAGTCATGCTGAATAGATTTAATGAGTGCAGAGATGAATTGGAACAGATGTCATAACAGTGTTCATACTCATCAGGGGAATATGGGATTCATGGGAAAATCAGGGGATAAATTTTGGGTTGTAAAATTCAGGGGATAATGCAAAAAATTCCCCAAACCTGAGAAAACATGGCAAAATGACTGGTTACTCTGGGAAATTAAGGGCAATTGCTGATGTTCGCGTGCTTTATGATATCACATCTGTTTACATCCATTAATTCACTAGATTCACCTTCTAACATTGTGAGGTTTGATAACAATTCAAGAGGAACTTTAAAAAACTAAAGGTAATTTTGAAATTGATATTTGCACTTTCAGCCTTCATATTATTCATTCATAATGCTTTTGAAGAAGTAATAAAATCGAGAAGTGGAAATTAAATTAAATTCGTGCAGGCAAGCTACCGAGTTTTTAAGGACAGCCCCACAAGGCATACAGACTTCATCTGTTTTACACAAATTAATGTTTTTCCTTTAAAGTTCTAGTCATATTATTTATATAGATGATGTATAAACTTTATTTTTGAGATTATCTTGTTTTTATTTTATTTCTAAAAGGTGAGAGTGTCATGATACTGGTTTAAAAAATGTTGTTAATTGATGACATGGAAAATTTGTATACCTCCCAAAAATACATCAGGGGATTTTTTCTTGGAAAATGAGTATGAACCCTGCATAAGTTCCCACAGCTGCCATCTTGGAATTTTTCTTGCCGTGAAAACCCCCTTTCTGCCAAGTAGTAAATGTCGCCAAGCACCGGTTTATATGCATGTTTCGCTTAACGAAAATAAAATGTAAATAATAAACAAAATTTGCTAAAGTGGCAATCAGTAATCTTGTATGAGCGCTTCGCGCACATTAACTGAAAGAAAAAACATCACTGCATTCAGCAGTTCTCCCGGTGTAGCATTCTCAAAATTCAGCAGTTCTCGCTTTCTAGCAATCTCAAAATGTAAAAAACTCTTAAAGCAGCAAAATATACATAAAAAAAGAAACTCACTAAAGTGGCAATCAGTAATCTTGTATGAGCGCTTCGTGCACATTAACCGAAAAAAAACATCACTGCATTCAGCAGTTCTCCCGGTGTAGCATTCTCAAAATTCAGCAGTTCTCGCTTTCTAGCAATCTCAAAATGTAAAAAACTCTTAAAGCAGCAAAATATACATAAAAAAAGAAACTCACTAAAGTGGCAATCAGTAATCTTGTATGAGCGCTTCGTGCACATTAACCGAAAAAAAACATCACTGCATTCAGCAGTTCTCCCGGTGTAGCATTCTTAAAATTCAGCAGTTCTCATTTTCTAGCAATCTCAAAATGTAAAAAACTCTTAAAGCAGCAAAATATACATAAAATTATCAACATACCTTAACAGATATCTGCTTTCTTGAAAGCTCCAGCACGAAATCTCCCTCATAACACCACCGTCATTTTCTAAGATAGACTTATGAATACACATTGAGACACAATAAGCAAACCTACTTTTCTTCTCAAAATTTCCTCATATTTCTTAATTACTTCAGCAAAAGCTTTTAAACGGATTACAGAAACCATAGTCAGTCAAATACATCCAATAAATTTAACATAAAAATAAAAAGACAGACCGATACAACACAATATCAAAATACATCCACAAAATCCACCACTTCTCAGGGGTTGCCAGAACACAACACGTCAGAATACACACGTCACACGGGGTTCCACATATCGAGGTTGCCATATCTATAAACACTGCCAACACACCAACAAAAAATTGCCAAACAATTCAAAACAACGGCTGAGGGAACATAAGGCATCTAAGCTGATTAATTTAACCATTCATTTAATATGATGAGAAAAGTCATTAAAATATAAAGTATGCAAAAAGTATTTTGCAGTTTTATTGTATTTTGGATTAGAATAAAATTTGTTTAACAAAAATACAGTAGACTCCCTCAAATCCGCAACCCTAAAATCCGCACATATTCACAGATGTAAACAATGAAACTTTCAGTTCAGATGTAGGGTCAAAATTACAGACTTTTTTTATTTTTATATCATTCTGTACATATTTTAAACATAATTCTCATCAATATGACTGAACTCGTGGTTTTTCATGAAGGAAGAAAAATTTATTTTTGAAAAAATTCAAGGTATTGCTGATATCTTTGGTAATCACAATCTTTTTTACCAAATATATTTATGTATTAATCAAGCTTTTTTTGTTATTAAGTCTGACTATACCTGAAATAAAACTTCCTTATTTTATAATTTCGATGTGAGTTAGTAGGGTACTTTTATGAGGCAATTTTCATTCAGTAATTCAAGACAAATGTATTTCATCTTTTATTATGCATATTTAATTATACACTATTAATTATTTACATGACCTTTACTTTTAATAATTTTTAAAACTATTACTTTATTTAATTTTAGTATATTGCAAGCATTCATTATAATTTTGATTGCATTATTTCATTCGAATTACTGTTTAAAAAATATAAACAAATCAAGACCAGAATCATGACCAGAAATCTGCAAAATTCTAAAATCCGCACAACCTCTGGTCTCAAGCAGTGCAGATTTAAGGGAGTCGTCTACTGTACTGACATTCATATAGTGGATGGAGAAGGATTGACTAATGTAAGCCTTGGTGCAATCTTTGATCCAATTGCTGAAATTCATAATTTTTTTCACGAGTGTTGACATTGTTTAAGATTTTTAATAAAAATTTTCTAATTTTTAATGGGCAGAAAATCACAGATCCATAGAAAAATCTCCTGCCTGAATAGTATGTTAAAATAAACACAGGGTTATAAAAAAATTCTCGCCTTCTCAAACTGTTCATTTTGTTCATCACCATTTACAAATGTTGATAGTGAGACTTTCCTCCTTTAAAAAACTGCATTTCAAGCCCTGCCTTTCAATATTTATAATTCATGATTTAATCTTTTCACATTAACATTTTTTCCCAAATCTGAAAATAATGTGGGAAAGATATTCATATATAACATACATTTCTAGACTAGTTTTTAAAGAATTTCTCAAACAAAATAGTATCCATCATTATTTATGCCCTGCATTTGACTGCATGCTTAAAACATGCCTGAGATCATGAATAGTAAATATTCTCTTCAAGTAATTAAGAAATAATTATTATAATAGTAATTTTCAAAAAAGTTAAAGTAGAAGGTTGAAAACATAGACTTTTCATATAACTGGACTCAGAAATAGCATCCCTTTCTTGAAGCCAGGATCACTGCCTACGTGATGGTGAGTAGAGAAAATGTGTCAAACCGGTTTTCCTCCCTCCAAAATCGCCTCCGAATTTCCCTCCGGTTCCTGCTGAAACTTTATCGCGTCGGCGTTTCTCTTGCATGAATCATATCTGACAGTTGCCAATAAGGAGATCACTGCTGAAAAAGACAACCTTTTGCCGATGAAAGTGAAAGCATGTTAGCTTCAAGTTCTGTCCGAAAGAACAATGGCATTCAGCCTCTACTTCTTATCTTTACTCTGAGGTTGAAAATGCTTCAAAAGGCTGATTAATAAATTTATATACCTTTTAGTTCTGTTACTTGATGCATATTATAAAAATTTAGATTGAAAACATAGCAAATATTTGCTGCAATGTTTCAAAATATACAAATACCAGTAGACCCCATGTGAGACTTTCACAATGTAATTTTTGAGTTTATTTTCTGATACATTTTTCATTAATTTATAATTTACTGCAATTCTTTAAAAATCAAATAACTTATTTTAGCAAAATATGAGTGTATATGTCAAAAGCCTGTTCAGAAAACTTTCATATAGTACTTCATTCATCATTGTGACTTTTGTATATGCATAGAAAAAGCGATGTTGACATCAGAAAGAATATATTTGATGATACTTAACCTAAAAGTATAATGAAAATGCAGTATACAATGTCAGATGTGGACGAAAATCCTATCCAATGTTGTGCCATTGGTGATACCCCATTCATCGCTGTGCACTACATATTAGTTGAGAAAAAGGGATGTTGACAACAGAAATAATGTATATGACAGCATGACCTCCACTCACTTGAAGGATAGAGTAAAAATACAAATCATACTTTTAAATTTATATATACAGTGAAACTCGTTTAAGATACGCCCGCTTAAGATACGATCCCGATTAAGATACGAATTTCTTCCGGTCCCTTGAAAAATGCCTATTAAACCTGTGTAAAATTACCCGCTTAATATACGTACGGATAAGATACGATCCCGCTTATGATACGAAGAAAATTTGTATGTTCATGTCAAAAACCCGCTTTATATACGAAACGGTGTCTTTAGGACAAAAGGGAAGAAGAGCAAAGGATTTCCTCACCAAATAATTATTCTTACATACATCTAGTTTGTCGTTTTAAAAATAATTATGGAAATTTATTATTTTTCCTCTTTGAGTGTGTAATATTTAAATTTCTGTTTTCCAAAGATTAACATGAATTTTGTTTTATTATCTTTTATTTAATTTGGTAGAGAGTATTGAATAAAGACACTTTTGTTTTGTTACTGTACAAACAGTAACACAATAAAATTTAGAAAGTGAAATAAATGCCATTCTTTATTTCAAAAGTGAAAAAAAAAAAAAGGTTGTTCTTTATTTCAAAATCTTAAACTCACATTTTCTAGACTATCTAAAAATTGTTAGAAAGAATTAAAATAAGAGTTACAAACAGTTAAAACATGTTGATAATAATGTTTACTGGCTGCGTATGCGTTACTATTCGAGAATCTGTGAAATCCGGATAAGATACGATCCCGCTTAAGATACGAAATGCCCTCGGTCCCTTGATTCGTATCTTAAACGAGTTTCACTGTATTATAAATAACTACTATAATTTTATAATATTTAACATTAACACTTTATTTTATTGTTAAAAAGTGTCACATGCAAAGGTATATAGGTTTTTGAAATTGGCATGTTAAATTGTTTATTTTTTTTTCCTTTGCTAAAAATTGTGCATTATTCTCTTTTGTCAGCTATGGATACAAATTATGGCCATGTTTATTGCTTTGCCTGCAAAGACTATCAGTATGATGCTGATTTTGAGAAAACCTCCTACAAGAACTTCTTACTTGCTGCTCGTAAAAGAGGTACTACTCATGCTTTATGTATAAAGGTTTTGCTTAGAATTTTAAATATTGCACCATTAAAAAAAAAGTACTTCTCTTATCAACGAGGTTCTTCTTAACATATATACTATTATTAATACAAGCTGCACATAAATTTTCTGGGATATTTTCAGCTTTATGTTATTAATCATTTAAATAATAACTGTATAGATTTCTCTTCAATTAGCTAGATATTTATTTAAATGTTTAAAAAATATATTGTGTCACTAGTTGATCAATGTTATTTTTTTAAAAATCTTTTCAGCAATAGTAGTATGATCAAATAGTACTTCTCTGTTATATGGGTCTTGGTGTTTCTATTTTAAAATAAGCTTGGTGCAATCCAGACTTAAGAAAGTAGATTTTGTTGCCAAGTGATATAAACAGCTGTGAAAACAAAACTAATGAGCTGTTATACTTGTTTATGTATGTTTTTAAAAAAATACTTATGATTACATGTGTTAGATAACTTACTTTTGTTTGTACATAATAACAGATAAATGTGTTCTGTATGTAAATTATATATGTATATATATGTATTGCTTGAATGTATGAAGTAGAGATGAGATGGCTCAGCCCGGGCCCGACACGAGCTTGGGCTTGATTTTCATATCAGGCTCGGGCTCATTTTTTTTAACCTGAAAATTTTATTTATTCACGTATCAGAAAAAAAAAAACTTTTTAAAAAATATAAGAAGTAATCATATATTAATTAATATATAATCATCAAAATTTATTGTGTCCCCTATATTATTCTGTTAATGCTTTTTAAGATATGTTAATATCTAAAATCTATTTATAAATTCTAAAATAAATTCAGTATTCCTCATTTTTATCTCTCTTAAAAAGCTTTTATTCTTGTAAAAGGAATTTAATTACTCCTTTCATAATAATCATTAATCCTTCAGTTTCCTGTGGTTTCAATAAATAAATGAGGCATCTGTCTGGCCTGGGTTGAAAATTACATTTTCCATAAGAAATCAGTTTGATGTTATTTCGATCAGAATGAAAGGAAAACAGAAATAGTGTTCTTCTATTCTAGTATAAGAACACTACTTAATAATAATAATAATAATAAATAAATAAAACATTTGTGATATTTGCAGATTATTTCTGAGATTGATAGCAATGAATCAGTAACTGTTTAGATTACTGCACAAAAAAAAAGCAAATGATCAAAAAAATATTTTTATTTATTCGTGAACAGAAATAAAAGCATTTAATTTTACTATTTGTTAATGAGGTTGAGAAAGTTGATTTTGCTTTGTTTTGTTAACAGTTGATAATTTGGTAAACATTGAAGGGAATATTTATTAGCTGTATAGGAGATATATATATATGTTTTTAAAAGGGAAGGAAGTTACAGTTAAAATTTATTTGTAAAAGGAAAATGAAGAATGGATCTTATGCACACGACGCTACCTGAGTTCGAGGCTAAAATTTGCCTGCTGGCAGTATTTAGCATAGCAATCTATGGAATGTGAGTTATTAATGCTTGTTTGTTAAAAATACCGCAAAAACATTCTTTATTGTAGCAGCATATACTTATTATATTGTAATATAAATTCAAAATGTTGTTCTGTATGCGAAAAAATTCCCTAAGTTTGCAAATTTTCTATTAAAATGTATGCACTCAACTTGAGTCAAGGCTAAAGTCGTCTGCTAGCAGTGTTTGCGCCTGCACATACCGGCATTCTGGTGGTGCAGTTGCTAGAATAACAGATCAACATACCGCCATCTCTGACGTCTGACGTCACCTGCATAAGGTCCATTTTGGTTTTAAATTGTGTATAATTAATCATATGTAATGATTGATTAATGTTACAATATCACAGCTATTTTAAAAGAAATTTGCAATATTTGCAGATTTATATCATTGACACTCGCTGGATACACTGGATAATTAGTTGATAATGCACCATCGGAAAAGGTGACAAGACAAATAAATAGTTGGATATTTTTAAATTGGATCGATTATTTTATTTTATTTTATTATTTGACAATCTAGGTGTGACGGTAATAAAATGATGATGGTAATAATAGATTGATGTGATCGTTAAGTGGTTTAAGTACATATTGCGAAGTTCTTTTAATAAAACTATTGATCGTTAAAGAAATAATAAAAACTGGAATAATCTTACTTGATATGTAGACAGTGAAGAGGCAAATTGATGAAAATAATAAATTCTTTATTTTTAGCTATTAGTAATAGAAGATTAGAAAATTCTTGCTTCTGGTCACCATTTCTAAATAAAGGAACAGAATCTCTTAAAGATGAGAAAAATAACAGCAAACATGGAATTAATCCATGGGATACCTTTTGATGAAAGCAGCACATCTTTAAAAATTAAATTATGGCATGACGAAAAGTATCCACAAAATACGATACCACAAAATACAGACGTTTTCATTCGGAAAACTTGGCGGCATTCGACGTTGATAGGAATACCTGGTGTCCATATCCTAGTCTCATCACTCTAACTTCATTCTGAATCCTGACTTATGTTCATATCTTTATTTCCATTCAGTTTAATTTCATATTAGCTTTTTTGTGTGTCACAATTCCTGCTTTGTTTACAATAGCTATCTCTTTATTTATGAAGAAAAATAAAAGTAAATATCTTTATTTTATTTTTACTTACCATTATTAAGGTAGTAAATCCATTAGATACTCCAAGTTCTTCTTTCCCTCTTTCCTGTTTATAAATATCGTATTCCTTTAACTACCGGCAGAAATAGTTTATCAATTGCGGCACTCATTTCTGAGCACACGGTTTGCAGAAATCACGTGGCGTACTTAGAGATTCTAACATGTGACGACAGATGGCATGCCTGTCTGTCTTCTCCTGTGTTTCTCTCACGTGATTGGGCGTTAGTCATTGGATCCTTCCCGAGGTCGGAAGTTACGTTACGTACCGGAAATGAGGCTGCATAATGATATGCATTTCATTGAGGACGGAGTATATATTCTGTCATTCTCGTGAATTCAGTAGCTTGGTTTTACCGATCATTTGCTGTGTTGTTTATGACTCGGAAAATGCCGGTCATGTTTGAGGAAAATTGGAATAAGTGTGTGCTACAGAAGTATTTCTTAAGGAAATGAAGCATGTTTAACTAGGTTTTTATCGTCATCATATTTTTAAATCATCTTCATCTTAATAGTATTGGAAACACGTTTGTTTAAAGTGAAAAGCGCTAAGTCACCTCTACAGAAAGATGATATTGTGTTGTTTGAAGTCTGATCATCTTCGTAATTTTGTCAAGCCGTTTTATTTCTACGTTATGTGAATTAATTAGTCAAGGGTTTGGTGGATGGACATTTAACACGGTGGCCGGAGACACGTTTTCACATTTCTAAACAAATAGGTTTTTATTTAAATTTATCTTTTTCCCTTCTTTCAGTGTAAACTCTTTTTCTCCAGATACATCTTTTACTTTTCAGTTGTTCCGATGTTGTAACATTGTTTCACATCCATTATCTTGCTTACGTTATTTCATAGTCACGGAGCTTTAGTGTAAGAAGGCGTTTACCTAAACTGCCGTTTTGAAGTTGCTGGTGACTGATATCGAGACGTTATGCAATTGGTATATTGGATAGTGTTAGTTATTTCCTAAGGAGGAAAGGTCAAGTGTCCTGGAGAGGGAGTGTGACATTTAAACAAAGCTAAACCCCTTTTAATAAGATTTATGAATATATTACCCGAGTTTATTTTACAGTATCATTTAATCTTTTCCGATTTCTATTTGTGGCTTCTTGCGGTGCTGGTTTATAATGATTTACTTAATAGATTTTTCTAGTTAATATTTAGGGTAAATGAATTTCAATCTTAAAGTAAATATATTTAAAGTAAAGTAATATCCTTTCAAGTTATTGTTTAAAGTTTAATAGAATTAATAAAGTAATAGAAGTAAAGGTAGCTCAATATACATTTATAGTTTAATTATAAGGTTAACGTTTTAAATACAATTTAAAAGTAAATTTATTTTAAACTTTTCTCTGGAATTATATTTGATGCTCCAGTTTATTTTTTTTGTTTGTTTAAAGCAATAAGGTATGTTGGGTATGTTGATGTGAAGCTTTAGCTTGGAGGACTCTTTTCTAATTACATGTTAAGCGATGTCTCTCATGAAAGCTGATGGCATATGTTACGTCCATATTTCAATAGCCTTGTTTTTAATCTTTTTAGTTATTTTTATTTGTTTTACTTTGTTAATAAATTTATTGTTTGTTTTAAATCCTGGTTTGTTCTTTTTCAAACACTGGCTACACCCTTTTATTTCAGCTTAGTATCAGTACTGCAGTTTGCTCACATTCATTTTAGTTTTAATCAGCCTTATATATTTTCATGGGCAATTACAAACTGGGAGTCAGCCTTAACGTTTCCACAGATTGCCACTTTTAATATATACTTTGCTACTTTTAATTCTCCATATTGGGATTACTTAGTATTCCAATATAACAGACGTCAGGCAAGGCCCGCGCCGCGATCGAAAACTACATTGAAAAACTACATCTTTTCAGCACAACTTCAAACCAAATTCTGATTTTTAAATTAATGAGTTTTAGTATTTAAATGATGAATACGGGGACTTCAAAAGTTAGAGAAAGAAGATTTAAATCTATTAGAGAATTTTTAAAATTAAGCAATATCGTAATAAACAAACCCGAAAGATTTAAAGAGTTTTACTTCTATTTGCTCTACAATCGGCGATTAGACACACCTCCGAAAAGATCGGCATCCATTCAAAGCTTGCGCCGCGAGACACTTGCTCCGATAACGTCATCACAATACGTGTAGATCCGAAAGGAGAAGCATCTCGTGCTAGGCGCAGTGAAACGTCAGAGAATTTGCCGATGTGCGGTTGAAACAAAATCGCCCGCGCAAAAATCAATATGGATTTAAGATTAAAGAACATCGATGAAAAAAAAATAGCTGAAAGGAAATAAAATTAAACCAAATTTAAATACTGTGAAAAGTATTCTCACACTAGGTGAAGAAAGTAATCTCTTCTGTTATTAGTCAATGAGCAGTACAATCGATCAGTGTTTTCTCTTTTCCTATAAAAAGCATCGGATCTTTCAGATAACCATGTTGAATTTTTAATTTAAGCAGATTTTCAAGAACATGAGAATTACGAAAGATGTACACCTTTTATAGGAAATAAAAAAACGTTTGATTCTTCGTCATATAAAATCGTACTTTCTGCAAATTTCATTCATTCATTTATTTCTAAAACACACTTCGTTAATGTTTCCGTCAGATTTGCTTGTTGTGAGAGAAAAATATGAGAATCTCTTCAGGGACTTTTGATAAGGTTGAATGTAAATTTAATAAAATTAATTATGTGCTAGGGAATAACAGTTATTGTGATGTACGAAGTTGTTAAAAAATAAGATATTACATTTAGAACAACTTTTATGTAATTTATATTAAACTTTTTTTTTCAGTTTACTTTTTTGGTATCGGGCTCAGGCTCTAATGACAAAAAATGTTTCTGGCTCGGGCGGGAAGTGAGCCCGAACTCATCTGTAGTATGAAGCAATGTATAGGTTGCAAGAAAATACACTTGAAAACCTTCCTTTTTTACTTTCTTCTATCTTCAATAGAAAAAAGTATTCTAATCGAAATTTTTTTCAACTTCCGGTTTTCGAAGGATTTACATGTTTTAGGGGTCAGAGATCCCCCAAAACATGTTTATAGAAAATGTCTGTTGCCATTGTACCATCAAAAAGTGTATGAAGTTATGCATGGAATTGAACCAAATTTTTATTTTAAGTTTTTGGCTATGGCAAGCAGGTCCTTCCTGAATTTGGAAAAAATTTGCCAGTAGGAGGCGCTGTAATAGCGATTTTTGTGCGATTTTGAATATTGTACCATCGAAAAGTGTATGAAGTTATGCATAGAATTGAACTATTTTTTTTATAATATATATAAATTGCACTGTAATTGTGATGTCTGTACCATTTTCATTATTGTACCATCGAAAAATGTATGATGCATATAATTGAACCAAATTTTTTGTTTATATTTCTGGCTATGGGAAGCAAGTCCTCCCTGAATTTGAAAAAATTCTGCCAGAAGGGGTCGCTATAATTGCGATCTCTGTGCCATTTTCATTATTGTACCATCGAAAAGTGTATGAAGTTATGCATAGAATTGAACCAAATTTTTTGTGTATGTTTCTGGCTATGGCAAGCAAGTCCTCCCTGAATTTGAAAAAAATCTGCCCGAAGGGGGCACTGTAATAGCGATGTTTGTGCCATTTTCTTTATTGTATCATCGAAAAGTGCATAAAATTATGCATTCAATTGAACCAAATTTTTTGTGCATGTTTTTGGCTTTGGCCAACAGGTCCTCCTTAAATTTGGAAATATTGCACACTAAAGGGGTTTTGTGATAGCGATTTTTGTATACTTTTCTTGATTTTTCATAGTTCTATTGTCCATTGGTGGATCGTGCAGCGGCGGGAACTCGCTTCCTACTAAGCCAGCTATTCGCAAACAGCTGATAACAACAGAATAAGGAAAACTATTAATTTTAACAAATAGTATCATGATATAGATTAACTCGTTTTTAGTCCATTTAATTGACTGAAGCAGAAATTTAAGATGAAAATCAAAGTTGGTATAGTATTTAACTAATAATATTGAAGTATTAACATGTGTAACTAGTTTTTGATATATTAAGATTTATAAGTTAGAAGAAAGTTTTGGGATTGGCACATCCAACTAGTTTTGTCAAGGTCATATAACAAAAAAATACCAAAAAAATGTATACCTATTTATTTAATCATTGTTTTCTATTTTTTAATGACCATAAATTGATGTACTGGCCTTTGACAAATTTATGATGCTTTCATATTTTCAATAGAAGGCTATATAATGTTTTTATTGTTGAAAGATAACTTGTATTATTATAGTAAATATAATATAAGCTGTATTATTATATCAAAATTGTCTGTGACAAATATGAATCATGCTTTTTTTCTTGTCTTCTGGAGTGCATAAAATAATGAAAGGCTGCTGTAATTAATTTATATGTTTAGGTATGCAATAATATATATTAATGATTTATATATGTATGCAATAATGTATATTAATGCTTTATAAATGCATGTCTAATATATTAAAAAGGTTGGACACACTCAAGGCCTCTTTCGCTGCATGTCGTCTGAAGAACATGGTAATGGTTTAATGCAGTTACATTACAGAGAATCACCAAATACTTTTCAGATAAAATTATTGCATTTCCTTAATTACTTTTGTAATTATGATTTTTTTAAATGTGTCCAACCCTTTTTGATGTCTCTATATACAGGGAAGTCTCACTTTACAGACCCCCTATGAAGCAGTCACTCTTAGCTAAACAAAAAAGAAAGGCTATGTAGCGTAAAGCTTAAATTACCGGATCAATTTTCAAAAACAAAGCATTGATAAATTTGCTTCTATACTGCAAATTACATACCCAAGAAACAGAGATTTAGTTGGCAGATGACTGACACTTAATCCTGGGCCAACAGTGTTGGATAGAGGTCCACAAGAAGCAGACATAACAGCTCCACAAAAAAAAGTATCATGCTCACTACAATGTGGCCATAAATACAAGAAGTTGACCACAATCATGCTACTAATGGCCATCGTACATGGAAGACTGCCTAAAAATAGCCACAAGTATACGTTTCATGGCCATTATTAATAAAAGCTAGCTACAGGTACAGCTATACCACTATTGGCCATAAAGAATGAAATTTAACCAGAAGTTCGTCACAGCCCTATCACTTGAGGTTGTGAAGTATAAAATCTAATCTAAAGCTGGTCATAATTATGCATTTAAGGGGATGTTTCATCTCTCCTTACTGGTTCTGACATCTCATGTTACCCTATGAGAAATTTTAATTAGATGATTACTCTTTGCCTAATATAGTTATGGAAATATGGTCTTGATTATCGGAAAGTAGACGTCCAATGTAATATAGTATGTTTTTTTAAACTATTTACCTTCCTAAATTTAAAAATATTTTAAAGTTGATCAAATTTAAAAACTTGTTGAAAATTTTTCACAAATAGAAATTTTAGTTTGTAGGATTTTTTTTTTTTTTAATTAAAATTTAAGGTGATTTTTTCTTTTTAATGCATTACTTCAGCATTGAATGTCTACTTTCTGATGGTGAGAACAGTATTTTGATAATAAATTAGATAATGAGTAATCACCTCATTAATTTTCCTGTAGGTCTTCAAGATATTTCTCAGTAGACAAGGATAAGTGTCCCTTTAATGGTCATAAATGTAAACTAGCCTAAAACATTTTTTTCTTAAATGAAAATGACACTGAGCTAGAGTTATCAGAATTCACTGTCTGTAGACCTTGACCACCTTGTCTTCAATCAGTCTCCTGAAATCTCAAAAACACAAGGAGGGTGTATTTATTTTTGTCTATACTGAAGAAAACTCAGGAGGAGACAAGATTTTTTAAAGGTAATTTTATAACCAGATGCCTTATTGTAAGGAATTAAAAACACCTTAGCCCTCAATCATTTTTTTTTTCTTTTTAGCCTCTGGTACGGTATTCTATTTCTTTCTCCCAGCTTATTTTGTGTCCAAAAAATAACGTTACATTACAGAAGCTAGCCGTAAAACAAAGCATTACGATTAAATACTCTTTAGCAATTTTTTAAACTTCTATTTCTTCAATTTTTTAAACTTGCACATTTTCAATTTTTATACCGTCGTATTGGGAAAAAAAAGTTCTTTTAAATGCATTTTGTTTGAAAACTGTATCTCCATTTATTTTTGAAATATTAATTTTTTTGTAGTTTTTGGAGCCATTTGCTTAATATTGGCAATGGAAGTACTCCATTTCTGTAGAAAGTAAAGGAAAAATAGTTTTAAAATAGTTTTAAAATAGTTACATTTTTGTACAATAAATGCATTTTTGTTGCCATTTTCTCGTAACAACTGAAAGAAAATGTAATTAAAATACATGCTATTTTGAAAAAAATTCAAACCAATAATTTCTGTTAAAACAATGAAGCTATTATATACTATATTTAATTGTAAGTTTCTATGAATCATTAGATAGCCAGGTTTTTTTTTCTGATTTTCTTGAATGACGGAATCTTTTTGCTGCATTTGTGCATTATTTCGCGATAATGATGTGCTATGCATGCTTTACTGTAGATGTTTAAGAGTAGATCGTAAATGTGGAATTCTTAAGCAGATGCGAATGACGTAATTTTACATAAAATAAAACGTGTGCTTTAAGTCTTAAAATTGAAATATGTTTTGTACTGCAGTAGAGTCCCCGCTTAACCGAGTTATTTTCTTCTGATGGACTGGTGGCTTCTATTATTAGGAAACAGTCATTATAAATGAAGTGTTAGGTGAAGATGAAAGAGCAGCCATAAAAAAAAAAATTATGGCCATTTTTCCCCCCATTCTGACCAGAAAATCAGAGTTCTAACTTTTTACGGCTGCTCTTTCATCTTCACCTAACACTTCATTTATAATGGCTGTTTCATAATAATAAAAGCCATCAGTTCATCAGAAGAAAATGAAGTAATAGAAATGCTGGGAGCGACACTAAATTCTGAAAAAGCAGAATTCTTGTTCTCTAGTCATTGTTATTTATTTTGTCAACTGGAATATATATATATATATATAAAATTCCTGCCGGCTCCGGCCTACAGTCGGAGGTAGATTTCGAAGCTAAGTACTAAATTCACCAACAAAACTTAAATCAAGATTACAGATAAACCCAGTTCCTTCACTAAAAATGAGCTCCCTGGAGCTAAACATTTTGTGAAAATTCTAATACACACGAATACACACATGCATGTATATGAAATAGGTTTAAAAAATAGCTAAAGCAAATTCAGAGAACCTCAAAGTGTTAAAATAATTTAATATTTCCATAGTCGGGTTTTTATCATGTTTTAATACACTTCTTCAAACTCACATGATGTTACATATTCACCTGCTGTGGTACATGTTATTTCCAATATGACGCAATATTTTTTTTTTTTTTTTTTTTTTAATTCATCAAACTATTTATTTCATTTTGAGTTTTCAAGCGAAATCTTGCTCTATAAAACTTATGACGTAATATTCAATTTGTTTTCAATTCGTCAAACTATTTAATTCAATTTTCCACGTGAAAATATTGCAATAGCAAAGCAATTGTTGTGGTGAGAATTTTATTGCTTTTTTTTTTAATTGTTGGCAACTGCTATAACGAAAAATATTTATTTTTTCCTATCATTGTTGGTTAAAGTTGGTTTTATCAGAATCATGTTAAGACGGTATTCAAAATTTTGAACTCTCCCCATTTCCATTCCCTTGGGCCGATTTTGCCCATTTTCAATCCCTGCCGAGATATTAGCCATCTCAAAGTTGTTGACGAGTTTGAAGACGATCCGTGCACAATTGCGACTTTTATCGTGCGGACAAAATTTAGTACATACATACATACATATATATATATATAAACTTTTTAGGTGGGGGTGGTTTTGGGTTCCTGGGGTCCTATAATGAAAAGTTATGAAGGAATTTTTCAAAAGTCGCACCATGGTAACGACTGCAATTGGTAGTATTTCTTACGAAATCTACCTAAAAGAAAAAAAATTGACAAAATTTGAACATCAGATCAGTAGGAGGGAGAGAAAAAGCATGATAGGAAATATCTGCTAGCAACCTAGTTTTAGTAAAACAAACAGTTTCTTTAGATTTAGATTTATTTTATTAGGAATTTAAGATATACTGTATATTTCAAATTTCATACAGTCTTTTGTTCTCATAAAAATATACCATTCAACTAGTTTTTATTTATTTATTTATTTTGCAACAAATGCTGTTGAATTACTTTTACACTGAAGATTCTTTTTCTGTATCATATTTTACATTACAAACAAATTTCAAATCATATTAAAATTCCATTACAGCTGAGCTGTAAATGTGTATTGTATTTTAGCAGCAGCTTATTCAGTTCTGAGTTTGTTTGAATTTTAAAGGGAATTTCATTCAGAAAAAAAAAAATCTTTTTGTTAGTGTATTCAAAGTGGCATATTTTGATTTTGTTTTTTATAATAAATATTTTTGCACTGAAATTGAAAATTAATGTACAGGGTGATTAAAAAAATATGGGACAGATTTAAGAGGTTGTGGTATGCACCAAACCAAACAATTTTCATCATAAAATGGGACAGATTTTATCAAGGTCAGAAATTAAACATAAAAGTGCTAGAAATTGCATGATCGTATAACTGAGGAGATGAGACGAAGCACAAGAATGACTTAAAAGTTACAAAACCAAGTTTAATGAGAAATAATTACAATAATTGTTCAAAACAGCGACCACCAACAATAATGCACACGGAACTGCGGCGAAGAATGGATTGGCGGATGCTGTGAAATATATTAGGCATATCGCACACTTAAACAGCAGCGGCCAAAAGTCTGGCAACGAGTTCCTCTTCTGATTCAAGGAGAGTTACATAGATGAGACTCTTCTGTCGCGATTGCAAAAAGAAAGCGACACATGACAGGTCAGGCAATTCTGGTGGCCAAGCTGTAGGGCTACCTGGTCCAATCTATTGGCATGGAAAAGTTATGTCCAGATAGTGTTGCACCTCTCGAACATAATGGGCTGCTCCATCATACTGGAACCACATACACTGCCGGATGTCTGTGGGCACATCTTCTGACAAGTCTAGCAGTACCTCCTTCAGAAATGTAAGGTATTTTTCCCTATCAAGGCATTCTAGAAGAAGATATGGTCCTATTAGGTTGTTACCGATGCTTCCTGCCCAAACATTCATAGAGAAGTGTCCCTGATGTTCATGTGCATTTACATTAGCCCACATGTGTTCATTGTGGGTGTTAAATGCACCATTACATGCGAAAGTACACTCATCCATGAAAAGTACAGTTGATGCAAATAATGGAGGCACCACACTTTGCTGCAGGACCCAGTGGGCGAAATCTACGCAATGAGGACAATCTTCCCCAATCAGTGCTTGAACGTGTTAAAAATGGCATGGGTGCAACCTTTCACTCTTCAGCACCCGGCATGTCATAGATTGTAGCACACCAAGGATATGTTCCACAGCTCGTGTGCTTGCACTTGGCTGATCTACCAGCGTATCCAGAATTTCCTATTCCACAACTGTTGTTCTGGCCATCCTTGCACAATCTGCATCCAACTAGGAAGCGAGAAAGGATCCTGTTTCACAAAATTGCCAATGCAAGCACTCAAATGTTTTAGAATTGGGCAACTACCTATGGGGAAAACACTCCCCATACAGTTGTGCTGCCTCTCTGCTATTTATTTCCATTTGCAGCTCCATATATAAAATGCATATTGGCATTTTCTGTATTAGTAAACTGCTCCATTCACTCTTGCTTTGCATATAGGTACTTTTTCTTCACCTGATGGCATTTGCATGTATGGTATTCTTCTTCTCGCAGTAACTCACAACAGGAATGACACTTTAATGTTTGCAGAACGTTTTTTTTCCAAATGCGCCTTTGTGTTTAATTTCCGACCATGCATTCTATGATGAAAATTGTTTGTTTTGGTGCATACCACTACCTCTTAAAGCTTGTCCCATCTTTTTTTAATCACCCTGTGTAACTAAATTTACATTCATCATTAACATTTTTATTTGATATTTATATGAGTATGCCTAAAAATTGCTGCTTATTGTTATCAAATTTTCATATCGTTCAAAAACACTTTTGAATATACTTTTTTTAAATTTGTTACCTACTTACATTGCCATTTAAAATTATTTGAGTTAAAAATAAAGTATATTAATTTTCATTCCAGTTTGCTCATAAAAAAAAAAAAAAAAAAAAAAAAAAAAATTGTAATGCTAAAGACAGACTTATATTCAGAGCAGAGCACAAAGTGATATGCCAAAAGCGTGTTATGTCATCCATGACACAATTGGCCACGATCACAAAGAGCATATGGGAACAATTACATAACTACACTGGAGAAAAGTAAAAATCGTTTCTGCTATGGCAATAAAGATACAAAAACACAAACAATATGAGAAACCTCATACATGTGTAAGATTGAAATCTGCCTAATAATATGGAAAGATTTTTAATTCCTGTCAAATCCATAGACATACAACTTTGTCTAAGGTGGGATGCTGTGTATAATGGAAAAATTTTTTAGTCTTAATCAATTCAGCCTTAGACCGAGTCAACTATATTTCATATTACTTTTATTAATGTAGTTTGCTGGGTGTGTATAAATATTACATTTACTTAGTGTAATTTGCTTTTATATGCTGTGAATTTGATGTATAAAATTTTATTTATTGAATGGTTTGCCTTTTTGTTTGTAGTTTATCTTGAAATATTTCTTTTCAGGTACTGTTGTAAACTATAATTGGGGTGAATTGAATTCCAGTGATTTTGATCTTTTAAGCAAGCATCAAATGTTGAATGGATCTAATATAGGTAAACTATTGCCTAGCTATTAAAATTCTTTGATTAATTTAAAATTGATTTTAAAATTTTTTGTTAAAGATTTCAATACGAACAATTTTATTCTCTTTTATAGTTTCTTTTAAATAATGCAGCATTAGAATTGATAAAAATAAAAAGTCACTGGTCCTAAGGACCAGTAAACATGAAAATTGACTGGTTCGTAGTCATCAGCACTGGCCCGCTAGATAAAATTCTATTGTCTCTTTAACACTTTGAGTGACTCCACACCCCACCCCCTAGAATATAAACCAAACTTCCTTTCCAATTATCCAAAATTTTCAGCATAATAAAACGTAAAATTTTAATTTGCTAAAAATTAAATAAACTGTACATAAACAAAAACTGTAAAATTATTAATTAGATATTTTATTTCTGATTATTTCAACTGACTGCATGCTTTAATGAAATTTTGTTTATTTATTTTTTTAATTATTATTTAATAATTATTATTTTAATTATTATTTTTTTTAATTAGTTATTAGAAAATATGAAATTGTTTATTTTCACTTATATTATAAAAGGAAAATTTTAATTAAATATTCTTGTCACTATTGGAATTAAAATTAGGCATCCTTTGCCATCGAAAGGGTTGATGATTTGGGCCTCACTTTGTTTTAATTCTCAAGTATCTCTGGAGTTTCTCAGTGGTCGCCAAGCTGCGTAAGACTACATACGTACATTGAAAAACAATTTACAGCCATTTGGTGAACTTTTATCTCTTCCAAAGTATGTATTTGAGCAAGATAATGTGCATATTCATGTTGCATATAAATCAAAAAATTTGTTTAACTCTCACAATATTACTATTTTTGACTGGCTTGCGTGTAGCCCTGATCTGAACCCAATCGAAAACTTTTGTGGCATCATATCTCATACGGTTTATGCAATTTTTTAACAATTCTCCTCTGTAAATTAACTTCGATCAGACGTTGAACGTGTTTGGTACGAAATAGACCCCCAAGTGATGCAGGATTTAGTTTCTTCGATGGGCACTCAAATATATGCATTAATAGCAGACAATGTAGGTGCAGTTCGATTTTATTTTATGGATATTTTTCGGTTAACAGACAGATTGTCTATACTTTTGCAACAATGTTAAATTTGTTTTTTTGTCATTATATATTATGTGAAGTGTATAAATTAAAATTTATTGTTTGTGTGTGAAAGATACGTCTAAAGTAATATATGACAGTTGAATTACAACAATTCGTTACATACTTCTCAGCACAGAAGCATAATCGATCATTGTCTAAACTTTTGCTGAGCACTGTATATTATTTCTATAAAAATGAATGAATCTGAATAATGAATGTCCCACCGCTTTTCTTTAGGGGTGGATTCAGAGACGGAGATAATGTATTAGCACTCTGTGGTATCAAGTCAGCGGGTTTTACTTTTCTATGGAGCTTTACGTTTCATTTCTAAGTATAGACTTGCCGTCATTTATCATCAATTAATATAAACAAAGGAACTTTTTGTTAAAATTTGTAGTTTTTTTTTTTTTTTTTTTTTTGTATAGAAAATACACGGAACGCATTGATTTAATTAAAGATAAATTTTTGAAAGCTTCAGCTATATAACTTTAAAATTTCATTTGGTATAAATAAAATCAAAAGTTATTATTATTTCTTTCGTAAAATTTTTTAATTTTATCAGTTTTTAAGACTTAGCTTATATCCACTTGAAATTGACTTCATAGTGTTAAGCTAAATAAAACTAAATTAAAATTCTATAAAAGTCATCATCATAATAATAATACTATTCATTTTATTTATATTGAAAGAAATTTGAAAATTATATAAATGAAGCTTTTAAAAATTGATCTCAAATTACATCATTACGTCTGCATTTTTTTTTTTTTTTTTTTTCTTATAAGAAATTCTAATTTCAATCAAAAGTTCTTTCATTTATATTGATTGCCCAAAGATGGTGCCAAAGCAAAATTTAAAAATATGTGGGATTTTCTGTAAAGCTCAGGCCGAGGGCGCTAGTGTACAGAATACAGCTTGTACCTCCGGTTATTTAACTATATTTTTCACAAAGTCGTGAGTTGACATGTAAAAGTGAAAAATGCATTTCAAAATATTTAAATGCTTTAATATGCTTTTACAAATATTTTAATAACAAAATCAGATGTTAACCTTTAGTTTTTTTTTTTTTTTTTTTTTTTTTTATGAAACACAGTAAGAATTGTTCATTTGTTTCTAGATTTCGAATTTGTAGTTCTAAAGTGTCTTCGCTTGTTTATTTTAATATAGAATTTAAAACATTACAATTTAATAGTTTTTGAATGTTTTAGAGAAAATAACGAAGAATAGATGTGATACAAAGCAGATTAAGTGTATATTTCCATACGTTGAACAGTCGGCAAATATTCTTTTGAATATTTATGCCTAACATGGCCGTGATAATTACTTTTTTCTCGGATTCGTTATACTGTGTTTTATTATATAGAGATAGAAATACAATAAAACCATCAAGATTGTGTGTGCTTTTACTTCAGCCTATTCAAATTTAAAGAAAAATGGAATAATATACCTTTTACTACCTGAGCATAATTACATATTTTATTAATGAACTTTATTATGCTACTTGCAAATAATGCATATCTAGTTGTTTTTATATTTTAGATGTGACATCACAATGTGTTAACCCATCCTTTCTGTCATGCTGTTTCCCACTTTGTGGAGCCCTTTTTCCCTCTTGAACTTGTATGTGTTCGAATGAGTGTGCTTATCTGAAATACAATTTTTCATAGTTGAAAAGGCATGTAAGAGGTGCAGGAGATACAAAGTGATTATTATCATTTTGTTGAATTAGTGAAATATATTGGGAAAAGCTTGTATTTTTATCTTTTTGCTTTCCTAGACCCATTCTATGGTTCCAAATTCAATGAGATAATTTACAGATTATTCGAACAATGTGTTAGTCGTATCTTAAATTCTTTTCTTGCGCAAAAAGTGGCTAATAAATGTATCTGTTCAGCTACAAAAGAAAGCATTCATCACCATGTTTTGAGATAGTCCTCCAGACTCGCTGCTTGTATTTATACACAAAAATAGTTTTACAATTTCATCATGTTGTTGACAATTAAAGCAGGCATGCTGAGCATTTATTTTAAACATTTATATGGAGGCATATTAGATATTAAAACTTATAAGCCTGCTAAACACTTATTTGAATGCTACAGTGGCACCTTTCTGAAAAAATTTCTGTGGAAAATTTAATTTTTAACAAATGACAAACGTACCATTTGACGTATCTGTAGTTTTGGTATTATAGTTAGATTCAGAGCAATAAAAGTAATAATAATAGCTCCTAAGTCCTCTGAAGTGGATAACTTTCTTACTAGCCTTATATATGAAGCTTTTAAAATAAGAATTCATGAAATATCTTCTAGTAAAATACAACAATCGAATAACCTATGCTTGAATATTTAGTACAATGCAGTTTTGGATGCTTGTTATGGATTTTTACTTTCCATTCTAAGAAGAAATGCAAATACTTTGCATGGCTAAGTTAAATCAACATAATAGCTAGTCTGAATGTTTTGGATCATCCGCTCAAAAGTTTTAAAAGGCACTCTGTTAGAAAAGTAGTCTAAGGTTACAAGACATTTTTGCTTAATATTTATTCTTAATTTTAGTATTGTGTATGTGCTACCTGAGACAAATTTTCCCCAAAACAAACAAATATAAGTATGTATTAATTACAATACACTTTAACAACATTCTAAGCATTCATTTTGTCAAAAATTTTACTTTAGTTCTTTATTTCTGAATTAAATCACAAATGATCATGTGAAGCATTATTTTCTTTTTAAAATTTTAATGTAGTTTATGCTAACATTCCATTTGTATTATTTAAATTATTATTATTATTTCTTTTTGAGGAAAAAGAACGACCTTGGATTTCTTAATGTCAAACACTGATATTCTATTTGAAGTTTGTTTGCATTATAATAAAATAGCATTTTTGAAAGTGTATTGCTCCAAAGTCTGTTGCTTCTATGTGTCAATTACTGTTGCAAATATATTTCATTTACTGGTATCACAAATGTGTGTGTGTATGTGGGAGGTGGGGGGGAATTTATTTTTTATAGATAGGGTGACCCAGTCAGTAGTTGATCAAATAACGTCAGTGCTATGGGGTTTTTATTATATTTCCTTCCATTTAAGTTTTAGAAGTAAACTAACATGATTGCTACAATCCTTAATAAATGTCCTATAATGGGCAAAAATGAAATCTGCTGAAATTAAATAACAACGAAATTATAAATAAATAGTTTCTTTGATTGCCATTTTCCCAGTAGTTGATCAGTTAAAGAAATCAGTTGAAAATTCAAAGTTGAATCTTTAAAATATCATGCTTGGAGTGTGATTAACAATTCTTATAAAACTATTATTTGAAATAAACGAGATAGGAATGGATTATTTTAACTTACCATAATTGTCTCCAACTGATCTAAAACTAAATTTTATATTTTCTGATAAAAAAAAATTTAAAAAAATTATAAAATGGCTTCTTATACAGCAGGCAGCTGACAACAATGTGACAACAGATGCTCCAACATTCAAACAAAATTATTATGCCTAGTGCCATGTGTAAAACTCATTTCCACCTGAAAGGACACAATATCAACTACTGGAAGGATATCAATCATTTCATTTTAACTGTAAACCATATAAACATTTTGTGTATACTTTTTTTTTAGTGTTTGTGGATGTTTTTTATTAAGTGGTTGTTTCTATAGAGATTTAACTTTGATTTAAAGTATTTAGACTTCTGAGCAGTATGAGCTTGCATTTTATGAAAATTGTTCATAGAAGTTAGATTATTAATTAAAAATTTTCAACACAATTTCATGCAATAGCTTTCATATCTCATTATCTTAGATATTTATTAAAACATAATTTTGTTTAAAATATTTTTATTTGCAGACAGTTTAATTTGTTTTTCGAAAATAGAGAAATATGTGGAAGCTATTTAGAAAGTTAATGATAAAATTTTATATGTATATTTCCTGGAAATATGAAATCTAAAAAAAGGGTGGGGAGCAAAACGATATAAGTAAGCGTCCTATCTTAAATGGGAGAGGTAACCGCAAGATTAAAGGCGAGGTCACATCAATCAAGGTCGCACGCCACGTAGCGGACAGGATGAACTACAGAAAGATGCCTAACTGTTTTCTTCTTTATGGATAATCTATTAATTGCACATCTATGAAATAACTGTGCAAGCGCAAACGTCATGTTTTCATTTGTTTGTAGCATTTATATTCTGACAGTAATAGAATGTTCTACTAATTTTTATTCGTGTTTTTTGACTTATTTATTATAGTTAATTATTTAAATAAAAGCAGTTCTTTTTTAGAACTAATATTATTTTTTAAAATGGCAAAATGTTGGCCATCGAATAACTGTAGTTTTTGAAATTATAAGAAAATTCTTTTTCTTATAGAATTCATATGTCTTTTCCAAAGAGCAAAACAAGTTAGTTACATATTTTAACTTTAATTTATTAAAAAAAATTATATATTATTTAATATATATTATCAAATGTTGTTGATTTAAATACGCTCGATTTTAATTATTTTCAGTACTTTTCGGTTAGCCGGGTGCCAGTGTTATATGTACATGTATATATACATATACATTTATATATATTGTATATGTACATACACACATATATATGTATACATATAGCTTCTATATATGTATAAATATACATATATATGTATATATAGATATACATACTTATGTATATATAACACTGGCGCCCGGCTAACCGAAAAGTACCTTATTTTCTTTTAATGAAGTGAAAAATGATGCATAAAAATTAGTAAGTAGTTAATGTGTAAAGATTGAATTTTGTAGTCTTATTTTTTACTCAATTCTGTGCTAAAGTTATAAAAAATGATATACACGGTTCTATTCCAGATGAAAATACAATGTTTATCAAGGTTTAGAATATGTATAGAATTTAATAATAAATAAAATATTCAATTTTAAGCCCTTTTCTTCGTTTATCAAGCACAGACGATACATCGAAAACTTATTCCAATATTCTTTTGATCCTATTGTATTCATGTTATTTACGTTACAAATAGTTCATTTATTTAATTTAAAATTCATTTCATTTTATATTCAGAATCACTTTAATTTAAAATGCATACATTAAATGTTGTACTAAATGAGCAAGTATTGTTAATTTAGTATTTGTTTAAATATTTTGCAAGTCCAGGCAATAACTGCAAAAACTTTCCTAAAATCGCCAGATTAGAATTTTTTTTTTTTTTTTTTTTTTTTTGAAGCAGACAAAGCCATTTAGAGAATCCCTGTTAAAAATTCTATTACAAATTTCAGATTGTTACTTACTCACAGAAGATGAATCTTGTTTGCTAGATATATTACAAAATATTTTTGTTACAGCTTGTTTTTATAAAAATATGTGTATTTTTAAAAAAAGTCGCAATGTCATTTTAGTTTAAGGGCTAAAGGCAGTGATGCTTTCTTAGCATTAGTGCTTTTCTCCCGAAATTAAAATGATATTGCGACTATTTTTTTTTTTAAATGTACATAATGTTGTCATGTTAGCTTAAAATGTTAGTTTTTATTAAAATAAGTTTAGTTTATTAACATGACCTACTTTGTTTTTACCCTCTCCAAATCAACGGCGAAATACATGAAAACGCCATTGCTTCTCGCTACCGGCATGCCGATTTTTCATAATACGTGAGATCGTAGCGATCCAGAACTGTGATTGCAATATCACCGGTTATTCGCTAGTCACGGCTGTCGTTCGTATGTTTGGCGTCATAGCGCTGGGCATGAGGTAAGAAGCGTTTGAAAGTTTGTTTAGTTCAAGCAAAGTTATGTTTATCAATTTCTCAGCTTGTAAATATCATCACGTTATCGTCATTATCGTAGATAGGTTTAGACCATAAAAAGAAATGAAAATAATGAAATTGTCAGATTTAAGGCATGCCTTGTGGCTCAGGGATTTAACCAGATTAAGGGTTTAAGTTATGATGAAGTTTTTAGTCCTGTAGTAAATTTTTCTATTATAAGATTGTTTTTTAATATTTTTGTATGCCTTTTTAAATGGTTAAATGTACAGGTGGAGGTTAATAATGCATATTTATATGCTAATTTGGATAAAGTAATTTATATGCAGCAGCCAGAAGGTTTTACAGTAGAATCTGGAAAAGTCTGTAAGTTAAATAAGTCATTATATGGTCTCCACCAAAGTGGAAGACAACAGTTCTTTGAAATAGATTATGCACTTTTAAAATTAAATTTTCAGAAACTAAACTGGTGTAACTGTGCCTATACTCTTGAAAATAGACTTGTCCTTTTATTGTATGTTGATGATATTATAATATTTGGTAGAACTGAAAAAGATCTGGAATTTGGAGTGGGTTTACTAAAGAGTTTTTTCAATTTAAAGGTTCTAGGAAAAACAAGAAAACTCTTGGGTATAGAATTTGAAGAGAGTGAAGACAAATTGTTTATCCACCAGATTTCATATATAGATAAAATTTGTGATTTGTATTCTAAATATAAATTTTCCATAAATTCTGTACCAATGCCTAAGGGGATTAACTTGTCAAAATTGGACTGTCCTGTTAATCAACATGACATTGATGAAATGTCTAAGTATCCCTACAGAAACCTAATTGGTTGTTTGAGTTTTATTGCAGGTCGAACACGACCTGACATTATGTATGCTGTAAATCTACTTTCTCAATTTCAGTCTAACCCAGGTATAAGACACTGGCACAGTTTATTAAAATTACTTCGTTATTTACAGTACACTAAAAATTTTAAATTAGAATTATCCAGAGTGAATGAGCTAAAACTTTCATGTTATTCAGATTCTGATTTTGCTGCAAATTGTGACGATTGTGTCTCCATAGGAAGTTATATTTTACTTTTAGATAGGGCACCAATTTCTTGGAAAACCTTTAAGAAAAAATGTATTAGCCTTTTTGCTATGGAGGCTGAATATGTCATGCTCACTGAAGCAGCAAAAGAATTGATGTGGTTCAAAAATGTTTTAGAAAATGAAAGTTTAAGATTAAATTTAACTGAATGTTCTTTATTCTGTGATAATCAGGCAGCAATTTATTTTTCTATTTCACCAGTTGAGAATCAGAAAACCAAGCATATCCACATTAAATATTTATTTCTAAGATATCTAGTTTATGATAAAATTTTTAAATTAAAGTATATTCCAAGTAAATTAAATTTAGCTGATCCTTTTACTAAACCTCAAGTTAAAGAACAGTTAATGAAATTTTGTATGCAAGTTTTAAGAGTTTAATTTTTATACATTTATGGTTACTCTGTTCATTGCCATTTTTTTTTTTTTTTTTTTTTTTTTTTTTTTTTTTGACATGACATTGATCAGACTGCCTTTTTCATAAGTTTAATTATTGAAGGTGGAAGAGAAAAGTTATTAGAAAAAAAAAAAAAAAAGATATACATTTTGGTCAGATTTTGATTGGTACCTGGCCGGTGAATTTTTGTTTCAATTTTCCCCAACCCAGTGTTGATTAGACTGACTATTTTTGAATTGATATTGTATTTTTGATTATATTATGTAAATTTTTTTAATCTTTTGTAATGCCTTGGAGAGGCTAAAAAGGGGGCTGCTTGTTGTCATGTTAGCTTAAAATGTTAGTTTTTATAAAAATAAGTTTAGTTTATTAACATGACCTACTTTGTTTTTACCCTTTCCAAGTCAACGGCTAAATACATGAAAACGTCATTGCTTTTCGCTACTGGCATGCCGATTTTTCATAATACATGAGATCGTAGCGATCCGGAACTGTGATTGCAATATCACCGGTTATTCGCTAGTCACGGCTGTCGTTCGTATGTTTGACGTCATAGCGCTGGGCATGAGGTAAGAAGCGTTTGACCCAATGGCGTTTTGCGATGTTTGTGTGGTATTTCGTTTCTAGAAATGGCATCACTTAATATGCAGAAATTCTGTATTTTTGTTTGTATAAATGACTGAACGAATTTGATTAATTTGCCTTCGCCATAGCTGCATGTTTGTGATCAGCTCTTGTATTTTTTGTTATGGCGTAGTAGCGATTAGCTACGATAGATGCTAGCACTATTTAATTAAGCTCTATTTAATTTTTATTTTAAGTTTGTTTAGTTCAAGCAAAGTTATGCTTATCAATTTCTCATCTTGTAAATATCATCACGTTATCGTCATTAATAAATAAGATTAATAGAATTTTTCTGCTTCTTCACTAAGCCTTCCACACAACTTCACGTTATTTTTAGACTTTCACTGATCTCTGCCATGAAGATGAAGTTTTATGCTATTAAAAATAGCACATAATTTTATCAAAACAAACTGTTATAAAAATATTTTGCAATAAAACTGGGAAACAAGATTCATCTTCCATAAGTGAGTAAAGATTCAGAAAATATGCGAAAGAGATGCGCAGATAGTAGATATTCTGTCATGTATGACATCATACTGAAAATCCGCGTGTTTGCATTATTCACCCCGTCCACCAGATGGCGCAGCTGTGTCAATATACTCCAGATTTTAGTATTGACATTGTACGCTTACTTATATCGCTTTGGTGTGGAGTGCTCTTTCTTTGGAGACTTGAGATGATTATCACTAAATATCATCCATATGCGTTTGACATTCTTAAATTTAATTCATTTTTCTTTTAGGTTTGAGAGGTATTGTAAACTTAGGTAATACTTGCTACATGAGTGTGATAGTACAATCTTTGGTGCATGCTCCTGTGTTCAGAGACTACTTGCTTTCTTCTAAACACAAATGTGACAGATGTGAAAATAAAAATACTAATGGATCTGCTTGTTTTGCATGTGAAATGTCTGATATTATTCTAGAAGTAAGTATCTTTGATATATTTTTACCATGACAAATAATTTAATGTTACTTTTACTGATAAATGTTTATAGATTTTATAACTTTTATTTCATTTTTCTTTAATTTTGATTTGTATGTTTCTATTATGAAAGGAGAATGTGGTATAGATTTAAAAATTTATAAATCAGTTTTAAAAGTTGTAAGTTGATAATCATAATACATTATTAATATGATCAATAAGTAATAATGACTTAATGATTAATAATAATGAACATAAGACATTGTTTATACTATGCATAATTTCAGTTCATCTTAATTTTTTAACATTCTTTTAAAAATATATGAATTTCTAATTTAAGTGAAATATATGATTGTTAAATGCACATAAACATGTCAATTGTCATGCATCTTAATTATGATGAATATTTAAAATAAAAACATAAATAGTGTTTTAAAATTCATTTAAAATTCATGTTTTAAGAATGAAAGTTTCATATTCTTTATAAGATAAAATATTCCCATGTAAAAACTGTACATTAAAGCTTCAAAATTAATCAACTGTTATAGAAAAAAAAAGTTTCTTTTTTAGATATGGCAATAAGAAAGAAAAGAAAAATCATTTATTTTTACTGCTTATGTTACTTCACATTATTGTAACAGGCAAATGAGTTAATCAGGGTTGGCACATTTTTGCCATAAGCGGAAAAAACCACGGAAAAAACCTGGAAAAAACCGTCCCGGCAAAAATAGGATTTTGCCAAAGTGGTGGCAAAAATAGGTTGTCCATTTAATTTTTTTCGCAGAAAAAGAGAAAAAAATATTTCATGGAAGAAAAAAGAAACTTAATACTTACTTAAAAAATCAATACTCTAAATTTATTTTTGAAATCTTTAAAGTTAAATAAGTATAATTATGCATTTTATGAACAAATACCAACTTTTATAACATAATTTATAAAATGAAAAAAATTAATTTTATATAAATGAATAGAAAACTTGATTGTTTATACAATCATTAATGATTATTCACATAATAGACCTGTGGAGGCTCTAAATGAGTAAAGCATTTATGTTTATATGCGTTAGAAATTCAAATAAACAATTATATTCTAAATTCAATTTTTTAATATAAAATTATATTTAAAGCAGAACGCTATTCAATTTCAAATAATTCAGTGATATCTCCATCTCAACCTAATTTTTGCTGTTTTAGCATAGCATAACAATAAACTAGTTTAGATAGAGTATTTGTTGACAGTTTATTTCGAATTTTAGTTTGCACAAATGAAAAATTTAAAAAAAATCTTTCAATAGCAGCACTACTTGCTGGACATATTTGAAGGTGTGCGACTAATGAACAGAAGTCTTTTGAAATCTCACAAGCTTTTTCGATACTTCTCCACCAATTATGAGCACTGACACTACTAATCACTTCTTCTGCAAAATATGAATTAGAGAAGGATTTTTCTTTTAGCTCGAAATTAATAATATAAGATATAAAGTCAGGATTAATTTTACACAACCATGCTTTACAGCTTTCCTTTTGTTCATAATTTAAAAGTTCACCTCTGTACTTTGGATGTAACAAATATGCTACAAGATGACACAGCAAAACTGCTTGTTCAAATCGCTTTTTTAATTTGGAAAAATGTGGTAAGCAGGGTGCAATACTCTGGTATTTTGTTATCTGTCTTGTGGTCATTTGACAATAGACTGCTGGATTTGAGAATTTCAAAAGAGTATTTTATTTGTGGGGAGGGGGGGGGGGGTTGTGAATATAATACAAAAAGATAAAATGGCTACTGACTACTTACTGAAAGTGAAGAATGTAACTTTTTATCCCTTTCTTGGAGTGTAAGAAGGAGGTAAAAAAATTCTAGCTTCCTAACAAGACATAATATAGTTTTTTCAATGTACAATATTCAGTTTAATTTAATTACTTTTTTATCTGTAACACACTACTTTGATCAGATAAATAATGATAAATTAATACCAAAGACTTAAATATTTACATATTTTTAAGACTCATTACATGAAACAAAAGTAACAAAGTTATAACCTTTATATAATTAAAAAAACATTAATGCCTGACAAAATACTTTACTTAAGGGGAAAAAAAAAATAGATATCTAATTTTTAATTTGGTTCTTAAATTCCTAAGCATTAGACTGAATCCTACCTATTTTATAAAGATTTAAAATAAAATAAATATAATACAATTATAAATATAATATAATAAATATAATTAAATAAAAATATTTAATTATATTTATTAATTAGCAAATTAAATAAAAATATTAAATGATATGTTATTAAAATTAATTGTTTATACCATTATTATCCTTATTAGCTTAGAGATTTTATTACACATTAAAGTCAAATAAGAATTTGCTATTTTTGCCGGTTTTTTCCATTTTTGCCCTGGTTTTTTCCAGTTTTTGCCACTGTCCTGGCAAAAATACCTTTTTGCCGGCAAAAATGCCAACCCTGGAGTTAATTATTTCAGAAACCGTATAGTTGACAAAAAATTCAAAAATTGGTTAACATTGTTATTTTTTTTTTTTAAGTTGATTGATAGATGCTTCTTCAACTGGTGCAAAAACACAATAAATTAATGACTTTTATACCCTTGTTTGGTGTCCTTGAAATATTCATTTAGTGCAGAGACTACAAGTGATGTCACTAAGATGCTTTAAAACTGCACTAAAAAATTCCCAACATTCTGAGATAAGGAAAAAAGACTTTGGACTGTTAGAAATCTTACATATATTATTTCTTTCAACAGTTCTCTGATTTTTCCTTTTCCGGTTATTCAGCAGCGCTTCTTCTTATTGACTAACTCACACATTTTCACCGATTTCAAATTGGTCAACTTTTGCATGCTCACTTATTTCTGACCAGGGGTGTAGTGGAGGGTATACGGAGGTATATGCCGTATACCTTTTGGATTTTTTAAAGAAGCTCCGTATACCCTCTGTTTCTCAAATAAAGCTATAGCATATATCCTAGCTATGGACGTCCATGACTCTAGCGTATACTTTCTGCTTTTTTTACGACTACAACACTGTTTCTGAGTGGTCGAGACTGTCCTAAAAGGGTCCCAAATCACTTTGTCAATTACGATGATGAAAGTGGTTGTTGATTATGTGATTTAGTTTGTTGGTTAAAATGTAGTTCTAATAATAACAATAGTTCCTGCCAAGTCTGAACTTTTCAAATTTAGTTTCTGAATTTCAAAACTTTGTTTGGATAGTTTTTAGTGGCTATTTTAATTTTGCTTTTACAAAGTTTGAAAAAAATGTCCGTTGAATCACACTTGGGTATATAAACTGCAATAAACATGAAAAATGGTGGTGTTAATGGTTAAAGACACTATGAGTACAGGACAAAGAATATGTGATTTATAAAAGTAAGACCATCCTGCAGAAAATCTCCTCTTGGTGAAATTAAATGCAGATGCTTCACCAAGTGTTTGAAACTTATTTTCCAGTATGTGGTCACTCATTCTTACCATGTGACAGAGATTTTGTTCGTATAAAACGCTTTTGAGACAAACAGAGTGTACATACCACAGCAATATGCTCAACTCATCGGAGATGCTAGGAGAAGTAGTCGTTTCTCTATTCATGAAGTGCAAACTGATGCTATTTTGAGTTTCAATAATTGGTGGCCACACTTATACAAGAAAATTGACAACTCTGATGAAACATCAGGAAGGATATTCAGAAGGAACATAGAATCCTATTTAAAATATCAATTTTCGAACATTTTATATTTAGGCATGATTCACCTGGAAAAGTGGAAACTAAGACATTCAGCAATGATACCACCAGGTCAAAATTTCTTTGAAAAAGACCACTTGCCCGCCTGGGTTGATAATGATGAAAACCTGCTTTTTAGGGAAAGACAAACAGGAAAATATAGTTTATCTTTGGAAACTGTGCGTACGCCTTAGAATATACTAATTCTATAATATGATTCTGAGTTTGCCAGCATGTGAAGTTCAAAGAAAAGTGAACTCTGACAAGAAGAACTGTAAAAGAAAATTCTTATTTTCTGTATTTTAGTTTTTTCCTAGAGCCTCAAGACTTTTTAGGCTTTTCAAATTCATATTTCAGAATATATTTCACCTGTTAATAATATTTTTCATTGAGCTAGTTTTTTACATGGTTAAAAAAAATACTTCATTGATTTTTTTCAGTTTTTTTTTTTTTAATAGTTGAAGTTCATAGGCGGACTTGTATAAAACCAAAAACTTTCCGCGCACATAAATATTGGGTCAAAAATTTTCTGCAAATTAACTTAATGTTTAAAAAAATTACATGTTGCATTATTTTGACGATATGAATTAAAAATCATAGTTTAAAATAATTGCTATTTAAATCAAAAATTAATAGTAATTAAAGAATAATTATTTTAAATAAAAAATAATAAGGCAATAATCCATGATAGGAAGGAGTGAATTATTTTAAATTATTTTGTAAATGCATTTAGAAATAGCCAAATCCTTAATATTGTGATCTCTTCGCACAAAAGACCTTACTCTTATAACACTACAAAATTATTCAATTTAACCGCCGTCGACAGGCTAAAAAGTCACTGCAGCCGCCGATGGAAAACCAATTGACGACAAGTTTAAGTCTGCGGAAAATAGAAATAAAAGGGTCTGTGATGTCACAACAATGTTTTGAGTCTTTAAACTTTGAATTGTGGACAAACAATATATAAATCGTACATAAAATTGGGGAATATTTTAAATTTTCGCTATTAAAAAAAGTTATAAAAACAATGTTTTTATTTTCTTAACTTTATTTTCCGCAAAGTTCCGAATTTTTCGGAAAATTTTCCGCGCACGGCGTTCGCGGGTGCGTCTATATTATACAACTCTGTTCATAGGTATCTAAAAACTCTCTTTTCAGCCTTTTAGTTCATTTTTAATTTTATAACTGACAGAAATAATGTTCAGGTTTGTTGATAAGTTCAGTTTCATCCTTAACCTTGATTATTTATTTAATATAAAGGGTAAAAATGATGAAAGTACAGAGACAAAATTTATTTTAGTGCAGAAATCACATAACTGTGAAAGGGGGAAAGGGTATTTTTTTGCTTCCCCACCCTAAATCCTAATGAATAAACTACTTTACCATTTGATGTGGGGGGCTGTTCTTTACAATCTCGTCTCAAATTTTGTTGTAAGTAAATGTCTACTTTTACCTTGGTTTCTTAAATATCTCAAAACATGAAATTCTGCATTTACACAGTTTCTAAAAGAAATGATTCAAATATTTGTTGATGAGTTAGCATGGTAATGGATTTAAGATTAACCTATTAATTGATAATTAAGATCTGATAGTATTTTATTGTCATTGGGAAAACACAACTGTATGTAATTTTTAGAACCTTAGTATATCAGGAAGTTAGTGAAAAACTTATTACACAATGTCACATTTACATACATGAACCAAATTAAGTTAAATAAACATATAAGAAAATTTGAGAGTTAAAATAATATGGTAACCAAATATTCAAATAAAGTGTTTTCTTATACTTTCAAAATCTGTGTAATCTTTAATTGAAAATAAGAATATCATCTAATATTTCTTTTAGTGGGTGATCTATTTGCTGCCATTTAAACAAAAAGTCAATAATTGATTTTATATAATTTTTCCTGCCATTCTGTAAAAGATTATAAATTTTGCTGCTCCAAAAAAAAAAAAAAAAAAAAAAAAAATTCCTATAAGATTATTATTATTATTATTATTTTTATTTTTAAGTTTTAAATAATGATTTATGTGATGTCAAAAACATATCCAGTAATGCCAGACCTTAAAATATCGGATTTAAAAAAATCAATCTTCAAATTTCATTAAGATTATCAAATTAAGTATCTCATGGAGACAAGAATATGTATAATTTATTTGCTTTTAGATAAAAAGTTATTAAACAGGAAGAAAATAGATTTCAATTTCAGTGTTCCATGTTGTTCAATCTATGATATTTCAAAATTGTCAGTATGGCAGAGGTTAGACACTGTAATGTAGGACTTTTAAGAATATCTTTAAACTCCAATAGCATGAGTAATGTAGCAGGCTATGCTACCTCGCCAAATGCAAATAAATATAAAAAGTGGCGGCACAAATTAATTTTTTGCAGAATATTTGGCAAGTGATTGTTTTCGAAGTAGTAACAAATGCCACTGAATTTTCTTAAAATATATTTTAAATAAACCGAAGGAAAGTGGCAAAATTTGGAATCAATACCTACAACATGAAATGAACTCATAAAACTAAATCCAGTACCAACTCTAGGCTCCATTTGCAACCTGTCCATAACTTAAACCTTAAAGGTTTCCAGGATAATGAGAAATTGAAGTTATTGGCTAGGCTAACACTTTTGAAAATTGGCTAATGATTTTCAAATTTGGCTAAGGTATTTATTGGCTGATGTCAGAATTCCTTAGTGTGGCCCTTCTATAGATATTTAATTAATTAAAATGAAGTGCAATCCAGTGGCTTGCTTTTTTAACTCTACCATTTGTTAATAAATTCTAAATCATAATTTTTTTTGTATATATTTGTTTCACTTTTTCATTAACTTGTTTGATTTGTTTATTGAATATGTGATAAATATGTTACAATTAGATTATCAGCAATGGTCTCTAGTAAATGTGCTTAAAATTGTGAAAGTATTCACATAGCTTCTGAAATAGCTTTTATCTACTAAAAGAAAAGCAAATTTGGCATTTCCATATGATAATTATTGTCTGAATATATGTTAATAATGTAGCTATCAGAGTTTCCCCCAGGCAGTTTCAGGAGGGTGCTGTGCCCCGCCTGCCCTTTGGTTTACAAAATAGCACCCTTCTTTCCCCTCATCCAATGAATTAACACCCTTCTTGCCTCTCTATTAAAAAAAGTGCCTTTTTTTCCTTTTTTGCATTAAAAAATTTACTTACATAGTAAAATCTGACTCAATGTTGTTTTGAAAAGAGATATCTAAGTTTTAAATATTAAAAGTGACTTTAAAAATCAAAAAAGTGGTCTTAAAAATCCAAAACATGCCCTTAAGATAAAAAAGTGCCCTTTTTTCACCTGCAGCACCCTGCCCTTTTTTAAATCAAGGGTAAACTCTGAGCTATATTTTAAAATAGAGAAATAAGAATACCTATAACTGTCAATTAAGAAAGAATTTGATAACATATAAGAAAATTTGAAAGATTTAAGAGTTAAAATTATAAGGTAACCTGATATTTAGACATTTAAATATTCAAATTAACGTGTATTCTAATACTCTTAAAATCTATGTAACGTTTAATTGAAAATAAGAATATTATCTAAGATTTCTTTTAGAAGGTGATCCATTTGCTGCCATTAACCTTCTCACTGCCGTGAACTGATCCATTCACTAAGCTGTAGATTTCACTGCAATAGAACCATTTTTTAAATTAATATAATTCTACAGATATAATCCAGTTTTGAAAGATTAAGTTGTGATTTCAATACTCTCAAGGTTTATATTCTTATAAATAATTACATTTTTTATACCATGTAGAAAAAAATATCTTTTTTAGCATTTTTAAAAAATTACAGACAAAACAACATTACAATTTTGCCCTTTTGCTCAGTGATCAGGGAGTTAAAACCAACACAGCTCAATAATTGAATTTGTATCAGGTTGTAACGAAAGTTTCCTGCCACAGCTAATATGGTCTGCATAAAGGGTCTGCATTGACACGTTTGCTCATATTTTGTCAAAAGATTTTTGGCATTTGAAAGAAAGAGACTTGCATTATAACACTGTGTTGTGAAATTTGTAGAAAAATATCACTATCATTAAGTACAAGGTGTCTGAAATGGAACTATCACGCTACCAGATTAGAACCATCTGTTATGTTGTAAAAGCTTTACATAACATTCACCCTTCTTAAATTTACATAAACTTAATTTTATATATTCTGTTAATTTTAATAATCTACTTCCTTTTACCATCTTTCAATTTTGACAGCAAATTTTATTAAGTTTTAAATATTAAATCCTAAATCTTTATTTTTAATTATTTCATTTAAAATTACATTTATTGTATTCTATTTTCTTTTTCCATTTCTCTGATAAACTTTCATAAAATTACTGAAATCGTTTGCCAGAGAAACGAAATTCTAACTACTAGACTTTTCTTTATTCTTAATTGCTTTCCATTCACCTCGCATCCCAAAAGATGCAACTTTTAAGAAGGTTTTGTCCCTTATCTCAAAACAGACAGGAAATTCCTTTCGACGTCATAGGAACTCCCACATAGCAAACATTCCTTTCTCCCCGCTTCTTAAGTGCGTTGCCATTCCATGGTGATAATCCTACTACAAAATCTTTTTCGCCGGAAGTGCTAGCGACAGGCCATCTTTAGAACTATTCTGATTGGCTAGCTTTGCCGAGATCGTTTCCAGATTTCGGCAGGTGTTTCAAGAAGAAGTTCAGTCCGTTAATTTTGTTAAAAGGCCTAACATCTATCCGAGGTGCGGCTCTCTTCCCTTGTTTTCGCCGTGGGGCCAGAGGCCTTACGGGCGCATCAAGTAGACAATATGCACTTCTCTTGAATGTTTTTACTGTTTATATCATTTTGCAACTCACTCAAATTAATCTTCAAGCTATTTTAGTAATCCTGTGCGAGCTGTCTCCAATCTTAATTTTTTGTACTGTCCTTTGAAGAATCTTCAAATTGCTCAAATAATTTTCAGTACTGTGTGAGTTTTTTCCGATCTTTAATTTTGGTACTTGCCTTTGAAGAACCTGCAAACTACTTGAAGTATTCACAGTACCTGTGCGAGCTGTTTCCGATTTTCAATGTCGGTGTTTTCCTCTAAAGAAAATTAATATAAAAACGATAATATCATCCGCGGATCATTCATTCATGCTTCTTCATTATTCCCCAGGAATTCGCATTCAAAATCAAGTAATAACTTTATAGAATCCAGTGAAGATTTGACCCTTTTCTTACATGTCGAACTTAAGATTCATTCGTCCGTTTATTAGGATTTGCAACTTGTTACATCTACCATTAAAACTTCCCTTTTATGTTTCATGATTATTTTAGAATTTCTACCTGGAAATAACAACTTTTCACATCTATATTGAAATATGTCAAAATGATCAAACATCGATTTAAAGCATAATTTAAAAAAATAAAATGATTCATTACTCTATAAATATGTATTTTTAGATAATTCAAAATAATATTTGAAGATTTTCCTAATTTTATTATGTCATACCGGATCCGGAAATAAAATGCTCAATAATGTTTAATAAATAATATCTATGCTTAAATCACTCTTATTATTTAGTGGGAAGCCTTGGTATTATTTAAATGCAATTTGACTCTTAAGGCCCATTAAAATGATAGATGTTGTACTTGCTGCTTTTAGATATATATTCATTGCTTAGCTGTATTCCAAATTAATTAGTAATGATTAGTGTTGCAATCATAAAAAAAAGAGAATGTATGCTATAGGCGGAGGTTATACCGAAATTCTTTTTAAAAATTCAGAATGTATAAGGTGTATACCACCTTATACCCTCTACTACACCCCTGATAATAATTAAGAGTATATTCTGAACAGTGTCCTCACAGGTCAAGGACAACCGGGAAATTTTTTTAATCAGGAAAAATTATTGTAAATTATAGATTGCAATTCTGTCTGTAGTATAATTTTGCTCTCTTTCTTGTTGCTTAAGACAAGAAAATCTTGTTGCTTAGAAACATCTTTGGCAACATCATTTATTCTTATTAAAATATATCATTGAATTGTATAAACAGGCAGGAAAGAGTTAGAGTTCCTCCTAAAGGAGGAATTCCACCTTTTAAAAAGCAAATTTGGACATTCTCCGGATTCATGCAAAAATGCAAAGAAAATATTAAATGCGTATGGGGAGGGGGGGATCTAGAAAACTTAATAATTAGACATTTTGTCTACTCATATCCTTGGAGTTTATTTCTGAATTGCTGTACTATCAAATCAAAGGCAAGCTTTTATTAGAAGCATCTGAAAGTCATGTAAATGAAGTTCTTAACTAGGAAAAGGAAGTTTCTATAAGGTTCTTTTTGGAATAGAGTGTTTTATTCGATTTATAAAACACTTCTGGGTAATTTCAGTGATGTATTGCTGGAGTAAAGATCAATTTGGCATGCATGTATTTAGCATAGAGATTTTTAAGTAAAGTCTTAAGCACTCAAATCATTCAAAATAATACATTTATTTTGAAAAAATAATCTCTGTACTTCAAATAAGTTCATGAGATACATTTGGGTGAATGCAAATGTTTCCAATTTTCTTTTTTGATTTAATGAATTTACACATTTATTGTTATATATATATATTTTAATACTTTCTAAGTTACAAAAAGAAAATAACAATCATATGTACAGTTATATTTCATTTTATTGTATGAATAACTGTTAAAATGTCTCTAAGTTATACAAGTTTGGCCTTATTGTATAGATGGAAAAAATTTTCCACCTTTTTTCCTATTTCCCACTTTCATGCCTGATAAAACATACATGAAGATTGAATGTTTGTCTTAAAACAACAGTAATCTGATGAAATTTGGCGGATTTAAAAATGAAAATTTTTATATAAAATCTGTGAAAATTACTAGAAGAGGTCAGAAACCTGAAAAAAAAGTGAAAAAGTCAAGGATTTTGTTAGCTTTTTTTTTTTTCTCCCAGGTTAATGTGGGATCTTCTTGAAATTTTATTGATTTGGCATAAAATGTCTTGATACATTATTTTACAATGCACTAATGTGTGTTGATGTTGTGTCATGTGCTGTTTTAAAAATAAATATAGTCTTATTTTTTATTTATTTGGTTTTAAATAGTTTTTTGCAGGGAAACAAGAAGCATTTGTTCCAGACCGTTTATTACATTTGCTCTGGACACATGTTCATGAACTCAAAGGGGATTATCAACAAGATGCTCATCATTGTTTCCTCGCTCTCCTAAATAATTTACATTTAAATTGTTTAGGTAAAGTGTTTTTTCAGAAATTTTGATTGTATTAATTTAACAAATCTTGCCTTAAATAATTCTTTAGAGATTTCTTTTGATATTATTTTCACCTGATCTATTTTTCAGTTACTACATAATTTTGAGTTTCCTTCTTTTAATTTATTGTTTTATTCTCATTAGTCTGATAAGATTATTCTTATTGTAAATGGAAAACTACAATGAGTTTTCATTACATTTTGCTGAAAAATTTTTGCAAATTGACCAACAACAGCAAGAGTTTTGCTGGGCCATTAAATGTTATAAGTAACCCAAAAGCACATATTGAATTTTTTTTTTTTTTTTAGTTTTGTCACAAAGAGCTTGTAATACGTATATCATGAATTTTTTAAATGAGAAATTTTGGTAGTTTATCTCAAATGTGAAAAAGCTTATTAAACTAATTTTTTAAAAGTATAATTTCATCTTTATGTATATATATATATAAAGAAGTGCATGTCATTAGTCATGCAACCTGGCTACAGCTGTTTTTTACTAAATTGTTATTTACTCATGGTTTTGATTTTTCATATTTTAATTTGTTGTGGTTTCTGTTAATTGTTTTTATTGAGTTTTGAATATTGTAAAGAACTTGATTTATCAATAGAAATATAGATATATATCAGATTTCTAAGATCTCCAAAATACAAATTTCTGCATTTTTCCAGTTCCAATTTATTTTCTTTTTTATAATACTTCAAAAATCAGCTTATTAGTCATTCAACAGAAATATCTTGCACATGTATAGTAGTTATATATATACATATATATATATATATATATATTTAGTATGTATATTAAGGGGACTTGGCACCTTTCCATTTGGCAAAAAGTGACAAAAATATCAATTCTTCACTTAAACATGCTTTGTTTAGACATTTGTAGTATATTTTGGTGAAGTTACATAAATCCATAACGTCACTCTCATATGAAGACACTTTATTCTTCAATGACATTTTATCTCTAAATCTACAAATTTCCGTGTACTAAACTTATTAAACTATTTAAAAATTCCGAATGGCAACATTAGATATTGCAGTTTCAGAAATGACTTTGAAAAAGAGAAATGTAAAATTTATTGCTATTTGGTTAATAATAGCTATCCTATTGGCCTTGTTAAGAAAATCTTTAAAAATACTTTAAAATTTGTAAATTCTACTCCCCCTCTTTTTCAACGTAATAAGCCAAATTCTTTTATCTGCATCCCTTATTATAATAACATTTCTGATAAAATTTTAGGCATTCTAAGATCATTCAATGTTGATGTTTCTTTTAAACCAATTAATAAAGTGAGTTCCTTTTTAAATAAGCATAAATTTTAATATAAGTCTAAATTACCCGGTGTTGTTTATGTTATTCCCTGTAAAGATTGTGATAATTTTTACATTAGTGAAATGGGTAGATCATTGGAAATTCACCTGAAGGAACATACTGTTGCTTTAAAAAGAGGTAATTGAGATTCAAAAATTGTCCAGCATTCTCTTCAAATGAATCACATCCCGTTATTTGCGAATGTCTATATTTTGAAATCAGGTTGCAACATTTATCATGGTAGATTACTCCTTGAGGGCTGGTTCACTCAATTACAACCACCAACTTTGAATGAAGCTCGCTCTATCCCTAGTGAATATTGTCTGTTTCTAAAAAAATAACAAACTTTAACTGTTCTTGATTTGTTTCATTGTTTGTTGTGCAATGGATATTTTGTACTGATGATGCCTTGCGGGTAGCTTGGCGAAACATTTACTAATTATATTTTAAATTGTTTTTAGTATTTTTTATAAATTTTATTTTTTAATTGTGTTTAAGTCTGTCTTATTTTATTTTATTTAGTCTTTTAACATTCTTCCATTTATTTATCAGGGTAACAGTAAGATAAATGTAAATAAAAATTAAGAAACTGCCAATTTGGCAGTTTTTTGAAATAATACCAGTCAGGGTTGAATTCTGTAGTCGCACACCATAAGAAAATTTGCCATAAACAGTCTTGGTACATATTACACATCACTTGATACATATAAAATTATGTTGTTTTCAACTATATTATATATGTTTGTCACATAAAAGTACATCTGCCATTGGATAAATCATATATTGGTTACAATATTATATATAAATACTTTCTTAACAATGTTATAGATCAATATTGAAATATTCATTAAAATTTTAAAAAGTGCTTTGAGGAAAATAGTTCATTAACCTTTCAAAAATAATTATTTGTATTTTTATTCTATGATAGGAAAATTGTGTGCAAACTCATTTAAAACTGGATAAAGATTATATTTAGAATGTTGAAAATTAAAAAGATAAGTGGATTAGATCTAAATATGCTGAAAAATATTATATTTCTGCACTATCCATTGCTTTTCAAGATCCTTTCTTTATCCAATGTAAGCAACAATGCAAACTTAAATTATACATTTCAAGTTATCTTCATAATCTACTGCATCTCCAAACTTAGTATAATAATACATCAGGAGATCTTCATAATATTAAAACATGATAGTCTTTATATTTCAAAATCAATGACTAACAATATATATATATATATATATAGTCAGAAAAAAAATATAGTGATTTTATGGAAGTTATATCAACCAAAATTGCTTAAGGATTACATTCCCCATTCTACATTTGATTGACTTGGTTCTCAACAAATTTAAGATCATTTTCTTCAAAATACTACATCTGCCCACAGCCTTTTGTCGATAGTACATTTGCAGTGCAGATAATGTTGATATGTTGAACCTCACCAATATCTTCTCTATTTGGAGAATTAGCTGAAAACCAATGAAAAATTCATACCAATATTTCATAAAAATTTCTTACAATCCTTCACAAGAATAACAATTTTTTAATATGAAACCTTACATTATAAATTATATTCCTGAAATTACTTTCTATAATTCATCAAAACATTTTCCTGGCAAATGTCTCCAAAATTCCACTATTGTGGGAATACTCTGCCGCTGTTGGTTTTATTTATATACAAAAAACTTTCATCAGTCTTAACAATTTTATTAGCATCACTGATTCAGCCATTAAATGTTTGTATTGGGTGTAGGGAACACACTTCTTTCATGTTACTATTCTAATTAATTGTCACATTTTTCATCATTTATTTCTGACACCATTTTATGGGTGTTAATTCTTCTGCCCATCAGTATATAAATCTTAAAGTAGATAAGACTGGTATTCTCCAAGCATTAAACCAATTTTAAACACAGACACTTCTCTTTTTTTACAACTTTTTGCATTGCTTCTCCATATAGTTTCATCATTAGTAACTTACACTTTCATATCATGGCCATTTTTGCATAGTTGCTTATTTGATAAAAGGCTTTGCTTTTTAAACAAGAAAAAAAAATGCATCAAGCATAGGTTCTGAAATACTTTCCAACACACTCAGAATAATGTAACAAAACTTCACCGTTTAATAAGTTGAAATAGAATGTCTAATTGCACAATTTGGAAACGCTTAATACATTTGAAAATCCAATTTCAGCAATTTCCATCTACAGTCAGAAAATTATCTAAATTCTTTCAGTAGTATTTGTATCTGTAAACTACATGCATGCAAAAGTTCAATTGGGAAATACATACCACAGTTTAAAATTCCCCTTCAACAATTTCCGCTAATAAGAAGAATGGCATGTGAATTCTTTTGTACAGCTCTGTATATGATGTGTAGAATTTATACACAGCTAGTAACATGCAAAAAATTTGTTAAAATTTAAAAGTGTATACAGAAATTGAAAATGCACTTCCATCAATTATTGCTCAAAGGTACTCTAACTCATTTATTTTGTGTGTCCCTGTAAATGAACAATAACACTGTGCATGCGCGGAAGATTTCAAAAATTTTATTTTATAATTTGGTTGTCAGTATTTTGGGGCAACTTCTATAAAAAGTCCAGTCAAATGTTGTGAAAACTTAGAAAGATATTGTGAGCTGATTGAAAAGTTGTGGAAAATCCCTTATAATAAAGCTATTTTTAGGAAGCAACTCACTATATCGACCCTATCTTTGTGAATTTTTGCAATATTTGACTGGACTTTTTATATAAGTTGCCCTAAATAGCTGACTACCAAATTATATAATAAAAATTTTAGGATCTTCCATGCATACACAGTTAAAAATTATTTCATATAAATCCCCATATCTCATCAAATATTCAATATATTCATGTTTTAATTGCAGCATACTGTTGCTACTGTCCTTTGTCAGGTTTTTGGAAAGTGTTGTTAAATTTGGTTGAAAACTCTGTATGCTATAAACCAAAAACTTTTGAATTTTTCACAAAAACATTAACATCTTCATGAATATAAGTGCTATGCTTACACAAATGCATACAAACGTTGAACAGGACCCAAATAGTCATTTACCACAGTGACAAACCATTTCCAGCCTTTTCTGTTACATAGGTGATCGCAAATATTATTTTATTATTAAATTTATTATTAGCCCCCTAATTGTACTCCCTGATAAATCTTCACCGAGAAATATAAAATCAAACATGTTCTTTACATCCTAGAAGTTCAAGAACAATTCACCTATAATGTTGGTAGATATTTGATAAAACGTGTGCAATCAGGGCGAAAGCATCCAATCCCTGTACCTTAACTTTTGGAGGCCAGTGTATTAATGCTACACACTTTATATTCAATACTGAACAAGCCATAGTAAACATCATTAACATATATCATTTGCATGGAAATCCAAGCATATTTACACGAGATAGACTGTGAAAGACAGATGACCAGACAACCTGAATTTGTAAACACTGTTCAACTATGTTGGATAGCAGGGTTGGCAAGTTTCTTCCAAAGTGGAAAAAACCAGCCGGAAGAAATAGGTTTCTTCTAAGTGGAAGAAATGGAAGAAACTGTTATTCTTTAAGAATTTACCATATAAGTTTCGACTTCGTAAGATACAATAAATGTTTTCTTCTTATAACCTAAGGTAAATTAATTCCATAAGACCTATATAAATTAAATTAATTATATATGCTAAATTAATAATTACATCAATTTTTTAGCCAAGATCACATACACTCTAAAGCTTTTCAACCACTGGCTACAAGAACAACAGAAATTTTATCCAAAATACACAAAATGAATTAAAAGTTAACCATTTGAATTTAAACAGCATATTTTAAAACTATTAAAACTAGTAGTAAATAGTACGAATCTTTTACCAATGTTAAAATGAAACTAATTTAAATAAAAAAGTGCTTTTAATATACACCAGTTTTATTAAGTTCAGTAATTTACAATAATTACTGTATTAAAAAATTTCATTAAAATCCAATTTTTCCTTATTACAATGCAACATGGTATAAAAAAACAAAAGTTTTTTAGCTGTAGGATGCTGCGATCAGTTTCTGAACTTTGAATGAATGAATGTAAAACATGAAAAAAATTCTTTGAAGTCCTACAGAACTTCAAAAGTTATTAAAAGCATTTCAACTTACCCATGGAATTTTTAGAATATTAGTCTTTTAAAATCAGCATTGAGATATGCATGCTGATGCTAGTATAAATAATTACAAATTTATTTATTTACTATGTTGCACAGTTTAAAATAATACATTTTTATACGAAAATAGTATATTTTTATATGAAAAATAAGGAATTTGTAAGTATTTTTTTTCTCTTTTCACATTAATGGCATAATTAAGGGGGAGAAGTATATATCTAAAGTTGTAAAATCCATCACCTGTAAATGTCTGCTGAAACTGAAGTTTGTTTTTAACAAATAACTTGTTTTAAATAATATTTTTAATATTAATTAAATTTTCCAATTTAGTTTTCATATAAATATACTTTGAATTCAATTCCTTTACATAGTTAATATATTTTAATTTTGAGCATCTGTTTTGTTTTCTGTTGGTTTCTTCCAGTTTTTTCCATTTCTTCTGTTTTTTTCCAGTTTCTTCCACTGTACGGGAAGAAACTGATTTCTTCTGGAAGAAACTTAACTCTGTTGGAAAGTGTTAAAAATGAGATCCCATTCATCCCAGTATTTGGGAATTCAAAGATTGTTTCCAAATTTATGAAAAAAAAATGCATGTTAGAAATACAGTACAATATGCAATAATAATAAAAAAAAAGAACATGTTAAATAGTTTCTGGAACATCAACAAAAACCAAAATGGTGATAACTTAAGCATGTTCTGTTTCCTTAGTACTGTAAATTATTTAACAAGATTTCACAACCTAACTTGGCGATATATCTCTGTCACTTGGCAATTTCTCTTAGGGGTTTTTATAACAAAAAACACTCTTTTTAGCACAGAATTTGTTCCTGTGTTTTTTCTGAATAAGACAGTATTTAAAAAAAAAAAAAAAAAAAAAAATATTATGATTTCACAATACCTTCTCTTTTTATATAGTGTCTTTATTTTTACAATTTTAATGTTATTTCTTAACTAATTTAATTATAATTTTATATTTAATAAATGCTTAAAATGGTGCATTATTTTTTTTTTTTATTGTTAATTTTTTTTTCTTATTGTTTCTTTTATTGCAGAGTCAGGTGATAATTCTTTATCTAGTGATCATTCGTGCAAATGTATTATAGATACTATATTCACTGGTCTTTTGCAATATGAATATACATGTGCTGAATGCAAGTAAGTTATGCAAATAAGTTTCTATTCAATTTGTGGTACAGTGATGTAATTTATATTGTGTATATGCTGACCTGTGATTATTTGTCCAGTCATTATTTGAAAATACAGTAAACTCTGTCTAAGGCGGAATCGATCGGGACCAAGAAAATTTTCCGTAATAGACAATATTCCACCTTAGACAAATTTTACTCTATGTTTATGGATTCGCAGGGACTTTAAAATCTTTCCGAGTTAGACAGATTTCTGTCTTACACAGTGTCCGCCTTACAGAGAGTTTACTGTATCTTTATATAACTCTTTTTTCATTATTTATTGGCCATCTGATTTTGTATCATCAATTTAGGTTATTAAAATTTCTTATTTAAGTTAATAAAATGTTCTGGGTTTTACATTTTTGTGAAAAAATTTTCTGTACAGTCTTGCATGTTCTAGAAAATTCAGTATTTTAATATTATGTGTGTATTATTTATAATAAGCTGCTTTCATTAATGTTTGTTTTTATGTGTGTGTGTTTATATTAATTTTTCTAATTTGACTTATTCAGTGACCATATTTTGAAATCCAAAAATAAGTTGCATAATTTTTCTGTTTTGTGAGGAAAAGCTTATTCAAATTTGGAAATTTTTCTAATTTACTTTCTTCTTAAAATGAGAATATTTAATATTCTTTTAGTTAAAATTTAACTTCCGTTTGTTTCAGCATGAATGATATAAAGCCTCTTTACCTTTCAGATTTATTTTTCTATAAAATTTTTGAGAGTGGCTGTTAAAAGATTTCCTTCAGCAATTGATGCTAATTTATTGCAGTAAATAATAATAATAATAAATCAGAGTTTATGCTGAGCTCCTTTATCATTTTTATTTTTTCCTTAATAACAACCTCTCATTTGTAAAAATACTAGAAAAGTCCCATAGGAATTATTTAAAATTACCTACATCTTATTTACTGTGCTCCAGAAAAACAACATTAATAAGTGCTTGTGCTACATAAAGTTCATTTAAATAATTTACAAATAAGCTATTTTTCTTTTCTGAGAAAATTTATATTCCTATGTTTGCTGTATAAAATATTCCAGCTGTATAAAAATTGCTGCTAATTATAAAATAGCTTGTTTAGTGATTTAACAACTATATTTATTTCTTCAGTACTGATCATTCAATTGGTTGGGTTATTTTTATTCTATATAGCATGAAAAATTTGAACTTTTTTTTTTAATTCAAAAACTGTGCAAAACCTAAAATAACTTGACAGATTTGATTAAAATAGAGAAATATTAACATTAAATAAACACTTTAACCATATAAATTGATAATTATCAATAACATTTCCTCAAATATTTCTATTGCAACTTTTTCAGTGTGAGATGCATTTATTATCAATGAATACTTTGACTAATTTTAAAACTATATGTTGGTCAAACAATATCCATTGCTTCTTAGCTGTGAATTTTGAAATGGTGCCCCTGGTTAGCCAACTGTTCATTTCTAGTGTTTCATTCCTAGCTTCCAAATATGTGTTTTAAAGTGCTGATATATCAAAGAAGATAAAGCACATATACCATTTATGACTCTTATGCAGTATTATTTTGATAATATTTTTGATAACTGTGGCACTTATAACATTTGTTTTATGCAATGTGCTCATTATACAAATTTATGTTGTTATTCCTATTTATATTGAACGAGATAGTTCTGTATAACTTTTGATGCCTGTTAATTCTTACAAGCGTGAATATCAACTGAAAGGACATCAGTTTGGGATCAATTATTTGCCTATTTTCGTTATCCATGTTTCATTTTGAAACTCAACTGGCAACCCATACTCTTCCCTTGCTCAATGCTTTAATTTATTTTCTCAAAATTTTGGCAAATCAGTGCCATATTAATGTTATTTTATTAATTGCTATAAAACAGTCTCATCTTTCACCCGATCAAATGTCATTAAGATTCTTTCCTTATTAATTTGTTCTTATTTTAACATCAGTGGTTTAGCAATTCAGAAATTTTGGGAAGAGCTCAAGTAGAAAGTTTCAAATAAATTAAACAATTAAAATTATTAATAATTTTTAAAATATTTATAAGACTAATCAACTGTTCAAACAAATTATTGATATTATTGTTACAAAATCAACACTTTAATTATTTTAGACTGAAGATTGAATATGCTGGAAATTGTGTAAAGTTATGATAGCTAATTATTTGACAGTGAGGGGTTGAAGGGGCAGAGCCCTCTGTCTTCATATAATAAAAAAAGTTTTCACAGAAAATAAACAATCTTAGAATATCAGAGCATATAATTATATTTCTTGTTAAAATTCATAAGGGTCAAATCATCTGAAGGCTACTTGACATCTTACTTTCAATAATGTTAATATGAAAGAAATGAAACTGTTAGATGAAAGTTAAAAAAAATAATTAAAATGAATTCAGAACAAAAATGTGACTTGCAGAGTTAATGTTAAGGTCCTTGATGTGCAAATTTGTTACCTGAAAATACAATCAATATTTATAGTAAGACTGTTTCCTAGAAACCCACACAAACTTTTCTTGACTGGAAAGCTGTGAAAAAAAAGAGTCAAAAACCAAAAATGGGCCCTGTAAGGTAACTTTAATAACCATATTACTCTGTAAAACTGTTATCGGGTTTCAATTAAACTGTTTCGTCAGACATTATCAATTTTATTCAGTGTTGATTTCACAGGGGAGGGGGGGGGGGACATTCCCTCCCGAAGCAATGAAATCCCCCCCCCCCCCCCCAACACACACACAGAAGATTTGAGATTTTGTGTTTTCAATGGTCAAAATGTGCAACTTCCACCCCCCATCCCCGGATTTCTATAATGTCCTCCCCGGGAGCCACAGAAATCCCGCCTGGAGAAAAGTGTCTGGATTCAACACTGATGTTATTTTTGAGGGTACTTGCTAGACATTGTACAAAATTTAGGTCCATAATTTTGAGACAGTACTTGATTCAATTGATCAGTTTCTGTATGTTATCTACTTTCCAGCCTTTAGTATACACTTTGAATTTATATTACGCTCAGAATCACTCAATTGGTCGGATTTCAGGAATGTTTTTCTGGCGAAGTGTCTGAGAACGATTTTGCAGTAATCTCTGCTGGCCAAGTCTGGCCAGAGTATGTAATTGCTATGGATGTAGAGGATAAGACGACGCATAATGCACTTGTACAAAAGTCGTTGCCCATTGACAACGAACCCAGACTTTCGTATCAACGGACTTCTCAAGCCTTTCTAACACATCGCAATACAGATGAGGATCTTGGCTTCAAGTTTCACTTTAGTAGCGAATTTAATGATAGGTTGTGTCGTGGAGGTGTCAGATGTGTCACCATTATCATTAAAAGTGAAGTTAGTGAGCGTGAAATATGACTTGTCAGCCAAAATGAATGCTTGATCAGAAAATTTTCTGAACAAGCGACCACACTTCGTTTTTGCGGCAACCATTCACTTTTCTGTTCGTTCTGGTATGACCCTTTTCTTGCTATATTTGATGTTAAGTTTTTTGGTGATTATCTTATGTAGGTGGTCATGTGAAATACTGAATCTGGCATGGATTAATACCCGGTTGTTTTTGACAAACAGTTGTTCCAACTTCTGTAACTTTGGTTTAATAAATTTCTGGGTCTTCCTACCCGATCACGGTTGTCTTTTGGCCGGGAGTCCCTTTCAGTAACATTGTAGAACATCGTATGTAGTTCGTTTTAGGATATTTTTGGCAAAAAAATGGTTCACGATGAACTTGTTCCTATGATGAATATTGCCTTCGTAAAACTTGTACACACGTGTACGCAGACACTCCTCTTTCAACTCCACTCTCAGAAAACACAGATTACTTAATGAACTCTAGGCTAACGGGTGTGCTTTTATATATGATAATGCAATACTTCACATGCAGGTTTCGCCTGATTTGTATTTCTTTGCTATTTTGCATAGCTGCAAAGTTTGTGTGGATTTCTAGGAAACAGTCCTTATTTCTTTATGTAGATAGTTGTTTTTTTCAGAGATGAATTATCAGTAAATAGTATTCTTTGGGACAGCTCATGTCCCTTTAATAAAATTGTTTTTATTTGAGGTGTTTTAACACCATGAGGCCCAGTTTTGTACAATTCTGTTTATCACTATATCTTGAAATTTTCAAGATCCATATCTATATAAAACAAAACATCCTATGCTTAATGAATAAATAAATAAAATACCATGTATTTATTTCTCTTTTCAGAAATGTATCCATCCAAAATACCTCATTTAAAGACATATCATTAGATTTAGAATTACATTCTCATGCATCATCCAAAAATAATGGTAAGTTATCCATGAATAAATAATTGATCTTTCACAAAAGTACAGTTTTTATATATATTCTGCTCTTTTTGTGCATGATTTATAGTAATAATTATTATGTCCATTCAAATAGTTATTATTTTCATTTGTTGATAATATTGTTGCTTGTTTCTTTTGTACTTAATTTTTAGTTTTTACATCATTTCTTTAAAAAATTTGTATCAATTTATGATATAAAAGAAATCATGTTTTAGAAACATAAATACATGGCGAAATAAACATTTTTTTTTTTCGTTGCAGTAATTTGAAAAATTCACATGGATTGAAAAAAATATTAATTAATTCCAATTAAATGTGTTCTTCCCTAATATTAATTCAAATATGATTGTGATAAATTTTTTGTCTTTTGTTTAGTAACTTTTTTAAATAAAACGTTACAAGCATGTGGCACGTTACGTATACCGGTCGCTCGTCCCGAAGAAATTAAGAAAACAATTGCATCTGAAAATTAGTAGTTTTATAAAGAAATGTTCGATAAACACGCTGAAGCAGACAGTTTTTAAATTGAAAAATTATGTTAAGCACTATTTATAGTTGAAATTGGTCAAAAAAGTTTTGTTACATCAAAAACTATGCATAGCAGTTTAACCATCTTTTGCAGTCACATACTTGGCAAGCTTGTGGTGTGCAGTATGCAATCATTTTTTAAATTTGACTAATTTTTTTAGGTTTTTGTTTTTCATCTTTTATTTAAAATATCATTATTTCAATAGAGATTTATTTTATTTTTTGAAAAGGTTATTTTTTTTAAACCTATTATTGTTGCCAAATTTTAAAACAGCACAAATAATAAAATTTCCTTTCAATAAAAAATGCATTTACATGTGAATATTAAAAAGAGAAAAAACATTTAAAACAATAATTAAATTATTATGTATGTTAAAAGCATTAAATGGGAATATTATATCATATTAAAAAAGCCCCAATAGTAATATTGCCAAACAGTTTCACTTTAAAAATATATTTATACTAGTGAATAATTTCATATTTCAAAAAAGACATTTTTTTTACATTCTATTGTAGGAGCCGATGCAGCTTTTTATTTTTGGGTCCCATTTTGTGAAAAGTAAAAGTTATTTTCGTGAATTTTATTATATTTTTGTGAAAAATAACATTTTGTAATGAAAGTTGAAATCCAGTTACTGAAATTTGAACCAAGAATTATTAACAAAAACTTCTTTAAACCCCTTGCTAAAGTTTTAGTTTTTCATGACCTAGTTTTATTTACAAGTTACACATTTTAAAACAGTTTTTATGAAAAGGAATTTTATGAAGGGGCCTATTTTATTAAAAGAAATTTTGTGAAGGGGACCATTTTAATTAATTTATTTTTGTGAAGGGGCCCATTATATTGAATTTATTTTTGTGAAGGGGCCTATTTTATTAAATAGATTTTTGTGAAAGGTCCCTAAACCGGCCCCAAATTTTGTCTGGATCAACCCCTGTGTTGCCAAATTTTAAAACAGTGCAAATAATATTTCTTTCAGATTAAAAATGGACTTACATGAGAATATTAAAAAGAGAAAGAAAACTTGGTGAAAATTACGTCATATTTAAAATTATACTTTTAAAATGTTTTATTTAAGAATTTTCTTATTGTGTTGGTATAAAAATTTTAGAGTGACATTCTTTACTTAGCCATTTTATGCAAGCCCTTTATTTTAAAATGTTTAACTGATCTTATTTAATCAATCATGAAAACAGCCGTTATCTGTCACAACAGCAGTTGATTTGGCTTTAAGAACCAATCAGTCAAAGTGAAGTTAATTGCAGTCTGATTACAGAAGATCACCACTGGTCATTTAATTTTAAGTCAGTCTTCCATATTTTTTTTAAAACAGAGCAAATTAGCATTTTTTAGAGCCTGTGGCATCTGAATGGGAGGTTAGTGAGCATAGCTTATTGGGGGAAAGCCCCCAAGTATGTAAAGAAAAAAAATCTTCATACACATAATCAAGTTCTTTTACTTAAAAATATATTGTTATGAAATGCCAACAATTATTTTAATAAATCATGTAGCCTGTCTTAATAAACTGGGATTTTCAGTTTTCCTTTTACTCTTTTTTGTATTTAGTTTATTGATATATTTATTTTCATTAGGTTCAACTACTATTTCATCCCTTGATGATTGCTTGAGAAGGTTAGTTTACTTTTGTCAATATTATTAATATAGACATCTAATATATTCATGTTTTTTTTCTTTCTAGTAAAAATAAATATAGAAAATAAAACGAAATATTTTTTCAAAAGTTTTTGAAAAAAAAAAAAAATCTTTGTATGATAAAGATATGGCAATACCTTGAAAATCTATAATTATTCAGTATATTTTTCTTATCTAAAAATATTTCTAAAAATGGTGTTTTAGTTTATTGTAATATTGTTGCTACATTTAATGTCTTATTTATCAGTTATTAGTATTTTTTCCCCACAATCCTGTAAATCTACTTTCAATGATTAGGATTCTTTTTGTGATGTATTTTATGCATTTTCCAATTTTTTGACATTTTTTCCCTTTTTTTTTTCACTAATACATCTTCATGTCAAAAAATTAGAATAATAGGAAAAAAGAGATTGTGAAAAAAGGTTTTTTTTTTTATGTATCGTTTATACAAAAAGTAATACAGGATAAAACTTAATATTGTAAGAATTTGCATAGTTTGTAAAATCTTTTAGCATAAAAATTAAAGGAAATAATACAAAAATTAAAAATAACTAGTTAGTGCCCGTCAAGATTTGACGGTAAACAACTTGAATGTTTCATCAGAAAAATTCTTGAATTGTTAATTAGTTGCTTTTAAATTAATTATTGAATGACGAATTTCTATATTGCATAAGTGATTCTTATTTCTTTAAGGCGATAGATGGTGCTGCCTGTCTAACCTATTCAATAAAGTGAAAGAATTTTAAGTTTATAATTTACAACTAATTATGCTTGCTTTTTTTTCAGAAATTTATCTAAAAACACCGGGTAGAGAATTTATTTTTACTTATTACGACCTCATTTTTTTAATAACAATATCTATTTTTATTTATTTATTTATTTATTAAAACTTCACGGGCATTAAAAGCTGCCATGAATTTTATTTTTATCTGTCCCACTCTCTAAAAACCTAAATTTGAAACTTGATGCGGCTAACGATTTATAATATATATATTATTACATGAGTTTTATTTTACATTTTTATACATTAAACCTGGATATCAAGGTAATTTCTTTTATAGCTCTTATACGAATATTTTTTTTTCTTTCCATTTTATTTTTTTACGAAAATGAATGACAAACTTTTCTTTCTGACACACACACATGTATATTCTTGATAATTGTTAGAAAATATAACAAAAATTTTAGATCAGCTCAATTTATTTAATTGATAATTACATGCAAAATATTTTAGCTTAAATATTTTAAATATAAAATCATTATTTTTTCAAAATATTATTGAGTGTTAAATTTTATTTAATTATAAAGCCTTCAAATAATAATAATAATAAAATAAAAATCCTATAACTTCTCTTCCTAATAAAATATGTCATTATTGAAATGAATTACCGGCATTACACATTTTGCCATGCTTGGGTTCGAACCTGCGTCTTGTACAAAAATTCAGAGCTAGAAAGTGCTGCGTTAACCCACTACGCTAGCGGGGACTCATTTAACTACCTTCTAAATTGAAGAGGCTCGAAAAACAGTTGACACATACGAATGTCTTGAATTTGAGTTCTGATCTCACAGAAATAGTTTTGCGTTTTAATAATTTGTATATTATTTTTTCAAAGAAGTAGCTACAACTTAATATGCTAGTTTCCTTCATGTCTAACTATTGGCAATTAATAAGACGGATCACAGAGTCCATAACTTTTAACCTAAAATCACTGTGTTTATCTTCTGTGTGTAATAATGACCAAAACAATATGACACCCCCAAAATAAACCGTATCTAGCTCTTAGTATAGACACAATACATTTTTAATTGTTAATAATGCTGAAAGAGACAAATAATATTAACTTTGTGAAAGAAAGAAAAGCTTGTTTACAGTAAGATCGAATAGCAGACGAACTTAAACATGCAGTGCGCCACTCCAAAGACAGACTTGTACTTATGTACTGCGCATGCGCAACTGTAGAATTTTAATTTAAAATTACAGCTAATTAATAAAACATTTGAACAAACGAATGGACGATAACAAATCTGTGGCCAAATATCTTTCATTTAAAAAAAGATTGGTGTCATTTGATGCAGTAGTTTCTTCTCACGGACTGTCAAAAGAAAATGCTTAGCGTTTTAAATATATAGATTATTCACACTTGGAAAAAATCAAAATATTAGAATAACCATTTACCTATTTCAAAATATTAGAATAATGCATTGTAAATAAGACATGTTTAAAAAGAAAGGAAAGATAGTTATATTCTTTAATATTTTGTAACATCTCCTTTACATTTTATACAGCACGAACTCACTTTGCCAAGTTAGCTACAAGTGGTTCACAATGTTTTCTGCCCAGACATGACCACGTCGACTTTATGCTGGAAAGAAGCTCAATTTTGTTTTTTGGCGCAATATCTTGCTGTCTTTTCTTCATTGTTCCCCACAAATACTCTGTTGGATTTAAATCCGGCAAATTAGCTGGCCAGGGAAGTACGTTAATCTGGTGTTGGCTAAGCCAGTTCTGGGTGGACACTGACCTGTGTGAAGATGCTGAATCATGTTGAAAAATAAAATGGCCACCACACAGATCTTCTGACAACGGTATCATGAAATGCTCAAGGATTTCTTGATATATCTCAGAATTATTCCTTCCGTTAACGATACATAGCCTTCCAGGACCATCTGCAGTTGTGCAAGCCCATACCATTACACTGACTGCAAATGTTACTAACCGTTTCATGCAGTCCTTGTCATATGCTTCTTGCTTCATTCGCCATATACTGAAACCTTGATCAACCTATGTTACGCAAAACACACTCTCATCACTAAACAATATTTTTTTCCAATCATCCAGACCCCATAAAAACCTTTTTTTTTTACCACCACTTCACTCTCTCTCTTCTTTGTTTAATAGGTATGAGGGGCTTTATCTTTGGTACACGAGATTGAAATCGAAGTTTATGGAGACGTCTTAGTGTTGTAGATTTACTCGCATCAACAATTCTTTCCGCTGTTGATGTAAATATCTTACACTTCTAAATCGGGTTTTTTTTTACCAATAATTTTTAATTTTCTATCATCTCTCTGAGTAGGTTTTGGCTTTTGACCGCTATTCAGATGCTTGTTTTCAAAATGACCATCATTAAAATACTGCTTTATTGCTCTACTAACACTTGGTTGAGAGCGATGCTTTGTAAACTCTATTATGTCGAACGAACTACACATGTTTCACACAAAATGAAAACAGTGATGGTGCAATGCACTTTTATAACTTAAGAAGTCCTGCAGAAGCTAATTTTAATGCAACCTTCTGAACCGATCAGGAAAATTCATAAGTATTCTAATTTTTTGAACCACCTATTTTAGTATTCTAATATTTTGAATAATGAAAATAATTTTACAAAAATACAATATTCACTCAAAATTTAATCTTTTACAGTTTTAATTTTCATTTAACATGCAAATTTATTAAAACACCAACCACTGTTCTTTTTCAATTGTACTACACTGAAATAAATTTAAATGCAATTCCAAATACAAATGAAACGAATTATTCTATTTTTTTTACTTGGAGCTGTAAAACCAATCTTGAGTAATTGGATTTGATCTGTCATTGCAAAATTTTATTTTCCTTAATTCCCCCCCCCCCCTCACTAAATGGATATTTAAGAGGAAAAAACCTGCATTGATGTCTGAGAAATAATTTAATATTTTATGTTAATGTTTAATTTATTTCTTGTTTTTTTTTTAATTTTATAGTAAATATTTCTTTGTCTCCTCCAGGGCTATGCAAGGCTACATACATTCCTACACATGCAGCAAATGTCATCAAAAAGTTGGTTGCAGTATGCAGATGACATTAAAAAAACTTCCACTAATCATCAGTTTTCACTTAAAAGTAATCTTTTATTATCATTTTGTGTTCAGTGTGTTGTATGATAGTTCAACTTTTCTCTATAAATTTGTCTTTTTTCACATATCTTTGATGAAGTAGCCATTTCTTCTCAGGAAACAAGACATTATGTAAACATTTATGAAAAAGTTACATATGCAAAAGCACAATATAACCAAGACCATATTAAATAATTAAATAAGCTGGCTTGAAATGATAAGATAAAAAGAACTACTTAAAAACACCATAAAAATAGTCTTACTGCTGTTTTCAAAGTAGTAGGATGTGTTCTTTGTGTCTGATGAAGAAAGACTAGTTTTTTCGAAAGGCCTTGTGCATTCATTGAAATTTTTATGGTGTTTTTAAGAAGTTCTTTTTATCTTATAGCCAAGACGATTGAAAATTATGATGGAATTATAACTTTCAAATAAATGTATAGTATTTGTCACCAAAAGTTAGATTATATGCATATAACAATTTTTTAAATAAAAATAATAATAGGCACCCAATTTTTGAGAACTAAATGCAAATACTTAAATAATGCAGAAAAGTTCTTAGATTAGATCTGTTTATTTTTCATTTGGGGGAGACACAGAAAAAACATTAAAATAACAAGGCATATTATAATAAATAAGGGGCTGCTTTAATTAAATTTTTTTAACTGAAGATTCCTTTTTCAGATTTTATTAGTTTGACCAATCATTAAAAATTCTAGATAATAGTAAAAGTATTTTGAATCTTGTATTATTTATTTACTTATTTTTTTACTGCATTCTCTTAATATTGCTTTTATTTATTTCAATTGTGCAAGGTGCTTTTAAAAAACATTTGAAACAATTAAGTTTTAATTGAAATTATTTAGCCTCTTGCCCTGTTGTACCAAGCACAACACTTGCTCTTTTATTTTTACTCTAGGCATTAATCACCATTAGTGTTCGTCTATTGGAACTTCTCCCTAACTTCCTAAAAGTTATTTACAATGCTACATGATTTATTTTAATCCATGGATACCTGCAATGTTGTACTTTTATAATGCGCACCTGCTTGTGAAATTCTTTTTGACTTATTTAGTTTTATAAGAATTAGAATATGTGCATGTGAAAAAGATATTTCAGATAACAAAGGAATGGTATATTATTTGTAGAAAATTCTAAATGAAAATAGGGATAATGATAGTATTCAAGAAAATAAGCAACTTCCTGAATGCAATTCTGAAAAGAAATAAATTCCAGAAGATGTTACACCCAGGAATTATAGCGTTGTGGAGACTTTTATATTTGAATTTTAAAATTAAATAAAAATGCTTTTATCATATGTATCAAAGTAAAGCGAAGCCATGATATTAGTATCAAACTTCCATAATAAAGCTGAAAATTGAAAAATCTAAATTAATTCTTGACTATGATTTGACCAAAGGAGGTATTGATATTGATTACTATGATAAATGTGCGAGGCATATTCTGTATTTTGAAAAACAGCGAGGTGCCTTTTTGTATTATTTTACACAATAATGAATATTGATGGAATGCACTTGTGTGTATTATTTGTAACAATAATATTGTTTAAGGGCTGAACTGAAGAATTACATTCTTAAGAACATTATAATCTCTGTTATGATAGAACTTCTTATATCCAGAGCTCAAACGTCATTTTTACTTCAAGGCGCATCAACTTTTCTATTATATATCATTCAATTAAAACTTTGGATAAGGAAAAGTCAAATATGGATATTTATGTATAAAAATAGGATCATATGACCTATGCGGCAGAAAATTCCTTCATTACAGTGGCGTGCAACAAATGCGTAAAAATATATCTGCAAACAACATTTTAAACAAAAGCAGATCTTATGCCTGTCATGTAAAGAAAGCATTGCAGATGTAGGTTATAATTTTTAGCATAGGTTTGGAAACATTATTTTATAATTGTGTAGATATTGATTACCTATAATGTAATAGCAGCTGTAATTAGTTCTTCATTCAACTAAGTTTGTTTTTTTAATATATTTTAACAAATAAATGTAAGTATATTGTGTAATATTTTTTCACAAATTATTACAAAATAACAATGTACAACACCTATATGTTTTATTTTATGAAAGCCTATTTGTAATATTAAAATAAAAGCAATAATTGAAGAATTTTATGCCTTATGCAGTTTACAATGCATGCCCAGTGAAAGGTTACAAAACATTTTTTATGTTGCTTGATATTCTGTGCTTTCACATTCAAGTAAACAACCTTAGAAAATCAAAGTATGCTCTAAAAAAATCAATATTTTTTTTAGTCTTAATCCTGGAATCCATTGAAATCTCCCTGGGGAGATTTGGGATTTTATGTTTATTAATGGTCTAGAAGTACAAATCCCCGCCCACTGGAGCTTTAGCCAACATTGTCCATCTTGACTAGTACCCATAATTGCTAATTTTTTTTAATAAGGGTACCTCTTTACTTATCTGAAAGTATTATTTCTCTTTAATAATGAGAGCAATATAATAAATAACCTTTAATAAAGAATATGTTTTTGTTGTTAAATGAAAATTGTAATGCAATTCTAATGTGCCGTATGTGCATGAAAAATTTGTGCTATTTATTAACCCTCTAAGTGTTTGGGGCGTATTATTCCGTTCACTAAGCTCCAGGTTTCACTGCAATACAAGCAATATTTAAGATAGTATAAGTCAATAGATTTAATGAATTTTAAATACATTGAAGAATGATTAATACTCTCAAGGATTACATTCATATTTGTAATTGAGTTTTTTTTTATAATGTTGAAAGAATCACATTTTCTTAGCATTTAAAACAAAATGCAGAGAAAACAACTTTACAATTTTACCCTTTTGCAAGACGCTTGGAGGGTTAATAATTGCTCTATCTTTCTCGATAAATGAATAGTTTTTGTAGATTAGTATATCCAGTAAATTCATTTCATATCATTATTTCCATGTATACTTTTGAAAATTTCAGTGTTCTCTATTTTTAAAACAATAGGAATTCTTACTGTTGATTATGCTTATTAATTTGGTATATTGCTTTTAAATTTTAGCAATCATGTAACCCAAAAGGTCAAAAAATTTTCATAAATTTCCCAGAATTTCTTGATATGTCAGCTTACATGTTAACGCCAGTTCAGAACAATAAGGATGACAAATCAATCAATGGGATGAATGGAAAGACTAGTAGTAATAAGTAAGTAATTTTAAAAAGAATAAAAAAGTATTTTTGCCAGTTAGTTCCATTTCTAAATTATAATTCAAAAGAAATTTTATATGCAAGATAGATTTGAAAAGTTTTTAACCTATCATGGAATGGAGAGAAGATACATAAGCACAGTTTGAGTAAAGTGATTTTGCATACTTGTAATACATTGTATATACCATATAAATATTAGTACCTTTACACTTAAATAATGATATTGTAAGTACTTATCTATTTGTCTCATTTCCATGTTAGACTAAAAATTTTTTAAACTTACCTCAAAGATTAACCATCAGTAGTGTTCCTGTTTCTAAATTTGCTTGCATTGATATATACCTTTCTTTTGGTTATTTTTTATCATTCTATCTTACAATCAAACTAGGATAATCAAATCATTTTGAATCACTGTGTATATTCAGTTCAGTTGTTATTTACACATTTTATCTTGAGATTTGAAAAGAATGAGTAATTAGTTTTTTAAATAGAAAATGCTATTAAAATGCTTGAACATTTTTATGTATAGACTCATCTGCATATTCTTTCTTTTGATGATTTCTTTCACTTTCTACTGTTATTTATTTATTTTTGAAGAGAAGCTTATACATATGTGTGTTGTGTATTATTGAAAATGCATCTCCACATTATGCATTTTCCATAAACTATGTATGGAAATCTTAGTACATTTATTATTGCTTTTTAACCAAATCTTTTAAATAAAGGATCAGTTTAGTGCTTCTTTTTTTTTTTTTTTTTTTTTTTTTTTTTTTATTCTGACCAATTCAAAAGCTTTGCTCAAGTATATATACAGTGAAATTCCATTATATTGAGCTGTCAGTGGACAGAATTTTGGATTGAATAGATTTAGACATTAAAGGATTAAAAAAAAATGTTTAGCCATTAGTTTATTGAAAGCCAGGTTTGCTATAGTGTTATAATCGACTCCATATGTCAAAAGTTAAATAGAATGTGTTAAATTTTCTCATATTGCTTTGATTAAACAGCTTAAGAAAAATTAAAGTGCATCTTTTTTTCTTTTGAAAATTTGTGTAAGAGTGTTTACTAGTAACTCAATGTCCAATCTTTAAACAATGCATGCTGCTTTTATGCTGATTCGGTAGTAATATTTCTTTTCTCAAATTAATAATAATAACAATAATAAATAAATAAATAATTTTTCAGTATCAATAACTTTGTTGTTAAAGGCATGTAGACATTTTTAGAATTATTGTGAAGTTTGTTGATATATAGAAAAAAAATGTCAAGTGACATTATTTTTATTATAGTACATATTATACCTAATACTAGCAATAGATGCATTTTATCTGATTTTTTATTATCACTGAAAAAATGCTTAGCATCCTTAAAAAATAAAAAATTATATGAAAATTTATAGTTGAATTAGTTGGCTTGCCCAGCATTGCCCAGGTCCATGATAATAACCTTAAGTATATCTAAAATCAGTATTGAAGGATTTTATATATTTTTTAACTAAATTGTTTCGAAACAAACCTAATGTTTAGGGCCCTACTGCCTTTGGCAGTGTACACCCTTGAATTTGTATGATCTTATATTTTTAAATGAAAATCTATCAAAAAAAAAAAAAAAACTTGAAGCTCAGTCCCCAATGGCTTTCAGCAGCATACACCATGTAAAACCATGTATTAGGGATGAGAAAAAGACGACATGTGAGAAAAATAGTTTATTGCGTACTTCCTATTATTTTTATTCATAAAAATGCTCCTTTGTTTTAGATTCTACTTGTTTGCTGTCGTAGAACATGAAGGAACTGAAAGTGGTGGTCACTATAAATGCTATGTTAGGCGATATAAAGAGAACTGGTTTTCATGTGATGATGTTGATGTACATCCAATTAGAATAGAAAATGTCCTTAAAATAAAAGCGTAAGTGTAAATTAAATTTGAATTCCTTCTCTATTTACATTTTGTTTCCTATATTTGTTTTGTTATATCTATTCTTAGATATTGCAATGTAAAATAAAACACAATCCTTTCAATAGTGTAGCCATGATTTTTTGGGCTGAGTGAAGGGAGGGATCAGGACAGGAAGAGACTAAGCAGGAATGATCTTACATAGGACTATGGAAATACGTATAATGTGAACATGATAATATTTTTAAAAATAACTGATTTCAGTGGAGGGGGAGGGGGGGGGGTCTTCAGGCTTCTACCTTCATCTCTTGAATAAAAAGAACTACTCAAATTTCAGTATTATGATCTGAAGCATAAACCATTATCTCATTTTAGTTAGTCTTTTTTATTTAAGTCTTTAATTTTATTTTAGTATTGCTACATTAGCATTTTAAATTTTTGAATCATCCTTATAGAAAAGTTATTGTACTTTAATATGTACTAATGAATTAAATTAGGTACCAAAGAAAGACAAAAACTTAGCTAAAATAAAAAAGTTAGCATAATCTTTGAATCAGTTCTTCATATTTATTTTAAATTAATCAGTACTTTCAATAATTAATCAATGGTTTTCAATACTTTCTTTTGTTGTACCTTGTATTGGGAAGCCAAATAAAATTATTTATGCTCATTGTGTTGATTTGGCATCATCTAAATCTTTCGCAAGAAAGCATAAACATATTTTATTCATAAAAACAAAACACTTTTTATTCCAAACAGCTTAGCAACCAGTGTTGCCATTAATTGATTACTTTTTAATAGAGTAATTTGTTGACTAAATTTTCAGTCCTATGAAATTTAATCAAAATTAAAATTTAAAAGTACTACTCAAAACTCTGTACAAAAATTTTCAGGATTAATTTCATCGTGATTAATTTAATCATTAATCTCATTACTTAGACAACAAAAATTAAACAGGCCTGCCACGTAACCTTAAATTTGCATTCATTGCTATGAGATTGTTATTAAGAATCGCTATATGATTTTCCATATTGAAAACTAGCAGTCTTCGCCCGCTACACTAGTAGGTTTCTCTAAAAGAATCTTGAATCAAACAAAATATATCTAGCAAAGAGGAAAAAAAAAACCTTTTTCTTTAATATCTAATCAAATATCTATAGTTGTTTTCTTATTCGTATAATTTTATATTATCCAGTTCAAAGTCAATGTTACCGACATAATAGACAAAATAGCTCTAAAATCACTGAAGTACTTGTGTTTAACTATTTTTCTAGTAGGTTTGTTATCTTGAATTTCCCACTTCTACCTAAAACTGCTGCTGAGATATGGTGAAATGTTCTAAAATTTTCAACTCTCCTTTAACCCTCCTCAGAGGGAATTTCTAAAATCGTTGAAATATGTGTTTAATTATTTTTTAATAGATTATTTATCCTGAATTTCTCGCTTCCTACCTAAAACTGCTGCTGAGATATGGCGAAATAAACTAAAATTGCAATCACTCTATTAAACCCCCTTAGATGGGAATTTCTAAAATCAATAAAATACATGTTTAATTTTGTTTTAGTAGATTAGTTATCCTCAAATTCGTGCCTCTATCTAAAACTGCTGCTGAGATATGGCGAAATGACCTAAAAGTTTTGAACTTCCCTTTAATCCTCTTAGGAGGGGGAGTGTGATTTCTAAAATCGCTGAAATACATGTTTAATTATTTTTTTAATAGGTTTATTATCTTGAATTTCACGCTTCTACCTAAAACTGCTGCTGGGAAATGAGCAAATATTCTAAAATTTTTGACCCGCCCTCTTTAACCGTCTTAGGGAGAAATTCTAAAATCACTGAAATACATGTTTAATTATTCTGTTAGTAGATTTATTTTCTGGAATTTCATGCTTCTACTTAAAACACCTGCTGAGATATGGTCAAATGTTCTAAAATTTTCGACCCCTCTCCCCTTTGACCACCTTAGGGAGGAATTTTCAAAAATCGTTGAAATACATGTTTAACTATTTTTTTAGTAGATTTATTTTCTGGAATTTCATGCTCCTACCTAAAATGGCTGCTGAGATATGGTCAAATGTTCTAAAATTTCCAACCCCCCCCCCCCCCCCCCTCCTTTAACCACCTTAGGGGAAGGAATTTGTAAAATCGCTAAAATATGTTTAAGTATTATTTTTTTAGTAGAATATTCTCTGGAATTTTATTTCATGTTTTTAAGCACCTTTTATGATATTTGAAAATGTAATTGAAGACTGGTGTTTTATGATTATCTTATAGTTAGTCCTGTACATAAAGCCTAGTACAGAAGCAGTATCTTATAAGTTAATTGAGGCTTTTATTCATCTTTTGATCAAGCCGTCTCGAAGACCACTCACAGTATATATGCAACAATTTCTGTCACAGCACTTAAGGTTATACTAGCTGCAAAATTTCTTCATCCAAACTCTATTTTTACCTGACCTGGAAACTAGTCATTGCCCCCACCCCACCCACTCACCCATTATCTCTTTTTCTTTTTTTTCTCTTTCCCCTCCTAAAGAATTTCTCAAGATTTTTAAAGCCTTTTTTAAGATTAAGTTTGTTATTTCATTCAGAGCCTAGTACTGTTGCTGGAGGATTTTGAGTAGGTGAATTTTAATTATAATAGTCATGTACATAAAGTTTAGTGCAGAGACAGTGTCCTATGAGTTAATCAAGTCTTTTATTCATATTTCGATGAAGCAGTCTCAGAGACTACTCACGGTATCTATGCAACAATTTTTGTAACAGCAGTTAAGGATTAATGCTGGACCAAGAAGAGGCTAGGGGCTAAAAGAAGGAAACTGAATTTTTTTTGGGAGAGATAGATGATTGATCATTTATTTATTGTTACTTCTAAGTAATAAATAGGACAGTTTATTTTAGAATTTTAAAGATTGTTAACAATGTGAGGGGGAAAGGGGTTATGATCGGAAATTCCAGTGAAAGAGGAAATGTAGATGATTTGTTATTTATGTATTCGTATTTCAAAGTAACAAATAAAACAACTAGAGCAAAACAATATTAAAAAACTGGAGAGAACATAGAGCTTAACAATTAAAAAAATGTTCAACTTTAATGCTTGGAAGGATGAGGGGACAAAGAAAGGAAAATGAAAATGTTTGGGAGAGGGGATTGGAGGGACGAAAATCTTTTGAAATGAAGAAGACTGTCACACCTCTTACCAATAACCTTTTGAAGAACTGAGACATACAGAAGATCCTCTTGCTGTTGCATAGAACTTCTCCCCCTTCCAAAAATACATATTTTTTTCCAAATGAAATTTGTGTCTGTAAGATATCTTTTCCATCCGGCGACATTGTCACCATGTTGTCACGATTCTGCCACAGCACTGGCATCTTACATTCTTGACCATGCATATTTTCCTCACACCTTCATTTTAGTTCTTATCTTCCCCGCTAGAGGGCACTCTCTCTTTCTTGAGCTTTTTTTTCTCTCCAAATATTAGATGATGAATAGAATACTAAACATTGATTAATAAGCAGAAAAATAATAAATTATAAATACATATTAAAATTTCAATTTTTTACATTGAAACTGAGGAACTGAGAACATTAGAACTGAGCACCAGTTAACAGAGTTTATAAGGTCATATTTATAGAATTGATTTAAGTTGACCATTAATTGGTTAATACCTTGATTGCTAATTGATTATTAATTTTCTAGAATTTTAGTTCTCAAAAACTGGTTTAAAATTTCAGTTGTTGCATTGATTTTTGAACAATACAGTATTTTAATGTGGTTATTTAAAATCTGAATTTTAAACTTTTATACAATGTAGAAAGATAAAAAATATTTTGTGATTTAGAGTAAAAGTAAATTACTTGGATTCTAACACAAAACAGCCCTTAGTGGATATTTCAAAGGCCTTGCAGATTGTAAACACAGTATCACACATCAACTTTATGATAGCTAAATTGAGGTTTTGAAATATCATTAGACAAGGAATAATCCTGTTATTCCCCCATAGATTAACATTGAGTTTTGCAATCTAGAACCTACAAGAATGGCTGATGTGTCACTTTAATTGCATGATTGTTATTGCATTTTATTTTGCAGACATAACTAAAAAGTAACTTTAAATAAAAGCATTACTTATTTCTAAATATTATGCTTAAAAAAATAACTAAAAATTCAATTATTTTTTTAAATATTTGCTGCATTATCATAAACATCAGTTGTATGATTGTACTTGCATTTTATTTTACAGACATAATCAAAAAGTACCTTTAAGTAAAAGCCTTGATTCTTTCTAAATATCATGCTTAAAAAAAAACTAAAAGTTATATTTAAAAAAATATTTGCTACTTTATCATAAACACCAGTTGTATGATTGTCATTGCATTTTACTTTTGCAATGACAATCATACAGTTGTTGATGATGACAATCATACACTTTTGCAAACATAATCAAAAAGTATTTTTTAAGTAAAAGCCCAGTTAAGTAAATTTTACTATATTTTACTCTAAGTTTTTAAAAGCTCTTTCCAAGCATATTGTATTTCTTTTACAAAAATTGACTTATTATTATTATTTTTTTTTTTATTTTTTTTTTTTTATTTTTTTTTTTTTTAGATATTTGCTGTTTTACCATAGACAAACATTAGAATTGGAATTCAAAAGTACAGAAGATGAAAGTTCTTCCTGAAAAAGTGTAACTAGTGTGTAATAAACTGAATTTAGTGAATTTTTATCTTCAAATTTTAAGGACGTTTTCACTTTTTTTGCTAACTGTTGAAAGTGTAAGCTACTGCTGGAAGTTTGATGACTTGGCCCCACCATGTTCAAAGTTTGTTCCAGTAAGACAAACAGAGCTTCTAACCACGTGGCTTCCTTTTCAAGTGCAGCTACAGAATCTAAAATCTCACAATTTTTGTGAAATGGTTGTAAAAATTGAACTGTACTTAAAAGTTTTACTTTTTTCCTCCTAAATTTATGTGGTGTATTATGAACATTCTGGGCTATAAAAGGGGGCATTACCATAATTTCCTTATTAAATCAGTTTTTATCATTTGTTTGTATTTATTAAGTTGAAAGAACAAATTTCTTGAAATTGTAAGAGAAGGTATCTTGCACATAAGTATCTAATGTATCTATGTTTGACATATTGGTTTTTATTTAACTGCTAAAAACTAATATTTGTTTTGTTTTGTTTTGTTTTGTTTTTTTATCAACTGCTTGATTAAAAAACGATATTTCTATCTTAGTTTTAAAAGCTTGTGTTAAAATCTGATTTATGAATTTTAACTGTAAAAATTACAGGTAACAGTGAAGATAATTAAAAACAAATTCAATGCTACTGGATTAATAAATAAAAATAACAAAAGAGCTTCTATAATATGATCTCTTTTATTTATTTATTTATGTGTTTTTTTTTCATTGTAATGCTTTTGCAAATAACTTTTAAGACTTTATGCTCTTCCTTTATGTATGTTTTCAGTTGTTCAACTGTGTCATTCCTATACTCTTATAAGTTGAAAATACTTTATGTCTCGTTTTTATAGAGTAAAAACTGGACAGAAAGTTAGACATAAATTTATAATTTCTTCAATTGAACTTTTCCTACTGGTTAACAAAACAATTTTCTGACTCTTCCCTTCCCCCCCCCCTTTTTTTTTAACTCTTAAATGCCTGATTTTTCAAAAATCAATTTTAAAATGTTTTCTGGCTTTCATTTCTTAAATAAATCGTGGGAAAAATACTTTTAAAAAAAGCATATTTTGTTTTAAGTATGGTTTACGGCTAAAAAACAGTTTGTTGCCAATCAGCAATACTGGTCTTTAATTAAAAAAATAATCTTCCTTGATAAAATCGTATAAAATTAAACACACATGAATTTTAAGAACTGTGATAAGCAATAAATTTTACTTGCTCACTGCAAAAAAAAAAAAAAAAAAAAAAAAAAAAGAAAAAAAGAAAAAGGAAAAAAAAAAAAAAAAAAAAAAAAAAAAAAGGTGTATTTCGCAAACTTTCAAGTAAAACAAAAGTGTATATAGCAACAGCTGAAAAAAATAAATCTATCGTTATTCTTAAACGGCACAGGTGCTGCCATATATATGTTGAAAATTGATTTAATAATATTTTCAGTATGTATTTTATTGGCAACATTAGGTATTAGAGCTTCAATATTATTCTAATAGTATTTTAGAAGACTAAATTGGGTATGTTTCCGAAAGGCAACACACAGTGTTTAAGGGTTAAGCAGGATGACAATAGATCAAATTATTTTTTATCAAATTTAAAGTGTTGCATTGTATATAAATGGACTATATCACAATTGATAACATAATTTAGAAAGGCAATATTAAGCATGTACTAGTATTAAAATGTTCTCAAAACTGCATATAGCAATCTAGGAAGTCCCACAAAGCAAATCTATCAAAAATATCTATATGGTTTAATTACTGACAAAATAATTTTTTTTTCCAAAAATTTTTGAAAAATAATAGAAATTTAAGCTAAAAGTGTAAAAATCATAGAGTTATTGAAAATATGTCAAGGGAAAAAAAAATCTTAATAGGCTACATCTGAAACTAAAGAGTGTGTTCCCTTTTTAAGTCCTTCCATACTATAATGACAGTAAATTTATCAGTTAAGAATATCTTTTATTGCATTATATGAGAATAATCATTCAAAAAAAGGACTGTTTGATTAATTATTAATCGGGTGAATAATGAGACCATTTATTAAGTGAAGATATTTGCTCATGTATATATGTATGTTGTGATATTTTTTACAATTTTCTAAAATTAAAAATACAATATAAATTATATTTGTCCAGTATGCCAACAAACACATAGAACAACAAAGAACCCAAGAGCTGCTGTTTGAATGTGTTATCTTCAAACTAAATATTAAAAAAAAATAATCAATATGTATTCTAGATATAAATATGCCCATAACTAAACTGGCCAATAAAATATGATATTTAGAAAAAAGATTTCTGTTGAAAATTTATACTTAACATCTGTTGTTCATAATGTGTGTTATGTTCTGCTCATTTTATTAAGAAACATTGTTCAGCACATCTAAATAATTGTGTAAGTATGTACATTTTATTCAAAAGATAAATTTTCTAATCATGCAACAACAGAACGTTATTACATTGGCACATTCTGTTGAAAAAACGTTCAATATTTTAGGAAGCTGGTATTTCATATTAATCCTAAAGCATTATAAAAGACATTTAAATTTTTTTTTTTTTTATTTAATAAATGCTGAGAAGATGTACATAAATTAAATAATATAATTATGTATTCATAAGAATATTTTTTCAGTCCTGCTTGAGTAGGAATATTGAGTAGGAGGCAGAACATTTTAATAACATTAATTCTGATTGCACATCAAAAAAAGCAATCAAAAGTAATGATAAAAATTAACTGTAATACCTGGTAAAAAGCGTGAATAGGAGCATTGTTGAATTTTTAAAAGAATGTTTTTGAAATTTTGTATGTACTTGTATATGTTTATACTAACTTATTTTCCTATTCTTGCACAATATATTAAATTACTCATTTTAGGAAAAGATGTTTGTATGAAGACACATATTAGTGTGCTTTATATGTATTCCCATTCTTTTATTAATTTCAAAAATTCATTTAAAAATTATAAATTTAAACCTGAAAAGTCCTAACAATGAAATGTGATAACTATGGTAAAATAGAAATGAAAATATGATGTCTATAAAAATCATTTCTAAGGGGTCCGTCTATTAATTATGTCACACTTCAAGAGAGAAGGTCTGCAAAATAAGGGAAGGGGTTGAAAGACCTTGTGACATCACATATAAAATATGAAAAAAGTTAGCTAGGTATTGTTTAAAAATGTGTGTTGTGAATACATTCTGTGTAAAAAGTATCCGGAATCGTTAAATAAAACAAAAAAAACCTGAAAAGTCCTAACAATGAAATGTGATAACTATGGTAAAATAGAAATGAAAATATGATGTCTATAAAAGTCATTTCTAAGGGGTCCGTCTATTAATTATGTCACACTTCAAGAGAAGGGAGAAGGTCTGCAAAATAAGGGAAGGGGGTGAAAGACCTTGTGACATCACATATAAAATATGAAAAAAGTTAGGTAGGTATTGTTTAAAAATGTGTGTTGTGAATACATTCTGTGTAAAAAGTATCCGGAACCGTTAAATAAAACACAAAAAATTTATTTGTTCATCAAAATATTTTTTGACGCCTTCAATAGGTCCCATTGAGTTCAATACAACTAATGCCAGCACATGACTAAAACTTCCATACATTTTTCATGGGCATATTGGAGTATGGCCTTTAGCTCCTTCAGCAAATTTTCTTTTATCTCCTCAGTTGACTCAAAATGCTTTCCTTGAACTAGTAATTTTTGCTTTGAACACAAGAAAAAGTCACATGGCGCCATATCAGGCAAGTACGGCCCTTTGTCAATGACATTAGTTGCATTTTTGGTAAAAACTCTTGCTCCAATAATCAGAGGAAATTGAGCTCTATTGGAACCATTCATGTGGTGACACGTTTCATACCCAAAATATTAGTCATAACATTACGAATGAACTTAAAAGATATATGAGATACATTGTTCCAACTCTCTAAAACTCATACGATGAATTTCAAGCTCCAGGTTTTTGATTTTATCAATGTTTGAGTCATTCATAGACGTTGAAGATCAACCAGAACGAGGCAAATCAGTTACCACTTCTCGGTTTTTCTTTGAACCATTCATATGCCTGTGTTTTTTAGATGCACCATTCACTGTAGGTATTCTGCAACATTTTCAGTAATTTGGCACACAAAATTTAAAGCAAACTCTTTGTTCAACTAATTTTTCCATTGTAAAGATCACACAGCACTTTAAAGTATGTCTGAAAAAAAACTGATGCTGTCAACACACTAAATCACCACATGGCACTCAAACTACCCATTGTAACTTGGTACAGTGGTACCAAATTACAGAAAATAAATTGTTGTGATATTTCTTATGTGCATCTTTTAAATAATAAATTCCGGGTATTTTTTACACAGAATGTAAGTTATAGCATCAGCTATAAAACATTTTAAAGCATTTGACAGATGATGTGTATAGTTATAGAAAAAAAAAGTAAACACCCCCTACTAACACTACAACAAATTATTGTAGAAGAAAATTGCTGGTACCAAACGATTGGAAATAAAGTCTAATTTTAAATTAGGTGTATAAAATTTGGTTAGGGGGCCATTTACAAATCAAAAACAGATTAAACTTTGTTTTTTTCAATGGCAACACCCAATTTTGACGATATATTTTATTTCTTCGGTTCAATCTATGGCTAGAAACGAAGTTTCATGTTATTTATATGATAAGTTTTTGAATTATGAACATTCAAATTTGAGAGCTTCTAATGTTAAATGACTATTTCATATTTTTATTAATATCTCCTGAAATGATAATCTTAATGTGATAATTTTTTTGTGTGGTTATAATACTTAAAAAAGCCAAACATAAATACATTGAATTTGTAATTTAAAATTTTTTATATGAATTATGAATTTAGAAATTAATATTTAAAAAAAAATATGAACTGCAACCTACAACTTTTTTGATAGATTTATACTTATTGTGTCCTGCTTCATATGAATTTTCAATTTCAATTTTTTCTTGCAAGTAGTTTTCGAATTATGCTTAAAAATCGCCAAAATCATAGTTTAAGGGGCCAACTATGATGTGCAGAAAAGCATAATGTAAAAAATATATAATTTGCTCTTTATTTTGCAACATTTGGGCTGGCAATAGTCATAACACATTAAGCGAGTGAAATGGTCATATTTGCAATAAATAATACATTAATAGAACTGTCATGATCATTCTGTAGCACTTCAACAATCGAGTACCAAACTTCAATTTGGTTACAACCCCTAAAATATGCTCATTTTAAAATAATTAATTTCTCTGAAACTAATCGTACAAATTTCATGCAAATTTGGATTTAGGCTAATTGAAGAGTGTAGAATTCATTTATGGTGTCAAACTTGGGTATTGCTATTGAAAAAACAAAGTTTGGGTTCATTTTTATATGTAGATGGCCCCCTAAGCAAATTTTATGTATATCAGTTCAAAGAAGACTTTATTTCCAATCTTTTGGTACCAGTAACTTTCTTCTACAATAACTTGTTGCAAAGTTAACATGGGGTGTTTACTTTTTTTTTTTCCCAAGGAGTGCATTCAGTTGATAGAATTAATGTATGATTAATATATTACAGCTAATGAAGATGCGATAGCATTTTAAGATTGATTTTAATTTATAACACTTTCATAAAATATATGATTTTAAATATATGTACCGTAAATTGGGGTTAGTTGCACCCAAATAAAACATGTTTTAATTCAGTGCAAGGTGTACTGTGATACTAGTTAGTGCTGTTACCTGTAGAGCATTGGTAAATCAAGTCAATACTCTCAACACAGTAGATTTAAAACACTTTCTTGTTTTAGATTAAAATAACTTCAAATTGTGATATGTACATTAATTACAGTGTTGTTTTAATCAAAATTAACTCTAAATTAATAATTAGTTTTAAAAAAGGTGGTGTAACAACAAGGAAGGGGGCATCACTTGAATGTGACATAGGAAGAGGAAGTAGAAAACTGCCAAAATTTGCGTGATGTAATTTTAATGGATGAGACCCCTAACTTATAATATTATTTCATAATTTAGTAGAAGAAAAGTGATATTTTTGTTCTTAATGTAAATATTTTCTTTCTTAGTTTCAAATTATTTTTCTATTGTTGTAAATATACTGAATTAGAGGAAATTATGGTAATTTCATATTTTGTTTTGTATTTTATGTTATGTATTCATGTATATTAATTTAAATTTTTTTTTAATGTCAAAATGGGGATATTTTTTGTTTTTAATTCCTTTGGAGTTAAGTATTTTTTCAAAGTGTTTTCTTCTTTAATTTAAATTATTTCACCTCAGGTAACTGTGTGTCAATTTTTCATAAAAATAGGATATGAATGAGAATTTTTCATGTGAATATGCTTGTTAGGGTTCGTTTAATTATAATTTCTTTGTAATTTATTTAAATTATAAACAATTCTAACAGAAAATTATATTTGTTTTGCATTTCAATAGCATTTATTTATTTGAATTCTGATATGTTATATACTGTATTAAAATTTGAGCAATTAATGTTTTTTAATAAAATATTTTTTATACTGTGTTCATAGTTAAAACAGTATTCTTCATAAATGTATTTTAAATGTATATTTAAGTTGTAACTGATTGTGATCTTTATTTGTTGTGTAAATCTTTTATTTTATAAGTAGGAATAAAAATAATTTTTTGTGGTACAAATCATTTTAATTGCTGTTTTTCTCATACATGTTTTTATTTTCTGTTAAGAAGAAGAAAGAATGCATCACACATAAAATATCATAAGCATAAACATAATTTTTGTTAGAGGGGGTGGTGGTAGCAATGATACTTAGTAGGTATATTCACTTAGCATAGATTCTGATAGAGGAGAGGGAGGTGTCAGGGCAGAGACATTACCCCTTCCTCGATTTTGAAATTTAAAGAATTGCATTTTCTTTATCGCTGATTATTAATAAAAGAAAAAATGCTGAAATTTGTTTTTTGCAAGACACTTTAGAAAAATTAAAATCTCAGTGAAAAAAACTATTTTTTGTCATGGAGCCCTGCCACCTGAATCTCTTATGGGAAACAATTCTTAGTTCGGCTTTACTTTTAATGTTCATGTGTTTCAAATTTATCTCAAATGGAGGTTTCATGGAAGAGAGTGGTGCTCATGAAGGAAAGAATAGACTGTTTCAATTTTCCATTTTGAAAAATGTTAATAGAATCTCATTTTTGAATGTTTAATATTTCTTAATTGTTAAATTTTTGTATTTCTTTTTATGTTGATATGCTTAAAAATTCTCTTGCACAGAAAATTTTGTCAAAAGTTCTTAGTTTAGCTTATTTCAAATCTATAGTCTGCATGTAAAAATAAAGCAAACTAAATAAATAAACAGACCAGACATATCATTTCTGAAAATTTGCCCCTCCATAGATTTCTTTAAACCAATGCCTGTGGTTTCTGCTACAAAATTCTGTATTTTTCAGTGAACATTAGTAAATCATGTTGTGATAATTACAATTTGTATCGCAAAACTTTATATCACACAGAATCGCTGAAACTCAAAGTTCATTCAAGACTTTGTTATAACATGACTCCTGCCTGTAATGTCAGTTTCTTAGTTTCAGCTTAAAGCGATCAATAGTGCTAAAAAATCATAATAAACTGTCACTATAAACAGAGATCAAAATGGAAAAATCCACGAACCAAAACGCTATTTCAAAATTATTGTCAACTAATTTTTTTTTTTTGGAAGTACAGTAAATTTTTTCAAAAAAAATTATGGCCATTTTTTCCCCCATTCTGACCAGAAAATCAGAGTTCTAACTTTTTACGGCTGCACTTTCAACTTCGCCTAACACTTCATTTATAACGGCTACTTCATAATAATGGAAGTCATCAATTCAGCAGAAGAAAATGATCCATTCCAAAGGTATAAGTTCGATTGAAGAAAACTATTTCATACTTTGAACAGAAAGAAGAGACTACACCTGCAATTTTCATGACACTAATAGAATCACATAGCTGCCAATTTGTACGGTTTTGTTACCTCTAAAATTTAATAAAAATTTTTGTCATATTTAATCGCTGACAATTGTTAGATTTTGGCGATTGAATTAGGCAAAATTTACTGGTAAGTTTTAGAGGTAAGAAAAAAAAATCTTACAAATTGATAGCTATGCAGTATAGTCCGGGTGCTACGGTTGAGAAAACTGCAAATCGTGATAAGAATATACCGATTGGTAAATATCTACTTTATATTAATACAATGCATTTCAGAGGAGGAGGCATTGCATAAAGTCGTGGGAATTCAAGATAGCAGCTGTTGTTCAAAATGGCGTCAGTTTGTGAATTTTCTTACTATCCATCATATAAATGTGTGTTTCAGGTCTATTTCGATGTATTTAACGTCAAAAATTTCGTTTTTAATACTTTCCGTCATAGTTGAATGAGTTTATGAATTGTGTTTGTCTGTCTGCCTTCTTTTTCATTCCATGCTCTAACTCGCTTAAATTCACTCAGATTGTCATGTAATTTATTTATGTGATTGAAGCTTACAATAACATGTTCCAAATAAAAATGAAGTGTATAGATTTTATAGCCCGTTTACAGGGCCCTCAAAAGAATTCCATTACGTTATTGTCTATTAGCGTGGGTGCTACGGTTGAGAAAACTGCAAATTGTGAGAAGAATATACTGTCTACTATAGGTGAAAACTGGCGATCGCCACTCGCCACATAGCGATTAAAGTTGTAAAAGTGGCGATTAAAAAATCGGCCATCGATCGTCACCCTAGTTGCCACTCGCCAAGTGGCGATAAAAAATCTGTTATCGATCGCCAAGTGAAATATAGCTTTTTTCATAGAAATATGCATCTCTACTTTGGTTACATCTAATTAGCAAACTGGTTCATTCTTTTTCTTACTGGATGCAAGCAGATTACAACGATTTAGCTGTATTTTCAATATTTCAGCTTTTCGCCATTTCTGTTCAGTTGGATTACTTTGTCAAGAAATACAGTTTTATTCTGCAAAATATATTCATCAACTTTGATTCCACATGCATTTCAAATAATTTATTCCTTTTTTTTTTTTCACCGGATGCAGATGGATTTTAAGGACATTGCAGTATTTTCAATATTTCGACTCCTGCCACATGCTCACCAGTTAGATTATTTTTCTTCAAGAGATACTGTTTAATCCTGCGGAATACACTCATCAGCTTAGATTTCAGCTGTATGTAACGTGTGTAGTATGTTAATAACACATTTACTTATTAAATAAAATCCAAATAACATTTTATTGTGCTTTATTTGATTATTTTTTTATTGTATACACCTAACTGTTTGAATTTTGATTTAGTTATTTTTTATATCAAGAAAGTAATAGTAATTTAAATTGATAATAGTGTTTATGAACATATACAAATAATCTAAAAATATATTCTAAAAAAATAGTGTAACAGATTCTGTGGTTTTAAAGTATTTTTCTAGAATTTTGACTGTTTCCCTATTCTTATCATGAATAGTTGGCTGGTATAAAACTCTGACTTATAGAAAAATATGCCTATATACAACGATTATAGTTTATGTAGATATCAAGAAAGTTTGAAACATTATAGTGGCCGCTAACTTTAAAAAGTGGCCACTAATGAAACTGAGTCTACCGGCCACTGGCTACTAACTCAATTTCTCAGTTTTCACCTATACTGTCTACTTTATATCAATACAATCCATATAAGAGGATGAGGCATCGCGTCAAGTCGTAAGAATTCAAGATGGCGGCTGTTATTCAAAATGGCTAAATTTTCTGAAATTCTTGCAATTTTCATATGATTCATCAAATAAAATTGTGTTTGATGTAAAATGTATGTGCAAAATCTGTAAAAAAAAGCGTGACTGTAGAAAGGTTGGACTTTCTTGCACATTATTGCGCAACTGCAAAAACAAATGTGAGAAATATGATGATACAAAGTGAAGTTTTATATTCTCTAACTTTAAATGTAACATGCAATTTTTAAAATATTTTGTATAATTAAGGTATTAATAAAAATGCATTTTTGTTATTCTGCAGCCATTCCATGTTCTAACTCGCTTAAATTCACTCAGATTGTCCTGTAATTTATATATGTTACTGAAGTTTACAATAACATGTTCCGAATAATAATGAAGTGTATAGGTTTTATAGTTCGTTTACAGGGCCCTCAAAAGAATTCCATTACGTTATTGTCTATTAATCCGGGTGCTACGGTTGAGAAAACTGCAAATCGTGATAAGAACATACCAATTGGTGAGTCTTTACTTTATATTAATACAATCCATATATGCGGTGGAGGCATCACGAAAGTCGTAGGAATTCAAGATGGCGGCTGTTGTTCAAAATGGTGTCATTTTCCGAATTTGCTTACTATCCCTCATATAAATGTGCGTTTCAGGTCGATTTCGATGTTTTTAACGTCAAAATTTTCGTTTTTAATACTTTCCGCCATAGTTGAATGAGTTTATGAATTCAGTTTGTCTGTCTGTCTGCTTGCCATTCCATGCTCTAACTCTCTTAAATATCGCTACTCTCTTAAATTCACCCAGATTGCCATGTAATTTATATGTTATTGAAGTTTACAATAACATGTTCCGAATAAAAATTCAAGTGTGTAGGTTTTATAGTCCGTTTACAGGGCCCTCAAAATAATTCCATTACGTTATTGTCTATGGGGGGAAATCGTTTGCAATGTGTTTTAATCCTGTTATACTCTCTGAAAGACATTCAAATTGACATACATCAGTGAGGTGCACTGCAGGATATTTACTATAGAATACGGTGTGCATAGTATTTATCGTTTATTTACAATGACACAGCAAAAAAAGATATGTGCTTTGTAACTCGTATATAAATTCTATAAAGATCATCAGTTAAATCAACTGTTATTAGTGGAGCTGCTAGGTATGAAAAAACTGCATTTTGTGATAAAGATATACCGAATGGTCAGTATCTACTTCATATTAATGCAATGCATATAAGAAGTTGAGGCATCGTGCAAATTCATAGGAATTCAAGACGGCGGCTGATATTCAAAATTGTTTGCATTTTTATTCGTATACTAGCGAACTTGCCCGGCGTTGCCCGTGTACGTCAAAAAACAGCAGGAATTGCGAAAAAGCTCTGAAAATCACAATAACATATCGCGAAAATTTTTAAATCGCTGCACAAATTTCAAAAAGAGAAAAAAATTATGTATTGTGTTCGAAGATTGCCAGTTGATTCCTTTCACTAATGTGGAAAAATGGTAGCAAATCGCTAAAATACACTAAAAATCGCATACAAAATTCCCGAAAAATTCGAAAATTGCTATACGAAATCTGAATAAACTTTATTGAAATGAGGGCAGAATGTACTTTAGGTCAAAAATGGAATGTCAAAAAATTGCAGCAGATCATAAAGAAACGTAAAAATCGCATTAAAAATCACAAAAAGTTAAAAAAATTACGAAAGTCAAAATTTACTATAATTGGATAAAAGTTTCAAATCTAATTCCTTTGATCTGTGGGCTTTCTTAAAATTTATGTTTGGGAAATCATGGTAAGCATTGTATCATGTTACTTTTATTCATAATTAATTTACTTGGACTCCCTTAAATATAATTAATATAATCCCTTAAGTTAATATTAGTTTTTGTTGCATTAAAATATCTCAATTTGTTGATTTTCTGTAAGCAAGTAAACCCTATTGGTTTATAGTGGGAGTCTATGGGAACTTGGCGAAATATTAGAAATATCGCCAAGTTGGCTTCAATTTTGGCGACTCACTTTGGTCGCCAAATTTGGCGATGTATTGCCAAGTTGGCAACAAACTTGGCAGTATTTGGCGACAGAACTGCCCCCCTCCCCCCCCCCTACGGTATATATAGGTACATACTCCTTAGTATACGGTCCTTATAGGTATCGATTTGCATTAACAGCTGTTTAATAATCGCATAAAAAATTCGCTAAAAATTCAAAAATTGCTGTACGAATTCCGAATAAACTTTTTTGAAAAGAGAACAAAATTTACTATATTGTGTTAAAAGAAAGAAACCGTATTCTTTTCACTAATGTGGAAAAATCGCCTCGAAACTTAAAAATGCACTAAAAATCGCATAAAAAATTCAACAAAAAAAACCTAATCAAGAAATCGAAAATCGGGCTTCGAGGTGCAAAACTTCATATATAGACGTACCTTCTCCCCAAATTTTGTAGCTCTACGTGCATCGGTCTCTTCAGAACATAGTCGACACACTCACACGCAAACTTCTTTCCTTATTATTATAGATATATAAAAGTGTCTATGATGTCAATTTCGGTATTTTTAAACAGAAAAATTCCCTTTTTAATATCAGAAATACGCTTAAAATGAAAATAGGACAATTATTAAAGTATTTTTGTATTTTATAGTGAGGAAAATGAAAGGAATAAATAAATAACAAAAATGCATTTTTATTAATACTTTAATTATACAAGATATTAAAAAAATTGCATGTTACATTTAAAGTTAGAGAATATAAAACTTCACTCTGTATCATCATATTTCTCACATTCGCTTTTGCAGTTGCACAATAATGCGCAAGAAAGTCCAACCTTTCTACAGCCACACTTATTTTTACTGATTTTGCACATATATTGTTAGCAATATTTAATCTTTGCTAACATAAAATTTGCGTGATGTTCGATCTTTATCCTCCAAATTAATTATCTATTTCTCAATATAAAAAGCATAGGTAAGATAAATTGGGCTTACCTTATATTTATGTATATCCTTTTTGACATCTGGTATTTTTCTTTTCCTCCGGATAGAGTAAATAAATCTATATCTTGCTCCTGTATTTCTTATTTATCCCGTATATGTGACTGATGGTCTGAACTTCATGTTGTTTAAAAAGACGCATATTTTGAGTGTCTTATGAAGTTAAATTAGTGCCGAAACTTATGAATAGAAAAGTAAAATTACATTTAATAAGAGCTTTAAGGCATACATCTCTCAGTTTGAGAGCTTTAGTTACAACTGTAAGTAGAGAAAAAAATACATGAATAAAATATTATTAACAATAAAGAAACAGGAAATTAATCCCATCAATCAGAATAACAAATAATTTGTATCAATATTTATATTTACGGTAATTTAAAATTAGAGTTAATAAATGTTTTATAGTTCTTGAGTATTGCAAAATTGTTTATAATAAAATATCTGTTTATGATTGTGCAATCACTTTTCAGTTTCACTTCCTTCTTTTAGATCGTAAACACTTTCGATAATTACTTTTGTAAATCACATTTGACACATGAAAAGCAATTTACTTCACTTGATTATTTGTATGTCCTTGTTTGGAGATTATATTTCACAATATATCTGTCAACAATTCCCCCCTTAATCTCCTAACGAGGATTGTTCTGTAATTTCAGTTTGTTTCTATTATTTAGAAATTCAGGCTTGGGCTCTGGTTTCGTAAGTATGTCAGCCGTCATTGACTTGCTTGGGCAATAACGCAATTCAATAATTTTATCTTCTTTCAGCTGTTTAATCACATTATATTTGATGTCAATATGCTTCGATTTATTAGAAAACTTTTCGGATTCTATCATTTTTATGCTAGATTTATTATCTTCATAAATTACTATAGGCAATCTTTGCGGTATATCGAGATCTTCTAATAGTTTTAGCAGCCATATTAATTCCTGTGTTGCGCTCTCCGCTGCAACGAACTCTGCTTCTGCAGATGATTGTGCCACACACGTTTGTCGTTTTGTTATCCACTGTATTGGATTCTTTCCTAAAAGGAACAAATTGCCTGTTGTCGATCTTCTTGTTTTTAGATCTCCACCCCAATCCGCATCAGTATATACTTCTAGAATGGGTGGTTCTTCCGTGCTAATTACTAAATTTAAGTCTTTTGTTGAATATAGATATCTTATTAATCTTTTAACACCTTTCCAATCTCTTTTAGACGGCGTTTCGTTTTTTCTGCTCAAGATGTTTACTCCTACTAAAATATCGGGCCTACTTATTGTAGAAACATATAACAGCGCACCTATTGCTTGTCGGTACTTAGTGTTGTTTGGCATTTGTGTTTCTTCATTGTCTAATCGTTGAAACCCTGTTTCCATTGGAGTGCCATATGGCTTAGAATCTTCTAAATTAAATTTTTTTGCGATTTCTATTATTTTTGCTGTTTGATTTAGTTTAAAGCCGTTGTGAGTCTTTTGTATTTTTATCCCGAGGTAATTGGAAATTTGACCTAAATCTTCAAGTGCGTACTTAGATTTTAGTTTATTTATTATCTCATTTATATTTTCATCTTTTCCTGCGATGAGGATATCATCCACGTATACTGCTATATAAACCGTGTTTTCCCCTTCTTTTCTTATAAATAAACAATTGTCAGCATTGCTCTGTTTAAATTTTAATTCCTTTAGTGTTTCACTAATGTTTGAATACCATGCTCTTGCAGCTTGTTTTAGTCCATATAGCGCTTTCTTTAACTTACAAACCTTATTGGGTTCTGTAGTGTTTATATACCCTTTAGGTTGTGATACATAGACATTTTCTTCCAATTCACCATGTAAGAATGCAGTTTTGATGTCAATCTGCCTAATATTGAGATTGTGGTATGCTGCGGCAGTTATGAAGACTCTTAAACTTGTGTGGGAAACTACTGGCGCATAAGTTTCATCGAAATCTACTCCGTATTTTTGTCTAAATCCTTGTGCGACCAATCTCGCTTTGTAACGCTTGATTTTTCCGAATTCGTCATATTTCGCTTTAAAAGTCCATTTCGATCCAATTACTCTTGCTCCTTGTGGGGGATCAACTAAACACCAGGTTTCATTTTCATTAAGGGAATTCATTTCCTCTTCTGTCGCTTTTATCCAGTTCTGTTTTTCTATAGGATTTTCTATACTCATCATATCTTCCCAACTGTTAGGTACATATACTGGATCGTGCCGGACTGCATAAGCAAACCTGTCCGGCGGCACACCTCTATTGGTTCTCTCTGATCTTCTCACTTGTGGAATTTGTTGTTGTGACGCGGGTGGTGGGCTTAGTTCATTTTGTGTTGGTGCCAGATCTATTTCCATTTCATTCGTGTCTTTCTGTTGTGTTTGTTTGTTTGTTTCCGCGATTAATTTTCTTCTATTTAGATTTTTGTTAGTATCTGGATTATTTTTATTTTCTATAAATTTTACACTTCTGGCCAATATTACTCTTCCGTCACTTGTATAGATTCTGTACGCCTTAGAGCGACTGTCGTATCCGACAAAAGTGCCCTTTTCAGCTCTATTATCTAATTTTCCTCTCTTTGATTTGTGTATGTAGGCGTATGCAGTACAGCCAAAAACTTTGAGATATTTCAAATTTGGTTTCCTGTTCATCCATAATTCATAGGGTGTGGTGCTTACCGATTTTGAAGGTAGCCGGTTCTGTAAGTGATTCGCGGTACATATGGCTTCCCCCCATAATTTGTGTGGGAGATTTGCTTCATTTAGCATACTTCTAACCATATCAAGTAGGGACCTATTCTTACGCTCTGCGACACCGTTTTGGCTTGGTTTAAATGGTACGGTAAGTTGATGATGAATCCCATTTTCTTTTAGATATTTTTCTATTTCGTTCCCCGTATATTCACCACCGTTGTCCGATCTGATCTCAGTAGGCATTTTTCCGAATTTGTTTTTCACCATTGAGACGTATTCTTTCAATTTTTCTAAAGCCTCACTTTTATTTGCCATTAAATAAATTACGCAAAATCGTGTATAATCATCGATAAAAGTGACGAAGTATTTTTTCCCCCCAATTGTGGGTGTATTTATAGGGCCGCATACATCAGTATGGACTAACTCGAGCCTTTTTGTAGCTCTATATGCACCTGATTTAGGATATGGGGTCTCGCTGATTTTTGACTTGATGCATATGTTGTGGCTTAAATTTATTTAGTTTTGTTGAGTTGGCAACAGCTCAAAAGTTTCAGTTTTTGTTTTGTAAAAATAAAAGATGTTCGACGAATAAATAAGTGGGATTTGTGAATCATTTTAAATATATTTAATCGTAAGTTTTATAATATCTGAAAATACGAATATAGTTTAAACATTGATGTTAAAAGCAGCGCCCCAACAAACTGGTGACCCGTGAAGCTCAAAAATGTCTAAAAGTGAATCGCCGAACAGTAATGATCCTTCTGTGAAAGAAACGCCGGAACTAAACAAGGTGAGCATAAAAATTCCTCCATTTTGGACTGATAGACCAGAAATATGGTTTTTTCAAGTTGAAGCACAATTTAAAATTAATGATATTACTAAGGAAGAGACAAAATGTAATTATTTAGTTGCTCAACTTGAATCTAAATACGTAGAGAATGTATGGGATATAATGAATAGCGACAGTTTAACCAAATATTCCGATTCCAAAGCTAGTTTGCTACATTTATTTAGAGAAAGCGAAAACGTGCGAATTAAGCGATTGATAACCGGAATTGAACTAGGAAATATGAAACCTAGTCAGCTCCTTCAAAAGCTAAGAACTATAGCTACTTCTGACGTTTCTGAAAACCTAATTAAAACACTTTGGCTTGAAAAAATTGCCCTACGGCATAAAAAATATATTGCTGGTCAGCGAAGAAAACTTAGAAAAATTAGCTGTAATGGCAGATAAAATCAGTGATATGAATTCAAAACCTGAAATTTTTTCTACAAATAATAAATCTGATATTAATGATAATGCGGGATCTCACGTTAATAATGAACTTGTAAATCGAATTGCTTCTCTGGAACAGCAAATTTCGCAACTGTGCGTTTCACGAAACTCCAGAGCTAATTCTCGAAATAAGGAATACCGTTCTGGCTCGCGAAGCAGATCTCGTAAGCGCTGCAATCCTAATGGCAAACTGTGTTATTTTCATTTCCGTTTCGGCAATCGTTGTTTTCCTGATAAATGCACCCAGCCTTGTGCCTGGAATAAAAAGACCGATTCTAAACAGGAAAACTAAGATCTGCAGTAGATGTAGCGACAGATTCCACTGCAGATAGATTTTCGGATTGTCGCAAATTTCGCTTATTTGTTAGAGATAAAACATCGAAAGTTCAGAAAAAAATATTTGTTCCTAAAGATTTAAAAACCACGTCACATGTGTTTGTTCGCAAAGACAGAGTTAAAAAGCAACTGGAACCCCCATACGAAGGTCCATTTCCAGTCGTTGATAGAAACGAAAAATATTCCACGCTCAAAATCAAAGACAAAACTGTAACTGTCTCTATTGATAGGTTAAAGCCTGCATACTTCTTGCAAACACCAGACTTTGCTACAAAGCAACCAACACAGAAAATACAACCTGCAAAAGCACCACATGACTCTCATATTCAAGACCAAAAACTTCCTGAAAAACAGTCACGTTCGGGACGAACGATTAAACTTCCTGTGAGATTTCGAGACTAGCACATACATATTTTTTTTTAAGTAATGTTCAAATTTTAGTGCATTGTTATTTTTGTAATTAGCATTTTTTGTATATATTGTAACGTAACTTCGTTACAGGGAGGAGAGTACTGTTGTGGCTTAAATTTATTTAGTTTTGTTGAGTTGGCAACAGCTCAAAAGTTTCAGTTTTTGTTTTGTAAAAATAAAAGATGTTCGACGAATAAATAAGTGGGATTTGTGAATCATTTTAAATATATTTAATCGTAAGATTTATAATATCTGAAAATACGAATATAGTTTAAACATTGATGTTAAAAGCAGCGCCCCAACACATACCTCACATTTAGCGTTATGTTTGCAGTTGTTGATTTTAATTCCCTCAACTAAGTCCTTTGATAACATGGACTTTATTGTGTCGTAGCTCCTATGCCCCATTCGCCTATGCCACAAATCTATGCAATTTGCATTTGAACAGTTGTAGGTGACATTTGCATAGTGCTTGTGATTTTCATCTTTACTAACATGTATTTCGTACAGATTGTTTTTAAGTTTACCTTGAAGTATAACGTTTCCTTCGTGAATTATATCACATTTATCTTTTTCAAATTTAACTTTGCAACCGTTTTTAGTTGCCCTACTCACTGACAGCAGGTTAGTTTCTATGTCAGGAACGTATAGTACGTCACGCAATATAACTTGTTTGTTTTTATTTTCGGTATGAATTATTACCTCTCCAGATCCATATGAAATCAGTTTATTACCATTAGCGACTGTGACGTTTGTTTCATTATTATTTGTAATTTTGGTAAAAAATTCTTTTGAATTTACTATGTGACTGGAACTGCCACTGTCCACTATAAAAGTGCCTTTATTTTCGGACTCTTCGGTTAGTAAAGCGACACTGTTGTTTTCATTTACTGTGTCTTTTCTTTCTTCATGTTCCGCATTTTTATGTAAATTATTTTCTTCAAAAACTAGTGATGTTGAATTGTTTTTATTTTTATAGTGTCTGTTATTAGTGTAACTGTTGTTGTTTTTCGTTTTTAGAAACCAGCAGTCTTTATTTGAGTGGTTTTTCATTTTACAGTGTGAGCAGTAGTTATTGCTGCCTCTTTTCTGTTCTGAATGATTAAATTTACCTTGTGTTTTATAGGCTTTATTGCTGTTTTCGGAGTTTTCACGATTATCTACTCTACGAGTATATTCGTCCGTAAGCTTGCTTTTTATAAATTGTACGGTTAACTCAGCTTCATCTCTGGCCTCCAGAGCAGTAACTAGGGTATCGTAGGACGGCGGCAACGAGCACAGCAGCAGTGCTGAAATGTGCGAGTCAGTTATGTTTTCACCAATCGCTGACAGTTTATCCACTATCTCTAAAATTTTAGTAATGTGGGCTGTCATATTGCCACCTTCAGTTAATTTTGTACTGTACAGTTTTCGTAGCAAGTACAGCTTACTAGAGAGATTAGATCTCTCATGGATTTGTTTGAGTGCGTCCCATGTTTGCCTAGCTGTATTTAAATTTTTGACATGCACTATTTGGCTGTCGTCAATGGACAAATTTATTAAAGTCCTTGCTTTTCTGTCTTTCTTGGTCCAAGCATCATTCAATGGAGTGGGGGCCTCTTGCGTAATAACTTCAAGAAGTTCGTCTCGAATTAATAGCATTTCGACCTTGAACCGCCAATTTGTATAATTGTTGGCGTTCAATTTTTCAATGGTCGTGCTATCTTTTGTAGAAGAGGCCATAATATTGCTAAGATTCGTTTTATTTATTTATTTTATTTTATTTTTTTTAATAAATTACTCTATCGGACTATTACCAGATTTGTATTTTTATTGAGAAATTGTTTTTTTTATTTCAGTCTCATAATCAATTTGTTAGCAATATTTAATCTTTGCTAACATAAAATTTGCGTGATGTTCGATCTTTATCCTCAAAATTAATTATCTATTTCTCAATATAAAAAGCATAGGTAAGATAAATTGGGCTTACCTTATATTTATGTATATCCTTTTTGACATCTGGTATTTTTCTTTTCCTCCGGATAGAGTAAATAAATCTATATCTTGCTCCTGTATTTCTTATTTATCCCGTATATGTGACTGATGGTCTGAACTTCATGTTGTTTAAAAAGACGCATATTTTGAGTGTCTTATGAAGTTAAATTAGTGCCGAAACTTATGAATAGAAAAGTAAAATTACATTTAATAAGGGCTTTAAGGCATACATCTCTCAGTTTGAGAGTTTTAGTTACAACTGTAAGTAGAGAAAAAAATACATGAATAAAATATTATTAACAATAAAGAAACAGGAAATTAATCCCATCAATCAGAATAACAAATAATTTGTATCAATATTTATATTTACGGTAATTTAAAATTAGAGTTAATAAATGTTTTATAGTTCTTGAGTATTGCAAAATTGTTTATAATAAAATATCTGTTTATGATTGTGCAATCACTTTTCAGTTTCACTTCCTTCTTTTAGATCGTAAACACTTTCGATAATTACTTTTGTAAATCACATTTGACACATGAAAAGCAATTTACTGCACTTGATTATTTGTATGTCCTTGTTTGGAGATTATATTTCACAATATATCTGAGAAACAAACCAAAATTACAGAACAATCCTCGTTAGGAGATTAAGGGGGGAATTGTTGACAGATATATTGTGAAATATAACCTCCAACCAAGGACATAAAAATAATCAAGTGAAGTAAATTGCTTTTCATGTGTCAAATGTGATTTACAAAAGTAATTATCGAAAGTGTTTACGATCTAAAAGAAGGAAGTGAAACTGAAAAGTGATTGCACGATCGTAAACAGATATTTTATTATAAACATTTTTGCAATACTCAAGAACTACAAAACATTTATTAACTCTAATTTTAAATTACCGTAAATATAAATATTGATACAAATTATTTGTTATGCTGATTTATGGATTAATTTCCTGTTTCTTTATTGTTAATAATATTTTATTCATGTATTTTTTTCTCTACTTTCAGTTGTAACTAAAACTCTCAAACATACTAAACACTTTCGATAATTACTTTTGTAAATCACATTTGACACATGAAAAGCAATTTACTTCACTTGATTATTTGTATGTCCTTGTTTGGAGATTATATTTCACAATATATCTGTCAACATATATTTTACATCAAACACACTTTTATACGATGAATAGTATGAAAATTGCAAGAATTTCAGAAAATGGCGCCATTTTGAATAACAGCCGCCATCTTGAATTCCTACGACTTGACGTGATGCCTCAACCTCTTATATGGATTGTATTGATATAAAGTAGATACTCACCAATCAGTATATTCTGCTCACGATTTGTAGTTTTCTCAACCGTAGCACCCGCATTAATAGACAATAACGTAATGGAAATCTTTTGAGGGCCCTGTAAACGGACTATAAAAGCTATGCACTTCAATTTTTATTCGAAACATGTTATTGTAAACTTCAATAACATATATGAATTACATGGCAATATGAGTTGATTTAAGCGAGCAGCGTTATTTAAGCGAGTTAGAGCATGGAATGGCAAGCAGACAGACAGACAAACTGAATTCATAAACTCATTCAACTATGACGAAAAGCATTACAGACGAAATTTTTGACGTTAAAAACATCGAAATCGACTTGAAACACACAATTATATGATGGATTGTAGGAAAATTCAGAAAATGGCGCCATTTTGAATAACAGCCGCCATCTTAAATTCTTAGGACTTTACGTGATGCCTTCCCCTCTTACATGGATTGTATTGATATAAAGTAGATACTCACTGTAACATATCGTTTGTATCGTAATCGTTGCTATGCCGACGTCATCTCTTATGCAGATATGTAGTTCCGGTTTGGTTTGTATTAATGGAGTGTTCTATCTGTTTTGTCTGGAGTTTTGTCATTAAAGTCCTCTGTGTTTTTTTATAAAGTGTTTTCTCTTTACCTTTTATATATAAGAACATGACATGGCGCAGTCGCAATCTACCTGTATAAGTAATCTTTAAAAGTTCTTTATTGAAGTATGATTAAATTTATTTCCTAAGAAGTATTGCAGAATTATTTTTGTTGATCGTTGAAGTAGCAACATGGAAGGATTAAAAACCCCGAAATGTCTTATTTTTGATGGAAATGTTTCCGAGCATTGGAAAAAGTGGATTCAACAGTTTAAAATGTTTCACATTGCATCAGGAAATGATAAAAAAAGATGCGAATGTTCAGGTGGCTATATTTTTGAATGTAATTGGAGAAGAAGCACTCGAGAAATACAATACCTTTGATTTATCAGAGGATGATAAAGGAAATTTAATAAAGTTATCGAAGCCTTTGAAAATTATTGTACACCGAAGTCTAATGAAAGTGTTGATCGTCATATATTTTTTACTAGAATTCAACAGATATCTGAATCTTTTGATGAATTTTTAACTAGCCTGAAGAAGCTAAGTTCGACGTGTGGATTTGGTAATTTGAAGGATAGCTTGATCCGAGACAGAATAATTAGCGGCGTCATTGACAAGAAATTGAAAGATCGTCTGCTGCGTGAAAGTGATTTGTCTTTAGATAAATGCGTAAAAATATGCAAAGCTAACGAACTCTCAGAAGTTCAACTGAAATCTTTGAATGGTGATACTAGAGTAGATGTTAAATCGCATAAGAATAATTTTGCAGAAAATTCGTTCTCAAATCTCAAACATCCATCTATAAGAAAAGAATTACACGAAGAAAGAAGATTTAATAGTTTTCTAAAAAGATACTCCAATAACCAGGAAAAAGAAACAAGACAGAATTACGAGTCGAGAAAACCTTGCGGAAGATGAGGTAGGTTTCATAAAAAAATTAATTGCCCTGCTTATAATAAAATTTGTAATTTTTATAAAAGAAAAAATCATTTTGCGAGGTTTTGTTTGAATAAGAATATAAATGTTATAAAACGTAACTCTGATATTTTAAAAACAAATGTTAACGATAATAGTTCAAATGATGATAATTTTGTTTTGAGTTCTATTTACGATTATAAATGTAGTAGCAGTTGCAGTGACTGGTATGAAAAACTTGTCGTAAATAATTCTAAGATTTTGATAACAAAATTAGATACCGGCGCACAATGTAACGTTTTGCCTGTAAATGAATTTAAACATTTAGGTTTAAAGCAAAACCACCTGAAGAGTTCTAATGTTAATTTGTGCAATTATAATGGATCTAAAATGAATGTTATTGCTAAATGCATCTTAGGTAAATGCATAAAAGGTATTAAAGCTAATATTTTGTTTCAAGTAGTGGATACTAGTCCTAATTCTACTTCTGTGTTTACCTACTTTAACTGCGTTAAATTTAGTACAGCGTGTAGATGCGGTCAATTGTTTGGGAAATTTTCCTCAGACTGTTTTTCATCACTATAAAGATTTATTCACGGGTATTGGTAATTTAAAAAGCTTTATTTATGATATTAAATTGAAAGATGATGCTGTTGGTAAAATTGAACCATGTAGGAAAATTCCATTAAGTTTATTGAATCCGTTGAAACAAGAACTTGACCGAATGGTAAATATGAATGTTATTAGAAAAATTGAAGAACCCACTGAATTCGTAAGTTCTTTAGTAATTGTTAGAAAAACAACGGCAGTTTGAGAATCTGTTTAGACCCGAAACATTTAAACAAACAAATTTTGCGTGAATATTTTTATTTGCCAACTTTTGAGGAAATTGTTTCCAGAATGCCAAGAGCAAAAGTATTTAATATATTAGATGCTAATAAAGCATTTTGGCAAATAAAGCTATCCGAAAAAAGTTCTAAACTTACTACATTTACTACCCCTTTTGGTAGATTTTGTTTTCTCAGAATGCCATATGGTATTTATTCTGCCCCTGAAATTTTTCACCGAACTTTTTCTGATGTTTTTAAAGATATTGAAGGTATTGAAATATACATCGATGATATTCTGGTATGGGGAGAAACTCAACAAGAGCATGATTTAAGATTAAAAGCTGTTTTGGATAGAGCAAGAGAATATAATATTAAGTTTAATAAAGACAAATGCAAAATTAGCCTATTTGAAGTTACTTATTTGTGTCATAAGTTTTCTGGTAATGGAATTAGACCTGATGAAGATAAAGTAAAGGCAGTTGTGGGAATGAAGCCTCCAAAAAATATTAAGGAGTTAGAAACATTTCTGGGTATGATCACATACGTTTCAGATAAAACATCTGTTCTGAGAGGTTTGTTAAGGAAAAATTATTCGTGGTCCTGGAATGTTATACATGACAAAGCATTTATTGAATTAAAACAAGTTCTAAGTAAAAAACCAGTTTTACAGTATTTTGATACGAACTGTGATGCGACTTTGTCTGTTGATGCTTCACAATCTGGTTTAGGAGCAGTTATTTTACAAAATGAATTGCCTGTGGCGTATGCTTCTAAAGCTCTTACTGACACTCAGAAAAATTATGCACAAATTGAAAAGGAAACGCTAGCAATAGTGTTTGGTTGTGAAAAATTTCATCAATATTTATACGGAAGATCATTTACAGTAGAAAGTGACCATAAACCCCTTGAAGCTATTTTCAAAAAACCTCTAAATAAATCTCCCTTACGTTTACAAAGAATGAGAATTCGATTGCAACCTTATTGTTTCAATTTGATTTATAAACCTGGTAAAGAATTATTGTTGGCTGATGCCTTATCATGAACATATTTAGAAGATTCCGATGATATTTTTAAAGGTGAAATTGAGACACATGTAGGAATGATTGTTGAAAACCTTCCTGTAACTGGTGGAATGATGAAAAAATTTCAAGTTGAAACTGAGAGGCATGCAGTCATGCAGTCTTACAGGATGTCATGAAATTTGTTAAAAATGGTTGGCCTATTATAAAATCAGATGTTCCAGATATAGTCAAACCATATTTTTATTTTAAAGAGGAACTGAGTGAAACAAAAGGCATATTATTTAAGAATTTCTGCATTGTAGTTCCAGAAAGTTTGAGAAAAGAAATGTTGAGTAAAATTCATTACACTCATTTTGGTATTGAAAAATGTAAGAATAGAGCTAGAGAACTGTTATTTTGGCCGGGTATGTCGAAAGATGTAGAAAACTTCATAAATAATTGTACAACTTGCTTAAGCTTTCAGAATGCAAATACGAAAGAACCACTTTTACCGAAAGAAGTTCCAAATGGTCCTTGGAAAGTTTTAGGAGCTGATTTATTTCATTTTCACGGCAAAGAATACTTGTTAGTAGTTGATTATTTTAGTAAATTTGCTGAGATAGAATTACTTAGAGAAACAACCTGTAATAATGTAATAATTCCACTTAAAGCTATGTTTTCGAGATATGGAATACCTGAAATTGTGTATTCTGACAACGGACCGCAGTCTACTAGCCAATTATTCAAGGAATTTTCAAAGCAATGGTGTTTTCAACATGAGACATCTAGTCCTCATTTCCCTCAGTCGAACGGCATGGTGGAGAGACATATTCAGACTGTGAAGAATATTTTAAGAAAAGCCTTCGTGACAACAAAGATATTTATTTGACCTTATTGGAATATAAAAATGTACCGATTTCAAATGAACTGCAATCACTTGCTGAGATTATGTTTGGCAGAAAAATCAGAGGAATTTTACCTCATAGAGATGATACTACCGATATATTTTTAGAAACAGCAGATGAATTACGAAGAAGACAACTGCTACAGAAAAAATATTTTGACCGGAATGCAACAAATTTGAAACCGTTTTCAAGTCACCATAAAGTTTTCATCCATAGTGAAAAGAAACCGTATGAAAGAGCAACAGTATTGAGTCCAGCTCAACGACCTCGTTCTTATAAATTATTAAAAGAAGATAGAAGAGCCGTGGAAAGAAATCGGAAAGATATTTTAAGAGGTGCGAACAACATGAATTTTCAAGTTAAGAATGAACACAATTTCGTTGATGAAGAAACAGAAACCGTGCCTGACGAGATATCCAGCAATGAGCAAAATAGTTCATTTACGTCCAGTGATGAGATTGCTAGTCCCGAACCAGTAAAGAATCCGTACCAGACTCGATCAGGTCGAACTTTTAAGAAACCTAGATATCTAAAAGACTTTGTAACATGAACTGTTTCTATTGAACTTTAAAATATGTTTAATATTATTTTTTGTTTTTCTCTGTAGCTTTGCAGGGGAAATGTAACATATCGTTTGTATCGTAATCGTTACTATGCCGACGTCATCTCGGATGCTGATATGTAGCTCCGGTTTGGTTTGTATTAATGGAGTGTCCTATCTGTTTTGTCTGGAGTTTTGTCATTAAAGTCCTCTGTGTTTTTTTATAAAGTGTTTTCTCTCTACCTTTTATATATAAGAACTTGACACTCACCAATCGGTATATTCTTCTCACGAGTTGCAGTTTTCTCAACCGTAGCACCCGCATTAATAGACAATAACGTAATGAAAATCTTTTGAAGGCCCTGTAAACGGACTATAAAAGCTATACACTTCAATTTTTATTCGAAACATGTTATTGTAAACTTCAATAACATATATGAATTACATGGCAATCTGAGTTGATTTAAGCGAGCAGCGTTATTTAAGCGAGTTAGAGCATGAAATGGCAAGCAGACAGACAGACAAACTGAATTCATAAACTCATTCAACTATGACGGAAAGCATTAAAAACGAAATTTTCGACGTTAAAAACGTCGAAATCGACTTGAAACACACATTTATATGATGGATAGTAGGAAAATGCACAAAATGACGCTATTTTGAATAACAACCGCCATCTTACAAGGGGAGGGCCAACCTTGTTAATCACAGATTTTGATTATTTTAATATATGTTGTAGGGTAGAGACCCCTTAGTGTCAGGTTTAACAGATTTTATCCAACGCTCCTTAGTTCTTGAGAAACCGGGGGGTCTAATATTAGTACACAACTTAAATACTTACTTTGCAACAAAATTGATAGGTTAGTCGTAGCTCAATTGGTAATAGTCCAAGAGTCGACAGCACAAAAGCCTATGCTATCAAGCACAAGAAAAAAACCTTTACTTTATGGGAGAGTAGAAGTAGGGGAATCTAATGATCCATGTCTGCCGGAAGTGAAGTGGTGCATAAGCTAAAAATTAATACCACCAGTGGTTTATTCGTGGGTCTATCATTGTGTTTTCCTGCTCCCAGTCCTCCCTGTTTTCATACTTTGTTTGTAGGACAAACACAATGATAAACCTACGAGTGAACCACTGGTGGTATTAATTTTTGGCTTATGCACCACTTCGCTGCCGGCAGACATGGATCGTTAGATTCCCCTATTTCAACTCTTCCGTAAAATAAAGGTTTTTTTCTTGTGCTTGATAACATAGGTTTTTGTGCTGTTGGCTCTTGGACTATAACGCATTTCCCGGCTGATCCCCGGATTCGATGCCTGAATGCGCTACATTTGTTTTTCTCATTTTTTGTTTTATAAATACACTTGCAATTATAATTTAATAATTTCAATTAAAAATTTTAATATCATACATTTATTATAATGTTAACAAACTTAAATTTATCATTTCTTATTTGTAAACTATTATTTCTCATCCTTTAAAGAGGTTTAAAAAGAAATTGGATCTATTATTGAATGATAAAAATTCCAAAATCGTGACAAAATCTGTTGTGTCGCCATCTAGTTTTGATAAAATAAAAGAATATTCAAATAAAATAAAAATAAAAGCAGAAATAAGATAAAGGGGAAAGCAAAATAATTGAAAGCGCAAGCATACTTATTACAAATTTAAAAATCTTTAATATGCAAAAATTCAGTTGTAATTTAATTCTGATGCTAATTTTTAATATAATTATGCTTGTTATTTTAAAAACAGAATAATAGTATTATCGCATTGACTTCCTTTGTTAAAGCAATGCGTAAATGATGTTTCTTTAAAATCACGAATTGACACAATTGCTCAATAGCATTCCATCGATAAAGAATATATGAAATAAATTTTAAAAGTGATTAAAAAAAACAGTTTTATGATGTTTTATTACAACTATTTAGTTAAAAGTAAAAAATTAAATAGGTTAAAATTATAACTGATATACAATATTAAAAATTTTAATTGACAATGAGATTAAGTTATACTTACAAGTATATTTATAAAACAAAAAATGAGAAAAATAAAAGTAGCGCATTCAGGCATCGAACCTGGGCCCGCGGAGCAGCCGGTAAACGCCATACCAACTGAGCTACGACTAATCCAGCACTTTGGTTGCAAAGTACGTATTTAAGTTGTGTATTAATATTAGACCCCCCCCCCCCCCCCCCCCGGTTTCTCAAGAACTAAGGAGCGTTGGATAAAATCCGTTGAACCTGACACTAAGGGGTCTCTACCCTACAACATATATTAAAATAATCAAAATCTGTGATTAACAAGGTTGGCCCTCTCCTTGTTAAATTCTTACGACTTTACGTGATGCCTTCCCCTCTTATATGGATTGTATTAATATAAAGTAGATACTCGCCAATCGGTATATTCTTCTCACGAGCTGCAGTTTTCTCAACCGTAGCACCCGCACTAATAGACAATAACGTAATGGAAGCCCTGTAACCTGTAAACGGACTATAAAACCTATACACTTCATTTTTATTCGGAACATGCTATTGTAAACTTCAATAACATATATAAATTATATGACAATCGGAATGAATAAGCGAGTAGCGATATTTAAGCGAGTTAGAGCATGGATTGGCAAGAAGACAGACAGACAAACTGAATTCATAAACTCGTTCAACTATGACGGAAAATATTAAAAACGAAATTTTTGACGTCAAAAACATCGAAATCGACCTGAAACACAAATTTATATGATGGATAGTAAGAAAATTCACAAACTGACGCCATTTTGAACAACAGCCGCCATCTTGAATTCCTACGACTTTAGGCGATGCCTCCCCCTCTGAAATGCATCGTATTAATATAAAGTAGATACTTACCAATCGGTATATTCTTATCACGATTTGCAGTTTTCACCTTATTTTGGTCGTGTGGCACTCTGACTAGTAGCGTAATACTGCAGCAAAAAAAAAAAAAAAAAAAAAAAAAAAAAAAAAAAAAACATCTGCAGCAAAATTGACATTTAACAAACAAACTGTCAAGAGCCTTTTTCAAATAAACAATTTCATTCCCCGTATTTCTTAAAAGTAACGGAAATGTACATCAAAGAAATGTTACTAGTACCATAAAAATTAATGAATTAAGTGAAAATTTATATTTCATCTCCTTAGTTTGTGACGATTTGTGTGAATCCGGTTTATACGAGTTTTTTGCTGATCCGAGGTGAGCCTGGCCCATATTAACTCGGATAATCGGGACTTTACTGTATAGCAAATTTATATTTAACCGTAGAAAAACCAATTTAAAAAAATACATTCAAGATTGTAAATAGTTAGTAAAAAAAAAAAAAAGAAAGTTACAGAGAACATAATAAGCTACATGTATGAAACTGTAGTAATATTTTTTAATAGTTCCACAAACCGGAGCAATATTTTCCATACTTTCACGAGCCGGAACAATATTTGTCCCAATTTCACGAACCCGGTACATTTCGAGTCCTGACTATAACAAAAAAATATGATTTCCTGTTAAGCCATCATTTTGAACTTCCAATTTACCCTTTTTTCCCCACAAACATTATCTGGAAAATGATAGAAGAAACCAAAGTTTGATATTACTATGTTTATGGTTGGTCTTTGTTGGATATGCATTTTCAGTTATATTAATGTGTTTTATGGCTGAAGTAATTTTAGGTAGATTTCGTATGAAATACTACCTATTGGGATCGTTCCTATGGTGGAATTTCTGAAAAATTTTTGCAGATCTACACCGATCATGACCCCTAGAACCGAAAACCACCCTCAGTAAAAAACTTTATATCTATCTATCTACAGTGGTGGACATAATTATAAGACACCTACTGAATTTGAGATACAGTGAAAGAAAAGATTCAGAGCTTAAAAATACTTTATCAAATACGACAAAAACATAAATTTATTGTGTTATCACACGTAATTGTTTTACAGAAATGATATTTTTATAGAGTTTAATAAAAAAAAATTAAAAATACCATGGACAAAATTATAAGACACCAACCTTTTTTTTCCAAATACAGTGGTCAACATAATTAGCAGACACTAATGGTTTAAAAGAAAATCCTCTAACATGGTTATTCAATATTTGGTGTAGCCGCAATTGTTTTTTATAGCATGTAAGATGCGATTCGGCCTCGAATCTATCAATTCTAACTAAATATCGCAAGACAGTTCTTCCCAAGCACATTTTATAGCATTCTTTAGGTTTTCGACACATGTAAACTGCCTCCCATTTCGGTAAAACTCACGAGCTAAGATCCCCCACAAGTTTTCGATGGGATTTAAGTCTGGGGAGCGGGAAGGCCACGGAAGAACATTGATACTGTTAAGCTCCGGTATCTTGGCATTTCACGCGCGGAGATTCGGACGATTCTATCCTGGATAATCGGCAAAAGGTTGTAACGTACTGGAGAGAATGACATCCATAATTGGCGCGTTAGCCTAAAATAGTGACAACCGGATTCTTTTATTTGTTTTAATATATTTTTTTATAAATGTAATGTTTAATTGAGGTCGTTTCTAATAGCAATAATTTTATTAATAATTATGATATTTAAAAACTTAAACGATGCTTCTGATAATAAAAGTGATGATACTAATTATCGGAATGAACAGTAAAAGCACCTAGACATATTTTCAACAATGGCAATTCTTTATATATAAGAATTAATGCGGATCATTTCATAATATTTTAGATATAAATTTATTAATGAATTTATAATTAAAAAGATGCTTCTGAATTTTTAAAAAATGCCTACATTATGTTAGGATGTTTTCATTGTGTATATAAATCTCTTTTTTTTTTTTTTCTAACTAAATTTAAAATGTTAGAATATAAATTAATAGCTATTACACGTGACTTTAATCACGTAACATTTAAAGAAGAATAAATGCATTAATTAAGGGTAAAATTCACTTACGATAATTAAACACATGTACAATTAAACAACTCTTTATCTCATTTTAAAGTAGATAAAATTTGTTATGCTCCCAGTTTGCATATTTTTATTTTTATATATAGGATCATATAAATGCCTTTGAAGAGCTCGAAATTTCATACACTTTGCCCAAGATTAATTAGAGAATGAATTCATTTCCTTCTAATTTTATTTTATTATCTCTATTTATTCTATTTTACATTTATTCCATTCATGCATATTGAGATATTTTTAACTATTGATTTCGATATTTAAAAAAAAAATTATATATAAATATCAGAAACGGATAACTGATTAATTCCGATATTTTTGTATTGGCTTTTCCATAGTACCTTTAAAAAAATAGGTAGGAGGCAGGGGGGGGGGGGGGGGGGGGGAGGAATTTAATGTTTAATTAATGGCATTGGCTTTTTGAATTATTTGTTTATTTAATCAATCGATGGTGCATTGATAGGAATAACTTGAGCGTTTATCAGATTTTACGCCTAGTGCTGAGTGACCACATGAACTACACTTGATGTGACTCTGCATGATTGCAGTATTAAATTAAGTTATTATAAAACCTTATATTATATTTTTAAAATGTACACTAGGGATGTTAATGTTAAACCTATGAGAGCATTCACTACAAATGTATCACTTAAATTTTTAAATGATTTTTTTTCCTTTTTTCTTTTCTTTTTCTTTCTTTCTTTCTTTTTTCTTTTTTTTTTTTTTTCGTAGAATAGCTGAGGTTGATCTCTAACCGGGCTAGTTTTTACTTTTTCGATTTAGGGTGCTTTTTTTTAATAATGAGCAAGTACTCTTTCAACTTTCAGAACCGACTCCGAAAGTGAAAGTAACTTTATGTATTATAAAAGAAATCTAAAAATCTTTATAATAAAACTTTATGAAAATCGAAAAGTAACCCGTTTATAGATCGACCTCAGGTATTCTAGGGAAAAATCATTTAAAAATGCTAAAATGCAAGCGAGAAATTTTAAAAGAATGTTCCTTTCCTCCTCAAAAAATTTCACCACTTTTAAAATCCCATTTCGCTTCTTGGAATGAATAATTTTCTTTTTCCGTGGCATTTTGTCAAGGCGAATATTGTTGACAAAGATCGATAATAGTAATTTAAAAGACAAAGAGCTAGATCAACCTCAAATACAAGCTACGATCTGAAATAATAAAATCACCATGGAACAAGGAATATACATTTTAGAGTTATTTCCTACTTCTTAGAAATTCACAGATAAAAGAGTAAACTTCTACTGGTGGTGCAAAGTGCAAATCCCTGTTTCCGGGATTTGGCGGATTGTCCGTTCGCCAATTACGCACTTGTACTTGGCAACCTTTGACCCTGAAACCCCTGGTCAGAAATAGATTCTCCCAAGGTCATCTGCCAAGATACCAGAGCTCAACAGTACTTTGCTCTGAAAGCCCCATTCTTGTTACGTGTGATGTATGAATCGACGCGTTATCGTGCTGGAAAGTGTAGTTTTCACCACAAAGAAGTTCACCGTATATGGCTAGTTGATCTTTAAGAAGATTCTTATACTTTTCGGAGTTCATTCTTGAATGCACAAAACGATATCGGTTTTCCCTTGAGCCGAAAAACCAGCCCAAACCATTACTGAGCCTCCACCCATTTGGCGGCTCATTTGTACATCAGGAGACTTCCATAAATCATTCCAATAATAGTGAAACCCGTCAGGACCATCCAGGTTAAACTTTTTTTTCATCAGAAAATAACACAGAGTGCCATTTGGAGGGAGATGCCATAGTTTGTTTAGAGAAGTTTAAACGGTCCATTTTGTGCCGCCTTAGAAGCGGTGGTTTTTTCTTCAATTTTTTAAATTTCACATAGGAAGCATTATGCAATACCCTGCGAATGGTTCTCTTTGAACAATTCAGTTTCAAAGCATTTTTAATGCCTGTAGTGGTCATTTTATTCTGTGTAGCGAGCGAAATCACCTGGCGTCTGCCTCTCGAGGGTAAGCAAGGAGTACGTCCAGATCTTTTAATCACCGATCCATTAATTCCTTTTTTCAAAACATTTGAAATTGCACATCTAGAGCGTTTAATAACTTTTGAAATATTATTAACGGAAGCACCAGTTCCATTTAATCTCCAAATTTCGTGAATTTCACTTTCTTTTAATTCTGTACCTCGTGGCATGTTTGTAAATGCGTGAAGGCGGTTATCGTCTGCTTTAGTTAACTTCTGACGTCATAACAGCGTGCAGAAAATTTGCATATTGCACATTATTTTCGATAAAAAGCAGGTGTTTTAATTAAAATATTAGGGTGTCTTATAGTTTTGCCCATGGTATTTTTAACTTTTTTTATTAAACTCTATAAAAATATCGTTTCTGTAAAACAATTACGTGTGATAACAGAATAAATTTATGTTTTTGTCGTATTTGATAAAGCATTTTCAAGCCCTGAATCTTTTCTTTCACTGTATGTAAAATTAGGTATGTGTCTTATAATTATGTCCAGCACTGTATCTATCTATCTATCTATCTGTCTGTCTATCTATATATATCACTTTCCTCTGGACACAATAACTTTCGTAATTCTGCACCAATCTCTTCCAAATTGATACATAAAATCAATGGGCATAAAATCTCGGTCAAGTTCATTAATGGGCAAAATCGGACCAAGGGGATGGAAATAGGGAGGGGTTTTGCGAAAACCGAAAACCCCTCATAACTTCTTAATTTTTATACATATCAAAACAGTTTAAAGTTTTTATTACTTCTAAAAATAGGGCCAAAAATTTATGTATCACAGATTTTTGATAAAGTTAAAAATGGGCTCAAGGAGCGCAAAAAATAGGGTTTTGGGGAGAAAAAAATTCATAACTTCGTCAATTCTCCAGATATCAAATCCAATTAATTTTATCATGAATCTCCTTAACATTATCTACAACTTTTATATTCACAAGTTTTTGATAGGACCAATTCGTACCGCAAAAAAAAATTTAAAACGAAAACAAAAAGGGCGTTTGAAGAAGAAAAAAATCCATAACTCCGTCAATTCAAAAGATATAAAATCCCCATGAATTTATCATATATCTTCTTAATATTGTCTACAACATCTATATAGACAAGTTTTGGATAGGACCAATTCTTACAGCAAAAACAAAATTAAAAGTACATAGCGGTTGAAGAAAAAAATCATCTAAGTAAGGGTGTATTCAAATCCAAACTGCGTATTTTCTGACTCATTTTACAATTCATTTTTACTCTCAAAGGCCTCCAATTGGTACCTTTTCTTACTCAGAAACTATATAATGTACCGTAATGGTCAATTTTTTGATAGAGGCGGAATATAATTTAAAACATGCTGTCAAATTGGGCCTTTTGAACCGAATTTCCCGAAGCGGATTGTGTTGGAAAAATCATCGTATTATTCAAATCCAAACTGCTTATTTTCTGACTCATTTTAGGTAGATTTCGAATGAAATACTACCCATTGGGATCGTTCCTATGTTGGAATTTCTGAAAAATTTTTGCAGATCTACACCGATCATGACCCCTAGAACACAAAACCACCCACAGTAAAAAACTTTATCTATCTATCTATCTATCTATCTATCTATCTATCTATATATATATATATATATATATATATATATAACCATTAATTGAACATAACCTACCACCGTCAATTATTATGAATTAAACCTGTAAGTATTAAAAAAAAAAATAAAATAAAATAAAAAAAAATAAAAAAAAATAAAAAATAAAAAATATTATAAGAATTATTATGGAAGAAAAAAGAAAAAAGTGGACACCGACAAAAATTGAAAAGCTTATACATTGAATTACGTTATCAAGGGCACAGAATTCAATGATATAAGCAAAATGGTTGTTTTCTGTGGGAAAAATAAGCTAAAGCTAAAAATTATTTTCCCCTATGCCCGAACAACCACTAAAATCAAGTGAATTGATTAAAAATGAAAGCAGAATAGAAACAAATAATATGAAATGGAAGAATCAATAAAACGTATTTAAATATTTATAGGATATAAAATATAAATAATAAACACCATAACGATTAATATTTCAGTATTTTACAAAAATCCATGCCCACATGTCTACCAGTATATCAAAAAGATTAAGGTGAATAAAACAGTTAAGAAATCACAGTAAATGATACCAAAGGATGCAGTTAATACATTTTGAAATAAAATTTGAAATACCTTGTAAAACACATTTAATCTAATATAAAATAAATAGATATTAATTACATTATTTAAAATGCACTATTAAATTAATTAATAACAGTTTAACAATATCGTCAAAATTTAGCTAAAAATACCCCCTGGTGTATAAATTATAACTGAAATGAAGCTAGAAAAATTAAAAACTAGAGCTATCTTAAAGAGACAAATTTGGTGCTGCCATCTATTATTACTAATATTAAACATCTATCGCAAGATAAATATTTGTAAGCATTTGAATGTAAATAACTGTTTAAACAGCAAAACCAAACATATCCTTATATATAGAGAATTATAAACCTAATATAAACCACACAATGTATTTAAAAACTATTGTTAATAAAATTTAAAAGCATACAATATATTCTATTAGCTAACTTATTTAAACTAAACTAAGAATTTAAATAATTCTAGAACATTGATAATATATAGCATATAGCTATATGCTATAAAACAAAATAAATTCAGTAATAATTAATATAAATAATTATTAAAAATAATATAAAAATTATTTTTTAATGAATTATATATAAGATATTTATAAAATGAACAGGAAATAAAAAAACATATGGAAGTATATAGAAGGTTAAATGATACTTAAATTCCCATTACTTAAAAAGCACAAATATAGAATGTGGATTATTTTCAGACATCCATAAAAATCCATAAAGTATGAATGTGGGACATTCAAAAACATTAAACCGATAATAAATATTAAAAAGAATAGAGGAATAATAATAAAAATAATTACCCAATTTTAATGCATACAGTATAACTATATTTATATTAAACAAACTTATATGTATATTATTCACTATAAGAATGGCATACTATTAGTAATTAATATGATATTGTCCTTAGTAAATTAAAATTTAATAACAAATAATTGTAATTTAGATTAATCAATAATTAAGCTAATTATAATATTAATGAAATTCTCCAATTACATATAAAATATCAAATCAACATCCATATAAAATACGTAACAAAAATATAGTAATAATACAAGAGCCCCCATTTTTTTTTAAATAATTAACCATTGCGTATTATCCAGACAACACAACCCTCCTCCGTACTCTAACATCTACCCACCCAACCAACCTATAATATTTTTTTATATTATTTTACAATTTTTAATTTTTTATAGATATTTTTTTATTTTATAATTTTTTTGTAATTTTGTTTACGCATGTGTTAATTTGTTTTTATAGATCATGTAAGAAAAGTACTAATTGTATATTAATGAATATATGAATTTTTTTGGAAAACCATGATTTAATGCATCATAAATTAGTTTTTTAATATTATTGTTAATTAGAGGAGAAGAACATAAACATTTTATTCTATATAAATGATTAAGTATTATATTACGAAATACAGAATGATGTAGACAAGATTTAAAATTTGTAAATGTATTAACTGTGAATTTAAATTCTTTACGTTTGTCATACAAATCTGTGATTGTTTTATTGTAATTTTAAGATCTAAGAAGTTAATTGTATTGTTAGATAAAAGGTTTTCCGCTAATTCCAAATTAGTGGGATAATCAACTGGAAATCGAGTAATTGCAGATTGATCAGTATCAATTAAAATGATGTCATCAATATAACGATATAAATGTAGATTATTATTAGTAAAATTACGTTCATAATGAGATAAGTATAAGTCTGAGAGTAAACTGGAAGTACAACCGCCTTGTGGTATACCGACATGCTGTAAATATAAAGTATTATCTTGCAATATATAATTATTATAGGTAATGAAGTTAGTTAAAGATTTAAAATATGCAATATCTATATTAGATGGTAATTCCAGTTTTTTTATAATACTTTTTACTTTCTTCTATCTTCAATAGAAGAAAGTATTGTAATCGAAATTTTTTTCGACTTCCGGTTTTCGACGGATTTGCATGTTTTAGGGGTCAGAGATTCCAAAAAACATGTTTATAGAAAATGTCTGTCTGTCTGTGTGTCCGTCTGTCCGTCTGTCAGTCCGTCCGTCTGTCCGTCTGTCCGTCTGTCAGTCCGTCCGTCTGTCCGTCTGTCTGTCGCCATTGTACCATCAAAAAGTGTATGAAGTTATGTATAGAATTAAACCAAAATTTTATTATAAGTTTTTGGCTATGGCAAGCAGGTCCTCCCGGAATTTGGAAAAAATTCGCCGGTAGGGGGCGCTGATATAACAATTTTTGTGCGATTTTGAATATTGTACCATCCAAAAGTGTATGGAGTTACGCATAGAATTGAACCAAATTTTTATTTTAAGTTTTTGGCTATGGCAAGCAGGTCCTCCCTGAATTTGGAAAAAATTCGCCGGTAGGGGGCGCTGTAATGGCGATTTTTGTGTGATTTTGAATATTGTACCGTCCAAAAGTGTATGAATTTATGCATAGAATTGAACCAAAAAAAAATTTTAAGTTCTTGGCTATGGCAAGGAAGTCCTCCCTTAATTTGTAAAAAACTCGCTCGTAGAGGGCGCTGTAATAGCGATTTTTGTACAATTTTTGTGCCATTTTGAATATTGTACCGCCGAAAAGTGTATGAAGTTATGCATAGAATTGACCCAAATTTTATGTGTTTATTTTTGGTCATGTCACGAAGGTCCTCCCTGAATTTGGAAAAATTCTGCCGGAAGGGGGCACTATAATTGCGATGTCTGTACCATTTTCATTATTGTATCATCGAAAAGTGTATGAAGTTATACATATAATTGAACCAAATTTTTTGTGCATGTTTCTGTCTATGGCAAACAAGTCTTCCCTGAACTTGAAAAAATTCCGAAAGAAGGGGGCGCTATAATTCCGATCTCTGTTCCATTTTCATTATTGTACCATCGAACAGCGTATAAAATTATGCATACAATTGAACCAAAATGTTTGTGCTTGTTTTTGGCTTTGGCCAACAGGTTCTCCTTGAATTTGGAAATATTGCGCGGTAAAGGGGCTCCGTGCTAGCAATTTTTGTATACTTTTGTTGATTTTTCGTAGTTCTATTGTGCATCGGCGGCTCATGCAGCGGCGGGAACTCACTTCCTGCTATGCCGGCTATTCGCAAACAGCTGATAACGACAGAATAAGGAAAAATTAATAATTTTAACAAATATCATGATATAGATTAACTCGTTTTTAGTCCGTTTAATTGACTTGAGCAGAAATTTAAGATGAAAATCAAAGTTGGTATAGTATTGAACTAATAATATTGCAGTATTAACATGTGTAACTAGGTTTTGAAATATTAAGATGTATAAGATAGAAGAAAGTTTTGGGATTGGCACATCCAACTAGTTAAATAATGCATTTATAATTTTATGTAAATCTAATAGGTCTATATTATTAAAAAGATCTTTGAAGTCATATGTCGTTATATTACAAACAGAATGAAGATTTTTTAAAATATTAACAAGTTGATAGCTATTTTTTATACAATGTGTATTATCATTGTTTGTAGTAAGTACATATAATTGATTAAGAATTTTTAAGAGAAGTGTATTGGCTTTATTATTATATGTATTGCAACCAATAGTAACAGTCCTAAATTTAATAGGAGTTTTATGGAATTTGGGAATAAGAACTAAATATGGATAGTTAAAATTAGTAGATAAAATATTTAATAGTTTATAATAACTTCGAATTTTACGATTATTTACAATATATATATATATATATATATATATATATATATATATATATCACTTTCTTCTGGCCACGATAACTTTCGTAATTCTGCACCAATCTCTTCCAAACTGATACATAAAATCAAAGGGCATAAAATCTTGGTCAAGTTCGTTAATGGGCAAAATCGGACCAAGGGGATGGAAATAGGGAGGGGTTTTGTGAAAACCGAAAACCCCCATAACTTCTTGATTTTTGTACATATCAAATCAGTTTAAAGTTTTTATTACTTCTAAAAATAGGGCCAAAATTTTATGTATCACAGATTTTTGATAAAGTTAAAAATGGGCTCAAGGGGCGCAAAAAATAGGGTTTTTGGAGAAAAAAATTCATAACTTCGTCAATTCTCAAGATATCAATTCCAATTAATTTTATTATAAATCTCCTTAATATTATCTACAACTTTCATATTCACAAGTTTTTGATAGGACCAATTCGTACCTCAAAAAAAAAAAAATAAATAAAAATAAAAATAAAAACGAAAACAAAAAGGGGGTTTGAAGAAGTAAAAAATCCATAACTCCGTCAATTCAAAAGATATAAAATCCCCATGAATTTATCATATATCTTCTTAATATTGTCTACAACATCTATTTAGACAAGTTTTGGATAGGACCAATTCTTACAGCAAAAACAAATTAAAAATACATAACGGTTGAAGAAAAAAATCATCTAAGTAAGGGTGTATTCAAATCCAAACTGCGTATTTTCTGACTCATTTTACAATTCATTTTTGCTCTCAAAGGCTTCCAATTGGTACGTTTTCTTACTCAGAAACTATATAATGTACCGTAATGGTCGATTTTTTGATAGAGGCAGAATATATTTTTAAAAATGCTGTTAAAGTGGGCATTTTGAACCGAATTTCCCGAAGCGGATTGTGTTGGAAAAATCATTGCACTAAGGATGCACTCAAATCCAAACTGCTCATTTTCTTACTCATTTTTAAATTCGTTTTTGCTCTCAAAGGCATTTAATTGGTAGATTCGCTTATTCAGAAGCTATATAATGTACCGCAATGATCGATTTTTTGATAGAGGCAGAATATATTTCAAAAAAATATGTCAAAGTGGGCATTTTGAACGGAATTTCCCGAAGCAATTGTGTTATCACTTTCTTCTGGACACGATAACTTCCGCAATTCTGCACAAATCTCTTTCAAACGGATACATAAAATCAAGGGGCATAAAAACTCGGCCAAGTTCGTTAATGGACAAAAGCGGACAAAGGGGATGGAAATAGGGAGAGGTTTTGTGAAAACCGAAAAAACCCCATAACTTCTTAATTTTTGTACATATCAAATCAGTTTAAAGTTTTTATTACTTCTAAAAATAGCGCCAAAAATCCATGCATCACAGATTTTTGATAAAATTTAAAATAGGTTCAAGGGGCACAAAAAGTAGGGTTTTTGGGAGAAAAATATTCCTTACTTCGTCAATTCTCAAGATATCAAATCCAATAATTTTATTATACATCTGCTTAATATTATCTACAACTTTTATATTCACAAGTTTTTATAGGACCAATTCGTACCGCAAAGAAAAATTAAAAACGAAAACAAAAAAGAAGGGTTGAAGAAGAAAAATTTTCATAACTCCGTCAATTCACAAGATATAAAATCTCCATGAATTTACCATATATCTTCTTAATATTGTCTTCAACATTTATATAGGCAAGTTTTTGATGGGCCAATTCTTATAGCAAAAACAAATTAAAAATACATAGCGGTTGAAGAAAAAAATCATCTTATTACGAGTGCATTCAAATCCAAACTGTCTATTTTCTTACTCATTTTTAAATTCCTTTTTGCTCTCAAACGCATCCAGTTGCTAGATTCTCTTATTCAGAAACTATATAATGTACAGTAATGATCGATTTTTTGATAGAGGCAGAATATATTTCAAAAAATGATGTCAAAGTGGGCATTTTGAACTGAATTTCCCGAAGCGATTGTGTTGGAAACGAAAAATGTTGTCTTACTGAGAAAATAATTGTTTATAAATCAAGTTTTAATTAATTGAATTAAAAATAAAAACACAGGTCGCTTATAAATCTCTTCAACAATCACGTCAGCAAGTTTCCATATTTTTTCTTTGAAAAATGAATCTGAAAACGTGCCAGAAAATTTCGAGTTGTTGAGCATGGAAAAGGTTTTTTTTTTAATGTCGCCTTAACATGATTCTGATGAAACCAGCTATTTTATAAAAATTAAATAAAAACTCGTCAAAAGCAGACAGATGAAACTGTTAAAGTGGATTTATATCTAATATGGATTTAGTTTTTGTAGGTGAAATTAGTATACTTAACTTCGAAATCTACCTCTGCCTGTAGGCCGGGCCGGCAGGGATTTTTTAAATTTATTATGTGGTGTATGAAAGACCGAAGAAATCAAAATTAATTGAGAGTAACAACAAACTTAAAGAAGGGAAAGTAATAGCACACAAATTCCAATATGCTGTTGCTATATTATAAATCTTATATAGTTTTCTAATTTCTTTTTTAAAAAAAAGGAAGTTGATTTTCGAATTTTAATGAAATCTGTACTAATAAAAGAACAAATCGCTCTGTCTGTCTGTGTGCGATGGCTAGCGAAATCTACCGTACGTAGAAGTTTGAAAATTTAGATGAGGATAATGAAGGTCGCCATCATTAACAGCGCTCAAAACATGCAACAAAATTATTTCATAGTATTAGTATCGTTACACACATGCAAATGCACATCGCAGTAGGCCCCTATGTGGATCTGGGGCTCCGTGTAAAAAAGAAAAAGAAATCAAAATAACTATAAATCGGAAGAAATTTCGAATTATGCATTTTTCTGGGATGTCCTACCTCAAAACTTTTGGTAGTGGAAGGAGCCAGAAACTTTAATCTGGCTTTTAATTGAAATAAAATGGTAATCAAAGATATTGTTAGGTTTTTTTAAGACGAATAAATACTCCTTGATTTGTTTTAGAGGCGCAAATATGCCGTTATAAAAAGTACAAAAACAAAAACAGGTATATTAGTAACCAATCCATGGATGTTTCCAAAGAGATAGCCTGGAACAGCTTTCATTGATAGAAATCATTTCGCAGGATTTTATACATTTTTTAAAAACAAAATGAGAAAGTTACCTAAAATTTTAAAGGTCTGGGAGAGAAAATGACACCACCTTTACCCGTATTATAAAATAACAATGGGTCAGTGTAACAACAATAATAATAACTAGACGCCCTTGGAGACCAGTTTGGTCTTCGTTAAATGTGTGCTAAGTATCTTACTATGTTACTTTTATCCAAAACTTAATTTACTTTAATTATGTCAATTTGTACAATTTGGCGAGTGGTTTGGCGATTTATATAATTTGGCGAAATTGGTCAACGGGATAACTAAGTAGTACTTTTTTATGTAAGCAAGGCGCAAGTGATAAATCATCAAACATTGTCTTTCCAGTCGCATATATTCATATTTCATTTAATTCATCTAAAATATAATAATTTCACTCATTTTATTTAAAATACATAATTTTAATTTGAAATTCACGACTTTCACTTTTTCTTTCCCTTTTTTAAGAAAAAGAAAAGAAAAATAATAAGTAATACCAAAATCCATGACTTTTAATTTCAATATCAAAGCATTGTTTTAATTTACCACGCGAAAAATAAAAAATGTAAAAAATGGTCACCTGGCATATAAAAAGCGAAGCGGTCAGCCCGGAACTATTGATGACAGTCACATGACTTAGGCTATTATTATAGAGATAACAACAACAAAAAAGATGAACTTTCATGCACGAAGGAGGAGAAAGGGGTGCGCTTATTTATTTACATTTCACATCTTAACATATTAAAAAAGTTACGGCTAACTTCTACCAGTTTTAATCGTCACAATTTCTATAACATTTTTGATAAAGAATAACTATAGATTAGTGTATAAATTAGTAACACATGATTGAATTTTTTAAATACTTTTTCATTTTTGATGCCTGAAATACATTTACAATGGCTTTAAAAATATCTCTCAAGCAAATATCAAGGATTTTAAATAAAGCATCAATTTAAATGGAATTTTATTTTTTTGAAAATATTAGTAACAGTCAAAAGTTTAAAAAGAGCGCCATGGCGATGAGCCGCCCCTGCAATATACATCAGTTTTGTAACATTTGAAGTTGTATGTTATTAAAACATATTTCAACTAATTACAACCCATAGACTAACATAACTGAATTCTTTTATATCTTCTTGTAAAAGAAGCATAATTGCCATGCATGCACATTTTCTATGTTAGGAACATGTTACAAAGCATTTCAGTAAAGTACGGTAAAACGTAAATATGGGTCCCAAAAATTTAATAAGCCAAACAAAAGAAATAATACCACACAATTACATCTAATAAAATTTACTCCTGTTTAAAATGGTTTTTTTTTTTTTTTTTTTTTTTTTTTTTTGGTTCTTAGAGATTCTATTTTCACAGGTTCATCAGTTTTGTTTGAAATAGTACAATTTTGTTAAAATGGACTTCAAAGATTTAATGTCTATAGACCATAATGGATCCGAATTATTTCGAGTTTTCCTGTAAATGAGAAGTGAATAATAAACATTCAATTTTTGATAGAAATTTGCTGTATGAAGCCACAATACCATATATCAATTTTGTGGCAATCCAGGTATATATATATATATCAAAGTTAGAACCCAGACAGATAGATAGATAAAGGAAAGTGAGAAATATTTTTCAATTATTTTTTTAAATATCAAAGAGGTTTTTTTTTTTTTTTTTGTAAGTGTGCACTTTTTATACTGCACAGACAAGTTCATCAAGGAAGTAAAACAGCAACTTGAAAATAAGTAAAATGTTAAGGGAAAAGGGAAACTTAAAAATAAAACAGAAAGAACAGTTGCGATTCCGTGACACCTGACCTTTCAAAACAGATGCTTCAAGATCGAATTCCAAAGGTGCTAAATGCTTCAGATAAATGTGAATTGTATTAAACAGAATTCATTTATTAATGTGGTCTCAAATTCCCTGCTCAGCAACGCGAAAATTTCTAACACATGCTCGAACTCATTTTTAAACATAAAGGTATAACATTGTCAGGCCTGACTATTGGAGCGATTTGGAGGCGAATAGTTTTCTATTTTTTTTTTATAAATAAGTTATTTATCGAGTTATAAGCAATTGTGGTCACGTGACGGCAGGTTTTTCTTCTTTCTCGCGCTACCGCATCTGGAATTCGGCTCAAAACGCCTACTTTGACAGTACTTCCTGATAGATCGTCTGCCTTTACCAAAAAACGGAAAAAGCCACTCGATTACCTAGTTTCTGAATAAGAACACCTGCCAATTTCATGCGTTTCCCAACAAAAATGAATTCAGAAATGGGTCAGAAAGGTGCCCCTTTGGATTTGGAAACAGCCTTAAGGATTTAAAAAAAAACTCACTTCTCGAACTGGATTATTGTTGATGTCAGAAAACTCTTTTAGAGGGAGGCGTAGTTTGTGCATAAAATGTACTAATTTAATATATTGTTAGATAATATTGTCTATTGCAGAAAGGGATGAGATGCACTAATTCCACTCCCCACCCCTTACACGCACGTTCTCAAATAAACCTAAGGAAATAAATAAAAAGTAATGGATAAAGTTTACCTGAAAATATGAACTAGTCTTACTTTAAAAACTCAATACTTAACTCGTAAGCACACGCCGCGGGGTAGATCTCACCCCAATCACATTTGTTCCTTCGAAAAAAGGGATAAAATTTTGAGGACGCTTCTGACCTGCCTTGTACCTTTCAGGCTCAAGGTCGAGAAGGGGTGGATGAAGGAATGCCCTTTCTTTCTTCGCTAGGAGGAAAAAAAGGTACAGTCGTGGGGGAAAAAAAGTAAACACCCCTTACTAACACTGCAAAAATTACCGTAGAAGAAAATTACTGGTACCACACGATTGTTAATAAAGTCTACTTTTAAATGATGCATATAAAATTTGTTTTGGAGGCCATCTACATATTAAAAGGAACCATAAATTTATTTTTTTCAATTGCAGTACACAATTCTGACAGCATAAATGAACTCTACACCCTTCAATTAGCCTAAAATCAAATTTTTATGCAATACGTACGATATGTTTCTGAGAAATTAATTATTTTAAAACGAGCGCATTTTAGGGGCTGTATCCAAATCGAAGTTCGGTACTCGATTGTTGACCGAGAGACCCCACTTCTTGATCAATTAATCTCAAGCGCCACTGAAGCAGTCATTGAAAACTGCGAGATTACAGGATAGCATAAGAAATTTCAAAATATCTAGTCACTTCTATCATAGACGGCCCCTTAAACCATCATCTTGGCGTTTTTTAAGTATAATTTGAAAATACTTGGAAGAAAAATGTGAAATTTTGGATTTCCACAAAGCAGGACTTAATAAATCTAAATCCATCAAAAAGAAAAAAAAAATTGTAGGTTGAAATTCATAATTTTTTCAAATATTAATTTCATAATTCATACCGTAAAATTATAAAAATTGCAAATTCAACGTATTTATGTTTTGGTATTTTAGTATTTTAGTATTACTGCTACACAAAAAATTAGCACATTAGGAGTACGATTAGTACCGCCACGGCGAGCGGCCTCTTTCCGTCCGCAGCCCTTTATTGTACTCTTATTCCGACTCTTTTGCGGAAGCCAGGTTGAAAAGAAAAAAAATCAATAACTGAAACCGGACAAATTTAAATGGGAAATTACACAAATTAAAAACACCGAAAAGCGGGAAGGGAGGGCTAACCCCTTTGAAGCTACCGAACCACCGCTGCTACGTCCAGCTGATTCAAGAGATATTAAAACGAACCCAAACTTCATTTTTTTCAATGGCAATATCCAATTTTAACAAAATATTTCAAAGCTTCGGCCTAGACACTATGCCTAGACACCAAATTTCAAGTCATTTGAAGGATAAGTTTTTGAATTATAAACATTCAAAATTTAGTGTTTCTAATGTTAAATTACATTTTCACATTTTTATTAATATCTCCTGAAATTTTGCTCCTAATGTGCTAATTTTTTTGTAGCAATAATACTAAAATACCTAAACATAAATACGTTGAAGTTGCAATTTTTATAATTTTATTATATGAATTATGAAATCAATATTCGAAAAAATTATGAATTGCAACGTACAATTTTTTTTGATGGATTTAGATTTATTAAGTCCTGTTTTATGGAAATCCAAAATTTCACATTTATCTTCCAAGTAGTTTTCAAATTATGCTTAAAAAACGGCAAAACGATGGTTTAAGGGGCCGTCTATGATAGAATCGACTAGATATTTTGAAATTTCTTATGCTATCCTGTAATCTAGCAGTCTATAATGACTGCTTGAGTGGCGCTTAAGATGCCTTGATCCAGATGGGGGCTCTTTCGGTCAACGATCGAGTACCAAACTTCAGTTTGGATGCAGCCCCTAAAATACGCTCGTTTTAAAATAACTAATTTCTCGGAAACTTATCGTACGAATTGCATAAAAAATTTGTTTCTAGGCTAATTGAAGGGTGTAGAGTTCATTTATGCTGTCAGAATTGTGTACTGCTATTGAAAAAAACAAAGATATGGTTCGTTTTAATATGTAGATGGTCCCCTAAGCAAATTTTATATACATCATTTAAAAGTAGACTTTATTACCAATCGTGTGGTACCAGTAACTTTCTTCTACGATGTTTTTCGCAGAGTTAGTAAGGGGTGTTTACTTTTTTTTTTCCACGACTGTACCTCTTGGAGAGTGGATAATGCCGAGCACGTACGAACGTTTCATTTCGATACGTTCACTTCTTACAGGATAACACACATTCAAATAATTTTAATGAAAGAGTAACATAAAAGCGACTGTTACATATTGATAAAAGGGTATTCAATGTAATTAATATCAATTTTATGAAATAATTCATGTTTTAAGGTGTAAAATAAATCGTTTCTGAAAAGAACGCGATTTTTACAGAAACTGCTACAAAATCTGTAAATACAATAGAGCGCCGATTATCCGAACAAGTAGGGAGCGACGGTAGTTCGGATAAGCAAAAGTTCGGATAAATGGACAGACAATTAAAGGGATGTTCCTGACTATACTAAAACCTTCACACTTTATCCAGGCTTAGGACTGGCAGCCCCAGTTAGTGCTAGCGTGTTTAAAAACTTTTTTTTTTGTTTACTTTTTTATCATTTAATTTTTATTTTTTTCCCTTTTTATCCTTTTCTGAACTCCAGAGATTATAATCTAAGCAAAAAAAGCATTACCTTTTTCGTAAGACAAAGTAAGAAGACGTTATGTCCAATGCTGCCATTTCTCGAATTCTTCTTAAATACGTTAGTTGAATAGGATCAGAGTTCTTCTGCCGTTCGAGCCATGTCATAGCTGTTTCCAAGCATTCAAAGGTTTCGTTATGTGGTGGGCCTGTGTCCTTTTCAGAGCATTCGTTTTCATTTCTTCAATTTCGTTTTCATCTTAAATCTCATCCACAATCTCATCATCATTAAAAAAAAAATTTCGAGGGAAATAGGCTGTTCGGATAAATGAAAGTTCGGTTAAAATTTTTTTTTGAGAAAAATAGGCTCTTCGGATAATTGGAAATTCGGTTAATTGGAGTTCCGATAATCGGCGCTCTACTGTAAATATAAAAAGCATGTTTATTATTTATTTATTTATTTATTTTGTAAAAAAGATAGAACTGACGTATTTTACAATATACAGCAGAATATTTGTTTTTAAAACGTATTTAGCCAAAAATATAATGGAGACAAAATGGGACGAGACTTATCCCATGCGTGTTGCAAAAATAGGTGCGCGTGTGTACGGGCTAAAAAATGTGATGAAGTCCTCACAAAACTTTCTTCGATATCATTCTAATACGTTAATTTAAATAACGGAGTTACGCATCAACAATTACGAAGTACACTATATGGTCATTAATGACCGGACATTTTCAATTTTAGGCATTTGTCGAATAAGATATATTTTTCGGATTTTTCTGGAACTTCAGGATGAAGAATATGTTCTATTTCATGTTTATCAACGACGGCGGTTTGATCAGAAGGACAATTAGGGGTCAACAAAAAATCAAAGAAAAAGAATAATGTTTGGATCACCCTGTATAATAAAATGCACGAAATTATCTATCGCTATAGCTTACGAATATATGGATATTGTACAATATATGTATTCATTTGTGGAAGAATAGAACGTACATTCATGGAGATACATCGATTTTTTTTAAAGTTCAAAAAAAAAAAATTGCATGTTTTTTGTTTATATCATGCAGGGACCAAATCTTTTACCAAATTTAACGCCAGTTTCAAAATCTTTTCTTACATATAATATGAATCCTAAATACTCTCTCATAACAACCTTTCGTGATTTTCATGTCCCTGGAAATACTTTTCGAATAGCAGATTTGTTATTTACACTCAACCAATGGCAGAAATCTGCAAAAGTTGCAATTTTATTTAAAAAAAAAATACGAGTTGGAACTTGGAACCCGTCGAAATTCGACGAACTAAAATGTTAGAAAGGAAATGTCAGATCGAATTTATAATAAACCTACAAAAATAATTACAATAAAAAAATCATCTTACATTGGTTGTCTAATTCTTAAAACAAATAATATTTTTAACCTAAAATTTAACTTCAACTACTGAAATTATTGAAAAATTAAACTGTATTAGAATACGTAATCAAGATGAGTAATTGTGATGAAGTTATCGATGATTATCGATTGATATGTTTGTTTTTACGGAATGAAAAATCAGTAAAAAGGATTTCGCTTTGTCACATCATAAAATTTTACCCCATACAGTCTAAACTGTATGTTATTTTCAAATTCTCATAATTTACATACGCACCACTCAAATTCACAATTTGAAAGTATTTTAACGCGCAATAGATTATTAATGAATGTCTTTCAAAACTTAAAGTCACGTTTGTCCGATACAACTTTTCATGTGAACATTCGCACAAACTTTAAGTTCTAATCTCAATACTCACGAAAAAAAAAAAAAAAAAAAAAAAAAAAAAAAATCAGAAATTTGCCTTTAGTTGTCATAGTTTTATCAAAAGAAAATGATAGTTTTGTTTTAAATATGACATCATTTTTACTCACTGAATCATTTTGCTTAGCGTCTCAAACTCGGTATCAGCGTAATGTAAAAATATTAAAATGTAACTGATTTATGAAGAAGAATGCGTGTTTTGTTTAATGTCTGACGTCATTTCTTGTTAAAAAATTATAAAAAAAGTTACTTTTATTTGTAATGTGAAAATGGCATCAATAAGGATATAATCAATAAAAATAATAAGCCATGACTATTTTCCCTTTACTTTCAATATGAATGGAGTACTTCAGTTGCCACAATTACAAAATTTGAATTAAAACAACAAAAAAATTAATATCTCAAAAATAAACTGAGATACAGCTTTCAAACAAATTGCATTTAAAAGCTCATTTTTTTTTTTCCTGTACGAAGGTGTAAAAATTGAAAATGTGCGATGTTTAGAAGTTTAAAAATTTGCAGTAGCGAAAATTGCAAAACCGAATTCATTTCAAATTTCAAAGTGTTGCGATTCGCAAAATGACGTATGCGTTACGCACAGATATGTTTGTCCTTTATAATATAGATTGTACAACTATGGTAAAAAAAACAAGAGTTCTGTTCTCCAGTAACTTTGAAAATGACTTACAAAAAGCGAGACTAGACAAGTTATACCCCAGATCTTCTTCCTTGGAATAACTGCATCAGATATTCATTCCGTTTTAGGTGCATTCGTAATTATATAAATACATAACACTTATAGTCGTCGTCTGGTCCATCTGGCTGACATATAACAGCGCAAAAACTACCCAACCGAATGGTTTGAAATTTATTTTGTCGTTGCAAAATTTTATCTAGTCTTTTCAAATTTTATGAAAATTGAATCAAAACTTAAAAAGATATTAATAAAAGTTTTCTTCATTCAGTTAAATCCTATCATACGTAATTAATTCAATGATATCCCATGATAAGTAATGATTCTAGGTTGCCATGGTGTTTATTCTATTAAGTCCTATCATACGTAATTAATTCAATAATATCACTGATATCCCATGATAGGTAATGATTCTAGGTTGCCATGGTGATGACGTCAGGTTTAAGATAGAGTCCTATTACTATTTCCGAATTACTGAATTTAACACTCATAATAAGTTCTGTATTCAAGCATTTTTGCATAAGAGTGCGACAGCTATTGCACGAAGATCTGAATATTTATAAAACTAGTTGTAGTAGAACCTCATTTGCCACGTTTGACGTACAATCAGGGCCCGACTGAGGCTATGGGAGGCCCCGGGGCAAGTATCATTCTGGGGGGGGGGAAGGGGAGGCCCTTCTATCTATCTATAGAATTCTTTTGCGAATAATGTGGAAGTGGCTAGTACTAAACTTCACACATATTGTATGTATGCATAAATTTTGTACCCGGTACTACTCACATCTCTATACAGGTCAGGACAAAATGATGGTCACAACTTTAAGAAAAAGTACTAATAAGATAATAGTAGAAAAAAATGATAAATTGGTTGACGCGTGTATTTTTTGCAAACTTTCACTTTGCTTATCTAGATAAGTTGTAAGATGTCTAAAAGAAAATGCCAAATATTGATCATAATTAATTGTTTTAACTTGCCATATTGTGAGGAAAACGTCAATAAAGAATTTCTTTTGAAAACAATAGAATACTAAGTTGTCATAGTAAAATTATAATCATTAGTTTTTTAATCATATAAACTCCCGACTATCCGACCCTCCGTATTATCCGGCCTAGTAAAAAAAAAAAAAAAAAGAGCAATGTTACAAGCGGCCGAGACAGGAAGGTTCCCGTCCGTAGGAAAATGCTAACTCACGATAGGAAGGAGCAAGAAGGGATTGCAGAATGCAATAGCAGAGACATACAGGAAGGGGGGGGGGGCGGTTAAGGCTTGATAACCTGTTTCGTCAGTTGTGCAACGGATGTTAACAAATGCGGATGCTATTTTACGCTTATCCAGTTTACTTTCGTATAGTCTTTTGGTGTGCTTCTTTTTTATTTATTGAAGATTAACGAAATGGGAGATAAACGAAAAGAGGTTTTAGTGACTATGAAGGAAGGAGAAACTACGAGTCAGCAGGAGGAAGCGACGCCAGCTGATATTATCTGCTTGCGTTAATGGAGGGACATTGCGTCGCAGAAGAGGGCTAACAGGTAGAAGCAGTCATATATCAAGGACTTTTTCAAAATCTAAAAACTAAGTTTTGACTCTTTTATCTTATGCATAACTTTTCATATTTGCGCAATCATTTATTAATAAACAGTAAAATAAGATTTACTCTTTTTTTTTTTTTAACGAATTAGGCTTACGTTTTACGTTAATGTTTTGCTTATTTTGAAACTGTAACTACTGTATATATAAAATTTATCTTAAAATGTGTAACATATGTTTTTAATATAATGGGGGGGGGGGTGCAGGAAGTGAGTAAATATTTATAGAACTTCGGCCTATCCGGCTTTTTTGTTATCCGGCCTACCCTTCCGCCACATTAGGCCGGATAGTCGGGAGTATACTGTAGTTTGTTTTTTGCATGGGTGCAGGGGGGGGGGGGCGGTCGCACTTCTTCCTTAATGTTTGGAAATACATGTATTTTGATAATTATTAATTATTAAGATGCTACTTGGCGCAGAATGATATAAATTTTAAAAGCAACGCTAAAAACACCAGAATAGGCAAACATTCAGCAGACTAGTTTCGGTAGCGTTTAGCGTACCGTCCTCAGTGCAAAGAATAACGGAAACTTGCTCATTTATATAGAGGGGAAACAGATTCAACTGAGAAGTTCATTAACCAATGGGGAAACAGGAAAATGCGGGTACCAGCCAATGGGAGACTAGTAAAGGTAATGCCACCAGAAATGTGAAAAAAAATGATAGTAATTAAGCAAGAGAGGATTTTATCACCAAAATTTATATGTATTTTGGTCACTTTTGGCTAATTTTAATCATTCGGTACCTTTTAATGAAAATCTTGATTACTCTCATGGTGGGCCCCCTAAGAAGGGGGCCCCGGGGCAGTTGCCCCGCAAGCCCCTGCATAAGTCGGACCCTGCGTGCAATTTTCGACTTGTTCGGATTATGATGGCCTAGAGCAGAGATGGCGAATCTTTTCACGTCTAAGTGTCAAAATTTCCCAAAAATATATTTTACGTGATCATGACGTGCCAACAATAAAAAAAAGTTAATAAATCAAATAATAATGAATCAAAATTACTTAAAATTTTGTTTTTAGCATTAAAAAAGTATGGGTAATGTTTGATGTTATGCTTTCGAAATTTATTTTAAAAATATTATTTTTGTTGTCTCATCTTAGATGCCAAATAATTTATATCAGCTTCGTACCTAGTTATTTTCAAGAGAATGCAAGTTGAATTGGACTCATTTGACAAGATGTTTTTGCTTGAATTTTTCATATTATTTATTTCCGAAAAGAATGTATGGCAGAAAAAATTGTCAAAATAGCAAGCGCCAGAATCTACACTACAGCTTTTAGTGTCTGGAATTGAATTCCAAGTTTTACCACTGGCATTTTTGCTTATAATGCCTTTTAATCATTCTTTTGCGATAATCTTCCAATTCTCTCTTCAGGGGCGTCATTTCAGAATTTTCTTGGGGGGGGGGGGGGGGCAAAGTTTTTTTAGAACAGTGGCATAACCAAGGGTGAGGTGCGGGGGGGGGGGGTATCACCTTCCATCCAAACGAGAACCGATTCAAAATTCCGTTTTAAGCAGGTTTTCATCTTAGCAGGTATAATTTCAAGATACTGACTAAAGTTTTCCGTTTAAGACAGTATTCCGTTATAGACAGTTTCCATTTTTACAAGTATATCTAAGGCTGTTAAAACATCCTTTCTATAGTAAATCTCTGAAGAGCAAAAATACATTACATTTACTGTAAAACTTGTGAAAATAAAACCTGTCAAAAAAAGAATTATTTCGGAAACTGGAAAAAACAAATCACGTTTCTATGAAAAAAAACACCATATAATTATACTTGCTAAGACGGAGACGTGTCAAAAATGGAGCTTTTTTTCCCCTGACATTTCAACTTCTTCTTTGCAGGTTTTGCTGCATCGCTGGGGAGCCATTTTAAGAGTTTCTTGGGGGGGGGGGGGGCAAAGTTTTCTTTGAGACGAAGGGCTTGAAACAGCGTGCGGGATTTTTCCCTCCTAGCGTCTTTCAAAACCATGGAATTCTTCAAGGAGTATTTTTTAATTTTCTTGGAAGACCGCGGTATTTTTTACTTTTTTTTTCTTTTGCGGAGCTACGCGAAATCAATTTGCTAATCGACCGCAGAAAAAAATCGTAAATTTTGCCAATTTGATTTGGAAAAAATAGTCAATTTGGCAAATCAGTTTCGGAAAAAATATTATTTCCTAAAAGGACCGTGCAAAAATATTGCAAAGATCGCGGAAAGAAACAGCGATTATTGTCAAACGGTTGCGGGGGAAAAAATCGGTCATCATCTAGCCATTTTAATATCCATTCTTGACCGGTTACACATTCGGTCAAGAAAAGAAATCGAATTTGCCCACCAGTCGTGCAAAAAAAAAAAAAAAAAAAAAAAAAAAATTGTGAATTTTGAATATCTATCAAGGAAAAAAACGAGAATTTCGTCGAAGGTTTCGGATAAAAATCACGAATTTCGTCAAAGACTCGCGCAACAAATTCAAGAATTTGTCAAACAATCACGCAAAGCAATCGCAAATTTTGCCAGTCGGCTGAGGGGGAAAAAATAAACGCATTTCAACAAATTATCGTAGAAAAGAACCGCGAATTTCGTCAAAATATATCGGTTAGAAATTGCGAATTTCATTAATCGGTCGCAAAAAATATCGTGAATTTTGACAAATGGTCACGGAAAAAATGAATTCAGTGAAACGATCACGGGAAAAAAATCGCGAATTTCGTCATATGGTCGGGAAAACAAATCGTGAAATTTAATCGGTCACGAGATAATCAGCACACAAACGTGGTCAACACGTCAAGAAGTTTGCATGTTTTGTGATCTGGATAAGAAATTTTTACCAATGATTTTCTGCCAGTAAAAAATTTCCCTAATCATTTTCTGCATTCCTCTTCAGACTATGATATAAATTCCATACAAATCAGAAATCTGCAAAATATTTGGTCTCAGGTAGAGTCTGCATTGGGTCTCGCAACCCGATTTTTCTCAAAACCGACACGACCGGATCCGCGACACATATCGAGACGGGTTGACGTTTCTTTTTTTGGTTTCGGGTCAGGTTGACTTTGAACATTTGATTACGGTCGGGAGATATACATCGCTGCGGACTATTCTTTATTTTGTCACTTTTTTTTAAAAACTAATCTCTGTCATACGCTTATATTAAGATATTTTCAGGAGAAATCTACCTCAAAGAATTTTTTTTAATGGAAATTGTGAAACGTGATATGAAAGTTGTCGTCAATCCTGTCCTGTAATCAAAGAGTTACTTGTTTCATCCTCGGGTTGGATTTTCACTACATTTAGTCAAGTTCGTATTCATCCAATTTTTCAAAGAAATTCTGAATATTTTCAGATGAAAAAAGTCAAATACTTCAACGTATAGGAATACAGTATATATATACATTTGTTCATATCTCTACATAAAAATAAAATTAATATTAGAGATATAATTGCAGACTACTTTTCCTTAATTGTATTAAAATACTAGCATGCTTCGCACGCTATGCTGGTTAGTTTCTCCAAAGGAATTTTGAATTGAATGTCGATGATATCGAAATATATCGGTGAATTTTACCATGTGTTTTAAAGCAATCGACCTTTACCTGTAATGTCCTTCCGCATTCCTAAAAAGATACGAATGCTGCTGTGCTATTAGATTTCCTTATCACACAAAATTTGGGCTGTTAAGTATCAAATCTTTTAGTTGATCATTTATAGTAGGATTTGATAAACAAAATGGAATGATATGCAATATACTAAAACCATCCCTGAAAAAGTGTCTAATTAATTATGATAAATAGTAATAATTAGGATAATTATGATAAATAGTATTATAAAATAAATGATAATCATGATAAATAGTATTATAAAATAAATGATAATTATGATAAAAAATGGAATAATATATTGAATAATTGAATCTATACTCATATTATAAAGAGGTAAAAATTGTTTATTTGTAGGAGGTAAGCTCAGGAACTACCGAACCGATTTCAAAAGTAATGGTATCAAAATGATGGTGTTAGTCCAACTTAGAACATAGGCTATATCTTATGTCTGTGCCACTGGCCAAAAGGGGGTGCAGGAACAAAAAACGTTCTAAAAATGCGATTTTTGTGTTACTGAAGGGTCTAGAGACATGAAATTTGGAATGGTAGTTACTTATAAGATACAAATGATTTCTAGGGATATTTCTTAAAAAATTTGAAAATAAAAAGGGGTGAAAATGCGCGAAAAGCGTTCTAAAAAACGTTCTAAATCGCGTTTTTTACATAATTTCAGGAAGTACCAAACCGATTTCAAAACTAATGGTGTCAAAATGATGGTTACAACCCTTGCTCCAACATAGGCTACATTTTATGTCGGTGCCATTACTCCCAAACGGAGTGCAGGAGCAAAAAATTTCGAAAATGCGATTTTTTGTGTTACTGAAAGGCCCAGATACATGGAATTTGGCATGGTAGTTACTTATTAGATATAAATGAACTCTAATAACATTTCTTAAAAAATTCGAAATTTAAAAGGGGTGAAATGGGCAAAAAGCGTTCTAAAAACCGTTCTAAATGGCGATTTTAACGCAATCTCAAGAAGTACCAAACCGGTTTAAAAAATAATGGTGTCAAAATGATGGTTACAACCTTTGCTCCAACATAGGCTACATTTTATGTCGGTGCCATTACCCCCAAAGGGGGTGCAGGAGTAAAAACGTTCGATAATGCGATTTTTGTGTTACTGAAGGGCCTAGAAACATGAAATTTGGAATGGTAGTTACTTATAAGATATAAATGATCTCTAAGAACATTCCTTAAAAAATTCGAAAATTAAAAGGGGTGAAAATGCGCGAAAAGGATTCTAAAAAACGTTTTAAATGGCGATTTCTACGCAATCTTAGAAAGTACCCAACCTATTTCAAAAGTAATGGTTGGAATTTGATGATGGCAGATATTGCTCCAACATAGGTTCTATTTCATGTCGGTGTCGCTACTGTCTAGGGGCTTCAGAAGCAGAAGGCGTTCTAAATTGCGATTTTTGTGTTACTGAAGGGCCTAGAATTCTGAAATTAGGCAGGGCAGTTATTTATAATAAACAAATGATCCCTAAGAACATATTGTAAAAAATCGAAATTTAAAAGGTGTGAAAATGAGCGAAAAGCGTTCTAAAAGACTTTCTAAATTGCGATTTCTACGCAATCTCAGGAAGTACAAAACCGATTTAAAAAATAAGGGTGTGAAAACGATGGTGACAGGCCTCGCTCCAACATAGGATCTATTTCAGGTCGGCGTCGCTACCACCTTGCGTTTGCATTTTAAAAAACGCTCTAAATTGTGATTTTTGTGATACTGCAGGGGCTAGCAACTTGAAATTTGGCATGGTAATTAATTTTGAGAGATAAATGCTCTCTGAGAAGAGTTCCTTAAAAATTTGTGAAATTTAAAAGGGGTGAAAATGAACGAAAAGCGTTTTTAAAACATTCTAAATAGCGATTTCTACACAATCTCAGGAAATATAAACCGATTTCAAAAGTAATGGTTTCGAATTGATGGTGGCAGTCCCCGCTCTACCATAGCCTATATTTTAAATTGTTGTCACTACAATCTGGGGATTACAGGGGCAAAAAATGTTCTAAACTGCGTTTTTTGTGTTACTGAGGGAGTCTAACATTTTAAATTTGGAATGATAATTACTTCAAAGATGGAAATGCTTTCTAAGAATTGTCGAAAGAAAATTCCAAATTTAAAAGGATGATGTGAGCGAAAAGCGTTCTAAATTACGATTTTTATGCAATCGTATGAAATACGAAACTGATTTCAAATATAATGGTTGCAAATTGATGGTGATAGAACCTGCTCAAACATAAGCTATATTTTATGTCGGTGCCACAACCCCTAGAGAGTTGCAGGAGCAAAAAACTTTCTAAATTGCGATTTCTGTGGTACTAAAGAGGCTAGAAACTTTAAATATAGCACGGTAGTTACTTATAAAATATAATGTCCTCTAAGAACAGCCGAAAATAAATTCGAAAATAAAAAGGGGTGAAGGGAAGGGAAAGCACGAAAAGCTTTCTAAAAGAGTCCTAAATTACGATTTCTATGGAATCTCAGGAAATAATAAACAGATTACAGAAGTTATTGGTTGCGAATCAAGAGTGATAGTCCCTGATCCTATACGGGCTATATTTTATGCCGGTTTCATAACCACCTGATTGGCAGGAACAACAAGAAAGGATTTAAAAACATCTAAATTCCGTTTTCTAAAAAATATTAGGAAATACCAACCGATTTCAAGGTTAATGTTGGCAAAGTAATGGTGACAGTCTCTGTTTCAACAATTTTCGAGGCATTCTATTTATACTGTGTTTCGGCATTTTATGTTGGTGCCACTAAACAAGAGAGGTGGTTGACTGTTAGACAAGAAGCTTGGAATTTGAGATGATGGTTAATTTTAAGATGTAAATGTGTTAAGATTATTTCTAAAAAATTTCAACTTCAAATGAATACTGAAATGGGCGTATGGAATGAGCATAAAACTCTCAAAATACTTTCTAGATTATCATTTATTTGGAATTAGTTTTAGTTCTTCTTATTAATTAAAATCCCATTTCTATCTATTGCACTTTTATAATGAAGTTTAGTCAAACTCTCGCTTAATTTGTAATTTTTGAATTATTTCAAAAAGTGTTCTTCTAATAAAAAATAGTCTTGCAAATATCACTTGGTATATTTTTACTATTACGCGAGCAAAGCCGCGGGGTTTGCTAGTAAATTATAAAAACAGATTATTAATGATAAGAACAATTAGTTTGTAAATCACCAAGGTGGGATCTTTTAATCAGATGATAATTCAGAGTCGTAATCTGTTTCTTCATAATCAGAATCCTCTGGATCACGAACTTCAGAAGATTCCATAGGCAGTAACATTTCTAGAGTTTCTTTAATTAACATTTTTTTTTTTTCTTATCTTCGGTCTCACTCTAGTTAAAACTGGATATGAACTCAAAAGCAATCTGTTGAGAACATTACTGTTACAAGAAATTATTGAAAATTTACGCGATAGATTTTGGTGAAATAATCGAAAATGTTTGTTCCGTGCTTCGGATGCTTCTTCAGACAATTGGCCTATTGGTAGTAAAGCTTTCTCTATCACAATGGGTCCATGGATTAATATTTTATGCATTGTGGGTGACATTGGATACCATTTATATAACTGGACGTAGAGCTCTGCTGCTTTTTCTGTATATTCCTTAAATTTATGAAGGTGAATTTTGTGGCCACTGAATATGATGGTTTCAAGAATAACTTTAAATCGATATATTAAATTTTCATCAATGCCGGTAATTTCCGTTGCTAGAGATGGGTCAGTAAAGAATCTTCTGCTGGTATTTCCATCATTTGTATTACCATATCAATGCTTAGCCATGCTTAGGAATGTCTACAAGTAAACCTAACTTTGTTTTGAAATTTTCTTAAATGCGCAATTCTGTTTCATTAACGAAAGCATTTTCGTCTTCTGCATTGAATCTCCACTTTTTTATCGGTAGTTTGTACGCTAAATGCAACAAATTTTCAAATAATCGATTCCTAGCATGCAAAATCGATAGTCCAAATTCTAATGTTTCTGGCTTCACATTTTTCTTTTTAGAGAGATCATTAAAATCTTTGGATGTCAGTCCACAAATGTAGCAACGCATTGTCGATTTTAGGTAGCTTTCTTTACAAAAAAGCTACCTATTGCAGCCGTTCGGAGGAAAGCGATTTCAAAAAATTTTGGTATATTTTCATCGATCATGACCCCCAGACCCCGAAACCACCCTCCGTTCAAAATTGATATATATATATATATATATATCTGACCTATGTCACACTGTAACTCCCGTAATATGAACCGATTTCGATGAAATTTGGTGTGTACATAGTACATACCAATGTCTCGACCGAGTTCGTTGGCCAGCTTCATCCGCCATTTTGTTTCAAAATGGCGGCCATTTAAAAATTTTTAAAAAATTTTAAAACTTGAAATGTGGTACCAAAAAATTAAAAATGGAAAAATATTTTTTTCTTATGTATTTGACCTTTATACAAAGATTCCGAAGCAGTTTTTGTTTCGTCTATATCTTAAAAAATGGCTGAGTTATAGCATTTTGAATTTCTAGCGTGGCTGACATTTTGAAACGTCCTGAATTTTGTCACGCGATAAAAGGCGTATTTATGAACCGATTTGGATGTAATTCAGTGTGTACATAGTACATACCAATCTCTCGACCGAGTTCGTTGGCCAGCTTCATCCGCCATTTTCTTTCAAAATGGCGGCCATTTAAAATTTTTTTAAAAATTTAAAAATTGAAATGTGGTACCAAAAAATTGAAAATGGAAAAATATTTTTTCTTATGTATTTGACCTTTATACAAAGATTTCGGAGCAGTTTTTGTTTCGTCTATATCTTAAAAAATGGCTGAGTTATAGCATTTTGAATTTCTAGCGTGGCTGACATTTTGAAACGTCCTGAATTTTGTCACGCGATAAAAGGCATATTTATGAACCGATTTGGATGTAACTTCGTTTATACATAGTACATACCAATGTCTCGACCGGGTTCGTTGGTCAGCTTCATCTGCCATCTTGTTTAAAAATGGTGGCCATTTAAATTTTTAAGAAAAATTTAAATTTGAAATGTGGTACCGAAAAATTAAAAATTGAAAAAATATTTTCTTTTTATGTGTTTGACCTTGATAAAAAGATTCGGGAGCAGTTTTTGTTTCGTCTATATCTTAAGAAATGGCTGAGTTATAGCATTTTGAATTTCTAGCGTGGCTGACATTTTGAAACGTCCTGATTTTTCTCACGTAATAACAGGCGTATTTATGAACCGACTTGGATGTACCTTGGTGTGTACATAGTACATACAAATATCTCGACCGAGTTCGTCGGCCGGCTTCATCCGCCATCTTGTTTCAAAATGGCGGCCATTAAAAAAATTAAAAAATTAAAAAATTTTAATGAGATACCAAAAAAATTGGAAAGTGAAAAAGATTTTTTTTTGTATGTGTTTTACCTTAATACAAAGATTCCGGAACAGTTTTTCTTTCGTCTATATCTAATAAAAATGGCTGAGTAATAGCATTTTGAATTTATCTTGTGGCTGACATTTTAAAACGACCTGATTTTTGTCACGCGACAACAGGCGTAATTATGAACCTATTTGGATGTAACTTGGTCTGTACATAGTACATACCAATGTCTCGACCGAGTTCGTTGGCCAGCTTCATTCGCCATCTTGTTTCAAAAGGGTTGCCATTTAAAAAAAATTAAATTTAAAATTCAAAATGAGGTATTAAACAATTGGAAAATGAAAAAGATTTTTTTATGTGTTTGACCTTGATACAAAGATTCCGGAGCAGTTTTTGTTTCTGAAAATTTGTTCTTTTGTTTATATCTTAAAAAATGGTTGATTTATAGCACTTTGAATTTCTAGCATGGCTAACATTTTGAAACGATCTTGTATTTGTCACGCGATAACACACGTATTCGCCTATTTCGATGTAAGAAGGCATGTGGATAGTATACATCAACACCTCGACCAAGTTCGCTGGCCAGATTCATCAGCCATCTTGTTTCAAAATGGCGACCATTAAATTAAAATATATATATATATATTTAAAGTGAGGTGCAAAAAATTTAGAAATTGAAAAGGGTTTCTTTCTTAAGTATTTGACCTTGATATAAGGATTCAGGAGCATTTTTTGTTTGTCATTACCTTAAAAAATGGCTCAGATATAGCAGTTTCAATTTCTATTGTGGGTGACATTTTGAAAAATCTGATTTTTTGCATGCGACAGCACTCCTATATATTAACCGATTCCGATGTGAGTGAGCATGTGCACAGCAATTACTAAGGTCTCGACCGAGTTCACTGCTTAGCCTCATCCACCATGTTGTCTAAAAATGACAGGCACTTTAAGAAATTGCCGAATTTGGCAGCCAAATATATGTTACTTCAAAGAAAAGCAGCTTGGATAAAGCTGACTAATTTCGCGAAATTCTCATTCATTATATTGATAAAAATTAGTATTGAATCTCCTATATTCGGTTTCCACTAAATTGAGCTTCGTGTGTTTGAATGATATAATTTGGCTTTTTTTAAATAAGGATTATGAAAGCTACCTCTTCCTCCCGGCACTGGCCGGAAGGACTTTTGTACTTGTGACTGCGTTACATATATTTCCATCGACCATAGTAAGTATCATTTTATGTTTTACTAAAAATGTATTTTCCTCTAATGCAATTTTTGAGGGCTGTACAGATTTTAATGCATTTTTTATGTAATTAATCTCATCGTTAATAATTTCTGTTGTTTCTTTTACAAATCTTATTCGCATGGGTTGGCAATAACGTTGTGATGAAGGCAATGAATTTTGCCATACAATTTTGTTGTTTATACTGCAAATTAACTGAATTGGAACAAACGAGCTCTGGAATATATGCGCATCTGAAGAGGAATCACTCTTAAATTTTTGTTTGTATTGTGCTTGTTGCGATCCATCGCTGCCCCATTTATATATAAGAATTAATGCACTTCTTTCATCTTCTTTTAAACTTTCCAAAACTTCTTTCAAATAAATGAATAATCGTGTCACTATTAAATTAAGTAAATCTTGAATATTAATTTCAGCGCAAGTTTCAGTAATTTTAAAAGACTCTTTGTCTGGATAGCAATCAATTTTAGACCGTTATAGAAGACTATAACAAGGGTATACATATTTTTGGTATCGTCTTATAATTTCGTATTGATTCCTTGAAAGGTCAGCTTCGACAAATAATGATAACGCTTGTAAAGGCGATATTTGTGTTTTCTTTTCCGTCTGCTGCAACATCTCTCTTCCCTGAGGTTTCTAACTTTATCTGAGCGGCATGTGTAAGCACTTCCACATCAGTCGAGCTCCTCAAACTTTCAGACTTTCTCCGCTTTGACCTGTTTCTTGATTCAGTGAAAGCTTTTGCTGGCCTTCCTGGTCGATTTATTTTTCTTGAAATTTCTACTGTACCTTCAAGCCATTCCTTATTATTTTTCACAAATTTATCTAACATATAATGGGCTTCGATCCATTTGCTTTTGAACTGAAATTTAAATTGGGAGAAATTGTGCTTGAGGTTTTTTATTTCATCATCATCAAAATTATCGCTATTAAGTAGGTAATTTTCAAGATAATTTAATCTATGATTAATGTTTGGCAAATTCTGCTGTTGCATAATGTTTAAAAATTCTTTTCGAGTCATTACTCTGACATTCGAAGGCCCTAAATGAAAATAAATACAAAATATGAAAAGAAAAAAGAATGCATAATAATTATATGCAATTTAGATAGATAACATCATTTTATTCTTTATTTTTAAAAAAATCTCACAATCTTTTGCTAACTTTTAACAAAAACATATGGGAAATTGCCTCGACTTATTTTTTAGATAAACAAATGTTAATAACGAGCAATAAAGTATTTCAATTTTCTGAAAAGTGCTTAACAAAAGATAAAACGGACTGAATACATTACTTTAAAGCATTTTTTTTAATTATATAAATTTAATTTCAATCAGAATGACTGAAAAATAAACAAATGTGATAACTTTCTAATGAATCATAACAATTTTTTTCATATTAAAATTTATATGATAAATATCAGTTAAAAATCAATATATAGTAATTTTGTATGCTTACTCAGAATTTTGGAAAAGCATATTTATATCGCCTTCATTTTAAAAAGGGGACGAAGGTGGAGCTACTTTAAACGAAAACACAAATAGAAGGGTGTATATTTATTGGTACAACAAGTAACCTTGCTTGGAAATGTTTGGAAATATAACTAAACACTTCGTGAATTGGGAAACAAGGGAAAAAATAATAGAAAAATATGCGTTATTTTAAATTAATTTTGTAAATACTAAAACTATTTCTTTTGCAATTCAAAGTTAAAAAAAATAATGATACATACCTGTCTCGTCACTATCCATAACGATTAGATTTTAAATACTTCCAAAACTAAAGTTATTCGCATTCAAAAATAGAAAGTCACAATGAAGAACGATTTGACTCTCGTGCACTTAACGCAACACTCCAGTTTCAACTGATAACAGGAGGTCATCGTTCACTTAAAGGAGATAAAAATCGCATCACGTGATTCCCCAATGATTCAGTTTCAAGTTACATCCATTCGTTCGATCCTGCATTGTACTTTATGAAATCGACTTTTGGCCAGCCAGATTCTTCAAATACCCCACAGTGCGACGTGGAAAGATATATTATACACTAAAATCTTCCGTGAAAAATTATCTAACTAAAAGTTTAAGTTCCATCAAAATCTATTCAGCACAACCCACGTTATAAGCTACCGGAACGAAATTCTCATTTGCATTTTATATAATTTTATACATATAGTAGATGGATTAATTTACTTTCATTTCGGGTTAGGTTGTGGGTCAATAAAATTTTTTTGACGGTTTTCGGGATGATAGAAATTTAGTCTTGCATCGGGTCAGGTAACCTGACTTTACCCGAACTCGAGCGGCGGATGAGGTCAGGCATGCTATTTTTTTCGCTAGGTGTAAGGTTAACTTTAAGCGTTTCTGGTTATGCTTTGTCTGGATGAACCGATTTTTCAAAAGGAAGACCTGAATATTTTTCAAATAAAAAAGCTATAGGCTAGGCAGTGGCGTAGCTAGATATTCAGCGCCTTGGACCAAGTAAAGTTTGTGCGCCCTCTTCTCACTCGAAAAAGCTCTGCGCAATTTTGCTTTGAAGCTTAAAATTTATTCTATTCTTAATTCAATTTAAAATCTTATTTGAAAGTCAAAGTATTTTAACAACGTATTGAATACAAATAATTAAAAAAAAATAATGAATACTCAAATGAATTATAATTCTTTACGGAGTACCTACGAATATTTTCTGCGAATTGGGAGGTATTTTCGTATTAAATGCACCAATGGTCCTGTACAATCTGCCGCCTTTAATATCTGCTCTTCTTTTCAAGGGTTTCGAAGCATTGTAGAATACTAATAAAAAACACACTATTGTCAAGATTTTTTTTTTGCCTTTACTTTTCGCATATGAATGAAACATGTTTTTAGAAAATACTAGAATTCCTTAAAATTCAAAGTATCACAACTCGGTAAGTTGTACTCGTACAATAAAGAAATTTTTCTTGTTAAAGTACGGAGATGATTTTTCTAAATATAACGTATAGAGCCCAGAAACAGAATAAAAATTTATGTATCGTAACTTTAAAAAAATAACTACTTTGACATAAATTACTTTTAATATTATGAAGAACAACTTTAAAACTTTTTTACTATTGGAACTATATTTCTACAGCTAATGGTTTAGAAAATTAGCCAAAGGGCAACGATAAAAGTTGACACCGGGGCCGGGGTTCTCACTGCCTTTTGACTAATCTGAACAATTTGGCTAAGCGCTAAAGAAAAATTAGCTAGCTTCAAATAATTCATCGTAAATCACTAAGAATATCAAGACACAAATAATGAATTACATAGAAAAGGTTTAATCGTACAATAACATCATTGAGAGTGTTTCCGAAAGGAAGAAAAAACATCTCTTGCAATTTGGTGATTTCAATCTTTAGTTTTCTCGCCAAATGAAACATTTTGGTGGAGTGGCGATCGTCAGCGAGAACACTGATTGATCCTTTTATATTACTCAAAATTGCAGATTTTACTTTTCATACATACAATATAAGGAACGAAATAGGAAAGCATTGTAACCACAATAAAAATAAATGAAAATAATGGTATATTTTTAAATTTTCAAATAAATCCATTTTCACAATTTTTCAATGATTCAATATGAGTGTATGTTAGAATTTCCTCACGTGTTTAGATTAGCAGAGCACGATTTGTTGTGTTTTTGATGATATTGGCAGGTATTTTATAAATCTGTCATAGGAATTGTATTAATTTTCAAAGAAATCAGACGAAGAGTTTGGTATCTAAACCATTTTTCAAACATTCTGTAATGATAACTGATGAACATTTTCTCTTATATCTCAATTAAATTATTTTTATTGCTCACGTTCATCTTATATATCTATACAATAACGTTTCACCACGCAGACAGTGGAGGCTGAAAAATAATTTCGCAATCTACTACCATAGATTTGATGAAAAAATTTTCTCCTTGTTTAATTGTAGAAAATCACACGATTAAAACAGATCAATTTTATGTACCAGTATTCTGGTAGAAAGTGATTGTGAACCCCTGAAGAGCCGCTATTGCATGCAGGGTCGGACTTGGCCACTGCCAAATACTCAGACCTTGGATTATTGGAGGGCGCAACATTTTAGAAACTCATTATTTTACCATTGTTGCTAATAGCAATCTCGCCAATAACATCCACTATCATTCCATTTTTTTCTTTCTGAGGATGCTTTCAATTTTGGAACTGGATTCGAAATTGAAAGTGTCCTTAGAAAAAAAAATCGAAACAGCATAAAGTTTAGACATCGACCTCATACATTTTATTTCAAAAGTAAAAACAAAAAATTGAAATATTGAAATGTAAATTAGAAATTTGTAAAGAAGATTAAATAAGGTTTAATGTGAAAAAAGTGATGTACATTTGCATAAGCGATAATCAGGTCCTAAGGAACAGTGAACATGATACTTCTCTCATTTTGAAGGAAACTGCTTATCAGTTCTGCATTTGAGATTTGACATATTTTCAAAATCTCAAAAAACAATATGCACAAAATTTAGTTTGTCGCATTCCCCCCCCCCCCTTCTAAATTTTGTCGCTGTGGGCTGATGTGGAGTGTGTCTAAATCCGGCTTTCATTGCTGTTTTGTAATCTGTATTGATGCATGTTTAGTTTCCACAAAACAAGTACAAAAAATAACTTCAAAAGTTTCATTTTCTTGTTTTTTCGTTTGTAAAATTGTCAATAATTTTCTTCAACTTGTCAAAACTATGATTCTTTTATTTTTATATACAAATCGTAAAATAAATAAATAGCTAAGGCATTGCTGTGCACCGTAAATATAGGTTTCTCCGTGGTGATTTCTTTGGCTACCATTATTTCCGTACAGGGATGCCCATGATAATTTTCGAAAACATTTTCAATAAAATGTACCCGGAAGATTATCGTTTCAAACTAATTCGCCACTCCAGTCACGCGAAAACACCCGTTCGCTAATGCTAATCCTATGAAAGTTTTAAAGATATCTCGTTTGCCTTTCAATATTTTTAAAAGTTTTTTTTTTTTTTTTTTTTTTTTTTTTGCATTGGATAGTTGAGGTCGATCTGTACAAAGGTCGTTTTTTACTTTTTCGATTTTGTTTGCAGATTTTTTATGACACTGCTTTCATTTTCGAAACCGGTTCCTAAAGTGAAAGCGTCCTAATTAAAAATACCTGAAAACGAAATCGAAAAATTAAAAAATGGCCAATGTAGAAATCGATCTCAGCTATCCAATCCAAAAAAAAAATTATTTAAAAATACTGAAATGCAAACGAGATATCATAGAATTTCTTCCATTGGATTAACATTAGCGAACGGGTGTTTTTTCCTGACTGAAGTAGCCTCTTAAGTGGGTATAGAATATATTTTTTATAATCCTGTACGCAACACATGTATGTTAAATCATCTTTTTCAAAATCTTTAATTTGTGTGTCTTAATTAAACTATTTTCTAATTATTTTTCATTAAAGATATTCAAAGGAATACGTAAACAAAGATCTGCACAATTTACTCTTAAAAAATTGTTTAATTTGAATTAATATTTACAGCTCCAAACTTTTTTTTAAATATTGTGTTAAAATCAAGCAATATCTGCTGAAGGTGATCTGTCCCCTTAACTACCTTAACTGAATATTAAAAATATGTTTTAAATCGATATAGTTGAGGTTAAACACAAAATAAAATATCTTAGGAATATGCGGATTGTAACAAGATTCATCTATAATATCTGATTAATAATGAGAAAAATATTCAAACATTTTTGCAAATCTTTATATCGCTCTTTCTAATTTTGCGCCCTTAGGATTCGTGCGCCTGGAGCAGTTTGCTCCAACTGCTCCTCGGTAGCTACGCCCCTGAGGCTAGGGGAGTACACAGTGAGACATGGTACACAGTGAGACAGCAGCCACTTTCCCATATAGTTGTAACTTTTTCTTCAAGCTGGCACACACATATAACGACTTCATCTTATGCAACACGTGGATGTAGTTTCGGCACTTCAGTTACTCGTCCGACAAAATAGTAAATAATTCCTTATTTTATAGTGGTTAAAGTTACATAAACATCTGTTTTAGAGTTTATTAGAGTGAACCGAGCTATATCTAATAATAGACTATCTCGGCAAAACGACATAAACTTTTTAAAGCGATGAAATTGATGTAACAGATGTGGCATCCATTTTGTTACAACGTAACGAAAGTACACAGTGAGACACACAGATATGGTACACAGTGAGACGTGTCTTATTGTGTACCTACTATGTGGTTCTGATGTTAAAAAAGTATTTTATTAATAAAAGAAGGTTTCTCTATCTTTCTCTGTATGTGTGTGGGCGTGCGATGGCTAGGGAAATCTACCGGGTGTCCCAAAAAGGACTGACTGATTTTAAAATTCAATAACTTGCAAACGGTGACAGATATTTAAAAAATTCTTGCAGGAGGGTTATGCATAAGGTCAAAAGTTTTATTACAGTGATTTTCAATTTTAGTTCGATTTACAAACAATAGATGGCGCTGTAAGTAATAGTCGCTAAATTCAGGCTCGATTTTTGGTACTTCGTGGCCCGGATAATACATTTCCATCTCCTTTTTCTGCATGGAACAAGATAAAGGACCAAAAATCGAGCCTGTATTTAGCGACTATTGCTTACAGCGCCATCTATTGTTTGTAAATCGAACTAAAATTGAAAATCACTGTAATAAAACTTTTGACCTTATGCATAACCCTCCTGCAAGAATTTTTTTAATATCTGTCACCGTTTACAAGTTATTGAATTTTAAAATCAGTCAGTCCTTTTTGGGACACCCGGTACTAATCGTAAGAGGCTGAAAATTTGCATGAAGGTAACCCAAGGTCTGCCATTGTCCACCCGAGGCTCATATTTTTAATATTTTGAAACTCTATAAATATTAATTAGAAATCATAAACTGCAGAAAATTATTGATATAGTGTAAAAATGTATGATTTGTGAAAATATATACATTGTCTCACTGTGTACTACTTGTGGTACACAGTGAGACTATTTTCGATACTCCGTTATGCTGCATCTGTGCTTTTATAAATAACTTTTATAAAACCATTTATACATTAATGTGTAGCGCATTTGTGTAGCTTAAAGATGTAGCAAAAATTTTTAAAAAAGAATAAAAATAGTCGCCATTTGTTAAGTAATAATAATTTTCGTCTGACTGTGTACTACCCTCCCCTATATCGGAGTATTAATCGTTGCATATGTGTTCATTTTTGTATATAAGCAATAAATTTATAGACTACTTTTCCATAAATGTAATAAAACATGTATTCATTTTCTTTCGCTTTGAGTTTGGGTATGAATATTTCTGGTTTATTTTGCAGTTTGTCAGGTTAGAGTTGGGTTTCGGGTTAACGACTTTTGTCGTGTTCGGATAGGGTATAACCTGATCCATGCAGAACTCTAATATCAGACTGAAGAGATTATTAAGAACATACTGTATATAATATGATTTAATAAAGCAAATGATTTGATAGTGTTGTAATGACTGCAGTAAATATAATGTGGCACTGATAATGCAAAATAAAAAATTCAAATAATTAAGAACTTGAATTATCCCCCTTAAAAAAAAAAAAAAAATCCTCTCTAAATTTCGGGCTAAAGGGAAAATTTACTGAGAAAATTCTAGCCCTGAGGGGACGAGTTTTCACTTGATCATTTTCCACACGGCTGGGAAGCAATTAATAGAATTTTTTCTCACATATCCTTTTAAAATTAGTCAAAATACTCATTAATGAGAAATGGCTCACCTTGAGAATGTTGGAATAGCAAAGTCTTTAGAAAATATTTTTGATAATTATTAGTTTCTGTGCATGAAGTGTTTATTTATTGAACGTGTTTTTATTGTAATAAAATTTGACAAGTACTTTAGCTTTTGAGCAATTTATGAAAAAAAAATTGAGTCTGATCTGTGGTGACAGATAGGGATGCATCGAATATTCGGTATCTATTCAGTATTCGGCCATGTTACCGAATATTCGGTTAGGCCGAATATCAAACTATTCGGTCTGCCGAACATTCGGCTTGGTCGAATATCGAACTATTCGGCCGGCCGAATATTCACTTTGGCTGAAAATCGAAATATTTGGCCAAACCTAATACTTAAGGGTGTATTCGAAAAAATATTTTTCCACCCTCAACAGCTCGAAATTTTCTGAGACATTTTCAGACTCATTTTTAAAAGCAAAAACATGAAACTTGGTTAGGTGATTTTTGAAGAGATGGATAAGAAGCCGTCAGATTTCATTTTTCGCTCAATTAATTAGAATTTGATTTTTAAACAATTATTTTCTCAGTATGACACATTTTTTCATCCCCAGATCTACCACTTCGGAAAATTCGGTTAAAAACGCCAACTTTGACAGCATTTCTTACAATATTTTGAGCATTTATCAAAAAAACGACAAGCACGGCACATTATGTAGTTTCTAAATAAGAGAATTTGCCAGTTTGATGCGCTTAAGAGCAAAAATTAACTTAAAAATAATTCAGAAAATAAGCAGTTTGGATTGGAATAAACCCTTAAAAATATCTTTTGAAAAATATTTTTAAAAACCTTACACAACTTCTACATTTAACTGTCAATTTATAAAGATATTCAGAATAATTGGAAACAGAATCCTATTTAAATAAAAGAGAATGCTGTTACATTATTTATTTGTTGTTTGATAAGTGTCATTTAAAAAAAATTGACCATTAATGGTGACCTTCATAGAAATAAATGATGTACAAATGGAGTTTCTGAAAAATGTCTTGTAAATAATCTGTCTTTTGCTTTTTCGCAAAAAGAGTGTTTCTAAAGTAAATGGGAAAACTTTCAGATGTAATAATAGACATCAAGACAGACCATTTTTGCCCAAGAAACCAGTATCTCAATCCGCTTAATCAGTCAAAATCAAAAATACAGTGTAGCTCATCTCACTGCAGGTCAAACTTAGATTTTCATTTGTTACTTTAACAATAATGAAGATATCGTAACTATATTTTCAAAAGAGTTACTTTGATTTCTGTGATATATGATATCATGAGATGAAGTACCGGAAATTGTGTGTGTGTGTAAAGTTTAGTTGTAAAAAGGTCTTGTTTATCAAAATGGAAGTATCTGTGTTAAATATTATGGAAAATTGTTTTAAAATTTAATTTTAATATCTTTGAACTTTGAATTCGGCTACCCGAACATTCGGTATTCGGTTTACCTGTAGTCCGAATATTCGGTATTCAGTTTACCTGTCGACCGAATATTCGGTATTCGGCCAAAATACCTATTCGGTGCATCCCTAATGACAGATAAATTTTCTGAAATATCAAATACCTTGGGGGGGGGGGGGCGTTGCCCCCCACAGCCCCCCTCAAATGGCGCCCCTGTCTCTCTTATTCTTAAAATTTTCTGAGCCAATGTTGAGCTAGATTGTGACTCATTAAGTTATATTTCAATTTCTTCAATTTGTATGACAATGACAATCAACCGAACTAGTCGAATTCAGGTAACAGAGACAACATCTAGATTAATTAAAGCACTTTGTGAAATTCTACTGTATTTTGATGTAGAACCTGAATTAATGCCGTGCCAAAAATAATCTACAGCGTGCCACTTATGGCATGATGCGTGCCATAGGTTCGCCGTCCCTGGCCTAGAGTATCCCCTGTTTACGAGAAATTTACTGAGAAAAGGAATCGGATTGCATGCCTCATCAATCTCTGCTTGCCAAATGTATCTACTAAAATGAATTTTTTTGACCAACTGCACCGACGGAATCAGTTTTGCTGATCAACTTTGCATGTTAACCCTTTACGTTTCACATTATGAAATAATGACAATTTCATCTTCTAAAATACTTCTTCTGAATTTTTGAAAATTCATTAGAAGATTTGCACAATCTATTAATGAATTTTAGAAGGATATTGTTAATTAAAATTAATGAAAGAAATATTTATTTATTTTGCAGAACATTTATAACTCCACTCAGATTTTTTATGTAAAATATTTTTAAAAGTATTTTATAAGTTAGGAAATGTTCAAATTTAAGGTCCTTACAATAGAAATATAGAAACATTTAAGAACTGAAACTTTCCACCCCCATAATTCCGTCATCATGAAAGCTAAACAGATGCAAATGAAATAGAAATCATCCTTTTAAAAACATTTTTGTTTCGTGCAACAAATAAAGTTTTTGGACCAAGATAAAGTAAAGTATCTATAACTCATTGTAAATTGTAGCCAATCGATGTGATGAATTTTATAACAAGTTTTTTTATTGGTACTTTAAACTACCGTCTGGGTATAAAGGGTTAAAATTAGTTTTGATGATCAACATGAAGCACGTTCATTGACAAAACTAATTTTAGCAGGCACAGTAATCAGGGCTGACGCAACGTCGCGCGGTTCCCTGGCAAAGCAGTTAGTGGGACCCAACATAGAGGCACGGGCCTGGGCTTGGCCCGCACCCGGACCGGCGAAATGAAGGTGAATTTTCAAACTGGCCGGTCCGGCAAAATTAAAAACAATTTTTTCAACGAGCCGGGCCGGTAAAAAAAATTGAACGGGCCAGCCGGGCCGAGCTGATAAAAAAACATTATCGGGTCTACCGGCCCGAAAAAACATTTAGGCGAACCCGATAAAATATGAGCTATTTTCAATGAATATGACTTTCGCGAGAATAAGTATAAATAAAATACATAAATTTTTTACAGTGTGCGGATCAGCACTAAATAGATCATGTAGTGCATATGTTATTTCTGTATAATAGAACTTTAAATGAACCACCAAATGGTACACAAGTCGAATATAGTGCTATGATCCTCTTGGTTCCCTGTAAGTCACTATTTTCTTTTTTTGTTGTTGTTTATTGTATTTTATTGTACCCTTTTCTTCTTCCATTGCTGGACTGATATATGAGAGCTAATATGGTTCAAACACTTTGAAAATTGCAAATAAATGCTATGTCAATTCTGAAATTTGAGTGTCCTTAGTGAGTAATTGTGTGTTTAGTGTAACTTGGTAAAAAAAAAGAGAAAAAAGAGAGAGTTATGATCCCCTTTTACACTAAATTGAGCAAAATGAAAGTGAAGTTAATATTGATTCTGAGGTTCTAAAATTAGAACTTATTCTTAGCTTTTTTCCGGAAGATTTATTGTCAGATCAGTATTCACTCCATGTGACATATAAATTCTTCTTAAATTAAATTGTTGAAATTTGAAAAGGGACATAATCCCAAGAATAAAGTTTTGAGAAAATTAATGGTGACGTTTTGAATTAAAAGTTATTACATATTGGTTGAAAGTTATTTATTAATTTAATAAAACTCTAGTGTTCTGTTATATATTGAATAACATTTTGAGCTTTGTATCAAAGTAACAAAGGGTATTTGAAACTGCTTTGCTCATTTTGAGAACCAAGCTTTTATGTTTACAGAAGATTGCTTTTTGATTATTTTGTAAAAAAAAGGAGAAGGTTTTTAAAAAAAATAAATTTAATTAGAATGCTAATGAGTTAGAACTGTTTTGTATTGGAGGTTTTCTTTAAAATGCGGTATATTGTAGATATCTTTCCAATCGGTTTCATTTTTGCAACCACAAAGCAAGTTGTCCGCTAAGGAACTACACATCTCTTTCATTGAGTTTCACAAGTTTAACTGACATAAAAGAGAAAATTAATAACATTATCCCTAAGCAGAAGGAAAATTAGTAAGACGCGTTTTTTCTTAGGAGTTAAATGGTAGAAAGGAATTAGAATAACCAGCTTTCCTTTTAACACTTTTCAGATAAATGCAATCAAGAGCTAAACATTATTTCGTCCTTGAAAGCCGAAAGGGTTTCAAAAATTACTCTAAAGGTAATTTACATAACTTAGTAATAGCCCTTTTTAATTCACTAGTTTCGGATTTTAAAGTCACTACGTGAGCCTTTTTATCAGGTCCAGGATGGGTTTTGATTAGTCTAGCGTCTAGCCAATCTCCATTGTAACGGGGATAGGCCTTCATTTTTGATTATCACTAAATCACCTATCTTAACATTAGACTCTTCTTTAAGCCACTTTGCTCACTATTTGCGATAATGCCCCACCTATTGCGAAATATGAAGCAGCTATTTGCGAAACAAATTTAGCTACTGGTTCCTCTTGTGCCAAAAAAGCTTCTTCCTTACATTTTAAAATTCCGTTCAGCTTTTCCCGACAAATCAAGTTTCGTTTTGTGTTTTCCTTAGCTCTTTTTAAAAAGTTGTTAAGGTCTGTTTGATGTTTAGTTACATTCAGCAAAAACCGATGGAGAAAAATTTAAAAATCCGGGAAATCTTTAAAGCTCTTATATCGTTTTAGATTATGGTAATCTAACTTGGGTGAGATGTTGTCAGAGAGTGGTTTTGTTCTCTTCTGCGAAATAAGGTCGCTTAAAAAGGAAATCTCTGCAGCGCTTGCGACTGTGATTGCTTTCTGTAACTGTGACATTTGAAGCATTAATTGTTAATCTATATGCATTTATTCTTTAAAATAAGGAAAGGGCATGTTTACAAACAAACACTTCCGTCAACCAATCTACCACTATATTTTTGTCATAGTGATCATTGCAGGAATCGTCTTCGCGACGTAGGCCAATGGTATCATAGACCTGTTAAACGTAGACCAATCAAATTTTCCGAGATCATGTGTACAGTAGAAGTCATAAGGAAAGGACAAGTGTTTCTTGCTGATCCACAGTAATTCGACCAACAGTGACGTCAGCTGCCCTTTCCTTATATAGCATGCTTAAAATAACTTTATGTTCAGTCTCAGTTCGGCTAAAAACGAGTGTGTCGTCCAAGTAAATAAAACAAAATGTTAGGTCACCCAAAACTTCATTCATGAACCTTTGGAAAGTTTGTGCAGCATTACATAATCCAAAATTTAAAAGGGGAACTCAAAAAGACCAAATGTTGTACAGACTGCCGTTTTTGGTATGTGATCGGGATATAAAGGGATAGAGAAATAAGCTCTAACTATATTGATATTAAAAAATGAGATTTTCCCGAAAAGCGCATTTGAAAAATCCCGAATATGAGAAATAGGATACCTGCCTGGTATAGTACAAGGTGTCTATAATTAAACGACCTCATTTTAAAATGGTTTACAGACGAAACTATTTTTCATAAAATTGAGAAATTTTACGGAGGCCATAATGAAGGATTGGAATTTGTTTGAGCGAAAAAAAAGTTAATTGAAAGTTTCGCCGCCATAGGGTGTTTATTAATGAATTACATTATTAGCAGTTTTATTACAACAAAACCTATTCCACATGACGGCCATAATTTCCAGCTACCATCTGGAATCGTAATAAAGCATGTTCCACAGTTGTCCGGAGCGTGTTCTAGGAAATGCGAAGAACATATCGTGAAATGCTTTCTCTAAGATCAGGTTAAGTTTTTGGATTATTACGACTTAACAGATGTTCCAAATGCCCCCAATGCCAAAAGTCACATGCATTGAGATCTGGAAATTGGGGTGGCAACGGATTGTGAAAGTGGCAGCTGACGGCGGCACATTCTTGAGTGAAGTGAATTCGAAATTTTTGATTTAGAAGAAAAAAAGTTTTGTTGAACATGTTTTGTTGTAATAAAATTTGTAAATTATCATAAACTAGCAAACCCCGCGGCTTTGCTCGCGTAATATTTGAAACATGCCAAGTGATATTTATATGTGTCAATTTTATTAAAATAATTTATACTTTTAGGAATAATTCAAAAATTACTATTTAAAACACAGTTTGAATAAACTTCATTATTACACTGCAATAGGCAGAAATCAGACTTAAATTAATAAAAAGAAATAAAACTAAATAAATGATAATTTAGAAAATATTTTGAATCTTTTATGCTCAATTAATACGCTCATTTCAGTATTCATTTGAAGTTTTGAATTTTTTTGAAACGATCTTCTTACATCTTAAAATTAACCATCATGTCAAATTCCAAGTCCTACCACCTCTATCAATATAAAGGGCTATGTTGAAACAGGAACTGTCACCATTAATTTGCCAACATTAATTTTTTAAATCGGTTAGTTGTTTTCTAATATTCCCCAGAAACGTAATTTAGAAAGCTTTTAAAGGCCTTTTTTAGGACGTTTGTTGTTCCTGTGAACCCCAGGTGGTAGAATCATCGGAATAAAAGATAGCCTTTGTAGGATCAGAGACTGTTATCATTGATTTGCAACTATTACTTTTATAATCGGTTTAAAAATCGTAATTTAGGACTTTTGTAGAATGCTTTTCGCACCTCCCTTTCGCTTCACCCCTTTTTAATTCGAATTCATTTTCGACAGTCCTTCGAGGGCATTTATATTTTATAAGTAACTACCATGCCATATTTAAAATTTCTAGCCTCTTCGGTATCACAGATATCGCAATTTAGAAAGTTTTTTGCTCCTGCAACCCTCTTGTGGTAGTGGCACAGACATAAAATATAGCTTATATTTTAGCAGGTTCTATCGCCAACCATTTGTCACCATTATTTTTTAAATCGGTTTGGTATTTGATAAGATTGTATAAAAATTGTAATTTAGAGCGCTTTTCGCTCCCTTAATCTTTTTATATTTGGAATTTTCTTTCGACTGTTCTTAGACAGCAGTTGCATCTTCTAAGTAAATACCATGCCATATTTCAAAGTGTTAGACCCCTCAGTTGTGCAAAACCCGCAAATTAGAACATGTTTTGCTCTTGCAACCCAAGATGGTAGTGACAGCGACATAAAATATAGCTTATGTTGGAGCAGGGACTGTCACCATTGATTTGCAGCCATTACTTTAGAAATAGCTTTGGTATCTCATGAAATGGAGTAGAAATCGCAATTTAGAACGTTTTTAGAACGCTTTTCGCGCATTTTCACCCCTTTTAAATTTCCAATTTTTTCGAAACTGTTCTTAAAGATCATTTATATCTAATAAATATGTACCTTGGCTAATTTCAAGTTGCTAGCCCCTACCGATCACAAAAATCGAAATTTAGAACGCTTCTTTTTGCTCCTGCAACCTCTAGGTGATAGTGAGAACCGACATGAAATAGCGTCTATGTTAGAGCAGAGGCTGTCAGCATCAATTTCCTACCATTACTTTTGAAATCAGTTTGATTCTTCCTGAGATATTGCTGAAAAAGCGGCATTTAGAACGTTTTTAGAACGCTTTTCGCGCATTTTCACTCGTTTTAAATTTCAAATTTTTAAAGAAATGTTCTTAGAGATCATTTATATCTAATAAATATATACCATGCACAATTTCATGAGTCTAGTTTCTTTCATAATTCAAAAATCGCATTTTTAGAACGATTTTTGCTCCTGCATCTCCTTTGAGGGAGTGGAAACAGGTATAAAACATAGCCTATCTTGGAGCAAGAGCTGTCACCATCATTTTTGCACCTTTATATTTGAAATCGATTCAATACTTGCTGAGATTGCATAGAAATCGCAATTTAGAACGTTTTTACAACGCTTTTTGCGCATTTTGACCCCGTTTTAAATTTCGATTTTTTTTAGGAAATGTCCTTAGAGATCACTGATATCTTATAACTAACTACCAATCCAAATTTCACGATTCTAGCCCTTCCGTAACACAAAAACCGCAATTTAGAATTTTTTTTCTCCTGCACACCCTTTGGGGAAGTGGTACCGACATAAAACATAGCTTATGTTGGAGCAAATCTTGTCCCCATCATTTTGACGCCATTATTTTTTTTAAAAATCGGTTTGGTATTTCCTGAGATTGTGAGGAAACCACCATTTAGAATGTTTTTTAGAACGCTTTTCGCGCATTTTCACCCCTTTTAAATTTCGAATTGCTTAAGAACTGTTCTTAGATATCCTTTATATCTAATAAGTAGCTAATATTTCAAATTTCATATTTCTAGGCCCTTCAGTAACGCAAAAATCGCATTTTTAGAACGTTTTTTGCTCCTGCACCCCCTTTGGGGTAGTGGCACCGACATAAAATATAGCCTATGTTCTAAGCTGGACTATCACCATCATTTTGATACCATTACTTTTGAAATCGGTTCGGTAGCTCCAGAGATTACCTCTAACAAACAAACAATTTTTACTTCTTTATAATATTAGTATAGATAGATGTATGCTAAATGTGCAATTAATTAAAATACGCTCTCTGCTGGCGAAATTTTGAACTATTTTTTTTTTTTCACTCAAACAAATTCTTATCCCTTTATTATGTCCTCCACAAAATTTCACAACTTTTTGAACAATAGTTTTGCCTGTAGACAACTTTAAAATAGGGTCGTTTAATTACAGACTCAAATGCATTTGATTTTCTATAATGCCTGACAAGACGAACTGCACAACTTTTAAAAACCATATGTACACTGTTAAAAATCTGCAGCATTTGCTGCATAGTCACTCCACCGCTTTTATAGAAAACGGTTACTTGACTATATTATACGGCATTCTCGTTAGTCAGCATATAGATGTTCTATAATAGTAGCGGAGTGACTATGCTGCAAATGCTGCAGATTTTTAACAGTATATAGGTTAAGACTACGGAGATTTGGAGTGTCTACAGATTCCCTGGCCAACATAAATTGGAATTACTTTTCATACAGCTTCGTGAAATTTAGGGTTTAATCACCTTGGCTTACTGTGCTGTAATTTCAATGTAATGAACGGTATTATTTGACTCTGGTTCATGTCTTGAAGTTATATTTTTGTAAGGTTGGGATATTCTGATAAAATTTTGTGATAGTCAGAATTGCCTGAAATGAGTTTAATAGAGAATTTCTGAGATGGATGGGGAACTATTTCAATTTGAGAAAATTTTGTGGTTCTGTCAATAAGCCTTCATAGGTCAGTCATAAAACCAAAATTTTCTAGGAAATCAGCACCAATAATTGACATAAGTAAGATAGCAATTAAATATTTTGAGTCAAAACTGCGCCAAGGTCTTCATTAATTTTGAACCATATGCAGAAAACTTGCATTATAAGCGGCAAATAATTGTAAAGGTTCTGGATGAATTTTGTTAGAATTTTTAGGAGATGGGATGCATACATCAGATCTGGAATCTACCAAAAATTAAATGAGATATCTATTAAAAACGTACAGATGACAACATTTAAAGACTATTGTCGTTTACGTCGTCAAAATGCGCATATCGATAGGCGAGTCTAGATTTCAGGACATTGTTTGACAAAGGTACAAGGATGGCAGCATTTACGAGTGTTTGTTTGGAATCTCTGATGACAATAGCAAATTTCTCGCCGATGCCGAGATTTGTTGCTGATCGCACAGATCGTACTTTAATGATTTTATATTTTCGCCAAATTTTCGAACGAATGTTTTTAAAAATTCGTCTGGAATTGAACTTCCGACTAAGTGATGCATTTTCCGTAACAAATAGGACTGTTTTCCATCGCGTAACAACAGTTTGCGGACTTGTTTATTTTGGGATTAGGAAAATTCTTTGATTAATCTGTCGTAAAGGTCGATTATTTGTCCTTCGTTGGCTGGTTCAGTAAAATATAAGACGCGGCAGACAGCGTTTTTGGATCGATTACTGCAACAATGTTATTATATTTTGTTGCATCAACCCCAGATAGCATGCACATTAGCAGCAAGTTTGATTTATTTCTGATATTATCTTGTCGTGACAAATTTGACTTGACAAATTCGCAGTAAATCTCCCGCAAGGTATACCATCACCCACTTGCATAAGTAATTTGTTGTGAAACTGATGCAAGACTGTCTTTAATTCAAGAATTTCTTAATAATTTTATAATTTTAAATGTATAAATGTAGTTATTTTTTGTAAAGTAACATTTTATCTTATAATCTACAACTTATTTCATATAAAAATTCTCGCAAATTAAAAAGTGATGTTAATTGACTAAGTTATGTTTACGTCTTCGGCCATTTCAAATTTATATTGAAAATTTTAATTTTTAAATAAATTTTTGTCAGTATTACTGGATTTTTCTACAATATCGTTTTAAATGATATTTATTTACTTATTTTTGCCTTTAACCCCATTGGAGTCTACGATTTTTAACCCTTTCGAGACTGCATCCCTTACACAAATTTTATTCGGTTGGCACCGTTTTTTTTTTAACTCTATACTTATTAAATACCAAAAAAGATTCAAATTTTGTAGTAGTAGTACAAATATCATCTGTATTTGTTAATGGTGATAAAAAAGATGCATGCACTTTCTGATGGTGCGTATGCATCAATAGACCTGAAGGGGTTAAACTTATTTATGAGTTTAACCCCTTCAGGTCTGTTACACTATAGTGTAACATTTACAAACAGATAGTGTGTCATGACAAGATTACTACTTTTCAATAAGTTTGCAGTATTTTTGACACGACAAAGCTAAATTTTCTATTAGCTTGCAAAGAATTTGCAGTACTTTAGTCATGACAGAACTAAATTTTCTACTTGTTTGCCGTTAATTTGTAATAAATTTGATACAGCAAGAATTTAACTTGTACGACAAGTTAGCTGCAAGTTCAAAGTGTGGTGACTGCGGCGTTTGCGTTATCTTGCTGCAGTCTTGTTATAAACTTTCAGTCTCGTCATGCTGAACTTGCTGCAACTTTGCAGGTTTGCAAAGAAAGACTGCAGCAAATTTTCTGCAAACTAAAATTGCTATGTGATGTGGGATGGAAATGCCAGATATCTTACAGTTACTTTCAACCTGCGTGTAACAAATTTTGATGTTAGATTTCCACAAAAAGGGTAATTTAATGCCTAATTTAGCAATTTGGACGCGTTACAGGTCGGATCGTCCCCTGCCATATTTAACACAAGTAATTAAAATCATTTTAAATTGACTAGTAATTCAGAGCAAAATAAAACAAAATTTGCATTAAAAATGTTAAGGCAGTTCTCAAATTTCCTTGCTCAACGAACTCGAAACTTTTTGACACGTTTTCTGACTCATTTTTAAACGTAAAGGCACAAAATTGGCAAGCCTGACTATTGCAGCGATTTGGAATCTAAATACGCTTTCTATTTTTGTATAAATAAACTACTTACGCGTTATAAGCAATTATGGTGACGTGACTACAGGTTTTTCTGTCACGTTCAGAATTTTGGTTCAAAATGCCAAATCTAACGGTATTTTCTGAAAAGGCGTTTGTGTTTACGAAAAAATGGAAAACGTCTTTTGATCACATAGTTTTTGAATAACAACACCTGCCAATTGCGTGCAGCTCCGTAGAAAAATTAATTAAAAAATGTATGAGAAACTAGCCTCTTTGATTTTAGAACAGCCTCAATTTCGAAAATTGGGGGCATTATTTCTATCCAAATCAGTGAAGCATGCATCTTATATACGCTTTGTTGCGGCGTAGAGCATCATCCGGACCGGCACATCTAGTCAAAATAGCGTAAAGACGTTTAAGGTGTTTAAAACTTCTTACCAGGAAACTACACCTTAGTGTAAAAATGAAAAAAAAAATCTAAGTAAGCAGCAATCGAAAGAGTATATTGAAACATATTTGCTCATGCATAAATTCTTTGCCCTCGTCTCCGCGTTATCGAGATACATAGGGTTAGCACAAAGGAATGATCAGATTTTGAAAATTTATATTTTCAAAACTATTACACATATTATAATAAGTGATATATGCAAATAAAGAAGATCATTCCAAGTTATTTTTTCAGTTACAAATGTTTTGTGTGCGAACCTTTCGTAACAAGACTGACACCAAATCTTTAATCAAGTTCGTTCCACACATTTGGCAATTTTGCACAGTCAACGATTCTTAATGCAGCACTAATAGATTAAAACACTAAGTAATGCTAAATGGTCATAAGTGCTGCATTATTTAGTGTTTTAGCCCATCAGTGCTGCATTATATAGTGTTTTAACCCATCAGTGCTGCATTATTTAGTGTTTTAATGAATCAGTGCTGCATTAAGAACATCTTTTCAATATAACACACTCTTCACACAGAGCCTAAAACGAGAATCTTATTGGGTTCTACATTTAAAATCTGGTTTCGAAGCTGAATAAAGTATTGTGGCACCGATAATTTACCCAAAGAACTTCCGATTCATAAGAAGGGAAGCTACTATTGCTTTACACCATGAACTGTTTCGCTCGCTGGCTGGCTTCCCTTTTTAACGCTAGATGTTTTATTTTGCAAATTTTAAACCTTTATATCTCGATAACGGGGATACGAGGGCAAGTAATTTGTGCGTCTAAAAACACGTTTCAATATGTCCTTTCAATTGCTACTTATTTAGAATTTTTTCATTATTACACTATTGGGGTAGTTTCCTGGTTAGAGTCATCGATGGTGTAGATGACACGACGAAAAGAAGGCTCATGGATATAACATACTACTACTCACTTTTATTTAATTTAGAACAAATGTTAAGTAGTATACGCTTGGCGCACATGGAAGGATGATATACTATAGGAGGGACGACACACGAGATGATATTCGAATGACTAACCGTCTATCATGGACCTGAACTAAGCTTGATAGAGAAGGGAGATTGCTCGGCTGCAGGGCAGTCGAAATCGATGTAAAAGCTGTTGCAGCCACAGCTTGTTTCTGGACCGCCCACAAAGCTAGAAACCGATCTAAAGTAATAAAGGTGGTTCGTAATGTTTCTTGTTGAGCACAATAACACCATCAGATATTCTTTCATGATCATTGAACATCATCCATTGTCTGATTGTCAAGGCAGATTAGATTGCACTTCCCTTTTTTTTTGCACGACGATCCATAAAGTATCATATTAACAATGGCTAGCAGAGCAGGTGGTACGGATTTTTCTCAACAGTTTTTCGGAAATGTACAGAAAAGGAAACACACTGTGCTGAAATTCCTTTTCTCAGACATCTTAAGAATCTCGTGCAGTCGACAGCATTTCCGTCCTAATTTCCTTCCTCTGCATAGCTAAGGAAGATTATTTTGTCCTGAACAAGTTGGGATCCGCTTCCAGATTTAATTAAATGAAGCCAAATGAAGCTGAGAAAGTTGGCTTCGATTCTTTCCCTCAAACGAGATGTCTGAGATTAAAATAATCACGATCTTTTACATACAACAGAACGTTGAGCCTGTCATTGTAATTTCGACTTAGATCAGACATCTTGACACGAAACCCGCACCTTCTCTGTCAGGTTTTCTTTGTACGTATGGCACCAATTCAGCAAATGGAATTCCCTTGCACATTACTTGTTTTGTCATATGTCAGCTCGTTGCCGCAAAGAAATCATGTATTTATTAATATACTTCTAGTGATATTTTATTAAAGGGGCGATAAGGTCTTCGGTATGAAGTGCGAAGCATTTCTGGTGTTGCTGTTCTTCGAAGTTGAGATTCAACTTCGAATATCATAGTTTATCACGACCAGGCAAACGACATACATGTCTGCAATTGTATTAATTGGTAGAACTGCCGATCTAGCTAATTAACGCCAGTACCAGAGGTATATTCTTAAGATGACGGAATATATTGAGCTGAATATTTCACGACCCTCTTGTGTGTTATCTCAAGCTTATTTTATTTGAAATTGAGTGAGCATGATTTGTGCCCCTGTGATCGCGATTAATAAATATAGATTTTATTGCCTTCGCTTTCATATAGACCCATGAAATTCATGATGGATAGGAGCGTATCTAAGCGATTAAGCTCTTCAATATTCACAGCCAACGTTTCATATGATTTATTATATTGTTCAAAGTGATTGTTGTGGGTTGGATATACAAGGTTCCCGCAGTTGTGTCTTGCTGACACAAACAACATTTCTTCCAGTCAATTGGTGTTGATGACTTTGGTTTGCCCAGAGGCTCAGCGAATGCTACTTTCAGTCTTTTGATCGATTTTCCAGACGTACATTCAAATGTCAGAATGTATCCGTCAGGCCGAAATGTCGGAGCATGGAGGCGCGTAAACCTAAAAGATATTATTTAAAAAATCTTTTATTTTCTAGATTACTGTTTAATAGTATAAAAGTAAGTTTGAAATAACAATCGTCGATACTTCATTTTAAAGTGTTTAACTCAGTCGTCAGTTGCCTCGTGTAATGCACAAATGCTAATCTGTCAGCAAATGCTCTCATACTTCTAATTTAGGTAAAGCCTGTCCTTAGTGAAAATTGCTTCCATTAGAACTTTCTCTAAATGACAAACTACAGTAAAAAATGACATAAGTTGTTTTATGTGACAACACCTTTAGACGAATATCCACAGCAGTTTTTGAGAATGTTAAACTCGAGGATCTATGTATGGTGGCAAGGTATGCAACAGTTAAAGGTAACTAACTTCGTGAGAATGCGGCTTTTTCTTCTTTCCAATATTTACAAATAGGTTTGATAAAAAAAAAAAAAATTACAGTTAGAAATGGCTCATGATACTCAACAAAATGAACTATTATGGCCCGTGGCAAGCCTCGAGATTCAAAACGTGGGTCATAGGAAATATCTTTCATCGTACTTACGTTTACCAATCCTCACTCCGTTCAGATATTGGTATGTAGCATAATGCATAACTCTGCATCCAGCTGCTGAGGAAAGTCTAGACTGAAGTCCAGACGCGTGATCATCTTCACTCCATCTTGCTATTTAATCATTGTGATCTGCTAAAATTCTTGTTTATTGGCCCCGCATTGATTTAAGTAGTACTTCTTGATTATATTCTTTAGCTTGCTTGGTTTTCAGAAAAAGACATATGGAACCTTCAAATAATTCAAGTTATTCGAAAGCAGTATATCTTTGCCTCGTTGCATAAGGGGTGAGAGGTAGTCAAAAACTTGACTCACGCAAAGTGAGTTCAGAGTCTTTCGAAACTGTGTCTGCTGATCGTTGTTTTGTCTCAATGAGTTTGCTAATGCGAAACATTTTTTAAAGGCTCTAAGCATTTTTTGTCCGCGAAGAATCAAAATGACTTTTAAAGAATGTCTCTTATATAGAGGGATGTCTTTTACGCGATGTAACTACCTAATACGTCCAAAGATTTAAACAAATAAGCCTCTAAAAGGCTCAATGCTATCTATTTTACCTTCGCGACATCTTTGTTCAAGGTCAGCCATAAGACGGCATCCTATCATTGGAAATTCGTCAATAATGAGAAATAACACTGTATCCATTCTGAGCTGTAGATTTATGTCTGACTTTTTAAATTAGCGAACTATTTAAAACACGTTGGTTCTATAAGCACTGAGTGAGTTACCTTGTCTTTGACATTAAATGCAGCAGTACCTGTTAGTGCCAAAAGTTCTGATCCAAATTGCTCTATGATGGTTTTACTAATTTCTTTGATTTTTGTACATTTTACAGCACTTCCTTTTCCAATAATAAAAGTTGATTTAGGTAACCTTTGTTTGCAAAGACAAAAGCTGTTCAGTGCATAACTGAAAGCAGAATAATTTGTTGTTCTTTAGAATAATTCAGAAATGTTAAAAGTAAAGAGAAACCGTTGGATAAGAGAATCTACGCCAAAGATAAAGAATTACCCCCAGATGTATTTGAGAGATTTTGATTTTTTAATTTAGCTGCGATCTTTGAGAAATTGATCCATCGGGTTCTCGGCAGAAAACTTCAAAGCTCAAGACATGCTTGTCTGGCACAGCCCACACTTATTTAATGTGGCAACAGGTAAAGCTTTGTAACACATATGTAACACACACTCATAGATAGTCTGCTATACTCCTCTATCAAACTTCATACCTTTATTCATCTGAGTTGTTGTTATATCGTTATTCTGAAAATATTTGGAAGCACTGGGTTATTTTTATACAACTTTTCCACATAAAATTAAGCTGAATAACTCTATACATTTGAATTACTTTCTTGTAACCGTTATTTTCGAAACTTCTGTGTATAACGTTGCACATATAAAATATGTATATTTCTTAAAATGTACACTAAATCTAGGCAACAGATAAAAAAAATCAGGGATTGATTTATGACTTTTAGTGAATATGATTTCTCACGAATTATCTTTCATTGTTGTATCCATTTCTCCGATCATAAGCATAAGCGATCATAGTCACATACATTAATGTCGCATTTATCGCTAAGCTTCGCGACATTTGGACGAAATGTCGCAAAATTTGGTGACCAAAAATATGTCGTCACAAATTAAGCCAATTTGGCGATTTCCATTGAAATTCAGTACTGATGATTCTTCTCTAACCGGGTTCTTCGTATTTTAACTTCGTTTTCTCCAGTAAAATTAGCTAAAATCTTAAAACCAAGGAATAAGCTACCTTTTCCAACCCGTACAGGAATTTTTTATTTTATAATCTACATATTTCTGTTTTCTAGTGTCCATCTTGACAAAAAAAAAATAAATGCTTATCTCATTTATTTCAGAATGTTCACTTGCATTTCAGTTGAAATATATTCCCTTACGATGAATTTTAAAAAAAATGAGTAATCTTCAGTAATTGGGACCGCTGCTAAATTTTTAAATTTGCGCTTCAAACAATTCTCAGTAAATTAGGAAATTGTCTACAAACCCGATTACGAAAATTTCCCAATAGAAACATACATTCGTCTGAATACAAACATACATACATAAGAATACATACATATAAGTAATGCATGCATGACATTATATTTTTCTCGATTTCTTTGAGTATCAGTCGTAGCCATTCGACTAATGGCCAAAATCGTATTTTCCATATTCGATTTTCTTTTCTTTTCTCTTAATTTAAAATTCAAAATGAATTGCATCGATTTGGAAGCTTACAAAGAATGAAAAGTTCCGAAAAAAATAGTGGTTGTTACATACGTAGAATGTAAAACTTCTGAAAGGGGGGGGGGGGGGTCAATCTATATCTCAGGTCACCAATGTATGAACATCGACTTCAACATTCGACTCCATAATGATCCGTATGAGGTTAAAATGCATAATTTACAGCAATGGAGCTAATGTTTTAATTAATAACGGGATGAATCTCGTCGGATTTCGACGAAAGAAATTGTTTTAAAACGAACTCATACATAGTGTCAACTCAAAGTATTCCAATAATGTAAAAGTTATTTTTGCTTAATACTTTCTGTTATGTTGAACTGAATCTAGGTTCGCCGGGATGGCCGAGCATTATTCTACTTATAAAACTGCACTAAGTTAATACATTTACATCACTTTATTCAAACAATCACAATGACAAACACAACACATCAAAAATATACACAAATTCATAACAGCCGATGGAAAAAACATTATTCCTTTTCCTGACTCGCGCAAGTCCTTTCTTTTCAGTTCATGGGAGATGTGACATCCTTCCACCTTGCATTCTTAGAAAAGGATGCAACCAAGATCACATATATCAGAAAAGTAACCAAAGTCATAGGTCTAGTCTTTTAACAGGTCTCATTACTCGACTGCATCTGGTTCTATACATTGACTTGTCTGGACAATCTTTCTCAGCCTTTGAATAGTCTGATGGTTGTGTAGAATCAGCACATCCCATGTCATGATCATTCGGGAAAGGAGGTGAACTGTCAGGTTCATCAGGAATGGATCTCTCATGTAGTAAAAATTGTTGTTTATGTTGAAATTCAAGGGGGTAAAGTCTTTGGTATGATCTTAGAATTTCACCATTCTTAATTTTTAATTTCTTAATGGTATTTCTTAATCTTCTTTCTGCTGTTTGTCTTCCTTCGGGAAGTACAGAATGCGACTTGGTCCAAGGTAATGATATTTCATATCTTCCTGCACTGTTAATTTCCAGATTACATTGAAAATGCTCAAGCGCAGCTTCATGCATTTCCATCATATTTTGTCTTTCAACGGCATCTAGAATTCCTATACAGTCTAAACTACCCATATCGGGAAGATTAATGTCACCAGTGAGTAAGGATATGATCGAAAGATAAGATTCAGCTACTTGTGGAACTTGGGGAATTTTACCCATTAACGTCCATCCCAAATGTGTACCAACTGCAACAGGTCCACTTGGTAAATATTGAATCTTTCCATTTAATAATTTTCCTGCCACATCTGCTCCTATTAATAGGTGAATTTCTGACTCGTATGCCTGTGACATGTGATTATCACAATCAGTCAATTTAATTCCTCTTTTACTGAGATCTGTCATCCACGGTCCTTGGGGCGTCTTGGATATTTCACCGCATATTTTATCTTGTTCTAGAACTTCGAAATTACAATTATATTTTTCATCTAAGCTAGTTAAATAAACCTTAAAGCGACGATGTTTCTGTTGGGGGATTCAAGACCGCCAAATAAACTATGAACTACTGGAATTTCTCCTAAACTTTCATACTTTAATAATCTAACAGCTTTGGAAGTTATATACGATCGCTGACTACCTGTATCTAGCAAAGCTCTCATGATATGTCTTCCATTATAATTCCTTACATAGACCAGGAGTGTCTGTAACAATACCCCAGATGAACTAGATTGACTAGTCAGTGTTTGATCTTTCGATTGCACACAATTAGAATTTTCGACAGGCTTAGGAGTTTCTACTTTTGATTCAAGTGACGAATTAGGACTCATGATTGTGCAGTGAAATTTATCACACATAAAACATTTTATTTTACTGCGACAATTTTTACTAACGTGGCCCCTTTTAATGCATAAAAAACAACAACCAGCCCTTTTTGCACATTCACGCTTCTCCTGAATACTCATTTTCTTAGCTTTATAGCAATCTTGAGAAATATGTTTTTTCTCACAAAAAATACATTTCTTTTCATGAATTACATTTGTGTTTAAAAGCCCTGCAGCTGTTGAAAATTCGCTTTTATTTTCCGTAGAATACTGCTTATTCGCTTTCTTATGTGAATCTCTCCCACCATCAAAAGTATTTCTGGCGATTGCCAATCTTTGTTCCCCTTCAACCTCCGACTTCAAAAAGTCCATCAAACAACTTAATTTATTAATTTCTCGCTTTTCTTTATCTTTTACCAAAAGAGAACTAATATGCCGTTCCCATATTTTTAAAATTTCTTCTGTCAAACAACTCTCAACAAGAGGGTATAACATTGCGGCGTATTTATCTGAAGTGACACCTAATGTGCCCAAAGATCTTAAATACGATTCAATCTTATCGTATAATTTTACTATATTACTCTTATTATGATTTAATACCAAATTTAACAACTCTCGTACGTATACTTCAATTAAAAGTTCGTCTTTACCAAAACGAGATTTAAGACAATCAATCACTAAAGGGTAATTTTCTGCTGTTGGCGGAAAACTCTCTACAAGATCACGCGCTCTAGATTTTTCTGTCGTACTTTGAATAAGATAAACAAATTTATCCTCATCCGATAATTCTGGGTCTTCATGTATCTTTTTAAAAATAGACCAGAACTTCAACCAATTTTTTATCGATCCATCAAATTTTTCTAATTCCAATTTTGGTAACCTCACATTTTTTTAATTTACCGCTTCAGTATGTGAATTACTCAATGAATTCTGCATTCGTTCAGTCTTTATTTTTAAAGTGATGTACTTATGCGTATACGAAGTTATATTATCATATTCTTTATCATAAACACTTTGATTTATTTTATCATCTTTCGAAAGTAAATCTAATATCTCATTATCTGCAGCTTGCAGATTCTGATATTTATCGCTTAAAAGCGTAAAAGAAATTTCTATTTCTTCGAAATCAACAGGATTAGCTTTTAAAGCTTCGTCAAGCCTATTTGCAGCTTTCGTAAAACTGGTACGCAACGGAGTTCTGATCTTCGTTAAATTTTCCATCATAATATACTACCAATAATAGTTCGATAGATCAAAAATATATAATCACGGCCTTTTATAAACCGACGTCCCTGTTCGGGCGTCATAATGTCAACTCAAAGTATTCCAATAATGTAAAAGTTATTTTTACTTAATACTTAATAAAGGTAATCGCTTACCCTTTCTGTTATGTTGAACTGAATCTAGGTTCGCCGGGATGGCCGAGCATTATTCTACTTATAAAACTGCACTAAGTTAATACATTTACATCACTTTATTCAAACAATCACAATGACAAACACAACACATCAAAAATCCCTGCCGGCTCGGGCCTACAGGCGGAGGTAGATTTCGAAGTTAAGTACTAAATTCACCAACAAAACTTAAATCAAGATTAGAGATAAACCCAGTTCCTTCACTAAGAATGAGCTCTAAGGGAGCTAAACATTTTGTGAAAATTCTAATATACACGAATACCCACACGCATGTATATGGAATAGGTTTAAAAATGGCTAAAGCAAATTCAGAGAACCTCAAAGTGTTAAAATATGTTAATATTTCTATACTCGGATTTTTATCATGTTTTAATAAGTTTCTTCAAACTCACATGACGTTACATATTCGCCTGCTGAAGTCCATTATATTTCCAATATGACGCAATATTTATTATTTTTTTTTAATTCGTCAAACTATTTATTTCGTTTTGAGTTTTCATGCAGAAATCTTGCTCTAGAAAACTTATGACGTAATATTCAATTTGTTGTCAATTCGTGAAACTATTTAATTTATTTTTTCACGTGAAATCTTGCAATAGAAAAGCAATTGTTGTGGTGAGAATTTTACTGCTTTTTTTTTTATTGTTGGCAACTACTATAACGCAAAATATTTATTTTTTCCTGTCATTGTTCTATAAGAGCTGGTTCTATCAGAATCATGTTAAGACGGTATTCAAAATTTTGAGCCCTCCCCATTTCCATTCCCTTGGGTCGATTTTGCCCATTTTCAATCCCCGCCGAGATATTAACCATCTCAAAGTTGTTGGCGAGTTTGAAGACGATCCGTGCATAATTGCGACTTTTATCGTGCGGACAAAATTTAGTACATACATACATACATACATATATATATATATATATATATAAACTTTTTAGATGGGGGTGGTTTTGGGTTCCTGGGGTCCTATAATGTAAAGTTATGAAGGAATTTTTCAAAAGTCGCACCATGGTAACGACTGCAATAGGTAGTATTTCTTACGAAATCTACCTAAAATATACACAAATTCATAACAGCCGATGGAAAAAACATTATTCCTTTTCCTGACTCGCGCAAGTCCTTTCTTTTCAGTTCACGGGAGATGTGACACATAGGTTACTACTTAGTCTCTTAAAACAAATATTATTTTTAACTTAAAGTTACCAAAATACTAATTCCATACACCTCGACTGTTCAAAATATTAAAAAATTAAACTGCATTATTTATTATACCTAATCAAGAAATGTAATTTTGATGAAATTACCCATTGAGGCTGTTATGTTTAAAATGCACAGATGTCATATACGCCCCATATTGGCGCGACTTTTTTCCCACGCCAATTTGGCGAAAACTTCAACAGCACAAACAATAATATCCGGGTAACCATATCAAGCAAAATAACCACACTTTGGCGCCAGTTAAGTACCCGTTGTGCATATGACACTGGCGTCAGAAAAAAATCGCGCCAATATGAGACGTATATGACATCTGTGCCGTTTAAAATTGCCGATTGAAAATTTAAAAAAATGATTTCACCTTAAGTCAATCATGGAATTATTTTTCGCGTAAAATCTAAACTTAATGTTATTTTTGTTATCTATTTTCTAACATTTTAGTTAAAATAGTGATAATTATTTTACTATAAACATAACTTCTTTAAAAAACACACAAAACATTTATTTAGACAATCACATTACAGCAACTACGAATACACATCTCAAAACCATAATAACAACATCAATATTATCGTCGAACATCTCACGTTTTTCGTCTGAACCCCAAAAAAATTAAATACATGGAGTCAGGAAAAAATGTCTATTGTTCAAGAGTTTATCTTATGAAAAAATAATTTAAATATTGTCATGTGACTTTACTTACAAATCCCTCCTTTCGCATGTCAATAATCCTCAGTAATTCCGAGACTTGTAATATGTTTTTTCATGACATCATAACTCAAATTCTTAGTCATTATATCTGCTTCCAGTTCAGACGAATTTACATATTTTGTTTCAATTTCTCCTTTCGCTCTTTCATCTTTTACAAAATGATATTTTCTACCTATATGTTTGTTGCGATTATTCACTCTTGGGTTTTTAATCCAATCAATTACAGATTGACTATCAGTACTGATTTCTATTGGACGCTTCACCATTTCTTCCTGGCTTAACTCTTCCAAGAGACCCATTAACCATTTTCCTTCACAAACAGCATCACATAAACTTAAAAGTTCAGATTCCATTGTAGAAAGCGCAACCAGTTTCTGTTTATTACTTTTCCATTCAATCAGTGATTCTCCTATCTTTACGATATATCCACCAAATGATTTTGAATCCCGTGTAGTACACCAGCTAGCATCAGAACAAAGTGATAATTGGCCCTTTTTATTTTTAATTAGAAGTTTGTAGTTTTTAGTGCCTTGAATGTACCGCAAAACTCTCTTCACTGCCTGTAAATGAATTTCTCTAGGATCTTTTGCATATTGAGACAAATTACTTAAAGTGAAAGCTAAATCTGGCCTTGTTCCTCTTACTAGATATCCTATACTTCCAAGCATTTCTAGATATAGTGTTTCATCAATTTTATTTTCATTTTCATATTCATCTAATTTTATTCCAGAAACACCAGGGGTTTTCACACTTTTACAATTTTCCATATCAAATCTTTCTAAGATTTTTTCTGCATACTTAGCTTGCCCTAGCAAAAATTCTCCATTATTTTCTTCAATATCAATACCAAGGAATTTAATGTTTTTCTTCAGCTCTTTAATTTTTGCTTCTTTATTCAATTTTTGTATCAATTTATTTATTAATTCTACGGATTCACTAACGATTATTCCATCATCGACATATATTCCAACTGCAATAAATTTATTATCATTTTTATTAAAAAACACACATGGATCTGCTTTGCAGGGCTGTAACCCAATTTTATCAAATATATTAGCTAATTTTTCATACCAGCATCTTCCTGCTTCTGGCAACCCATATAAATTTCCTGTTACCAATAATACTTTCCCTCCTTCAATTTGTAGACCTTCAGGCGGATTCATATAAATTGCAGTTTCTAGATCTGCATTCAGATATGCTGTTTCTACGTCGAAAAATCTAGTTTTGTAACCTTTCATCGCTGCGACTGCCAATAAAGTTCTAAATGATTCAGTTTTCATTACAGGACTATACGACTCTTGATAATTTGTTCCAAATTTAAGTCTTGATCCGTCGGCTACTAATCTTGCTTTATATTTTACATCTTCACCGTCTTCTTTTACAGTAAAAATCCATTTGCTTCTCAGTGCCTTCACATCTTTTGGTTTGTCAACGATTTTCCACGTTTTGTGTTCTTCTAATGAGTGTAATTCCTTTTTGATTGCTTCTATCCATTTATCCTTATCTCTAGAATTTAATACATCTTTGTAATTCTTTGGAACTTCCTCGTGCACTAGATTCGCTAAATACTTTGGATTGGGTTTCCTAATTCGTGATGATCTTCTAGGTTCTTCAAACAACTTATTCTCATTGGTTTCTTTTTCTTGCTGTTCCTTGTTTTTATCAATTATATGATTTACTTCAGATTCTTCTGTCGCAGAATCATTCAAATCATCTGACAACGCAATTGCTTCCTTTTTCTGATTTAACTCTTCTTCATTTTCATCGGAATTATTATCTTCTTGTTCATCTATTACATTTTTATTATTGGTAATGTTGATGTATTCAAATTCATCAGTTATTTCTTCCTTGTTAGCTATATCTTCATATCCCATTTTTTTCTTCTATAAATACTACATCTCTGCTTTCACGTATTCTCTTTTCTTTTAAATCATACAATCTGTATGCTCGCCGATCTCTTGAATATCCGATAAACACTGCTGGTTTTGCTCTTACATAAAATTTCTTTTTATTGATATCATCGTTGCGATAAAAAGCTTTACATCCAAATACTCTCATATGCTTCACTGTTGGTTTATTATTTGACCATAATTCTAATGGCGTTTTCTTTCTCGTAGCTGTTGGAGTAACATTATGTATATAAGCAGCTGTTGATACTGCTTCGGCCCAAAAGGATAAAGGTAGTTTTGCTTCTATCAGCAATGTTCTTGCAGTATTAATAACAGTCCGATTAGCCCTTTCTGCAATCCCGTTACTTTGTGGACTATGAATTGTGGTTTTTTCATTCTTTATGCCCTTCCTTTTGTAATAATTCACGAGCTCTTCATTAGTAAATTCACCACCATTATCTGATCTAACCGCTTTTACTTTCTTGCCGGTTTCATTTTCTCTTCTCTCTATTATATTTATAATTCTTTCTTTTGCTTCATCTTTACTTCTTAAAAAATCTACAACATATCTTCTACTATATTCATCTACTACCATTAGCATGTACTTACTCCCTCCCAATGAGTGTACTTTCATTGGTCCACATAAATCAACATGTAATCTTTCTAAAATGCGTGTTGTTCTTTCTATCACATGATTAAATGGTGTTCTTGTTAATTTCCCTTGAATACATATTTCACATTTTGTTTCTTCACCATTCATCTTTTCTAATCCCCTTACAAGATTTTCTCTCGACACTCTTTGTAAGTATACATAATTTATATGCCCAAGTCTTCTATGCCATAATTCTTTCTTTGATTCATTTGTCTGTAAACAAGATTCATTTCTGTCTTCATCTGTTTCTCGTACAGCTAAGTTTATTTTAAATGTATTATCTTCGAATGTTCCTTTAGCTATTAATTCGCCTGTATTCTTTTCATAAATGGCTGCTCCTTCATTATCATCTTTTCTGACTAAACTTGGAACTGACATTAAATTTTCTCTTAAATTAGGTACGCAAAGAACTTCTGTAAGTTTTATTTTTGTTTCGCCACTTTTCTTATCGTAAGACGTAACATGAACATTTCCACGATATTTCGCTTGTATTGATCGCTCGCTGTCAGCAGTTGCAATTTCTACATCTTCAGGTTTTCTTTCTACAACAATATCTTCTTTATGCGTCATATGCGAAGTGCAAGCTGAATCTAACATCCAGGTTATTTCCCTATTATTTTCAGATTCTTTACACTCATTTCTATTGAATTCATTTGACTGCAATGCATGTTCATTTGTAAAACATGTATATTCTTTTGCCTTCTTGTTTGAAACATTATTATTCTTATTATAATTCTTATTATTGCGTGAGTATTCTCTTACATCTTGAACTTTATTACTATAATAATTTTGAAAATTTTTCTTAGGTGAATACTCCCTATCATTTCGCGAGTGTGTCATATTCGATTTACTATAACAATTCCGCGCTATATGATTTGGCTTTCCGCAAGCAAAACATAAAACCTTTTTCTTTTCATTAGCCCTAAATGCTTTAGACTCGTTTTCTCGAAATTTATCATATTTTCTTTCATATCTCAACAAAGTTTCTCGCATTACTTCATAAGTTATATTTGGGTTTGATGATATCGCAGTTGTTACTTCGCTATATTTCTTTGGGAGCCCTTCTATAATAAATCCTATTAATTCGCATTCATCAATTTCTGTACCCAATTCTAATATTTCATTAGCTATCCCTTGAGCTCTTATCAAATATTCTTCTATTGTTTCTCTTTCGTTTTTCTCTATTCTCGCAAGATTAATTTTTAACTGAATTCTTCTCTGATTTTCAATTCCCGCATAACGCTTTTTCAGTAATTGCCATAAATCCTTAGCTTTTTTAATCCCTCTAACAGCCATCATTTGTTCTGCGGACAACGTCAATATAATTATGCCGTAAACTTCATCATTCTTTTCTAACCATGTTTTATGCGCTTTCAAACTATCGGGATCCCCTTCATTTTTTATCGGTTCATCATTTTCGATAACATCAAATAAATGTTTTGATTTAATCAAAGCTTCAACTCGCATACTCCATAATGTATAATTCTTACTTGTTAACGGCTCTATTCTAGGAATTCCAAACATATTGGATTCACACATAATTAAAATACTTTATCTTCCAAACTATTTTTAAATGCATATAAAATTCTTACCTCTTAAATTTTTTCTATTGGCGGTTAGTCCAATGGAACAAATTCTTAACTTGTATTAGGCCTAGTTCATACAATTCATATTTATTTACTCTTCTTACTTGTACACTCAAAATATAAAATTCGCTTTAAAACCACGCTCTGCTACCAAATTGTTATCTATTTTCTAACATTTTAGTTAAAATAGTGATAATTATTTTACTATAAACATAACTTCTTTAAAAAACACACAAAACATTTATTTAGACAATCACATTACAGCAACTACGAATACACATCTCAAAACCATAATAACAACATCAATATTATCGTCGAACATCTCACGTTTTTCGTCTGAACCCCCAAAAAATTAAATACATGGAGTCAGGAAAAAATGTCTATTGTTCAAGAGTTTATCTTATGAAAAAATAATTTAAATATTGTCATGTGACTTTACTTACAATTTTCACCGTCTCATAATTTGCATACGCATCCCTTATATTTACAATCACCATTTCAAAAATATTACAATGCGCAATATGTGATTAATACATATATTTCTAAACTTGAAATCAAGTTTGTCAACTACGACTTTGCATGTGAACATTCGCACTCTTGAATTGTGATTCTAATCGCTGTATCGGCGAGTAAAATTCCAGAAATTTATATCTTTTAGAGGCGTTCGTAGTAAAATATTTACTTATATCAGAGAAAATTATCATTTTCTCTTAAATATGATGTCATTTTGTCTCATTGAAGCATTGCACCAAGCGTCTCAAACTCAATGAATGAAAAAGAATTGAATTGTAACAGCTTTTTGCGGAAAACATGAGTATTTTATTAAAGCATGACGTCATTTTCTATTCAGTTTTTTCAGAAAGTTTATTTTGAATTTTATGGAAAATGGCATCAATAAAAATTAGCAAACCTTATTTTTCCTTTCTTTACAACAATGGAAGTAATCCAATTGCTACCATTTTGAAACAAATTCATAGAATTTTTTTTTTAAATTTAAGTATAAAATTGGGAATATTAAAAAAAAAAAAATAGCTAGTGCGGGCAAATCTACAAAGAAACAGCTTTCATTAAAAAAAAAAAAAAGAATTATTAAAATTGGTTAAAAAAAAGCTCAAGGTACATGACTAAAAAAGGAAAGCCTTATCTTTCAAATATATATAGAATTAAATTCGCAATGTTATCTCTATGGGAAAATTTTGAGCCGACAATTCAGGGTGTTAGGGTTGACGAATATTTATGATTTTCAATATGCGCCGAGATTTTGGCACTACCAACGTCCAGCTCATATTTTGTGTCGATGCGTCAAATATTTTAGACACTATCGTGTTAATAATAAGTGTAATTTTTGCAGGGAAGCCAGAGCTGTGCTCCGACAATAAAGATCGGATTACTACTGAGAAATAATTGTTTTTAAATCTATACACCCTTGTGCCACAGTATTGCAATTGTACAGTTGTTTTGTAAAACCTTAAAATAAAATACCAAGTTATCCATTTTTTTGCTTTTAAAAGATCAATGATATACTGAGATTCATGTTGCACATTAAAATCATTTAAAAATTGCACCAAACACGATACAAAATGAACGTTTTTGGAAATTTTTCACCGCAAGACGTTATTTTGAAAATGGCCACCATCTTGAATTTTAATTGAAATTTTTGTGCCTCGATCTGAGACTCGTATTACACGAGTAGAAACATATTGAAACGACACCAAACACAATACAACGTGAACACTTTCGGAACATCTACAAGATCCCATTTTGGAAAATGGCAGCCTTACAGAATTTTAAGGAAAATTTTGAATAAGGTTGAATTTAAGAAGGGTAAGCTCTTCCTAAATTGTTATATGAAGTTCTAGCTACATCCAAGCAAAGCGGCATTACTTGTTCAAAAAAGGCAGAAATACATGCTATTTTTATGTACTGCCTCCGCTATTGGAAAATACATTTGACTTTAAATAAATAAATTAAAATAAACTGTTTTCTGGAAGTTTTTTTAAAATGTTTTATGAGAGTTTTTTTTTAAATATATTTATTTATCAAGAGAAAAATAAGAATAGCGAAGATAACAAAAAACCCATAAAGGTATAAATAATAAAGATTTTAAATAAAGATTGTTATAAAAGTAAAGAAATTTTAGCTTTCTTCAATTCTTTTTAACACTTTCCAACAAAGTTGAAAAATGTTTATGACTTCGGTTTGTCTGGCCGTCTGTTCGCGCTCTAACTCTCGTAAATATACTCTGATCGTTCTGAAATTTTTGGAAGTTAGTGACCTTTACCCTAGCACGATCCCTATTTCAAATAAAATTTCCAGCATGTTTAGTTCATTAACAGGGACAGTCAAAAGTTTTCCGTTACATTACGGCCTATGGGAAAAAATCGTTTAAAATGGTTTTTAATGATGTTACATGCTTTCAAACATAATAAAATTGATATACATTTATCAAGTGTACTAAAATATGCATTCTGTAGAATATGCGGTGCAAAGAATGGTTATTATTCATTTACAGGGCCACACAAAGTAATTCCGTTACAGAACGATATAGGGGTGGAGGGAATTGTTTGCGGCGTATTTTAATTATGTTAAATTATTTCATGTATAATGAAATTGATATATACATCGCTGAGGTTTACTATAACTTATTTTATGTATAATACGAAGTGCATAGCATTTACAGGGACACACAAAAGATTTCAGATACTATATTGTATCTGAAGTACTGTACAGTAGCGAAGATTGCTGGAAATGCATTTTTAATTATGTTATGTGCTTTTATGTTTCGCTATATTTATGCATAGTATATGATGTGTATAAATGTTGTAATTCCTATACAGGGCTACACAAAATAATTCGTAATGGTTACTGGGTATGATCGCAAATTGCTTAAAGGTGGTTCTTAAATGAGTTATGCATTTTTACGCGGAACTGCATTTGGTTTACTAAGAAATGTTTGTAGAACATAGATAAAATGATATACAGTGTCACGCAAAGAATTGGATACATGGCCGTCTATAAATGATAATTTCTGGAAATGTGATTCAAGTAGTTTTAAGAGTGTTTTACTTTGAATTAAACTTTAGCTAAATAGTGACGTAAATTAAAGGTACTAGGTTAACTATAGGGCTGTACAAATGTATACAAACAAGTATGTTTTTATCTATTAGTATAAATTGCTGAAAGAGAAATTTCAACCTGTTATGCGTTTTCTTGCTAAACTAAATTTTCCCATTATACAGCATGTCTATCAACCTACAGATCAAATACAGGGCTGTTCAAAAGAATTGAAATACATATTTGGCTATAGACGGTAACTGCAGAAATCAGTTTTTCAAATGTTTCATGCGTTTTCTAAAATGTTTCCTTAGTTCTCTTGTATACCTTATTTCTCTAAATAACGAAATTTTGGAAGTGTTGGAAAGTGTTTCATAATCTATGCTTAACGCATGATTTTTCTTACTTAATCAAAAAGTGTCATAAAGACTTTTATGAAAGAAATAGAAAAATCTAAACTTTTTATTTGTGTTTTGGACAAGGTAAAATAAAGATTTTTGTGAAAGAAATAAAAAAATCGTGTTTAAGAAACAAAAGCAAAAGCAAGGGGATATAAAAGAAATATTTTGAATGAATAAAATAAATGTTATCCTTTTTTTAGCAAGGTGTCTTTAAAGATTTTTACAAAATAAATAAAGGAATGTTAGCCTTTAAAAAAATGAAATTATGCTCTTATCCCAAATAGTGTATCCCTTATTTGGAAGTTATATACATTATACACTCTATTTAAAGGGACAGTGACTTAAGTAATTGTTTTTAATTCGGATGTTTGCCTTAAAGGAGATTTCACTATATTAAAAGAATGAATAAAGTAGAAAATGATTAATAATTGTTACACATGGAAAAAAATTGTTTGCCAAACTGTAAAGGAAGGTAAAGTACACATAAAGAAGCAATTTTGGTACAGCAATGCGGGGTAGGAAATGAAAAGTTTTAGCGAAAAAGAAGAAATGCGGAGGAAATGAAAACAAGTGTTTTATGGACATAAGTAAGTATACAGTAAGTGCTGAAATATGCCACCACCAACATAGATAGATACCTGTCAGGGTCTAGCAAGTGACTGGCGAACCCTTCCGAAGGTTCCAGATGTCTCATCTGTGAGACACCAGTTGACTCGACTTTGACGAGGACCTCATTCTAAGACTTTCAGTCGTTATTGCAAATGTTTTTGAAACACTTGGAATTTGCAAAAAGGTACACCAATCACTTGCTAGACGCTGCCACTGGAACATCTGAGCTGTTACTGTACTTGTTGTGGCCAGGGCCCGACTTAGACAGTGGGGGCCCTGGGGCAAACATTATTCGGGGGGCCCCCTTCGATCTTTAGAAATTTTTCGTGAATTATGTTGAAATGACTAAAACTAAACTTCCTACCTATGTATGTAGACTTAAATTTCATACCATGTACTATTCACATGTGTAACGTAGTATAGTACAAGAAAGATAACTTTAAGAAACTATAGCATACATTTTTTTTTTTTTATAGGAATATAAGGATAAATGTGAGCCGTTAAAATGTAAATTCAGTTCTCTGAGGTGTTATTGGCTGTTTGTGTTAATACTTTTCCATTTAACTTAATCTTTGTATTCAATCAACATGCATTTGGGGGATTCCATCATATAGAAAGGCAAGTGGTGGCATGCATTTAATAATAATAGCAACAAATTTCAACGCTTGTTATGATGTTACTGCATTCCCCATGATGTCTTAAAGTACTTTGGTATAAAGATTCATAATATGAAAACAGAAAGCAACAGATAGCAGATGTTTGATATTACTGTAATATTTTAATTAAAATTATGCAATTAAATTTTTTTTATGAAATCAGTAAGGAAGAAATTAAATATCACAAAATGAAAAACACTTTAAATTAGAATCTGGTCACTTTTGGATATTTTTTATCATTTGGCTCTCCTTTAGCTAAAACTTATATCTGCCCTTGGGGGGCCCAGGGCAGCTGCCCCGCATGCCTCTGCATTAGTCGGGCCCTGGTTATGGCAATAAAACACTCGTTTTCATTTCCTCCGCATTTCTTGTTTTTCGCAAAAACTTTTTCTTTGCGACCCCACAATTTTACGTGTACTTTACCACCTTTTGCAGTTTGGCCCATGAATTCGGCGACGCCCTCTATATATTTATATCTATTTCTCCTTTTAAAAATTAAATTCAATAACGGATAAAAAATTAAATACATTATGTGATAACAATATCTCACTCTTCTCTGAAATTGGTATTTTTACATATATCAGATAATCCAGAAAATAAGTTCCGTTTAGCAACACACGAAAAGGTAAAAATCATTTGGAACTAACTTTTATTAAATAATGAACTACAATGGTCAGACTAATTTCCGACATAGATACCACGATTGTTTAGGCATAGCGGGGCACGGATGTTTAAATGCCCTTCTCAAAGACCGATGCCGCCTGCGATTGCAACCATTGGGTAACAACGATCTTACCTCGTCGTTGTCCCTGAACTGGTTGCCAGCAAGAAAAGACTTCAGTTGCTTGAAAAGATGAAAATCACTTGGTGCGAGATCCGAGCTGTAGGGGTGTGAAAAAAAAAAACTTTGTTTTCACGTCCTTCATTGAAGTATCGCATGCAATCATCGCATTGGGTCCGTAAACTTCACAAATTTATCTGTGAATTTCACATGCCTTGGTGTTTCTCGCAGGGATGGCAGGAATAAACACCTCGGCAATTCAGCTTATGCGTAGAAATTAGATGACCGACCATATCTCGTATGGGGCGGGAGGATCGATTGTTTTAAACATTTTAAACTCTCACTAAAAAAGCCCCGGATAAATCAGCGATCTGAAAATGCCTTTCTGCATTTACCAGTGAATCAGCAAGAAGAATGCGTATGCTTGAACTAACGAACACAGCTAACCCGCGGCAAAAATGGCAAACGGAACTTACTTTCTGGATTACCTGATACATAATATTCCAGCTTCATGCATTATCATTAAGCCGACAGTTGAGTAGTTTATAATTTTGATCATACTGTACGTTGAAGTATTTATTCTTTTCATAGAATAACTTCTATGGGTAAAAACGAGTAAATATTTCGAATGTGAAGATGCGTCGTCTTCAAATTCCTATATGCTCAAATTATTTGTTGTTGAGATATGTGGAATATTTTATTGAGTTCAAAAATTAGACATCAAATTTTACATCCACTAAGAAAATTTATTTTCACAAATTAGAAAGAACAGATAAAACATGGAAATAACCACATTTTTCTTTTAATTTACAATTAATTAGAAAAACAATTGCTATGAAAAAAAAAATACGCATAATATAAAATATACATGTAATTTATTTATATAGGATTTAGAAATGCTTTATTTATTTTTTAGAAATAAATTAGTTCATATTCTCTGCTTAATTTTGTAACATTAATACAATATAAACAGTAAATACTGACATATACAAATTAAAACACATCCACATTAACAGTAATATACATATAAATTGTAAAAAGATTTTCTATCACATATACAACATCAAGTTAAAAATATCACATATATCTCTTAAAATACTTTTTCTTTTCACACTTACCGTAAAATCTACTTTATAAACTGTGCAACAACAACTCTCCATAAAGTATTTGCTAAAGTTATAGATTAAAAATCACAATTCTAAAAATACCAACTGTTCTGCTATACTTCTTTACAATATCACTCTTCTTTTTAAATTTGCACAACTATAAATTATTCCATCAATTGTCTGACTTCTTCCGAAAGATCACAGTAAACTGAATGATTCTTAGAATAACATATTTTAAAATTTGCCTAATTTATTTCGATATGTATATTATTAACAAATTTTTTATAACTTTAATTAGAAAATAAATGTTCTAGCAGAAAATTGAATGAAATTGTGTATTAAATGTTCATTGAAGACAAATATAAGTATTTCTAATTTCTAAATTTGACTATTATTATGAAAATATCGCTTTAATAGGATGTTCATTTCTAATAATAATAATTCATGTTAGAAACTATAAATAAATACTTTTACATAATGAATGCGTTGCACTCCAATTTCTCCTGTTTCATTAAGTTTCAAAATAAGATATTGCAATTTTAAATGTGCTCTAGCAATTTTTTTTCATTTAGTCAAAAATTAGAGCTCTCGTTTTTAGCCTAAAACAGATACAGTATGTTTAAATTTTTTGCTCACTAAGGTGGTAAACGCACCAGTATGCAACTATAGTGTTCAAATCCTTGGTGTCGCCTTTGTGTATACTATATGATCTTAATAAATCATGAGAAAAATCAACGTGCATTCTTTTAATAATTATGTATTCCAATTTTCTTCTATTTATCATCAACTGTGTGTATGTGTTTGTTTTACATTGCTCATAATTCTGATACTGCGTTCAGCTGATTTTCGTTTTTTTATTTCAGTATATACAGGGTGCAATACGTTATCTATCGCCGACCTTTAATTTCTCAACCGTTGTTCGTAGACATATAAGTTCCAATTACAAAAACGTTTCAAATGAAGTAAATATTCATGTTGTGGCAATATTTAAAGTAAAAAATCAATTTTTAAAGAATTACGAAATCTAACTTTTTATACGGTCCCCCAGTCCTATAGTTATATTTAGTAAAAGTTTACACATATCATATCACATATAACATAAAAAGTTTGACATCTGTACTACAAAAATTGACACAGTTGTTAAATTTCAAAGTTTGAGATTTTTGCACATGATTTTGTCTTTCGTTGAGGGATCAGTTAAAAGATGAATTAAAGCAATTTGAGATCAAAATCAGGGTGCTATGTTCTTTTTATGACAAAACCACCTTTAGCCGGTATAGCCAAATCGGGGTACCACCAAAGAGGTTTATTTCGTCGAAAAATTTGAGCTGACTTTTAGGGGTCGTATAGAAAGCGAAGAATGAAATATTGAAATTAAACAGAAAAATAAATATCAATTTATTATAATATCAGAAAACGGTCTAGTATAAAAAATGAATACATAAAACGTCGGAATCTATTAGAAATACTGCTCAAAGTGTTCTCCATTGGTGGCAATGTACAACTGAATACGTGACAGTACTCAGTCCTGGACACGTTGAAGCATAGCAGGTATGCAAACTGTGCGACAATCAAAAGAATGATGCGACCTGAAAACCTATACATCACCCGGAAAGTACGACACGTGTGGTGCAGTATATGGGCAACCTAGATTATTGGACCCATCTTCTACGATGGGACCTTAACGGGCAATCGTTACCTGCATCTGCTACAAAACACGGTACGTGACTGGTATGAAGAGCTGCCTCTCCGATATGCATGCCAGGTGTGGTTTCAACATAATGGGGCCCTCTCCGCAGAAAACATCAAACGTCCGGGCTTATCTGGCCTCCGAATTCGGCCAACAGATCCTTGGATATGGTGGTCCGGTAGAGTGGCCACCGCGTTCACCGGACTTGACTTCCATGGAGACTCCTCTGGACATCAAGGCATAAGTCTATGTGACTGAGACTACTTCTATGGTTTATCTGAAGAAGCGCATCATCCTTGATTATCGCACAGTTTGAACACCTGCTATGCTCTAACGTGTTCAGGACTCAGTACTGTCACGTATTCAATTGTGCATTGCCACCAATGGAGAACACTTTGAGCAGTATCTCTAGTAGTTTCCGGCGTTTAATGTATTCATTTTTATAGTAGACCATTTTCTTATTTTATAATAAATTGATATTTATTTTTCTGTTTAATTTCAATATTTTATTCTTCCCTTTGTATACGACCCCTAAAAGTCAGCTCAAATTTTTAAATGAAATAACCCTCTTTGGTGATAACCCCGATTTGGCGATACGGGCTAAAGGTGGTTTCGTCGTAAGAAGTACATACACCCTGATTTTGATTTCGAATTACTATAATTCATCTTTTAACTGATCCCTCAATGAAAGACAAAATCATGTGCAAAAATCTCAAAATTCGAAATTTAATAACTGTGTCAATTTTTGTGGTACAGAAGTCAAACTTTTTGTGTTATATGTGTTATGATATGTGTAAACTTTTACTAAATATAACTATAGGGACTGAAGGATCGTATAAAAAGTTAAATTTTGTAATTTTTATAAAATTGATTTTTTACTTTAAATAATGCCACAGCATGAATATTTAGTTTATTTGAAACGTTTTTGTAATTGGAATTATATGTCTACGACCAATGATTGAGAAATTAAAGGTCGGCGATAGATAACATATTGCACCCTGTATATATCTACGTACACATTTAGATTTGGTAGAAAGAGACCTATATCTAATGGAGGACACGTTTGAACAACGAAATAAAGTTCTAATTTAAGAATTGTTTATGAGTTTTTCAATAATAACGTAAACTGGTTATGATTTTTTCAATATATTAAATTATGTTTGAAGAGTGTTTTGCAAATTTTTAAACTTAAAAAAATGCCATACTTCACTCTCAACATCCATGTAAAGAAGGATCCCTGAAAATGCAGTGTCAGCAAACCGCTTGAACCGAACATTCCTGAAACATGATCATTAGAATAATAATAAAAAAATTCTTAATGCAATTAATCTTCAGTGTATTGTCTATTGCACAGTGTAGAATTTTTTTTCAAAATTTAAAATGTTTGAGAAAATGGCAACAATAAAAAAGAAAGCTTTTAAAGTTTGCTTTAGCGGGAAAATTAGTTACAGCGGCATATTTGTAGCTGTAACTTTTGTAATAATTCAAGTTTCAAAAAATCGTTTTAGAGCTATATGCTAGCTATTATAAACTACAAAAAAAAAAAAAAAAAAAAAATAGAATAATAATTTTTTAATTAATTTTTCAATTAATTTTCAGCAGTGAAATTACGTTTGCAAATTATTGAATATTTAATATGGGATTTATCACATTGCTAACTAAGCGTAGAATCAACAGAGGGGAATGTCCAAGCCAGGAATAGAATCCAGAACCCTTGGAATAGCGCTCCAAGTTCTCTATCATATATAATTTTTTCAATTAATTTTTCAATTAATTTTCAGCAGTGAAATTACGCTTTAAATTATTGAATATTTAATACGTGATTTATCACATTGCCAACTAAGAGTAGAACCAACAGAGTGAAAAACGAAGTGAAAAATGTCCAAGCCGGGAATCGAATCCGGAACTGGAATAGCGCTCTAAGTGCTCTATACAAGAGTGAGAGATGCTGGCCTGGGTATCGCTTACGTAGCTTAAATGATAGAGCACTTGAAGCGCTATTCCAAGGGTTCCGGGTTCGTTTCCCGGCTTGGACATTTTTTACTCTGTTGGTTCTACGCTTAGTTGGCAATGTGATAAATCACGCATTAAATATGAAATAATAATTTTACAAAAAAAAAATCGATTTTTTGAAAGTTTCCCTCTTAACGATATGATTTTCATTAAAAAAATTGTTTCGGATTATTACTTAAAACATAATTCTTTTGCTTAATAAATCAAATTTTAGAATTTATTTTTTTTACACCTATCATTATTGTGAAACGTGTGCACATAGAAAAGAATAATTGTGATTATTAAAGAATGGTGATTGTTACGGAATGTATTAAAAGAAAGGTATTGGAATTACATTTTATCCCATGATTATCGTGAAGTGATTAGTGGACATTGACCTAAAAGGGGTGATTTTAGACATCATTCTTGTTCTACCAAGTACAAATATATTATTAGTAAAAGGTGAAAAATATTTCATTTACTGTTGTTAATTTTTCCATTATTAGGCTTTAAGAGGGTCCGGGGCTAAAAATTCTAAAAAAAAATGCAATTTTTTTATTGGCTTCCGCAAACCGCATGATTTTATCTTCTTTAAATCCAGATATATAACACCTTTTGCCTTGAGAAGCGATGCATCAGCTGCCCTCTGACAAGAACTTTAACTTCATTTATCTCAGAATGAATTTCTTCACGATTTGTCAACTTTAAAAGAATATATCTAAAGTTCCTTGCAAAATATATGTATGAAATTTTCAACAGAGATTTTATGCTATATTTCCAACAAATTGTCTTCAGGATTTTGAGTGATAATTGTGAAAATATGCTAATTAATGTAGAACTCACTCATAAAAAAACTCCATTTTTTACTTAATTTTTTTTTATAAAATTCATAATCAATATTTTAAGAAATCCTGACGACAAATTAGAATGACACATTTTCTGTATACAAAAGTGTAAAAATTTTGTAAATCGAGTAAGTATTTCCAGAGTTATATCAAAAATTAATTATGTTTAAAATTTTTAAATTTAATTTTTTTTAAATATTTAAAAAATTTCAAAATTTTTTACATGCAATATTCTTATTATATTAAAACATATTTTAGAAAAAAAAATTCACAACAAAATCTCTATAAATAAAATATAAAAAAATAGAGTTTTGAGCCCCGGACCCCCTTAAATTATTATTTATTGGTTTCAATTTACTGTCACATTTATCATATTTTACTCGATGATCTCAATTCAGGATGAAAGCGCTGTGGCAAAGTAGGCCGATTGTCACCAGAAAATTTTAATAGTATTCTTTGCCTTATTTAATAATATTTAATAATGCGAAAAATGGTAAAATGATATAAAAAATTAGTAATGGGTATTGTAAGGCAACGGTTTCATCCCTGTCTCAACTTAATTTTTTTTTGGTATCCAAAACTTTTTAAAAAGTTAAAAAGTTGTGTTTGTTCGAGCATTTATTTTTAAAAATTTAGCACTGAAGATTTCAGTAATGCGTTTTTAGTTCTTCATTTTATATATTTTGCAGCAAAAAATCTTAAATTTTCAATCACCACACACACAAAAACTAACACAAAAAATACAATATTCTAACACAAAAAATACAAAATTCTTATCATAATTGGAGCAGAACAGTGTATAATTCCGAAAAGACTAATAGTAAGACTATAATAATTAGCTATTTTAATACAATAACTAGTTCAATACCAGGATGGAAAAATGAAGAAACACTTTCAACACAGAGTTAAACTAAGTCACACAGATCACATACGTAAACATCAAGCTATATCTTATAAATACTCTGATAGAAATATATTCGTATGTGCAAAAATAACACTATTAAAGTTTAACCACCGCACTTGCACCTATAAAATTATACACCACGTGGACGTGAACTGGCTTACAAATTCATGCTGACTAGTGCTCACTTATTATTAAAAGCTTTTAAATCATTCCTATTTTTAAACGAATAAAAAATGTTTTGATTTAGAAACATTTTTAACAAATTTGTTCATTTTGATTATGTGGATGTTATTATGCAATTTATCCGTAGAGTCCGGAGTTGATGGCAACTGAAATTTTTAAAAACTTATTTCCAAGCCTTTTTTTTCTTCCTTCTAAAGTCCCCCCCCCCTTTTTTTTTTCTTTTTCAAATTCTTTTTTAAGATTTAAGGGATTAAGTACCTTCAAATCAACTAAAAGTATCGCAAACTTTTCTATTCATGCATATTTAGAATTTAGTTATTTTTTTAATATTTTCATCAAAACCGCATTCAAAATGTTGTGTTAGAACAAAAGTTGCGGTGAAAAGAACGTCAACTACCGCCATATTCGGCATCGGAAATATCCATTTGTTTGAAAATTTATTTCTTTCTTTTGCTGCTTGTTCGTATGATTTTGCGAAAGTAGCTATCCAGATTTTCATGATATTTTAACATATTGTATAGTAAAATAAGTAAATATAAAGTCGTGGAAATGAAAAGCATCACCCTGTAATATTACTATCACATTTCTTTTATCTGCGTGCTGTATTTCGATGCTGCACGCCAGCCATGTTGTTTATACTTCCTCAGGACAATTTCTCCTCACCAAATCACGGCAATGGACTTTACCTTACGAGTGGCAACTGTCTCGCCCCTGCGGGTATGTACTCTCAGAAAAAGACAGTTTATTGGACGAAGGGGCAGCTGTGTTAAAATGTTCTTCATGCCTATTGGTGTTTTCAATTTAGATACCCGCAGTGGATGTAAGATGGGTAAAGTCCATTCTCTCATTTTACCTTAAGGCAGTCAGAGAGTTTGTTTTACTTTCCGTGTTACTCCTTTCCCTCGCTAGTACTTTATGCGCAACGCGCATACGCCTGGCATCACTTCCAATCTATTTTTAGATCGCATAAGCGACGATGGAAAGAGGGGTTGTGTCTCCTTGAAAGAATTGGAACTCCCGTTTTTTGCCCTTGTTTTTACATGCTCTCAATTTTCGCCGTCATTTTTAATTTGACTTATGGGCTCAAAATTAATTTCGAGTCACTCTTGTGGACTCCTTGTACTTATTATATACATTACTTCGCAGAGTTTTACAAGAAAATGCTTATTTTAGATGTTTGCTGAAGTGTCAGTTATTGGTTAAGTGCCAATAACTGGGGTTTCACCATATATTGAATTTTCTGAAAAGCGAAACACAGAAGAGAAGGGTTTTGTAATAATTTTTAAAATAAAAAGGTTTAAAAATTTCTCTATCTTTTGACGATTCAAAGGCACCTGATACCTTAAATCATGTTTTACCATCTTCCGTCTTATCAAATAAAAATTAAAAATTTAAGAGAGATGCGTTCTTAAACTTTAAAACTAGAATTTCCACATAATCTTTATTTTTAAAATCGTTTAAAGATATCCCTTTGTACAATGGAATTTTCTTGTTTTGCTATTGACTAGAATGAGTGCATTAAATTCCTTTATGTTATGTAGTTGTTTCATGCTCTTTGAATTTTTTAGTAATACATTGCAGAATGAAACATAAATAAATAAATAAAGCTCTAAAAATATTTAGCTTAAGAGTTCAGATTAAAATAATAATAAAATAATGAATTTCATTTAAAGGGCATTTTCGATTTTTTAAAGACAGTCTTTGATTCCTCCCCGTTTTTTGAGGAAGTAGGAGATTTTTTAATTAACAAAATATGGGCCCTCTTTATGATAGCTCACACATTTTCCTTTTCTTTTCTATGCATATATAAATGTTAATGGTTTTAAAAGTATGAAACATTAATAACAATAGTTGGATTTCAATAGCTATGTAGCTACATCTTCTGACCCCAACCAGCAGGAATCATTACTATAGTGAAGAACAAGGTAATGTTCTGGTATCTGGCATATAAACATTTGCTGAATATTTACAATTGTTGATGCTTGGCACTTACACCGTTGCTAGAATGAAATTTGATATGGATTATAAAGTTGTTAATTTAGCTGCCTGAGAAATATCGATATCCTATCGAGTCTACAAGGTGTCAACAAACAACAAACTCTATGGAGGTAGATAACATCAATATGCACATAGGAAAGCATGGCTGGAAATTAATAGGTGACACTGAGCCAGTGTTTGATTTATGCGCGATGAACCAGTGCCCCAGGAAGAAAAAGCCATCGGCTGGGATCCAGATAGATTTCTCGCTGTTAGCGAAACGAGATTGGCCAATCAGAACTCTGCATTTTTGAAAAGTTCGCAAAAATGCAGGCTTCTGATTGCTCAATCTCGTTTCGCTAACAAATCGCGAAAATCTATCTGGATCCCGACCTTAGTCTCGTCTTAGACTAATGTTCTTAAAATATGTTTAGCTCACCTTTATTGAGTAAAATAAGTTTATTTAACTTATACCATAGTGATGAGGAATATTTTGAAAATTAATGATCTTCACTATTAAAAATGATAAACTAAAAATTAAACTTTTACGGCTTTAGTGCTTTATGATGGACTATGTTTCAAGAAAGATGTATATCATAGGTTGCGATCGTGAACATTTATGAAGTTTTGAAAGATCTACCACAGACTGGGTGAGCAATTTCATATTTACTTACATATATCTTTATGAAAAAAGTTCGGGATTAAGATTCAGTTTCAGTTCAACTGAATCCAATCGAATTAATAAATGTAAGAAATAGTTTATAATTTTACCTTTATAACATGGCTTATTTTTAATTGGTACTTTAACCCTTTGAGTGCCAAGAAGTGCGATCGCGCTCCTCAATACAGTGGACAAAAATGCTAGGAATGCGATCGCACTCCTGGCTCACGCATGAATTAATAGGATCTCTATTTCATACTTGTCAATTCTTGTTTATTGTTTTTTTATTCCGCAAGCGTATTTATAAAAAATCTAAAAAATACGATCTCTATTTCATACTTGCCGATTCTTGTTTATTGTCACTTATGTTGAAATTATAATATTTATCGGAATTATAACATTTATTTTTTGTTTTTGAAATACTTTTCGTAAGTAAAATCTTCCGAATTTGACTACGAAACTTATATATATATATATATGTAAATTTCTGTAGCTAATTCTCTAAAAATCATGTTGGCACTCAAAGGTTAAGAAAAAATGCTGTTTTATTATTAGTTTATTTCGCTCAATAAATGCATGAAATGGATTCAGTTTTTCCACTGAAATTAATAAAATTACACTATATGGTGCCTGTGTAAACATTATAAAATACAGACTCTCCCTCCAGTAATTTAGAAACACAATTCACCATTCTGGTTGGTATCTTGTTCTCGATATCGAGGGGGGGGGGGGAAGTTTTGACTAAAAGTTTTGAAAAAATATACCACTGTGAGGAGATGGTTTCCTAAATTCAGACGAAGTTGTTTCATTTCGGAAAAGTTAGTTTCTCTCGAAAGGCAATGATTCGAAGTTCAATTAGAGTGCAATGATTTGGTCTGAAAAACAACTTCGCCCGAACTAAGGAAGCGCCTCCAGTTGATGATACAATGCTGAGAGGGCAATGGGTGGAACTGTCGCATATGTTCGTCTATTACACACTGACATGATTTATTTAGCATCGATTTTGTTCTGTGATGGAGCTCTATGACTATAGTATTATGTATGGAATGCTCGAAATTTCTGACATGAACCTCACGGAAATATTTCTCATTGCCAATGCTAATATTAACGAAACTCTCAGAAGAGAGCGAAGTTTTATGACTGCACGAGGGGAAAAGGGATCTAAATACTAAGACACGGAATATACGCAAAAAAACATGGTTAAAATAAATAGTTTCTTTAGAAGATGTTATTTGTAGGGTCTTTGATGAAAATCTCACCCAGGGTACCGCTGTTCCCTGCGAAAATCCAAGTATCTTTGAAAGTAGGCAATCCACCCAACATTAATGTTAGGTGGTGCGGATGGTCGGATATACAACTTACGTAGTAAAATCGTATAATTTGTTAATAGATGTCATACGCTTAAATTCCGTTGAATAAAGTGTTTCGTATTGCTATTTCTACTGTATTATTGATGAATTATGCTTTTCTATGTGAATATAGTTTATAAAGATGTATTCTACTTCTCCCTAAAATTTATACGTGTAATTTAGAGATACCTTGTATGTGTCATAATTTAATAAATTTAACTAATTTATGATTCCAATGGAAATTTATCTTGGATTATTTCACTGGAATATGCATACGTAGCAGAAAATATATTTTTTTTTAAACCATCTAATACTTAAGAAATTCATGCAAACGCTAAACATTAAGCATGTCAACCGAGAATTTTTAATAAATAACTAATTTGGATTTTTGCGACATAATTAAATTTTATGAGTAAGGGTTTTTTTTTTTTTTTTTCAATGAAACTGAACAAAATACAATTTTTCCCCGTTAAATACTCTCTGGCACACAAGAAAAATGACAAATTACATTTTTAATTTCTGCCAAATACTTGTAAAAAGTTTCACCGCCAGTAATAACATTATTTCGTTTTTTTTTTTTTTCTAAAGCAACAATAATACAATTTTTGTACATTTTTTTCTAAAACAATAAACAAATTCTTACCAACTTTGCTTCCATTACCTAAAAATAATTACTGATAAAAATATACAAAAGGTTTGTTGAATGTATTTAAATCTTTAGTTTTGCAATGAATTCGTTAAATGCAATTTCATTTCGTTTCAGATATGTAAGTACACAAGCAATAATATCTAATTCATTCACTAGGCCTTTGGCCCGACAGTTTCGAGAGCCCTTTTTACATTACATTTTATGTGTTTTCCATTTCTATTCTGTCGATTCTATAGCCCTTGGTTGGTTTAGCGCCCATTCAGGAAGGCGGCGTGGCTGACTAGATTTTAATTCTTATGCATCCTTCAACTCCAAGAAAAGCGAACATCAGCAGTGTTCAACTGCTGGCTTTCTCATCTAAACACCACCCGAGTGAAGAAGCAAGCTATATCAAGATTCTGTCTGCTCCTGCTGTTGTTCATTGTTGATGAGGTACTTATGTACTGCATAAAAGTGCAAAGTAGCCCCAACGTTGACGAAGAGGTGCCAGATAGCATGTGCACATGGAATACGCCCATCACTCTTGAAAAACACGACGCCTAGCATGTAAACGAGACCACCTGCTAACAATTCCCATAAACCAGATGATTCTCTCTAAATATAAAGAAAAAACAAATACAATAATTTTTATTTAAAGCATGGACGAAACCTTAAGAATCGGGGTCATCGAAAAATGTTGGACACATTTCAAGCCTCTTTCACCGCGCATCGGTTTTGCGCATCGTCTGATGCGCCACATCTGCGAAACAGTTACATCTAATAAATCTCAGAGAATTGCCAAGTCTTCTGAAAAGAAAATTATAACATTTCCTCGAATACTTTTGGAGATAAGATATTTTTTAAATGAATCCAATCTTTTTCGACGACCCTGTATTTCAATATCTATCTAGAAAATAAAAGTAAGATAATTTCTACGACATGTTTAGAAGACTAATCATGTGTTCTTATTTCAAACAGGAAAACAAACAGGAAATGCAACAAGACAATCAAATAAAAAAGAACACAACTGGAATGTAATTATTTATTTATTTATCTGCTTTTTAAAAGTGCTTTTATTTAGTTTGTATTCCTCTTTCAGGTTTAAATAAAACTTTTCCAACCTTACTTCTATGATGAAACGTTTTGCATCATAGTTTTCATAGTTTGTTTGCGGTGATGATAATGATAGCAATGAACTGTGGTGTTTGATTATCATATTTTTTATTTGTGTATTTTATGTTTTTCGAATTGATTATAGTTTTTTTTAACATCGTATTTTATGACTACAAATAAATATAATTATTTATTTGTAGTCATAAAATAGGTGCATAGATAAATGTAAGGCCAATCGGGGCAAATGTGAGACACCTAAAAATATAGGGCTAATGTGAGAAATACAAAAAAAAAAAAAAATACCAATTTTTAGAGTAATAAAAGTAGTTTTGTGATTATTTTATAAGCAATGCATCATTTTACTTATATCCATTACGAATACATTGAAAGTTTAAGGAAAAATATCCCGTAAAACATACATTACATAACTTTACTTTTTTGATGAGAAAAAAGTTTCTGTCAGCTTCAAAAATCTTGTTGTGCAAGATTTAAAGGAAATTGGAAGGCCCCATACCTACCATGTTAAATTAGTGTACATTTTCTCATAAACTACCAAAGATATTGACTTGAAATTTTTTATATATATAACTAAGGGGCTCTGCCCCCTGCAAGATACGCTCGCCAACCCCCGTTCAGACACCACAGAATCTAAAAGCACGCTAATCTGATGGGTTTTAAAAATATAAGAGAAGATTGAATTATACTGAAAAAAGCTGTGCCGATCTCCCTTTAAATGGGTTTCCGTTTCCATTCAATTCCCTTTGATTGCAAAAATGTAAGGGCGAAGCAGTTGCTGTTAAGACATCCAATGGTTATTTTCGTTTTTGATTAAAGAGGATCAGTTAAACGTTTGAAAAATAGTTAAAATAAAATGAATTAAGTATACAGAGTCTTTGTCTCCCGGTATTTTAAAACAATCTCTATAACAATAGCCTAAGTCATGTGACTGTCATCAATAGTTCCGGGCGGACCACTTCGCTTTTTATACTCTAGGTGCCATTTTGGTACTTTAATGTTAGCCAGGCACAGGTGATAAGTCGCCAAATATTATTTTATCGCCATCATTTCATCTATATTATAATAGTTCAAGTCATCAACTGTCATAAACAAATACGGTCTGACCCCTTCGCCTTTCATATGAAAGTTTGGCACAGATGTCATATACGATATTGGAACGATTTTTTTTCCAACGCCAATTTGGGGAACGCATGAACAGCACATAAACAACAACATCTGGCTTACCATATCAAGCAAAATAACGATACTTTGGCACCAGTTAAGCACCCGTTGCGTATATGACATTGGCGTCAGAAAAAAAATCGCGCCAATATGGAACGTATATAACATCTGTGCCGAAAATTTTCCATTTTGATTAAAAAATCAAAAAAAAATTTTCCAATAAAACTATATAAAAGTTGTCATGGTCGCAAAGAATTCTTGGTACTGTTACGCTAGCCGGGTATAAATCTCGTCAATAGCTTTTTTTCAAATTGCCAGTTAGCATTTTTTTATTTTTCGAGTGGTAAATTAAAACATTGATTTAAAGTTGAAATTAAATGTCATGGTTTGTTGCATTATTGGGAAGAGTTCCATATAGTTTGTGTGCTGGTTGGCGTGACTGGCGAAGGAATCCAAAATGGCGCCATAAAGCTATTTTATCATCTTATAAAATTTTTCAGGATGGCGGAAAAAAATGGTCTTTAAATATTTGTAAACATATATATATATATATATTTATATTTAATGAATGTTATATATGTCACATGTTAAAAAAAATACGATGTTTATACAGATAGTTTTATAACTATTACGTATAGAGATATACCTTATACATACATAATATATATACACCTATAAATAAATATTATGTATTTATTACATTTATTATACATATCAAATTAAATCAAAAGTTATATATTTTTCCGAAAAATATAGGCTAAATGTAAAAAATTACGCTGAAAACATTTGAATAAAATCCATTCCAGAAAAAAGCAACCCCAAAGGCTGAAGATCGCAACTCGCAACCACATCGATTCATTTAATGCCAAAAAAAGCTCTCCAAAAAAAACCAGCACACAATATGGAACTTTTCCCGCATTATTTAACATTTGGCCAGATGTCATATACGGCACTGCAGGTTTGGCGTGATTTTTTTTAAGGAAAATTTGGCGATAATCTTGTTTTCGAATACCAGTTACATATGCATTTTTGGTATTACTTACTTATCCCGTCGACAAAAAATCTATCGCCAAACTATAAGATTAAATGTCAGTAATGGTTGATCGTAAATGTCACATTCACTTGACTTTAAGTGAGTTACATATGTTTACGTCATCAAGTGACTTTTATTTCGACGTTTTATTTGTATATTTAATAATGTTATACTAATTTATTTGTTCTTTCGTTATTTAAAATAAAAATTATGTCAATTTGTATAATTTGGTGAGTGTTTTGGCGATTTATATAACTTGTCGAAATTGGTCGACGGAATAACTAAGTAGTACCGTATTTTTCAATTCCTACTATTAGTTCACGCTCTCCCTATATTTATTTATTTATTTATTTAAGTATTGCACGGCAGCGCAATACTTATTTATTTCCAGTGTCACTTCTCAATGTTAATTTAACATAGACACGGAGTAAAAGAGGTGGAGGCGAAACTAATGTTAAAATTTTGCTATGCAGTTTTTCCCCCGTTCGGTGGCGACACCATAGAATGTAGGCTATAGGTCGATTGTTCTACAATGCTTTTCAATGGGAAAAGCACTGATTCAAAAAAAAAAAATTTACTAGAAAATTTGAATTTTAAGAAAGTCGTACAAGTAGAAATCTGATTAATTACAGTTTTCTTCATAAGATACATATTTTTTTAAAGGCACTTGGCTTTTTGATTGCTTCCGAAGACACTAAAAATCATAGATCATTCTGACAAAAAAAGTGAAGGCAGACCATTTGTAAACATTGAATATCACGGATTTTTCTGCCACGATGAAATAAATAGACTTACGACTTTTAAAAATTAAAAGTATTATTCAATATTTTTGAGTAAATTTTAATCTCGCGTACATTTTATAACCTTTGAATAATTTAATAATTCATAACTTTTGATATCTATGCAATTAATAAATGTAGAATTAAAACAGATTTTTATCTTAATTATTTGGGAAAGAAAACGCGTGTAAAGTATAGGTCATTGTTCAGGAACTAATTTTTTCAAAAGTCGTAAGGTTTGATTTTAATCTTACTTATAAGGAGGAAGGGGGGGGGGTTAGAGGACCGGAATTTCCAGACCCAGGCCCGACCCGCCCCGAAAGAGAAATTATTAGGCTTGGGCCGGACCAGGCGGGTGGAAAAACTAAAAGTTCGGCCCGGCCTGGTCCGTTTGTATTTTCGCAGTTCACGCCCTGGCCCGCCCCATGCAAAAATCAGTGAAAACAAGCCCGGCCCGTTCAAAAAAAAAAAAATCAGACCCGACTCAATTTCTACAAAAAATTCCGATTTTTCTTACATACAATTAAGATTATTTTCCAGAATACTTCATAAATATTTATGGAAAAATGTAACAGTATATTTTAGATTACTATATGTTTTCAAGTCAGAGCATACAAAATATCAAATTTTAAAAACCCTTTAGACTCACTCTTATTCAAAAATGCATGAATACAAAATTTATTACGATTATATACATTAAATTCAGTAATACGAAAATAATAGGACTCCATCTTAAATAGAACGCAATCATCATGGCAATCTAAAATCATTACCTATCATGGGATATCTTTGAATTAATTACGTGTGACAGGATTTAATAGAATAATCACCATGGCAACCTAGAATCATTACCTATTACGGAATATCATTGAATTAATTACGTGTGATAGGATTTAATAGAATAATCACCGTGGCAACCTAGAATCATCACCTATCATGGAATATCATTGAATTAATTACGTGTGATAGGATTTAATAGAATAATCACCATGGCAACCTAGAATCATTACCTATCAAGGGGTATCATTGAATTAATTACGTATGATAGGACTTAATAGAATAATCACCATGCAACTAGAATAATCACCTATCATGGGATATCATTGAATTAATTACGTATGATAGGATTCAATAGAATCAAGGAAACTTTTATTAATTTCTTTTGAAGTTTTGATTCCATTTTCATAGAATGTGACATGACAAAATTCTGCAATTTAAATGGTTTAATCTCAATTTAAATAGTATTTGATAGATAGGTACATATCAATTACCCATAGCAATTTTTAGTCTTCATTAAGTATGACATTTAAAAAACATATACACTAAGATCGATTTAATATAAAAATTTCTCAATTTAAACATAATTACAAGCAAATAGCTTTATATTAAAGCCTAAAAAAAATCTCTGACCTGTAAAGCACAGAACAAGCTCAATTTTACTTTCCCTTCGTTTTTTCTTTTTTCTTTTTATGTCACTGGTATAACCTGTTTTCAATCCAGGAACAAAGCACTTATACCCCATCTTAATGTATACTTTGTAATATGAATAATAAGAAATAAACGAATAACATAAAATATTTTTTAATTCTAACGTACGGCTCTTATACATACAATCATATGATATTCAGCTAAAAGAATGGCCAACATGCGGATTGTAGCGCCCTCATTATTTACCAAAATGCAACTTGCGTTTTCGGCGCGTAATGCCTGTTAAGTTTCCCCTCCACCTCTTTTACTCCGTGACATAGAAAAGCCTATGGAGATCATAACTTTTTCATTTTTTCTTCCCACCTTTTTGTCCCTGATGCCACTCATTTTTAATTCTTTGCTAATTCTAATAATATTATAAATTCAAAGTGTAAAAACATTTGCCAGACGTCAGGATCAAAACGGATCATAAAATGCCTTTGCATATAGGTGGATTATAATCTAGAGAGTAACATTGGCTAAATTTTATTTACATTATTCAAATATTTTTCTTAATAATTCCAAATTTCGCTTTTTTCATTGAGAATCAACGAACATTTTCTAATAAAATTTTCCCTTCATTGTTGTAAATAATTCAAAAGCCGTAATAATAATTTGCCTATTTTTAGTTGAATGATTTTCACGTGAAACATGAAACTGAAGAAACTGAAATAGTTTTTTTTTTTTTTTTTTTTTTTTTTAAGAATTAAAAAGAAGATGAATATGACGTCATAGTGGGAAAAAAATGACATTTTCAAGCAGATTTTTTAAGTTCAGATTGTAATTCTTTGACCAAACTATACAACAACCTGCATTACTGCACTGGTGAAACATTTTCAATTATACATAGGTCAATTGCATCACAAATTGTGATGCGATATCGCACAAATCAAAGCCTGATGATGATACCCTCCATTAATTTTGAAATGTGTTTGTCTGAATGCAGTAGTTATTAAAAAACTTGACATATTAAACAAAAACCTAATTTGCAGAACAAATTAAAAAAACTAAATTTATTTCCTAAATTGTTTAAGCCCGAGAAGGGGCAGATATCAAGATATTTCATTCAATTCGTTCTACATTTAATGTTAAATTTTTGTAACAAACTAGGGGGCTCGGCCCCCTACGAGCTACGCTCGCCAACCCCCGCCCAGACACCGCAGACTCTAAATGCACGCTAATTTGATCGGCTTCAAAAAGATTTCGAAAGATTGAATTATAATGTAAAAAGCAGTGGCGATCTCCCTATAAACGAATTTCTATTCATTTGTCTTTGATTGGGGAATTTTAACGCCAAATCCGCTGCGGTACTGCTTGATTATCTCGTCGACCAATTTCGCCAAATTATATAAATCGCCAAACCATAATTCGACAAATTATACAAATTGACATAATTTTTTATTTTAAATAACAATAGAACAAATAAATTCGTACAACATTAATAAAAATACAAATAAAACGTCGAATAAAAATAACTTGATGACGTAGATACGTGTAACAACATTTCAAAATAAGCTAATATAAAAGGAATTAAGTAAACAGAGTCTTTGTCTCCTGGTATTTTTTAACAAAGCGAAAAGAAAGTTCTTTTAAATGAGACATTTTAAATTAATCGTTTTTAATCTAACGTAATTTTTACCAAGCTATTTTTTTTCTCTTTTAAATATTCACGTGAAGATACTTTTGTTAGAAATGAAATATTATTTGCGCTTTCCTAACAAAAATAGTTGAAAAGATCCTCTCAAAATATTAAATAAATGTCTAGCGCAATTTCTAAATTTAAACTTTTTTGCAATATTATTTTGTGCTCATTTTATGTAATAACTATAATGTGACGTAAATATGACGTAATTTCTCCTACGACTTCTAACGCATGTTAATGAACTTATTATTTTACAATATCCTTTCTCTTTTAAAATTCACGTGTGTACTTTTTATGACATAATAATTTTTAATAAATTCCTGCTTTTTATACGTAATTATTTAATTTTAATTTGAAAGTTTTTTTTCCTGTTTATAATAGTCACGTGTAAATAAAGTTCTAATTTGAAGCAAATATTATTGCTTGCGCTTTTTATACAGTTGGCAACAGTTTAAATTAGTACAATTTTCTGAAATCTGTAAAAAATATCTCTAGAAATGCTGAAAATTTGAATTTAAAATAGAAATAAAACCTGAAAAAAATGAGTCAAAATAAAAAAATTAATGCAATCTGCACTCCGGCAAATTCTAACGCATAAAATGATCTAAAAATGATTACACTGCCATGTATAGTTTTTGCTGCTATAAAACTTTTTTAGTGGAACGATTTTGTCCAACTTTAGCATTAAATATCTCTTAAAATAATTCTTCGATTTGAAAACTGTCTGCATCAGCATGTTTATCAAACATTTCTGTATAAAACCACCGATTTTCATATTTTTGTATGCATTATTTTTCTTAATATTAACGAAGAAAGACCTCCGGTCACAAAAAATTCAAAACCGGCGGCGGCGGCGGCGGTGACAGCGGTAGTTACCTTTTTTTAGAATAGAGAGATAAGCTAAACCAATTGAACATTAAAAAATAAAAATGAAATTCATACAATATAATGCTTTAAACATCTATATACTTAGATTCCGTTCAAATGAAATCGAAATAAATCTTAGACTTTTCCATTTTTAAGTTGTAAATATTTGTACTGCAGATTTTGCATTATGTTTATGACGATTGTACATAATATGATAATGTACATGCAAAATACAAAACTTTAAAAAAAGTCTAAGATTTATTTCGATTTCATTTGAACGGAATCTAAGTATATAGGTGTTTAAAGCATTATATTGTATGAATTTCATTTTTATTTTTTAATGTTCAATTGGTTTAGCTTATTTTTTACAAAAATTTAACATTAAATGTAGAACGAATTGAATGAAATATCTTGATATCTGCCCCTTAAACAATTTAGGAAATAAATTTAGTTTTTTTAATTTGTTCTGCAAATTAGGTTTTTGTTTAATTTATTTATATATCTTGTTCAAATTTTCAATCGTTAATAAAATATTCATTATTCATCCTATCAAGTTGAAATAATTTTTTTTTAAACTTGTATTGGATGACAATTGATGTTAATACAGTTTTTCAAATATTAATTAATTAATTAATTTTAGTTTTGCATTGGAGACAAAATGGCGGCCATTGGTTATTGAAGTATATAATGCATCTTCATATCTATAAGGGGGTTTACCATAGGGGGGACCCTGTTCTGTTGCCAAATGCCGCCAAGTTTGTCGCCAACTTGGCGATATATCCTTGGCGATATATCCGCCAAATTTGGCGGCCAAAATGAGTCGCCAAAAGTGACGCCAACTTGGCGATATCTCTACTATTTCGCCAAATTCCCATAGGCTTCCATTGTAAACCTATTTGCTTATAGAAAATCAACAAATTGAGATATTTTAATGCAACAAAAACTAATATTAGCTTAAGGGATTATATTAAATTTTTCTTTGATGACCTAAGTAGGAATTGACTTTAAAAACAAAATTTTTATATTACTTGTTTAATTATTTTCTATTATTTTCAAAAGGAAATAACAAAACAAATAATTAATAACTATAGAACAAAATAATTTATAAATTTTTAAAAAGAAATAAAAGTAAATAAACATCTATTATTAAATAAACAACAATAGCCGGGTTACCATGTCAATCAAAATAATGCCATTTTGGCGCCAATAACAATCTTTCGATTTGGCGAAAGATTGTTCAAGTAAATTGAATTATGAATAAAAGTAGCATGATACATTTCTTAGCATATATTTAAGGGAGGCGAAACTGGTCGCCAAATGAGTTTAAAACAAGTAATATAAAAATTTTGTTTTTAAAGTCAATTCCTACTTAGGCCATCAAAGAAAAATTTAATATAATCAAGCTAATATGAGTTTTTGTTACATTAAAATATCTCAATTTGTTGATTTTCTATAAGCAAGTAGGTTTACAATGGAACTCTATGGGAATTTGGCGAAATATTACAGATATCGCCAAGTTGGCGTCACTTTTGGCGACTCATTTTGGCCGCCAAATTTGGCGATATATTGCCAAGTTGGCGACAAACTTGGCGGTATTTGGCGACAGAACAGGCCCCCCCCCCTATGGTAACCCTTATTGAAAATACTTTCATTGAAATTCAATAACCAATGGCGGCCATTTTGTTTCCCATGCAAAACTAAAATTAATTAATTAAAATTTAATTAATTAATTAATATTTGAAAAAACTTTATTAACATCAATTGTCATCCAGTACAAGTTTAAAAAAATTTATTTCAACCTGATAGGATGAATAATGAGTATTTTATTAACGACTGAAAATTTGTACAAGATAAATATATAAATATATAAATAAATATAGGGAGAGTGTGAGCTAATAGTAGGAATTGAATAATAACCTTTTTTTATGAAAATATACATATATATGTTCTGATTAAAATTTGAGTTGCCATCATTAGAATAATGTATTTAAAATTAGAAAAAAAATTTATATTTCGAAAACTAATTCGAATTTTAAAATTCTAAATACCAGTTTTGAGGTCTGCAGATCAATACGGATTTTTGGTGTTAATTTCATCGCAAAGTATTCCATATTTTAGGAGAAATCGCCGTGAAACATAATCAGCTGTTTAATCAGTCGTTTCAAAGAATCGTTTCATTAGGATTTTATATATATATGAAAAATTCCTGATGAAGTGAAGTCAACTTAATAAACATATATTCTTTAGTTATTTTTCTTTTTAAATCTGGACTATTACAAAAAAAACTAGGATTTTCGCAAAGAAAACCCTTTTTTATAAAAATTTTGTACAGAATTAACAAATGAAGTAATATATTATTTTTATTTTGTTCGTCGCAATTATCCCGGTAAAAAGTTAATTCCAAATTTTCACCGTCAACACGTGAAGCAATGGCTCGCAAATACATTCACAAGCGAGTTCCTATTTCATTTGCGCCGCGTTAACCCTAACATTCATCCCAAAAATGACATTCGACAACATTGCTACCTAGTTGACAAATTGTAAAGTTGTGACTATTAATCTGTGGCCTAATTACAGTGAAACCTCTCTAAGAAGACCACCCATTAGACCATAACAAATCGGTCTTTCAGAGAGGTGGTTAGAATGGAGGTGATGAGTAAAGCAAAGTTTCATGAAATACATACTGCATAAAAAATATTATTTGAATTAGTTTATTATATTTCGTGCCTATGCAGCTTTAAAGAAGGAATTAATTGTAGTTTGCTTTGATTTTAACAATTTTTGTTTCTAAACATTCTTTGATCTCTTTAAAGAAATTATTTATTTTATCATCTACTAGAAGCCTTCGCCCGCTTCGCTGGTCTGTTTTTCCATGAATCAAACCATGAATCAAACGAAATATATCTGTGAATTTCATTCGTTTGAAAGCAATATAGACATTAATCTGGCATACCCATCCGAATTGCTACAAACGATATGGACGTCATTATACTATTGTATTTTCTATTGAGACAGGCAAAATTTGAGCTGCTAAGGACCAACTTCTTTAGTTGATGCTTTACTGAAGGATTTGGTAAAGTACGATAGAACAATATGTAATATACATATACCCTTCCTCTGAAAATTTATCAATGCAATTCTCATCAGATTCCGTCCAATAGAACATATGAAAAAGGCTAATCTTTCATAATTGGTCTCACCTCATTCTAGAACTTTCATCCAAAATCCTATAACCAAGCAACCTAGAACGATATGCGTTTTATACTAAAATATTCCCTGAAAAATTAACTAACTGGGCAAGTTCCACCAAAATCAATCCACTTAGCAAAATCTTTTAAACTGGCAAATGTACCAAAACGTTCCCTAAAAATTATATAATTAGCAGTTTGTCTTACCAGAATCCACCCCGCAGAACCTTTAAAAAAGCCAATCTTTCATAATCGTGTTCTTCTGATTTTGAATTTTCTCCCATAATTATTTAAGTAAGCTACGTAGAACGATTTAATGTAAGTCCCATCAAAAATCTATTCAGCAGAACTCATGTTGTAAGCGGCCCAAACGAAATTTCTCTTTGCATTTCATACATATTATAGATAGTTAAATTTAAATATATCTTCCATAATCGTGTTAACCAGATTATAGAACTCTCAGGGATGTAGGGATAGGTCTACTTTATATACCCACTGGATTTTTTAAGAAACCCTGCACACCTTTATAGAATATATATTATCTAGTATATACACAATGCATAGCATACATCCTCTTATAGTAATTTACTACACCATAGACAACTTTCCGGCATAGCATCAAAATCCATTTAGTAGAACTTTACATTAAAGGAAATCTTTCATAATCGGGTTCACCTAATTTTAAAAGTCCCGTACTTATCACTAATTCAAAGTAGATCTATTTTTTTTTACATTAAAACACTTCTAAAACAAATTACTTAACTAACAGTGTACGTTCTACAAAATTATGTTCAGTAGATCTTGAGTTATAGTCAATCAGAATGAAGTAAGAATTTGCGTTTTGTAAATATAGTAGATGATGATGAGTAAAATTGTAAGTATTGGTATTTGCGATTTATAAAATTCTATTGGCGAGATTTATGCACGACTAACATAAAAGTATCCATTTTTTCTTTTTATCGATAGGAGCAAATGGCAAATTGCTAAATATTTTTCTAATTAAACCTTTCAATATGAACACATTTTTAAACACTACAAACATGCTTTCATACTTAAATTAAATATTTCCGTTTAATAATATTTATTTCTTATTAAACCGTTTTTCTTTGTATTTTAAATAAAATCAGTAACTGTTTTGGTATTTTTCCGTTATACCAACACCGTTGTCGCCAAGCATATTAATTAGCGCAAAATGAAATGAAACATTTGAAAAAAAAGATAATTTTGTTGATACAAAAATGAGCATTTAAAATATATAACATTTAAAAATTACAGACTTTCATCAACTATTTTTTAAATCAATACAAATCAATACTTAAAATAAAAGACAATAAAATAATAAAATAAAGTCAATTTAATCTGCAGGTCTCGAATTGTAAATGTCTTTCAGGTTATCATTGTAGCGTGGCGTACGTAATAAGCATATCTGTCATTCCAGTAAACATTTAATTTTTTGAATGAAGACGTTCAACGTTTTTAAAAAAAAATTTTTTTTATAGGTATAATTCCTAAGTTCTGAAATGATTTTATTACTCCTTCCTCGTCATCAAGTAACTGCCAAATCGTAAAATCCATGTCAGTGTCAGTAATAAATGTAAGTTATAATTTAAAAATAAATATTTTCTATTAAAAAAATAACAAATTAAAAAGTTTTACGAGATTATGATGGAATAATACTCATAAAAAATGTTCACGTTCAATAAATAGCAAATGTTAATCTTTGGCGCGGTTTGAAATAAAAATCGTTTGCACGCTAATGGTAGAAATAAATGGCGCGATACCATACATTTTGGCATAGTGTTGATAGAACGAAAAAGTACAACAGTTTTTTTTTTAATTATTATTATTTAGTTTTAGTTTTTGAGGCGTTTATAATTTTTTTCCTAACTGACATAATTGTTTTAAATAGTTAAGCAAAAGAATTGATTAAACAATTATTCAATTTGAATTTCTTCGCTTTCTATAGTAACAGAATTTTTTTAGAAATTATCACTTGAAAATTTGAGGTTTTGGCGCCAAAGATAGCGTCAAATTACAAAAATGTGTAATATCTCATGAACTATTAGACTTAAAATAATTTGGTTAGTACCATTCGATTCAGCGTACGAAAATACACTAAAATATTTTATCAGTTGAAAAATAACTATAAAATCAGATTTTTAAGGAATTTTTTAAAAGTTCGTTCTGTTTTTTACCCGGGTGGAATTTTAGAAAATCCTTTCTTAGCGGCACTCAATCTCATAAGAAGTATTTTTACCCCAAGTTTCAAGATTTTAGGTTCAGTAGTTTGGGCTGCGCGTTGATTAATACAAAATCCAGACTTTCTTTTATATATACGAGTTGAAACCCGTCGAACTTCGACGAATTAAAATGTTTAGAGTGGAACTGTCAGATCGAATTTATAATAAACCTACAAAAATAATTAGAATAAAAAATTCATCTTTCATTGGTTGTCTCACTCTTAAAATAAATAATGTTTTTAACCTAAAATTACCAAAATATTATTTCCACAAACTTCAACTGCTTAAATTATTGAAAAACTTAACTGTATTAGAATACGTAATCAAGATGAGTGATTATGTTGAAGTTATCGATTAAGGCTCTTATGTTCATTTTTACGGGATGAAAAATCAGTAAAAAGATTTTCGCTTTGTAACATCATAAAATTTTCCCCCATAAAATCTAAACTGTATGTTATTTTCACATCCTCAACATTTACATATGCACCACTGAAATTCACAATTTAAAAGTATTTTAACGCGCAATACATTATTAATGAATGTATTTTCAAACTTAAAGTCACGTTTGTCCGATACAGCTCTTCGTGTAAACATTTGCACAAACTTTAATTTCTATTCTCAGTACTCGCGAAAATTTACCATTCAGAAATTTGCCTTTAGTTGCCATAGTAATGGCCATTTAGTATCGGTCAAATATTTAATTTTATCAAATAAAATCATCTTTTTGTTTTAAATATGACATCATTTTTAAATATGAATCATTTAAATATGAATCATTTTGCCTAGCGTCTCAAACTCAGTATCAGCGTAATGTAAAAATATTGAAATATCTTTTTCAATCTTTTGATTTATGAAGAAGAATGAGTCTTTTTTTTTTAATGGCTGACGTCATTTTCAATTCAAAAATGAGAAAAAAGTTACTTTTATTTGTAATGTGAAAATGGCATCAATAAGGATATAATCAATAAAAATAAATTCCCCTTACTTTTAATAGAAATGGAGTACTTCAGTTGCCACAATTACAAAATTGATACTGAAAAGTATAAAAAAATTAATATCTCAAAAATAAATTGAGATACAGCTTTCAAACAAATTGAATTTAAAAGAGCATTTTTTTCCTTATACAACGGTGTAAAAATTTAAAATGTGCTATGTTTAGAAGTTTAAAAATTTGCTGTAGAGAAAATTGTAAAGCCAAAATTTTATTTCAAATTTTAAAGTATTGCCATTCGCAAAATGACGTATGCGTTACGCACAGATATGTTTGTCCTTTATAATATAGATAGATAGATAGATAGATGATAGTTATCGAACTTTCTATCAATCTATCGATTTCAAAAAATATTTCTTGATATGAAATAGAAACTTTAACTGGCGGAAGTTCGTCGTCTGAAGCAGAATGTGCTCCTAAAATAATTTAAAAAAAATCTCGATTGTAGTATTATTCATTTTTATAAAATCGTAGAATTTATTTTTTAATACAGAAATTTTAAAGTATTACCCTTGTCGAGATTTTCTATAATACGATTTTTCCAGTTTTCAGATAAATCCTCGTAACACCCAAGAGCTTCCACATATTCCTTTGATTTGGGGTCATAATAAAAAAGGGGGGAGGGAAGAGATAACCTTGATTCGCCAGGTCTTAGGAAGCAAGTAGACTTAGCTGATCGTGTTTTCTGGAGAGAAGTGGAATTTCGAGATTTCCCCATGCAAAGGAAAGTAATCCTACTCTTCGACTGAAAAGTCGAAAAGTGGTTTTTCAAGGAGGGAGACGGGAAATAATGGTCCTTTAATAGAGGAAAATTAACTTTGAGCATATAGCCAAAAATTACAGACCATAAATAAACGGTCTTTATAAGAGGTGGCCTCCTTATAGAGGTGGTCTTTCAGGGAGGTTTCACTGTATTAATATAATGACACTGTAGTTAAATCCAACAGAGCAATATTTGCCAAATAAGGAAATTTTCAACAATTTTTTTTACTAAAGCTTTAAAGAGTTTTTAAAATTGTTCGAGTATGAGCTTATGGAAACCTTTTTTGTGAGATGTGTCGTTTTCCTTGTTTCATCACTGCGCATTTTCTGTAATGGAAAAGTGATACATAGTGTAATATAGAGGTTTTTCATATAACGACACGAATAATACTTTGCCTATAGCAAGACGAAATTATGACACACTTATTTATGGAATAAAACACAAAATGAATATTTGCAAGATGTTTTACTTCTCTTGTGGGTGAGCGATATGTTGTAAAATAAGCTCACTTCAGATTGATCAGAGATATGTATAAACTATTCAGGCGAGATTACAAACAATAATATGTAGTATCTCTCTATTCTAAAAAAAAGTAACTACCGCTGTCACCGCCGCCGCCGGTTTTGAATTTTTTGCGACCGGAGGTCTTTCTTCGTTAATATTAAGAAAAATAATGCATACAAAAATATGAAAATCGGTAGTATTATACAGAAATGCTTGATAAACACGCTGATGCAGACAGTTTTCAAATCGAAGAATTATTTTAAGAAATATTTAATGCTAAAGTTGAACAAAATCGTTCCACTAAAGAAGTTTTATAGGAGCAAAAACTATTCATGAGAATTTAATCATTTTTAGATCATTTTATACGTTTGAAGTTCCCGGTGTGCAGATTGTATTTCTTTTTTTTAATTTGGCTAATTTTTTGAGGTTTTATTGCTATTTTAAATTCAAATTTTCAGCATTTCTAGAGATATTATTTACAGATTTTAGAAAGTGGTATTAATTTAAACTGTTGCCAACTGTATAAACAGCGGAAACAATAATGTTTGCTTAAAAATATATATATATATATATATATTTATACGTGTAATAAATTAAAAATTTATTTACACGTGACTATTATAAACAGAAAAAAACATTTGGAATTATAATTAAATAATTATGTACAAAAAGCAGGAACTTATTAAAAATTACGTCATAAAAACTATAATAACACGTGAATTTTAAGAGAGAAAGGAATTTGTAAAATAATAAATTTATTAACATGCGTTAGAAGTCTTAAATAAGAGGAATTATGTCATATTTACGTCACATTACAGTTATTACATAAAATGAACACAAAATAATATTGCAAAACGGTTTAAATTTAGAAATTGCGCTAGACATTTATTTGATATTTTAAGCGGATACTTTACAACTATTTTTCGTAGCAAAGCGCAAATAATATTTCATTTCTAACACAAGTATTTTCACGTGAATATTAAAAAGAGAAAGAATAGTTTGGTCAAAATTACGTCAGATTAAAAACGATTACAGGGACGGGAGACAAAGATTCTGTTTACTTAATTCCTTTTATATTAGCTTATTTTGAAATGTTGTTACACGTGTCTACGTCATCAAGTTATTTTTATTTCGACGTTTTATTTGTATTTTTATTAATGTTGTACTAATTTATTTGTTCTTTCGTTATTTAAAATAAAAATTATGTCAATTTGCATAATTTGGCGAGTGGTTTGGCGATTTATGTAATTTGGCGAAATTGGTCGACGGGATAATCAAGTAGTACCGCAACGGATTTGGCGTTAAAATTCCCCAATCAAAGAGAAACGAATAGAAATCCGTTTATAGGGAGATCGCCACTGTTTTTTAAATTATATTTCAATCTTTTTCAATCTTTCGAAATCTTTTTAAAGCCGATCACATTAGCGTGCATTTAGAGTCTGCGGTGTCTGGACGGGGGTTGGCGAGCGTAGCTCGTAGGGGGCCGAGCCCCCTAGTTTTCTATAAAAAGGTACATCGAAGTTCAAAATACAACATTTTGATAAAATTGAGCTTAAAGTTTATGTAGATAATGTTTGTGTATGATGTAAATAAACTGAATTACTTAAAACTTTTTAACTTCTTGTTGTCGTAGAAACAAAAGTAATATACTATTTGAAAGGGGGGAAAAGACTTTTTCACGAATTTGCCTTCCAACTGAACTTAAGTAAAATCTTAGGTAAATGGTTCTAATTGGCAATTATTCAGCAAAGAATGAGGAGACTTTTTAGCCTTCAAACTTTGGAATATACTTAATGTAAATCTGCGTAATAAATCAACAAATCCAGGTGGCTAATGTGAGACAGTATATGGGGCTAATATGAGAGAGTACTTGGATCTGTGACAACACTAATCTATTCTAGAAACATCTACCACAAATAAAAAACAAGGACGAAAAATCCTGTGTCCAGCATAGATTATGAAACACTTTCCAACGCATTCAGAATACAGTAACAAATAAACAATTTAGAAAATGTATAACGCATTTGAAAACCTAATTTCCGCAATTATCATGAATAGTACGAAAAATATCCCCTTTTTTGTGCAACCCTGTGTTTTAACCAATAGAATCATATATATATATATTACATAGTATGCTATAAGTTAGTTCAATTAAACACATAGCACAGATGAACTTTTCCATTCAGCAATTTCCGTCCATAAACGGAAATGCACTTGAGGTCTTTTGTGTAGCCCTGTATAGGATCTATAGAATTTATACGCCACCAAGTAATATGAAAAAAAAAAAAAAGTTAAATTTTAAAACGTGTATCACAACTGAACACGCATTTCCAGCAACTATTCTTCTATTCATTAAAGGGGGGGCAAGCTGCTAGTCACAAAATGGGCACAACTGAAGCGGAAAAAGAGTTTCAGCAAAAAAGGGCATTGTTTCATAAGAAAATGTACATCTTCGGAATCGATATAAATATCATCTACCGGGTGTCCCAAAAAGGACTGACTGATTTTAAAATTCAATAACTTGTAAACGGTGACAGATATTTAAAAAATTCTTGCAGGAGGGTTATGTATAAGGTCAAAAGTTTTTTTACAGTGATTTTCAATTTTAGTTCGAATTGCAAAAAATAGATGGCGCTGCAAGCAATAGTCGCTAAATACAGGCTCGCTTTTTGGTCCTTTATCTTGTTCCATGCGGAAAAAGGAGATGGAAATGTATTATCCGGGCCACGAAGTACCAAAAATCGAGCCTGAATTTAGTGTCTATTGATCGCAGCGCCATCTATTGTTTGTAATTCGAACTAAAATTGAAAATCACTGTAAAAAAACTTTTGACCTTATGCATAACCCTCCTGCAAGAATTTTTTAAATATATGTCACCGTTTACAAGTTATTGAATTTTAAAATCAGTCAGTCCTTTTTGGGACACCCGGTATCATCTATATATATAAAAGCCGTTCTCTGTGTGTATGTCCTTTATACAAATCTTTAATTTTTGACCGATTTGCACGAAACTCGATGTACATACGTTTTAGAACGTGGAAAAGATCACTGTCTACTTTTAAAAATTATCAGACCACTATTTATCCCTTTTTTCTACCACTTCCGTAATTTAACATTATAGAAATATCTTTTTTTAATCTTTTCAATTCAAACGTTTCTTTCCTGTTGCCAAACCCCTAAAAAATGACACAATAATGTGAAAACAATAAGTATAACGCGTGTATTTTGTTTCTATTTGCCAATAAAAATTCAGATTTTCTTGCTATATTTTTGCGTGTTTGATAGTGACGTCATTCTAAACAGAAAATTTACATTTTTTTTTGTATATAAATAAAAACTTTAACTATAAGAGCGGGAAAATAACGTAGCACCTCAATTTGAATGTTTTGTTTTAATTAAAACATCTATTTTAATACAAACAGTCAAATTTCATGAAAACAATTTAACAAAAAGAAAAAAAGGCTAGATATGACGTCACATTCTATCAAATCTTTTCAACGCGTAATCAAATTCCTTGTAAACATATGCCTCCTATATTTTGCTTACTACTTCAATTGTATAATACAGCCATATCTTATAGCTATACGTTATCGCTAAGTGTTGTATTGGTTTAGATTCAGTGCTAACATTTTCTGTGAGTTATAGCTAAAAGGGAGCGGTTATTTACATTTTCAAGAAAAATCTTGACCGATGTCTTGATTTAAAATTTATGGAAAATGACATCATTTCATCTAATCATTGTAGATTTAATTTCAATAAAATTTCAAATTTTCCAAATAAAATTTTACTAACTACTACATCATTTGGATGTATTTTTTTTTTCATTTTCCCCCGTATTGTGAAGATATTGTATACTTCTGTTACGCGCGCCAAAGAAAACATGTATTTTAATTTTAAAAGTTTAAAAAATTACCACAATGTGTCAAAAGAACATCCTTTTTCTGAATTTAAATTTCGCGAGTTCCAAAATTAAAACTAAAAATGTGAGTTTTTTCATAAACTTCAAGTTAAGGCTGTTCATAAAGTTAAGGCTGTTTTCAAATCCAAAGGAGCTATTTTCTGACACATGTTTTAATTAATTTTTGTTCGGAAACGCATGAATTGACAGGAGTTCTTATTTAGAAACTATGTAATCGAAAGATAGTTTCCATTTGTTGGTAAAGGTATAAGATCTTTCAGCTGGTGTTTTGAACTGAATTTCGGACGCAACAGTGCAATAAAGGATAAAAACCGGCCGTCACGCAACCACAATTGCTCATAACTCGATAAGTAATTTATTTATGAAAAAAGGAAAAACTCATTTCCATTCCAAATCGTTTTAATAGTCAGGCCTACAAATTTTAAGTCTTTGCGTTTAATGAGTCAGAAAATGTGTCAGAAAGTTCGCGTTGTTGAGCAGGGAACTGGAGAAGCACCTTAAGCATTTGCAGGTTATTATTTTGTAATCAAGTTGCATGCCAGATAGTCGCTTAAAACATAAGTCATTCTATATTCTATAAATCATTCTATAAGTCATTCGTATTGTCAGGAAAATCACATATTTTTCTCTTATACCCGCCAAAGAAAACGTGCATTCTGTTATTAAAGCTCAGGGATTTTACTATGGTTGAAAGACAATAACGCCATGTTTTTTTATTGTCTTTATAACGATTTGTGGATGGGAATGCACAAATTTCAGTTATTGTGATTGCCGTATTATTTCGTTTTAATTTATTTTACCTGGTAGGCTTCTTATAATTAACACGGACGAAGCCGGGTAGTTCTGCTAGTATATTATATATTCATCATTGTTTATTCTCAAATTTAATAACATACAAAGAAAAACATTTTTCTTAAATTTATATTTTAAACTAGTAAGTAATTAGGTTCCTAGTAAGTAATCCCCCATACCAGTATCTAAACTAACAGTTTTAAGGGAGAAACAGAAATTTCGAAGGGTAGGTAAATCTAGATAGGTGACTAATTATTATTACAATAAAATACCGAGCATAATTTAAAGATTTTTGAGATTTTGTGAGCTGGGGGGGGGGGGGGAGGCAAACAGATTAAGCATTTTTTTTTTAGGTAGAGGGGAGGATGATTATATTATTGATTAGTGATTGTTAATAAACATTTAACAAATAGCTCAGAAAAAATATTAAAAATTAAGAATTTGGCGTACTTGATAAGATGGGGAAGCAGAATTTAGATGATTGATTATCTATTGTCACAATGAAGAGAAAATAGAGCATCGTGGTTATAAAATCCTCCTAAACTAATAGTTTTAAGGGAGAAACAGAAATTTTGAAGGGTAGGTAAATTTAGATAGGTGGCTAATTATTATTACAATAAAATACTGAGCATAATTTAAAGATTTTTGAGATTTTGTGAGCTGGTGGGGGGGGGGGGGGGAGGCAAACAGATTAAGCATATTTTTTTTTAGGTAGAGGGGAGGATGATTATATTATTGATTAGTGATTGTTAGTAAAAATTTAACAATTAGGTCAGAAAAAATATTAAAAATTAAGAATTTGGCGTACTTGATAAGATGGGAAAGCAGAATTTAGATGATTGATTATTTATTGTCACAATGAAGAAAAAACAGAGCATCAAGTAAAAAGGAAAAATAGACTTTTAAAAATGTTAGCGTTCGGGGGGTTGAGGAAACAAAAGGTAAGAAGAGGTTTATTAGATTGGATGATTGTTTTTCATATTTACTAAAGATTTACAATTAGAGTAGAAAATTTTTTAACATTTTAAGAATTCAAGTTCTCAAGACTTTGAGGGGGAGAGGGATTGAACGGGGAAATGAAAATTTCGGGTGGGGAGTAGAGGTCTGCACGGGCCCGGGCTTGGCCCGAGGCCCGTACCCAGCCCGGCCCGCGGGCCGGGCCGGCGGAATGGAGGAGAATTTTCAAACGGGCCGGGCCGGCAGAATTAGGACAATTTTTACAACGGGCCGGGCCGGGCCGGCGAAAAAATTGAACGGGCCTGCAGGGCCGGGCCGAACCGATAAGAAAAATTTAATCGGGCCTAGCGGCCAGATATAAGAATTTGAGTGGAGCAGCTAAAATACGAGGTCATTTCCAATGAATATGACTTTTTTCGAGAAGTATAAATGTGCGTTACGAGCCGATACGGGTTTAACAACATCAATACAGAAATGTAACATGTCCATCGTAGAGATCGGCATCGTACAGTTACATGATGCCTGATCCCGGATTTAATTTTTTCGGCAGACTTGTGCCGGGGCGGAACTGGTCTTAATCGTTCTCAGAATGTGTAGGACAGGCATTATGTTTTGTAAAAGTATTAATAGCGATAATGAACTTCTGTTAACAGTATCTTTGGAAATGTACCTTAAGGTGGTTCTCATATTTACTGCTCAACAATGCGAAACTCTCAGACACATTTTCTGACTCATTTTTAACTATAAAGGCATAAAATTGACAGGCCTGAGTATTGAAGGCATTTGGGATCGCATAGCGTTTCCATTTTTCATAAATTACGTACAGCGATAACAGAGACTCTTGTCACGTGACTGTACGTTTTCTCCTTTCCTGTGCTATCGCTTCCGGAAATTCGATTCAAAACGCTAACTTTGGCAGTATTTTCTGAAAGGTATATTACTTTTATCTAAGAAAGAAACGGCATTTACATGGTTTCTGAATAAGAATACCTGCCAATCTCATGCGTTTCCGAAAAGAAATGAATTCATAAATGTATCAAAATGTAGCTCCTTTGGATTTGAGGAAAGCCTTAAAAATGACAGAAACATTTTCACAAATCTACCTTTTATTATAAGCTTCAAAAGCTATCATGTTTTTTAACCCTTTATTCTAAACTACAATAATCTTTTAATGAACCCTTATTTAAATTTTGAAACGTCTGTAGAGACGTTGACTAAAACACTGTAAGTAATCGTTAACGTTTACTATTGTGTGTTTTCTATTTTGCGAACACATAGTAATTTAAAATATACTGTAAAATGTTGCCATAAATATGCATGTAGTATTCATTAAAAGAATCTTAATTGTATGTCGAGAAAAAACGGATTATTTTGTAGAAATTTAGTCGGGCCGGGCCGGGCCTGTTATCACTGATTTTTGTACGGGCCGGGCCGGGCTCGGGCCGAACTTTCAATTTTTACACCGGGCCGGGCCGGGCCAAAATAGCTTTCCTTCGGGCCGGGCCGGGCCGGGCCCGGGCCTGGAAATTCCGGCCCGTGCAGACCTCTAGTGGGGAGACATTAAATGATTAATTATAGTCAAACATCTAGCAAAAATATTTATTGTTACAATAAAAAACAAATAAAAACATCAAATAACATAACATAAAATTTTAAAAGATTCTAAACATTTAACTGAATTGTGGGGCGGATTAAAGGGAGAAAACGAAATTTCAGAACATGTAGGGAGGGGGATACATAAAAAAATCAGAAATCTGCTAAAATGTGGAAGGCTATAACCCCCAGATTAAAAAGTAATTGAAAAGTAAAAGCACGGATTTTTTTGCAGATTTTACGTAAAAATTACAGACTTTTAATGACAAATTTTTTTTGTATACAGCTTATCAAAATTATAAATGCATTACAATTGCTAAATGTTTTTACCCGACTGCCAAGAAGGGTCATGTGTTTCACACGTATCTGTGTATGTGGATTTCTTTATACCCTCAAAACATACCAACGGCTGGATGGATTTTAATGAATGAGGTCTCTATCGATTCGTCTTAACCATCCGATGGTTATAGGCAAGGTTTTGTTTTTATAAATTCAAAATGGCGGCCGTAAAATACAAAATGGCGGTAGAGACAAAAAAATTTTTACGCTCCATATTGAATGGCATATCATTGGATAGGTCTTTCAAAATTAAGACGATGTTTCATTGGCTATTTTACAGTCAGAAGCTCCTTTTAAATATTACACAACCTGGAAGTTGTGTAGGTAGGATCTCTATCTTTACTGCAACTCTAACCATCATAGACATCTATAGGCCTCATCAAAACAGTGTTTATAGATAGGAACTAACAATTAAACACAACTTAAAAATCATCAATACAAGTAAATAAAAAAAATAGGTAAGTAATATAAAAAATAGTTTCACATTGATGAGAAAAAATTAAATAGTTCTCTTTTTACGCAGTCGGGTTTTTGATTTTTTAAATTTAATTTTTACTTGTTTATTTGTTTAACTACCGGGCTTGCCCGATGTCGCACGAGATCGTCAAAAAATCGCTGCATGTATGAATTCCGAATAAACTTTAATGAAAATAGAACAAAATTTACTTTATTCGGTTAGAAGATATAAACCAGATTCCTTTTACTATTATGGAAAGATCGCAGCGAATTGCGAAAGAAACGTTAAAATTTCAAAATAGTAGATGACAAAATCTGCTATATTGGGCTGCTATATTCGATTAAAACAGGATTTCTTTTACAGATGTCGAAAAATCTGGGGTGATTCTGAATAAAAATAATTCTGAAACGTTACGACAGAGAGAGGGTGGGGGGAGGAAACCCTCTCTTGGCGCTAATTATCTATCTTTTTCAGCTACCCTTTGACCAAATTCGCGTTTTTTCCACGATCCTTTGGCGAAATTCGCGTTTTTTCTGCGATCCTTTGGCAAAATTCGCATTTTCTGCGATCCTTTGGAGAAATTTGTGTTTTTCTCGCAATCTTTTCTGAAATTTTGTGTTTTTCGCGTCATGTTTTGACACAATTTGCGTTTTTCCCGCGAAGTTTTGACGCAATTTGTGTTTTTCCCGCGATTCTTTGACGAAATTTGCTTTTTTACCGCGATGTTTCACGAAATTTGTGTTTTTCTCACGATCTTTTGACGAAATTTGCGTTTTTCGCGTCATGTTTTGACGAAATTTGTGTTTTTCCCGCAATCCTTTGATGAAATTTGCTTTTTTCACGCGACGTTTTGACGAAATCTTCCAGCGAATTTTCCAGCGATCCTTCCAAGAAATGCGCATTTTTTCCGCGATCCTGACGAAATTCGCGTTTTTATGCAATTCTTTAAGGAAATTTGTGTTTTTCCCGTGATGTTTTGACAAAATTTACGTTTTTTCCCTCGCTAGGATTTGATGGAATTCCTGTTTTTTTCGCGATCCTTTGACGGAATATGCGCTTTACCCCGACGTTTTGCGAAATTTGTATTTTTCCCGCGATTTTTTGACGAAATTCGTGTTTTTTGCGGGGTTTTTTGACGAATTTCGGGTTTTTTCCAGTGATCCTTTGACGAAATTTGCGTTTTTCCCGCGATGCTTGACGAAATTTGTGTTTTTCTCGCGATTTTTTGATGAAATTTGCATTTTTCTCGCGATGTCTTGACAAAATTTTCCATCGATCCTTTCATGAAATGCGCATTTTTTCCGCGATCCTGACAGAATTCACGTTTTTATGCAATCCTTTAACGAAATTTGTGTTTTTCCCGTGATGCTTTGACGAAATTTGCTTCTTTCCCGCGAGGATTTGATGAAATTCATGTTTTTCCCGCAATCCTTTGACGAAATATGCGCTTTTTCCCTGACGTTTTGACGAAATTTGTATTCCCCCCCCGATCCTTTGACGAAATTCGCGCTGTTAGCGTTTTTTGACGAAATTCGGGGGTTTTCCAACGATTCCTTGATGAAATTCGAGTTTTTTTTCACGATCCTTTGACGAAATTTGTATTTTTTGCGATCCTCTGACAATATTCGCGGTTTGGTGTTTTTTCGGTTTTCACAAAACCCATCCCTATTTCCATCCCATTTGTCCGCTTTTGCCCATTAAGGGTGTATTCCGATCCAAACTGCTTATTTTCTTATTCATTTTAAAACTCGTTTTTGCTATCAAACGCATCAAACTGGGAAATTCTCTTATTTAGAAACTACATAATGTGCCGTGTTTCTCGATTTTTTGATAAATGCAGAAAATACTGTATTAAACGCTGTCAAAGTTGGCGTTTTGAACCGAATTTTCCGAAGCGGGCGATCTGGGAATGAAAAAAATGGTCATACTGAGAAAATAATTGTTTAAAAATCAAATTATAATTAATTGAGCAGAAAATGAAATCACACGGCATGTTAAACATGTCTTCAAAAATCACCCCCAGCAAGTTTCATCTTTTTACTTTTAAAAATGAGTCTGAAAATGTCTCAGAAAATTTCGAGCTGTTGAGGGTGGAAAAACATTTTTTCGAATACACCCTTAACGAACTTAACCGAGATTTTATGTCCCTTGATTTTATGTATTAGTTTGGAAGAGATTTGTGCAGAATTACGGAAGTTATCGTGTCCAGAAGAAAGTGATAACACAATTGCTTCGGGAAATTCCGTTCAAAATGCCCAATTTGATATCATTTTTTGAAATATATTCTGCCTCTATTAAAAAATCGATCATTGCGGTACATTATATAGTTTCTGAATAAGCGAATCTACCATTTGGATGCGTTTGAGAGCAAAAATGAATTTAAAAATTAGTCAGAAAATAAGCAGTTTGGATTTGAATACTCCCTTAATACGATGATTTTTCCAACACAATCCGCTTCGGGAAATTCGGTTCAAAAGGCCCACTTTGACAGCATGTTTTAAAATATATTCTGCCTCTATCAAAAAATTGACCATTACGGTACATTATATAGTTTATGAGTAAGAAAAGGTACCAATTGGAAGCCTTTGAGAGCAAAAATGAATTGTAAAATGAGTCAGAAAATAAGCAGTTTGGATTTGAATACACCCTTACTAAGATGATTTTTTTCTTCAACCGCTATGTATTTTTAATTTGTTTTTGATGTAAGAATTGGTCCTATCCATAACTTGTCTATATAGATGTTGTAGACAATATTAAGAAGATATATGATAAATTCTTGGGGATTTTATATCTTTTGAATTGACGGAGTTAAGGATTTTTTACTTCTTCAAACCCCTTTTTGTTTTCGTTTTTAATTTTTTTTGCGGTACGAATTGGTCCTATCAATAACTTGTGAATATAAAAGTTGTAGATAATATTAGGGAGATTTATAATAAAATTAATTGGAAATGATATCTTGAGAATTGACGAAGTTATGATTTTTTTTCTCCAAAAAACCCTATTTTCTGCGCCCCTTGAGCCCATTTTTAACTTTATCAAAAATCTGTGATACATAAAATTTTGGCCCTATTTTTAGAAGCAATAAAAACTTTAAACTGATATGATATGTACAAAAATTAAGAAGTTAGGGGGGGGGGGGGAGTTCGGTTTTCACAAAACCCCTCCCTATTTCCATCCCCTTGGTCCGATTTTGCCCATTAACGAACTTGACCGAGATTTTATGCCCATTGCTTTTATGTATCAGTTTGGAAGAGATTGGTGCAGAATTACGAAAGTTATCGTGTCCAGAAGAAAGTGATATATATAGATAGACAGACAGACAGATAGATAGATAGATAGATAGATAGATAAAGTTTTTTACTGAGGGTGGTTTTGGGTTCTAGGGGTCATGATCGGTGTAGATCTGCAAAAATTTTTCAGAAATTCCAACATAGGAACATTCCCAATAGGTAGTATTTCATACGAAATCTACCTAAAAAATGATAACGCGTGTATTTTGTTTTTATTTGCCAATAAAAATTCAGATTTTCTGGCTATATTTTGGCATTTTTGAAATCGACGTCGTTCGAATCAGAAAACGGAAATTTTCTTTATATATATGTAAATATTTTAACTAAACGTGTGTTAAAATGACGTAGTATTTTGATTTGAATGTTTTTAAAGTGAACAAATCTGTTTTAATACAGGCGTTTGAATTTCAAGAAAACAATTCAGGAAAAAGATAATAATAAAAAAAATCATTTGCTAGATATGACGTCAATATGATTTCAAACTGGTTCTAAAAACCGGCTGCTATAATTTATTTACTATTTCTTTGCAATGCTGTATCTTTAATTATATCATTTAAATAACTGCTTTAATACTTGAAATGCGGTGATAACATTCTACGATTGATATCGAATACGGTTATATAAAATACGATTTTTCTACGATTTATATTAAATAGAAATTGTAACATAGCTGCTATTTTTTAGAGTAAGCTTTTTTCTTTTTAAACAAAATTTCATGACTGACATTACGATTGAACGCATTTGAAAATTTATATCATTTTCATTTTAACGGCTGTGGATTTGGATTTTATGAATGGAAATATGAGTTTCGATTTAAAAATTATCGGCAATGAATCTTTGTATACATGTGTTAAAGATTAAAATATTAAATCTTTGTAATAAAAAATCACAATAAAATAAAAACAGTACATAGGACGCGTTTCGAGCTAAAAATATTAACAGCTCCTCATAAGCTACAGTAAACATGTGACGGACACGTGTTTACTGTAGCTGATGACGAGCTGTTAATATTTTTAGCTCGAAACGCGTCCTATGTACTGTTTTTATTTTATGGTGATTTTTTACAAAGATTTATTATTTTAATTGTTTCACATCGGCAGTTTTCAGTGCTGTTTCGCTGATGTGTTAAAGATGCCTGATATACTGCCCTATAATTGAACATAAATAAAAATCGTTTTCAATTTGAAACACGAATATATTTTTAACCTTTAGTATATTCGTTAGATTTCTCAACAACTACAGGGAAAAGTATTTTTGGTATTTTTGTTTTAGCGATCACTTATTTATCTGAGTCACATTTCGATCTCTGCGGTGATCGGTTTCTCCGAACAAATCTTGAATTAAAGAAAATATATCGGTGATCTTCCATTTTAAAGCAATACGGGCCTTTATCTCAAATGTCCTTCCGTATGGATGAAAACGATACGATCATCACTGCTCTATTATATTTTCTAATGTGTAAGACAAAATTTCGGCTGCTAAGGACCAAATTTTTTAGTTGATCATTTACAGTAGGATTTGGTCTAAGAATGATAGATGGATAGGCAATATACTAAAACTATTCCTCAAAAATTATCTAACTTTTTTAAAAGGCTAATCATTCAGAATTGGTTTCATCTGATTATAGAACATTTCAGATAATTCTATAACAAAGCATGTACAACAAAATGTTATATACTAAAACTATTCGAGATATTTGGGTGCAAAGTAACAGTGCAAATTTCATCAAAATCTGTCCAGTTTTGTCCAATCTGTCCAATCTTTTTAAAAAGGCTAATCTTTTATAATCGGGCTCACCTGACTATTGAACTTTTTTTTATAATTTTGTAACAAAGCGATGTAAAACTACATGCAATATTTTAAATTCATCCGTGTAAAATTTTCTAACAAGCAATGCAAATTCCAATGAAATTCCTTCAGAATTTTTAAAAAGACTAATCTTTCATAATCGGGTTCCACATGATTATGGAATTTTCCCCTATAATTCTATGACTAATCAGCGTATAACAATGTTACGCACCAAAACCTTAACTGAAAAACTAAAAGTGCAAGTTGAATTAAAATTATTTGAGAAGAACCCAAGTTACAAGCAGCTAGAATGATATTCCCACACGAAAACAAACAAATACTGAAATTTGCCAATTTAGTTATGTAAAAGTACATGAAAACAAATAAATACTGAATTATTTACAATGTTTTTGAGCAATTAAGTTAATCTTTTATAACTAAGTTGCAGGCATATTTAAAAAAATTCAAGCGTACTTTAAAAAACATAAAAAATCTGTAAATTGAAATAAACTTTTCAAGCAAATTACTAAATGTTTTTTTTTTCTGTTAGACGTTGAAATAATCCGATGTCTGATGTTTAGAGTAATGACAATGATGTAATTCCAATAAAAGCGTAATTTTAATAAAACACACATACTACAATACTAGAATATAGCCCGTCAGAATGACGTGTTTGCATTTTCAAAAAAATTATATGGCATTGCATTATAAAAAGAATTGTGAAGTAATAAATTTTGTCTTGTCTGATTAATAGGGTCAGGTGGGGTAAAGTAAAAACAGCCCATTTTTCATTGAAATTTAATTGGCAAGAAAATTATTAATTGAATTGGTAAAATACTGATATAAAGTATGCAAATGAACTTCACTCACAAAATTTGAAGAAATATTTCACAAAAACATTCAAATTAGTACTAATAATGTTATTTTAAAACATATTGTCAATTAACTATTTTATCTGATGGTATGTGGTAAAATAAAAGACAATTCCAACAGAAAGTTTGTTTTTATTAATTGCCAAAATAATAATTATATAACTTAAATTTTAAAAAGTTGAACAGAGAAAATCCCGATTTTTTTAAAACATACATAAAAGAAACCTGTAATAAATTTTGATAATTAAAAATCATCTTTTATCACATAAGTAAATTGCAACTATTAATTACATTAACAATTTATTTTCCCAAATTCTGTTATTAAATTACAAATTTATTTTCCCTACAAAATACAAAATTTTATTTATTATAATAATGCATTGATATATATACACATATATATATGTAATACACGGCATTACATATTTCTGATATTCTAATTTCATTTTATAAGAAATATTCATTTTTCCCCCCCAATGTCTTCAGAATTCAAAAAACATTTTAAAAAGAAAATTTCTTTTTTTTTCACTACCGACAGCTGGCGCAACAGAGCATATAAACGTTTGTTTTAATATTTTAAAAGTTCAAGACGAATGAATAAATTGTTTGTTTACTTTCATATAGGGATAGATAAAGCTACCAATCTAATTTTAACTCAAGTTATCGCAGCTGAATATTAGATAATTGAATGTAATCTCTTATAAATATTAATTTATTTTGAATAATCTGTCTAAAAATGTAACTTTTGTGAATAGTGGAAAAGAAAGCACGTTTTACTCAACGTTTTAAGATTGAAAATCAAAATCAACATTCACTCGTGTGTCGTGATGCCACATGTACAACACAAATTCCAAATCCAGAAGCAATTGAATGACTCTTTGAACGAATCAAAAAATACGGTCGACATCCGATTTTGCTCGTAAAATATTTGTAAAACCATAATAAAGCTTTTAAATAATTTGAAATACGTTTGTTTTTAGAAAGGAAACGTTAATCCGGTACAAAATAATTCACGGGAATGAATCACCAAATACAGCTATATTCACTGAACACCATGAAGTGTTCTCATTGGTCAGAAAATAGAGGTAATTTTTCGCGATATTTTTAACCGTGTATATTGAATTCAAACTGTAAATAATGTAAACAAAAGTGAAAAACGTATTTCAAAATATTAATATGCTTTTGCAAAGTATTTTAAGAGCATTTAATGAATAGCTGAAAGAGTCATTCATTTGTTTTTGGATTTGTAATTTGTGCTTATGAATGGCAACGGTAATCGCTTGTATACATCGGAACCCTGTTGTTGGTATCTGGTTATTTTTAAATTAGATCTTAAAGCGTTATAATTGTATACTTTTTGAAGGTTTGAGAAAAATTGAAGAAGAATATGTTACACAACAAATAGATAGACAGATTAAATAAGGCAGTCGGCAAATACGGCATCGGAATACTTAAGCCTAACGTGGCCGCGTTTGGATTATCAGGAAACGGATGAGTTCAACCCCGGAAGCGTTATACATTTTGTGTCATTCTATGTATAATATATTAAAACACACATACACACATAAATAACGCCTGCATTCATCAGTTAAAGGTATATATAAATATTATACAGACATACATACAATAAATACAATAAACCCAACTGGAGTGAAAAATTAGACAGAGCCAGGAATCTAATCCGGGAACACAGTAGTGATGGGCGATTCTCGAGAATTCGACAATCGAGAAAAATCGTCATCGTAAAAAATCACAATCGATACAGCCATCGATTAATTCATAGAATCTACAATCGAGATGTTTTACAATCGATTATAACGAGAAAAGCTAAAAACAGTTATTGGAAAACTTGGCTATTATTCTGGCCGACAATTTCATAGTAGCGATAGGGCTTAATGATGGCCGATTCTTGAAAATTTACCAATCGAAAAAAATCGTTATCGTAAAATACACAATCGATACAGTCATCGATTACTTTCGAGAATCTACAAAGGAGATGTTCTAGAATCGATTATTGAAATCATTGTTTTTACATATATATAAGGCAGATTTTATTAAATATAGGGTAACGGAAAACAGATGGAATAAAAAAACAACAAACCAAAGGGAAACTATAAAGGAGCCATAAGACTGGAAAAGTCTTGTAAGGGTGCCCCCTGGTTGAAAAAAGCTGAAAAAATGCGAGTAGCTATGAAGCGGTAAGGGGAGTTTATGTACCAAAAATTAGAATTTTTCGGCAATTAGTACCAAAATGGCCAAAGAAATAAGAATCAAAAGCACCCCCTAGTGGCAAAAATATGAACTAAAGGATGATAAAAGGGATCAAAATTTTTTATTGATTTTTCTACGTCATTTGAGATTGGATCTTTAATTTCCCCATTTTTATAAAGTCTTCGACTGGAATACATTAAACGAACTCCCGCGGGGAGCAAAGTAGGAGGGAGGGGCAAGGAAAGTGCATAATATGAATAAGTGGTCACAGGACTTTCCAACGATATGGCACATGAGGGGTGTCGGCTAAATTTAGTAAAGTGCCCCCGCTCAGGGGCAAATAAGGGGAGGGGCGCGGGCGGTATATAAAATGAAATAGTAGTCACAGAGCTTTCCAATGATATATCACATGAGGGGTGTCAGCAAAAGATAGAAAAGAGTCCCAACTCCCAGGATTCCAATTATCGTCCCCCCCCCCCCCCGCGAAATATACCCTGCCCATCCTTCTCTTTGAAATTTTCATATATTAAAAATTATTTATCGGAGGGCTCCGTAAAAAAATCCGATCTAAAATGTTTAAAAACGCTACGATTTCAAAAAAGTTCGAAAAGTGCCTCTCTCGGGGCGCCAGACTAAGGAAGGAAGAAGAAAGGTTCATAATATGAAAGAGTAACTTTGCGATGATAACCGAAAACTTTCGGATGATAGATCAAATGACTGGTCCAAAAAAAGTTTGAAATCTACCCTTTCCACATGGGTTCCCTCTTTTATCCTAGAATATACCCGGAAATCACGCAGCCCCACTTTTAAAATTTTATATTTAATAAATAATATTTATCGGAGAGCTCCATTAAAAAACCTCATTTAATGATATTTATTGTAGAAATCTCTACAATAAAAAAAAAAAAGTCACCCCCGCACCGCTCCCCCCCCCCCCCCCCCCCCGAACCCCTTCCGGAATTCAACTCTGGGAGGAGAAAGGTTCATAATATGAAAGAGTGGTGAAAGGACTTTCCCATGATATGTCAAGGAGAGGTTTGGTAAAAGTTTGAAAATTACCCGCCCCCCCTCCCCCTCCCTTTGTGCACTCTCGCGCACCCCAGAATTCACTCACCTTCCTCTTTGAACTTTTTATATTTAATAAATAGTATTTATCTGAGTCTCCAGGTATGGGGCAGCTTGGCAGAGCTAAAATAAGAGAAGCATTGAAAATTCGTGGCAAAATGACACTAAATTTAACAGTAAAGTTTGAAACTAGGACTATAAAGAACTGAATACATAAACCACTATGCTTCATAACCCACATCGGTTAATAGCAATAAAATGATAAGTGCCAGTTAAACTGATGGCATTGAGCTCACAGGTTATTAACACTAATTGTATATTATACTCTTATTTCAAAGAATAATGTACCTCAAAAAATAAATGAAGGGAAATAGCCCCCGTTTGCCCCTTTTATACTTAACCAATGAACCTCCAAATCTAATCAGGGAAACTCCTTAACTATAATAAATCAGTATATCAAATTTGAAGCAAATCAGATAATTCTGCATGAAAAAAGGAACATATCGCTAAATTAAGGGTGGTCTAACCCCTTTAACCCTTTTATACTTAACTAATGAACCTCCAAATCTAATCAGGAAAGCTCCATATCAGAACAAACATAGAAAAAAAAATTAAAGTAAATTGAATAATTCTCCATGAAAATCCATTTATCTAAATTAAGGGGACTTGCCCCCTTTTCGCCCTTGTATACTTAACCAATGAACCTCCAAATCTAATGAAGGAAGCGCCATATCGGAATAAATCGGTATATTAAATTTGAAGCAAATACAATAATTCTGCATGAAAAACCCTTTTATCTAAATTAAGGGGAGACTAGCCCCTCCCCTTTATACTTAACCCATAAACCTCCAAATCTAATCAAGGCAGCTTCTTAACATAATAAACCGGTATCCCAAATTTGGAGCTTATCGAATAATTCTGCATGAAAAACCCATTTATCTAAATTAAGGAGGGGGTCTACCCCCCTTTCCCCCCTTTATACTTAACTAATGAACCTCCAAGTTTAATCAGGGAAGCTCCTTAACATAATAAACTGGTATACCAAATTTGGAACAAATCGAGTAATTCTGCATGAAAAACCCATTTATCTAAATTAAGTGGGGGACCAGCCCCCCTTCTCCCCCTTTATCCTTAACCAATGAACTTCCAAGTTTAATCAGGGAAGCCCCTTAACATAATAAACCGGTATACCAAATTTGGAGCAAATCAAATAATTCTGCATGAAAAGCCCATTTATCTAAATTAATGGGGGACCAGCCCCCCTTCTCCCCCTATATACTTAACCCGTAAACCTCCAAATCTAATCAAGGCAACTTCTTAACGTAATAAACCGGTATACCAAATTTGGAACAAATCGAATAATTCTGCATGAAAAACACATTTATCTAAATTAAGGGGGGGGGGGCGGACCAGCCCCCCTTCTCCCCCTTTATCCTTAACCAATGAAAACCGGTATACCAAATTATGAGCAAATCAAATAATTCTGCATGAAAAGCCCATTTATCTAAATTAAAGGGGGGGGGGGTCTAGCCCCCTTCTCCCCCTTTATACTTAACCCGTAAACCTCCAAATCTAATCAAGGCAACTTCTTAACATAATGAACCGGTATACCAAATTTCGTGATTTCATATTACAAGATTACGTATAAATTAGGGGCCCCGATTAAAGGAGGGGCCCGCTAGTGGTCGAAGTCACCTAGTCTTTATTAACATCGACTCATTCCAGTTCACCCGCAGACGATTCTTGATAAATGTATGACATATATAATACATAATATATGATTTATAAAAGAAATTTGCAAACTGTAGTCATCGAGAAAAAATTTATACAATCGAAAAATATCGAGATGTCCATACAATCGAGAAAATCGAGAAAAACATCTCGTTATCGCCCATCACTAGAACACAGTATACAAGACTGCTGCTCTAACCACTGAGCTATTCCGGCCGATGCCTGAGTCTCCAATTTCTCACTAATAAACCATGTTGGGAAGTCACCAGCCATCTATACGACAGCCTTGGTTGTCCGGTCATCCAAGGCTGTCGTATAGATGGCTGGTGACTTCCCCAACATGGTTTAGTAGTGAGAAATTGCAGACTCAGGCATCGGCCGGAGTAGCTCAGTGGTTAGAGCAGCAGTCTTGTATACTGTGGTCCCGGATTCGATTCCTGGCTTTGGCTAAATTTTCACCCCAGTTGGGTTGATTGTATTTATTGTATGTATGTATGTATAATATTTATATATACCTTTAAAAGCGTAATTTATTGGTTAAGCGGTTTGGTTGTTGCCGCCAACAATATGATACTAGGCGTTACTCATAGATATGTCTTTTCTTCATAATATTGCATTAACAGCAAACGGATATATCTTTCTTAATTGGGTTGCAGGTATATTTAAAAATATCTCCGTGATTGAAGATTAATTTAAAATGGATAAATAATCTGTAAATTGAGATAAGCTTTTCAAACAAATATTACTGAAAGTACTTTTTGTATTCTATTAGACGTCGCACAGTGGGTGATTTACCGATTCTAACTGGCCAAAATTATTTTTGGCGTCAGTATAGTCGCATCGCCATGAAATTGAAAAATGTTATTGATATTCACTATTGAATGTTAGGTATTGCAAAATGTAGAGTGTAGCAGTCATAATTTCGTTACAGGGACATTCAAAAGTATTTGATTACATTATGACCTACGGGAAAAATCGTTTGCGGTGGTTTTTATTGATGTTACATAATTTCAAACACTTTGAAATTTATATATATATCTATGAAGTGCACTATAGAATATGGTATGCATAGTATTTATCGATCATTTACAGGGACATTAAAAAGAATTATGTTACATTACGGTCTATGGAGGAAAATTGTTTGTGGTGTATTTTGTTCATGTTACATTATTTCAAAAGTATTTAATTGATATATATCTCCGAGGTGCTCTATAAGATGCTTACTATTGAATATGATGTGCCATTCACGTTTCATATACAGGGGCACACAAAATAAGTTATATTTTTCTCTTTATGAACAATAATTGATGGAAGTGCGTTATCAGTTGTGGAACACTTTTTTTAATTATAAAAATTGCATACTATTTAGTGTGCATAAATTCTATAAATCATATACAGGGCTGCACAAAACATCTGAAGTACATTTCCGTTAATTGACGGAAATTGCTGACGAGGAATTTTCAACTGTTCTGTGCGTTCACTAACTGTTCTAAATTTCAGCATGTTGTAAATTATATGTTAAATGTATAATTCATATACAGGGATGTACAAAATTTTCAGCTATTTTTTCGACTTTTGTTGAAATTGTGTTTTCAAATGTGTTATATGTTTTACAAATTATTACTTAGACATCGTTTTTCACGTTATTAAGCTATGAAGTTTTATTATAGTAGTCCGAATACATTGATAAATGTTCATAATCTAATTGACGCATGATTTTACGTTTTTCTTGATAATTTTAATGATACTTTCTTAATGGTATGGAAGCTAAAGTGATAAAACTATTTTTGTATTATTATAACAAATCCTAAAATTTCTTTTTCTAAAATTTAAGATACGGGACAAACATTCGACAGCTTTAAGGAAAATTGCTGTGTTATATATTCTGTTGTATATTTATATTTATCTCTGCATAGAGGAATCTTGCGTAAAGAATGGGAATCATAAGATATCATGAGAAAATGCTTACATTATGCTTTGCATTGTATCAAATCTGAATTAGGAGAATTTGTCTGGATCAATTTTGTAACCACTCGAAATTTGCAGCCAAGTAATATATTTTACACCATTTTATCCTGAGATAGCTACATGCAACTGGCATCTTTTGTCCAAATTTGGTCATAAATTTAAACATTTCGCACTTGAAAAACTTCATTGTAATTTTCCTCTATAAACAAAATATTTTCAGCCAAATTCACATTTTCGTTAAATTTTAAATCTTGTTGCCGTTACACAATGGTGCAAAAGTTTACTTATGTGACTAACTTAAATTCTGTTGTCTTTGATAAAATAAAAATGGTATTTGAACTAAAATTTCAATTTTTTTTGACTTAATAAGCTAAAAACAATTCTGAAAACCGGGAGGGCACCTAAGGGCAGACAAATTAAATTGGAACGAAAAGGTAATAATCTAAACTATTTAATTATATCGAAAATTGAGCTTAATCGTGCTTTATCATATAACTTTTTCTATATTAAAACGGAAAAATTGTAAAAAAATACAGAGTTTTTTGCCGACATTAAATATGAAATAACAGCTGATATGGGCAAACTTTATGCACATAAATCCGATAAAATAAAATCCATATTTCGTTTGGAAGCGTTCATAATCGAGCAGTATATTTTATTCCGCTTCAAGTAACAGATTAAAGAACTATACTCAAATAGATTGATTCATTCCCAACTAAGAAGCACCAATTTTGCACTAATCTATAGACCATACAATTATATTTATATCAAAAGCAATAGCAAGGTACAACACCCTAACTGTTGAACTATAACAGGCAAAAAATAAATTACGCTAGAATAGACTTTTAAAAAGTCCTTCCGGCCAGTGCCGGGAGGAAGAGGTAGCTTTCAAATTCCTTATTTTAAAAAAGCCAACTTATATTATTCAAACACACGAAGCTCAATTTAGTGGAAACCGAATACAGGAGATTCAGTACTAATTTTTATCAATACAAAATCATTATGAATGAGAATTTCGTGAAATTAGTCATCTTTATACAAGTTGCTTTTATTTAAAGTAACTTATATTTGGCTGCCAAATTCGGCGATTTCTTAAAGTGCCTGCCATTTTAAGACAACATGGTGGATGAGGCTAACCAGTGAACTTGGTCGAGACCTTAGTAATTGCTGTGCACATGCTCACTCACATCGGAATCGGTTGATATATACGAGTGCTGTCGCAGGCAAAAAATCAGATTTTTCAAAATGTCACCCACATTAGAAATTGAAACTGCTATATCTGAGCCATTTTTTAAGATAAAGACAAACAAAAAATGCTCCTGAATCCTTATATCAAGGTCAATTACTTAAGAAAGAAACCTTTTTCAATTTCTAATTTTTTGCACCTCACTTTAAATATAATTTTTTTTAATTTAATGGCCGCCATTTTGAAACAAGATGGCGGATGAAGCTGGCCAGCGTACTTGGTCGAGATATTGATGCATACTATCCACATACCTTCTTACATGGAAATAGGCGAATACGTGTGTTATCGCGTGACAAATACAAGATCGTTTCAAAATGTTAGCCATGCTAGAAATTCAAAGTGCTATAATTCAACCATTTTTTAAGATATAAACAAAAGAACAAATTTTCAGAAACAAAATCTGGTAAGTACTATGTACAGACCAAGTAACATCCAAATCGGTTCATAAAAACGCCTGTTATCGCGTGACAAAAATCAGGTCGCTTTAAAATGTCAGCCACAATAGAAATTCAAAATGCTATAACTCAGCCATTTTTTTTAGATATAGACGAAACAAAAACTGTTCCGGAATCTTTGTATTAAGGCCAAACACATACGAAAAAAAAATCTTTTTCATTTTCCAATTTTTTGGTATCTCATTTTAAATTTTAAATTTTTTAAATTTTTCTAAATGGCCGCCATTTTGAAACAAGATGGCGGATGAAGCTGGCCAACGAACTCGGTCGAGATATTTATATGTACTATGTACACACTAAGGTACATCCAAATCGGTTCATAAATACGCCTGTTATCACGTGACAAATATCAGGACGTTTCAAAATGTCAGCCACGCTAGAAATTCAAAATGCTATAACTCAGCATTTTTTAAGATATAGACGAAACAAAAACTGCTCCCGAATTTTTGTATCAAGATCAAACACATAAGAAAAAAATATTTTTTCAATTTTCAATTTTTGGTCCCACATTTCAAATTTAAATTTTTCTTAAAAATTTAAATGGCTGCCATTTTTAAACAAGATGGCGGATGAAGCTGGCCAACGAACTCGGTCGAGACATTGGTATGTACTATGTACAAACGAAGTTACATCCAAATCGGTTCATAAATACGCCTTTTATCGCGTGACAAAATTCAGACCGTTTCAAAATGTCAGCCACGCTAGAAATTCAAAATGCTATAACTCAGCCATTTTTTAAGATATAGACGAAACAAAAACTGTTCCGGAATCTTTGTATAAAGGTCAAATACATAAGAAAAAAATATTTTTCCATTTTCAATTTTTTGGTACCACATTTCAAATTTCAAAATTTTTTTAACAATTTAAATGACCGCCATTTTGAAACAAAATGGCGGATGAAGCTGGCCAAAGAACTCGGTCGAGACATTGGTATGTACTATGTACATACCGAATTACATCCAAATCGGTTCATAAATTCGAGAGTTACAGTGTGACAAAGGTCAGATATATATATACCAATTTTGAACGGAGGGTGGTTTCGGGGTCTGGGGGTCATGATCGATGAAAATATACCAAAATTTTTTGAAATCGCTTTCCTCCGAACGGCTGCAGTAGGTAGCTTTTTGTAATGAAAGCTACCTAAAATCGACTTTTGGCCAGCTAGAATCGGTAAATCACCCACCGTGCGTCGGAGCAATCCAATGTGCGATGTTTAAAGTTGAAATTGCAGCAAAAGTTAAATTTATGATTGGGTTAGGTTGTTCCCACCAACAATATAATGCTAGAGTTACTCATAGCAATGTCTTTTCTTTATAATATTGCATCACGAGCAAACAGGTATATCTTTCGTAATTGGGCTGCATGCAAATTTTAAAAAAACCATGATTGAAAATTACTTTCAAATCGATTCAAATGAGAAAATTGAGATACAATTTTCGAATAAATTTCATTTGAAAGAACTTTTTTCTATTCGACAATGTGAAAAATGAAATTGTATGATGTTCAGAAGTTAAGAAAAATTTCAGTAAAGGCACAATTTATGGATTAGGTGGTTGCCATCATCAGTATAATGTCACAATTGGTATTGTGTTTGTAGTTTTTTGTATATTTTGACGATGACTCAATGAGAGTCGAAACATGTAAATTTTTAGTATTTTTAATGTATTTTTTATTTAAACAACGTCTTTTAAGCAAATAATTGTATTTTAATATATATTTTGATATTTGTTTGGAATATATATTGTTATGATATAATTAATAGTAGACGTAATTCCGACTATTTTACTTATATTTATATTTCTTATTGGTCTTTTTAACGATTCGTGGGCGGGAATGCACATCTCAGTTATTGTCATTGCCGTATTATTTTATTTTAATGTATTTTACCTGGGAGGACTTTCATTATTGACACGGGCGAAGCCGAGTAGTTCTGCTATAGGCTATATTTTATGTCAGTGCCACTACCCCAAAAGGGGTGCAGGAGAAAAAAAAACGTTCTAAAAGTGGAATTTTTGTGTTATTGAAGGACCTAGAAACATGCAATTTGGCATGGTAGTTACTTAATAGGTATAAGTCATCTCTAAGAACATTTCTTAAAAAAATCGAAATTTAAAAGGAGTGATAATGCGCAAAAAGTATTCTAAGAAGCGTTCTAAATGCCGACTTCTACGCAGTCTCAGAGAGTATCAAAACTTTTTCAAAAGTAATGATATCAAAATGATAGTGTTAGTCCCTGTTCCAACATAGGCTATATCTTATGTCCATGCGACAACCCTAAAGGGGGTGCAGGAGTAAAAAACGTGATTGCTAAAAATGCGATTTTTGTGTTACTGAAGAGCCTAGAAATATGAAATTTGGCATGGTAGTTACTTATAAGATATAAATTATCTCTAAGATTATATCCTAAAAAAATCGAAATTTAAGAGGGGTGAAAATGAGTGAAAAGCGTTCTAAAAACGTTCTAAATAGCGATTTCTACGCAATCTCATGAAGTACCAAACCAATTTCAAAAGGATGGTTGGAAATTAATGGTGACAGGCTCTTGCTCCAACATAGGCTCTATTTTACGTCGGTGTCCCTACCACCTAGGGGTAGCAGGAGCAAAAAAAACGTTCTAAATTGCGATTTTTGTGATATTGCAGAGACTAGCAACTTGAAATTTGGCATGGTAATTACTTATAAGATGTAAAGGCTCTTTAAGAACAGTTTCTAAAAAATTCGAAATTTAAAAGGGGTGAAAATGTGCGAAAAGCATTCTAAAAACCTTCTAAATTGCAATTTCTACGCAATTTCAGGAAATATCAAACCGATTTCTAAAGTAATGGTTCAAGTTCAAATTGATGGTGACAGTCCCTGCTCCAACATATGGTATATTTTTTGTTGTTGACACTAGCTTCTAGGGGTTGCAAGAGCAAAGAATGTTCTAAATCGCGTTTTTTGTGATACTGAGGGTCTAAGGTTTTGAAATTTGGCATGGTAATTACTTAACAGATGCAAATGCTTTCTAAGAACAGTCGAAAGCAAATTCCAAATTTAAAAGGATGAAGTGAGCGAAAAGCGTTCTAAAAATGTTCTAAATTACGATTTTTATGCAATCTTATGAAATACCAAACCGATTTCAAAAATAATGGTTGCAAATTGGTGATGATAGAACATGCTCATTACATAAGCTATGTTTTATGTCGGTACCTCTATCATCAGGCGATTGCAGGAGCAGAAAAAGTTCTAAATTGCGATTTCTGGGATACTGAAGAGTCTAGAAACTTTAAATGCGGCATGGTAGTTACTTATAAAATTTAAATATCCTCTAAGAGCTGTCGAAAATAAATTCGAAATTTGAAAGGGCTGAAGCGAAGGGAAGGAGCGAAAAGCATTCTATAAAAGTCCTAAATTACGATTTGTATGCCACTACCACCTGGGGTTTGCAGGAACAACAAACGTTCTAAACAAGCTTTTAAAACCTTTCTGTATTAAATTTTCTATGAAATATTAGGAAATACCAAACCGATTTCAAAATTAATGTTGGAAAATTTATGGTGACAGTCTCTGTTTCAACATAGTTATTTTATGTTAGTGCCACTACCAACAGAGAGGTGGTAGACCATTAGACAAGAAGCTTGGAATTTGACATGATGATTAATTTTAAGATGAAAATGCGTACTAAAAAATTCAAAACTTCAAATGAATACTGAAATGAGTGTATGAAATAAGCATAAAAGCTTCAAAATCCTTTCTAAATTATCATTTATTTAGAATTAGTTTTAGTTCTTATTAATTTAAGTCTCATTTCTGCCTAATGCAGTGTAATAATGAAGTTCAGTCAAAATGTGGCTTAATTAGTAATTTTTGAATTATTCGTAAAAGTATAATTTCTTCTAATAAAAGTTAAACATACAAATATCCCTTGGCATATTTCAATTATTACGCAAGCAAATCTGCTGGTTTTGCCAGTTAATATATATTTGTAATTCATATTTGAAATGATATAATCATATGCAGAATTTTAAATTTAATTATCATTGCGAATTGTTAAATGGTTTATTTTATAAATCATATTATTAATAAAATAAGGTCAGGTAAAGGTAGTTTTAAAGAGAAACAATATCCACACTAAATTAAATCGTATTTAAAATCATCTAATAATTCGGCAAAAAACAAAATATTAATAAAATTAAATAAATTACAAATGGCTATTAGTTAAAAATATTAAACGTATGGAATTAATATATTAAAGTATTTTTTTTTAATGATAATTGTAAGTTTGTGAATTATTCAAATTAATAACTTTAGAACACGTAAGGCAAAAACATTTGCAAAATCTCAAATTCTCGGTTTTTTTTATATATTAAGAAATTGAACAGGATATCATATTAAAATCTATGTAATGTTTTCAGATTAAAGTAAAAATATGTAAAAAGATCTGTACCCTACAGATTCCGAAATATTTTTCTCAATTTTTTTAAAACGCATGTTTAAAAAATTTGTCATGCTGGGAGTGTTGAAGATATCTATGTTCTATGTTTGTTGTATGAATCGGTGTCTTTGTAAATAAAAACGCATACTAGACAGAATACTAGCATGATTTGAGGCGTTCAGAAGTCAATCCGACTAACTCCATTTTAAGTGGCGTTTTTTTAAACAAAGGAACATTGAAATTTTTCTATATATTTGTACAGTGATAAAAAGTTACCCTTGATTAAAAGAAAATTAATGAGATCAATCAAAATATCCCGAGAAAAAATATTATATAGATACAGTATTTTTATAGTTACAATAACTGTTTATACTGAACATTTTCATTTGATGGAGTTAATCGATTTGTGCACTGAACGGCTCATATATGACACAAATTCATTCAGAAGAAAGACTGATTTGATTAATCCGTGATTCAAATATGCATGATATGTATATATATATGAATTTTATTTAATACTTCATTTATAAGGGTTTGTATGTAGTCTTAAAAAATTCATTAGTGATTAGTTAATTAATAACTACTATTCCAAATTTAAAATGCATAATGTTTGTATCATGCCCTGATACTCAATTTATAAATTATATTTGAAATAGATGATGATTTGTAATATTCTTATAATGGTTATATATATGTATATATATCTATATATATATGTGTGTGTGTGTGTGCTTATTAAAACATCTTTAAGAAACAAAACCCTTCACAAGCTTTTATATTGTCGGCTAAACAGAAGAGGAATGCAAACATATTTCTAGTAATTCTTTTAAAGGGTTTTCTTCTTCTTTTTAAAGTAATAAAGCATCTTTTCTGATAATGTTACTCTATGTCTCATTTTTCGCCTTTGAAATATTTTGAAAATTTTTGGTTTGCTTAATTCTTCGCTAAATCCGAAGATTCTGATAGGGAAATCGAGAACTCTGCGATTGTATCAGCATTTCGTATGCATTTCTTTATTGTTGAAGTAGTTATATTTCTTTACAAAAATCACTTTACTCACTTAGTCATTTGCACCTTAATTTCGTTTCCTTATCGGTTTCAATACGATCGTTAACAAACAAACAAAAAATAATATATATATTTTTTCTTTTGTAAGATTAGTAACAAATCTTTCTCTCTATAAAAAAAAGTAATGGTTTGGAAATGCGCCAATAAAAATTTAATCAACCCGGTACACTCCTAGGTAGGCATCCATATTTCTTGTGACCAGGGGTCTTTCTTCGTTAATATTAAGAACTGTTTCACACAAAAATGTGAAAATTGGTACTATTATAGAGAAATGTTTGAGAAACATCCTGATGCAGACAGTTTTTATGTCAAATTATTATTTTAAGAGATATTTAATGTTAAAGTTGGTAAAAATCGTTTCAATAAAAAAATTTATTTGAGCAAAAACTATACGTAGGAATGTAAACATTTTTACACCATTTAAAATTTTAGAAGTTCGCGGTGTGCAGACTGTATTTATTTTTTTAATTTGACTCATTTTTGGGGTATTTATCTCCATTTTAATTTCAAATTTGCAGCATTTCGAAAGATATTTTTTATATATTTTAGAAAAGGGTATTTTAAACTGTTGCCAATTTTTTAAAAGGGTAAAGAATAATATTTCCTTCAAATTAAAAATTTATTTACAAGTGGCTATTATAATCAGAAAAGAACTTTCAAATGAGAATTAAGTTATTGCGCGTTAAAAATCAGGAAAATATTGAAAATTACGTCATAAAAACTATAATTACACACGAATTTTAAAAGAGAAAGAAAAATTTTAAATAGTAAATTCATTATTATGCATTAATGTCGCAAACTTAGGATATTTACGTCATATTCAAAAAGGCCAAATAATTGACAGTTGGCGAAACAGTTTAAATTAAAAAATATATTTGCGCGAGACATTTATTTCATATTTTGAGATAATTATTTCAACTATTATCGTGAATTATAAGATAGCGCAAATAGTATTTCCTTTCTAACAACAAAAGTTGTTTTATATTTGTGTTAAAAAGAGAAAGAAAACTTTGTTGAAAATTACGTCAGATATAAAACGATACATTTCAAATGTGTTATTTAAAAGAATTTTCTTATAGAGCTGTTAAAAAACCGAGAGACAAAGACTCTGTTTACTTAATTCATTTTACATTGGCTTATTTTCAAATTTTTAATTATTTTTTTTAATCAAATACGAAAACAGCCATTGTATACCTTAACAAACGCTGATTTCGCCTTAAAAATCTCCAATCAAAGGAATATGAATGAAAACCCGTTTACAGGGAGATCGCCACTGTTTTTTAAAATTATAATTAAATCTTTTTAAAGCCGATGAAATTATCCTACTTTTAGAATCTGGGGAGTCGGAACGGGGGTTGGCGAGCGTAGCTCGAAGGGGCCAGAGACCCCTAGTAATTTAAAAAAATATATATTTTCTTTAGTTTAAATATATCGATGTTCCCTTATCTTTTAAAAAAAGCCAAATAAATACGAGTAACTCAAAAATTCGAATCACTGCAGTAAAGTTCAAAGTAATATTGAAATTGAATGAATCATATATACTTGCAAGTGTTTAGAAATAAGATGCGCAAGCAACAAGAAAAGACAAATGACAATGTGAGAAAATTTCAGCATATATAATATATAAAAATCGAGATAATATGTTAATTATTGAGTATTTAGCACGAAGAAAAATTTTTTAATTGAAAAACATTTATTTGTCTTGCTCTTTCTGGTGGGTAAATAAAATTTGTCAATAAGGCAGCTTTTTTAAAAATTTTGCTCGGATTTATATCTATTTTATTTTAATGAAAATTTAACGTCAGCCATTATTTGTACTTCACCGAAATACTGTGTAATCGAAGTTACGCTCTCTTTACATTATTTCCGAAAGGACTTAATTATGATAGATTAATAACAGATATTATCTATATAATGTAATAATTTGGAAAGTACGATCTAAATCAGTGTTCAATGCAAAAACTTTCTTCACTTTACTTTTGTCAAGTAATTAGTTGTTTGAAACTTGTTTTAATTCCAGTTAATAGATTTTACTTATTATATCGATTGTGAAAATAATCAGGGATATTTTTACTTACTACATTTTCCAAAATATGCTCAATAATGTAAAAAGGCAAAGAGAATAGGAAAATACATAGTAAGCAACTCATTAGTTTTCCTTATTTAAATTTAAATAAAATTATTTTTTTATGCAATCTCTGATGTTTTCCATTAAATACAATAAAAGCTTAAGGGGACTCTTCACTCACTTGAAAATACCCGCTTCGTAATGTTAAACCAATGGCAGGTTGTTTTCGAATTTCTCGTTTAAATTTGAATATTTTTAAACGATTTTTTTTTTTTTTTTTTTTTTTTTTTTTTTTTTTTTGCATAGGATAGCTGAGTTCAATCTTTAGTATGACTGTCTTTTACTTTTTTTTTAAATTTTGGTTGCAGGTTTTTTTTTAAAGGTACTTTCAGTTTCGAAACCAGTACCGAAAGTGAATCTGCAACCGAAATCGAAAAATTAAAATATAGTCATATTAAAGATTGACCTCAGCTATCCTATGCAAAAAAGAAAAAAAAAAAAAAAAAAAAAAATCTGGTTTAAGAATATTCAAATTTAAACGAGAAATTCGAAAACAACTTTCTCATTGGTTTAACATTGCGAAGCAGGTGTTTTCAAGTGAGTGAAGAGTCCCATTAAGACTAATAAATCCAACCGGATGGGAAAGTTCCGTTATAGAAAGGCCGTGTTTCAGACAAGGTCCTCCATAGACAGGTCCATTTTATCCATTTTTACTCAAATTTCAGAGCCCCCCCCCCCCCGACATGACTCATTGGGTACGGCCCTATACATCACTTCGTTTGAAATGGGAGAGTCTATAATTATTAGAGTAGCTGGAAGTACAAGTAGCAGTGCCTTGGATTGAATTACAATATTATAATTATATTAAATTATATAAATTCAATCCAAGGCACTGCTACTTCTATTTCCATCTACCCTAATAATTATAGACTCTCCCATTTCAAACGAAGTGACGTATTTGAATGAATAGAGCAGCAATTAATAAAAATATTCCCTGACGATGGCCGCGGGATTGCAGGCCGATAGTGCTGGGAAATTTAAATAAAATATATTATTTTAATTTGTAACATCTATATTATTATTATTATCTTTGTCGCCTTTTAAGTAAAACAATGAGCTTTTTAAAGTTCATAGTGCGTATTTTGCGATTGAATCATTGTGGAATATTGCATTTCATCATGATTTTATGAGATAGAGTTTTTTTTTCACCTTTATTTTTATGACAAGCAATGTTTTAAAATCCTAATTTTAAAAAAAAGGAATGAAAAACACAAAATACATAATTTTTTATTTAAGCCTAGAGTCAATAGATCATAAGTAGCTGGAAAAGTTTAGAATTTTGCCTTATATTAGTCCGGATTGACCCTCTATCTTACGGCTAAATGCCAAAAAATTCTAAAATTCATTTAAAGAGTAAATATCATTATTTTCAAGCCTACTTTTGTGCCATCGGTACCTTTAAGGAACTGTATTATTATTGGGGAAAATTCACCGTTAATAATTTCTAAAGAATATCGTCTTTATCTTGAGGCTAAAACGTGATACTGGGATACTAAGACAGAGTTCCCTCTTTATTTTTTATTTTTGAAAGTTTGAAGAAGTAGAACTCCTCAACTATCTTCAAAATGCGTAAATTTTCCTTTTGCATTTATTCTCGCATTTGAGCTTTTATATTTCTACAATTTAAAAAACAAAGAACAAATTCATATTTTTTTTTCTTTTTTATAAAGGTTTTTTTTTTTTCAAAGATATTTCATTAAACTTGGAAGAAAAGAACTCACATTTCAGAACTATTACTTTAAATACACATAAAAAGCTGTAGTGTTTTCATTAATAAACAATTTTCATTAATAAAAAAATGGTTTTCTTACCATAAAGAATATAGCGTAAGCTGGCGTTATTCCAATTACTAGATAAAAGCATGTTTCCAATGTTTTATACCTGCAAGCAATTATAATAAAATATTAATGTAACATTGACGCTGACAAAAGCATAAACTGAAACTAAAATACTATCATCACGATAATATTGATTCATTAAAATTGAAAGTAAAATACTATCATCACGATAATATTGATTCATTTATAAGTACACATTAGATTATATAAAAACCAGTTGACCTATGTAAGTCTTTCACACTGCAGCCTTCGAGATTATTTGCTGATTTTTTCCCCTTCATTTTTAAATTTTAATTAACTGCAATTTTTAATAAAATAACGTATTTTAACGAAACATAAGCATTATTCTCAACTATACAAGGCGTCCGCTCACAACAGTATCCAATGGCTAATGTCTAAAGCGCTAGTCATAGACATATACATAGTTCCAATTACAAAAACGTTTTAAAGGAGATAAAGAAGTATTTTTAAAGCGATTTGGATCAAGAAAAACATTTAATAAAAAATTACGAAATTCAAATTTTTATACGGTCCCCCGGTCTGTCCTATAAGTTATATTTAGTGAAAATTTCCTCTTACACTAACAAATTTTAACAAGTTAGAGAAAAAAAGTTCCATTCATCTAACGCTAAACCGGGTTAGGAAAATTTGAATTGCATAACTTATACCAATTTTCTGCATCTGAACACAGATGAGTTGGGACATGCTTCCAAGAATCGTACACAAAGTGCTTAGAGTATTCGAAGGATTTATTCTAAACTATATATATGAGCTATATGTAAGCATACTATCCGTTGCTTAACTGAAATACATCAACAAAAAGACAGCTTTTATATCAAAGTTTTACTTCTATCGTCACAAACAGTTTAATTTCAATTTTAGTTGATATACAGAGTAAGCTAAAAGTTGTTAACAAAATTTTAAATTCAATAAAAAATCAAGTAATTGGCATACAAGAGTGAGGTTTGAACGAAAATGCTTCCCATGATCGAAAGTTTTGTTTAAGCAAATAATAAAAATAAGCTTCAATAAAAGCCTATGGAGGACACTATAGGTGCAGATTCACGGTCGCAAGTCGCCATGTGGCGGCTAAATGTTTTACTTTGGCGACTAATTTTCAGTGTCTAAGCCGCCACCCTTTGGCGAATGTCGTATTTTTTGCGACAAAAATTGCGTTTTATTTCGTGATCCTCTGACGAAAATTGCTTTTTTTTCTGCGATCCTTTTACGAAATTATTTTTTCACGATGCTTTAACGAAATTTGCCTTTTTTTCGCGATCCGTTGACGAAATTTGTGGGTTTTTTGTGATCCTTTGACAAAATTAGCGTTTTCCCGTGATGAGTTGACGAAATTAGTTTTTTCGCGATTCTTTGAGAAAATGTGCGGGGTTTTTTGTGAACCTTTGACGAAATTTGCCTGTTTTTTTTTGCGATCCTTTGACAAAAGTTGCTTTTCTTTCTACTGACGATTGACAAAATTGATTTTTTTGCGGATTATTTGTCGAAATTCTCGATATTTTTCCGTGTTTTTTTTATGTCCGAATTATGATATTTTTTATGTCCGAATTTTATAACCGAATACCTTAAACTTTCGGGAAAGTTTGACCAGAATATAATAGTCTGTGATAAGACTTTTTTAAGACAATTCTTCTTTTGTGCTCTTGAAAAACAAATGTTTGAATTGTATTTTTATTTTTATAGTGCAAAATTATCTCACACATTCAAAAAAATTTCTATATGTAAAAATTTCTATGACAAAATTAAAATAAGAAATATTGTTTTCCTAATATTCCCCACTACCATGATTCCTTAACTTATTCTGATGGATTTTTTAATCTCTATCTTGCCTAACTTTATCTTCTGACTGTACATGGCTTAAGATTTGTACTGCACTTAAATTATATCCAAATTAAAAAAATTGTGTGATTAAATGAAATATGCACATTTGATGTAGTTAGTCTTTTTTTTATGTACAGTCGTGGAAAAAAAAAGTAAACACCCCCTTACTAACCCCTCATCAAATTACCGTAGACGAAAGTTATTGCTACCGAACGATTGGAAATAAAGTCTACGTTTAAAAGACGTATATAAAGTTTGCTTAGAGGACCATCTACATATTAAAACGAATCCAAACTTCATTTTTTTCAATGGCAATACCCAATTTTAACGAGATATTCCAAGTCTTTGCTTCAAACTATGCCTAGACACCAAATTTTAAGTCATTTCAATGATAAGTTTTTGAATTACAAAAATTAAAAATTTAGTGCTTCTAATGTTAAATTACATTTTCATATTTTTATTTATATCTCCTGAAATTATGCTCCTAATGTGCTAATTTTTTGTTCAGCAATAATACTAATATACCCAAACATAAATACGCTGAATCAGCGGCTTTTATAATTTTATGATATGAATTATGAAATTAATATTCGAAAAAATTATGAATTGCAACCTACAATTTTTTTGATGCATTTAGATTTATTAAGTCCTGCTTTATGGAAATCTAAAATTTTACATTTTTCTTCCAAGTAGTTTTCAAATTATGCTTAAACAAGTAAGAAAAATAATGCGTACGGCATAGATTATGAAACACTTTCCAACACTCCCTGAAAGCTTTAACGAAACTGCGTTACTTAGGGGAATAAGGTAAATAGGAAAACTAAGTAAACATTTAAAAATCTGATTTCAGTAGTTACCACCCATAGCCAAAAATGTATGCAAATTCTTTCGAACAGCCCTGTATTCGATCTGTATGTTGATATATATACTATATAATGGGAAAATTTAGTTTAGCAAGAAAATGCTTAACAGGTTGAAATTTATCTTTCAGCAATTTATACTAATAGATGGAAACATACTTGAATACTTTTGTACAGCCCTGTAGTTTACTTAGTACCTTTATTACATGCCACTATTTAGCTAAAATTTAATTCAAACTGAAACACGCTTAAAACTACATTTCCAGAAATTATCACCCATAGACGGTCATGTATCCAACTCTTTGCGTGTACCTGTATATCATTTTATCTATATTCTACAAATATTTCTTAGTACACTAAATCCAGTTCAGCGTAAAAATGCATAACTCCTTTAAAACCCACCTTTAAGCAATTTAAGCTCATACTCAGTAACCTTTACGAATTCATTTATGTAGCTCTGTATATGAACTATAGCATTTATACGAACTTCATAGTATGCATAAATATAGTGAACAAGTAAGTAAGTGTGATCACAGATCGCACAGAGGGTTTCGTTTAATATTCCTTTCAAAACCCTTTATCCTTTTGAAAAATCTGTTAGTTCCACATTTCGCAACCAGGGGCGCACTCTATTCTAAACAAACCTCTATCCGAACGAAACTCCGTTTTATAGACTATCCGTAGATATATTAGTCGAGGGGATTAGGCCGATAGCACCCGAGATAAGTAGGCGCCCCTGGCGGTAAAAAGTGGAACTAAAATATGTAAGGCTATGGTGCATAATATGAAGAGAATGGACAAAGGGGTGTCGGCAAAGTTGGAAAATTGCTCCCCGGGTGAAAAAGGCGGAGGTTAGAAAAATTGCTTAAAATAAACAAGTTAGAGCCCGGAGGAGTAAATAATATAAGACTTTTTGAAAATTTTATGATTTGCCGTGTGTTTTGAGGTATTTAGCTATACGTATACAGAAATTCATGTCTCCAACTTAATTAGGGGCTCTCTTAGAAAGAATTGCTTAAAATACATATGTGGTAGCTCAAAGGGTTAAACGTAAGACTTTATCAAGATTTTATGATTTGTCGCCTAGCCTCAGGTGTTCTTCTATAAGTATGCAAAATTTCAAATCTCCAATTTAATAAAGGGCTCAGTTAGAAAGAATTGCTTAAAATACGCATGTGGGAGCCCAAAGGGTTAAATGTACGATTTTTTCAAAATTGTTAGATTTCTCGTATGATATGTGGTGTTCAGCTATAAGTATACAAAATTTCACGCCTCCAACCTAAATAGGGGCTCACTTAGAAAGAATTGTTTAAAATACACATATGGGAGCCCAAAGGGTTAAATGTACGACTTTTTTCAAACTTTTATGGTTTGCCACTTGATGCGAGGTGTTCAGCTATAAGTACGCAAAATTTCACGCCTCCAACCTAATTAGGGCTCACTTAGAAAGAATTGTTTAAAATTCACATGTGGGAGCCCAAAGGGTTAAATGTACGACTTTTTCAAAATTTTATGATTTGTCGTATGATGTGTGGTGTTCAGCTATAAGTATGCAAAATTTCAAATCTGCAACATGTATAGTTTCTGAGAACGGGCTCTGTGACAGACGGACAGACAGACAGACAGATATAGGAGCTAGACGAATAGGGTTTCGTCAGATGAACGAAACCCTAAAAAAGTGCATATCATAATTAAAAATGCATTTCGAACAATCATTACTAATATACGGTAATTCGGTATCTGAAATCTTTTCAAATACACCGTAAACAATTTCCCCTATACCATTATGAATGGAATTATTTTGTGTGGCCCTGTAAATGAACAATAACTATTCTTTGCACCGCATATTCAACAGAATGCATATTCTAGTGGACTTCATAAATGAATATAAATTTTACTATGTTTGAAAGAGTGTAACACCATCGAAAATCATTTGAAACAATTTTTTCCCATTGGCCATAATGTAACTAAAAACTTTTGACTGTCCCTGTAAATGAACTAAACATGCTACAAACTTCATTTGAAATAGGGAACGTGCTATGGTAGAGGTCACTAACATCCAAAAATTTCAGAACGATCCGATCATATTTACGAGAGTTAGAGCGTATAAAGACGGCCTGACGGACAGACAAACCAACATCCAAAAATTTCAGAACGATCCGATCATATTTACGAGAGTTAGAGCGTATAAAGACGGCCTGACGGACAGACAAACCAACATCCAAAAATTTCAGAACGATCCGATCATATTTACGAGAGTTAGAGCGTATAAAGACGGCCTGACGGACAGACAAACCAACATCCAAAAATTTCAGAACGATCCGAGCATATTTACGAGAGTTAGAGCGTATACAGACGGACAGACAAACCAAAGTCATAAACACTTTTCAACTTTGTTGGAAAGTGTTAAAAACAGCAAAATGATGGTTTAAGGGACCGTCTATGATAGAAGTGACTAGATATTTTGAAATTTCTTATGCTATCCTTTAATCTAGCAGGCTTCATTGACTACGTGAGAGGCGCTGAAGGTGCCTTGATCAAGAAGAGGGCTCTCTGGGTTAACAATCGAGTACTGAACTTCAATTTGGATACAGCCCTTAAAATACGCTCGTTTTAAAATAAATAATTTCTCGGAAACTTATCGTACGAATTGCATAGAAATTTGTTTTTAGGCTATTTGAAGGGTATAGAGTTCATTTATGCTGTCAGAATTGTATTGAAAAAACAAAAGTTATGGTTCGTTTTAATATGTAGACAACCCCCTAAGCAAATTTTACATAAATCATTTAAAAATAGACTTTATTTCCAATCCGTCGGTACCAGTAACTTTCTTCTGCAATAATTTGTTGAGGGGTTAGTAGGGGTGTTTACTTTTTTTTTCCACGACTGTACATGTTTAGATTATCCCCTCACCCCCCCCCCCACCCCATATAAATGCTTTGGCTTTTATGCATTTCTTTCACAATAGGGCGACTGGATTATTTGGATTTAGGAGTCACTGGCTCCTTAAAACACAAAGCTACCTAATAATACATTAAATACTTCAAGGCTGCCACAGGCGGCTATTTTTTTATTCTATTTCGCACCACTTTTTCAAAACAAAAATCTATTACATACGCTGTGACAACATTTGCAAAAAAAATGTATTAGAAAATGTACTTTTTTAAAATGGTGGTGCGAACAGAATATAAAAACTAGAGAACAGGAATTCTGCTTTTTCAGAATTTAGTGTCGCCCCCGGCGTTTCCATTACTTCATTTTCTTCTGATGGACTGATGGCTTCTATTATTATGAAACAGCCATTATAAATGAAGTGTTAGGTGAAGATGAAAGAGCAGCCGTAAAAAGTTAGAACTCTGATTTTCTGGTCAGAATGGGGGGAAAAAATGGCCATAATTTTTTTTTTTTTTTTACGGCTACTCTTTCATCTTCACCTAACTCTTCATTTATAATGGCTGTTTCATAATAATAGAAGCCATCAGTCCACCAGAAGAAAATAACTCGGTTAAACGGGACTCTACTGCAGTACAAAACATATTTCAATTTTAAGACTTGAAGCACACGTTTTATTTTATGTAAAATGACGTCCTTCGCATCCGCTTAAGAATTCCACCTTTACGATCTACTCTTAAACATCTACAGTAAAGCATGCATAGCACATCACTATCACGAAATAATGTACAAATGCAGCAAAAAGATTCCGTCATTCAAGAAAATCGAAAAAAAAAACTGCTATATTGTGATTCATAGATACTTACAATTAAATATAGTATATAATAGCTCCATTGTGTTAACAGAAATCATTCGTTTATGTATTTTTTTCAAAATAGCACGTATTTTAATTACATTTTCTTCCGGTTGTTACGGGAAAATGGCAACAAAAATATATAATTACTATTTTAAAACTATTTTTCGTTTACTTTCTACAGAAATGGAGTACTTCCGTTGCCTATATTAAGAAAATGACTCCAAAAACTACAAAAAAGTTAATATTTCAAAAATAAATGGAGATACAGTTTTCAAACAAAATGCATCTAAACGAACTTTTTTTTCCCAATACGACGGTATAAAAATTGAAAATGTGCGATGCTTAGAAGTTTAAAAAATTGCTAAAGAGTATTTAATCGTAATGCTTTATTTTACGGCTAGCTTCTGTAAGGTAAGGTTATTTTTTGGACACAAAATAAGCTGGGAGAAAGAAATAGCATACCGTACCGGAGGCTAATAGCCCCCTGTGACAGCCTTGAATACTTGAGGTAAGCTAAAGGAAGAGATGGTGAAATTATTCATAACCAACCTTTCATGAAAATAATACTGATAGACGATGCCTAGCACAGCCATAGTCCAAACAATCCACCCAAGATTCTGAGTCCAAAAGTTTCTCTCCACATCTTTTAGAGTTAACCTGAAAAATAAAGCAAAATAACGCCACATGTTAAGCATTAGAAATTCATGTGTAATACAGTGAAACGACACTGAAGGGTCCAGAAAACAGGTTACTGTTATAGTCTGAGTCAATGCCAATTCCCAAGTTCACAATGAGATAGTATAAAATATTAAAATATTCAGATATGAAGAATAATTTAAGTTCTGTAATACTTTTATTAATTATATATGAAAGTTATTTTACTTTATATGTAAATTAATCATCAAACATTTTAATTAAATAGATAACGTATATATGAATAGAAATCTAACACCATTACACAAAGATATTTGAAATGGGAATCAATTTATTGGTATCTTATAAGGGGGGTTCCAAGGTCGGAAACAAAGCAGAATGCGATAAACGTTTGTGTATCAATAGAGTATAGTTAGTAGTTAAACATATCTACTGCCTCCCCATAAAATGCAATAGAAGGAAGTTTCGAAAAAACAAGCTTTAAAATTTAGGTCACAATTGATAATCAGATAAATTAGTTGCTTTCAAGAGCGGATCAGCAGCGTGGTCGGATGCGTGCCAGGGGGCATTTCAAGAAAGCGCCCAATTTGCAGAAACATTTATCTAATTTTTAATATTATTGATATACATTAAAACGAATAAACATATATGTGTACTTTTAGGAGCTGCGTTTTCTTTAAAGTAATTATTGGTTTTGAAACATTACAAATTCCTGAGGGATTTGTAAAAATGAAAATCTTATGCATTATGTTAATAAAATAAGTATTTTTTTTTTTTTTTTTTTTTTTTTTTTTTTGGTCCAGAAATGCTTTATATTTTATTTCAAAATGTGCAATACGAACTTAAGAAACGCTTATTTCATGACAGCTATAGTTTACAAAGCCTATAAATTAAAATATAAAATTATTTTAAATACCCGCCACTCGCTTAAAGTAATTTATTATAATTAATTTTTTTTTTTTTTTTTTTTTTTTTTTTTTAATAGCAATGTACGAGTAAGTCAACTTATCAAAGAGTGAAAAGTCTCAGTACAGTATGCATTTTTTTTATTGTTTATTGAACCAAATAAGATTTGAAATTGTCTAGCGTTGAAGCTTACGATACAACTTTTTTGAAAATCCATTTAAACTGGGGGGTTTTTTTGCCTTTTTTTTTAAATTAACTAATCTTGTTAATAAAACTTAAAATGATGTATTTCAACATTTAAATAACGTTTGACAGAGTTTTAAAAAGAAAGTGATAAAGTTTAAGAAAGAAATATAATCCATAGTTTTTAACACTTTCCAACATAATTGAAAAGTATTTATGATTTCGGCTAGTTCGGTCGTCTCTTTGCCCTCTGACTCTCGTAAACAGATTTGGATTTCCACGATATAGATATAGGTTCTTGAGGTTTAATCAGGGATGTAGTGAAGGGTATACGGGGGTATACGCCGTATACCCTCTGGATTTTCTTAAGGAACACCGTATACCCTCTGTTTCTCAAGAAAGCAATAGTATATATACACTAGGGGATACCCTCTGCCTTGAGCGTATACCCTCTGTTTTTTTTTTTTTTTTTTACGACTAGTATATATATGTATCTGTTATAGATCGCTTAGAGGAAACACCAAAAATTACAGTACATTATCTGGAAAAAACCGTTTGAGATGCATTTTAATAATGTTACGACATATCCAACTTAATGAATTTTATATGCGTCACTGAGGTTGACTACAACATGCTTTCTATAGAGTATGGAGTAAGTAGTTTTGCGTAGTTCATTTACAGGACACACAAAAGATTTTGGTTATAGGGCTAATTCTGAACGATAATTGTTGCAAGTACGTATTTAGGTTGTGAAACTCAAATAAACATTCCTATACGAAATAGCTGAAGTTATCTGTAATCATTGTAAAAAATTTAGTGTCAATGCAATTCCCAGCATACACATTCACTCGAAATGTAGTGATTGCACAAAAAATATTGAACAAACTGCTATGATACACAAATAAAGGCAAACAAATCCTTAATAACACCGTAAAATTAAGAGATGTGCAAGGCCTTTCTTCAGGAGGCGCAAATAAAACGTAATATCACTTTGTAAGCAGGATCAAGGCTCAATTTTGCTTATTTCCCCTGTTTAAAGTGGTAGTCGGACGACTGTGTGTTTTTTTTTTTTTTTTAACTTGTATTTAATATTATTAACAAAAGTTTTATATTTTTCTACTTTCAGCGTCATATTTTTTAATGACTACATATTATACTTTATAACTACACATTATTTTGTGTTTGAACTACACAATAAAAAGTAAAACATTTCAGTGCAAAATTCACTTTGATTACTAATTATTTTTTTTTATTTTTATATATTATTTTTATAATGAAAACTAGCCATGATACTGGAATTTTCAAACTTTTGATTTTTAATTTTCTCAAAAAGTTGCGCGAAATTTATTCAATAACAAAATCAGACGGCAGTAAATACCGTTTTAAAAGGTGAGTGAAAGTTTTTTCCATGAAATAAAATGATAAAAGTTTTGTTAAATGCGAAAATTGATCCAACCCAAGCCGTCAATAGATCAGGAGTATACATCATACCTTTCAAGAAAGGCAATAGATTTCCTGTACATAGGTATGACAATGAGAAAATTTCGAGACAGAATAAAAGAACATGAAGCAGATCTGAGATTAAATAGACCCTGCACTGCGTTGGAAAGATTAGCACAAACTCAGCATATAAAAGTAGATTTCAATAGATCGAAATTTATCTTCCGTACAAGTAATTAATTACCAAGAAGCTATCACAAGAGAATCTCTGGAAATAATATCTAATAAAGAAATAGTCTGCAATGATATATTATCATATGATATCCACGTAATCTGGAAGGAATTATGACGTACTAGATAAAACCTGTGTTTGTTCGAAATTTTGAATAACTTTTCCATGCTACCTGATATTCCATACCGTCCTTGAAGTGAATGGTCTGTCCCGGACGAATCTAGAAGGCACAAAGAAACAACAACCTTTAGTTCTCACTGATGACGCCCGAGGCCCAAGTAAGTTCAGTTGAACACGTTTTGATTTTAGAAGAGTTTAATGTTTTTTTTTTTTTTTTTTTTTTTTTTTTTTTTTTTTTTAAATTGTGTTATACGTATCTTTAAGTAATGATGATAATACATTATTTTTATCATATATATTATAAAGCAGTAAGCTCAAAAAGTTCCGCTCGAGTGTTTTCAAAAACTACCCGGTGGATTTTTTTCCAAATTGTATCATTCGATAGGAAATATTCCCGGGGTGGTTTATGAGAAAATATACAGGGATAGCTATGATTTTTGATAATAAATTTCGTATTTTACTACTATTTTCAACGAAAAGGTTGCCAGTGATTATCTTTTGGCGAAAGGTTTGTTGATTAAAGAATTAAGATGGCTATATCTGCTAGAAAATAATACAAACACCTCGCGAATAGAGGAAAAAATACTGATATTTAATTTAAAAAACAACAACAAAAAAAGTATTAATAAGACATAATATTATAAAACGAAAATGTTTAATTTTAACATGGAATAAATATTTGTAATGCTTAAAGTATAAATTATTGTGAAATTTTACAATTAGTACAACATTTGGCGAATTATCGCTTGCGATAGGTTAAAAAAATGAATATGAAAATTATTTGACAATTTTGAATGGATTTTTTTTTCTTTTTAGCTGTTTTATCGCATGCGCCAGGTTAATAAAAGCGTGTCTGAAAACTTGATGAAATAAAATCTAGGTTACATTCTTTATTAGTCTTTTTCTTATTTTTTTGTCAATTTAATAATTATTTTTATATAATTCTCCCATCATATGATTTACAGGAAAAACTAGAAGTATTTGTAAAATTGGCTGTATTGAGTTACATGCTATTTATTTATTACCTTCGTCGCCAAACAATGCAATTTTAAGCCAAATAAGACAAAAGTGTGAAATAAGACGAGAGAAGAGCATTTCGGAGTACATTTTTATATTCAACCGTAAATTATATAAAAAGCAGTTAAAATTATAATTATGTAGTCAATCATTTAAATTTTAGTGTAAATGTCTTCCATATACACGCATATTCTAAAATAATTTACTTTCAAAGATTTCAAATATTTTTTACCATACGTTGGAATACCATTACTATGGAAACATGCGTTTTGTTTTCCTCAAGCATGTGATTTTTATATCCTCGAACTCAGATCATTACTTATTAATTGAATATTGTGTATTATGTTATTTTTTTAACATGCCGAAAATATTGTCGATTTCACTTATAGGAATATCCACTGCTTTAAAAGTTAGGATATATACGAATATTGTTAAGAAGATTTCTGCAATTATACGTTATTACTATAAAAAAAATGCAATTTAACAAATTACGACGACCATTTGGAAAATGATTTTTTCAAAGACTAAAATTTAAGACATAAACAGTCGCACGGAGTTGATCATACATTACGTACGCCATGGATTACATTTTTCGGTACTGTAAATTTTTAAACTTCTACGGAGCTGGTCATACATTACGTACGCCATGAATTAAAGATTAATATTTATAGACCAATTTTAAATGAAATTTCATTCTTAAACTTCTAAACATCCCACAATATTACTTTTTACACAGTCGTATAGAGAAAAAAAATGTACTTTTAAATGCAATTTTTTTAAAAGCTGTATCTGAATTTGTTTCTGAGTTATTAATTTTTTTTTGTAGAAGTATCCATCTATGTTGAAAGTAAAGGGAAAATACAGATTACTGTATAGACCAATCAGAAAACAAATAAAATGCGGGATTCAACTAATAAAACGCTTCAGATATGCTTTTGATTTCCTATCCTGATCGAGGACAATAACCATTTTTCCAAATGGTTAATAAATAAATAAATAAAATAAACATTTTGCAATAAATACTGCTTGCTAATATGTCATTTCTTTTTAGCTTTTTCTGCATAACTTTCTTTTGCTTAACCATTGTTTAAAAAATGTTTTATTCAGCATATTGGACTAATTTTACGGAATCGTGTCACCTGCCAGCGAGCATGTTGCATGGCGTATTAAAATTCAAAAGATTAGACAGATTTTGAAATTAGCGATTACTAAATTATGGTTTTTCATAATGAAGCAAACAAACAAAAGAAGATTTATTATTATTTATTTATTACCCCAAATTATTTTACTCTCATAAAAAAAAAATACTTTCAATGTAGGGGAAAAAACTTTATGGTTCCAATGGTGGCAAATGGAATGATGCCCATGGACTTATCATTTCAGCCTAGGTAGGATTAAATTACCTGGAATTTCGATCAGTATAAAGCGAATTGTTCTGACGCACACTCTAGCAGCTAAACACAACAACAAATTAAGAGTTATTTTCATAATCTGGGTTATTTTCACAACAGACGGAAGATTAATTTACTCTTAAATATAAAGAAAATAGCAGGCCTATTTGTTTGTCCGTGTTATTATGCTCTTTAGAAAAATGCTAAATAAATCTTCGGTTCAGGTATTCACCAAAATGTATATTGCTAAAATTTTTGTATAACTAACTTTATTTATCATTGTCAGTTCTTAGCGCTGGTACATGTGCAACAGTATTGTTGCATCAGTTTTAATGTTTGACGTGAACCCTCACAATAACGTCGATTACGGATGATTATAAAGATTTTATTGGATGCATGAGGTTTATTTTTCCACAAGATTAAGTCATCGAGTTTTTTCCCGGGTTAACGGTTACATGATTTCAACTGGACTACAAAATGAAGAGACAGTGAAAATGACGTCATTTTAGATTTATTCAGGCAATTCAGCTTTAAAAACACACATTTTCATGTTTCACTTTTCTTTTAAATATGAAAGTTAAACAATCTTCTTTGTCTGCAAATAATTTATTACTTTTTTGACAATCTTCTTTGTCTGCAAATAATTTATTACTTTTTTGACAGTATTTACTCTGGTAGAATCCAAAGAGAGAAAAGAGTAGTAGCACAAGAGGGTATTTATTAAGAAATATAACTAACATCCAGTGAGATTGTATTTCAGCTACCAGAATCACATATTGCGCGAGCTGAGAGGCCAGGAGATCAAGGACAAACAAACGAAAATAAACCACCCGAGCATTATTCAAGTTCAGTGGTAAATCTCTGCAATTATAATGCATCTCTAATTTAATATTGTCAGATATGAGAACATTTTAATTCCTATTGTCATAACGGCCTCATTTCCCTACCAATAGTGCACTGTGAATAATAAACAAAAAGAACTGCTTCTTAATAGCTACATTTTGTCCAACGCATAAGGTAATATAATATCGCAATGACGTTCGCATCTTTTCAGCAACGCGGAAGGACATTCAAGCTAAAGGTCCATTAAAAAATATATACATGTTCGAATTCACCATTTCGCTTAATTCAAGGTTTGTTTGGAAATACTGATCAGCGCAGCGGACATAGCCAGCTAGTTTTTCTATAAATTTTGAACTACACGTTAGTACTCGTGGAGATTGGCAGCTGTGTAAAACGTTACCGATATAATGACATCATTATGGTTACAGCATGAAAGTTTTCATATTAATCTTTTACTGACAAATGGTAAAACTGTTTAAAAACGGAAGAAAAACTATCTAAATTTTCCTACTCTTTAGCTTAGATACATTAACAAAGAAATCGCTAATCGCACGCATCTGAATATGATTTTTCCCATCTTCCCTTTTTAATGATATCTGTGCATAGCAGTCTTCTTGATTGTTTCAATGACGCAACATTCGTCATTATGATATGTGATATGATAGTTAAAGAATAAAAAAATGTAGATTATATTTAATAAAAGATGCATATATTTACCATGGGGTGTAGGAAGCAGCAATAAATATATAAATAATAGCTCTGTCACACATATGAAGGGTTTCTTTCAATGTCCTGAAATAAGAAAAAAAAAACACAGGTTCTTAAGATATATATTTAGTTCATACTATTTTTTAACTCATTTTGAATCAGACAGGAATTTAAAAATTATGGCGATTTAAGAAAAATAAATAAATAGAGTCAATTGATGTTACGCATTTTTATTTTAGGATAATTCTAATTTCTATATTTCATATTAAAAATAAAGCTTCTGTCAAGAAACACAATGATCAACTATCATATCAATATTTCTAGAATATTGGGTATCACCGCAAATATTTCTAATGCAAAACCAATCTTCAACCAATATTGGTATTTCCATTGCATTTAGTATTGGTTCCGCTATAACCAACATCAGTTTATTATTAGGAATCCACTGTACTAAGAGCGGTTCTCAAATTCCTTTTTCAACAAACGCGAAACTTTCTAACTCATTTTCTGACATTTTTAAACGTAAAGGCGTAAAATTGGTAGGCCTGATTATTGAAGCGATTTGAAATCGAATGCCATTTTCCATCTATCGAAAAATTAAAATAATTATTCAGCTATAAGCGATTGATGTCACGGGACGACAGGTTTTTCTGCTTTTTCGAGCTGCCGTGTCGGGAATTCACTTCACAGCACCAAATTTTGCAGTATTTTCTGAAAGATCTTCTGATTTTACCAAAAAATGGAAAACGCCTTTCGATTACATAGTTTCTGAATAAGAGCACCTGCCAATTTCATGCCTTTCCGAACAAAAATGAAATCAGAAATTATCTTATTTGGATTTGAGAACAGCCTTAAAAGTTATGTGCTAAAGTCCTGATTTCTTCAATATGGATTTTACTGTACAGAAATTTGTAGTCCACTTTTGGACGTATACCAAACAAGTAATATAAAAATTTTGTTTTTAAAGTCAATTCCTACTTAGGTCATCAAAGAAAAATTTAATATAATCCCTTAAGCTGATATTATTTTTTGTTGCATTAAAATAGGGCTGCACAATCTTTTTAAGAGAAGGGCCACTTTCAAAAATGTCTGGGTTGTCGAGGGCCACATCAGTCACACGAAGAGAATTCTATTTCGGGGAGGTGAGGGGAGGGTTACCGCTCTAGGTTCCCCTGCCCAGTCAACATATCCAATTCAGTGGGCAAAGATATACCAACAGTTTACGTTTGTATTTATAAAAAGGATTAATTTGAAAGAGTGATAATATTCCTAGACTTTATTCGGGGGAGTAAATTTTGTTTTATTAAAAGTGCTAAAAAACAAACATAGGCATGAAAATGGCTGGTGCCGAAAAAAATGCGAACTTTATGAACGAAGGGGACAGGAAGAACCGATCAACAAGATTTGAGATTTTTACGCACCTGATCAACGAAATTTGTGATTTTTCCGTCCCGATCAACGAAATTTGAGATTTTTTTCCGCACCTGATCGGCAAAATGTGCGATTTTTTTCGTGCCCGACCAAAGAAATTCGTGATTTTTCGGATCCCTATCGACAAAAACTCGCGCCTTTTTCGTGCAAGAACGACGAAATCTCCGATTTTTCCACCCTTGACCGATCAGATTCGCGATTTTTCCGCGAACGATCAACGAAATTAGGGATTCTAACTGACTTGGACGAAATTTGCGATTTTTTCAAACGGGAAATTGACGAGATTTGCGATTTGTTCTCGCGATAATCTGACGAAAGTCGCGATTTTCCCGCAGCCAATCAACGAAATTTTCAATTTTTCCGCGCATCATCGAGAAAAGTCGAGATTTTTTTGTGCCTGACAACGAAATTTGCGATTTTGAGCCTGATTGGGAAAACTCGCGATTTTTCCGTGTCCGTTCGACGAAGCTTGCAATTTTTCCGAATCCGATCAACAAAATTCGCGAGTCTTGACTGACCCAATTTTCCCGCGGCAAATTGACGTCATTCCCGATAAACAGACGAAACACGTGATTTTTCCGCACCTAATTGACAAAATTCGCGATTTTTTCCGCACCCTATAGACGAAATTCACGATTCTTAACTGACTGGCGAAATTTGCAATTCTTTCCCGCAGCAAAGTGACGAAATTCGCGATTTTTTCCGCGCGACTTCCGAAACTCACGATTTTTTCGCAGCCGATGAAGAAAATTCGCCATTTTTTCGCGCATCATCAACAAAATTGACGATTCTTTCGTGCCCTATCGGCGAAATTTGCGATTTTTTTCCAGGCTTCAGCTACAAAATTCGCAATTTTTCGGTGACCGATAAATAAATTTGCGATTTTTCTGCGCCTGACCGACAAAATTCGCGATTTTTCCGTGTCCCATTAATGAAATTCGCGATTTTTCCGATTCTTATCGACAAAGTTCGTTATTCTTCCGCACCCGGTCAACGAAATTCGCGATTTTTCCGCGCCCGATATACGAAATTCCCAAATCTTAACTCACTGACGAAATTGGCAATTTTTTCCCGCAGCAAATTGACAAAATTCGCGATATTTTTCTCTTGACTGACGAAACTCACAATTTTTCCGCAGTCGATCAAGAAAATTTGCAATTTTTCCTCGCATCATCAACAAAATTTATGATTTTTTTCGACCCCGATCAACGAAATTTGCGATTTTCACGCGCCTGATCGACAAAATTCGTGATTTTTTCCGTGGCTGAAGAATGAAATTCACGATTTTTCCGTGCCCGAACCACAAAACTCGCGATTTATCCGCGCCTGATCAGCGAAATTTGAGGTTTTTTCCGTGCTTCATCGACCAAATTCGCGATTTTATCGTGCCCGATGAAGGAAATTTGCGATTTTTCCGAGCATCATCGACAAAATTCGCTATTTTCCGCACCCAACCAACGAAATTCGCGATTTTTCCACCCCCGATCAACAAAATTCGCGATTCTTATTTGACCAACAAAATTTTCAAATTTTCCCGCGGCAAAATGAAGAAATTCACGATTTTTTTTGCAACTTTCGGACAAAAATTATAATTTTTTTACAGTTATAAATTGACGAAGTTCGCGGGCCACACGTTACCCCATCGCGGGTCACTTTTGGCCCGCGGGCCACAGGTTGTGCATCCCTACATTAAAATATCTCAATTTGTTGATTTTCTATAAGAAAGTTGGTTTACAATGGAAGTCTATGGGAATTTGGCGAAATATTAGAGATATCGCCAAGTTGGCGTCACTTTTGGCGACTCATTTTGGTTGCGACAAACTTGGCGGTACTTGGCGACAGAACAGAGTCCCCCCTATGGTAACCCCCTTATAGATGCGAAGATGCATTAAATGCTGCTCAATAACCAATGGCCGCCATTTTGTCTCCCATATAAAGCTAAAATTAATTATATTAAAGCACATAAATTAACGTCTGAATTCCATTTTTAATTATTAAAGGTACACATATATTAAGACAGACTTTAAATACCATTTTTCACTCCAGTTGGGTTTATTGTATTTAATTGTATTTAAAGTCTGTCTTAATATATGTGTACCTTTAATAATTAAAATTAATTAAAATTTAATTAATGAATTAATATTTGAAAAACTGTATTAAGGGGCGGTCCATAAGTTATGTCACACTTTTTTTTCAATATTTTTGACCACCCCCCTTTGTCACAAAGTGTCACACTTCGTCATACCCCCCCCCCCCCTCCATTGTCACGCGTCACGCTATATTACATAAACAAATGCAGTTTAGAAACAAAGCACTACGTTATAGATCATATTTCAAACTTTATTTTTAAACTTTAACTATGTGTTTTAACGACATTTGTGAGCATAACAATAAAAATGATTCATGTACTTATTTTGTATGAAATAAGATTAAGGTTTATTACAAAAACATAATTAATATACAATATTAATAAAATATTAATACGAAAGAGCAGTTGAAAACAGTCGTATTTTGGAATTTGAAATGGAATTTAATATATTTGGCTTTAAATCTACTTTAGAAACACAAAATACTTTAATTTCAAAATAACTTCAAAATTTAATCTGCTGATTTTTAATGCTTTTATTTCAACCAAAATGTGTGATGTCACATTTCTTCTTACACCCTCCCACCCCCTCGTCACAAACTGTCACAATTTCACGAACCCTCCCCCCCCCCCCGTCCAAGCGTGACATCATTTGTGGAAGACCCCTAACATCGATTGTCATCCAGTTCAAGTTTTAAAAAAATTATTTCAACTTGATAGGATGCATAATAAGTATTTTATTAACGATTGAAAATTTGAACAAGATACATAAATATAGGGAGAGTGTGAACTAATAGTAGGAATTGAAAAACAGTTTTCAATCGTATAAATGTATAACGATGATGGCAACGACCAACAATATCGTTTTCAATTTTATCGCATTTTACTCGATTTATATCATTTTAAAATTAAATATCGCAAAATTTTAATCTTTGCATCATCAAATAGAAAAAAATATGTATACTTTCAAATGAAATTTGATTATTAACTGAAACCCAATTTAGTGACTTTATCATTTTTTTATTATTATTTATACGGCGATACTTCTGTTCTCGAGTACGATTCGTTCTAAAGAATTGTACGTGAACTGAATCAACTATTACTATAAGGAATAATGAAAATATGATTAATTTGTTCCAACTCCCAAGTTACTCCCTATGTTTACCTTTTTCAAACAACGCGCTTCATAATACAACACACGGAAAAATATGCACATTATTTTAGCGAACATTATTTGAGGGTGGATCATATAAAGGAGACTTTTCTAATAGAAAATTTTCATACTTATTGTCTTGGCAATTCTGATAAGTTTCACACGTCAAGTTGACGGTCTAAAAATTCGTTTAAGTTTTATTAACTTTCCGACATGGTTGAAAAGTGTTTATGAATTCGGTTTGTCTGCCTGCCTGCCGTCTGTCCGCGCTCCAACTCGCGTAAATATAGTCAAATTTATATGAAATTGTTATATTTTGCTGGTGTTTATCATGGCATGTTCGTTATTGAAAATGATGTGTGTACCATTTACGGTTCGTTTAAAGGGACATTCAAAACAATTCTGTTACATTACGGTCAAGGGCAGGGAGGGCGAACCTATGGCACGCGTGACAAAGGTGGCACGCGAAAGAATAATTTTGGCACGGTGTTGCTTGTGGTTCTAAATTAATATACAGTGATATCACACAAAATATACAAACTTAGATGCCCTGATTTTGTCAAAATTGGATTAATTAGAAATTGCAGAATTTTCATTGCGGCTATTTAAAATACCGTAAATTACCGCATAAGTAAAAGTACCAATGGTAAAATTAACGCAACTTAGAAATTAGGTTCAGAACTACTTAAAGAATCTGGTGTTTGACCTTTTAATAATTTTGTCATCTATGTCCGGAAGACCATTGTTTTCGCAAATGAATAATACAATAAATGAAATATGTTTGCAATAAATCAAATAAGTTTCCATTCTGTTGAAATTAACTTAGTATTAACCTGATATTAATGATTTTTCTTCAAAGATGCAACACAATTAATCACATAATGTTTTTAAAAATAATTTCTAAAATATAATTGTTTTTAAGTTTATTACATTATAACATTCATTTTTAAAAATCTTAATAAAAGATTTTTATTTATGATGTTTTAATTCACTAAATTTGTTTATTAGTTGGCACATCAAGATCGTGTAAAATATTTTGGGGAAAAAATTGGCACGCGCCTATAAAAAGGTTCGCCAACCCTGGTCTAAGGGAAATATCGTTTGTGATGAATTTTAATGATATTACGCTATTTTAAACATATTGAAATGTACATATATCAATGAAGTGTACTACAAAGTGTTTAATGTAGAATCTGGTGGGCATAGGGTAACTCCGGGACTGTCGCCGCATACGGGATAGATGCCGCACCCCTTGTATTTCTTGTAATTATCGATAGATGGTTGTCAAGCACATAGTATAGGTGCGCAGTGAGATTATTTTAACCAGTGTATAGCGTGAATCCCATTTCGATGTTTACTTGTAGAAGTACAATTCTTAATTTGACGTAAGTGCATGATTTCACTGTCCAAACTTTTAAACACGTTATGTTTAAATACTTTTCGTACTAGCGTTTGTATAGAGTACTGTGTGTATGGTTACGCCATTTCTCTCAGCGATGGCAGGTGACTGTGATAGCCGACGTCTGCACCATGCAAAATGGGATACATGCCGCACTGCTATTGCGGTATACATGCCGCAGTTTCTTTTGTACAGGATGATTAAGAGTTATTAACTCTTCCTTTTCTTTTTGCACAGTCTAACCATGATAGGCATGTTATCAAGTTTACTAAAACCAAAGGAGAAAAAGGGGAAAATAAAAAGTAAGAAGGGCAAGAACGATGCAAGTCAAGATGATAATAATGAAAAACTGGATTACGCGTAACGAAGACGTTCTTTGCAAACTACTCCAAAAAAGAGGAAGTGTAATTGGCTTCGTTGCATCATGTGTTTAAATGTAGTTACATAAAGACTGTACTTTTTCGACACTTTTTCTGTAGATTATAGTCGAAAAAACAGGTCTCAACCCATTCGGGACCATAGATGCATATAAGCACCTTCATAAAGAGCTTACAAAATTTGTATCTGGCACCAGTAAAAAAGAAAAGTAATATTTGCTTTGTTTAATTAGAGCATTTTCATGATTATTTAAGTAAAGGTAACTTCTTTTTAAAAAGTGGTACCAACCGAATAAAATTTGTGTAAAAGCCACCTGTTCCGAAAGGGTTTACAAATAAATTATGTAAACACAATTTTACTTTTCTTCTTTTCCCTTTCTAATACATTGATGTTACGTTGTTGCTGAAATAACAATTAAAATTTAATGTAAAAAAAATAAGTCGATAATTTTAATAGTGAAAGTAGGCAACAATTATTAATTTGAATCTATAAATACGTTTCATTGTACTCATTTAGTTTCATTTTGTTATTACATCGTTAATTATAGTCCAGATATGAATATTTTTTTAAAAATATTTTTATTTATAATTTCATTCTGTTCTTATTACAAGCGCGGCATAACTACCGCACAAGTGCGGCGTCTCAGTCTGAATGTACGAGTGAGGCGCCACAGTGTAATGTTTTAGAAAAAAATTGTTAAAAAATATTAATAATTTGTTTTGAATTTTTTTTGTCGCACTACACGCGTTGTATATTTAACATTAAATAGCACAGCATGATTTTTTCATTTTATGCCCACCATGGGACTTTATACACAAATTCAAAAAAATGTGCGGCATAAATCCCGGAATTACCCTATAATTTATCTTTCATTTACATAATAAATTTACATACACATAAAAGAATTTGGCTACAGTACGCCCTATGAACAATGATTGCTGGAAGTGAGTTTTCAGTTGTGGTACGCGTTTATAATTAATTTTTTTTTTTTTTTTTTTTTTTGCACATTACTTGGTGTGCATAAGTTATACAGATCATATACAAGGATGCATAAAAGATTTCAAGTTCATTTGCGTTTATTATCAGAAATTGCTGAATGGCAATTTTTAACTGTGCTATGCGTTTAATTGAATTAACTTCTGGCATGCTATGTTTTATATATACAAATCTATAGATCATATACATGGTTGCACAAAAATAGTTGGATATTTTTCCGACTGTTGAGGGTAATTGCAAAAGCTGAATTTCCTAAATTGTTTATTTAGAGATCAGCTTTCACCCTAATAAACCGTGAAATGTTGTTACAGTATTCTGAATGTGCTAGAAACTGTTTCATAATCTATACTGAACGCATTATTTTTCGTTGTTATTCTTCCTACGTGCATTTATTTAGTAGCTAGCATTATTAATAAACTTAAATTACCTATACTGCACAAAATCACAACAAAGATCATTTCTTCATGACAAAAAAAATGATAGTTTATTTTATTTACCTATTTATTTATTTAAATATACAATATCAGTTACTAATAATATAATGAACTACAGTCTTGGTCATGAAATAAAAACTCCCATAGTTATACCTAATCAAATGATACCTTTGATGATTTGTCGCATACTTTCTGTATGCATTAATTTATAAAAATAGTTATAAAATGTACAGAAATTTGTAGATATTTAAAAGGATAGTTCATGTCAATCACAGAATCACATAGACAGGCGATCATTTTTACATAAATATAATCCTAAATTTTGTAGATAAAGCTGAATATTCATTTAAAAAATACGTCTTTCAGAAAACGCATTTAAAGACTCTATTTCTGAAAATCTATTTGAAACATTAATCTGAAGATCTTGCTCGATATTTATATGTTGTACCTTCTTTAGTCTTAATATTATAAGGTTTTTTCTTTCTTGAGGAGCTTTAACCTCTTCAGTTCCGAAGCAAAAATAATAATATAATTGTTTATTCATTGGTTTTTTTCCAAACAAAACGACATCGTAAATAACAGAAAAAATATCTTTTCTGAAATTGATCCTTTGTGCGCTTAGTATTTAGGTTAAAAAATATGATCTAAAACTACAAACCCCCTTAAAACATCAATTTAGTAACCATTAATCTAAATTAATGCAATCACAAATTTAAAAGCTTTACACAAGTAAATAATCGACAAATCCTCAAAATGTTTTATTGAAAAATATTTGAGTTAAATACTTAGTTAAATACTTATGAAAATTTCTCACTTTCCTGGTCATATTGTCTTTTGGGCATTTTTAGGCATTTTGCAAACTCAGAAATAATACTTGAAAATAATACTTATTTTATGTGGGAATCAGCTTAGATATTGCCATTTATTCGTTTGGTTTGAACGCAAAAAACATTTAGCTATTAAGAAGTGATGTGAAAATGTAAAAAAAATCGGACATTTTAGTTTTTATAAGGAAATTAATAGAGGTCCCCAGGGACCGAAGAGGTTAAACAACAACTTCCGGTTATTTAAATACGCACGTTTGAGATGTAAAACAAATACAGCCATAACTACGGATCCACTGGTCGTAGAATAAAGCAAGAAAGAAAAAATCATGCGTCAAGCATATAATATGAAACACTTTCCAACACATTCAGAATGGTAACAAAACTTCACCGTTTAGTAAGTAGAAATAAGATGTCTAACTGAACCATTTGGAGACGCATAACACATTTCAAAACCCAATTTCAGTAATTCCCATCTACAGTCGGAAAATTATCTGAGTTCTTTGAGTAGCCCTGTGTATGGCATATAGATTTGTATCTATAAACTACATGCACGCAAAAATTGAGTTCAGTGCGGAAATAATACCACAGTTGAAAATTCCCCATCAGCAATTTCGGCTAATAAGGGAAATGGTATGTGAATTATTTTATTCAGCCCCGTATACAAGGTATAGAACTTATACAAAACAAGTAACATGCAAAAAAATTAGTTAAATTTAAAAGCGCATACCGGAATTGAAAACGCACTTCCAGCAATTATTGCTCAAAGACATTATTTTAACTGATTTCTTTTGTGTGTCCCTGTAAATGAACGGTAAATGCTTTGAAGGTCCTATTCTATAATCATTCGCAATTCTATTAGTAATCATCTTGTTGTGAAATTCAGTGATTTATATCAATTTCAATACATTTGAAATAGAGTAATGTCATTAAAATACACTGCAGACGATTTTTCCCCATTGACCATAATGTAATGGAATTCTTTTGAGTGCCCCTGAAAAAGGACTATTAATAATACACACTTCATATTCAATACCGAACATATAGTGAGGATCATTACTATATATTAATTGCATTAAAATTCGAGTCTATTTACGCGAGTTAGAGCGTGGACACATAGACGGACAGACAAACCGAATGCATAAATATTTTTCAAATTTGTTGAAAAGTGTTAAAAAGGGAAAAAAAGCTTTAAATTGCTTTGTGCAGTCTTTTTAAATAAAGATACTTATCCAAAATTGGACATTTAATACTTACCACAACTTTGCGTTGTAACCACTGCTTCCCTTTTCGCATGAAGAATATTCATAAATTGAAAATTACATACATCATCTATAACTGCCGCACCACACAGAATTCTATTTTAGTAAAATGTGTACCTTGAAAACTGCTTCCATTAATTTGTCTGACAAGGAATTTTGAAACATCATTTGTTTCGCTCATGTTTTGTATGTCATGTAAAATAAAAAATACGTTACAAATTGGCCTAATATGGCAGTTAATACCTCTGCCAAATTCCATTATTTAATTACATCAAGCAGACGATAAAGTATTATTTATTAAAATAATAAATCAAATTATGGTAATAAACTCATACCAACTTTAAACTCAAAATAATTAAATATTCACATTTTTAAAAATAACAAGAGCTTATATAAATAAAAAAAAATAATAAATGATTAATAAATTGAAATATGAAAAACGGACTTCATTTTCGGATTCAGTATCGACGAAAGATAAAATTCAAACTTGCGGCTTCTGTTCAGAAAGTTATATTTATATTTGTAAACTGGTGTTATCTTTCGAAAATGAACTGTAACTGTAAAACCTGTTTCCCACCAATAGGAGTAGAAACGCGGCTAAGCCATTTGTGACGCGTTCAATGCATATAGAAGTGATGTTGGTTTCACTAGTGCTAAACCAACTTTAGGCATAGTAGCTATAGACGTATACATGTTTTACGGTAAGTAAGAGCTAGTGGTACCTATATGGTACATTCGCTTAGAATAGGTACCGGTAAGGAACAGAATAAGGCTATGGCTCTTACCTGGATTTTGAAGTTCAGTTAGCTATTTTTTCTTTATTTCTGATTATTTTTTAAATGATAAAATATATTCTTTCCAAATGAATTTAGAATATCTAAATACTAAGAGAAAGAAAAATTAAGAATTCTTCGTCAGGTTGGGGGAGGGAGTTGCTCTGCCTTCTTGAATCTCCCGTAAAATATAATTTTAACATCTGCTGTCATGTGTTTCAAATTTATTGCGATTAAAAAAATAAATTATATATACTTTATAATAAAATAAATTGTTAATAAAAAAAAAAAGAAAAATCATGGGTCAAGCATACATTTTGAAACACCCTCCAAAACTTACAGAATACTTTAACAAAACTTCGCGCACTCTTTCGCCATCTTACCCTATATGTAATTACCATGTCAAATTTCAAGTTTCTAGCCTTTTCAGTATCACGAAAATCGCAATTTTAGAACTTTTTTCGCCACTGCATCCCCTCGTCGGTAGTAACACTGACATAAAATATAGCATATATTAAACCATAGACTGTCACCATTAATTTGCCATCATTGCCTTTTAAATCAGCACGGTAGTTTTAGAGAGTACCCCCCACAAACGAACAAGTAAACGTTACTTCTTTATAGTATTAGTATAGAATTATAATTACTAGGGCCTCCAAAACTGACATCCCAGATTACAGAATATAAGGAAAAAACTGTTTTTTTTTTGTTTTTTTTTGTAGAAAAGTATCAATTTTTTATTCAAATAAAGTTTTGAAATTTATTAAAAGCGATACTTCCGTATGAGCCGAAAAATCGCCAAAGATTTCGTTCCTTACAGCAGTCCTTTTTTATTCTGATCATTTCAGTTGTTTAAGTGCGTAGTTCGTATTACGTGTCTGTTAAATTTCTGTTTTATTTATATCGTTTTATTTTATTGATGAAATTTTAACTTCGTTATCGGATATCAGCCGGAAACAAATGGTGAACTATTTACATTAACTTGCATAAAAAACGGATTTATCTTAATTATCTACACGCGACAGAGATAAAATTTTAAATAAATATTCATGATTAAAAATTATTTTAAAAATCATAAAGAATGAGTAAAGTGCGATACAGTTTTCATACAAATTCAGGGGCGGTTCCCCAGGGCAATCGCCTCACGCTCTATGCTACGCCACTCAGAGATGAAACTAAAGGGGGGGGGGCAGAGGGGGCATGTGCCCCGGGCGCCAGAACGAAGGGGCGCCAAATGAAGGATTATACCTTTGGAATGGCTCATTTTCTTCTGATGGACTGTAGCTTCCATTATTATGAAACAGCCATTATAAATGAGGTGTTAGGTGAAGGTGAAAGAGCAGCCATAAAAAGTTAGAACTCTGATTTTCTAGTCAGAATGGGTAAAAAAGGGCCACAATTACAAAAAAAAAAAAAATTATGGCCATTTTTCCCCCTTCATTTATAATGGCTGTTTCATAATAATGGAAGCCATCAGTCCATCAGAAGAAAATAACTCGGTTAAAGCGGAAACTCGGTTAAGCGGGAATCGGATAATCGGGACTCTACTGCATATTTCATTTTAAAAATGATCTTTAGAATATTTTTGTTGGTATTCCGAGAGGGGTCATGAACCCCGTGACCTCCCCCTTGGATCCACCATTGTAGATTACGTAGTTCAGTATTACATATTTTAAATTTTAAAATAAGTCGGCTATTAGAAAATTAGTAAAATTCTCTTTGTAAATATACTTTGCGGAAGAGGGAGGGGGGCGCCAAAATCCATGTTTGCTCCGGGTGCAAAAAAGGCTAGTTTCGGCCCTGACGCCACTATGCTCATGTTAAAGTAAGCTGTGATTTAAAAATCTCACCTGCACCTCCGACTAGAAAAATAGAAAACTAGGTGGAAGACTGTGGAGACGAGGAAGAGCGCTACCAGTGCAGCTCCATACACACAGCCGCTGAAAAACTGGCGAAGATCACCGGAGCGACGGAGAAGGGATGACAAACCGAGAAAACTGGGAACTACGGAAAGCTGGAAAAACAAATTAAGAAATGCATATAATTTTCAATAAAAACTTTCCTGTAATGTGAAATATCATAATTTTTAAAAATACCTCTAAACGTTTCTTGATCTACTGGGTCGTTCAGAAAGTCGTGTTCGTTTGGGAAAATCAATTCGTACCGGAAAATTCTGCCTGGTAATTATTAGACATTAGATATCGGAATCAATGCCTAATAATTAAATAATAGAACTTTCCAGTACGAATTGATTTTCCCAAACGGACACGACTTTCCGAACAGCCCAATATTTCATTATCTGCCCGCATTTCGGCATATGCCTCGAGATAAGTAAAAAAATATCCTCGACAGATAAAATCCTGGTAAATAAAAAAGATAATCTCTTCCCACTATTTTCAAAACAATCTAGTGCGTGTGTGTGTGGAGGGGGGGGGGGGGGGGAGGGCTCTCTGACATCGTATTCGTGGCTTTAAATAGTAAATACGTTCGTAAATTGAAAACATAACTAAAAATTTTAAACACTTTCATTCTTTGTTTTCCAAACGAACCTGGAGTTAAAAACTGCCGAGTTATACAAAAAATAATAAAAACTTTTTTAACAAAATAAATGGAAAATCTAGAAAACAGGAATTTTGCTTTTTCAGAATTTAGTGTCGTCCCCGATGAAAAAAAAAATATATGAATATAAATATAGATAGTTCAGTTTTAAGACTCCAAACACGCGCTTTTATTTTATATAAAATGACGTCATACGCATTCGCTAAAGAATTCCTCATTTACGATCCAGTCTTAAACAACATCTACAGTAAACTATACATAGAATATGACTATCGCTGAATAATGCACAAATCCAAAAAAAAAAAAAAAAAAAAAAAAAAAAAAAAAAAAAAAAAAAGAAGAGAGAGAGGGAGATTTCGTCATTCAAGAAACTGGACACAAAAAATTAGCTATCTCATGATTCATATGCCTTCATTTGTTTGTAATATTAATATAGATACTTATAATTAAAATTAATTTATAAAAGCTCCATGTTTAATCAGAAATCATTCATTTATATATTTTTTTCAAAATAGCACGTATTTTAATTACTTTTTTTTCCAGTTTTTATGAGAAAATGGCAACAAAATTATATAATTGCTATTTTTCAACTATTTTCCATTTACTTTCTACAGAAATAAAATACTTGAGTTGCCAAAATTAAACAAATGGTGCTAAAAACTGCAAAAAAATTAATATCTCAAAAATAAATGGAGATGCAGTTTTCAAACAAGTTGCATTTAGAAGTACTTTTTTTCCTCAATACAACGGCATAAAAATTGAAAATGTACAATGCTTAGAAGTTAAAAAAATTGCAGTAGAGATTATTTCGTATAAGGATACATCTGCTTTGTTTTATGGCCATGCAGCGTAACGTTATTTTTTGGAGACGACACATTAATAGGTGGGAGAAAGAAATAGCATACCGGAGGCTAATAACAAATTTAATTAGTTTTATATTTTCTCTCCGAGAAATGAAATATGCACAAAAACGCTTTTGTCCAATATTTTTAAAATTCTTTCAAAAATTACGAACTAAATTTTTTTTGTTCCAGGGCGCAGACACGCAGAGAGGGTCGGAACCGGTACAAATCACTGGGCTCGGCTCTCTCAAAGACTCGCCTCTGGTCCTGTTTTTTAAATAGAACAGCAAAGAACACCTTTTTGGGTGGTGCCAAAAGAGGTGCTCGAGCACCTTTTTTTAACCGTAAAAATTTTAAGTTAAAATAACAAACAAGGTAAAGAAGTTAAGAAGTCAGAACTTGAGTAAAATAATTTGGGCATGCGCGTTAGTATTATTACACACCCGTCAGAAAACGCAATTAAAACGAATTATAGCATCCGCTAATAAATCATCAGCAGTAATGCAACTATAGTGGCTAAGCTGCGAATAGTCAGGAACCCCCAATATCATAGGGCCGGTTGGTCAATTGTGACAAATGTCCGCGAGGATTTCGACACGTTACACCGTTTTTAATACAGTAAAACCTGTGAAAGCGGAATTCTGCCTATAAGAGAATAGTGTGTTAAACGGAAAAAAAATCCGTAGAACCCGCAAAAATATTGTACGTACTATCTATCTAAAAGGACCCCCCCCCCCATGCTCTTTAAATAATCCGTTTTCACAGGTTTTTTTTTATACTGTTAATGAAAGGATGTTTAAATTTCAAATAAATATGCACGGTATAACTTCAAAAATCCGGCATCATCGGGACCGAGACTATGTCGGATTTTTGAAAATTCCGGATTTTTGAAGGAATGTCAAAAGTAGTAACTAGAAATATAAAAAGTAGCACGATATTCTTAATGGTGCCTTTAGCCATAATTTAATTCATTATTAAGTGATAATTAAGTAAGAAAAAGAGAAAATTAAATCTATCCTATATATGTAAATCCTAATGAAATGGATATTATGAAACGAATTTATGTAACGATTCTATGAAACGACTGATTAAACAACTGATTATGTTTCACGGCGATTTCTCCTAAAATACGGAATACTTTGCGATGAAATTAACACCAAAAATCCGTATTGATCTGCAGATCTCGAAACTGGTATTAGAATTTTTAAATTCGAATTAGATTTCGAAATATTAATTTTTTTCTAATTTTATATCCTTTTCTCTAATGATGGCAACTCACATTTTAATCAAACATATTTTTTTTTTCAGATTTTAGAAAAGGTTACTATTTTAAACTAATTTGGCGAGAAGTTTGGCCTCCCTTAAATGTATGCTAAAAAATGTATCATGTTACTTTTATTCATAATTCAATTTGCATTTCATTATCATTTTATTTAATACAAACTGAAACATTTAAAATAAATGGCTTTCACTTCTTTATTTTTTTTAAACGAATTGAAAAGAAAAATATTAGGCACAGATGTCATATACGCACCGGGGTACCTAATTGCAATTATTGGTTGACATGGTTATCCGGCTATTGTTGTTTATTTAATAATAAATGTTTATTTACTTTATTTTCTTTTTTTAAATTACATAAATTGTTTTGTTCTATAGTTAATTTTTTTTTTTGGTTATTTTCCTTTAAAAATAAAAAATAATAGAAAATAATTAAAAAATACGGTACTACTTAGTTATTCCATCGATCCATTTCGCCAAACTATATAAATCGACAAACCACTCGCCAAATTATACAAATTGACATAATTTTTATTTTAAATAACGAAAGAACAAAGAAAATAGTATAACATTAATAAGTATACAAATAAAACGTCGAAATAAAAATCACTTGATGACGTAAAGATGTGTAACTTGTTTAAAGTCAAGTAAATGTGACATTTCCGATCAACATTATTGGCATTTAATCTTATAATTTGGTGATAGATTTTTGGTCGACGAGATAACTAAGTACAGTCGAACCCTGTTAATACGCGAATCAAGGGACCGATCAAAATTCGCGTATTAAACGGGTTCGCGCATTAACCGAAGTTCACGAATTTTGACTAGTGGTAAATGTAAAATAAACTTATACGGATAAAGGTCTTTTCCAAATTACATTTATTATATACGTCCTATAAAATTGAACAAAACGAACATAAAAATTTATCCTAACCATGATGTAGGCTAAAACTAATGTTAATAAAATTAAAATTCTTGTTAGATACGCAGAACAAATAGAGTACATCGTCGATAATACTAAAATGTCGAAATTAAAAATGAAAAGTTTAATGTTAATAAAGTCAATAATAACATAAAAATTTCTTTTTGCCAAAGTGACATGCGTCTGCGCCATGAGTATGATGTTTTCCGCCCTATAAGAAAAGGGATTGTTTACAAACAAACAGGGATGTAGTGGAGGGTATACAGGAGTATACGCCATATACCCTCTGGATTCTTTTAAGGAACACCGTATACCCTCTGTTTTTCAAGAAAAGTATAGTATATATTCACTAGGGTATACCCTCTGCTTTGAGCGTATACACTCTGGTTTTTTTTACGACTACACCACTGCAAACAAACACTTCCGTCAACCAATATACCACTACTTTTTTGTCATAGCTATCATTGCAGGAATTGTCTTGGTGACGTAGGCCAATCGTATCATACACCTGTTAAACGTAGACCAATCAAATTTCCAGAGCACATGTGTACAGAAGGACTCATAAGGAACGGGCAGGGTTTTCTTGCTGATCCACGACCAACAGTGACGTCAGCTCTCCTTTCCTTATTCAGTTGATGGTAAAGCCCACACGTCGAGGGTCCTTCTGCCAATGACGATGCAAACTGTATGAGAAAACTGAACACCTCCGTAAATGTGAAGAATGAAAATCGGGCAGGCACACAGGTTCATTCTCTTCTTTCTCCTCATGCGGTTTACCAGTCGCAATTGATGTCGTCCAGACTTCTGAGCTCGGAGGTTACTAGATATCTTTGTCTATATTAATGAACGTGTCTAAATTAACAAAATATTCCCTTACAGTTTCTTGTTCACCAAGCCAATGTTTTCCAACATCAGCGTGTGAGGTCGGCTCTTTACAAATGATGTCCTCGCTACTTCCAAACCCCCCCTTGTCTAAAATAATTTCCAATCATCGTTGGTGTGACACTCTCCCATGATATAGTAAGCATGTGAACGTCGAGGACTGTAATAGCACGACACCTTTAGTAGTAATAGTTTCTGCCGTGTTCCATTTGGGGAAGGCATCGTCGTACTACGCGAATCTTGTAATTTACCTTGGTGCTGTTAATGATTCCTTGGTTCATTGGGTGAGTGACACTGTTCGAATTTGGAGGGAAAAATTAAATTTGGACATTCCTCAGGCCTTCGTTATTTTCCGGATGCGCAGGGCAGTTGTCCTCAAGCAATAACACATGGCGTGATTCTTTTCCCATACGCCGGCCAAAATTACGAAACCGTGTTTAAAAATGGTGCCCATCGTTCAAGCTCTGGCTGACTTTCGTACAGGGAAGGTAAATTTTTGACGTTTTTAAAGCATCGCAGGTTGAGTGATTTTCCGATGACCAGAAGCTTTAACTTGTCAGATCCATCAGATTTGGCATCGAGAAGAAGAGTAAGACGCTCTTTGCTTAATTTACACCCAGGCCATGTTTCTCCTTATAAAGCCGTTGTTTTGTTCGATGATATTTTGTAAAAACTCCCAAATTCATCCAGGTTGTAAATTTCACGTCTTAAGTAGTTTTTTACAAAATAAGGAAGCATATATCTTTTCCAACAATCGACGTCTTCATTGTTGACAGCTGCTGATTCATCACACACTTTCTTGAATTTTATTCCGTGGCGAGCTTTAAATCAATGCATCTATTCATTTGAGGCATTGAAATCTTACAATCCCATTTTTGCTCTATAGACTTGGTTTCCTCATCTGAACAGTCCCTCTTAGGCTATCAAATCAAATCCCATTTTTGCTGCAACATCAAAAGCTTTTCTTGGATTAGCATGCCGTTTTTTGGGATAGTCGTAGATCGCGCCGCGAACAAACGACTCGTGGAGGGCCTTCTCCATGTCCTCAAACTTGGTGATTTTTATTTTCTTATTCCTTGTTTCCCCAATAACAGCTTGGTTAACGATGATATCCCTAATCTTCAACAAAGTCCTTAAAGGTGATTCCGTATGCCTTTTTCTTTCGAGAACGCCGACTTATTCAGGACAACCTGGGCATTCTATTGATTTATAATTTGTAAGTTCTCAGTGTGAGAGAGAGACCTTTTTTTTTTTTTGCTCCTTTTGCCATCGTAAAAACTAGATTAAACTTTTAAAAGTACACGTGGATATCGTAGATCAGATTCTACTGAGAGCAACAAACAATCCTCTTCCTTCCTAATCACAGCACTGACCAAACAGCGAATTGGCACTGCTCTAAATTAGCATAGGGGTCACATCGTTAGCAGTAAACATTTCTCTTCTCTCTTTCTGGCCTGTTTGACTATAAGTAGCAATCAGCGCCCGGAAATATTTCTCTTTTAAGAAAGGGTAAGTTCAAGACTGATAATTTTAGTAAAGCTATTCATGGGTGTAATAAATTTGGACAGAAAAAAACATTCCTAGTTTAAAGAATTGTCGTATGTAATGCTTGGGATATTATTCCTTCTAAAATCTCCTCTGTTTCAAACCAAGCTTATTCGCGTATTAAAATAGGTTTTAATTGCCAAGGGACTGATAAAATTTCGCGTCTTAAGCGGGTTCGCGTATTAACCGTTCGCGTATTAAGAGGGGGTTTTTAATGCAAAAGATAGGCGTTGTTCAAGGGACCGAAGAAAATTCGCGTATTAAGCGGGTTCTCGTATTAAGCAGGGCGCGTATTAACGGGGTTCGACTGTAGTACCAAAAATACATAACTGGTATTCGAAAACGAGGTTTTCGCCAAATTTTCGTAAAATAAAATCACGCCAAACCCGGTGCGTATATGGCATCTGGCCAAATATTAAATGATGTAACAAACGATGACATTTAATTTCAACTTCAAAGCAATGTTTTAATTTACCACTCGAAAAAAAAAATGCTAACTAGCGAGTTGAAAAATAGCTATTGGCGAGATTTGCACCCGGCTAGCGTAACAGTACCAAGAATTCTTTGTGACCATGGAAACTTTTATGTAGTTTTATTCGAAAAAGAAATTTGATTTTTTAATCAAAAGGGAAAACTTTCGGCACAGATGTCATATACGGACTCATATTGGCACGATCTTTTTCCGACGCCAATGTCATATACGCAACGGGTACTTAACTGGCGCTATAGTATCGTTATTTTGCTTGATTTGGTAAGCCGGATGTTGTTGTTTATGCTGTTGATGTTTTCTCCAAAATAGCGTCGGAAAAAAATCGGGCCGATATGAGGCCGTATATGATATCTGGGTCAAACTTTCATATGAAAAGCGAAGGGATCAGAGCGTATTTATTTATGGCAGTTACATGACTTGGACTATTATAATATAGATGAAATGATGGCGATAGAATAATATTTGGCGACTTATCACCTGTACCTGGCTAACATTAAAGTACCAAAATGGCACCAGCAATATAAAAAGCGAAGTGGTTCGCCCGGAACTGTTGATGATAGTCACATGACTTAGGCTATTGTTATAGAAATTGTTTTAAAATACCTGGAGACAAAGACTCTGTACACTTAATTCATTTTATTTTAGCTTCTTTTCAAACGTTTAACTGATCCCCTTTAATCAAACACGAAAACAACCATTGGATGTCTTAACAGCAACTAATTCGGCCTTAAATTTTTGAAATCAAAGGAAATTGAATGGAAACCCGTTTACAGGGAGATCTGCACAGCTTTTTTCAGTATAATTCAATCTTCTATAATATTTTTTAAAACCGATCAGATTAGCGTGTTTTTAGATTCTGCGTAGTTTGAACGGGGGTTGGCGAGCGTAGCTTGCAGGGGGCAGAGCCCCCTAGTATAAAAATAAACTTACATTAATTGATATTTTCAATGTTACAGAAAAAAATGCAATAAAGAGGGAAATTATTTCTTTTCGTGTAATTTCGCAATCATCGATGGCAATTTTGTTTGCTTCAATTTTTTCGACCGTTCTTTAACAAGTTTTTCTTGTATTTTATACAAATGAAGAAAATCTGGTTTGGAAATACAGTCTTGTTCTCTAAAGCAGATATTAATTCTCCAGTCAAATTTATGCATTTTTCTAGTGACACCTTTTCTTTTGCCTGCTGTTCCTCCTTGTCTTCGGAGCTGCTAGTAGCGTTATAGACGGTTCTATTTAGCACAGCGTCAGAAGAGAGACTCCAAACTTCTCCCAAAAAACTTCTGTACTAGTCTCCACGCCGTTACTGAGCAACGGTGCAGCTCCCAGAAAATTTGATCCGAAATAATCGCCTCTGACAAATGAAAAAAAAAATCAAATATTATTTTTTTTCATTTTTACTTTCGATCTTGAAGTTTTTAATTGTTAAACAATTTCTATATTTCGTCTACCATAACTTGAAGGTGTAAAAGAAAAAGGAAGGGGAAACATGATTTTGATGCCGGATTTTTGAAGTTGCCTGATTTCTGAATGCCGGATTTTTGAAATCACACTGTATTACTTTTTAAAAAGGTAATTAATCCAGAAGATTTTACTTCTCTGTGTCTGCGATATTGATCTAAAATGTAGAGCTGCCACTTGTGACTATTTTTTAATTTTATCTCGCATCACTTTCTGAAAACAAAAATCTTTTCAATACACCTTGACAACATATGCAGGAGAAATATAGTATAAAATTTATTTTTTTAAAATAGTGGTGCGAATTGAATATAAAAATAGTCGCCAGTGGCAGCCCTGGAAATGAAATTCACAGATTATCATACTCACAGCATGAGTGAGGACATTTGCAATGTGTTCCACTTCGGTGGGAATGTAGGCAGTGTTTCCGGAAGCTCGAGCATTCATGAACCTAAACCTAGAAAAGAGATGAGAGGCGAATGTAAGGTTTGTTTTAATAAAATTGTTGAGTTAAATACAGAAAATGACCCATTAACCCCCTCGCTGCGTAATTTTATTTTATTGAAATAGGTTTAAAAAAATGCGCATTTATTTTATTACATATTTCAAATCTATATATATTTTAAGAGTTAAAATATGTAATTTGTTTTTGTAAAAAAGTTCTTTTTTTAATATACAGGGTGGTTCAGAACTATATGTCAAAAATGTAAAGGCAGGTAGAGGGGACCTAAATAAGCAGATTTCGTATAGAAATGTGGGTGCGGAAATGCAGTGTTGAGGCAGTAGAGGACGCTGTTGAATGCGGCGGATGAATGCTGTTCGTTGGCTTCAATCGTCCTTTCTCATACGGATTTCGAGCAACATGCATTATTACACCAATGTGGAGCTTTCCGACATGCATTTCAAGTATGGGATTGCGCAAGGAAATGGATTGGCTGCTCAAAGGATTTAGATTGAACGATTCCCGGATAGGATTCGTTGCTCGAAATCCGTGAGGGAATGACGATTAAAGCTAGCGAAGCGCTTTCATCCACCGAACTTAACAGCGTCCTCTACTGCCTCAATGCTGTATTCCTGCACCCACATTTCTATACGAAATATGCTTATTTAGATCCCCTCTACCTGCTACATTTTTGACATATAGTTCTGGATCACCCTGTAGAATTAGATCAAAAAAAGAAGATCGCAGAAATCGTGGGTTGCGCAAATTTTGCTACTTTTACGTTGCCCGTGGATATCGCGGTATGCGCAGTGAGAGGGTTAACTCTTTCGAAGGCAAAGTATTTCTATTGCTAAAATGTTCAAATGAATGAATGACACCGGAATTCACCAACAGATTTATTTTCATATAAGAAAAAGACTACATTTCACATATTTAATAAACGGAAAATTGTGGTGCCATTGTGGAATTTGGGAATTAAAATTAAGTGGTTTCATAAGCATGCCACCGCCCCTAAAAGGGTTAATATTTATGTATTAGGAAATTATTTAGAATATTGATTAAAATGTGATAGTTTAATGCGTGTGAAAATACAGGGTGTTCAGATATTCATCTGACAAATTCAGTTGTTAGGGGGCATCAAGAAGAAAAAAATTGTAATGGAGCATGGGGTCGCAAACCACTTATTTAGTCACAAATACAGAGTGTTTCCCTCTAACTGAACTCGGATTGACGGTAATAATTTTGAGAAAATAAAGATATTGCAATGAAAATGAACGATATGTACCTTGTTTTGTATGAAATGTGATAACATCACGAAAAGTTCTGGAAAAACAAGGTACTCACGCAATCAATGATACCGTATGAACTGACACTCCAAAATGTAGAGCATCAAATGCATACTGCTGGCGCGTATAATGGAAACTTCTGCACTTTTTTTTATATTATAGCACTATCAACAAAGGTAATCATGTCTATTAAAAGTTTCATTATAATATACTTCAGTTTTCTGAAAGTTAATACCGTCAACACCAAGTTGAGTTAGGGTATAGAACACTCTGTATTATGTATTTATGATTAAACAGACGGTTTGCGACAACATACTCCATTGCAATTTGTGTTCCTCTTGATGCCTTCTAACAACCATCTGAGTTTCTCGGTTCCCTGTACAATAGTCACATTCTTCCTTAAAATCATTATGGGAACATATCGATTCAAAAGCGGGTATGGGAAGGCGTTAATTTTTAACAATCCACGGACCACTCTTTTCAATAATAGTAAGAGGAACACTTTATTAATTTATTTATTTTTAATTGTAACATTCAGCAACAGATTCAGCAAGATAACAGAAATCATTAAATGTTTGTTCCTCTTGATGCCTGAAACAACCCTCTGAGCTTGTCGGATTAATATCTGAACACCCTGTATAATAGGGATGCACAACCTGTGGCCGCGATGGGTTAGCGTGTGCTCCGCGAATTTCGTCAATTTATAACTGGAAAAAATTGCAATTTTAGTCCATAGGTCGCAAGAAAAAATCGTGAATCTCATCAATTTGCCGAAGGAAAAATTGAAAATTTCGTAGGCAATTTAAGAATCGCGAATTTTATCGATGAGGCGAGGAAGAAATTCCACATTTCGCCGATCGGCCACAGAAAAATAGTTTTGCGCCAATCGGCCACAGAAAATTCGTAAGTTTTTGCATCAGTCGGGACGGGTCATTGATTGGGGTCGGAAAAATCGTCCATTTTCCGCGAATGCACGTAAAATCGCGAATTTTGTCGATCAGGCTAGGAAAAATCGCAAATTACGTTGTTCTTCATGGAAAAATAGTCAATTTTGTTGATAATGTGCAGAAAATTTGAAAATTTTATTGATCGGCTGCGGAAAAATCATGAGTTTTGTCAGTCGCGAGAAAAAAACCCGCTAATTTCGTCAGCTTGCCGCGGAAAAAATTGCAGATTTCGTCAGTCAGTTAAAAATCGCGAATTTCGTCGATTGGGTGCGGAAAAGTCGCAAATTTTGTCGATCAGGAGCGGAATAACCTCAAATTTAGTTCATCGGCTGCGAAAAAATCGCGTGGCCGTCTGTTAATAGCGAATTTCGTTAATTTGCGGAAAATTCGTGAATTTCGTCAGAGCCAGTTAAGAATTGCGAATTTCAGGGTCTCATCAGGCTCTGTAAAATCGCAAAATCGGTGATCGGGCACGGAAAAATCGCAAATTTCGTTGGTTGGGCATGAAAAAAATTCACATTTTGGCGATTAGGCGCGGAAAAATCGGAAATTTTGTTGATCGGGCACAGAAAAATCGCAAATTTTGTCAATGATGCGCGGAAAAATTGAAAATTTCGTTGATCGGCAGCGGAAAAATCGTGAGTTTCGTCAGTTTATCATGAGAACAAAACATGAATTTTGTCAATTTGCCGCAGGAAAAAATTGCAAATTTCGTCAATTAGTTAAGAATCGCGAATTTTATTGATTGGGCACGGAAAAATCACGAATTCCGTCGATTAGAGGAGGAAAAATCGTGAGGCTTGTCGATCGGGCCAAGAAAAATGGCGGATTTCGTTGGTCGGGCACGAAATATTGCGAATTTCGTCGATTGGGTACGGAAAAATAGCGAATTTCGTCATTCAGGGGCGGAAATTTGCAAATTTCGTCGATCATGGCCACAGGTGACCTCCCCGAAATAGAAATCCCTCCGTGTTACTGATGTGGCCCTCGTCAAACCATATATTTTTGTAAGTGGTCCTTCTTTAAAAAAGGTTGTGCACCCCTACTGTATAAATTATCATTCTTCCTGAAAATCATTATGAGAATACATAGCTTCAAAATTAGCTATTTGAAAGTATTGTACCTTGGAACATTGTCAATTTCTTACAATAAACGGACCACTCTTTTCAATAATAATAAGAGGCACACTTTATTTATTTTTAATTGCAACACTCAGCAACAGATTCAGCAAGGTAACAGAAACCATCAAAAATCTTGAATTGTTGACGAGGTGAAGCAAAATAAGAATTTTTCTCCCCCTCAAAAATAAATACTTTCTTTCTTTTTTTTTTTTTTTTTCATGTTTGGTCATTATTTTTGTAAATATTTTTGTTATTTTATTGTAACTACCATAGAACAAAAGGTTTCTAAATGTTTACCTAAGTCGTGCTTAAAATAACAATAGTGCATCTAGGTTAATCACTATATTGTTTTAATTAAAACTATATAGTGTATTGCACCTTGCAATAATAAAACATGTTCTGCCTTAGGTGTTAAGATGGACATATTCCAAAGTATTGAATATACGTGGTTTTAAATAAGTTTAAAATATTCTGAAAGAAATAAACGTGTGTTTTAATTTGATTTAATTATATCGTCGGTACCATGTCAAACTGTCCAATATGAAAATTTCATATTGGATAGTTTAACATGGTACTGACGATATGATAAAATTTTCTATTAATTAGTTACAAGTTTTTAATTTGTGAGATGCATTTGAAAGTGAACGAAAGATGCTACACCCCGGACGACCAATAGCATTGTATGATGTAGCGGAAGTTGCTGAACATGCCTTTTACAAAGGTTTTACTTTATCTAACACTGTTAAAACTTTTGAAGTAATAGACTTATTCAGTTATTGAAAATGAATTTGTATTAGTGATGCAACGAATAGTGGTTTGGCCGAATAACCGAATACCGAATATTCGGCCAAGTTGCAGCCGAATATTCGGCCTATTCGGCCGCCGAATAATGAACTTATTTTTGCCTGAAAACAAAATATGGTATGCACTATATGCACAATTCTTGTATATTTCACATTTAAAATGTATTGTTTTCTTTTAAAAAATTATTTATATACAAATTTTTAATTTTTTAAAGCATTATTTTACTCTGAAAAAATATTCGGCCATGTTCGGCCTAAAAATTGCCTCAATAATATAATTCAGACCCCCCCCCCCCCAAAAAAAAAAAAAATTCTTAGCAAAAGTTCCTCATTAGGTACTGTCTAGTTACATTTTAATAGATATTATATGCGTTGTTGTTACATTTTAAAATAATGACAAAATTTTAAAAGTACTAGGAAACATAAGTTTCAGCTTTCAGATGAAATAAAATAAAAAATAAGAAATCTTAATATCTTAAGAAAAACCACTGATAGAAAGGGTGAAAGGAATATCCTCTAAAATGGTGGAAAGAAATCACTGTAGACTTTATAAAGCTCACAATTAACAAAATTTTTATTTATCTTTATTATTATTATTATTATTTTTTTTTTTTTGCTGTCAGCAGTGAAGCCTCTTTAGAAAGTGCGCCTCAATGTGAAGAGTAAAAGAATTTAGTAATTTTCTTTCCCAGCCACTACTAGAAAGACAAGTGTCCTTTGGGGTGGTGGGCGAAAAATTCAGAAGACTTTCTAAACGTTTCACAATTAGCCAAAAAGTACCTTTCTGCACCAGGAAGTACCATATATAGTGAGAGGTTATTTTCAGAAGCAGGTAACATTTACGAGAAAAGAAAAAAAAAAAAAAAAAAAAAAAAGAAAGACTATCATCTGAGAATGCTGATTATTATTATTTCTGCATCACAATCTACGTTTATTGAAAACATTTTAACTGTTTTTTAAGGCATTACAATGCTATTCTTGAAAAAAATATCTAAAACGTAAATGCATACTAATTAAAAGAATTTAGTATTTACATTTCTTTCATTATTTAATAAGAAATAGTAACAGGCTTAAAAAAAATCACTTCAATTATATTTCACTTTTAAGCGTATTTTACTAAAAAAAAAAAAAAAAAAAAAAAAAAAAAAACCCTTAACTATTGCAACATATACGACTTAAATATCTTATACATATAATACAACTATATCTAATCAATCATATATTTATGTTCTTTATAGGTATAATTCAAAATATTATTGAAAGAAATATTTTTTTATGTAACAAGGGTTAAATGTTAAACTTCACATTATGATTAAAAAAAAAAAAAAAAAAAAAAAAATGAATTAGCTTGTTACAGCTGTATTAAAACAATTTTGAATATATTAATTTTAAATTTAACAGATTATGTTAGCTTATTACAGATACTTTTTGTACTTACTGATACAGCATAATTTTTTTTTAACATGATTCCTAAATTAGCCCTTTATATAAAAATGGGTAGATAAAACCCATTCGGAGTATGAAAGTTAATGGAAAAAAAAGTGTTAGTTAATTTCAAATTAAATTTTCATTATATATGATGAATATAAATTGTCAAATTAAAAAGTTATACTGTGTAAATATAAAAACATTTATTACAGTGTATTATTCGGCCAAGGCCGAATAATGGACTTGATATTCGGCCGAAGCCGAATATTCAGCAGACAGGCCGAATGGGCCGAATATTCGGCTTCGGCCGAATATTCGTTGCATCTCTAATTTGTATGAGTGAATTTTCAAACTGTTGTGTAACAGACAGGCGAATTCATTTAACAGAATACGCAAAGCAGATGCACGTAGCACGTACATCACTAAATAAGCCATTCTTAGGCTATTCTGCTATCATATGCTGAGTGTCAATTGTCACATCCAGTTTCAACACATCAATCAATCCGACAGATTAGAAGCTGGTTTTCCAAGTCAATTTTACATCATATAACATTATCTAATCGGTACGTTTGATATATTTAATTTTGATATTACATTGGATATTTTAACTTTTTACCCTAACGAATATTTTTTTATGTGCATAACATATAATGTTTACTCTCATTATACAATTTCTCAAGGTATAACATCATGTTGCGCATTGGGATGGTTTGCAACACACAGTTTAAACGCTTAATATTCGTTATTATCAAATTGTTTGAATTCCAAAAAATGTATTATAGAGATATAGACTGATAGAGTTGGTCACTGATTTCAGATTTTAAATCTGAATTTATTTAGCGAAGTTAAAAATTGAAATAAAAAAAGTGTCACAAGTATAACACTTTCCCTATATATTGGAGAAAAAAATATATTCTTACAAAATATGCTACATTGTATTTGGGCAAACTCGTTGAAAAAATGAACTAATTCAAACTCAAATTCAACTTTTTGCACATGAGTCAAGTTCCAACTCGAATTCAAAATTTATAAAACGAGTTTGATCAATTCAAACTCAATTCATTTTAACATGTAGAAAACGTTTGATATCGTCATTCATAAGCTAATGTATTTCACGTGTTCAGTGTATGCAGTAGCAATAGTCATTATTTTGAATATAAAATCAATGTAAAGAAGAGCACAAGCAACAAGAATGAACTGTTTCAAGACTTCCTTAAAGAGCCTTCTTTAACGCAAAACAAAGTACAGGTATAAAATGCTGAAATATATATAAAAAAATAAAGCTCTAATTTTTCCTATTGAAAAAAAATTAAGATGTGACATCTAAGTTTTAAAGGTTTTCTAAAATACTATGGAAGCGATATTATAATCCTATTGTTATTCGCTACAACATTTTACTTCAATTAATATTTAAGAATTATTTTTAATTAGTAATTTCAACAGAATTCGTTAAAAGGAGCCTTAATATTGTAAAGTAATAATATTTTTATCAAGATCTGTCACTTACCTTATTTTTAAAAATTCCATCATTTAACTTTCCTTAAAAATTGCATTTTTTCGGACTTCAATTCCCGAAAGACCTGTTGCTTATATTCATACTGGATCTTAAATTAGATCCTTAGATAAGAACAACGTGCTTTCTATTCGCAAATGTTCTGTCATTGGGCCAAAAATGGTATGATTCTTGAAGGCTAAACTCATTTCAAAATCATTCGATAATTTCAAATGGAATTCATACATTTGCCTAAAGAATGTATTTCATTTTCACCAGTAGCTTATGACAAATTTGATAAGAAGCTGTATTAAAATAAAAGCATTTCATTATTTTGTAAGATAAAATATCACATCTTTAAGGAAATCTTATAAAATCATAACTTAAAAAAAGAAGAAGCATTTAAAAAATAATGTATTAAAACGATGAATAACATATTGCATTTTAGGTGCGTTCTTAATTATATAAATCAACTAGTGTAAATGCCCGTCCTAGGACGGTGTGTAAAAATTATGTTTTTCACTTAAAACTTGAAAAACTGATAAAAAAAATGATTGAAAATATGGAAGCGTTTAGATGAGCAAAGTTCGGCTAGTTTATGTTCTAATAAACACACAATTAGCATTTACAATATTTCTGGGTAAACCAGGTTTTCCGGCTAATATACTACTATAACAAAATTAAGATTTCTTAATAAAACAAAAATTTAATAAATATGCAATAAAAGTGCGTAATTAAAACAGTCTGCTGCAACTATTGAAATAATACTATCGTTTTTATCTAATATCGTCGTATTTTATCGTTTACCCCCCCCCCCGTCCTCCCCCCTCCAAATTTTTTTAAATATGTATATTGATTAATAAATAAGTATCTCGGGTTGAATCCCAACCGTCTAATCCCCTAAACTTCTGTCCTCCTGATGCAAAGCTATAAACCAAAAATTATTAATTTTACTTTTCGTATAAATATTAATCTTTTACTTTTAAAATATGGATTTTCTTTTTTTTTTTAAGTTTAAATTTACATACACTTGTATATAGAAAAGGAAGAAAAGGAAAATATAAGTAATATGTAATTTAAAAATAATTTACAAAATAATAAGCCTAAAATATTTAAATTGATTACTTTTTTAAAAGAAAGTCAGTTTTATCAATTTTTTGCAGAAAAAAAAGGATATTTTTAAAAATACCATATCATTGTTTTCCGTGAATCACTTTATATGAGAAATAAATTAAAAAGAAAATTTAATATGATTGGAACTTAATACTTGAAATAATTTCAAGTGACACTTGGCGATTTATTTTGGTGGTGTAATGCGATGTGCCTTGCACTGATTTGTTAAGAAGAAGTGTCTACTACTGCTCAATTATCAGGACTTGTAACTTTGAGAAGTAATCGCGGGATTCCAGTTTCTTGTCAACCAATGGGAGAATGGATCCTTTTCCCCTTGAGTCTCTTCCTGGGAGACTGGAAGATTGATGGATTCGCCCCGCCCAGCGTTACACTGGCTTTTATTATATAGAGACTAGTGTAAATGCCCGTCCTAGGACGGTGGGTAAAAATTGTGTTTTCCACTTGAAACTTGAAAAACCGATAAAAAAAATAATTGACAATATGGAAGCGTTTAGATGAGCAAAGTTCGGCTAGTTTATGTTCTAATAAACACACAATTAGCATTTACAATATTTCTGGGTAAACCAGGTTTTCCGGCTAATATACTACTATAACAAAATTAAGATTTCTTAATAAAACAAAAATTTAATAAATATGCAATAAAAGTGCGTAATTAAAACAGTCTGCTGCAACAATTGAAATAATACTATTTTTTTTAATAACACTTTGAAATTGTATTTTATCGTTTAACCCCCCCCCCCCCTTCCTCCCCCCCCCCTCCAAATTTTTTTAAATATGTATATTGATTAATAAATAAGTATCTCGGGTTGAATCCCAACCATCTAATCCTCTAACCTTCTGTCCTTCTGATGCAAAGCTATAAACCAAAAATTATTAATTTTACTTTTCGTATAAATATTAATTTTTTACTTTTAAAATATGGGATATTTTTTTAAGTTTAAATTTACGTACACTTGTATATAGAAAAGGAAGAAAAGGAAAATATAAGTAATGTGTAATTTAAAAATAAGTTACAAAATAATAAGCCTAAAATATTTAAATTGATTTCCTTTTTAAAAGAAAGTCAGTTTTATCAATTTTTTGCAGGAAAAAAAAAGGATATTTTAAAAAATACCTTATCATTGTTTTCCGTGAATCACTTTATATGAGAAATAAATTAAAATTCCCTACATGTCGCAAAGAAAATTTAATATGATTGGAACTTAATACTTGAAATAATCTCAAGTGACACTTGGCGATTGATTTTGGTGGTGTAATGCGATGTGCCTTGCACTGATTTGTTAAGAAGAAGTGTCTACTACTGCTCAATTATCAGGACTTGTAACCTTGAGAAGTAATCGCGGGATTCTAATTTCTTGTCAACCAATGGGAGAATGGATCCTTTTCCCCTTGAGTCTCTTCCTGGGAGACTGGAAGATTGATGGATTCGCCCCGCCCAGCGTTACACTGGCTTTTATTATATAGAGATAGCACTTATAGTCGTCGTCTGGCCCGCACGTCTGTTTGTTTGTCCGTCTATCCGCATATAGCAGCGCAAAAACTACTCAACCGAATGATTTGAAATTTAATATATATATAATCGATACAGAATTTTGTTGAGTCATTTCAAATTTAACGAAAATCGAATCAAAACTTAAAAATATATTAATAAAAGTTTTTTTTCATTCTATTAAATCCTATCACACGTAATTAAGTTAATGATATCCCATGATAGATAAATAATTCTAGGTTTCCATGGTGATTTATTCTATTATATACTTTCACACGTAATTGAATGATATCCCATGAGAGATATAATTATTCTAGGTTGTTATGGTCCTATTTAAGATGGAGTTCTATTATTTCCGTATTACTGAATTTAATATATAGAATCGAAATACATTTTGTATTCATGCATTTTTGCATAAGTGTGCAACGGCTATAGCACCAAGATATGAATATTTATAAAACTAGTTTCTTTTTAGTACTTTAATTTCTTTTGACTACTTTAAAAACTTTATAGTACGAACGCACCTCATTTGCCACGTTTGACGTACAATTTCCGACTTGTTTATATAGAAAAACTTTTGTGTGCAAACAAAGCACCACTTTGAAGAGCTTTGCTAGCATAATGCATTATTTAACACAATGTAATATATTTTTAATTTGTTAAATCTAATTTTCAACGCGTTTATTCAATTCCATTTGTAGCTTGTCAGTCTGTCTGAGTCTCAAATCTTGCAATCGATTTTTGACCCACTTCTGTCGAAGTGATTTTGCTCAAATGTTTCACATGAGTTCGTTATCGATGTTATGCAGTATTCATGTACTATCAGGACCGTAGCTCATCAGGATTAGGGTCCAGAGGCAAAAAACGTCCTTTTACTTTAGTGATTGAAATCACATATCTAAAAAACCTTTTCTTTAAACTTTGCATACAAGCCAACTGTTGATGACAATGCACATTCAGTACATTCAAATTTAGGATTAAATGCTTACTTAATAAATTAATAATAAAACTTAAACTTAATAACTTTAAAAATTTAAGTTATCTTTCTTACTGTTTAACGCTTTCAAGTATGGCGTCCTCATAATAGTACATGGTCTTTACATTTGCTTATATTTTTTGTAATTACTTTTTTTTTTACTATATGCATGTTGTGATGATAGTATATATTTTTATAATTAATATTATCACTTCATTTATGTTTCAGCATTTAGTAAATTAAATTTATTTTTTAAATTTAATAATAGGGGTTACCAAGAAACTACAGAAGAAAAAAATACTGGAAATTTGTTATGGCCATTTAATCCTACTGTAATACAATACATTGTATTTCTAAATGGATATCGGGGTTTTAACGCTTTGTAGTATCTATTATATAAAACTTAAAATTATCCTTAATACATAAAATGAAAGAGCAACTCAAACAGTTTGTTGGTACCTGTGCATGCGCATGCGCACGCAATGTTTCTTCCGTCATCCTTTAGAAAGCGCTGGTAGCAAAAATGGCGACTAGTGAACAGAAAGCATTTTGTGTTTTGCAGTTTGCAAAGACCGAATTTGTAGTTATTGTGCAACGTGCGTTCCGTATTAAGTTCAGAGGTGATCCCCCAAGTGATAATAACATCCGTAGACCCTAGATGGTATCATCAGTTTGAAAATACCGGCTGCCTTTGCAACAATTATCCCCATAAACACTAATCAACGTTTGGGAAGAACCGAGCTATCGACTTGATATGTGCCGTGTGACGAAAGGTGCTCACATTGAACACTTGTAAGCTTGTAGGTAAAACTGTTTGAGTTGCTCTTCCATTTTATGTATTAATTATAATTTTAAGTTTTATGTAATAAATACTACCAAGCGTTAAAACCCCGTTATTCATTTAGAAACACCCTGTATTTTCAAACGTCTTCAAAAAAAAAAAAAAATCTTCTTTAGCCTATTTCTATATAAATACTAAGAGAAATAATTTTATACGTTAGATTTAAATAAGACTTTATTTATAGTTAATTTATAAGTACATACGTATATATACATGTAATAAAATAGATATCCTAGCGGCTTATATAACGATAATTGGCTCTGTATGGTATAAATTGTCGATCTATTGGAGATATAGGATCTCTAGTATACTCCAGCAGTGCTTATATGTAATCATATTCTATTACATCATTGATTTTGTCGTGCTAGATGTAACCTATAGTTGCATTATATGGTGTAATGGATGTAGCATGGAGTTGTAGAATAGATAAAGAACATGCAGATAAGTGAATCTGTAGCAACAACTTCACCCATCCTTTTAGTGGATTAATCTTTTTAGTCGTCATCATACGTTCCACATTTAAGATGGGTTGCAGCCGAGTGGCTAATGGTCAGAACAATGAATATGATGATTAGGAATTTCTCCAGAAGTCAAATAACGAAGCTTTTTCTAGTCACAGGTTTTTATTTAGATAATATCGAATCGCAGCTCTCACAAAAATACTGTGCAGTGCCATAGATAAGTTCGATGCTTTCAACATCTATAATCTTTAAGGAATCATTTGGTTATATCTTAGGGTAAATCTATAGAAGGAACTACATAGTGTCAGACACACAGCCAGGTGAGATTTACACTTCGAAAAATCAGCAAATTCTGTCAAATTCTGCCGGATAATCGTGTGTAGCCGCTTTTTACTCCCAGAGCGTAGGAATACAAAAATGACGTAGCACGCGCCCTAAACCAATTAAGAATTAAGGATATCATGCCATGAAAAGAGGACTGACAGAGGAGCGGATGAATAAGAAGGTAAAAAGGAAACCCCGGAATTAAGCGCGGGAAAAAAATTCTCTGCTGGAATAAAATGGCTACTACAAAGAACATTCTAAAACGCGAAAGATCGGAAATGGAACATTTAATTTAAGAATACTAAAAGCGTAATATTTAAGTGAATTAGACAAGTGAGACATTAAATTAAGGGAAATTTAACAGAATTAACAATAGAGATTATTTAAGAAAAAGGATATAGTGAATATAGAGTAGTAATTTAGAATAGTATAGGGAAATAGCGGAGATATATCTAATATTGTAACATACATATATATGTATGTGTGTGTGTATGAAATATATTAATCCCATTAGGGAAATTCCCTGAGTGAATCCCATTTTAAATCTAAAATTTAAACTCATTTCAAATGAAACCCTTTGCAACTCTTAATGTCTAATTCTGAAATTGCTTCTTTTAAATTTGTTTTTCAGCTCAACAAATATTACTTTCAGATAATAAATTGTAACCAATTTTAAGTCTCAAAACGTTAAGCGCAATTTGCAAGCGTCTATCGTTTGTGATGCAACCGGGCTCGGCTATCTCTGGCTAGACCCAGGGCACCAATCATAAGTATTAAAACAATAAGTTTATAATTTTCCTCGCAATTTGACATCTTCTTCTTCACCCACTGCTTGAAAATATTATAAGCTCTGATTAAAAACCCAGCACACGAGCGAAAAAGATAGATTTTGTAGATTTAAAGTATCCTACTTGCATTATGAACATGCAAGTCTCTAAATAATATGGTTCTAGGGCCTTCCTCCGGACTCCCACGACTATGCCTGCATCATCGAACTGATAAATAAAATAGTTCGGTCTCCAGAGGGGTCCCGAATTGTTATTTCCACCGATCAAGTTATGTTTTCTAGATCTACCTGCATCAATATCTATAGATATCACAGGATGCAACCCGTAAAACCTACTAATCTAAATAATACATATTATAAATGACGTACTTATCAGTAACTGGCGTTAAATAACCCTTCACTTTCACCGTATTAAATTACTTAAAAAGATGTGTTTTATATTGTAACAAGAACGAAAAATCACGCGTCCGGTATAGATTATGAAACACTTTCCAACACATTCAGAATACTCTACAGCAATAGTTGAAAAAAATATCAGAATTTTTTTGTTCATCTCTGTATAGGATTTACAGATTGGTGTTTATACTACATTGTATGCTAAAAGTTACTTCAATAAAACGCACATGGGTCATTGCATGGTAATTTACGTTACATTTAGAACAATTTACTTCAATAATTTTAGTAATATAACACCAAACAAATATTCAAAATGTAAAGATGACGTGATTTGGTAATTAAACCTATTCAAAGCTCAATTTAGAGGAAAATTGCCTACTTTTAGTGTTATTTCTTGATCTCTGGCAGTTAAATTTATTATGGTAACTGGCATTACTAAAAAAGGAATGTAAATTATCATAAAAAATATAATTTTTATTCTAATTTTTTAGGGAATTTTTATCTAAATTGAACTTTGGATAGGTTTAATTAAGAAATCATGTCAACTTTGCATTTGAATATTTTTTTGTGTTATATTACTAAAATTACTGCAGTGAAGTGTTCTAAATGTAACGTAAGTTTTACCATGGAATGACCCATATCCCAGTTTAAAATTCCCATTCAGCAATTTTTGTCAGTAAACGGAAAAGTAGTCTATACACTTTGTGTATCTCTGTATATGATCTATAGACGTTATGCACACAAAGTAATATGCAAAAAAATACAGTTGAATTTTAAAACGCGCACCACAACTGAAAAGCATTGCAGCAATTATTCTGAATAGGCAGTACAGTAGAGTCCCGATTACCCAAGTTAATATGGACTAACCTCACCTCGGAAAAACAAAACACTCGGATAAAACAGGACAACAGGAAACTCGTATTTACAGAAATCGTCACTAACTAAGGAGATGAAATATAAATTTTCACTTAATTCATTAATTTCTATGGTACTAGTAACGTTTCTTTGATGTACATTTCCGTTACTTTTAAGAAAAACGGGAAATGAAATTGTTTATTTGAAATAACCCTTGATAGTTTTTTTTGTTGTTGTTGAATGTCAATTTTGCTGCAGTTTTTTTTTTCCTGCAGTATTACGCTAGTACATAACTACCAATTTCTAAGATTTTTTCTTACCACTAAAACTTATCAGTAAATTTTGCTTAATTCAATCGCCGAAATGTAACAATTGTCAACGATTAAATATGGCAAAAATGTATATTAAATTTTAGAGGTAACAAAATCGTACAAATTGGCAGCTATTAGTGTCCTGAAAATTGCAGGTGTAGCCTCTTATTTCTGCTCAAAGTATTAAAAAGTTTTTTTCAGTCGAACTTATACCTTTGGAATGGATCATCTTCTTAATATAAATATATATATATATGGCCAGGTCCCCCCCCCACCCCCCCATTCTGACCAGAAAATCAGAATTCTAACTTTTTACGGCTGCTCTTTCATCTTCACCTAACACTTCATTTATAATGGCTGTTTCATAATAATGGAAGCCATCAGTCCATCAGAAGAAAATAACACAGTTAAAGTGGACACTCGGATAATCGGGACTCTACTGTGTTGTAAAAAAATATTTTTGTGTGTCCCTGTAAGTGAACGATAAATTATAAGCATACCAGTTGCTGCAGTAAGCTATTGTAGTACATCTCGGTGATATATATAATTTTTAATATGTTCAAATAGTGTAATATCTTTAAAATGCATCGCAAACGATTTTTCCTCATAGGCCATAATGTAACAAAATTCCTTTGAGTGTCCCTGTAAATTAGGGGTGCACAACCTTTTTAAGACGAGGGCCACTTACAAAAATGTCTGGGTTGTCGGGGGCCACATCAGTAACACAGAGAGAATTCTATTTTGGTGAGTTAGGGGAGAAGGATTTAATACCGATAACCAGATAAAAAAACCCGATTTCAAAGAGGGGCAGTTTTACACTTCTAGGTTCCCCTATCCAGTCAATTCGGGGTGTTACTAAATTTAAAAAAAAATTCTGAAATTCACAGCAAATTTTCTGAAAGGTTATAGCAAAGGGAAGGGGGAGGGGAACTCCCGGCACTAATTAGTTATGTTGCAGGTCGGGTTAACTCTGTTTTCAGTTCGATTTCGGTTCGATTTCAGGCTAAGTGTGGCAAGTTGACTCCTGCAAGTTGGATCCGGGTTAACCGAATTTTTTAAAAGTTAGTTCAGTATAATATTTCAAAAAAAAAAATTATACTTATAATAAACGTAGATGTTTGTGTGTGCTGTTTTCCAAAGAGACTGCTGCCTTTTTCTTATTTTGTAGCAATCCTTTGACAAAATTAGAGTTTTTCCGTGGCCCTTTGGCGAAATTCGCGCTTCTTTTGCAATCTTTTTACGAAACTCGGTCTTCTTTCGCGATTTTTTGACGAAAATTTGCTTGCTTTTGACGAATTTCGAACTTTTTCTGCGACCTTTTGGCGAGATTCACGTTTTTCAGCGATCTTGCGGTAAAATTTCTATATTTTTCGCAAACAGTTCACGAAATTTGAGGGGGTTTTCCGCGATCCTTTGGAAAAAAATCGTGTTTTTTCCGCGATCCTTTGAAAAAAATTCGTGTTTTTTCCGCGATCCTTTGACGAAATTTGTATTCTTTTCGCGATCTTGAGGCAAAACTCGCGCTTTTTTCACAATTTTTTGACGAAATTTGATATTTTTCAGCGATGTTTTTTACGAAATTCGTTTTTCATCCACTTTCTTTTGAAGAATTTCCCGTTTTCCTGTGAACATCTGGCAAAATTCAAGTTTTTCGCGATCTTTTGGCAATATTTCTATGTTTTTCGCAAACTGTTGATGAAATTTTTTTTGCGATTTCACGAAATTTGCCATTTTTAGTGATCCATTTAAGGAATTAGAGTTTTTTCTGCGATCCTTCGAAGAAATTTTCGTTTTTTCGGCGATTCTTTGAAGAAATTCTCGTTTTATCCCTATTCTGTGAAGAAATTTGCGTTTTTTCCACGATTCTTTGACAAAATTCGCGTTTTTTCAGCGATTCTTTGAAGAAATTAGCTTTTTTTCCGAGGTCCTTTGACAAAATTCGTGTTTCTTCCACGATTCTTTCACGAAATTGCATTTTTTGCCATCTTTGGACAAAATTAGCGCTTCTTTCGTGATTTTTTTGACAAAATTTGCGGGTTTTGAGCGATTGTTTTGACGAAATTCGCGTTTTCTCAGTGATTCTTTGAGGAAATTCACGACTTTTTTCTATGACCTATGGTAAAAAATTGCGAGTTTTTCTTGTTATAAATTGTCGAAATTGCCAGGTCACAAGTTAACATATCGCGGGCCACAGAATGTGCATCCCTACTGCAAATGAACTGTAAGTGCTACATACTTCATTTTCAATAGCGAACATACCATAGTAAAATCCAAAATCATGTATAAATTTCACAGTAATCTCACTATATTTACGCGAGTATCTCACTATATTTACGCCCGGACAGACGGACAGACAAATTCAATTCATAAATACTTATCAACTTTGTTGGAAAGTGTTAAAAAACAAACGAAACTCCGTATGCAGATGTAAAAAAAGTTTAAAACATTTAAAACAGTTACTGCTTCATAATTTAATAATATAGCTGCTTGAAAACTTTAGAATTCTTTATTTAACTTTCTGTGAAAGGGAGTTGATAGCTTTCTGTATAATATTGCTCAATGAACAAAGAACAAGCCCGAAAATCATGGGACGTTTAGTAAAATAATAATGATAATAAACTAACAAGAAGAATAACAATAATAATAATAAGAAGACGAAGAAGAAACTATGTTGGAACTCAGTTTTATAGCTTTTAAAATAATTCTGTATATCTCCAATTTTATAAAAAGTATAATAATACATTTGTAAAAACTAACTTAAAAAAAAACATTATAGTAAATTCCTCTTTTCTAAACATACACATTTACTTTCTACTAGCCATTTCCTTTTACTTCTATCTTTGTTTGCATTTGTGCACTTTCACCATGCTGCCGTATTAATATTTTTCTGTTTTTTCAGTTTCCGAGAACAATCAAGTTCATAAATTACTCCCACAAAGAGATAGAATCTCAAACAGAAGAGATTCTCAACTAGGTCAGGAGATCGATTTTCTTTGCTTTCTTTTCGATGATCTATCGAAATACATGCTGGGATTTCATGCAGAAATTAAGCAATGGTGCACTTTTCCAAATGCGGAAACAAAGTTAAGTTGGACCGATGAGCAATTTTGTTTATTTCTTCTTTGCACCGGCTTAAAAAAAAGGGAAAAGAAATGTCGACATATTTGTTGTATATGCAAAATGTCAAAGATTGCAGTGCGAAAATCTCGCACGAGTCCACTAGCTACTAAAATATTACAATAAATATTATATTTTAATGAAAATATAATCTACAGCATGCTGAAATTTCGCTTTTGCCCGTACTGACAGACAAACCGAAAGGATAAAGTTATTTTTTCGCGTGCTTATTCATAAACAGTATTTATTTTCCTTCTTCTATGGTACAGTCGTGGAAAAAAAAAAAAGTAAACACCTTCGACTAATTCTGCAACAAATTATTGTAGAAGAAAGTTTCTGGTATCAAACAATTGGAAATAAAGTCTACTTAAGGGTGTTCTCAAATCCAAAAGGGCAACTTTCTGACATAAGTTTTAATTTATTTTTGTTCAAAAATGCATGAAACTAGCTGGTGTTGTTGTTCAGAAACTATGTCATTGAGCTGTTTTTTCCATTTTTTTTTTTTTTTTTTTTTTTTTTTTTAACTGTCCGTCACAGCCACTTTACTCGTAAACTATGAAACGTGGAAAGTTCAAATTGGTGGAAATAATAAAGATTATTGACCCACATATTTACAGATTAATAAATGTTCATAAACTTATTTCGGAAAAATGTATAGGGGCTAATTAAGTTACTTGAAAAAAGAAATCTTTTCTTTGTATATCGTGTGGGGTATCGTGTGAAAGCTGTCGTAACGCTGAACTCAAAAATGCATTTCTTTTAATTTTCGGTATTATATTTTCAAAGTTATGGTTTAAAATGTAGCGCAAAAATATGTTCCCCCCCACCCCCCCATCTAATTCCGAATCTACTGAAACTAAAATTCTGAAAAAAAGTAGAGGTAGTAGACATTAGTTTAAACCTTGCAGGAAAATTATAGCGATTGCCATAGGTCACATAGTTTTTGTGAAAATCGCATTTTTCCGTTACAAACAAATTTCGATTTACGGGCATTCAGCAAAAGTGTTGAACAGCGCTAGAGGTACCTATCGCAGCAGAAGTATAAAAACATTTTTGATCATGAATTTCATAAAAAATCGTCGGTAATTAGCCGAGATATTAACCGTTAAAGATACGGACGGTTTGGACATACATAATGACAGGGATGGCGTATTCAATGCTCCATCATTTTTAAAGCCTAGATAAAAAAAAAATGTAAGGATATATTTGTGTAATGAAATGCCCAGTAGCAGTATAAAGGCAATAAACGTCAAATTGTTAAAAACAGATTAATTTAATGAGAATTAATCACATAAATACTATAAGATTCGCGACTAGTTTGCATTGAGTGGATGTCTCAATATACCTACTGAGTCTTTAAAGTTTAATTAAAAACCTGTATGGAAAAACGCGGCACAGACCAAAGTGGCGTTGCTACTTTGCTACTTCCTTTCGAAGCTTAGCAAAATGCCAAGTTGAAACTTTGAACAAGGGTTTTGTTTTAGATACACTGTAAAAAGAAAAGATTATTACGACGCTGAATTTAGTTTTATGAAGTGCCAAATGAAGTTTAAGTATGCACTACTTTTCTTGTCAGTGCCGAATTAAATGCATCATGAGCAGATTAGGATAAGATTTAAGTAAGATTTATACAGAATAGCAATATTTGATATTATTTAGGCTTCATATCTCTTTGAACTTACCTATTCATACTTTCTAGTAAATATACAGCTTACCAAACCCTACGTTGTACAGTTTTTACGAAGTCTTATTTTTCGTTAATAACGATTGTTTTAATAATACAATTCATAATTCATATACTTATTGAATGGAACCCTGTGAGTGCGAGTAATACTTGCACTTAACCGTTTATTTAATCTTAATTCGAAAACTACTTGTGTTGCCGCTAGAAGCGCCATCTATGTGGTTTGTTTTGAAACTTGTGAGTTGGGTTCGAGACGCCGATCAGAGGAGTAGTGTAAATATCGGCTCTCGATCAATTTATTGTTTGTGAATTAAACATTTAATTAGTAATACAGTCCGCTAGTTTTATTTTATTGTGAGTTGTGTGCAGTGATTATTTGAGAAAGAGCTATCGGCGGGAACACCTTTTTTTTTGGTCCGTCGAGCCGGAGAAAAGAACAAGCATTTAATTACGTATTTAAAGTGTTTCGATTTTAGAGTCAACGAGATAAGTGTACCGTAACGAATTAAGTGTTTTCCTTTTATGAGAATTTGTGCATTTTAATACGTTATTATAATATTGTTTAATAGTGTGGCGTTAAAAAAAAAAATATATATATATATACTTTATTACGAGGAGTTTATATCAAGCAGTTGTTTTGATTCAAGAACAAAAAGAATTATGTTCTTTCAGTGCACTGTTGCGCAATCATAGTAATCATTTAACTCTGAGTATAAACGGAGTTATTTTGAAATGCTGATTATGAGAAGACAAATGAAATAAATAAAAGAAATGAAATATTTTTTCTGCCGTAACTCAACAGTTTGGTAAAAGTGATTCATCTTTATTTTTGGAGGTATGTGAGATTTATTTATTTATTTATTGTGAACTATATTTATTAAAATGTTCAAAAGCGCGAAAAAAGAAGATTACCAAAGGGTAGCTTTTGAATTAGGGATTGATATTTCTGACACAAAATTAACTAATTATGATTTAATGAATTTAATAAAGGAAAGTGATAAATATAAAGCAGATTCTAAATTGGTCGAAGAAATGGCCAATAATATTATAGAGGAGAGAAAAAATGAGGAAGCGAAGGTATTAGAACTTGAAAAATTAAAAATTGAACGTACAAAATTAGAGCTTGAGTTGGCGAAGGCCCGTGCAGAAACCAAAAGTGAAAAATTAAATGATTTCGAGAAGGTAGAAAGCATAGAATCTTTAGACTCTCTCATTAAAAGCATAAAAACGCTTACAATCAAAATACCGTCTAGACCGGAAGGTTGGGGGTATTTTTTCTCGTCTTTAGAAAGGGCCTTCATTTCAAAAAATGTCCCAGAAAAGTATAAATCGGAAATTCTTCTAAATCTGTTAGGGGAAAGGGCAACAAATGTTATTACATACATTAAGGATGGGGAATTAGAAGATTATTCAAAGGTGAAAGCTATAGTACTTAGAGAATTTGAGCCAACCCCCCAAACTTGTTTAGAACATTTTAGAAAAGCACAACGTCAACCCAATGAAACGTATGTGCAATTTGCATCCCGATTAACAACGAGTTGGGATTATTATTTAAAATTGAGAAATGTGACCGATTTTGAAACTTTAAAAAAGTTAGTGATTTCTGATAAAATTTGTCAGACGCTTGATAAGGATGTTACTTGTTTTATAAATGTTAGACAAGGAGATTCTTGGTTTCACCCAATTGAGTTATCTAGGGAGATAGATTTATATTACACATCAAAGGGAAAACCTGTGGTTGATAATTCTAGGTCGAATAATAAAAATAATTATTCCAGGCCAGTTTCTAAAGTTTTTCTAACTGATGTAAAAAATTCTAAATGTATATTGTCATGTAATGAAAATCATCCTTTGCATAAATGTCCTGTTTATAAAAATATGTCAGTGAGTGATAGAGTTGAGCTGGTAAAGACAAAAAATCTTTGTTTTAACTGTCTTATGAATCATAAAGTAGTCGATTGTAAATCTAAATTCTCGTGTATTATTTGTAGGAAAAAGCACAATGTAACTTTGCATTTTCCTCGCGAACAAAAAATAAATAAAGTTGAAAACCAAGAGGTAATTTCACAGGAAATGAGTCATATAAACAAAGGAGGTAATAAATCTAATTTGGATGTTTCGGCTCCAGTATTTCAGCCTTTCCCAGCTAATAATCAAAACAGTTTATTTTCAACGACATGTAATTTGGCTAATGATTTAAAAGCTGTGTTATTTAGCACATTTGTTTGTTTAATAAAAGATGAATTAGGTAATTTTCATGAGGTTCGAGGTCTATTAGACGTTGGAGCAAACTCTAACTTTATGAGTAAAAGATTAGTAGATAAACTTAATTTGAAAAGGGAAAAGACTAACATTTCTATTTCAGGCATAAATAATTTATCGTTGAATGTTAGATCTAGGGTTAACACAACTGTTTCAAATAGAGATAAGGATTTTCATTTAAAATTAGACTTTTTAGTCGTTCCGAAAATTACAGAATTTACGCCGTCTAGGCCGCTTGAGACTTCTATCCCAGTGTTAAATAACATCAAATTAGCCGATGAAAAATTTAATGTCCCAGGTCCGATTGATTTGCTTTTAGGTGCAGAAAATTTCTATGAATTTTTAAGACCAGGTCAAATTTATCCGCAAACATTAAATACTAAAATTGTGTTACAAAACAGTGTATTCGGGTATATTGTCAGTGGAAGCCTTCCGGCTAAGGGTGAAAGTAGTATACATTGTGGGTTAATTACAGATAATTTGGAATTAGAAAAAATAGTTAGAGAGTTTTGGGAAATAGAAAACATAGAGAGAGAGTCTGAGATTTCTAAAACTAAGGAAGCAGAAATTTGTGAAGAACATTTTCGGAAAAATTATTCTAGAACTGAAAATGGACAATATATGGTGAAAATGCCGCTAAATGAAGATCCATCTTGTCTTGGCGAATCAAAACAAAAGGCAATGAATATTTTAAATTCATTATGGAAGCGCTTAGTTAGAGAACCTAAAGTTAATGATCTTTATAAAGCATTTATGGAAGAATATCTAAGTATGGGTCACATGGAAGAAGTGATAGAATCTGAAGAGCCAGAAGTCACTTATTATATCCCACATCATTGCGTATTCCGTACAGAATCAAGTAGTACACCATTGCGAGTCGTGTATAATGCCAGTTCCTTAACTTCTACAGGAAAATCATTAAACGGTTTGCAGTTTAACGGAGGAACAATCCAGGATGAGTTATTTTCTATAATGTTGCGATTTCGAAAGCATCAGTTTGTTTTTGTAGCTGATATTAAAAAAATGTATCGCATGATATTAATACATCCGAGTCAACGTGATTTATTACGAATAGTATTTAAACCTGAGGTGAATGAGCCAGTAAAAGTGTACAGGTTATGTACTGTTTCTTATGGCACAACTAGTGCCCCTTTTTTAGCTACAAGAACCTTAATGCAATTATCCAGAGACGAAGGAAATGAATTTCCTTTAGCTGCGAATGTGTTGTTGCAGGATGTGTACATGGATGACATCCTAACAGGAGCAGATGATTTAGGCACAGCGAAGGAGATTCAGCAACAACTGATATCTTTGTTAAATAGAGGAGGCATGGATCTCCATAAATGGGCAGTAAATAATTTTGCTCTTTTATGTAATACTTCAGAATCTGAATATTCTTTTTCTAATGAGACAAAAACTTTGGGAATATTGTGGAAGCCTCAACCAGATTGTTTTGGGTTTAACTTAATTATCGAGCAAAGTGAATTATATACTAAACGATCAGTCTTATCACAAATTGCTAGAATATTTGACCCTTTGGGTTTGATAGGTCCAATAATTACAAGGGCCAAGGTGTTTCTGCAAAAATTATGGTTGCTGAAAATAGATTGGTGTGATTATCTCGCAGTGAAAGAAAATAAGGAGTGGAATGAATTTCTTACGTCCTTAAAATGTGTAAATCTGATCAGTATCCCTAGATGTATTCTTATTGATCAGGCTATTTGTGTAGAACTACATGGATTTTCTGATGCATCTGAGATTGCTTATGGAGCGGTCATTTACGTGAAATCTACTAATTTTTGTGGTGATTCTGCTATTAAGTTACTCACTACCCGTAAGGCATGGTGACGTCACGGCGACGTCGTTGTGAAGTCACACTGTGACTTTGTGACCGTCGATGTGACGTCACGTGACGTCGATGTGACGTCATAGTGACTAGAATGCGAGGTCGTTATGGCCGTTTTAGAGGTCGTTTGTGACGTCACATTGTGACCACTCTGTGAAGTCACGGTGTGACAAATTTGTGAAAAGTGTGTCATTTGTGACTATTTTGGCATTAACTTTGTGACGAACCTGTGACGAAAGCGACAATGCTTTGAAGTCACACTGTGACCAATTTGTGAAATATGTGTCATTTGTGACGAACTTGTCATAAACAGTGTGATTTCAAATGAAAATCAAATTTCAAATTAATTGCTTAAAAGACGCAAATAGTGAAAATGATTCCATGCTGGGACTCGAACCCGGGCCATCAGTACAGTGCACTGACATTCTACCGACTAAATCACATGGAACGATACCCAGGCTGAAAAATTTCTGACTATTACATGTTGGCAAGGCTACAAACGCAGCACAAGATGGAATATTTAGCGTGAGCCACCAGCATGATGCAAACACGAAACTTAATTAAATCCAGCATCGATTGAAATTATATTAATACTTGGAAATTTTTCCAGCGAGAACCATTCGCTTTGCATACAATATTTCAAATGAAAATCAAATTTCAAATTAATTGCTTAAAAGAAAATTTTAATTTGAAATGTTGTATGCAAGGCGAATGTTTCTCCCTGGAAAAATTTCCAATTATTAATATAGTTTCAATCGATGCTGGATTTAATTAAGTTTCGTGTTTACCCCATGTCGGTGGCTCACGATAAATATTCCATCTTGTGCTGCGTTTGTAGCCTTGCCAACATGTAATAGTGAGAAATTTTACAGGCTGGGCGTCGTTCCATGTGGTTTAGTCGGTAGAATGTCAGTGTGCTATACTGATGGCTCGGGTTCGAGTCCCGGCATGGAATCTTTTTCACTCCTTTGCGCCTTTTAAGCAATTAATTTGATATTTGATTTTCATTTGAAATATTGTATATAAGGCGAATGATTCTCTCTGGAAAAATTTCTAAGTATTAATACAGCGATGAATTTTAAAATAAACTTTTGCTGTAAATATAAAATCTTATCTTTTTACCGTACTTTTTAGCAAAATATCGCTATTTTGGAGTCCTATTCTTCTAAAACATTTTAAATTTTTCCACTTAAAAAACAATGCTTATCAACTGCCATATTTTTTTATTAAGTTCTATGCTTGATATTGAGTTCAAGCTTGATATTTAGAATGTGTAAGTTTTTTTAATTTGTTGTTATTTGTCATTGCTTTATTAAATATGAACATGGAGACTAACGGATATTAATACAACTATTATTTATAGAGCGGCATGATAAGCGATATTTATTTAAATTTTTTATTCCCGTGTATATTGTATTTTGTGAATATGAGCTAAATAGATTTGGTATGTTTTATAGGAAAAGACTGATCTAGGAAATAGAAAAAAAAAAAACGAGTAAGAAAAATCATGCGTTAAGCATAGATTATAAAATACTTTCCAACACGTTCTGAATGCTTTAACAAGACATCGTAATTTAGGGAAATGACGTAAATAAGATAACTAAGTAAACATTTCAGAAAACGCATAAAACATTTGAAAAACTGATTTCAACAGTTACCGTCCATAGCCAAATATGTTTTCCAATTCTTTTGAACAGCCCTGTATTTGATCTGTAGGTTGATACACTGAAAAAAAATGAAGTACTCAAAAATGAGTAAACCGACGTACTCATATCGAATTGAATATTTTTGGATCAAAAATGAACCGATGCTTTCTCTATTTTGAAACATCACATGTTATAAAACCCAAACAAACGAGTAGTTTTGTACCCTGTAATGGTTCATTTCATTTATAGCGGCATAAATGATGTTTATTAATGTAAATATTAAATTATGCACAGCATTTTAAAAATAATTTAAAAGTACTTGGAAATAATGCTCTTGTCATAAAAATATTCGATTTGAGTATCTTGCTAAGAATTCTGCTATTTTTCTTAATAAATAATCAATTAAACATTTCTTGTTAAGAACTTTGAACGGGAAATAAATGTCAGTACATTTTTACTTTAAATTTTAGGTTTTTTTTTTTTTTTGGGGGGGGGGGGGGGGGGCAGTGCATAACGATTCATATTTGATCACAACCATGGAATAAAAAATGAATACATGTGTTTCTCAACTTTGATTACATTTGGATCGGAGCTATTTTGAGTATGTGACGCATTTAAAATTGAGTACTTCTTACTCAATTTTGAGTACCCATTTTTTAAGTGTATATATACTATATAATGGGAAAATTTAGTTTAGCAAGAAAACGCCTAACAGGTTGAAATTCTTTTTCAGCAATTTATACTAATGTAAGGAAAGATACTTGAATACTGTTGTACAACCCTGTAGTTTACCTAGAATCTTTATTACACGCTATTATTTAGTTAAAATTTAATTCAAACTAAGACACTCTTAAAACTGCTGAAATCACATTTCCAGAAATTATCATTTATAGACGGCCATGTATCCATTTCCTTGCGTGACCCTGTGTATCATTTTATCCATATTCTACAAACATTTATTGGTAAATTAAATGCAGTTCAGCGAAAAAAAACATAACTCATTTAAAAACCACCTTTAAGCAATTTGGGCCCATACCCAGTAATCCTTACGAATACTTTTGTGTAGCCTTGTATAGGAAATAGCATTTATATACACGATACTATGCATAAATATAGTGAATCATAAAAGCGCATATCATAATTAAAAATACATTTCCAGCAAACATCGCTAATGAACAGTACTTCGGATACAATATAGTATCTGAAATATTTTGGGTGTCCCTGTAAATGCTATATACGTATTAATCGTATTATACATGAAATAATTTATAGTATGTAAACCTAAGCGACATACATCAATTTCATTATATATGAAATAGATTAACATAATTAAAGTATGCTGCAAACAATTCCCTCCACCCCTATATCATTATGTATTTGAATTCCTTTTTTAGCCCTGTAAATGAACAATAGCTATTCTGTGCATCGCATAGTCAACAGAATGCATATTTTAGTGCCCTTCATAAATGCATATAAATTTTATTATGTTTGAAAGCGTGCGTAAAATCATTAAAAATCATTTGAAACGATTTTTTCCCATAGGCCGTAATGTAACGGAAAACTTTTGGCTGGCCCTGTAAATGAACAAAGCATGCTACAAACTTCATTACAAATAGGTACCGTGCTATGGTAAACGTCAATAACATTAAAAAATTTCAGGGCAATCCGAGTATATTTTCGGGAGTTAGAGTGCGGACAGACTGCTAGACGGACAGACGGAGAGACAAACCTAAGTCATAAGCACTTTTCAACTTATGTCCTATATTATGTATCCTGTATTATATGAACTTCTAAAAAATATATACTAAAGCAGTTTAATCTATAACTTCCTATCAGGCATGAAAAACACTTTATTTCAATGCCTAAATATCATATTTTACTTTTTAGTGCCAATAATTACGCGTATCATAAACGTAGAAAATGAATTTACAATAGAAGAAAATTTAATAACCGATTCAGAATGTCTATAATTAAATGTTTGATTAAAATCACAAGCACAAAAATTCTTACATACAATTTAAAAAAATAAATATACCAATTTGAAAAACACTAAAAATAATAATTAGTATTTATAATTATACTATTAAACAACAGCAAAATACAATAAATAAATTAAATGCACTATTAGATTTAACAATATCTCAAAAATATTTCCGTATGGTATAAGGAATTACTATTATTTTATAATTTTGGCAAATGTTAAATCTGAAAACATTGGTTTGAAGATTTAGGATTTTAAAAGATAATTTAAAATATTATTAGCACTAAAAGAAAATTCTTTCAAATGTTTCACTACTGTAATATGTAAAAATATATTTTCCCAGTATAATGTTAATTTCTAATCTGAAACAGTTTCGTAATCTCATGATAATCGAACATTATATTTAACCCCAAAATAATAATAACTATAAGTGTTAGTAATCAAAAAATAGTAAGAAGCCGATAAAATAATTCCAAATCATTGTCGTTCCATACATTTTCAATCTCAAGTAAGAGTAAATTAATGTTTATATTAATTCCAGTATGAACTTAAGCCTGAATCAGTCTCTGCGCAGATTTTTTTTTTTTTTTTTTTTTTTTTTTTTTTTTTTCAAGCGATGGCAGATTAAGATATTTTTCTTTACAGTTATCGAATTGAAAAATATCGCTTCTGACATAAAGATCAGTCTCTTACAAATATAACATAAAACTATTTAACTCATAATATACAAATCAGGAACAAAATATTTAAATTAAATAACACTTACATATACGTTCCATTAATATCCGTGTATCCTAAAATGGTCATTTCCTTATCTTAAAGTGTTTTAGACTTAGTGATGTTCTAAAAACAGTGAACAATTTCCCGCGTCTTCTCATATTTATTTTTCGGTGGGCAGACGATTTTCAAGCAGATGTTCTGTTACAGATTATTTGTTTTTGTATACAAGAAATATTGAACTTGAATGCGCAGTAATTTTCTGAAAGTATCGTTAATTATAATTTTGTATTTGAAGACATGTCCAATATATTTAACCTTTTCTTTTTATCCGTACCAAATAATTCAAGTTAAATGTATTGTAAAGTTCCTTTTTTCTAAATAATTATAATAATAATATTCTTAATTAGAGTTTATTAGATAAAACATTGTTTAAATTTTTAAAAGGTGTAAAAATAAATTTAATGGTATTAACGACCCCCCCCCCCTTTTTTTCTTCTTTTTTTTTAAGTAAAGTTTGTTTTGCACAAATTTTGTATATTTCTTTTATTTTCGGAAAATGCTAATTTTATTTAAAAAGTCTGAAAGAAGTAGAATTTATGACTTGAATACAAATTATAAAAATATTCTAAAGCAAGAAATGCATAGATGACTAAACTCTGAAGACTCTTTCTACGTGCTCATTAAAAGGTGCAGATTTAACTGTAATAGAAAATTTTTAGTTTGAAACCACAGAAGTGTTTCGAATAATCCTGGTCGGTAAAAAAAGAAAGAAAGAAAGAAATTTCCTCCCAGCAAACTAAATATGTAAAGTGTATAAATTTAATAATCCTAATTCTAAATATATTATCCAAATGCTAGATAAAATTGAAATCATGAAAAAGTATACATTCACTGTCTTAGATATCAAATGGATAAAATATAGCCTGAAAATTTAGTTTATTAATGCTTGTATCGTGCACTTTATTTATTATGCCCCCCCCCTCTCCCCTTTAGTGACAGAATTTACCATTTGCTATCCACTAATATATTTTCATTCCTTATGCCGCTATAACTCGTGACTGCTTAAAATATTTCTCTTCATTTTCAAAGATTTTTGAAGTTCATATTTTTGTCACACTGTGACTTACAATATAGTGTTTTTTTTGTCACATATGTGACGTGACGTACGTTACATAGCAGTGACATAACAGTGAAGTCACATTTTTTTTTTAATTGCCAGAAAAATATAATTTTACAGTAAATAACATGTTTTAAAGAATTTTCGTAATTTTTTAAAGTTTTTTAAGAAGTTCACATCTCAGTCACAATGTGACATCACTGAGTGGTGGCATTTTGGTCACAGATGTGACGTGACCACAGTGACTTACAGTGACGTCACAATGACGTCACTGTGACCATGCATGCTATGAGGGTAGTAAGTCCAAAGTAGCTCCTCTAAAGCATGTCACTATTCCGCGTCTTGAACTTTCTGCTGCAGTCCTGCTATGTAAGTTAATGAAGAAGGTGTTAAGTGCCTTAAAACTAGAAGTTTCTAAAACTTATTTTTGGACAGACAGCACCATTGTACTTGCATGGTTGAAAAAAGAATCCAATGATCTTAAGACATTCGTAGCAAACAGGATATCAATTATACAAAGTTTAACTTCGGTTGAACAGTGGCATTACGTACCTTCTAAGCAAAATCCCGCTGACCTTATTTCTAGAGGTATAGATCCCATCAAGATTCAACAGTGTGAACTGTGGTGGTTCGGTCCAGCATTCCTACGACAGCCTGAGGTGGTCGAGTGTCCCGATAGCAATCCTGCTGAAACCAATGAGCTGTTTTTGCGTGAATTGAAATCACCATCAGTGACTCAAGTATGTGCCTTAGTTAACACTCTTGAACCTTTAGACATAATTAATAACTGTTCTTCGTTCATCAAACTACAAAGAGTAGTAGCATGGTGTAAACGATTCATATATAACTGTAGAAACCCTTTATATCCTACAGCTGGAACTTTATCTAGCAGTGAACTCTCTCAGTCCTTATTGTGCATTGTAAAGAATATTCAAAGGACTTCATTCGTGAAAGAAATCCAGTGTTTAGAAAGGGGTACTGCTATCCCTAACAATAGCAAACTGATAAACTTGTGTCCATTTTTAGACAGTGATGGCTGCATTCGTGTTGGTGGCAGACTGAAAAACAGTAACTTATCCGATCACCAAAAATTTCCTATGATTATTCCTGCAAAACATAATTTTACATTTTGTGTTATTAATTATTTTCATGTTTTATACTTTCATGCAGGGCCGTGCGAAGAGAAAACTGCGCCCGGGGCAGCGTGTCAATTTGGCGCCCCCCCCCCCTCCTTCAAAATTGATAAAGGGCATAAATAGAAATAAATTATATTGAATAAATATTTTGCACTTATTTTAGAACTTTAAAAGATTTAATTTTAATTCAGAAATTCCAAACAACTAAATAACAGAAAAGAAAATTGCACTTATTTGTTAATGAGATCATGATGCTTTGCGACAGATTTTTTTTTAACCTTTCTCACATATTTTTCTAGCCATTTTTAGTTCTTGTTAGTCTTTAAGCTGCAGAAAATGGGTAAAAATCGCTAACAACCAGATTGGAAACAAGCGGTCCCTTCAACCAATAAGTATACTAAAAAAGCAAAAGAAACAAAAATTGCAGAACATAATGTAAAAGATAAAAATAAATTATAATTTCAGTACATTAATTAAGAAAGATAACTGAAGCAATGTTTTAATTAATATAAAATATAATATCAGGCAAATACATTTACTTCCATTTTATTTTTCTTGCATTTAGGGTAACAAAATCGTTTATTATTTTATGTGTAAAGATTGTGACACACTGAATTTTATAGAAAGTAAATTCAGGTTGCTTAATCTCTCGACTCATAGTAGATCTTAAGTAGTTTTTTACTATTTTATTGTTACTGGAATACTTATAAATTATGTACGCTGTCTCCATCTTTTTATAATTCGCTGTTTTCCCAAAGTTAAAATTATGGAGCAACTAAAGGATTTCTAAATGATCCATTTTATAAAAGTTCTAATCTAATGGTGGAAATAAAGTTTTCGCATTTAAAACCTCGCTTAACAATTCAAGTCCATTCAAGTCAGCAATAAAGGGCAAGATCCAGGCAATATTAACAGATTTTCGATAACTGATTTTAGATTCGCAACCAGCCAGAAACTCAAATTCTTGTTTTACATTTCTCGGTTTCTCAAACCTCCAGTTCAGTTGCACGGTTATAGTGTCTCTACGTAACACGAAATCCTTCACATTCATATAAATTTCCACTTTCATCAGAAGCTTCGTAGTCAAATTGTTCTGCGAATTTTACGTTTTCTGTTTTGTTCAAATAAGGACTCTAAATTTACAGACATAACCAAATCTTCGCTTTCTTATTCAAAAATTTCCTCTCTTATTTTTTGAAATGTGTTTTTTAGTGTTTCAATCAGTTTGCTGGTAATCGAAACATTGACAGTTTTTTTTCTTCTTTTTTTTCGTGAGAATAATAGTAACTTTTTCTATTTCATTTAAAATGTTGTGTCAAACTAGTAGGCCGTAAATAAAGGGAAATTTCTTTATTTGCTTTATTAAACTTTTTGTTCCTGAGTAAGTTTACTGATTTTACTTCATTTCTATTAGGTCTTCCAGAGCTTTTAAAATCTGTGGCAATTGTTTGTAAACTGCAGATATAGCTTTATTTTCTCATGACCATAGAGTATCGCAATGTTTCTTTAAATAAACTGATAAGTGGAACATAAGTATATCCCATCTTTCAGTAGAAGAGAAGAAAAAACAAACACATTTTATGCAGTTCCGGACATTTTTGGACATACACCAGCAGCACGAACTCAAAGTTTAGAGAATGTGCAGAACATGGTAAAAAATAGACGAATTTATTTACTTCGACGATTCGAGCTTACACAACATTATATTGGGAAGCCATATTTGCACCATATTACAACATTGAGCTCTGAAGGGTTGATATTGGTATTGTTTATGACGGCCGATTATCTACAAGTTGGATATAGTAGGCCGGAGTAGGATGGGAGTGTCCTCTGTAAGGTCTTTCTAAGGGAACTTAACCCGTATTAACGCAAGGTTCGAAGAAAACTACGGACAATTTCGAACGATTAGGCTCACGTGCGCGATTGGATCGCACTCAGCACCTCCCGTCTGCCGTCTTTGAGAACAGAACCTCTCGTGCAGCTGTGAATGTCGAGATTGTCGGACATTAGCTTATCTTAAATTTCTTATGCTAAGTTTTTCCTTTTTTTTTTCTTTTTTTTTAACTTGATGTAGTCAAGAAACCTTTCCACGAATGAAAATTTTCAATTTTCGGTATCGTATAATTTGCGTCATTTGTTCTTTGTGAGGTGTACTGGATTCCTAAACTGGACTGTGTTTAAAATTCAGTAACTTGCAAATGGTTACAATTATTAAAAGAAATTCTTGCAGGAGAGTTATGTAAGATATTAGAAGTATTTTTACTGCGGTTCTCGGTTTTAGTCCCAAATAGCAGAGACAGATGGCAAGGAATAAGCACTCAATGGAGGTCTAAACTGAAATCCCTTAGCATCATGTGAAGGAAGAAGGTTAAATATATAGAATAGGCCTCTAAAAAATAAGATTGTATTGGAGAATGAGACCCACTCCATACATTCAGCCTCCTCTTTTCGCATCAGTGTTGGGCGATTTCGGTTTTGGCCTTGATTGAGCACCTATGGCGCTAGATGTTGTCTTTATAGTGCTTGTGTGGTTATACATTGCTGGCATAATTGTCAATTCAGTATAAACTTGATTGATTTTCACGAATATGGTTTAATAAAGTATACTGCTGTAACCTGAATTAACTATAAAGCTGTTTAATTCTTCAACAAATCATCGATATTTATGTTGTAATGTGAAATTGTAAAACTGCAGTATAAGAATTGAAAAAGTCATTTGTAACGCGAGCAGCTTGTGGATTTGGTCTGCCCCTCGGCATTGCACTATCACTCTAAAGCGTAAGCTGAGTTCCCGAGGTGGTCATCGCTACTTGCAGCGCCATCTATAGTTGCTATTTGGAACTAAAGTCGGAAATCGAGGTAAAAATACTGACATTTTACATTACCTTCCCGCAATTTTTTTTTTTTTAAATAGCTGTCACCATTTACAGGTTATTGAATTTTAAAAACAGTCAGTCCATTTTAGGACACTCGGTATATGGAGTGCGATCGAACGAAATTGAAAAATACCTTGCTCTATTAATTTCTTCTACAATCGTTTTTCTTACTTCATTGACAAGAAAGTTCATAATTTTATCCTGAATATATTTTGCCATTTATCTTTTTCACTTTTAGTAATTTTCACTTTAGCTCTTTTCAAATTTGCTGTCGATTATATGATTTAATTTTAAACGTCTCTCAAGTTTCTTTTAGCGAATGCATGCATTCCTGTGTTCTAGACCATTTTATGCTCAGGAATTTTAGGATTTAATTTCTTCCACATGAAAAACCCACAATATGGATTGGCTAACTTTGGAGGGCGATCATGATAATTGGTGAATAATAAAAAGAGAAAACAAAATATAGTGATTCCCTTAATTAAGTTTTCAAACAAGCAGCAGTCACCGTTAATAATTTCTCCACTAGGTATAATTTTCTTGAATGTTAGTTTGGAAAATTGTAGTCCTTATGCAATCGCAGATTTCATGTAATCAGCATTTTCATCCTGTGCTGGACCTTTTTTTAACAGCAAAGTAATGACCGAATGACTATAAGAATGATCCCATAGTGGAATCAGAATAGGTTAGCAATTCATATTCACCGAGTGTGGCAGGTGGCAGAAACTTTCGTATACGATGTAAAGGACCCGCAGAGTGCAAAAGTTTAAGAAACACTGCAATAGAATATCACAAAAGCATATTATAAAATCATCAGATCTAAAGAGCTCAATGAAAAGTAAATGTGAACAACGCAATAATTTTGAAATGAAAAATGTACATACTTCCACTGGGAAAAATATTCCCGATATGTAAATATATACATTTAGTTTTACAAAAATATAGAATATCGAAGAGTGAAAAAAAAAATTCCAATGAAAATGATTGACGACAATTAAAAAAAAAAAAAAAAAACGGAAATTGGTAGTGCAAATTTGGCGCCCCTAAATTTCTGCGCCCGGGGCGACCGCCCCCTTCGCCCCCCCCTTTCGCACGGTGCTGCTTTCATGCAGGTTCAGAAACCACAATGTCTCTTATAAGAACTAAATTTTGGATTTTAGCTGGCAGAAATGTAGTTAGAAAAATTATTTTTAATTGTATTATTTGTAAGAAAATTAATTCTAAAATTTCACAGCAACAGATGGCTGATTTGCCAGCAGCAAGAGTAACGGTATGCAGAGTATTTACGCGCACTGGATTAGACTACTGCGGTCCTTTTCAGGTAAAAAACTCCACAGGTAGGAGTAAACAGGTAAAAAGGGTTTTTATTTGTATTTTTGTATGTTTTACTACAAAGGCCTTGCACTTTGAAATTGTCAGTGATTTAACAAGTGCAGCGTTTTTAGCAGCACTTAAACGCTTTATTGCGAGGCGAGGCAAACCTTCTGATATCTTTAGTGATAATGGTCGAAATTTTGTTGGTGCCAATAAAGAATTAAGAGCAATTCTCAGATCTTTATTTAAGGATAAAAGTGAGGAGGAAATTCAAAATTATTTAGCTAATGAAGGAATCAAGTGGCATTTTAATCCCCCTTCAACCCCTCACTTTGGAGGTTTATGGGAGGCAAGTGTTAAATCACTTAAATATCATTTAAAGCGTGTTGTAGGTAAAACTATTTTAAGTTATGAGGAACTCTTGACTCTCATTATTCAAATCGAAGCTGTTCTTAATTCTCGTCCCCTCTGCCCTCTTTCAAATGATCCAAATGATGTTGAAGCCTTGACACCTGCTCATTTTCTTATTGGCTCATCTTTAATGGCCTTACCTGAACCAAATTATATTGAAATCCCTATGAATAGGTTGAGCAGGTGGCAATTAGTTCAAAAATTGACACAACATCTTTGGAAAAAATGGTCATCAGACTATCTAAATAAGCTCTTAAATAGGCCCAAATGGCATAAAGGAAGAGTAGAGATAAAAGAGGGAGATTTAGTTTTAATAAAAAATTCTGATAATTATAGTCCTTTAAAATGGCATTTGGCAAGAATTGTTAAAATCCATCCAGGCCAAGATGGTATAATTAGAGTTGTAACATTAAAGGATAAGAATGGCACATATAAAAGGCCACTAACAAAAATTGTTGTTTTGCCTCATGTGAATGAAACCACATTAAATACTTGAATTCATACATTTTATTTAATTAAGCAAAATTTTTGTAGTGTAGTGTATTATTATATTTTTGTGTTTATATTTGTAAATTTAACATTTCATTTAGTGTATATGCTGGAAAAAAAAATTGTATTATTGAGATTGTAATTTAAATTGATGTCATATTTATAGTATTGAATGTTTGAAACATTCAAGGCCCGGCGGTATGTTGCCGCTAGAAGCGCCATCTATGTGGTTTGTTTTGAAACTTGTGAGTTGGGTTCGAGACGCCGATCAGAGGAGTAGTGTAAATATCGGCTCTCGATCAATTTATTGTTTGTGAATTAAACATTTAATTAGTAATACAGTCCGCTAGTTTTATTTTATTGTGAGTTGTGTGCAGTGATTATTTGAGAAAGAGCTATCGGCGGGAACAACTTGGAAGAAAAATTGGAAATTGAGAATTCGCATAAAACAGGACATAATAAATATAAATCTATCAAAAAAATTGCAGGTTGCAATTCATATTTTTTTCGAATATTAATTTCATTAACTTTTCATATAATAATATCACGTCAATTCATATCAATAAAATATCCATATTATAAAGTTTTTAAATCACAAATTCAATGTGTTTATGTTTGGGTTTTTAAGTTGTATAACCACACAAATAATTATCTCATTAGGATTATAATTGCAGGAGATATTAATAAAAATATGAAATAGTCATTTAACATTAGAAGCTCTCAAATTTGAATGTTCATAATTCAAAAACTAATAATACAACTGACTTGAAATTTCCTTTCTAGGCATATTTTGAACCAAAGTTTAAAAATATAGTTAAAATTAGGTGTTGCCATTGAAAAAAACAAATTTTGCTCTGGTTTTGATTTATAGATAGCGCCTTTCTAAGAAAATTTTATATACATCACTTAAAAGTAGACTTTATTTCCAATCGTTTGGTACCAGGAGCTTTTTCTATTATAATTAGTTGTTGATTTAGTAGGGCGGGGAGTTAGCATTTATTTCTACGACTATGCATTAAAAAAAAGGCGCTACCTCAAGATATTTTTAAACAGTGAATTTCAAAACAAAAAAAAAAAGAACTAAATATTTTTTCAACGTGCGATTCAGGTTAGGGGCATATCCGCCTGGCGAAATTTTTTTTGTCTCTTTTTTTCTTAATATTTAATTATTTTAAGTTACTTGATAAGAATAAATTTTATTACTACTTTTTAAATCGCCAGGGAAAAAGAATGTTTAGCAAATTAAATTTGAAAATCCAGGAAGAGCAATTGCCCTCGCTTCCCCGCCGTTCAGATGTTACATTGTTATAATACTTTACAACAAAGTATTTCTTTGTTGGCTACTATTCAAAAATATCTTACCTTAATGCTTTTAATAAATTAAGTTGGAAAGAAGTTTTACATAATAATAATTAAAAAAAACCTAAAATTTCATGTCATGAAAACAAATTAATTTTTATCATAAAAATAGACTGCGGTAATTTTTTTTTTAATCTTAAGTATTTCTTCGTTGGATATTGTTAAAAGAATTTAACCCTGCCCCTTTCCCACACCCCGCTATATCCAAAATATCTTGAATAAGCTAAATTTTAAAGAAAGTTTGCAATAATAACCGTACCTTAAAATTACATGCAATGCTAACAAATGCATTTTTCTTATTAAAAATAAAGTGAAAGCTTTTTTTGTGTGTGTATGTGTGGGGGGGGTTAGTGTTTTTTCTGAATATAAAATAAAATAATCTTTTTACGGAACACTTTTAATTACATTTTTTTTTATAAGCAAGACATTTTTGGGTAACGCCAATAAATTAAAATTATATTCTACTGAAACAAATTATTCAAAGGTATTTTTACAAATACTTTTAATATGAAAGGCAATTTTTATTAATAATGCATAAAATTCCCAAACTAAAAAAATCTCCCTTTATATTCAATAGAGTTATTATGTAAAATAGATTTGCATAAATAAGGTCATAATCAGCAATATATAGCCAGTTGCTTAAAATGTTTTCAACGAAGTGTAAGTAGGCAATAAAGCAGTATTTTAAGGACATACATTTTAAAAACAAGCAACTAAATAGAGGCCGAAACCTTAAAACTACTCAGAGAGATGATAGAAAGCTAAAGAGTGTTGCTAAAAAAACCGTTTTAGAAGTGTAAGATATTTGCATCGAAAGTTAAAAGAACACGGTGTTGATGTGAGTAAATCTACAACACTAAGGCGTCTCCATAAACTTGGATTTCAATCTCGTGTACCGAAGATAAAGCCCCCCCCCCCCCATATTATTTAGGCTATTAAACAAAAAAGGGAGAGAGTGAAGTGGTGTAAAAAAAGGCTTTTAATGTGGTCTGGATGATTGGAAAAATATATTGTTTGATGATGAGAGTGTGTTTTGCGTAACATATGGTAATCAAGGTGTTCGTGTATGGTGAATGAAGCAAGAACCATAAGACAAAGACTGCATGAAACGATGAGTGACATTTGCAGCCAGTGTAATGGCATGAGCTTGCATGACCGCAGATGGTCCTAAAAGACTATGCGTCGTCAACGAAAGGATCTGAGAAGGAAAAGGAAGTCTGAGATATATCAAGAAATCCTTCAGCATTTCATGATACCATCGTCCGAAGATCTGTGTGATGACGATTTTATTGATTTAGCACCTTCACACAGGTCCACCAAGAACTGACTTAGAAAATATCAAATTAACGTACCCTGGCCGGCTAATTCGCCGGATTTAAATCCAATACAGAATTTGTGGGAGATAATGAAGAAAAGATTGCAAGATATTGCGCGAAAAAACAAAGTTGAGCTTCTTTCCAGCATAAAGTCGACATGGCCATGTCTGTTCAGAAAACATTGTAAACCACTTGTAGCTAGCTTGGCAAAACGATTTCGTGCTGTTATAAAATGTAAAGGTAATGCTACAAAATATTAAAAAATAACTATTTTTCCTTAAAACAAACAAACAAAAAAAAAAACACGTATTATTTACAATGCATTATTTTAATATTTTGAACCAGGTAAATGGTTATTCTAATATTTTGATTTTTTCCAAGTGTGAATGATTATTTTAATTTTTGTATTATTTCCTACAATTTTTATGCTAAAACATTTTACAAACTATGTAGATTCTTACAATATTAAGTTTTATCCTGTATTAATTTTGTATAAGCGATATATAAAAAACCTTTTGTCACAATTCCTTTTTTTCTATTATTCCAATTTTTTGACTTGGAGCTGTACTTGAGATCAGTGTTAGGAAAACTAAAAAAGAAAAAAAACGAACTCTTTCAAACTCAAATTCATCTTCTGAAGAATGAGTTAATTCGCGCTCAAATTCAAAATTTATAAAACAAATTCACTTAGTTTCAACTCATTTCTTGAGGGAAAAAGGCGAAATTCACTAGAGATTCACTTAAAAAAAAAAAAAAAACCACTAAAACTTTTATTTTCCAAATTTGGCTGTGCGGCGTGTTTTTTCTTTAAGGATTTTTTATTTTTAATAAGATATTTATACATAAAAATAGGAAAAATTTTAAAATAAATAATGTTCAACTACATATGCAAAATATATTTAAACATTAACAATTTAAGTGAACTAATGGGACGTAGACAAAAACCTCACGTGTTTCAAATCATCACTGTTTCAAATAATGTCAAACAAATGGTTGATATTTTACTAAATTAGTTCGAGTGAAGAATTTTGCGAATCTTGCAATAATCGGAGATTTTATATACATATATATACAGTGAAACTTGGATAATTCGAATGTGTTTGATTCGAAATTCTGGATAATTCGAATTTTCTGCTCGGTCCCTAGAATTCTGTAGAAAAGTAGTGAATATTTCGAATTTTATTTTGGATAATTAAAATTTTTCGTACGATTACCCTTAAAATTTTGCGGGAAAAATTATTCCTGAGACTTTTTTCAGCTAAGGTTCAAAATATTTTAACAGTTTATTTTAACGTTCTTTCTAAGGTAAAGAAAGGCAACGGTTTAGAATGTCACTATATGGGGACATCTAAGAAATTTTCTGATCCAAGCATAATGCTCTTTGGCAGAATTCCAAGACTTCGTAACCCAAGATGATGTAAAATCTCATCCATCAAGCTTCTATGAGGACTGTGTTAACGTGGACCAAAATGTGGCTGTGTGTGGCGAGACAACTGATACGAACATTATTGCTCAACTAGTGAAGAACAACCAAGCTGGGGGTGGACTATCTGGAGGTGAAGAAAACAAGGAAATATAAGAGAAGTCCCTACATAGTCCATAGCCCAGTACCATACCTTCGACGCTTTTTTGTGGTCAGTCTGATGTAGAAGATTCTATTTTTGTATCAATTGATAGGTTGGAATCATGTGCTATGGCTCAACGATTCCATTCAAAGAAGCAAAAGTGATGAATCTATCTATATATATGAGGACGTGAGTTTCAAAACTCGCCTTATCCAAAAAATCAAATTTTGGGAAATCGCGAAAAACCTGTAACTGCGACCCCGTGCATCGAATACCTCCAATTTTTTGTATACTTATAGTTAGTTGCTCTGTGATATCATTGTGTTAAGCTGAAAAATCTACTTTAATTCATTTAATTAATTAATTGAAAAAAGTTTTGGATAAGAAGAGTTTTGTTGCCAACCTATGGATAAGAAGAGTTTTGTTGCCAATCTCTATCATACTTGATGAAAGAAATTAATAGTTTCTATTTTTGGTCATCGGATGATAATATTTTGAATTAAAAAATAAACCTTACGGGAGCAATAAGTATGATTAAAATTTAGTAATACGTTTTATTATACAAAAGCAAACTTATCAATAATCAAATAAAACTTATCATAAATAGCTTATAATTAAAATAACTTTTTTATAAAAAGAATTTAATATAATATAATCTATATAACATATAATATTATATATATACACATTTCCTTCTGTTCTGGTTCCTTAGAAATAATATTTTTATAGAAAGTAAGCACTTCAATTTCTGACCAGTTTTCATCAAAATGTTTTTTTAACAATCTGTGGACTTCCTTAAGTTTCTCTTGCTTCACGGGGACTCCCTCTCCCTTCTTTTTAAGAAGAAAGTTTAGTTTTAGATGCCTCTAGCAAAACTTTTACACTCTGAATTTTGATATTCCAAGAATCTTCCGAAATACACTTCCACAAATTTGAAGATGGCCATGGTTCTTAGTCTTTATATAGTACCTTATCGTAATACCTTTGAAAGGCCCGGAAATGCCTTAGGTTTATGCCTGAGAATAAAAATTAAATCTTTTAACATCTTCTGACAGTAAGAAATATAGAAAGCGATTCCCCATTTTTAACTTACATTTTAATCTTCTTTTGCGTGTATTCTTACTAGCCCATGTGTTCGTATTTCTTTTTCTATTCTTCACCCTTCCACTACAAAATGCAAGAGTTTATTCACTGCCCATTACACATAAGACATGCTGTAAAACTTATTTAATTAGTTTGTATGAATAGAACAGGTAAAATCTTTAAAAGAAAATAGCAACAGGTCACAGAGAAATGAAGGAAAATTATCGTAATAGTAGCTGATAAGTTAGCCGTTCGTTGGTCTTACGCATGCCCAAGGATAAAGCTAGTTTTGTTGCCAACTCCCTAGTGGATAAGGCGAGTTTTGAAACCAAACCAATATTTTAAGAGCCCAAATATAAAGGATAATTTTTTTTTTTTTTTTTTTTTTTTTTTTTTTTTTACAGATTATAGTGTTTTTTCTGTGCAGGTTTACCAATAGAATAGACTGGTAGAGAAAACTCGAATTTTTAAATTTTGGATAAGGCGAGTTTTGAAATTCACGTCCTCATATAAAAGCCGTTCTCTGTGTGTATGTCCTTTATACAAATCTTCAATTTTAGACGGATTTGCACGAAACTTCATGTACATACGTTTTAGAACGTGGAAAAGATCACTGTCTACTTTAAAAAATTATCAGATTACTATTTATCCCTTTATTCTACCACTTCCATAATTTAACATTATAGAAATATCTCTTTTTAAATCTTTTTAAATTCAAACATTTCTTTCCTGTTGCCAAACCCTAAAAAATGACACAATAATGTGAAAAAAAATAAGGATAACACGTGTATTTTGTTTCTATTTGCCAATAAAAATTCAGATTTTCTTGCTATATTTTTGCGTGTTTGATATTGACGTCATTCTAAACAGAAAATTCATATTTTTTTTCTATAAAATAAAAACTTTAAGAATAAGAGCGGGAAAATAACGTAGCACCTCAATTTGAATGTTTTTTTTTTAATTAAAACATCTATTTTAATACAAACAATCAAATTTCATGAAAACAATTTACGAAAAAGAAAAAAAAGCTAGATATGACCTCACATTCTATCAAATCTTTTCAACGCGTAATCAAACACATGGCTCCTATATTTTGCTTACTACTTCGATTGTATACTACAACCATATCTTATAGTGTTATACGTTATCGCTAAGTGTTGTATTGGTTTAGATTCAGTGATAACATTTTCTGTGATTTATAGCAAAAAGAGAGCGGTTATTTACATTTTCAAAAAAATTCTTTACAGATTTCTTGATTTAAAATTTATGGAAAATGACATCATTTCATCTAATCATTGTAGATTTAATTTCAATAAATTTTCAAATTTTCCAAATAAAATTTTAGTAACTACTACCTCATTTGGATGTATTTTTTTGCATTTTCCCCCGTATTGTGGGAGATATTGTATACTTCTCTTACGCGCGCTGAAGAAAATATGTATTTTAATTTTAAAAGTTAAAAAAATTACCACAATGTGTCAAAAGAACATTCTTTTTCTGAATTTAAATTTCGCGAGTTCCAAAATTAAAACTAAAAATGTGAGTTTTTTCATAAACGTCAAGTTAAGACTGTTCTCAAATCCAAAGGAGCTATTTCCTGACATATTTTTTAATTAATTTTTGTTCGGAAACGCGTGAAATTGGCAGGAGTTCTTATTTAGAAACTATGTAATCGAAAGATAGTTTACATATGTTGGTAAAGGTATAAAATCTTTCAGTTGGTGTTTTGAACTGAATTTCGGACGCAACAGTGCAATAAAGGATAAAAACTGGCCGTCACGCAACCACAATTGCTCATAACTCGATAAGTAATTTATTTATGAAAAAATGAAAAACTCATTTCAATTCCAAATCGCTTTAATAGTCAGGCCTACAAAATGTAAGCCTTTACGTTTAATGAGTCAGAAAATGTGTCAGAAAGTTTCGCGTTGTTGAGCAGGGAACTTGAGAAACACCTTAAGCATTATTGCAGGTTAGTGTTTTGTAATCAAGTTGCATGCCAAATAGTCGCTTAAAACATAAGTCATCCTATATTGTTTTAAACAAAGGCGCATGCCATAATAGGTATCAGACACACTCATTAAAATAAGAATACCCTAGCACACAATCCATTACTGAAGATAAACCAGTCAATATACTTAGAGATAAAAATAGTTCTGCATTTTTCATTCAGCTAATAAGACTAATCCTTCATAATTGCGTTCACATGATTATATAACTTTTCTCTATAATTCTATGACTAAGCAACGGAAAACAATATGTTACGCACTAAAATCTTCCCTAAAAATCTAATAGTGCAAGTCGCATGGAAATCCGTTCTGAAGAATTCAAGTTATATGCACCCGGAATGAATTTTATATACTTATCAGGTTATTTTGAGTAGTTTCATTTGATATCTGTTAAATTCGTGTTTTATTTTATTTTATTTTTGGCGTTTTAATTTCGTTTGTCAAATTAGTTATTGAATATTACGCGAAAGCAAACAAATTCTAAACAAGTAATTTGTTTGTTGCTAAAGGCTAATCCTCTCGTGAGATTGCGGCAAAGTTATCGATCGGAAAATCTACTGTGAACGGATATTCTAAAAAATATATATAAAGATGACCAAAGCCTTCAAGATTTACCGCGGTCCGAAAAATCCCAGAAAACGACTATTCGTGTGGACAAAATTATCAGGAGAAAAGCAGTTGAAGACCCGCATAAAAATGCCGCTGCTATATCCCATGATTTACGGAGTGAAAATATTGCTGAAATAATTAGGTTTACCGAATCAAGACGCTTAGGTGACGTAGGACTTTATGGAAGAGTCAATATTATAAAAAATCTTTCATAAGTAAACAAAATCAGAGGGCTGGACCGGCGTTTGCCAAGGAATACAAAGACTGGTCAAGTGAAAACTGGGAAAAAAGTACTATTTTCCGATGAATCGAAGTTCAACCTTTTTGGAAGTGATGGCAAACACTACTTCAGATGACCTAACAACAAAAGATATGATTCGAGGTATGTTATTCCCACAATGAAGCATAGCGGAGGATACGCTATGCTGTGAAGAGCATTTTCTGGAAAAGGTGTCGGTCCGTTAGTTGAAATCCGCAAAAAAATGAATTGTGCAATGTATAAAAATATCTTGCAAGATCATTTACTGCCTTATTGGGGAGGAAATTGTGGTCGCAACTATTTGTTTCAGCATGATAACGACCCAAAGCATGCATGCAAGCTCGTCAATCAGTGGCTTTCGCAAAAAAAAAAATTCTTTTTTGAAATGGCCAGCCTAATCACCAGATCTGAATCCAATAGAAAGTATTTGGAACGAACTTGATAAAGGTGTGTGGAATTATAAATATTCCAATTCATGAGAATTTTCCCAAAAATTGCAGGAAGAGTGGAAAAAGCTTACCATAGACCATTCATTGAATCGATGACACGTCGCTGCGCCGCATTGCTAAAGGTATGACTGCAAAATACTAAATGTAAATTCTGTTGATCACTCTTATTTTCTATTATAACACCAATTTTTTTCAAACTTTCCAAGATGGCCGGAAAATTTTGAGAACACGCGTTTTCCTTTGCAATTAATTTTGTCAATTAAATTTATTGATATTTCTTTGTTATTCCATAAATCTGTACATTGGAACAAAAAGGGCCAATGTCCATTTTTCTCAAATGGCAGGAAACCCAATTTAAGTGTGACACATTACATTAACAGTAAGAAACATTGGCCTCAACAAAATATTTTATTTTGTTTTCAATGATCTAATATGGGGAGGACTTTGGCCCTTTTAACAATTACTTTATATCGCATCCTGAATTCATTCGTGCATTTAACTCAAATTTCTCAATTTTGGACATTGGGGGCTATGCATACGTTATCATTTTAGGGGGAGGGGGGGTCTGGAACATGATATCGTAAGATATCTCTAGGGAGAGGGGGGGGGGTTCGACTTTTGATATCGTTATCATTTCTGATCCAACCAAAATTTTCTCTTTTTATTTGTAACTTGGTCTTTACATCAAAATAGTATGTTCATTACGATTATCTTTCACAATTGTCATAAACGCATGTTACATTTATCTTTTTTTAGCCTATTATCTAGTTTTATGAAAATACAAAATAATTACTAAAGTCATTAAATGAATATAAAATTATTTAATTCCAAAATAGGGAAAACTCCAACCTTTGGAATTCCTATTCTTCTGTATGCATATATAATCTGCCGTTCGATAAACCGTATGCGAAGCATGTTTGAAATAGTACTTGCGTTTACTACTAAATAAAATAGAAAGAATTTTGTCCACCTGTTTTGCTGATAAAAATTTCTGTCTGCCCCTTCTCCTGCGGGAAAGTTGCAAGAAGACATTATTACGTTGAATGCATTGTGTAAAAAAAAAAAAAAAAAGACATCATTGAATACTTTTAAATAGTAACTATTTCTGTTAAGTGTTATTTGATATAAAGTTATTTCATATATAAAGTGAGATTTTATTGACTTCTCTTCATTTGAATCAATAAAGTATGCGAAAAATCAATATAACCATATATGTGTAGTATATCACTGCAAACAAAAGAAAAAAAAATGCAAAAATATAAAGAATTTTTATACATTGATAACGATATCATTACCGGTGGGGGGAGGGGGGGGGTTCGAGGAATGATAACGTATGATATCGTAAGGGGGGGAGGGTTGCAAAATTTCCAAAAAATTGATAACGTTATATATGCACAGCCCCTTGGCCCTTTTTGTTCCAAGGTACATGAATAAGTTCCTAACTATATTATGTTAATAAAATGTATAAGTATCACTTTGAAATTCTTCTTCATATGGGTATACTTACAAATTAACCAAAACTTTTACGCTGGCTGGAAACTTTTGACCGCCACTGTATATATATTAGGCATCATAAAGATAATTTCGCTCTTATAGTATATATACGCTTATAGTATACGCTTATTTTCAAAAGATTCCTACTCTTAAATATGGAATACTATGAATGATTAAAATGAAATATTTGTTTCACGATAATTTATGTCATTATCAATTATTCAATATCTCACTTGGCAGTGATCTGTATTTGAATGCTCATTTAGTTAAGAATGAGACCTCGATAGGTTTTCCATATGCGAACTATACACGTACATTCAATCTGTACCAAATTTCAACAAGTTTGACATTTTCATTTGTTGAAAGTTTAATAATTATACCTTCTGCAGCCGCACTAGGTTCTTTGTTTTTAGTCATAATGCTACCGATTAAAGAAATAAAGGTATGAAGAATGAAACAAAGGCAAAGGAATTGCTAGGACAGTAAACAACTTATCATGATTGCCATGATAACAAATATAAACAAGAAAGAAAAATCATGCGTTAAGCATAGATTATGAAATACTTTCCAACGCATTCAGACTAATGTAACAAAACTTCGTCGTTTAATAAGTTGAAATAGGATGTCTAATTGAACCATTCGGAAACGCATAACACATTTGAAATCCCAATTTCAGTAATTCCCATTTATAGCTGGAAAATTATCCGAATTCTTTGAGCAGCCCTGTATATGATATAAAGATATTTGTATCTGTTAACTCTATTCATGCAAAAAATTTAGTTCACTTAGGAAATACACACCTCAGTCGAAAATTCCCCTTCAGCAATTTCCGTTAATAAGGAGAATAGTCGGAAAATTATCCGAATTCTTTGAGCAGCCCTGTATATGATATATAGATATTTGTATCTGTTGACTCTATTCATGTAAAAAATTTAGTTCACTTAGGAAATACATACCTCAGTTGAACATTCCCCTTCAGCAATTTCCGCTAATGAGGAGAATGGTACGTGAATTCTTTTGTGCAACCCTGTATATGAGGTATAGAATTGATACAAAACGAGTAACATGCAAAAAAAAAATTTTATTAAAGCGCATATACCGGAATTGAAAACGCACTTTCAGCAATTATTGGCCTGTGACAGTACTGTAACCGATTTCTTTTGTGTGTCCCTGTAAATGAACGACAAATGCTATGAATGCCCTATTCAATTGCAATCATCTTGTACTGAAATTCAGTGATTTATATTAATTTCAATACATTTGAAATAGCATAATATCATTAAAATACTCTGCAAACGATTTTTCCCCATTCACCATAATGTGACGGAATTTTTTTGAGTAATGTTATAATGTGAGTAATAGTAAAATTAATAAATGAACTACTAATGCACTTCATATTCACTACCGAATAGGCCATGGTAAACATCATATAGGAATTGTATGAAAAACCGAGTATATTTACGCGAGTTAGAGCGTGGACAGAAACAAACGGACAAACAAACCGAATTCATAAACGAAAATGTTGAAAATTCATTCTTTTCAAATTTGTTGGAAAGTGTTAAAATTTTCAGTCTCCTTTATATTTGATCCATCCTTGTAGTTCCTTTACAGGAACATGCGAAAGAATTTGGCAAAGTTATTGCCCATCGGTACAATGTTTTTGAAGTGGATTTTATGTTTTTAAACTGTATTTCAAACAGAGCGAAATTAGTAAACGTTATTGAGCTTTCACTACAGCCTGTTCCTTATGGAAAATAGTGCGTATAACATTTATAGTTATTTTTTTTTATAATGGCACCGCACAAAATTTACGCTACATTATTGTCTATCGGAAGTAATCGTTTGAAGTTTAATAAAGGATTTTAATAACAAAGCAAAATTTCAACTCATCTATGACTTATACACGTAATTATATCCTTTCTTCACACAGAAGAATTTTTTTTAAATAAATAAAGAAGCTAAAGTGTTCAAGAAATCCTGAAACTAAAAAAAAAAATAAATAACGCACATGCATTAGTCTATGTGTCCAGATTGAAACGTCTATCCTATTAAAATAGTGTATATAATCTATATACAAGGTGTCATAGAAAGTACTCCGAATTTAGGAGATGTGTTGAGGTTTTTCATAATGTTATGCATTTTCGAACAGCACGAAATGTTAGTGTACTTTGTGCTGCGTGTACTATCTATATTTTTTTACAGAACTTCTCAAAGTAAATCGAATATTTTAGAACATTATTGAAGAAAATACTTCTTAGAGATGTTATACATTTTTAGCGGCGAATCAGTAGTGGTCGACCGTGGCGAAGATGTAATAACAGTTTTCTCAAAATATTTCATATTTATCCATTACGCACAATTTTCCTTTCTTTTTAAACCTATTATTAACATTCGCCCAGTCTGTTTTGTCTTGGCTACTGTTGAATTGTTGTAATATTTTCGAACAAAGTATTTCTTCTCTGGATACTATTCAAACATTTCTTTTCGGATATTTTTAATACGATAACTAGAAAATATGCTTTTAATGAAAAACTAATTGGATGTGCCAATCCCAAAACTTTCTTCCATCTAATACATCTTTAATACTTCAAAAAGTTGTTACAAATGTTAATACTTCAATATTGTTAGTTCAATACATACCAACTTTGATTTCCATCTTAAAATTCTGTTTCAGTTAATTAATCGGGGTAAAAACGAGTTAATCTCGATCACGAAATTTATTAAAATAAATAGTTTTTTTGTTATTTTGTTCTACATCAGCTGTTTGCGAATAATAAGCTTAACAGGATGCGAAGTTTATGTCGCTGCACGAGCCACCAAAGTACATTAGAACTACGAAAAATCGAGAAAATTATACAAAAATCGCCATTACAGCTCCCCTTGGGCTAAATATTTTCAAATTCAAAGAGGACCTGCTAGCCATAGCCAAAAAATATACAAAAATACATTTGGTTCAATTCTACGCATAACTTCATACACTTTTCAATGGTAAATAATGAAAATGGTACAAACATAGCTATTACAGCGCCCCCTTCTGGTCGAATATTTCCAAATCCAAGGAGGACCTGCTTGCCATAGCCAAAAACATACGTAAAAATTTTAGTTCAGTTCTATGCATAACTTTGTATACTTTTCGATGGTACAATAACGAAAATGGCACAAATATCGCTATTACAGCGCCCCTTCAGGCGGAATATTTCCAAATTCAAGGAGGATCTGCTGGCCATATCGAAAAACATACACATAAAATTTTATTCAATCCTATGCATAACTCATATACTTTTCTATGGTACAATGGCGACAGACGGACAGACAGACCTTTTGTATAAACATGTTTTTGGAAATCTCTGACCCCTAAAACGTGTAGATCCGTCGAAAAAAGGAAATCGAAAAACGTTTTGATTACAATACTTTCTTCAAATAAAAAAAATAAAATTATATTAAGAAAATAAAAACTATTTCTTCCTTCAAGAGTAATTTGCAAGTTTTATTTTTTAATCTATTTTCGATATCCACTTAATTCAAATATCATCTTTTTGTCTATTTTACTTATCACACCTACTTATTCAAAAAAATTATAAGTAACAAACCGCTCCACCAAAAAAGATGTAGTTTTCAGTAAAAACAAAAAATATTTTTGGAAATATGCCATGAAGTTGTGTTTTTCGTTTCCAGGGCTGAAACTAGCCTTTTTTGCACCTGAGGCAAACATGGATTTTGGCGTCCCTCCCTCCCCAACCTCTTCCGCAAAGTATATTTACAAAGAAAATTTTACTAATTTTCTAATAGCCGACTTATTTTAAAATTTAAAATATGTAATCAGAAAATATGTAATACTGAACTACGTAATCAACAATGGTGCATCCATCGGGGAAGTCACGGGGCTCATGACCCCCCTCTGAACACCAACAAAAATATTTTAAAGATAAATTTTAAAGTGAAATATACAGTAGAGTCCCGCATAACCGAGTTTCCGCTTTAACCATTTTTTTTTTCTGATGGACTGATGGCTTCCATTATTATGAAACAGCCATTATAAATGAAGTATTAGGTGGAGATGAAAGAGCAGCCGTAAAAAGTTAAAACTCTGATTTTTCTGGTCAGAATGGGAAAAAAAACCCATAATTTTCTTTTCCATACCAAAGGTATAAGCCTTCATTTGGCGCCCCTTCGTTCTGGCGCTCCGGGCACATGCCCCCTCTCCCCTTAGTTTCGGCCCTGTTCGTTTCTTACATAACGATTGTTTTCTTCTACGTTGTCGAGGGAATTCGAGTTGATTAGCTTATATTGTTGTTACATTTTCTAACAAAGTATATTTCTTCCTCAGATGTTGTTCAAACATTCAAAGATATATTTTCGAATATTTTTAATAAGATAATTTGGGAATATATTTGTATTGAAAAATGAAAAAAAAAATGTATTAAGAGAGTACAACTCATTTCTTTCCTGAAAAGTAATTTGCAAGATTCTTTAAAATCTATTTTTTCAACAGCCACTTAATTCAAATAGTATCTTTTTGCCCATTTTACTCATCGCATCGACTTATTCAAAAACTTACTAGAACACACCGCTCCATCAAAAGGATGTAGTTTTCACTAATAACAAAAAGTACTTTTGGAAATGTGCCACGAAGTTACGTTTTTCGTTTCTGACATAACGATTGTTTTCTTCTGTGTTTTCAAGGGAATTCGAGTCGATTGCTTTTGTAAATGAGTTAAGAATTCACATTTCAGAACGCGGAGTATTTTGTACGAAAATCTGGCTTCTGTGTATAAAGAAAATGCAAAAATATTTTTTGGTAGAAAATTTAAAATTTATTTTTTAAGTAAAAAATATTCAACGTATTTTTTTTCATTAAAGTAAACCGAATTTAAAATTTAGAAAATTAAGTTTAGATGTTAAAATAATTGAAACAGATAAAATACGTAGATATGCTGATATTTAATGTTAAAGAATCCTATAACTGGTCCTCTATAACTGGTCAAATTATTGACTACAAACTTTTCATTTCAAAGTTCATTAAAGGTTATATCGCTGTTTTTTCTTATTGGAATTCATGACTTTTTCTCTACATATTTCAATATTTTTTTAGTTCACAGGCTATCAAAGCCTGAGTGCTAATGTGCCCGCAGGCTCTGTATGTACGTAACGCGATAACTCTTGATAGAAATATCCGATTTGCTTCAATTTTTTTTTTCTAGGTTCATTCTGATAAGGCGCTTCCCTGATTAGTTTTGGAGGTTCATTGGTTAAGTATAAAGGGGTTACAAATTTGGTACACCGGTTAATTCTGATAAGGCGCTTCCTTGATTAGATTTGGAGGTTCATTGTTTAAATATAAAGAGGGGGGCACGGAGGGCTAAAAAACCCCTTAATTTAGATAAAAGGGTTTTTCTATCCGATTTGCTTCAAATTTGGTATACCGGTTTATTCTGATAAGGCACTTCCCTGATTAGATTTGGAGGTTCATTGGTTAAGTATAAAGGGGTGAACGAGGGACTAATACCACCTCACCTCCCTTAATTTAGATAAATGGGGTTTTTTTATTCCGATTTGCTTCAAATTCGGTATACAGGTTTATTCTGTTAAGGCACTTCCCTGATTAGATTTGGAGGTTCATTGGTTAAGTATAAAGGGGTGAACGAGGGACTAATACCACCTCACCCCCCTTAATTTAGATAAATGGGGTTTTTTTATTCCGATTTGCTTCAAATTCGGTATACAGGTTTATTCTGTTAAGGCGCTTCCCTGTTGAGATTTGGAGGCTCATTGGATAAAGATTTGAAACAGGGGTTGGGGAATCCCCGTAAATTTATTTTTCGAGGGGCATTATTCTTTGAAATAAGAGTATAATATACAATTAGTGTGAATAGCCTATGAGCTCAATGCCATCAGTTTAACTGGGCACTTTTCTTTTTATTTTATCTTTATGTCCTTTATGTCCATATTAGATTAGACAATGTATCCAATTTTATTTTCTGAGCTCTTTGTATGAATTTACTTATATTCTACAAGCATCTTTTGTAATTACACGTACATTTGACGACAATGTATGCTAATTCTTTTGTGCTGCCTTTTATATGGTACACAGATTTCTGTGCATACTACATACCACATAGTGAAAGTGAAATTTCATTCAATTAGGAAACGCATAAAATAAATAAAAATGGTTTCCTAGGAATTATTATCTATAGATGACAAGATAACTATGTCCTTTTGTGTAGTCATGTATATGAATTTATTTAGGTTACATTATATTAACAGCTACCGGGTGTCCTAAAAAGGACTAACTGATTTTAAAATTCAATAACTTGAAAACGGAGACAAATATTTAAAAAATTCTTGCAGGAGGATTATGCATAAGGTCAAATGCTTTTTACAGTGATTTTCGATTTTAGTTTGAATTACAAACAATAGATGGCGCTGCGATCAATAGACGCTAAATTCAGACTCGATTTTTGGTACTTCGAGACACACTCAATACATTTTAAACCCCTTTTTCCGCATGGAAGAAAAGAAAGGCCAAAAAATCGAGCCTGTATTTAGCGCCTATCGCTTACAGCGCCATCTATTGTTTGTAATTCGAACTAAAATCGAAAATCACCGTAAAAAAAAAACTTTTGACCTTATGCATAACCCTCCTGCAAGATTTTTTTAAATATTTGTCACCGTTTGCAAGCTATTGAATTTTAAAATCAGTCAGTCCTTTTTAGGACACCCGGTATATTAACATAAACTATAATATACTATATTACAGTTTATAATAACAGTATATAGGGGAGACTAGGGACGGTTGACCATGCGGGAGGCTTGACACACCCATCAATTTTCATATTTAAAAGAACTTCAGAGTTTTATCAATAGGTGTCAACCAAAGCTACTGGAATGCTCAAACAACAGTCTTCGTTTCACAGAGATAATCGAAATAGCTGTGGAAAAAAATCAATTGTGAGGCGTTTTCAACCTAAAGGTTGTGTTTTTTAGAAATATTTTGTAAGCTTTTTTCAAATAAATTATATCATAGAAATTTAAGTAAGTAGGTTTAAAGTAATGCAGAAATATCGAGCTTTCATTCCAGACATAAAGACTGTACAGTAAGTTAGGCTTAATATAACAGTGTGGTATTCTTTAGAAAAGGTCTATGTAGGGAGGCTTGACCCAGTCAATGAGGAAGGGTTGACCAGATGCTCGTCAAGGCTCCCTTAATATAAGTGGTTTTGGAAATATTTTTATAACACACTGTGCATAATGAAAAGTTAATGGTATATACATAAAATAATGCAAATTTATTCTGTAAAGCTTCAGTAAAATGGTATGATGGACAAGAAACTGTTTAAAACTGACTATAGAAAAATGTGAAAAATTGCTAGAAAATGGGAAAGTTGATAGGAACTTTTTTCCCTTTAAATATTACTTACAATATGTAAATAGAAACAGTGGGAAAGACTAGAAAGGATGAAAGCAGCAGTCTTAACCCTTTGAGGGGCAGTGGTATGTTTATAAAACCACTTAAGTTTAATTTCGAAACATCACAATGACACCAGAATTTTGCTAAATCTTTTCATTTAACATGTATATGAAATATAGCCTTTTTCTTATTTCCAAATAATTTTTTTCATAAATTCCGGTGCCAGTCATTTATTTCAACATTTTAGTACTGAAAGTACTTTGCCCCTTAAAGGTTTAAATCATGTTAATGATAAGTTAAGTGCGTTTGCGAAAGAACATAGCATCGATCGAAAAACTTTAGGAAGGTATGTAGAAAAATTTCACCAAGGTGAATACAGTGAGATGAAGCCAAGCTATGTGACAACTAGATTTGTCAGATCGAGTGTCACAAAAAATAGAACAATGAGATAAAAAAGCAGGACAGTGGCTACTAAATCCGGACATAATAACATGAAACACTATGAAAACGGAACCTGTCTCTAACAGATTACTGCCTTAAATGTTAAAATTTCATTTTCCCTGCTGTACAATTATACCTGCTCAGACAAAATCCAGTATAAAACAAAACTTTTCTCCTCTGACTTGCGATTGCGCCTTAACAGGTTTGTTTAAGCCTCATATTAAAAAAATATTTTTATTTAATAATTAAAGCATGCAGAATAAAGTTATTTTGCTTTTTTTAAACTGATTTTATTTCTCTTGATAAATAGTGCAATATAAAACAAAGTGGGTCAAGCCTCCCATATAGTGGGTCAACCCTCCTATATATGGGGAGCCTTGACACATTATTTTTTCATGAATAAAATCAATCATTTTTCAAATTTCTTATATTTTACACTTGTGTAGCAATTTTAATTTGATAACTAATTGTATAACGAATAAAATGATGTATAAAATTTTATACTACGTTCAATATTTAAAAAATAAAAAATCATTTTGTAAAAAGTGGGTCAACCCTCCCTAGTCTCCCCTATAACAACATATAGTTTGCAATATAATTATAATAACAGCTGTATTAACATACAGTAAAATTTAATTAAGTTGAGAAACGTATTTATAATAACGTATAGTTTATAATATAACCATAATAACAGCTATAGTAACATTAACGCATTAAGCCCATTATGCTATATTAAAGTATTGTAAAATTTAATTAAGTTGAAAAACTTACTTGCAAAAACTTGAAAAAATCACGTTCATAGAAGTCAATACGAATTCTTTAGAGAAGCCCTGCCTCTATAGAATTTATGCACACCACATAATACACTAAAAATTAATTTAACTCTAAAATGCATAGCACAATTGAAAACACGCAGAAGTTATCCCCATATTAGACAATGTATCCAATTTCTTTTTCTGAGCTCTTTATATGATTTTTTTTTATTTTCTACAAGCATCTTTTAACAAATAAAATATAGTTAAAATGAAAAATGCATAAATTAATTTAAAAAAAATAAACTCATTTTAAGAAAATAAACGCCCACAGATGGAAATGCTTTGCTCACGTATTCTTTTGTGTAGCCCTGCTATGATGTACAGCCTTCCTATACATCACGTAGTAATTTAATATTTAGTTAAGCCTAAAAATGCATACCAGAACTGAAAAGACATCTCCAGAAAAATATCGCTCATAGTCAGTTCTGTGTGTTTCTGTAAATGAACATGAACGCACTCCATGATTTATAGCATATTTTTCCAATTTTCACTTTTTTTCTTGATTTTACCCGTAAAAAAATTGATATATTGATCTTATGTGTCTGCGTGTTGTATTCGTAAAAAGAACCCAGAAGGTATAAGCTATACAGGGCCGAAACTGAGGGGGGGGGGGGGGCAGAGGAGGCACGTGTCCCGGGCGCCAGAACGAAGGGGCGCCAAATGAAGGATTATACCTTTGGAATGGATCATTTTCTTTTGATGGACTGACGGCTTCCATTATTATGAAGCAGCCATTATAAATGATGTGTTAGGTGGAGATGAAAGAGCAGCTGTAAAAAATTAGAACTCTGATTTTCTGGTCAGAAAGGGAGGGAAAAAATGGCCATATTTTTTGTTGTTGTTGTTGTTAAAAAAATTATAGCCATTTTTTCCTTCCTTTTTATCCTTCAATGCACCCGTAGTCTGCGTCCTCTACCAAAGTGGCAGATTGTGACATTCCACACAACTGCTTTCGATAAAATTTATATACCACAATACACATTTACGAAGTTGAAAAGGGGTTTTCATCGAGTTCAATGGCTTGCAAATGCAATGCAAATATATTTTCTTTCGTTGTAATTTCTAAATCAAATTTAATCATCTTAAAACAACGTTTCTGTATTTTCTTGCCGAAGTCAGCATCTTTACAGAGATGCTACGCCGCCGTCTGACTCATGAAAAACTTTGAAGGATTTCTAAGTAAAAAATATTCCGCCGTGTATTTTTGGCACATCTTTGAATTCAAGATTAAAGCTAATCTCTGAATGTCAAGTACTCTTTTAAGACCTTGTAGGATAAAGATTCATTTTCTGAAAGAACGTCAGAGACATTAATATTGAAATATATATGCGAATGTTAGTTATTTATCATGTTCTATATCATTATTCTGCATTAGCACTCATATACAGTCGGAAGAGAGAGGGGAATAAAACATTCCACCGCTATACTTTTTAATCACTGAAATGTAACAGAAAAAATGAAATTAGCCATTTGATTGAGAACTGCTGTGTCTTCTTTTGATTTATGTTTTATTTTATTTATTTATTTTTTTTAATAAGCTTAGGGGCTGTTTTCATATTGAAATTGAAATAAAGTGTTTAATTTTCAACATGGGCACCTAATTTTAACAATATATTTGGATTCTTCGGAAAGGTTTATTATGGGATATTCGGTGAAGTAGTTTAGACATTATACAGATGTAAAATCTTGAACTCCTAATGTTAAGTTCTTTTTTAATCGTTATAAAACAAACTGCAATATGTGTAGTGTTTTAAGCATAATTCAAAAGAAACTTGGCGAAATGTGCGAAATTTTGGATTAGTATATTTCAAAAATTCGAGAGTAAAATTAAACTCTTAAAATTTTTATAAACAACAATGCATTTTTTTTTCGAATATTTAGTTCATAATTTATATATTATGAAATAAATATAATTTCATAATTGAAATAAATATAATACAGTAGACTCCCTCAAATCCGCAACCCTAAAATTTACAAATGCCTAAAATCCGCACATTATTACAGATGTAAACAATGCATTTTTCGAATATTTATTTCATAATTTATATATTTTGAAATAAATATAATACAGTAGGCTCCCTTAAATCCGCAACCCTAAAATCCACAAACTCTTAAAATCCGCAGATTATCACAGATGTAAACAATGAAATTTTCAGTTCAGATATAGGGACAAATTTACAGATTTTTTCAGTTTTATACGATTCCATATGTATTTTAATATGTAATTCTCGATAATGTACTGAACTCGTGGTTTTTCATGAAGGAAATATAAATTTATTTGTGAAAAAAATCAAGATATTGCTGTTTTACCAAATATATTTATGTATTAATCACGCTTTTTTGGTTATTAAGACTGGATAAACCTAAGATAAAACTTTTTTACTTTATGATTTTTATGTGAATTAATAGGTTACATTTATGAGGAACGTTTCATTGAATAATACAAGGAAAATGTATCTTATCTTTATTATGCATATTTAATTCTACATTATTGATCAGTTACTTAACCTTTACTTTTAATAATTTAATTATTTTCAAAATTATCTTACTTTTAATCATTATAGTTTATTAATTTACTTAATTATTTTATATTGTATTATATTGCAAACATTCATTATAATTTTGATCGCATTATTACATTCAAATTGCTGTTAAAAAAAATTTAAACAAAGCAATGACCAGAAATCTGCAAAATTCTAAAATCCGCACAACCTCTGGTCCCAAGCTGTGCGGATTTGAGGGAGTCTACTATCTATCTATCTATATATATGATATAATTTACTGTCCCTTTTTGTGACATTCCGACGACTCTCGATATATCGAAGATAATGCAGTTTAGTAATTAATACCAGTAGCTTCGCCAACCCTCCATTATCATATGACAACCGGAGTGCAGTCGTGGTGGCCTAATTGAAGACAGGTTCAAGAAAACATTGGAGAAATTTCCCCTTCAAGAATAATAGAGGCATCATGAGTTGAACGTGGTTTATTTGATAGGAATATATCGTAAACAATTCCAGTAACATATTCATCAGCTCTCGACGACATCGTTGATCCACTTCATAATAAATTTAAGATGTTAAAATAGTAGTTTTTCCACATTACAAGTCTAACCACCAAGTGACGAGGATTATTTAGACAAACGAAAAAGCGTACAAATTATGAGCTCCTAGTCTTTGCAACGCTATAAATACCCAGAAAAACAGGACGCGAATGAATACATTAACAGTGGAGAACCACTCCGGTCTCCAGTAGAGAGGTGGGGAGGAATGGGACAGGAGACAAGGCACGATTCGATGGAAAGGGGTGACGAACGTGTGACGTCGAATGATCTCTTTCGAACCGGCGTCAGAAAAACAGCGTAAACAAACTGCTGGCGGGAAACTGATGGAACAAATAGAATAATAGTGCAAACGATATTTTAAAACATTCGAAGAAAAAGAATTTAGCATCAGAAATAAACTGAAAAAGTATTTTAATGGATTTTGACGAATAGATTTAAGGTTTTTAGAATAATAAAAGAATACGCATTTAAAGCATGTGAAAAAATAAGAGATATTTAAGATAGTATTAAAGCAAGTAAAAAAGGTAGCTATTAAGAATTTGGAATAATTTTACTAAGGATAAAGGGTGAAAATTTTTATTATTACATATATATATATATATATATATTAAACAAAAACCTAATTTGAAGAACAAATTAAAAAAATAAAATTTATTTCCTACATTGTTTAAGTCCGAGAAGAGATATTAAGATATTTCATTCAATTCGTTCTACATTTAATGTTAAATTTTTGTAACAAATAAGTTAAACCAATTGAACATTAAAAAATATAAATAAAATTCATACAACATGGTACTTTAAACACCCTAAAAATTTAGATTCCGTTCAAATGAAATCGAAATAAATCTTAGACGTTTTCCATTTTTCAGTTGTAAATATTTGTATTGCAGATTTTGTATTATTTTTACAATGATTGTACCTAAAATGATAAGATACATGCAAAATACAAAACTTTAAAAAAGTCTAAGATTTATTTCGATTTCATTTGAACGGAATGTAAGTTTTTAGGGTGTTCAAAGTATCATGTTGTATGAATTTTATTTTTATTTTTTAATGTTCAATTGCTTTAACTTATTTGTTACAAAAATTTAACATTAAATGTAGAACGAATTGAATGAAATATCTTAATATCTGTCTCTTCTCGGGCTTAAACAATGTAGGAAATAAATTTCGTTTTTTTAATTTGTTCTTCAAATTAATATCTTAAATATCTGTCTCTTCTCGGGCTTAAACAATGTAGGAAATAAATTTTGTTTTTTTAATTTGTTCTTCAAATTAGGTTTTTGTTTAATGTGTCAAGTTTTTTAATAACTACTGCATTCTGACGAACACATTTCTAAATTAATGGAGGGTATCATCATCAGGCTTTGATTCATGCTGTACCGTATAACAGTTTGTGATGCAATTTACCTATGTATAATACTAAAAATGTTTCACCAGTGCAGTATTGCAGGTTGCTGTACTTTGGGCTAAAACTTCCAAAAATCTGTTTGAAAATGTCAGTTTTATTTCTACTATGACGCCATATTCAACTTCTTTTTAATTCTTAAAAAAAAAAAACTATTTCAGTAATTATTCAGGTGAAAATCATTTAACTAAAAATAGACAAATTATTATTACGGCTTTTGAATTATTGCCAACAATGAAAAAAAAAAAAAAGTTAAATTTTATTGGAAAAACGTCCGTTGATTCTCAATGAAAAAAGCGCAATTTGGAATTATTAAGAAAAATGTATGAAAAATGTAAATAAAAATTAGCCCATGTTACTCTCTGGGTTATAATTCACCCATATGCAAAGACATTTTATCATCCGTTTTGACCCTCACGTCAGGCAAACATTTTCACATTTTAAATTTCTAACATTATTAGAATTAGTAAAGAATTAAAAAATGAGTGGCATCAGGGACAAAAAGGTGGGAAGAAAAAAATGAAAAAGTTATGAGCTACATAGGCTTTTCTGTGTTAAATTAACAATGAGAAGTGACACTGGAAATAAATAAGTATTGCGCTGCCGCGCAATACTTAAATATATATGAAATATTTATATATTATGAATGAATTCTTTTTCTTTTCTTGTCTTTTTACGGTTTCGTTCATCTGACGAAACCCTATTCGTCTCACTCCTTTGTCTGTCTGTCCGTCACAGAGCCCGTTCTCAGAAACTATACATGTTAGAGACTTGAAATTTTGGGTACTTATAGCTGAACACCTCACATCGAACAACAAATCATAAAATTTCGAAAAAGTTGGTAATTAACTGGATTACGGGCTAATTAACTTCTGAAATTAACCAATCCACCTTTTTAATGCAGGTTCAAACGGACCTTCTCAAAATCATCCGTGTTTCTCCTAAGGGTTGCCAGTAAAATCAGCCGATGCATGGTTACCACGGAGGAAATTAAGCCGAAAAATGAAGTGGACATTTTAAAGCGAAATCGCATATCAGAAAATATTGGTCCGAGAAATTTGTAAATGGTACAGACAGACGCAGAAAAAAAATCTACTTTCATTTTGTATAAAGTTCACATTTCTGCGATGTGTATAAGTTAAAATATCCACTAAAAATCCATCGATAAAAATTTAATTTTTTTAATTGGAAAGACAAGGAAAAAAGATTTCAATTCGGCGGGAAAGCAGGTAGACATGACGACGCTGCGGTTTTTCATAATAGCATATTTTAATACGAAATTTTAACTTTTTAAATATTAAATTTTTTGATTAAATTTTTTGGCATCCCGATGTCAAATTTCTCGCTGATTTCATTGATACCTATTTCTAAGTCCTATCTTAATTACAAGCTGAAATATTAATTATTATTTAATTAATCGGTTTAACTCGCAGAAGAATTAATGTCGGTAAACGAGTCGGTAACTCCCACATGTGTATTTTAAACAAGTGAGCCCCTAGTTATCTTGGAGACATGAAATTTTGGGTACTTATAGCTGAACACCTCACATCATACGGCAAATCATAAAATTTTGAAAAAGTCGTACATTTAACACTTTGGGCTCCCACATGTGCATTTTAAACAATTCTTTCTAAGTGAACCCCTAATTATGTTGGAGGTGTAAAATTTTGCACACTTATAGCTGGACACTTCACATCAAACAACAAGTGATAAAATTTTGGAAAAAGTCGTACATTTAACCCTTTGGGCTCCCACATGTGTATTTTAAACAATTCTTTCTAAGTGAGCCCCTAATTATGTTGGAGACATGAAATTTTCGGTACTTATAGCTGAACACCTCACATCATACGACAAATCATAAAATTTTGAAAAAGTCGTACATTTAACCCTTTGGGATCCCACATGTGTATTTTAAACAATTATTTCTAAGTGAGCCCCTAATTATGTTGGAGGCGTAAAATTTTGCATACTTATAGCTGGACACCTCACATCAAACAACAAGTGATAAAATTTTGGAAAAAGTCGTACATTTAACCCTTTGGGCTCCCACATGTGTATTTTAAATAATTCTTTCTAAGTGAGCCCCTAATTATGTTGGAGGCGTGAAATTTCGCATACTTATAGCTGACACCTCACATCAAACAACAAGTGATAAAATTTTGAAAAAGTCATACATTTAACCCTTTGGGGTCCCGCATGTGTATTTTAAACAATTCTTTCTAAGTTAGCTCCTAATTTGTTTGGAGGCGTGAAATTCTGCATACTTATAGCTGGACACCACACATCATACGACAAATGATAAAATTTTGAAAAAGTCGTACATTTAACCCTTTGCGCTCCTGCATGTGTTTATTAAACAAGTATTTCTAAGTGAGCCTCTAATTAAGTTGGAAGCGTGAAATTTTGCATTCTTATAGCTAAACACCTCACATCAAACGACAAATCATAAAATTTTGAAAATGTCGTACGTTTAACCCTTTGGGCTCCCACATGTGTATTTTAAACAATTATTTCTAAGTGAGCCCCTATTTAGGTTGGAGGCGTAAAATTTTGCATACATATAGCTCAACATCCCAGATTACACATCAAATAATAAATTTTGAAAAGTTTTATGTTTAACCCTTGCAACTCCAGCTCGTGTATTTTAAGCAATTCTTTCTAACTGAGCCCCTAATTAAATTGGAGATTTTAAATTTTGCATACTTATAGCAGAACACCTGAGGCCAAGCGACAAATCATAAAATCTTGAAAAAGTCTTACGTTTAACCCTTTGAGCTACCACATATGTATTTGAAGCAATTCTTTCTAAGAGAGTCCCTAATTAAGTTGGAGACATGAAATTTTAATACGTATAGCTGAATACCTCAGACCACACGACAAATCATAAAATCTTCAAAAAGTCTTATATTATTTACCTCTCCGGGCTCTAACTTGTGTATTTTAAGTAATTTTTCTAACTTCCGCCCTTTTAAACCAGGGAAAAATTTTCCAACTTTTGCCGACACACCTTTGACCCTTCTTTCATATTATACACCATAGCCTTACATATTTTAGTTCCATTTTTTACCGCCAGGTGTGCCTACTGATCTCAGGTGCTATGGGCCCAATGCCCTCGACTAATATATCTACGGATAGTATGTAAAACGGGTTTTCGTTCGGATAGATGTTTGTTTAGAATCGAGTGCGCCCCCTGGTTACGAAATGTGGAACTAACAGATTTTTCAAAAAGATAAAGTGTTTTGAAAGGAATATTAAACGAAACCCTCTGTGCGATCTGTGATCACACTTACCCACTTGTTTCTTCTTTTTTTTCGTCGGCTGTACATTTTCTCATAATCTCAACCGATTAGTTAAAAAGATAATACAGTAACAATTATTTTCCTGGTCTTTTATTTTATTTTTTTTATTATTTATTAAAAAAGAAAAAAACATTGGAAAAAGTTTTAAATAATGTTAAAACTTTCGTAAATTTCGGAATAGGAGCTTAATTATACAACTACAATTTTATTTAACAATCTAGAAATTTTATGCACAGATTTTGGATTGTCCAATTTTCGTAAATTGTATATTCTTAAATAAAAACGGCATCATTTAAATATATAGTATAAAATGTCACCCATTAATTACATTCCGCAAATTTCCTGACATTTTGACCCCGCCCCATCCTTCCATGTCACAGCTTGTGACACTCGTGTGATACTCCCTCCCCTATTGCGGCGTCAAATTTTTTCAGCTGTTATTTAGAGTTAATTTTCATTAAAACGACTTGCAATTATTATTATTACTTTATTTGCTGTTTAATATATTGAGATATAGGTAGACACTGGTTGGCAAATAAATAAATAAATAAATAATGGCCTCCCTACGAAACAAATGTGTGAGCTATATAGATCTGACATTCCTAAATCTAAATATGGCACGCAAATTGTTCCAACATTGCCATTTTTCGGAGGAAAAGTTTTCTAATAAAAACAAATAATGTAGGATTGTTACATTAATTTAGAATGGTAGATAAAAATGAAAAAAAAAAAAGAAATATTTTCTCTATCTTAGACAAGAAATCAATAAAATGCATCATGAAAATATATTTTATTGATATTTATCTCGTGCATTGTTCCTTTGGTTTACCCCCTCGCCCCACTCCCCCTCTCCTCTCTTCTTTCTTATCGAACAGTATCCACTAACATATTTTTATTTCTTTTATCACTGTACCTGCGCTAATGTTTATATACATTTATTTATAGGTTATTTACATATTAACATATGCATACTTTGGTTTACGCAATTTCTATTTATATTTTACTAAAACATAAATTAACCCTAAGAAGCCACTTCATCTGAAAAATGGTACGCGACACAGTAATTTCACTGTTTGATTTTTAGTAAGCTGACATTTATAACAATCAACTGTTATTTTTACAGAGAGGATTTTGATGTCCTTTAGGAGCAATTAGCGTAAAGCCGTTAATATATAGTGTGCGCTTATTTCAAGCTCTTGCAATGTGATTATAAAGATTTATCTAATACTTCCTGAGTAAAAATGCATATTTTTATTAACTTAATTTATATCACTCAGCTTTCAAACAATGCCTACAAAATTAATTTCGTATATTATATGTGATTCGAAGGATCGTCGCAACCATCGGGCAGACGGGGCGCCGCTGCCCAGGCCCCCGCACCAATTGGAGTCTTGTTGGGAGCCCCGAGTCTCTCTATACAATTCAAAATAACCTTTCCTCTGAATAAAATAATAATATTTTTGCTTCAGATTTCTTTTTAAATGTTTCTTCGTTGGGGGGTGGGGGGGGGGGGAGAAGAAAGCATTAACATGATTTCTTACAGACAAAGTTGATATACTGTGTGGTCCATCTGTTTGTTCTTTTTTGAACTATGAATATTTCACAGGTTATTTGTGTCAGCCGTCATGTGTCATGTATGTATGAACTGTCAAATGTATGTCCATAGTATGCCATAATATGTCAAATGAGTCCATATTGTGCCATTTGCAATTATGGACTCGCTGACAACACAACATCGGTGCAATGGCACACACTGCTCGCCAAACCATCAACTTATTGAACGAAAAATTTCCAGATCGCGTAATTTCAAGAAATTCTGATATGAATTGGCCGCCAAGATCATACGATTTAACCCCAATGCATTATTTTCTTCGGGGGTTTCTGAAAAGTAAAGTGTACGCCAATGCCCCCCCCCCCCCCCCGCACAATCCAAGACCTCAAACGTAACATCCGGGCTGAAATTTTGGCCATGGATCCGCTCATTCTGGGAAAAGTCATCGAAATGTTTGATGTTCGGCATGCAAGTGGAGCAGCGGTGGCCACATGTGCGATATTGTATTTGATACATAAATGGCATAGACCCACCTTTCATGTTCAATAAAGAATTTCGATTTTCACGCATAAAAAATACGTTTTCTTTCATAATAAAAAAAGAACCAACCGCGGACAACCTGTAATTGTCGGGGAATGCATAGATTTGGCGATACTGAAATTAACCGTGAAAACAAAATATAAATATTTAAAAAAAGTTAGAAGATTTTGCGAAATAAAAAATAATTATGAAATTAAATGTGAAATTATTGGTATTTTTTTACATTTTATTATCCATACTATATATTAATCTATGATATTTACAATTGAAAAACAAATTTTATTACTCCAGTATTGCAGTATAGGGGAGACCGGGGGAATGGCACCACTCGGGGTTATGCTGCCACCCCGTCTAGTTTAAAAACTAACGGCAGTTTGAGATAGTGATTGCGTCTGCACTATAGCGGCCAACAATAGAAACAGTGCCTAGAGTGAGAATGGTTTTTTGTACGTCGTTCGCTTATTCTAATGAAAAATTTAGTTTTCATCTAGTTGCTTCTTATTTTGGAGCTTCAAATGAGTAGAGGTAAATACCTTTTATTGAAACATTAGGTACTTAAGATAATATTACCCGTAATCTACATGCATTCGCCGACATTTTGATGCAATTTGTTGAACGAGTTCGATTCTTCTTTCGGCTTTGCTGGGATATTTCCGCTATATTATCCTTTCGGCGTAATGCCGCCACCATGGCAAAGGGTGACTTTTCTAATTTGAGTTAAATTGTAAGCTTAGCACATTAATAAATCTAGCTTAAGGAGCATTGTAATTAATTATTATTTTGATAAATTATTGCTTTCTAAACATTTTTAGTAGGTTATGTGTTTCCTAGTATAAATTTTATATATTTACTAGGTCATTAAAGAGTGGCGTCATTACCCCGATACAGTGGCGGAATTACCCCAGTGTCCTGTGTAATCCCGCCACTGTACAGAGGTTGAAAGAAATTTTTTTTATGTGTGCTTACTTTACAGTTATGATTACGGTTAAATTTATACAGATACTAAAGATAATGATTCAGCTTTAGAATTTTTACTATTAAAAAATAAAATTTTTTTGAGGTGAAAAAAATTAAATTCCTTTAAGGTGTCGCCATTCCCCCGGTCTCGCCTACGTTGAGACCCATAAACTGCTTTGCCAGGGCACTAGCTGGACTGGTGATGGCAGGGCGCATTAATCCATCCCCTCCACCTGACACACTTTGGGAACCCCCATCTTGTAGTATAACATAATCAATGGACGACCCCCTAATCCATATTAACGAATAATTTGCCTACAATATTTTAGTATACATTAATACTTTATTTAATCTCAATCAGTTATCGCTGACCTCTAAGCTTAACTGAATTAAAAGTACTTTTTTTTTCGTCTTGTATTTTTATTTCACTTTGTCTGTACGTCATTCTTGAATGACGTTGATTTAATCCTGTAATGCGTGTAACCGGTGAAAGGACAGTAAAAATAGTGAAGCTGTTCATCATTAACCAACATCTTATTAGACTTCACACTTTTCCTTCATATTATAATATCCGTTTTCAAGGTCACGTTGTGAAACTAAACCTTTTACAAATGTATTAAGTAACAAATAAGCGTTCATATGATATTTTAATCAGTATTTTGTAGAGATTTTTAAGCTCATATAACAAAACGAATAATAAAAATTAAAATTAAATGACGCTTGGTTTATAGCACGATTTCAAATACCATGTACGAATTTCACTAATAAACTGCTCACATCTCTTTTAAGGGGCTGTACTTATATAACGTTATCAACGTTTTGGTAATTTTGGACCCCCCTGCCTTCCTTACGATATCATGCGTTATCATACTTCGAACGCCCCTCCCCCCCCCCCCCCGGTAATGATATCGTTATCAAAATATCTGAAAATTCCTTTGATTTTTGGATTTTTTTCTTTTGTTTGGAGTGATATATAAATATGGTTACATTTATTCTTCGCATACTTTATTGATTCAAAATAAAGAGAAGTTAATAAAATATCAATTTATTTCAAATAACATGTAAAAGAAATAGTATTTAAAATAATTTAATAAAAGCTTATTGTTACATAATGCATTCAATAGTAATAATTTCTTCTTGCACTTTTCCCCTCAAGGTGGGGGCATACATAACTTTTTATCAATAAAACAGGTGGACAACATTATTTCACTTTTATTTACTAGTAAACACAAGTATCATTTCAAACATACTTTGCAAATGGTTTGTCGAACAGCGGAATATATATACATACAAGTATGACAGAAGAATAGGAATGCCAAACGTTGGGGTGTTCCATATTTTGGAACTGAATAATTTTATAATCATTTAATGATTTTAATAATAACTTTGTATTCTCACAAAAATAGATAAATAGATTTATCTTGGCTATTTGCGAGTGTGGATTAATTTTTACTATTTTACTAAAATTGCATAGCATCTCTTTTCAAATTTTAGGTAAATCAAGGGACACTGAATCATTGCAAATATACTTGTTGCGTAAAAATATCTCTATTGATTCTCGGATTATGGATGGTAAATAAAATCTTGATGTATAAATTAACTTGCTATTTTTAAAATCGATCTGTAAAAGTTCTTCGGAGCCTATCACGCTCGCAAATAGCCAAGATAATTTTATTTTTATTTTATGTTTTGTAATATTTTTCATTATACATGTTGTCTCGTGACATTGTTTACCATGTTATTGTTTTTTTAAATTATATGAAAATTAATCCACGCTCGCAAATAGCTAATTTAATTTTAATTTAATTTTATGTTTTCATTATGCATTATGTCTCGTGACATTGTTTACTATGTTTATTGTTTTTTTAAATTATGTGAAAATATTTTCTATCGTGAATAATTTTGAAAATGTCGTCGTTTGTGCGACGAAACGATCTTCAATCTTAATAAAGATATTTTGGTACTTTTCGGTTAGCCGGGAGCCAATCTTTACATGCATATATATATATATATATATACATATAAGTATATACCGGGTGTCCCAAAAAGGACTGACTGATTTTAAAATTCAATAACTTCCAAACGGTGACAGATATTAAAAAAATTCTTGCAGGAGGGTTATGCATAAGGTCAAAAGTTTTTTTACAGTGATTTTCAATTTTAGTTCGATTTACAAACAATAGATGGCGCTGTAAGCAATAGTCGTTAAATACAGGCTCGATTTTTGGTCCTTTATCTTGTCCCATGCAGAAAAGGGAGATGAAAATGTATTATCCGGGCCACGAAGTACCAAAAATCGAGCCTGAATTTAGCCTCTATTGATCGCAGCGCCATCTATTGTTTGTAATTCGAACTAAAATTGAAAATCACTGTAAAAAAACTTTTGACCTTATGCATAACCCTCCTGCAAGAATTTTTTAAATATCTGTCACCGTTTGCAAGTTATTGAATTTTAAAATCAGTCAGTCCTTTTTGGGACACCCGGTATATATACATATATGTGTATATATACATATATATGCATTTATATATATATATATGTATGTATGTATATATGCAATATATGCATGTATATATAAGACTGGCGCCCGGCTAACCGAAAAGTACCGATATTTTATCACTTTTTATAACATTATTTAACTTAATCTGTTTATAAGTGATTATTATACATGTTTTTATAGTAAAATAAAAGTAAAATTATTTCCCCGTCTGAATCATAAAAGACATCTTTTGCATGCAATAGTGGCAGCTACTATAGCACAGTCAGTACGCTGTTCGTTTCAAACCCAGAGGACTCATGATCAAATCCTGGGCCGGGCAGCAATAAATATTGTAAAAAATAAATGGTACAAAAGTTCAAACTCACTCGAAAAATTCTAATTCTTCGAAATTCGCTGATTTCGAAAAATAAATTAATATACTTAAAATTAAATAAACTAAATAAATTTACAGTCTTGTGCATTTTTATTGATGTAAATCTACGGAGTCTACCGTAAAGGATTAGGGTCCATAAACCGCGTTTTCGGCCCATAAAATAGACTAAAATTCGATTATGTTATACTAACTTAATTATTTCACTTTTGATTGCTAGAAGGTATATATTGTACGATATTAACAATATTTTTTGTATTTTGTTCGGATATATATGACTTACACAAGCTCAAAGTTCGTATAATTCGAAGTTTTTGTGAAAAATACGCAATTTCTGCTATTTTTACCTCAATTATTTATATGAGCGTAATCGCGCAACACTTTCTTCTTGACATATATTATAAAACACATCAAAATATACAAAATATGTTAAAATAAAAGTGTTGCAAAGCTGCGCTGATAGTAAAATATTAAAAATAGAGAGTAAATTGATGATAAAAATAGCAGAAATTGCGTATTTTTCATAAAAACTTCGAATTATACGAACTTCGACCTTGTGTAAGTCATATAAATCCGAACAAAATACAAAAACTATTGTTAAAATCGTACAATATATACCTTCTAATAATCAAAAGTGAAATAATTAAGTCAGTATAACATAATCGAATTTTAGTCATATTTCATGGGCCAAAAAGTATGGACCCTGATCCTTTGCCGATTACATTCTCTGTTATTTGACAGAATATCTATTTTTCTAATCTCTCTAATTTTATATAAGACTTAAGATAATGGATTACCTGAATTAATAGATTCTCTGTAATTTCACAGAATTTTTTTTAACAGTGTATGCTTGGTAGAAAGCGCAAGTAAGATATAATTTTTGCTCCGTTTCTTTTTAAGGGCAACAGAAAAAAAAAACGAAACATTATTTTAAACTAACTTTTTTAGGATTTCTAAATTGATTTCTCCACGTATAATCGTAAATTAATTAATATCAAACTATTAATTGATTAAAGCGTATTTTCTATAAATATTACACGCTTCCTTTTTTATCCTTTTTTTTTTTCTACGTTTGAGGCTTTAAAATGTTTCACTTTTGCAGTTTCACAGCTATTTGGCATATTTTGAAATGCGTTTATTGGCGCATCATTAAATCCATTAAGGGGGTCCGGGACACATTTCCAAAAAAATTTTATTTATTGAGTGAAAATTTTGAATTTTTTTGTGATGGTTAACATATCATTTGTAAACAAAATCAAATGATAAAACTTCTCATAGCTTTTTTTAAAAAAATTTAAATTTAAAATTTATGAAATAAGTGGTATAACTTAAAATCGTTATAACTCGAAATATTATTTGTAGAATTTAAATTGCTTTTCATTTAAATAAGCAGAAATATATGTATTTTAATTTAGAGCCAGCATTTTTAAAAAATATTAATTTAAAAAAAATAAAAATATTTAACGAAAAAAATTACAAAAACGTGGTGCAACTTTTTTTAAAAAAATCATATTTTCAAAAATAAATATTTCTTTCAAATATGCTGGCTCAAAAGTAAAGTAAAATAATTGAAAAAGATATGTTCCGAGTTTCAACCCTGTATCTTTAGCGGTTCTCGACTTATAAGAATTTAAATATGAGAAATGATGAAAAAACCTATCATGAAGAAAAAACGCAATTTCACAAGAACTCGTTTCCTTGACAACCATAGCTTGAAAGGCAGATTTTGAAAACAAACCAAAACGAAAAAATTAATATTTCCTGTTCTAATTAAGATAGAAACATGATTTAAACATCATTTTAAGCAGAAAACGGCAGAGGAATTTTTAATCCAATTGAAAAAAAAAAAAAATGAAAATTTGAAGATTTTTGTGTCCCGGACCCCCTTAAATCCATTGTTGTTTAAAAAACTAGTATACAATTGTACAAGTTACAGTGTATATTGGGCGATTTATCACCCGTGGCGTGCTAACGGAAAAATGTCTTAAAATTAATGTATGAATTTATAATTAAGTTCTATAAATAATAATATACTGTATTGCCATCGAAAACACACCTATCATAAACGTATTTTTTATAATTCTAGCCTATCAGGAAGTGGGTTGAAAATCGATTATAACATTTCATCTTTACATACAAAACATCCACGAGCTGAAATCGCAGAGATAACCTTTATAGGAGTTTCTCAGTTTCGGCACGCGGTAAAGCAAGCCGGTGTGGGCCCTCATTATAGTTTCCGAGCAAGGGCTCTTCCTATGAAGTGTCCCGCGATTAGGATTCGATGATGTGACGGTGGTTCTGCATCATCGGGTCGAACCTGTTCCGATTTAGAGAAACTCCAACTTGTAATTATCCATGTATTATGTCTTTATCCATTGGAGTTTCTCTAGTTCCGATCCCTTTCGTCAGCGTTCGGACTTTGGTAGTGGAAAGTTCGGGGGACCGTCATTGACCAACGAGAGTGTTGGTCCGTGGTTCCCCGTTTTGTGCAATGCTCCAGAGGAGACTAAAGCGGGACAATCCTGCTTGGGATGCCCTATTTATGAGACACATCGGTGCAGGTCAGAATGACTAGCCCGGTCTTGTGGAGAACTGCTTGCAGTGGTGCCGTGGCGGTCCTTTTGGAGGGCACCGTGTTGTGATCAGTTGTGGCCGGTACACGTACATAGTCACGTCTTACATACAAACAGGTTGCATTACATAAAAGAGCGTAATAAAAATAAAATAAAGAAACCAAACTTTTTTTGTCACAAATTTCTAATTTATTAATAATTGTCTTTAGATAAAAGCGGTTTATTTTTATTATTATTCTGACATAAAAACTCACAAACCTCAAGAGCCACCAACTAAACATGTCTAATTTTTGCCATGAATTTCTAATTTATTAATAATTTTTCTTTAGATAAAAGAGGTTTATTTTTATTATTATTTTTCCATAAAAACTCACAAACCTCAAGCACCATAAACTAAACATGTGTAATTTTTGGTACAAATTTATTTTAGTAATAATTTTTCTTTAGATAAAACGATTTATTTTTATTAATATTTTGCCATAAAAACTCACAAACCTCAAGCGCCATAAACTAAGCATGCCGAATTTTTGCCAGAAATTTCTACTTTGTTAATAAGTTTTCTTTAGATAAAAGCGGTTTACTTCTATTATTATTTTGCTACAAAAACTCACAAACCTCAAGCGTCGTAAACTAAACATGTTCGATTTTCCGTTTCATATATCATTGCATTACAAGAATGAAATCAAGCGAAAGTTATTGCTGTCATAATATTTCATTTGTGATTATTCTACTGAAAAGAATTAAAGTGCAGCATTTTTATTATTTTCGTAACATAATCAAGTTCTTGGAAATATTCATAGATGGTTGAATAAATATCATTTACTAGAAAAATAGATATGAGAATAATATACTTCGAAAATTTACTATGAATTCTTATTATAGTTTTTCTGTTGTTGATATCTTAAAGATTCGTGGCCCATGACTGGGTGAAATACACGTATCTCATTATTAGATTTTTTTTTTTTTTCTAAGCAACATGACGTATTATTTACACTCAAAATACATCTTATGACAGGGACTTCGAACCATTTCACAGCTACATGCCGAATTTTCCCAAAAATATACTTAACATGATCTTGACGTGCCAACAACCGAAAAATTCAGTGGAACAACTAATAAAAATTATCAAAATTAATCAAAATTTCTTAAGGTCTGCCCATTAAAATGGCCGTTTTGGCGAAAATTTTCAATTTTCTTTTTTTATTGTTTTATTTGAAGGAGCAACCTTTTGTGATTCCAAATCTGTTTTAATTTTATTTCTACGATTACTAGAAGAATTAATTATCATGGCCAATTTAATAAACAGGAAGTGATGAATCAAATAACGGAAGTGATCAGAAAGGCCAGGAGAAATAAATGAAAGCAATGTTTCTATAGGTGATTTTTTTTACGTTTTTACATAAAAACACCAATATACCTTAATTGATAATTTTATACTATTAATTTTATAGATAAGAAAGAATATAGATAAGAAATCTGTAAATGCGATTTCTGGAAAATCAATTTTCCCGATATTTTCATGTACAATAAACTTCATTACACAAAATATGTTAAACACATTTCAGTGAAATTTGTCAGAATGCTTTCCATGTTACTCACTATGTTCTGGACTAGAATCTAAGCTCTATGTGATAATGTAGTTATTTTACAGGGACTGAAATACATGAAAAAAATGTGATTTATTAAGTTTTGTTTCAGTTTGTTTAATCTGTATGACAACGAAAACCATTCAAACTAATCGAATGCAGACAAACTCTAATCTAAATTAATAAATTATGACCTGAATCTATGCCGTGCCGAAAATAATCTGCGTGCCTGAGATTCGCCGTCGTTGCACACGGAAAGTAGTAAACTTTGGGAGGTTTTTTTTTTTTTTTTCTCTTAGAAAGAATAAAGTACACGAACACTGAATTTACCCACATATTAGCCCCGATATGCTATTTCTTTCAGGCAACAATTAAAGTGTCGTCACTAAAAAATACGTAAAGCAGCCGTAAAACAAAGCAAAAGTATTATTGTACGGTTAAATGCTGACAATCTCTACTGCAATTTTTTAAACTTCTAAGCATCGCACATTTTCAATTTTTACACCTTCGTATAGGGGGGGAAAGGTATTTTTAACTGCAATGTGTTTGAAAACTGCATAAAAAGCTAAAAAATCAAAATTCGCAAAGGACAAAATTTACTACATTAGGTTAAAAGTTTGAAACAGAATTCATTATATGAACGTTAAAAAATCGCCACGGAATGTGACCGGAACGCGAAAAAAAACCCGCTAAAAGTCACATCCAATATCGCATTAAAAATCGTTAAAAAATCAAAATCGCTGAGGAAAAAATTTACTGGTTTGGGCCAAAAGTTTGAAACAGAATTACTTTTACGAATGTCAAAAAAAAAAAAAAAAAAAAAAAAAAAAAAAAAGTAGAGAACAGGAATTCTACTTTTCCAGAATTTAATGTGTCATCCCCGATGAAATATATATATATATATATATATATATATAGATACAGTAGAGCCCCGATTATCCAAGTTAATCGAACTTATACCTTTGGAATGGATCCTTTTCTTCTGATGGACTGATGACTTCCATTAATATGAAACAACTATTATAAATGAAGTGTTAGGTGAAGATGAAAGAGCAGCCGTAAAAAGTTAGAACTCTGTGTCGCTTACAGTAGCGACTCGATAAAATGATATCTACCCGATAAAACTTTACCGTCATAAAAATCAGCGCGTGAAAATAATTTCTTTACTTAGAAGGAAAACGAAAATCATTTTAGGTAAAAATCAACAACATTTTATTTCCGCTTTCGTGCCGAGACGTATTTCGACACATCTTCACCGCACACTCATAATTTACAGACTGCCACAGAGAGAGGGCGCGGGGGGGAACATATTCTCTTTTCATTTAATCATGTACATCTCTGCATTGTGCCGCCCTCTGTCCGTGAATATTAATAAACATTAATCAAATTCACGACAACCTCCCACCTTGAGTTTTCGTCAGACAAACTCAACAATGGGTACAACAAAATGCTACATCAAATAAAATGTGACCAATACTTACAGTACACAGCCAAAACATAGAATTCTAACATTACTTTTTTCAAAACAGGCAAATAAACATTTTCTTCTGCAAAATTCAAATAAAATTAAACATATTATTACAGATTCAAATTAACACAATGAAACATATGAAATATACTAAAAAATAAAAATAAGGTCTACACTAAATAATAAAAATGAAGGAAAATGTCTATTCAGTTCAAAGATATTTAAAGTTTGTAGCGAATTGGAACAGTCACTTTTCTGCCACTTCTTGTTCGCACCACTGGATCATTAGATAGTTCTTTTGGGATCTCTAAATACAGTTTTTGCGCAGGTCTTAAAAGTTCACCACTTTCAGTTTTTATCCGTGCAACTCTTGGATGACCATCTTTTCCAGCAATAAGTTCTTGCACACGGGCTAAAGTCCAATATGCACGTTTTTTATCAGATTCTATGAGTACTACATCACCAATGGCTAGTTGCTTGATTGACTCATTCTTTTGTATAGAACTTTGTTGGCGTAATTGCCCTAAGTACTCAATACGGAATCGTTTTCGAAGGTGTTCTCGAACGTTTTGCCTATACTTAACTCTTTTATTTAATTCTTGTGCGTCAATTGCATCAAAATCTACCACATCTGAAGATCTTATTTCCTGTAGGAACATTGATGGTGTTAACGGTGCTAGATCGTTCACATCTTCTGTAACATATGTTAATGGTCTAGCATTCACAACTTGTTCACAATCGCAAAGAATAGTGATCAGTTCTTCATAAGATAATGAAGCTCTACCTAGGACTTTTCTCAAGATGCGTTTCACCATTTGTATCAATCGCTCCCACCAACCACCCCACCAGGCAGCGGTAGGCGGGTTGAATTTCCAGCGAATCTTTTGTGTTGCTGCTACGGCAGAGATTTGCTCCCAATCTATTTCTGAAAAGGCTTTGTCTGCACCGACGAAATTTCGGCCGTTGTCAGAATACACTGTGGTTGGTCTTCCTCTTCGGGCTATAAAACGCCTGAAAGACTGGAGAAAAGCATCAGTTGACAATGATGTCACTAATTCTAAGTGTATGGCCCTATACACCGCACAAGTGTACAGCACAATCCATGCTTTTTTCTCATTCCTTAGATATAACGGCCCGGCTAAATCAACTCCAGTTATTTGGAACACTGCAGCGTCTTGAACTCTATCGGCTGGTAATGCAATAGGAATTGACTCTGTCTTCTGAGCACTAAATCTTCTGCATCGCACACATTTCTGAACTACTGCTCGAATAGTTTTCCTGGCTTTCAGGATCCAGTAGTCTTCTCGTAACGATGTCATCAAAAGAGCCACTCCAGCATGTAAAAGCTCTTGGTGTTTCCAGGAGATCAGTCGGTGGACTACAGGATGGTCAGAAGGCAAAAGAACTGGATACTTAAAATTGATAGTATCTTCTCTATAAATAACTTGCGTCTTCACTCTTATGATACCATCTTCATCTAGAATTGGTCTTAAACTACGAATCTTCTGATTACTCTTCTCATCGAATCTGTCTCTCTGGATCAAAATCACCAATCTTCTTTCAGCTTGTTCTAGTTCAAAACACGTAAGTTCAGACACTTCTTTTGAATTCGGTTTTCCTGCATTGTTTATGAATCTTAGGATCCAAGCGATCAATCTTATGATTTTCTTGTATGATGAAAACCGTCGATAATACCAATCATCAGATTTTATGTTCTTGTTCATTGCTGAAATGACACTCTTCCGTTTTTCAGAATTAATAACTTCTTCATCTGGAGCTTCGACACTTTGAGGCCAAGTAAATTCTGGTTCAGCCAACCAGGCTGGTCCCTCCCACCATCTTAGCTGTAAGAATTGTTCTACGGAACAACCTCTAGAAGGGAGATCAGCCGGGTTAAATTTTCCTGAAATGTGTCGCCATTGGTCCTTTTGAGTTAAGGATCTGATTTCTTCTACACGATTCCAAACGAATGTTCCCTATCTTTCGTCTCGTTTTATCCAGCTTAAAGCGGTGGTTGAGTCAGACCAATAAAATATCTTCAAATTTGGAATTCGTAAATCAGATATGACCCGACTTCCCAACCTGGCCCCAATGCAACATGCTAACAGCTCTAAACGTGGTACAGTTAGGTTCTTAAGGGGTGCTACTCTTGCGCGTGACTGTATAAAAGTCACCAGAATTTTATCTTTGGTCTTTACTCTCAGAAAAATGCAAGTAGCATATGCATGTTTACTGCCGTCACAAAATATGTGAAGACCTACATCATCACGTTCATAATTATCAAAATTCATCCAGCGCTGTAATTTGATGTCAGAAATCAGTTTCATTCCCTGCACCCACTTTAAAAATTGTTTAGCTAAATTTGCTGGCATTAACTCATCCCACTTAATTTTTAACTTCCAGCATTCTTGTAGAATAAGTTTAGGGAGCAAAGTCACAGGTGAGGTAAATCCAAGAGGATCAAAAACCTTCTGAGCCAATGAGAGTAGAGCTCGTTTTGTAGGAACAATTTATTCTTCCTCAATAGGGCCGATTTTGCAAGATAGGGTATCGTTTTCCAGATCCCAGTTTAAACCTAATACTGGTGTCATCTTTACTATTGAATTTTCAAAAATAATTGGAATGGGATAATTTGACAGCCATCCCCTTAGATTAAATTTTGCAGAGGACAGTAACATTTGAGACTCAAATATAAACTTGTTTAATTCTTCAACTGTATTGAAACTGTAAACACAATTGTCCACATACATAGATTCATTCAAAGTCTCTGCTGTAGAAGCAAAGTCATCAGGCGCACTTTCTAAGTGATGTTTCAATGTAGCCGCTAGTAAAAACGGGCTGCAATTGATCCCAAAAACTACACGTTTATGTCTATAAATTATATCATTTTCCCATAGAAATCGCAGAAAGTCTCTATCCTTTTCTTTAATACCAATTTGTAGAAATGCCTTCTCTATATCAGATACTGCACCAATAGGAAATTTCCGAAAACGGTGCAAAATTGAAGGAATCATTTCAATCATATTTAATCCCTTATCCAGGCAATCATTTAGAGAGGGGGAGCCTTTAACATGAGCCGAAGCGTCAAAAACTGGTCTAACTTTAGTAGTTTCACTCGATTCTTTAAATACAGGCCTGTGTGGCAAATAATGTACTTTAGTTTGTTTATTATCAACTACCCTTTCAATTATTCCTGCATTTATCCATGAATCAAATACTTCGCTATAAACCTCAGTTTTATTCAAATTTGATAACTTTTTCTTTGTTGTGGCAAGCCGTTTTTCGGCCAATTCTCTGTTACTAGGTAAGCGAGCATTATCTAGCACCCAAGGCAATGCTACTTCGTACCTCCCTTCTGAATCTCTTTTTATGTTATTCTTAAAATGCTGCATAGTTTCTTCATGAATCTCAGATTTAGTTTTAGATTCTACTGGATCAGTTATACCGATAATATCCAGTTTCCACAAATCAGCAACGGAACTATCGTTCCAAAGTGATGAAATAACCATAAGAGAATCATTTGTTTCAGATTTAACACCTGGAATTTTTCCCATTAGAGTCCATCCCAAATGGGTTTTTACAGCAACCGGACCACTTTTCAAAATTTTAATATTTCCGGTGAGTAATTTTCCCGCCACATCAGAACCAATTAATAATTTAATTTCATTTTCGGTTTTACATACACTATTTTCTACATCAGAAATCTTAATAGCACATTTATTCAGTTCTGATAACCAAGGCCCATTTGGCACTTTTTTTATTTTAGAACAAATAACAGGAACACCTAAAACATGCATATCACATTTATAACTATTATCCATACTACTCAAGTGAATTCTATATTTACTATGCTTTGTTTCATTTGTTTCAACTCCACCAAATAATTTGTGAATTAAATTAATTTCACCAATACTTTTATAATTCAAATACTTAATTACATCTTCTGATAAATACGAACGTTCTGATCCAGTGTCGATAACTCCACGCACTATTTTCTCTTTACCATCGTGCTTTACACGTACATTCAAAGTTTGGAGTAACACAGTTGGATCCGAACCTTGAGTAGTTAGAACAGTATTACTACTCCCTGACTCATGTTTGCGACTTTCAAACGCCGCATTACCTTCTTCATTAAAAACATTTTGACATAATATAAAATTATGTTTTTTCCCACAATTTGTACATTTAATTTTAGCTCTACAGTTGCGTGAAATGTGATTCTTCTTCAAGCAAAGGAAACAAGCCCCCTTTTTCAAAATTAAACTACGTTTTTCATCAAAAGAAAGCGAATTAGCTTTAAAACATTTTTCTGATAAGTGACACTTGTCACAAAATATACATGTGTCCTCACACTTTTTGACTAAATTTTTATCCTTAGACTTATCACTTATAAACAAATCATTAGCAGTTGGCACAGAATTGCTTTCATTGTTTAATTTATTAAATTTCTTAGTGTTATCAAAGCCAAGACTAGAACGTGCTAAAAGAACACGTTCTTCTGAAATTACTTCGTTTTTCAAAAAGTCAAGAATAGAATTTAATTCACTCTTACCTTGAGCAGTCTTCTCACGCTGTCTTTCCCATATACGCAACACATCATGAGGCAAGCAGGATTCCACAAGGGGAAAAAGAATACTGGCGTACTTGTCTTCTGTAACGCCTAGAGATTCCAAAGACCTAAGTTTTGTCTCTAGGTTATCATATAAAGATGATAAATTAAATTCTCTTTTTGATGCTCTGTTATTGGTCAACACTAGTTGTAATAAGTCTCTCACGTATATTTGGATTAGTGTGTCTTCTCTTCCAAATCGTTCTTTAAGATGCTGAATTACTTTCGGATAGTTGTCCGCGGAAACCGGATAACTATTCACGATTTGTGAGGCTTTAGATTTCGGCGTTATCGCCTGTAGAAGATAAACAAACTTTGAATGGTCATCTAAAACGTTATCCTCGTGGATTTTTCTAAAAGAGTTCCAAAAATTCAACCATAGTCTTGCATCGCCATCAAACGGCTGTAGGTTTATTTCGGGTAGGCGAAAAGGTCGGGACGTCGTTCTTTCACCATCTATAAAATTCTGTAAACGCTGTTCTTCGATAGGCTTAGTAAAAATTTGCTTCACCTTTTGCTTTATTGCAATCAATTTTTCCGTATACTCTTCACAAGCTTCAAATTCTTTAGAGTAATCTTTTTCAACAGCATTGTTATTTAACATAAAATTTAATATTTCTTCATCCACCGCACGCAGTCTAACACTTTTGTCTTCTAGTTGATTTAAAGCTTGCTCAATCAAATTTATATCAGGGCTTGAATTATTTAAAGCATCATTTAATGCATTATATGTCTTCGTAAATACGCTTCTAAGAGGAGTTCTCTTTATTTTTAACGCATCCATAATTTGTGTTTTAAAAAGTTCCGGTTTGAATCAAAACTAATTAATTACTTCACGCGTCCCTGTTCGGGCGCCAAATGTCGCTTACAGTAGCGACTCGATAAAATGATATCTACCCGATAAAACTTTACCGTCATAAAAATCAGCGCGTGAAAATAATTTCTTTACTTAGAAGGAAAACGAAAATCATTTTAGGTAACAAGATAAAGTAAAAAAACTAAAACCCAACTACGACAAAAAACTACGCTGAAAAAGTATAAAAGTACCCCATGAATACAGGTAAAGTCACAAGCAAATGCTAGTAATATATAGATATATTCAAAATGTACAAGTAAAGCGCTTTTGAATGATACCAAACACGGCATATTTATCTTAACTTTATTTTTTGACGTATGACGCTTCCAGTATTTGGTAGTAGTGACGCACATATCCGTCGATGGCAGCAAATGGGTAATGGACCGATTAGTGGATGAGGTCGTTAGTGTAATGTGTAAATGTGTAATGTAGATTGAAGGTTTCATGTATTAAGATGACCTAGGAAGATTTCTTAATCTATCTAATTCTGCTAACGATTGACTGTCATGTGGATTTTTAAGCAACTTTTTGTCCGCTAGAGGGCATAATAGTAAATTTGGTGACAAACTTTATAGCTCACAACCAACAGAATATCAAGATCAAGACCCTTCTAATGGCACTGCAGTGGTCTTATTCTGATTACTAAGTACCAAAGAAATTAAGAACGAAAAGATGTGAATTATATGCAATTAGCCCATAAATGCAAGTAAAGTCACAAGCAAATGCTAGTAATATATATATATTCGAAATGTACAAGTGAAGCGCTTTAAAATGATACCAAACACGGCATATCTAGCTTAACTTTATTTTTTTACTCTGTATATTTTGTCCGCTAGAAGGCGCCACATTGAATTTGGTGAAAATCTATATAGCCTATAACCAGCGGACAATTAAGACGCTTCTAATGATATGTCATTTGTCGAATTCTGATTAGTGGTTTAGAAGTTACGAGGGAACAGATGAACATACATACATACATACATACATACATACATACATACATACATACATAGCCTGTCAAAATCATAACCCTCCTTTGGCTTTGCCGTAGTCGGGTAAAAATCAACAACATTTTATTTCCGCTTTCGTGCCGAGACGTATTTCGACACATCTTCACCGCACACTCATAATTTACAGACTGCCACAGAGAGAGGGCGCGGGGGGAAACATATTCTCTTTTCATTTAATCATGTACATCTCTGCATTGTGCCGCCCTCTGTCCGTGAATATTAATAAACATTAATCAAATTCACGACACTCTGATTTTCTGGTCAGAATGAGGAAAAAATGGCCATAATTATTTTTTTTTTTTAACCAGAAAATCAGAGTTCTAACTTTTTACGACTGCTCTTTCATCTTCACCTAGCACTTCATTTATAATGGCTGTTTCATAATATTAGAAGCCATCAGTCCATCAGAAGAAAATACGCGGGTTAAAGCGGAAACTCGGTTAAGCGCGACTCGGATAATCGGGACTCTACTGTAGTTCAGTTTTAAGACTTAAACACGCGATTTTATTTATATAAAACGACGTCATCCGAATCCACTGAAGAATTCCTCATTTACGATCCAATCATAAACATCTACAATAAAGTTTGGGTAGGACGTCACTATCTCAGAATAATACACAAATGCAGCAAAATAAATCAATTCATTTATATTTTTTCAAAATAGCACGTATTTTAATTACTTTTTTTCAGTTTTCATGAGAAAGTGCCAACAAAAAGATATTGTTATTTTCCAACTATTTTTTCTTTACTTTCTAGAGAAATGGAGTACTTGAGTAGCCAAAATTAAACAAATGTCGCTAAAAACTACAAAAAAATTAATATTTCAAGAATAAATGGAGATACAGTTTTGAAACAAATTGCATTTAAAAGAACTTTTTTTTCCAATACGACGGTCTAAAAATTGAAAATGTCCGATGCGTAGAAATTAAAAAACTTGCTATAGAGTTTTTAATCGTACAATGATACATCTGCTTTGTTTATTGCTGGCTTCTGTAAGGTAACGTTATTTTTTTGGAGGCGACACAAAATAAGCAGGGAGAAAGAAATAGCATACCGTACCGGGGGCTTAAAAAAAAAAAAAAAAAAAAAAAAAAAAAAAAAAAAAAAGCCGCGCTGCAAGGAAAAAATGCTAACAGTGGACAAATTTTAGTGTAGTGGGTTAAAACATTGTACCCAGAATTCTTTCAGGAACGTCAAGAAATTGCCACGAAACGCAAGAAATCGCTAAAATCAGATTGAAAATCGCTAAAACTCAAATTCGCGGAGAACAAAATTTACTATATTTGGTTAAAAGTTTGATATCGAATTCCATTTACTAATGTAAAGAAATCGCAGCGAAACACAAAAAAACACTAAAACTCGGATACAAAATTCGGTAAAAATTCAAAAATAGCTGTATTTAAAATATGTTAATAAACTTTATTGAAAAGGGGATAATTTACTATATTGAGGCTAAAAGATTGAAATCAGATTCCTTTTGCAAATATTGAAAAAATCGCCGCAGAACGTGAAAAAAAAAAAAAAAAAAAAAAAAAAAAAACTATAAAAATCGCACCGAAAAAATTAAATAAAAAATAAATACAATAACCAGAAAGCAGGAATTCTGCTTTTTCAGAATTTAGTGTCGCCAACCGATGAAAAAAAAAATGTATATAAATATAGATAGTTCAGTTTTAAGACTTAAAACACGTGCTTTTATTTTACATAAAATGACGTCGGTCCGCATCCACTGAAGAATTCCTCATTTACGATCCAGTCTTAAATAACATCTACAGTAAAATATGCATAGAACGTGACTATCGCTAAATAATACACAAATCCAAAAAAAGAGATTTCGTCATTCAAGAAACTGGACAAAAAAAAATCGGCAATCTCATAATTCATATGCCTTCATTTGTTTGTAATATTAATATAGATTCTTAAAATTAAATTTAGTTTATAATACAGTCGGACCTCTATTTAACGAATTTCTCTATTTTGCGAACTTTTCCTTGGAACCAAGAACATTTTGCGAATTTCTTCGCAAAATAACCTCCAAATAGCGAAGTGCATTCTCTATTTAACGAACTTTTTCTTGTGATCAAGTTTTTTTTTCTCCCCATTTCTCAAAGTATTTCTGGACATTTCAAACTTATTCTTTCTTTTAACACACTAGGGGGCTCTGCCCCCTACGAGCTACGCTTGTCAACCCCCGTTCAGACACCTCAGATTCTAACAGCACGCGAATTTGATCGCCTTTAAAAAGATTTCGGAAGATTGAATTATAATTTGAATCTGACAATCATAATCTGACATAATTTTCACCAAACTTTTCTTTCAATTTTTAATATCCACGTAAAAATACTTTTGTTAGAAATGAAATATTATGATCATCTTAAAATTTCAAATAAATATCTCGCGCAATTTTTAAAATTAAACTGTTTTGCAATATTATTTTTTTGTTCGTTTTACGTAATAAGTGTAATGTGACGTAAATGTGACGTAAATTCTCCTATTTAAGACTTCTAACTCATGTTAATGAATTTATTATTTTACAATATTCTTTCTCTTTTAAAATTCACGTATAATTATAGTTTTTATGACGTAATTTTCAATGAGTTTCTGCTTTTTATATTTTCTATTTATAATAGTCACGTGTAAAATAAATTTTTTATTTGAAGCAAACATTATTGTTTGCACTGTTTATACAGTTGGCAACAGTTTAAATTAATGCAATCTCTCTCTCTATTCTAAAAAAAAGTAACCACCGCTGTCACCGCCGCCGCCGCCGGTTTTGAATTTTTTGTGACCGGAGGTCTTTCTTCGTTAATATTAAGAAAAATAATGCATACAAAAATATGAAAATCGGTAGTATTATACAGAAATGTTTGATAAACACGCTGATGCAGACAGTTTTCAAATCGAAGAATTATTTTAAGAGATATTTAATGTTAAAGTTGGACAAAATCGTTCCACTAAAAAAGTTTTATAGGAGCAAAAACTATACATCAGAATTTAATAATTTTTAGATCATTTTATACGTTATAATTTCCCGGTGTGCAGAATTCATTTATTTTTTAATTTGACTCATTTTTCGAGGTTTCATTTCTATTTTAAATTCAAATTTTCAGCATTTGGAGAGATATTTTTTAAAATTGTACTAATTTAACCTGTTGCCAACTGTATAAACAACGGAAACAATAATGTTTGCTTCAAATTAAAAATTTATTTACACATGACTATTATAAACAGAAAAGATACTTTCAAATTAAAATTAAATAATTGCGTATAAAAAGCAGGAACTTATTGAAAATTACGTCATAAAAAGTATACACGTGGATTTTAAAAGAGAAAGGATATTGTAAAATAATAAATTCATTAACATGCGTTAGAAGTCTTAAATAGGAGAAATTACGTCATATTTACGTCACATTACAGTTATTACATAAAATGAACACAAAATATTGCAAAACAGTTTAAATTTAGAAATTGCGCTAGACATTTATTTGATATTTCTAGAGGATCTTTTCAACTATTTTTGTTAGGAAAGCGCAAATTATATTTCATTTTTAACAAAAGTATTTTCACGTGAATATTTAAAACAGAAAGAATAGCTTGGTCAAAATTACGTCAGATTGAAAAAGGTTAATTTAAAATGTCTCATTTAAAAGAACTATCTTTTCTCTTTGTTAAAAAATACCAGGAGACAAAGACTGCTTACTTAATTCCTTTTATATTAGCTTATTTTGAAATGTTGTTACACGCGTCTACGTCATGAAGTTATTTTTATTTCGACGTTTTATTTGTATTTTTATTAATGTTGTACTAATTTATTTGTTCTTTCGTTATTTAAAATAAAAATTATGTCAATTTGTATAATTTGGCGAGTGTTTTGGCGATTTATATAATTTGGCGAAATTGATCGACGGGATAATCAAGTAGTACTGCAGCGGATTTTGGCGTTAAAGTTCCCCAATCAAAGAGAAATGAATAGAAATCCGTTTATAGGGAGATCGCCACTGTTTTTTAAATTATAATTCAATCTTTCGAAATCTTTTTAAAGCCGATCAAATTAGCATGCATTTAGAGTCTGCGGTGTCTGGACGGGGGTTGGCGAGCGTAGCTCGTAGGGGGCCGAGCCCACTATTTTTCCAAAATATCTAAAAAATATCTCTCGAAATGCTGAAAATTTGAATTTAAAATAGAAATAAAACCTCCAAAAATGTGTCAAATTAAAAAGCTAAATGTAATCTGCACACTGGAAAATTCTGACGCATAAAATGATCTAAAAATGATTAAATTCCTATGTACAGTTTTTGCTCCTATAAAACTTTTTTAATGGAACGATTTTGTCCAACTTTGGCATTAAATATCTCTTAAAATAATTCTTCGATTTGAAAACTGTCTGCATCAGCGTGTTTATTAAACATTTCTCTATAATACTACCAATTTTCATATTTTTGTATGCAACAATTTTTTTTAATATTAACGAAGAAAGGCCATGCTTAAGCATTCAACTTGGTTGCCGATCTTCCGGGAATATCTACGCAGATTTTCATTAGTAACTAGGGGGCTCGGCTCCCTAAGAGCTACGCTCGCCAACCCCCGTCCAGACACCGCAGACTCTAAATGCTCTAAATGCACGCTAATTTGATCGGTTTTAAAAAGATTTCGAAAGATTGAATTATAATTTAAAAAACAGTGGCGATCTCCCTATAAACGGATTTCTATTCATTTCTCTTTGATTGGGGAATTTTAACACCAAATCAGCTGCGGTGATTACTACTTGATTATCCCGTCGACCAATTTCGCCAAATTATATAAATCGCCAAACCACTCGCCAAATTATACAAATTGACATATTTTTTATTTTAAATAACGAAAGAACAAATAAATTAGTACAACATTAATAAAAATGCAAATAAAACGTCGAAATAAAAATAACTTGATGACGTAGACACGTGTAACAACATTTCAAAATAAGCTAATATAAAAGGAATTAAGTAAACAGAGCCTTTGTCTCCTGGTATTTTTTAACAAAGCGAAAAGAAAGTTCTTTTAAATGAGACATTTTAAATTAATCGTTTTTAATCTGACGTAATTTTGACCAAGCTATTCTTTCTCTTTTAAATATTCACGTGAAAATACTTTTGTTAGAAATGAAAAATTATTGTCGCTTTCCTAACAAAAATAGTTGAAAAGATCCTCTCAAAATATCAAATAAATGTCTAGCGCAATTTCTAAATTTAAACTGTTTTGCAATATTATTTTGTGTTCATTTTATGTAATAACTGAAATGTGACGTAAATATGACGTAATTTCTCCTATTTAAGACTTCTAACGCATGTTAATGAATTTATTATTTTACAATATCCTTTCTCTTTTAAAATTCACGTGTATACTTTTTATGATGTAATTTTTAATAAGTTCCTGCTTTTTGTACATAATTATTTAATTCTAATTCCAAAGGATTTTTTCTGTTTATAATAGTCACGTGTAAATAAATTTTTAATTTGAAGCAAACATTATTGTTTGCGCTGTTTATACATTTGGCAACAGTATAAATTAATACCATCTCTCTATTCTAAAAAAAAGTAACTACCGCTGTCACCGCCGCCGGTTTTGAATTTTTTGTGACCGGAGGTCTTTCTTCGTTAATATTAAGAAAAATAATGCATACAAAAATATGAAAATCGGTAGTGTTATACAGAAATGTTTGATAAACACGCTGATGTAGACAGTTTTCAGATCGAAGAATTATTTTAAGAGATATTTAATGCTAAATTTGGACAAAATCGTTCCACTAAAAAAGTTTTATAGGAGCAAAAACTGTTCATAGGAATTCAATCATTTTTAGATCATTTTATACGTTTGAAGTTCCCGGTGTGCAGATTGTATTTCTTTTTTTAATTTGGCAAATTTTTTGAGGTTTTTATTCCTATTTTAAATTCAAATTTTCAGCATTTCTAGAGATGTTTTTACAAATTTTAGAAAGTGATATTAATTTAAACTGTTGCCAACTGTATAAACAGCGGAAACAATAATGTTTGCTTCAAAAAAAGAAATATTTATACGTGTAAATAAATTAAAAATTTATTTACACGTGACTATTATAAACAGAAAAAAACATTTGGAATTAGAGTTAAATAATTATGTACAAAAAGCAGGAACTTATTAAAAATTACGTCATAAAAACTATAATTACACGTGAATTTTAAGAGAGAAAGGAATTTGTAAAGCAATAAATTTATTAACATGCTGTTAGAAGTCTTAAATAGGATAAATTACGTCATATTTACGTCACATTACAGTTATTGCATAAAATGAACACAAAATAATATTGCAAAACGGTTTAAATTTAGAAATTGCGCTAGACATTTATTTGATATTTTAAGAGGATACTTTTCAACTATTTTTGTTAGGAAAGCGCAAATAATATTTAATTTCTAACACAAGTATTTTCACGTGAATATTAAAAAGAGAAAGAATAGTTTGGTCAAAATTACGTCAGAATAAAAACGATTAATTTAAAAGGTCTCATTTAAAAGAACTTTCTTTTCACTTTGTTAAAAAATACCAGGAGACAAAGACTCTGTTTACTTAATTCCTTTTATATTAGCTTATTTTGAAATGTTGTTACACGTGTCTACGTCATCAAGTATTTTTATTTCGACGTTTTATTTGTATTTTTATTAATGTTGTACTAATTTATTTGTTTTTTCGTTATTTAAAATAAAAATTATGTCAATTTGTATAATTTGGCGAGTGGTTTGGCGATTTATATAATTTGGCGAAATTGGTCGACGGAATAATCAAGTAGTACCGCAACGGATTTGGCGTTAAAATTCCCCAATCAAAGAGAAATTAATAAAAATCCGTTTATAGAGAGATCGCCACTGTTTTTTAAATTATAATTCAATCTTTCGAAATATTTTTAAAGCCGATCAAATTAGTGTGCATTTAGAGTCTACGGTGTCTGGACGGGGGGGGGGGGGGGGAGGGTAGCTCGTAGGGGGCCGAGCCCCCTAGTTTTCTAAAATAATGTAAAAAATATCTCTAGAAATGCTGAAAATTTGAATTTTAAATAGAAATAAAACCTCAAAAAGTGAGTCAAATTAAAAAAAGAAATACAGTCTGCACACCGGGAACTTCAAACGTATAAAATGATCTAAAAATTATTAAATTCCCATGAATAGTTTTTGCTCCTATAAAACTTTTTTAGTGGAACGATTTTGTCCAACTTTAACATTAAATATCTCTTAAAATAATTCTTCGATTTAAAAACTGTCTACATCAGCGTGTTTATCAAACATTTCTGTATAAAACCACCGATTTTCATATTTTTGTATGCATTATTTTTCTTAATATTAACGAAGAAAGACCTCCGGTCACAAAAAATTCAAAACCGGCGGCGGCGGCGGTGACAGCGGCAGTTACTTTTTTTTAGAATAGAGAGAAGAGATTTGATGTAATTTTTCTCCGAAACTGTGACAATTGTTTTATATAAATATGTAGTAAAAAATTAACCTGCACACATTTTTATGGTTGACATTATTTATTTATTTATTTATTTTTTAACTCTGTTCCTGGGTTTTAGATTCCTTACCGTCCCTCTTCTAAAATTATACAGAAAATTACTTCAGATGCAGCCACAGAATTTTTTTCAAAATTTTTTCTCGTGCAGAAGTATGCTAGAGAAAGAATATCTAAAATTCTTTGACAGGAAACTTACTGCAGAATTTAAATCAGCATTTAAATATCAATTTCAAGTATCGTGACTTTATTGGTAGTCTTACCGTCCCCAAGGTTCATTCCTGCACTTTCCATGGTAAATTATTTTTTTTAATTTAAATCCAATGAAAACAACAGTTTCTAAAAATCAATGAATATCGTGGCTATCATTTAGTCTTAACATGATTTGCCTAAAAATAGGTGGTTATTTTCATTACCGTCCCAACCTTACCACCCCTTTTCTTTCCTTTACCGTACCTTTTTTCCTATACTTCCCCCCCCCCCCTTTTTTTTTTACCTTAGACGTCCCTTCTTTAACACCCCTTTAAGACAATGTTATACCAAAATTTTGTTCTAAAAATACTACATTGTTATTATTTCTTATTTGAATGTCCTGTGGGTACTATGCAAATTCATTATAAGTAAAAATTTAGAAGAAAATAAAAAGTTATAGTGGTAAAATGGTAAGGAAAATTAAATTCGCAAGTTTAACTTAAACCTCCAGTTAAATAAAAAAAAATTCACTGCTGACCATTTTTTCTTTATTTTGAATCATGAGTCTATCAGATTAAAATGTTATTTTAGCAAGTTTAATCTCACCAGATTTTTATTCCTGAAAGTCAAAAGATGTGGGAATGCCCCTTATACTCAAATACGCATTTATCTGCTCTTACTCTGTAATTTATATTTCGTTAAGACATGTTATTTTGTTATTTCAAAAAATCCAACGACAGCCTGTAAATACCGTTTCCTAGCAAATGAACTTTCCAAGCACGTAAAACGTTTTTTTTTTTTTTTTTTTTTTTTTTCGGTAGTCTGCTGGTTTGTTATCTTTCTGCAAGGACACGCTAATAAAAACGCAGTCTGAAATTCGCGGCGCACATGGGAACGAAAGCCAGATTTTCCGGCATTCTCAGTATCTATTACGGATAGGTAAAATTTCAAAGCACTTTTATCAAAACCTTGATAATAACATATATTTAAGGGATTTCGGTGCCCTTTGGGGATGTACGTATATAACGTTCTCACTTTAAGAGGGAGGGGGGGGGGGGTCTAGCACTTGATATCGTAAGATATCTCTAGGAGAGGGTGTGTTGTTTTTGATATCGTTATCATTTTTTATTCAACGAAAATTTCCCCCCCTTTTTTTTGTAATTTTTTCTTTACATCAATGCATCCTTTATTTTTTAATTTTTATTTTATTTATTTATTTATTTTTTTTTTGTAGTCTTATCTGTTTTTATGAAAATACAAAGATATTAAAACCATTAAATGATTATAAAATCATTTCATTCCAAAATATGGAATAGCCCACTTTTTGCCATTCCTATTCTTCTGCTATATATATACTTCTTAGTTAGAGAAACCAGGTTCGAAATTATGCGTATTATGTTTACTAAAAATAAATAAATAAAGTCCAAGAAGAAAATATTACTGTTGAATGCATTATGTAACAAAAATCTATTATTAAATACATTTAAGTAGTAAGTATTTCTTCTTAGTGTTAGTTCATATATAATGGTGATATTTTATTAACATCTTCTCTTTATTTAAATCGATAAAGTCTGCGAATATTAAATGTATAACCATTTCTGTATACATTGCAAACGTATAAAAGGAAAAACGAAGGAAAAATTATAAAAATAAAAAGAATTTTTAGGGACTGATAAAGATATCATTAGAGTGAGGGGTGTGTGTGTGTGTGGGGGGGGGGGGGGGGGGGGTCGAGGAATGAAAACGTATGATATCGTAAGGGGAAGGGAAGAGGGTCCAAAATTGCCAAAACGTTGATTACGTTATATATGTACGGCAACTTTGTACTATTTCTTTTTTTGCGTATTTTACAATACATTTTCGACATACAGTAAAAATTTTCTAATCCGGCACGTTCGGGATGATGGCACGTGAATCCGGCACGTATGATATCGTAAGGGGAAGGGAAGAGGGTCCAAAATTGCCAAAACGTTGATTACGTTACATATGTACGGCAACTTTGTACTATCTTTTTTTTTTTTTTTTGCGTATTTTACAATACATTTTCGACATACAGTAAACATCCTCTAATCCGGCAGGTTCGGGACTTGAAGCATGCCGTATTACGAAATTTTCCGGATTATAGGATGAATGTTGAAAAATACACTGCTCAAAACAATTAAAGGATATTTGAAGTTTTATATAAAATAAAGATATAAACGAATTTTTTTTTGCCGAAAATAGAAGAAGAGAATCACAAATGCAAATTTTTCTGGTTTTCAAACTGTGGAGTATGCAAATTTTGAGTTCGACGTCAAAAACGTCGCTTCGGCGTCAGCGAATGAAATTTGACTTTCAACTGGATAAAAGAGAATGAAGACAAGGAAGATCGGCATTCAGTGATTGCTTTGTTTCGATGAGTACGATGTCTCAGCGAAGTCATTTGACAGATTCAGAAGCTTTGAGAATTGTTGGTAGGTTAGAAGGGGGCCAAACTCAAGCCGAAGTAGCGCAAGCCATTGGAGTGTCACAAAGTGTCATTTCCAGGATCTGGAACCGTTTTTTGGAGAGTGGATGTGCAGGCCGAAGACCAGGGCAAGGTCGTAGACGAGCAACAACGCCCAATGAAGATCGGTATTTAGCGTTAACAGCTCGGAGACACCGAACCATGAACGCTACTCTTCTCCAACAACACCTTCGCTCGGCTACAGGCACCACGATTTCAACTCAGACTGTCCGAAACCGGCTCCATGCTGTAGGTCTGTATGCTCGCCGACCGATGGTATGTGTTAGATTAACATCAAGGCATCGTCGCGACCGCAGGGAGAGGGCAACCGAGCATGTCAACTGGAGGAGAAATGAATGGAGCAATATTCTGTTTTCTGACGAGTCCCGTTTTTCTGTACATCCGGATAATAGGCGTATTTTCATCTGGAGGGACCGTGGCAGTAGGAATAATCCTGCGTTCGTGCACGAAAGTGTCAGATTTGGCGGTGGAGGAGTGTTGGGGTATGGTGGCATCTCCATTGACGGGCGCACTGACCTCTACATCATTCGAGATGGAGCTCTGACTGGTCGCCGATATAGGGATGGGATCCTCAGATCTATTGTAGTCCCTTACGCTGCAGCAATCGGAGATAACTTCATTTTAATGGACGATAACTGCAGGCCACATCGTGCAAACCTGGTGGAGGATTTCCTTTTCGAGGAAGGAATCGTTCGAATGGAATGGCCAGCGTGTTCTCCAGACATGAATCCAATCGAGCACGTTTGGACGCTCTAGGAAGACGAGTTTCTGGCCGCCAACAACCCCCACAAACTCTCCAAGAACTGGAAAGAGCTCTTCTGGAAGAGTGGGGCAGAATACCCCAACTCGTCATTAATAGCCTCATTGAGTCCATGCCTCAAAGGTGTTCAACGTTGCTGGCCGCCCGTGGAAACCATACCCCCTACTGAAAATGATTTTCTTTGAAGAAAACACCTTTTCTTATTCTTTTTTTCTCATATGCACAAATTGTGTTTTTTTTCCTTTAGTACACAAATGCGCAATAAAATGCATTTTTTTCTGCCAAACATATGTAATTTATTCTCATATAACCTACTATGTCTGTCGACCATGTATCAATCAGCTAAACAGTTTACCAGATACAAAATCCACCTAAAACTTCAATATCCTTTAATTGTTTTGAGCAGTGTATATGTAGCAGTTAGAATTAAACAAAAAAGGACGCTAAAGCATGTTTTTTATTCTTGAACAGCTTGAAAAGAATAAAAAAAAAATACTCAATAATTTTAAAGTACAACATACGTACATGACTATAAAATGAAAACTTGCACTGTAGGCCTACTCGTAGGAGTCATTTTAAACAAATCTCGAATACCATTTTGTTTTGTAGTAGTCTTCTCTCTACTTTTTTTAGGAAGTCATTTCTTATAATGTGGAGTTTCATAATTTCCGCATTGTCGAAAAAAAATCTGCTGCGCTCGCTGCTTCCAACTGGTGTTGTTTAACTGGTCCACATCATCTTCATCAGAGTCAAAGTCTTAGGGGGCTGTTGGGTTGATAAAACTCGGAATTATGGCCTCATCTGTCAAAATTTTCTCTGTCGGCTCATCAAAATCGGCTTCAACCCACTCTTTTATTTCTTCTCGATTCAAGTTGTGTTTCCGAAAGTCATGCCGGGCCTTAGGATGCCTTATAAGATGTTTACTGTATTACTAAATGGTTATATGAAAGAAAAGGATTTAAAACTGGTAGAAAACGTCCCAAAAATATTGAAATGCGCTTTATTTTTTTACCTGTTGGGAAAAAAATATTTCATTGGCAATGTAAATTGCAAAAGAGTTTAAGGAAATAAGATTACGTTGATGAAATATTCCTGCCATTAATTTTCAAAAAGTTGAGCTTTTTCAATTCTTTATACGATCCCTGCGTCCTTTAAATTATTAAAAAAAAAAATTTCCATACTCTTTCAAGTACAACATTAAAAAGTTTGGGAGGATTTATCAACAATTGTAGAAATATTTAACTTTTTTAACACTTTTGAACATAAGTTTTTAAATCCTTGCCAAAGTTGGACAAAATCTATTAATGTTGTTAAATTTTTACTTATTTATTTATTTTAATAGCTATAATATTGCAATTTAAACAATATTTTAATAAACTAGCTTCATAAAATTTTATTTATATTAGCTATATAATATGTCAAAAACTATTTAAAAACTATTCTAATTTATTTTGCAGTAACAAGCTAACACGCGTTCATTGACGTGAGTTTCAAAACTCGCCTTATCCAAAATTTAAAAATCGTGTTTTCCCTGTTAATCTATTAGTAAACCTGCACACACACACACAAAAAAAAAAAACACAACAATCCGTAAAAAAACTAATTTTATCCTGTATTTCTGTCATTGTAAAATCTTGGTTTACAATGAAAACCAATGGACGCAGTCGGAGGTTTTTCGCGATTTCCTAAAATTTGATTTTCTGGATAAGGCAAATTTTGAAACTCACGTCCTCATATATATATATACATATATTCTACTAGCCGCCCTTGGCGACCAGTTTGGTCTCCGTTAGATGTGTGCTAAGCATTGTACCATATTACTTTTATCCAAAATTTAATTTACTTTCTCAATACTTCGCCAAATCAGAAGTTTCTAGCAGGGAAATCAAGAACTCCATATTTTTATGTGTACTACTTGGTTATCCCGTTGACCAAAAATATATCGCCAAACTATAAGATTAAATATCAACAATGGTTGATCATAAATGTCATATTTGCTTATTTTTAAGCAAGTTACACGTGTTTACGTCATCAAGTTATTTTTATTTCGACGTTTTATTTGTATTTTTATTAATGTTATACTAATTTATTTGTTCTTTCGCTATTTAAAATAAAAATTATCTCAATTTGTATAATTTGGCGAGTGGTTTGGCGATTTATATAATTTGGCGAAATGGGTCGACGGTATAACTAAGTAGTACCTTTTTATGCTAGCCAGGCGCAAGTGATAAATCATCAAACATTGTCCTTCCAATCTCATTTTTTCACATTTCATTAAATTCATCTAAAATATAATAATTTCACTCATTTTATTTAAAATACATAATTTTAATTTGAAATTCATGACTTTCACTTTTTCTTTCCCTTTTATAAGAAAAAGAAAAGAAAAATAATAAATAATACCAAAAACCATGACTTTTAATTTCAATATCAAAGCATTGTTTTAAGTTACCACGCGAAAAATAAAAAATGTAAAAAATGGTGACCTGGTATAAAAAGCGAAGCGGTCAGCCCGGAACTATTGATGACAGTCACATGACTTACGCTATTATTATATATATTCGTATAAAAATTTCTTAATAATTAGGCAAAAATTCACCGAAAATATAGTAGGTTGGTTGATTTTGTGACGGCCGATTATCTGCACTAGGGATAAAGGCCCGAGGGGGAGTGCCCTTCGTGGGGGTCTTTCTAAGGGAACCTAACCCGTATTAACGCATGGAAATCCATGGTTCGAAGAAAACCACGAAAACTCCGAACGATTAGGTCGACGGGCGCGATTGGGATCGAACCCAGCGCTTCCCGTCTACCAGTTTCGAGAGCAGAACCTCTCAGCCACTGGTGGGGCGAAAATATAGTAGGATATAAAAGTTTATTTGTTATCGAATAGAGGAAAAAAAAAAAAGAAAGTTTTTCTAATAAGCTGTTACATAGAGATACTCTAAGATATTGGAAACACAAATATGAACGAAAAATCGAATTTATTTCCTCCAGCAGTGCACCATTAAGCACTAATTATATTCATTTGTATTCCATAGGAAGTTCATTTTCTTCAAAGATTAATGAGAATTCAGGGCGTTCCCACATACACTTAATATACAGCACACAATTTGTTTCTTTAAGCAGTAATTATACAAGCACACTACATACATAGCCATCAGAGTTTGGTTTTTTGACATGAAGACTTTCTAAATATGACGTAAATTAGATGAAAGCATGTCAAATATGACATGAAATAAAAAAATAATAATCAAGAACGTTAATGAAAAAATAACATTTATTTTATTTTGAAAAAAACAATTATTTATATTTAAGACAAATTGTAGTTCGAAAATAATTTATCAACATTTCCATTGCGAAAAATAAGAGAAAATTATCCTAATAAGTGAATAATAACATCAGAATAAGACTGTGCAATAAATAAGCATTTATTGATATTATATGAACACATTTAAGCAGAAATCAGTCCTTATTGCACTGTAAAATAATTTATTTTAATCTGTTTTGCATTGTTTAAGGCGAAGAAGGAGGGGGGAAATATTTTTTTTTATATCCATGTTATATCTTAAAACTATATGATCTGTGATCAATGTAAGAAGTAAATTTCTTGGGATTCCATATTTGTGCACCAATCAGGGGATTTTAAAATTTCTTTGACTCTTTTAATAATGCTGTCGTTTTCTGGATTACCAAAGTTATTGCATTTCCACAATTATCAAAATTCAGTTGCCTATTGGAAACATTACTAATAGTGATAACGATTAAAAAATAATAATAAATAAAAACTTCATAAAAGTTTACATTAATGCATTTTTAAATGAAATTAAGTTCGGTGCTTAACAATACTCAGTAGTCAGTATCCTTTGAACTTTTTTTTTAATTTGCGTATTTTATATCTTTCTGACATATTATTAAATGGTTTTATGAAGAAAAATAATTTATTCGAGCAAAAATTCAATTTTTGTAGTGTGAAAAATTTAATTTTTTAAAGAATTTTTTTTATAACAAATGTTATAAAACATACATGCCTTAAAAAAATGTTAATCCACATTTAAATGCTTAACCTCTTCAGAGACGATTTTTTATGGTAAAAGAATGACTTTTTTTACGATTTATTTATTTTATATTAATAGGAATTCAAAAAGGAAAAACAAAAAAGGAAAAAAAAACAGCAAAAATTCACAAAAAATAAATAAATAATAATAACGTCTACATTTGTGGTCGCTAAGCGTTAATGGTAATGATAATAAGAAACTAACAGTAAATTTCTTTCTTACATTTATTTCTAAGTTAATATGTTTAATATATCTGATATTATTTTTATCAAATATTAACGATTTGTTCTAATAATCCACCAACACTGACTGCCGAAATATTACTTGACGCATTTTTTTCCCCAATCGATTAATGATAATAGTTATTTCTTTTCGCTACCTTTTGCTACGATCGTTGAAGAATATTTCGCAATTTTTCCTATTACCTATTGCAAATTTCCCAATTTTTGGGCGGCGATCGTGTCACGGAACTCATAATTTTTTTCCGTGATCGTTTGCCAAATTTCGCGTTTTTGTTTCCGGCGACCGTTTTACGGAATTCACGATTTTGTTTCAACGATACTCCGCCAAAATTCGCGAATTTTTCTGCGACAAACTGGGGAAATTTTTTTCTCCGCCACCACTTGTCGAAATTCACGATTCTTTTCCACGATAGTTTATCGAAATTCGTGATTTTCTTTTCAAACCGACTTACGAAATTCTTGATTATTTGTTTAAATTCTCAATTTTTTACGCGATTATTTGACCAAATTCGCGTCTTTTCAGGGGTGATTCTGTTCTGAATTTTCCGAAAATTAAACAAAAATCGGTCATCAGTCCTAAAATTCGAGCATAAAAAAAAATCGCGAATTTCGGCAGATGGTCGCCGAAAAAAATCAATTCCGACAATCGTTCACAGAAAAAAGTCGCCAATTTCTTCAAAGGATCGCAGAAAAAAATGAATTTCACCATAGAATCGCGGGAAAAAACACGAATTCCTACAAGTGATCACGAAAAAACGCAAACTTCGTCTGGGAATCGTAAAAAACACACACATTTTAAGAAGGAATCGCACAAAACGCAATTTTCATCAAAAGATCGCGGAAAAGCGCGAATTTCGTCAAAGGATCGCGTTAAAGAAACACAATTTTCGTCGAAGGATCGCGGAAAACCGCGAATTTCGCTAAAGGACAGCCGATAAAACGCATAATTGGGGCCGGGAGATTTCCCCCCTTTTCCTCCTCTGCTGCAACCGTTCAGAAAATTTGGTGTGAATTTCAGAATTTTTTTTTTTTTTTTTTTTTTTTTTTTACTCCGAATCACCCCTGTCGTCTTTTTGTCCGCGACCATTTGACGAAATTTGCAATTTTTTTTCTTTCGGTCGTTAAACGAAATTGACGGGATTCGCAATTTTTTCGACGACGAATTACCAAAATTCGCATTTTTTTCCGCCGAAAATTTTATGGAATTCACGATTTTCTTTACACGATCCTTTGTCAAATTTGGTGAATTTTTCTATGACCGATTGACGAAAATGATACTCGGTATTTGTTTCAGAGATTTTTTGACGAAATTCGCGATATTTTTCCCCGACCTTTTGTCGAAATTCGTCTTTTCTTTTGTCGACTGGCTGAGGAAGTTCAAGGGCAATGAGGATAAAAGAAGAGAAAAATCATTTGGGGGATAAAAGCAGGGGCTCTTTTTTTAGCCATGGCGCCCTGTGAGAGATTTTTTACTGTACCAATGCAAATGCTATACTAATTTTTTTTTTCTTTTAAAGGATTTTACTAAAGCATTTTACTTTGTGCTCTCTTTCCAGAGCTGAAAGTAGATATATTTCACCTGGTGTAAACATGGATTTTGGAGCCCCCTCCTCCTCCTTCTCCCGCAAAGTAAATTTACAAAGAGAAATTTGCGAAAGTTTCTATTAGCGGACTTATTTTAAAATTTAAAATGTGTAACAGTAAAATACGTAATAATATTGAAATATATAACCAGCTTTGTCAAATATTTATTCATTAAAACCTGTGGAAAAAATCAAAAGGAAATGGAAATAATTCCGCTTTATACAGGTTTCCGTCTTAGCAGATAACTGTTGGCATTCTTTCTGTTGGAACCATGCAATTTTTGTCATTTAAGATAATATTACATTATAGACTATTTCATTTTTCTAGATTTTACTGTTGTTGTAGCATTACAAATTATTACAATTGAGGTACTTTAATGTCATAGTGACATGAGTCACATTGTTTCAGGAACTAAAAAACCAGGATTTACTGTAGGCATAAAAATGAATTTCAGCATTGTAAAATATTTTCCTGCACTATCTACACCAGTTTTGTGGAATTATCACTCTTCTTATTTATAGATTGATATGTCTGCATACTTTCCTCAACTTAATGCTAATTTTCAAATTTATGTGTGACTCAAAACAACAACAAAAAAATTATTAAGTTTTTACTTTTCATTTTGTGAATTTTCGACCGCTTGGTTTTTATTGCCCCAGTCAATCACCTGACCTTGCCCCATCTAAGGCCAGGTATGGTGATATGCATGTAAAAAAGTAATTATAAGAAAAAGAACGGAGTTATTCATTTGCTGTCTTGTATATTGTAGGCGAATCTTTTTATATATTTGACAATTTTAATGCACTTTACTCAGCTTTTCTCTTTGATTTTTGGGCTAAAAAATATTTTTTTACACAAATTTAACACGCACATATATATATACATATATTGTATAAAATGGTAAACCAAATTTTCATCTGGCGCCCCCTTCAAGTGGCGCCCAGGGCACATGCCCCTTAGTTTCGGCCCGGACTCCTTCTCCCGTTAGTTTTTATTGTCCCGGGTAGCCACCCGATCTCGCCCATATCAAGACGGGAAAAATGAAAGCCCAACACTGCTCAGGGAGAGAGAAAAAAAAAATTGAGCAGGCTTCATGAAATCTTTTCATCAGAAAAGTTTGAATCAAACAAAATCTTCATTTGGCGCCCCCTTCGCCTTTCGGTACATTTGGAATTGGAGAAAGAATAATGCCTAAGAGAAAAGCTCTTTTTTCTAATTCATTTGCAGTTTTCTACTATAAATGAATCTTTTTTATATATTTGTAAATTTCAATGCATTTGATTCAGTTTTACTTTTGGATTTTCCGGCTTTAAGACATTTTTATGCAAATTCAATATAAATACATATAAATTTTTGTATGTAAAGGCAAAAAAAAATCTTCATTTGGCGCCCCCTACGCTTTCTGTTCTGGCGCCCAGGGTGTAGATGGTTGGGGGGGCACACGCCCCCCCGTGGCTACTCCTATGGACTAAAGTGTCTGTCATTTTCAAAATATTTTTTTCTAAGCATAAATATTATTCTGCCTCAATCTCAGCGTGCCTCAAATACCTTTTTGGGGTAGTCAAAAAATGGCACTTGACACGTGTCTAGCACAGGTTTTGGGCCACGATCCTTCAGCCAGACATTCGGTTTTGTATTCAGCCATTACAAAAGAAGTGTTGCACAAATTTTCAGGGTTCCTCAAATACCTTCCCTAAAATGTTTAACAGCTGTTGAACTAATAGGGCTAATTATGCAACATCAACAATGTTAGGTAGATTTCGTAATAAATACTACCTATTACATTCTCCCCTATGTTGGAATGTCTGAAATTTTTTTGCAGATCTACACCGATCATGACCCCTAGAACCCAAAACAATTCCCACTTCAAAATTATACATACATATATATACATATATATAAACATTATATAATTATATATATATACTGTAAAAGCACTTATTTTCGCGAGCGGTAATTTTCGCGAAAATGAAGATATCGGTGATTTCGCGAGCTGAAAATTTCGGGAATTTTATATGAACAGAAACGAAAGTTGAAAAATTCCGAAACTACCTATAGAACCACTTTTTCTTAGATTTCTAGAGGAAACAGAATCTGTGGACCTGCGAATATCACGACTAAAACCGATTCATGCTTCTTGGTTTGTGTGCACATTTAACAGTGTTAAAGTCAAACATGAGATAATTTTGAATGGCTTCAAAGAAGCTGGTATAAATATTGAAAATGAATGAGCTGTATTTTATTAGTTTTATTATTCTTTTTATTCAAGAAATAGTTGTAAGTATTCAAGAAATTTTTGTACTTATTTCTTATTTAAGTAATTGTAATCATTAAATTTTAGATAAGTGAAAAATTTCCGATTTTTTATTAATTCTTTGATGCGAAAAAAATAAATAATTCGCGGGGCTTAAATTTTCGCGATTACGACGGGGTCGCGAAATTAGCGAAAATTAAAGCATCGCGAAAATAAGTGCTTTTACAGTATCTACACTATATATATAAAATCCTAATGAAACGAATTTATGAAACGAATATATGAAACGCCTGAAATGTATCGATTCTTTGAATCGGCTGATTAAACAACTGACTTTGTTTCACGGCGATTTCTCCTAAAATATGGAATACTTTGCGATGAAATTAACACCAAAAATCCGTGTTGATCCACAGATCTCAAAACTGGTATTAGAATTTTTAAATTCGAATTAGTTTTCGAAATATTAATTTTTTTCTAATTTTAAATACATTTTTTCTAATGATGGCAACTCAAATTTTAATCATAACAGATTTTTTTTTTCATAATTTAGAAAAGGTTAGTATTTTAAATTAATTTGGCGACAGTTTGGCCTCCTTTAAATCTATGCTAAGAACAATGCTTCTTTTGTATTTCGTTACCATTTTATTAAATACAAAACTTTCATTTAAAAATGAAACATTTAAATTGATGGCTTTCACTTCTTTAAAAAAAAAAAAAAAAAAAAAAAAAAAAAAAAAAAAAAAAACGAAAAGAAAAATATTAGGCACAGATGTCATATATGCACCGGGGTACCTAATTGGCGCACAAATGGCATTTTGATAGACATGGTAACCAGGCTATTGTTGTTTATTTAATAATAAATGTATATTTACTTTTAGTTCTTTTTAAAATGTATATAAATTATTTTGTTCTATAGTAATTAATTATTTTTTTGCTATTTCCTTTTGGAAATAATAGAAAATAATAAAAAAATACGGTACAATGTAGTAGTTATTCCGTCACCCAATTTCGCAAATTATATAAATCGCCAAACCACTCGCCAAATTGTACAGATTGACAAAATTTTTATTTTAAATAACGAAAGAACAAATAAATTAGTATAACATTAATAAATATAAAAATAAAACGCCGAAATAAAAATCACTTGATGACGTAAACACGTGTAACTTGCTAAAAGTCAAGTGAATGTGACATTTACCATCAACCATTATTGGGAATTTAATCTTATAGTTTGGTGATAGATTTTTTGTCGACGGGATAACTAAGTAGTACCAAAAATACATATGTAACTGGTATTCGAAAACGAGGTTTTCGTCAAATTTTCGTAAAAAAAAAATTCATGCCAAAGATATATGGCATCTGGCGAAATATTAAATTATGTAACAAGCCATGACATTTAATTTCAACTTCAAATGAATGTTGTTATTTACCATATTTACCACTCGAACAATAAAAAAAAATGCTAACTGGCGAATTCGAAAAAGATATTGGCGAGATATGCAACCGGCTTTTTTTTCTTTCGGCACAGATGTCACATACGGCCCCATATTGGCGCGATTTTTTTCTGACGCCAATGTCATATACGCAACGGGTACTTAACTGGCGCCAAAGTATTGTTATTTTGCTTGATATGGTAAGCCGGATGTTGTTGTTTATGCTGTTAATGCGTTCCCCAAATTGGCGTTGGAAGAAAATTGTGCCGATATGGGGCGTATATGACATTTGTTCCAAACCTTCATATGAAAGGCGAAGGGATCAGATCGCATTTGTTTATGGCATTTGATGACTTGAACTATTATAATATAGATGAAATGATGGGGATAGAATAATATTTGGCGACTTTTCACCTGTGCCTGGATAACATTAAAGTATCAAAATGGCACCTAGAGTATAAAAAGCAAAGTGTTCCACCCGGAACTGTTGATGATAGTCACATGATTTAGGCTATTGTTATAGAGATTGTTTTAAAATATCGGTTGACAAAGACTCTAAATACTTAATTCATTTTATTTTAGCTTCTTTTCAAATGTTTAACTGATCCTCTTTAATCAAAAACGAAAACAACCATTGGATGTCTTAACAGCAACTGATTCTCCGTTAAATTTTTGCAATCAAAGGGAATTGAATGGAAACCCGTTTGCAGGAAGATCTGCACACCTTTTTCAGTATAATTTAATCTTCTCTAATATTTTTAAAACCCATTAGATTTTTAGATTTTTAGATTGTGCGGTGCCTGAACGGGGGTTGGCTAGCGTAGCTTGCAGGGGGCAGAGCCCCCTAGTATATATATATATATATATATAACCATTATATAATATTACAATTCATCATGTTTTTCTTTTTTTTATTAAAACATAAGAATTAATAAATTGAGTATCAATTCATTACACTGACATACATAATAAAGCAGGATCAACTATTTTTAATTTAACGAATCATTAATGAATTGCTTCGACTATAATGAACCAATATCCTAATCACCAATATATGAAGTATTAAAAAATTAAAACTTTCAAAATTGGCTAACGAAAAATCATTAGGAAGGCGAAATCATTAAAATAACCAGTAAATAATTAAATATATGTAGGGAATCATAAATTTTTTGAACTATATTGTAAAACAAATTGTAACTAAAACAATTTAACCAATGAAATAAGACCTGAAATAATGAATCAATGTCAGTATCAACAAATCCATTGGACGAAATGTATGTTCCCAAAATTTAAAAACATTAATTCAAAATAGAAAGGCCACAAATGATCTCAAAACAAGAGAACAATAAACGAATAAAATTTGAACTAATGCTTCGTAATTCGTTATCAAGGGCAATATTACGAAATCATTAGTAAAATACGGTTAATTTCTGAGGAAGAAATAATAAGCTGTTAGCTTAAAAGCTTATCACTTACACTACCCAATTAACCACTCCATTAAAAATGAAAGAAACAAATAATTAATCAATGTAATACCCGTACAGAATGCCATGCACACGTTGTGCTTAATGTTGTGCATAATGTTGTGCATGATGTTGTTCTGTATCCACTGAAATCTGAAATTCATCGGAATCTTTATTATATTTTACGGATTACGCATCTATATTATAAAGGACAAACGTATCTGTACCTAACGCTGGCGTCATTTTGTGATTGGCAACACTTCACGATCAAATTTCGGTTTTGAAATTTTCGCTACTGCAATTTTTTAATCTTATGACCACTGTATATTTCCAATTTTTTGAACGTCGTATAAGGAAAAAATCTACTTTCAAATGCAATTTGCTGTAAAAACTGTACCTTAATTGACCGATTTATTATGTACTTTAAAATAATTTTCAAGTATGATTTTTTGTAATTTATCTTATCACGTGCCGGCTTCAATACATAATAATAATAAAAATTTCGCGCGTAAAGCAACAAAAATTGTTCAGCCTTTATTTCTGACAATTTTTCCATAACGAAATTAATACTTACTTTATAAATAAATAAAAGAATAATATTAAATAAAAAAAACACTAATTCATCATATTTGTAATCGAACAATTAAAATCTTTAGACAGCCAAGTAGGAAGAAAAATCTTAGAAATGGAATTTGTTTGCAAAATGCATCTCAGTTTACTGATTGCCTATGGGTTTAAAAATTATTTTCAAGTATAAAATATTTTTTTAATTTATCTCTATAGCGTGTAGCGCGATTACGAAAGATTAATTCGTTTGTCCTTAAAACAGCATAAAGAGTTCATCATTTTTTTTATGGCTAATATTTCATAAAAAATTAAAACTTCCTCTGTGAATAAATAAATAAAATGATATAAATAAACACAAATTTAACAAACATGTAATTAAACTACACGCTTAAAGCTCTGAAATTATCGGAACATAAAAAGATGCCGTAAGTAGCAAAATCTTGGGCTAATACAAAAATATTAATTTTGATAAATTTCTAAACTTTTTTTTTACTGCATAATTCATATTTTTCATATGAAAAATGCTTTTTTTTTAAATTAAAGTTAGTGGGCAATCTAAAATATATATGGCATGCAAAAAAATATTAGTTTTCAATTTTAAAATATGGTTTTCACCTATATTCTGTAACCCGTGAAGCCCGGGTACGATCCCCTAGTCTATATTATAAAGGAAAAACATATCTGTGCGTAACGCATACGTCATTCTGCGAATGGCAACACTTTGAAGTTTAAAATGAAATTTTGGTTTTCCAATTTCCGCTACGGCAAATTTTTAAACTTCTAAACATAGCACAGTTTCAATTTTTACTCCATCGTATAGGGAAGAAATATACTTTTAAATGCAATTTGTTTGAAAGCTCTATCTCAATTTATTTTTGAGATATTAATTTTTTTATAGTTTTTAGTACCAATTTTGTAATTGTGGCAACTGAAGTACTCCATTTCTATTAAAAGTACTAGGGGATCGGACCCGAGCTCCTCGGGTTACAGAATATAGGTGAAAACCAATTTTTTTTTAATCTAATTATTTTTTTACATGTAATATATATTTTAGATGGCCCACTAACATCAAAAAGAATTTTTATATGAAAAATATCAATTATTGAATCAAATAAAGTTTTGAAATTTATTAAAAGCGATACTTTCACATGTCACCACATGCCAGGAGTTATTAACCCAAGATTTTACCACTTACGTCAGTCTTTCTGATCATTTCGGTGCATAAGAGCGTGGTTCAATCACATGTCTGTATAAATTTGTTTCTTATTTACATTAATTTATTTATTTTTCTATAGAGGAAGTTTTAACTTTGTTATGGAACATTAGACGGAAACATATGTCATCTTTTTACATTGTTTTAAGAGCAAGCGGATTAACTTTCCGTAATCGAGCTACACGTGATAGAGACAAATTAAAAAATAATTTATGCTTGAAAATCTATATATATATATATTACGCTATCGTACGTGACACACAAATCGCGATTCATTGTTGGTTAATTGTTCAATTGGTTAATTGTAAACAATTGGCGGTTAATTATTTAATGGCAACGCCCGGATGAAACGCATCTCATTGGTTATTGTGTAATATTTTAAAAAAGTGAATAACAATAAATAAATAAAAAGTTTAATTAATAACTATAAAACAAAACAATTTATATAATTTTAAAAAATAAATTAAAAGTAAATAAACAATTTATTAATAAATAAACAACATCATCCGGGTTACCATATCAAGCAAAATAAAGACACTTTGGCGCCAGTTAAGTACCCCGGTGCGTATATGACACTGGCGTCAGGAAAAAGTCGCGCTAACGTGGTGCGTATATGACACGTGTGCCGTCTTTTATTCATCTAATTTAAAATACAATAAATAAAAAAATAAATGAAGGGGCTTTTCCAGTATAGGTACTTGGCGAAATAGAAAAAATGGCCATGGCGAGAAAAGAAACTTTTTTCTGACAACCGATTTAATCAAAATATTTTTTCTCAAATAAAACTACATAAAAGTGTCCATAATAGCAAAGAGTTCGTACTTTTATGTTAGCTGGGTGCAATTCTCGCCAATCGCATTTTTTAACTCGCCAGCAGCATTTTTTATTTTTCGAGGGGTAAATTAAAACAATGCTTTGATGTTGAAATTAAATGGTTTATGGTATTATTTATTCTTTTTCTTTTCTTTTTCTTTTTTTAAAGAATTTTTTTTTTAAGTAAAAGTCATGAATTTTAAAGGTTTTATTTTTAAATTAAAGTCATCCATTCTAAATAAAATGAGTAAAAGGATTATATTTTAATCTGAATTAACGAAAAAAAAATTTGGCGATTTATCACCTGTGCCCGACTAACATAACTGTATGGAGTTCTCGATTTCTCTATCAAAATCTTCAAATTTGGCGGAGGATTGAGCAAGTAAATTAAATTATGATTAAAAGTAACATGATACAATGCCTAGCATACATTTAAGGGAGGTCAAATTGGTCGCCACGGGTGGCTAGTTATTTTAAAAACCATAATAACTCAGTCAATTAAGATACAATTTTCAAACAAATTGCATTTGAAAGTAGATTTTTTTCTCTATTTGACGGTTTAAAAATTGAAAATGTGCGATATTTAGAAATTTAAAAAATCGCTGACATAGCACGTATTTTAATTTCAATTTATTTTTTCAGTTTTTATTATAAAATGGCAACAAAAGGTACAGTAATATATTATTTTCTTTCTTCCGTGATTAGTTTCCCTTAATTTTCAACCCTCCACGACTTTCAACAGAAATGGAGTTGCCACAATTACAAAAAATGCATTAAAAAGTACAAAAAAATTAATATCTCAAAATTAAATTGAGATACTTCTTTCAAACAAATTGCATTTAAAAGAGCATTTTTTTTCGTTACACGACGGTGTAAAAATTTTAAATGTGCGATGTTTAGAAGTTTAAAAATTTGCAGTAGAGAAAATTGCAAAACCGAAATTTCATTTCAAATTTCAAACTGTTGCCATTCGCAGAATGACGTATGCGTTACGCACAGATATGTTTGTCCTTTATAATATAGATAGATAGGGAAATTAGTCACGGTTTATTTATTTTTATTGGTTATACCCTTATTGTGGCAATTTTTATATTACAAATAAAAGTAACTTTTTCTAATTTTTGAACAGAAAATAACGTCAGCCATTTAAAAAAAAAAAAAAAAAAAATCACGCTTTCGTCTTTTTAAATCAAAAGATTGAGGAAGATATTTCAATACTTTTACATTACGCTGATACTGAGTTTGAGACGGTAGGCAAAATGATTCAGTGAGTAAAAATGATGTCATATTTAAAACAAAACGATCATTTTCTTTGATAAAACTAAATGTTTGATCAATACTAAATGACCAATACTATGGCAACTAAAGGCAAATTTCTGAATGGTAAGTTTTTGCGAGTACTGAGATTGGAACTTAAAGTTTGTGCGAATGTTCAAATGAAAAGTTGTATCGGACAAACGTGACTTCAAGTTTGGAAATACATTCATTAATAATGTATTGTGCGTTAAAATACTTTTAAATTGTGATTTGAGTGGTGCGTATGTAAATTTTGAGAATGTGAAAATAACGTACAGTTCAGATTTTATGGGGAGAAATTTTATGATGTGACAAAGCGACATCCTTTTTACTGATTTTTCATCCCGTAAAAACAAACAGAAGAGCCTCAATCTATAACTTCAGCATAATTACTGATCTTGATTAGGTATTCTAATGCAGTTTAATTTTTCAATAATTTAAGCAGTTGAAGTTTGTGGAAATAATATTTTGGTAATTTTAGGTTAAAAACATTATTTTTTTAAGAGTTAGACAACAATGCAAGATGAATTTTTTATTGTAATTATTTTTGTAGGTTTATTATAAATTCGATTAACAGTTCCATTCTAAACATTTTAATTCGTCGAATTTCGACGGGTTCCATCTTGTAATTATAAAAACTAAACTTCCACATATGTTGCCAAGGGCGTGAAGAGGTTAATCTCAAAGCACTAAAAACAATCATAAATGAATAACGAAGCTGTGTATTTGAGTATACTAATACAAAATTGCTTCATAGAGCTCATGCAGTGCTAATTATGCGACATCAAGATTTTTTTCTCGCTATACACGTTTATAAGATATAAGTATTATTCTTTCATATAAAAATAAAATTAATAAGTAATTTTTCCCTTACTTATAACTTACTAAAATGAGAAATTCTCAATTATTGGAGGTGACTCTTAGTAATATGAACATCCCTTGTATTTCAACTCAGTAACTCATTGTGCATAAGAGCGTGGTTCAATCACATGTCTGTATAAATTTGTTTCTTATTTACATTAATTTATTTATTTTTCTATAGAGGAAGTTTTAACTTTGTTATGGAACATTAGACGGAAACATATGTCATCTTTTTACATTGTTTTAAGAGCAAGCGGATTAACTTTCCGTAATCGAGCTACACGTGATAGAGACAAATTAAAAAATAATTTATGCTTGAAAATCTATATATATATATATTACGCTATCGTACGTGACACACAAATCGCGATTCATTGTTGGTTAATTGTTCAATTGGTTAATTGTAAACAATTGGCGGTTAATTATTTAATGGCAACGCCCGGATGAAACGCATCTCATTGGTTATTGTGTAATATTTTAAAAAAGTGAATAACAATAAATAAATAAAAAGTTTAATTAATAACTATAAAACAAAACAATTTATATAATTTTAAAAAATAAATTAAAAGTAAATAAACAATTTATTAATAAATAAACAACATCATCCGGGTTACCATATCAAGCAAAATAAAGACACTTTGGCGCCAGTTAAGTACCCCGGTGCGTATATGACACTGGCGTCAGGAAAAAGTCGCGCTAACGTGGTGCGTATATGACACGTGTGCCGTCTTTTATTCATCTAATTTAAAATACAATAAATAAAAAAATAAATGAAGGGGCTTTTCCAGTATAGGTACTTGGCGAAATAGAAAAAATGGCCATGGCGAGAAAAGAAACTTTTTTCTGACAACCGATTTAATCAAAATATTTTTTCTCAAATAAAACTACATAAAAGTGTCCATAATAGCAAAGAGTTCGTACTTTTATGTTAGCTGGGTGCAATTCTCGCCAATCGCATTTTTTAACTCGCCAGCAGCATTTTTTATTTTTCGAGGGGTAAATTAAAACAATGCTTTGATGTTGAAATTAAATGGTTTATGGTATTATTTATTCTTTTTCTTTTCTTTTTCTTTTTTTAAAGAATTTTTTTTTTAAGTGAAAGTCATGAATTTTAAAGGTTTTATTTTTAAATTAAAGTCATCCATTCTAAATAAAATGAGTAAAAGGATTATATTTTAATCTGAATTAACGAAAAAAATGTTTGGCGATTTATCACCTGTGCCCGACTAACATAACTGTATGGAGTTCTCGATTTCTCTATCAAAATCTTCAAATTTGGCGGAGGATTGAGCAAGTAAATTAAATTATGATTAAAAGTAACATGATACAATGCCTAGCATACATTTAAGGGAGGTCAAATTGGTCGCCACGGGTGGCTAGTTATTTTAAAAACCATAATAACTCAGTCAATTAAGATACAATTTTCAAACAAATTGCATTTGAAAGTAGATTTTTTTCTCTATTTGACGGTTTAAAAATTGAAAATGTGCGATATTTAGAAATTTAAAAAATCGCTGACATAGCACGTATTTTAATTTCAATTTATTTTTTCAGTTTTTATTATAAAATGGCAACAAAAGGTACAGTAATATATTATTTTCTTTCTTCCGTGATTAGTTTCCCTTAATTTTCAACCCTCCACGACTTTCAACAGAAATGGAGTTGCCACAATTACAAAAAATGCATTAAAAAGTACAAAAAAATTAATATCTCAAAATTAAATTGAGATACTTCTTTCAAACAAATTGCATTTAAAAGAGCATTTTTTTTCGTTACACGACGGTGTAAAAATTTTAAATGTGCGATGTTTAGAAGTTTAAAAATTTGCAGTAGAGAAAATTGCAAAACCGAAATTTCATTTCAAATTTCAAACTGTTGCCATTCGCAGAATGACGTATGCGTTACGCACAGATATGTTTGTCCTTTATAATATAGATAGATAGGGAAATTAGTCACGGTTTATTTATTTTTATTGGTTATACCCTTATTGTGGCAATTTTTATATTACAAATAAAAGTAACTTTTTCTAATTTTTGAACAGAAAATAACGTCAGCCATTTAAAAAAAAAAAAAAAAAAATCACGCTTTCGTCTTTTTAAATCAAAAGATTGAGGAAGATATTTCAATACTTTTACATTACGCTGATACTGAGTTTGAGACGGTAGGCAAAATGATTCAGAGAGTAAAAATGATGTCATATTTAAAACAAAACGATCATTTTCTTTGATAAAACTAAATGTTTGATCAATACTAAATGACCAATACTATGGCAACTAAAGGCAAATTTCTGAATGGTAAGTTTTTGCGAGTACTGAGATTGGAACTTAAAGTTTGTGCGAATGTTCAAATGAAAAGTTGTATCGGACAAACGTGACTTCAAGTTTGGAAATACATTCATTAATAATGTATTGTGCGTTAAAATACTTTTAAATTGTGATTTGAGTGGTGCGTATGTAAATTTTGAGAATGTGAAAATAACGTACAGTTCAGATTTTATGGGGAGAAATTTTATGATGTGACAAAGCGACATCCTTTTTACTGATTTTTCATCCCGTAAAAACAAACAGAAGAGCCTCAATCTATAACTTCAGCATAATTACTGATCTTGATTAGGTATTCTAATGCAGTTTAATTTTTCAATAATTTAAGCAGTTGAAGTTTGTGGAAATAATATTTTGGTAATTTTAGGTTAAAAACATTATTTTTTTAAGAGTTAGACAACAATGCAAGATGAATTTTTTATTGTAATTATTTTTGTAGGTTTATTATAAATTCGATTAACAGTTCCATTCTAAACATTTTAATTCGTCGAATTTCGACGGGTTCCATCTTGTAATTATAAAAACTAAACTTCCACATATGTTGCCAAGGGCGTGAAGAGGTTAATCTCAAAGCACTAAAAACAATCATAAATGAATAACGAAGCTGTGTATTTGAGTATACTAATACAAAATTGCTTCATAGAGCTCATGCAGTGCTAATTATGCGACATCAAGATTTTTTTCTCGCTATACACGTTTATAAGATATAAGTATTATTCTTTCATATAAAAATAAAATTAATAAGTAATTTTTCCCTTACTTATAACTTACTAAAATGAGAAATTCTCAATTATTGGAGGTGACTCTTAGTAATATGAACATCCCTTGTATTTCAACTCAGTAACTCATTGTGCATAAGAGCGTGGTTCAATCACATGTCTGTATAAATTTGTTTCTTATTTACATTAATTTATTTATTTTTCTATAGAGGAAGTTTTAACTTTGTTATGGAACATTAGACGGAAACATATGTCATCTTTTTACATTGTTTTAAGAGCAAGCGGATTAACTTTCCGTAATCGAGCTACACGTGATAGAGACAAATTAAAAAATAATTTATGCTTGAAAATCTATATATATATATATTACGCTATCGTACGTGACACACAAATCGCGATTCATTGTTGGTTAATTGTTCAATTGGTTAATTGTAAACAATTGGCGGTTAATTATTTAATGGCAACGCCCGGATGAAACGCATCTCATTGGTTATTGTGTAATATTTTAAAAAAGTGAATAACAATAAATAAATAAAAAGTTTAATTAATAACTATAAAACAAAACAATTTATATAATTTTAAAAAATAAATTAAAAGTAAATAAACAATTTATTAATAAATAAACAACATCATCCGGGTTACCATATCAAGCAAAATAAAGACACTTTGGCGCCAGTTAAGTACCCCGGTGCGTATATGACACTGGCGTCAGGAAAAAGTCGCGCTAACGTGGTGCGTATATGACACGTGTGCCGTCTTTTATTCATCTAATTTAAAATACAATAAATAAAAAAATAAATGAAGGGGCTTTTCCAGTATAGGTACTTGGCGAAATAGAAAAAATGGCCATGGCGAGAAAAGAAACTTTTTTCTGACAACCGATTTAATCAAAATATTTTTTCTCAAATAAAACTACATAAAAGTGTCCATAATAGCAAAGAGTTCGTACTTTTATGTTAGCTGGGTGCAATTCTCGCCAATCGCATTTTTTAACTCGCCAGCAGCATTTTTTATTTTTCGAGGGGTAAATTAAAACAATGCTTTGATGTTGAAATTAAATGGTTTATGGTATTATTTATTCTTTTTCTTTTCTTTTTCTTTTTTTAAAGAATTTTTTTTTTAAGTGAAAGTCATGAATTTTAAAGGTTTTATTTTTAAATTAAAGTCATCCATTCTAAATAAAATGAGTAAAAGGATTATATTTTAATCTGAATTAACGAAAAAAATGTTTGGCGATTTATCACCTGTGCCCGACTAACATAACTGTATGGAGTTCTCGATTTCTCTATCAAAATCTTCAAATTTGGCGGAGGATTGAGCAAGTAAATTAAATTATGATTAAAAGTAACATGATACAATGCCTAGCATACATTTAAGGGAGGTCAAATTGGTCGCCACGGGTGGCTAGTTATTTTAAAAACCATAATAACTCAGTCAATTAAGATACAATTTTCAAACAAATTGCATTTGAAAGTAGATTTTTTTCTCTATTTGACGGTTTAAAAATTGAAAATGTGCGATATTTAGAAATTTAAAAAATCGCTGACATAGCACGTATTTTAATTTCAATTTATTTTTTCAGTTTTTATTATAAAATGGCAACAAAAGGTACAGTAATATATTATTTTCTTTCTTCCGTGATTAGTTTCCCTTAATTTTCAACCCTCCACGACTTTCAACAGAAATGGAGTTGCCACAATTACAAAAAATGCATTAAAAAGTACAAAAAAATTAATATCTCAAAATTAAATTGAGATACTTCTTTCAAACAAATTGCATTTAAAAGAGCATTTTTTTTCGTTACACGACGGTGTAAAAATTTTAAATGTGCGATGTTTAGAAGTTTAAAAATTTGCAGTAGAGAAAATTGCAAAACCGAAATTTCATTTCAAATTTCAAACTGTTGCCATTCGCAGAATGACGTATGCGTTACGCACAGATATGTTTGTCCTTTATAATATAGATAGATAGGGAAATTAGTCACGGTTTATTTATTTTTATTGGTTATACCCTTATTGTGGCAATTTTTATATTACAAATAAAAGTAACTTTTTCTAATTTTTGAACAGAAAATAACGTCAGCCATTTAAAAAAAAAAAAAAAAAAATCACGCTTTCGTCTTTTTAAATCAAAAGATTGAGGAAGATATTTCAATACTTTTACATTACGCTGATACTGAGTTTGAGACGGTAGGCAAAATGATTCAGTGAGTAAAAATGATGTCATATTTAAAACAAAACGATCATTTTCTTTGATAAAACTAAATGTTTGATCAATACTAAATGACCAATACTATGGCAACTAAAGGCAAATTTCTGAATGGTAAGTTTTTGCGAGTACTGAGATTGGAACTTAAAGTTTGTGCGAATGTTCAAATGAAAAGTTGTATCGGACAAACGTGACTTCAAGTTTGGAAATACATTCATTAATAATGTATTGTGCGTTAAAATACTTTTAAATTGTGATTTGAGTGGTGCGTATGTAAATTTTGAGAATGTGAAAATAACGTACAGTTCAGATTTTATGGGGAGAAATTTTATGATGTGACAAAGCGACATCCTTTTTACTGATTTTTCATCCCGTAAAAACAAACAGAAGAGCCTCAATCTATAACTTCAGCATAATTACTGATCTTGATTAGGTATTCTAATGCAGTTTAATTTTTCAATAATTTAAGCAGTTGAAGTTTGTGGAAATAATATTTTGGTAATTTTAGGTTAAAAACATTATTTTTTTAAGAGTTAGACAACAATGCAAGATGAATTTTTTATTGTAATTATTTTTGTAGGTTTATTATAAATTCGATTAACAGTTCCATTCTAAACATTTTAATTCGTCGAATTTCGACGGGTTCCATCTTGTAATTATAAAAACTAAACTTCCACATATGTTGCCAAGGGCGTGAAGAGGTTAATCTCAAAGCACTAAAAACAATCATAAATGAATAACGAAGCTGTGTATTTGAGTATACTAATACAAAATTGCTTCATAGAGCTCATGCAGTGCTAATTATGCGACATCAAGATTTTTTTCTCGCTATACACGTTTATAAGATATAAGTATTATTCTTTCATATAAAAATAAAATTAATAAGTAATTTTTCCCTTACTTATAACTTACTAAAATGAGAAATTCTCAATTATTGGAGGTGACTCTTAGTAATATGAACATCCCTTGTATTTCAACTCAGTAACTCATTGTGCATAAGAGCGTGGTTCAATCACATGTCTGTATAAATTTGTTTCTTATTTACATTAATTTATTTATTTTTCTATAGAGGAAGTTTTAACTTTGTTATGGAACATTAGACGGAAACATATGTCATCTTTTTACATTGTTTTAAGAGCAAGCGGATTAACTTTCCGTAATCGAGCTACACGTGATAGAGACAAATTAAAAAATAATTTATGCTTGAAAATCTATATATATATATATTACGCTATCGTACGTGACACACAAATCGCGATTCATTGTTGGTTAATTGTTCAATTGGTTAATTGTAAACAATTGGCGGTTAATTATTTAATGGCAACGCCCGGATGAAACGCATCTCATTGGTTATTGTGTAATATTTTAAAAAAGTGAATAACAATAAATAAATAAAAAGTTTAATTAATAACTATAAAACAAAACAATTTATATAATTTTAAAAAATAAATTAAAAGTAAATAAACAATTTATTAATAAATAAACAACATCATCCGGGTTACCATATCAAGCAAAATAAAGACACTTTGGCGCCAGTTAAGTACCCCGGTGCGTATATGACACTGGCGTCAGGAAAAAGTCGCGCTAACGTGGTGCGTATATGACACGTGTGCCGTCTTTTATTCATCTAATTTAAAATACAATAAATAAAAAAATAAATGAAGGGGCTTTTCCAGTATAGGTACTTGGCGAAATAGAAAAAATGGCCATGGCGAGAAAAGAAACTTTTTTCTGACAACCGATTTAATCAAAATATTTTTTCTCAAATAAAACTACATAAAAGTGTCCATAATAGCAAAGAGTTCGTACTTTTATGTTAGCTGGGTGCAATTCTCGCCAATCGCATTTTTTAACTCGCCAGCAGCATTTTTTATTTTTCGAGGGGTAAATTAAAACAATGCTTTGATGTTGAAATTAAATGGTTTATGGTATTATTTATTCTTTTTCTTTTCTTTTTCTTTTTTTAAAGAATTTTTTTTTAAGTGAAAGTCATGAATTTTAAAGGTTTTATTTTTAAATTAAAGTCATCCATTCTAAATAAAATGAGTAAAAGGATTATATTTTAATCTGAATTAACGAAAAAAATGTTTGGCGATTTATCACCTGTGCCCGACTAACATAACTGTATGGAGTTCTCGATTTCTCTATCAAAATCTTCAAATTTGGCGGAGGATTGAGCAAGTAAATTAAATTATGATTAAAAGTAACATGATACAATGCCTAGCATACATTTAAGGGAGGTCAAATTGGTCGCCACGGGTGGCTAGTTATTTTAAAAACCATAATAACTCAGTCAATTAAGATACAATTTTCAAACAAATTGCATTTGAAAGTAGATTTTTTTCTCTATTTGACGGTTTAAAAATTGAAAATGTGCGATATTTAGAAATTTAAAAAATCGCTGACATAGCACGTATTTTAATTTCAATTTATTTTTTCAGTTTTTATTATAAAATGGCAACAAAAGGTACAGTAATATATTATTTTCTTTCTTCCGTGATTAGTTTCCCTTAATTTTCAACCCTCCACGACTTTCAACAGAAATGGAGTTGCCACAATTACAAAAAATGCATTAAAAAGTACAAAAAAATTAATATCTCAAAATTAAATTGAGATACTTCTTTCAAACAAATTGCATTTAAAAGAGCATTTTTTTTCGTTACACGACGGTGTAAAAATTTTAAATGTGCGATGTTTAGAAGTTTAAAAATTTGCAGTAGAGAAAATTGCAAAACCGAAATTTCATTTCAAATTTCAAACTGTTGCCATTCGCAGAATGACGTATGCGTTACGCACAGATATGTTTGTCCTTTATAATATAGATAGATAGGGAAATTAGTCACGGTTTATTTATTTTTATTGGTTATACCCTTATTGTGGCAATTTTTATATTACAAATAAAAGTAACTTTTTCTAATTTTTGAACAGAAAATAACGTCAGCCATTTAAAAAAAAAAAAAAAAAAAAAAATCACGCTTTCGTCTTTTTAAATCAAAAGATTGAGGAAGATATTTCAATACTTTTACATTACGCTGATACTGAGTTTGAGACGGTAGGCAAAATGATTCAGTGAGTAAAAATGATGTCATATTTAAAACAAAACGATCATTTTCTTTGATAAAACTAAATGTTTGATCAATACTAAATGACCAATACTATGGCAACTAAAGGCAAATTTCTGAATGGTAAGTTTTTGCGAGTACTGAGATTGGAACTTAAAGTTTGTGCGAATGTTCAAATGAAAAGTTGTATCGGACAAACGTGACTTCAAGTTTGGAAATACATTCATTAATAATGTATTGTGCGTTAAAATACTTTTAAATTGTGATTTGAGTGGTGCGTATGTAAATTTTGAGAATGTGAAAATAACGTACAGTTCAGATTTTATGGGGAGAAATTTTATGATGTGACAAAGCGACATCCTTTTTACTGATTTTTCATCCCGTAAAAACAAACAGAAGAGCCTCAATCTATAACTTCAGCATAATTACTGATCTTGATTAGGTATTCTAATGCAGTTTAATTTTTCAATAATTTAAGCAGTTGAAGTTTGTGGAAATAATATTTTGGTAATTTTAGGTTAAAAACATTATTTTTTTAAGAGTTAGACAACAATGCAAGATGAATTTTTTATTGTAATTATTTTTGTAGGTTTATTATAAATTCGATTAACAGTTCCATTCTAAACATTTTAATTCGTCGAATTTCGACGGGTTCCATCTTGTAATTATAAAAACTAAACTTCCACATATGTTGCCAAGGGCGTGAAGAGGTTAATCTCAAAGCACTAAAAACAATCATAAATGAATAACGAAGCTGTGTATTTGAGTATACTAATACAAAATTGCTTCATAGAGCTCATGCAGTGCTAATTATGCGACATCAAGATTTTTTTCTCGCTATACACGTTTATAAGATATAAGTATTATTCTTTCATATAAAAATAAAATTAATAAGTAATTTTTCCCTTACTTATAACTTACTAAAATGAGAAATTCTCAATTATTGGAGGTGACTCTTAGTAATATGAACATCCCTTGTATTTCAGAACCAGAACTTATCTTTCCTAGAAGCTCCCACGGGTATAAACAAACAACTCTTCCGTTATTAGAAAAGTTTGACTAACGTCAAACTTCAAAAATGTTTTTGATGGAACAGGGAGCGTAAAGTTTGCTTAAATGGATAAAAGAAGAAAATGTTATTTCTTTCCAATCAATAAAGTAAGGGATCGATTTTCTCTAATGTCTTGAGTTAGTTGCTGCTCAAGTGTAGGAAGTTGACGTCAAAATGAAAACTCTTCAGTTTTATTTCCGTTTCAGATACATGAAATATCCGCTTCTAATTTATTGAAGTAAATTAATAAAATAAAACTATGTTTTACGAATCGATTACAATACATTTTATGACTGCATTCCTTTTTTCAACTAGTAATATTTATACACACTTTTGAAGCACACTAATTTTTTGCATTATTCAATACACTGGGAGATATACCGGGTGTCCCAAAAAGGACTGACTGATTTTAAAATTCAATAACTTGCAAACGATGACAGATATTTAAAAAATTCTTGCAGGAGGGTTATGCATAAGGTCAAAAGTTTTATTACAGTGATTTTCAATTTTAGTTCGAATTACAAACAATAGATGGCGCTGCGATCAACAGACGCTCAATTCAGGCTCGATTTTTGGTACTTCGTGGCCCGGATAATACATTTCCATCTCCTTTTTCAACATGGAACAAGAGAAAGGACCAGAAATCGAGCCTGTATTTAGCGACTATTGCTTACAGCGCCATCTATTGTTTGTAATTCGAACTAAAATCGAAAATCACTGTAATAAAACTTTTGACCTTATGCATAACCCTCCTGCAAAAATTTTTTAAATATCTGTCACCGTTTGCAAGTTATTGAATTTTAAAATCAGTCAGTCCTTTTTGGGACACCCGGTATATACATATATATTATACATTTTTCAAATATTAAAAGTATTTTGAATGTAGATATCTGTAAAGTTTATACTAAACCGGGAAAATTACTAAATAATAAATAAGCTAATTAGATATATACAGTGATTTATCTTGAAAAAGTAAAAGTACTTCTTAAGCCCAAATAATGAAAATAATAACAATACGTATTACTCGTAATCTATGTAACATTAATAAATCAAATTTCAAAGAAAATACATCAATATACTCAAAAACAGGTTTATATCGATGTTATACTACATTATCTTTAATAACATTAAATCATTATTAACAAAAAGTTTTTTAAACTGAATAATGTGTAATTTTAATAATGAAAACTAATAACAAATTCAACTATTAAATTGTTAAGTAAATTATACTTTTAGTTAATTGATTCTATAATAATAATAAATAAGTGAAACCAAACGTTTGATATATTATTTAAAATAACCAAAATAATACAATGGAATCCAGTGTTTTAATTTTTAAAATGTTTAATACTTCATTTTCTATTTTATTTTTCTCAATATTTATAAAACAACACATCACTTCGCAACCTCCACAATAACTGTCACCTAACCGTTCATCCAAACAATGTTTAAAATTAAAAATACAGTGAAACTTCCATTTAACGAAGTCTCATCGTTCCACTTAAACACTTCGTTATGAAGAAAATTCGTTAAATAGAAATCAACTTAAATTCACGAAGTTTGTATAATAAAATACACATGCATAAAATGGAAAATACATTAAAAATGGAAATATTGGAAAAAAGTATTTTAATTCGGGCAGCAACTTTTTTTATGCAGTCAATAGATATATGAGAAAAATTTAATTGGAATAATGTCTAAAAAGTCACATAATAAAGAGAGGTAAAAAAAAAAAAAAAAAAGCTGAAGCGTAGCATACCTTTTCTCTTTTTTCTTAGTATTTCAAAACCTGTACTTTATAAAAGGTCTGCAATGTTACTTTTCACAGATTTCTTATAAAAAATACACTGTTCGTAAAAGTTTTCGCACTTTTGTAAGTATCCGAACAGTTTATCTTAAACATTTTCGTGAAACCGGAATCGCCTTCTTATTATATCGAAGGCTTTTAGCATTTCTTCTTTTGAATACAAATGATTAATAAATACATAATTTCATTTTCATACCATCCTCTGAAATAAATTCATACATCCATCACAACAGCAACCTTTCCGTTTGAATGTTTTACACGCACGAATGTGTGAATAAACTTCGTTATATAGAATATATTTTTCGTAATATGGAGATTAATTGGCATGTTAATGGTGTTCAAAGTTCAGCAGAAAATTTCGTTAAATAGGGACTTTGATAAAGGGAAGTTTCACTGTATTTAAATAAAGCTTTTAAGTTCGAAATATAATTGACTAAGAATGGAAAACGCTGAAAGTCCAAAAGAGGAAATTTCTCAAGAGAGCGAAAAAAGAAGGTGAAAGCACCTATAATTTGCCACGTTTGATGTAAAATATCCGACTTGTTTGAATTATTAGTACTTCAAGCCTTCTTCTGTTTGCTAAGCTTGGCACTTAAGGGAGCTTCGGGCTTAAAAACTTTCAAAAAATCGATTTTTTTTTTTTTCAAAAAATCGATTTTTTTTTTTTTTTTTTTTTTTTTTTTTAAGTATCTATTTTGATTATTCAATCAATTCTGAACACAGTGCAAAAAAACCGCATGAAAATATTTTCATTTTAACGGAGTTATAAGCATTTATGTAACAATCACTTTCAAAACTGCACCCATTTAATTGTAACTTTAAGTCGCGTTTTTTCAAAACTTCATTTTTGACGACTATCCGTAAGATAAAAAAAAAAAAAAACTATTTAATGGAAAGGCTCATTTTTTTTTTTTTTTTTTTTTTTTTGCATGCATATAACATCATTATTTATAGAATTAATTAATATATTTTATATAGTTTAATATTTTGAGTATTTTTAATGAAAAAAAATGTATTTTTTAGGGTTTTTTAAATTTTCAAATTTGAGAGTTTTTTTTAATAAGGTTTGCTTTTCTGATCATTTTAAAGCAAAAATTAGGTTCTTATGTCAATTCAACATTAAGATATATTACGGATGGTGATATGACACCTAAAGTTTTTTTCGAAAATTGTGTTATATAAATTTTGCTGTATTTTTTATTTTATTACATTGAAGTACTTCATTATCGATCAAGCCCAGAGCTCCCTTAAGACATTTTTTTGTAAAAAAAAAAAAAAAAAAAAAAAGATTTTCGATTTTTTGGTACTTTTAGCGTTTTCCATTCTTAGTACTCAGTTAAATGATAGTGAAATGTCTGGGATTATTATTTCTTGTGTTAAAACCAGGGTTGTATTGGTTTTAATAAGGAGTGATTTAAACCATGGAAAAAAAACCAGTTTTAATCGTGTTTGTCAAAATAGATTTTTGCGATCAGTGGTCAAACTTGATTTTAACTGGGAAATGAAATGAAAATTTATTTTGTTAAATCATAAATTTAGTGCAACATTTGTAAAGGTTTGTCAAAATTTAACATTAGCAATATTTAACACTAAAACCGAAGGAAATTTTACTCAGATTTAATAAAAACATTTGATACCAGAATTTTTATTTAAAACTATTTAACTTATTTATTTAATTTATTCTTGCGCAGTATTATTTTATGAAAAAAATTCTGGTACGAATCGACATCTATTCCTTTGGTAGGGTCAAAATGACCCCTTTTGACGGCTCTAGGGTTAATACAACATTTGGAGGTGTTTGCAAATAGCACCATACTTTAATTTTCATTACTTTGAAATTTAACAGCAGAAACATTTCTAAAGATAAGCAATAATCATAAGTATCGAGATATTTTTAATAATTTGATTACATGTCTAATCTACTTATAATAAAATCCAAGTGTAGGCAACTATTCCGGGGCGAACCATGCCATCTATATATTTAAAACTCAGGGATGTTTTTTAGGCGCGTTCGTAATTATATAAATACGTAGAACCTATAGTCGTCTTTCGGTCCGTCTGTCTGTTCGTCCGCATATAACAGAGCAAAAGCTACCCAATCGAATGGTCTGAAATTTTAAATATATAATTGTTGAAAAATTTTGTCGAATCATTTCAAATTTTATGAAAATCGGATATATAGTTTAATTTCAGAGACAGTCAAAAGTTTTTCGTTACATTACGGAAATGGGGGGAAAATATTTCAAGTGCATTTTAATGATGTTACAGTCTTTCCAACAGAATGAAATTGATAATCATTTATGAAGTGCACTAAAATATACATTCAGTACAATATGCGGTGCAAGAAATATTTATAAAACTAATTATAGTACAAACACACCTCATTTGCCACGTTTGACGTGCAATTTCCAACTTGTTTAGTCATCTGCCCTGAGCTTTCTACGAAACCGATTTTGTTTTTTGTTTTTAATGAAAGCTGTTAATTTGTAGATGTGCCCGCACTAGATATTTTTAAAAAAGAATTTTTATATTTTAAGTTTAATTTTAAAAGTTTTTTATGAAATACTTCAAAATGTTGCCAATCGGACTACTTCCATTGTTTCCTTCAAATAAAAGAGAAATAATGAAAAATATTCCGACACGTGGCTTTTTGGACGTATTTTTTCATTTGCAAATTATTTTTGATAAAAAAAAATTATGCACGTGTACTTTATTTTTATAACGGAATAAAAATTCATATTTATTGCGACATCATGAGAATATTGTCTGCTGTGTTTATTTTATCTTTATGCATTATGCATGGTGACTTTATTAGTTTGTTTCATTACAACTAAATAGAAAATGTATTTTTATTTGAATATATTGTGGTTAAGCATATAAGTACGTATATAAAATATGTTTGAAACGTTTGCGCCGGTGGCCTTATGCTTAGCTTGAAATGTGTTTTTACATTAATAAAACTAAGGAGAAAAATTGATATGATTGTGTCAACATGACGTAATTTTCACTGATTTTTCATTTCTTAAGATTAAACTCGAAGCCTTTATTGATCGTTGAACTATTTCAGAAATTGAATATTGAGTTAAAAAAATATCCTCATCATTTGTATTTATAGGAATCTTTTGTAATTTTTAAAATGTACTTTTCTACAATACAAACCTTTCAATAAAAAAATCTTCATGCTATTTGTTTGTATGAAGTCTGGTGAAAATGAAACGCATATCAACATTCCGCCATTTTTGACGGGGTTTATACGATAGTTTTATATAAATTTCGAAGAAGAAATACAAGTAACAAGGGTTTCTGTACTAAGCTAAGACAATTTGATAAATCATTCTGGATAAGGTCAAACTTGAAAAATAATTTTTCTACTGATGAAGAAGAGCTTGCCCAACCATTCGTCAGGTGCATTATGAAATCTACAAATTACTAATCAATATTTTCCAATTTTACACTATTGCCCACCAATTGTCATAACGTATCAGAACTAGTACAGGTAAAATAGACCAAAAATTGAGTAAAATACAACTGATGACCACTGACAAAAATTTTGGAAAAACTTCTTTTTGGAACTAGAAATGAAGATCCGATGTGTCCCACCAAAATAAAGTTGTTTTGCCCCGTTTTTGGAGGAGCAAAAGAGGGCGGGGGTAGGGAGTAACCAATCTTTTCTAAGTAGTTCAAGTGGGGTATCGTTTATTATATATTTTTTAAATTCTGAATCGAATGACACCGTCCGAAAGTCGATACGATCATTTTTTACACAGTTACGGCATGTTTTATGAATACAAAGTAAACAATTATACTTTTTGCAGGTAAAAGAGGTATTTACAATAACAACTAATGGTCATACTCGAAAATTTGGGAAGAACTTTGTATTGGCATTAGAAATGAAGATTCGATGAGTTCCCAAAAAATAAAGTTGTTTTACAATGTTTGTTGTTTTGGGGGAAGAGGAAGAAGGGGAGCATTTTAACTCGGGAGGAGGATTAATCTTGATTTAATCAGGCCAAGTGAGGTCTCGTTTATGTTGTTTTTAATTCTGAATCGAATGACACCTTCCGCAAGTCGATACGATCATTCGTTACAAAGTTAGGCAGGTTTTATGAATACAAAGTCATGAATGGTTTTGTGATTACTACAAATTCAAGAATGGTTAATTATGAATACACGGATTTTGACAACTTTAATGACCTTGAGGAATACACAGATGATCCTTAATTTTGATTACTACTATTTTGAGGACATTTAATAAGTTTGAGATTACTTGATATGATATAACGAACATATTTTGAACGTAAAACACATGTGACAAAGCTGTGTTCAATAATAAAACGTATAATTTTCCATTTTGTATTCATAAAACCTACCATAACTTTCAAATGAATGATCACACCGACTTGAAAGGATGTCATTCGATTCAGAATTAAAAAATACATAAGAAATGATACCCCACTTGATCTAATTGAAAAAAGTTGAATCCCCCCCCCCACCCCACGAAACAAATCAGCGGTAAAACAACTTTATTTTTTGGCGACTCATCAGATCTTCATTTCTAGTGCCAAAACGATGTTCTTCCCAAATTTTCGTGAATGGGCATCAGTTGTTACTGTAAAAACCTCTTTTATATGCATAAAGTATAATTTTCGACTTTGTATTCATAAAACCAGTCGTAACTTTGTAACAAATGGTCGTATCGACTTGCGGATGATGTCATTCGATTCAGAATTTAAAAATACGTAAGAAACGATACTCCACTTGGTATACTTAAATTTTTTTTAATTTTCCCCACTCCTTGTTCTTAAAATGTCCTCCGTTTTGACCCCCCCCCCCCAAAAAAAATGGTAAAATAACTTTATTTTTTGGGGACTCATCGGATCTTCATTTCTAGTGCTAAAACGAAGCTCTTCCCAAATTTTGGTGAACAGCCATCAGTTGTTTCCAAAAAACCTTATTTTACCTGTACTATTATGAAAAATAAAATTAAGAAATATCTGTTTCTGTTCAAAATACTATTACATAACGCAAAACAAATTCTATCTATATTTCATAATTATTAAAATATTGGTCATTGTTAAAGATACGTAGTATAATATGAAATTCATAATCCCAAAAATTTACACTTTGAACAATTTATGCAAGCTTAAGTTATTTAACAGAGTTTCGACCCCTTTTGAATGGCTAAAACAAATTTTGACCACTTTTAGAGGATTAAAACTAGTTTTGACATATATGCTGGTTAAAATTAATTTTGACCAGTCAAAATTAAAGCTATTAATTCTTCCTTGTTTTTATTGTATAAATGGTGAATGCGCATTTATACATTTATTATTCGGTAGTAGTGTATAAATTAAATACTTTATATATTATACAACTGAAAATAAAGAAAATAGAGGATTGTGTTGATTATCTTTTAAACCGCTGATAATAAAAACATACTTCCAATTACAAAAAGTATACAAATCAAATATAGCTCTCAGATATGGCATTTGTTTTACAAGGAGCTGTATGCATACTAAAATGCTAAAATTAAATTTTTATAATGGTGCCTGCATCCTATTAGTTACATTTAGCAAAACGTTTTCCATGCATTAACAAGTAAAACACTAAAAATTCCATTCGTTTATGATTAAAACTTACCTAATAATTTTATGAAATTTTAGAGTTTTCGGTACTAAAACAATCGTTTGTCAGTTTTTAGAGTAAAAAGTCTCTGAAATTTCGCAAAATGCAAATTATAACACGGTAGATTTTATTCGTATAACAATGGAATTTTTACTGTTTTTCATGTCAGAGCATCAAGAAAAAAAATCTAAATATAACTTGTAAGATCCAGAGACAGTAAAAAATTTCAATTTCATATTTTATATAAATTATATGACTGTGATTTAACTTTATAAATAACTGTTGTTTCGTTTTTAATAGCTTATCACATACGCATCTTTAATTGACTTATTGTCTTTTAATTATTGTTTATCTTTTAAACAACATAACTTTACTATAACAAAAAAAATTTTACCAGTTTCATATATACATATAATTTCCACGTCTCTATATATGTACATGCGAATAGACGGAAACACACGCTTTTAGATGGCGAAAACATTGAAGTTTCATGAAATTGAAAATATCACGACTCAGAAAGATCTGGTCGTAAAAGAACAAGAAATCATTTAATGCCATTCTTAAACGCAGGGCAACTTTTTTCTAAGTATAAGTTCGGGAAAAGGGGAACGTATAAAAAATTGAATTGCATATTTTAACCCTTTGCACTCCAAGCTTCTTTTCCATGGCGGGACTAGCAACTCCGCGACATTTTTAAAGAAAATAAAATATGGTCTTATATAGTTAAATTGAAAATATTTTTTTGGAAAAAGCGCCATCTGGTGGACATTTTGGAACTTTTTTTTTTTTCGAAATTCCGTGAGCGCATCTCGTGTATAGTCTATATACCAAATTTCATTGCATTCCGCTCACCCGTTTACGCTGTAGGATGCTGTTTATAGGGAAAGTTTAATTTTAACCACCCTGTATAATATTTAAATCTTATGCTCTATAGCTCTGTTAGGTGTGGTATTTTATAAAGCACTCACGAAGGTGCATTGCAGGCTTTTCGGGACAAGTGTCACAAAAGTATGTCGTTTGATGTCTCTTACCTTTTCCTGTTCTCTGAGAGAAAACTCGACAATCTTTGACTCTACCTTGTTAGCTTACATGGAGTCCTCTATTTAATCGAACACTTGTGTGGGTATCAGTGGATGTTGCTGCCCTGCGGCTTTCTTGAAAATTTCCTTTCAATTGATTTTGATTAATCAATAGTTTCGTGTATTTTAAATGGCTGAGTGGACGCTCATTTCTCTGCTGTTTTACAAGTTTATACTCAACAAAAATAATTATTATCTATTCAAAGAATATGTCTCCACGTGTTTTTTTCTTTAAACAAAATTTATTAATTAATCAGTATGTTCAAAAGTCACAACAATATTATACTGAGTGAATACCAGTTTTATTTTTCTTATATTGTTATAACATTACTTTGTCAAAAGAGAGCACATCGAATAACAGTGCCGTTTTTTATAATGCAAAATTTTGTTTATGATACATATCAGTCAGTTTTATCTTCACAATAAAATTGTTATAAAATACATTTTGAATACTTCTTTTTATCGCATCTGTACAGATTCCAATTAGATCACTTCATTAATGCAAATAATAGAACAGTAAGTAGGAATCAAGATTGGAATTAAATCGTTCATGTAAATTAAGATGGTGAGTGAGACTCACAGTTGGAGTTGGTGTAAAGAATAGCGTGGTGAGTGAGACTCGCCGTTGAAGTGCAAAAGGTTAATATGTACAGCCCTTTCTAAAACAAATTCCATATCTAAAAGCCATACTTGATTTCTGTATACTTTTTGTAACTGGAAGTATATTTCTATTATGAACGGTTTAAGAGATAATCGCCGAGGCAAATCTTGATAATCCCATGATGTATGGTATAAAAGATTGTGTGTAAAACGTGATCCAGCAAATTATTTTTATATCACAATAGATTTATCGATTACAATGAATTATAATATTTTTCATTCAATTTTTAAATCTATATATTATATATAATTGTGTTTAAATGCATAAATAAATTTTCTAATTCTAAAATTTTTTGGTACAGAATTTAATTTTAGACAGCGTAACTTTACTATACCAACATTTTTTTTATCAATTTTATATACACATGTAATTTACATGTCTCTATATATGTATATACGAATAGGCGGAAAAACACGCTTTTAGAGGCGAAAACACTGAAGTTTCATAAAATTCAAAGTATCATGACTCAGTAAGGACTCGTGAGTCTATTAATTCTTTTCTTATCTGTGAGTCGTGATAGCACAAGCTTATACATAAAAGCTTCTCTTACAATTTTATTTTATTTTGTGTTTTAATTGACAAACTTCTTGAACTCCTACATACTTCAGAAAACTAATCAGTAGTAAGCTGCTTTTTAAGCACGTAATGATTTCCAAGCTATGAGAAGCTAAGCTTTTTTGCCCTCTTTGCTAGAGGAAAGCACATAAATCGATATAGGAGGAATGACTTGAAACATCTTTCGTGCTAAGAATGACAAAAATATAAATTACAAAATACTACGATTTTTAATTAATTTATATATTTTTTTAGATAGTTTACTAAGAGAAAAATCTGTTTTTTGTAATGCCCATATTATAATTATATGTTAATTGATATACCATGCTGTCGGGCATTATTATTATTGTGGGGAGCAACATCACTACAGACCCTTCGTTATATGCTATTTTTGATTATAAAAAAGACGGACTATTACAGACATAGTGCATTTTTTTAAAGAAAAATAATGTGTCTTTTTCATAACCTAAAATAACATATAAGGTAGGGTCTGTAATGATGTTGCTCTGCCTGATAACGCCTTAATAATGCCTGATAGCATGGTATACGAATTAATATATAATACTACGCTTTTTTTTTAAATAGCAAATTGTAATTTAAAAATAACAACAGCGGCAGCATATTTTTCTGCAATTAAAACAGCGTGCGTAAAACACTGCAAACAACAACAACAAAAAATAATGTGGCAGTTTAAGCCTTGCGTATTTAAAAAATCAAGCTATCTGATCCGTACAAGGTGATTCAAAACAGACAGGATAAGCTTTAAAAGGTGATAGGGTACGTTGCAACAAACATTTTTTGTATATAGGAAACCATCGTCACAGTTAATTTATTCAGTCTAAAATACACTTCAATCCGAAAGAGACTATTGTTCACAATTTTAACAATAACGAAGATATATTTGAACGAAATTTGAAACAGACTGATCTTTCTTTGTGTATAAAATGCAAGGCTATCATGCAAAATGGTAGGAGTACACTTTAAAAAAATACAGATGTTTTTTAACTCATTAACGCTGGTTGGCAGATAAAGTTGCCATTTAAGCAGTGCGAAACTTTTAAATTTGAAAATCAGTATTTTAGTATAATCACGAAAACAATAAAAATTTCGTAATTTTTTTACTATTACTTTTTAAAAAGAAAATGTCTCAAAAATCTAGAATTTCTCAACTCTAAGCTCAAATTTCCCAACTTCACATATATTGGGGGGGAGGCTCCCCCCATACCCCCCCCCCCTATGGCGACGCCCCTGGCAATACCGCATACATCAAAGCCTGATGATGATAGCCTCTATTAATTTTGAAATGAGTTCATCTGAATGCAGTAGTTATTAAAAAACTTGGCATATTAAACAAAAACATAATTTGAAGAACAAATTAAAAAAAAACAAAATTTATTTCCTACATTGTTTAAGCCCGAGAAGGGACAGATATTAAGATATTTCTTTCAATTAGTTCTACATTTAATGTTAAATTTTTGTAACAAATAAGTTAAGCCATTTGAAGATTAAAAAATAAAAATAAAATTCATACAATATGATACTTAAAACACCCTAAAAAATTAGATTCCGTTCTTAGACTTCTTTCATTTTTAATTGAAAATATTTGTATTGCAGATTTTGTACTATGTTTATGACAATTGTGCTTAAAATGATAAGATGCATCCAAAATACAAAACTAAAAAAAAAGTCTTAAGATTTATTTCGATTTCATTTGAATGGAATCTAATTTTTTAGGGTGTTTTAAGTATCATATTGTATGAATTTTATTTTTATTTTTTAATCTTTAAATGGCTTAACTTATTTGTTACAAAAATTTAACATTAAATGTAGAGCGAATTGAATGAAATAACTTAATATCTTTCCCTTCTCGGGCTTAAACAATGTAGGAAATAAATTTTGTTTTTTTAATTTGTTCTTCAAATTATGTTTTTGTTTAATATAATAGTCGTCGTTAATGGGTTAGTCTAGGAAAATACGACAGCTGTTCAATAAAGAATGATCATAATTTTTTTATTAGCGTCCTTTTTTGCATACAAATTTACTTTTATGTTCCATTGTTAGCTTACTGTGTAATGAATGCGTGATAATTTTTTTTTTTTCATTTATTTCCAGAAGTACGCCAGCGGCTGACATGAAAGTTCAGATACTTTCAGTATCGCCTACGGGAACGATGGAGACAATACGTAATGAGCAGTAGAGATCTGCACGGGCCGGGCCAGGGCCACACTTTTTTCTGAAGGCTCGGGACGGGCCTAACTTATTTTTTCTGCACAGACCCGGGTACTGGTTTCATTCCTAATCTTCACGGCCCAAAATTTCCATTCCTAGTTTTGACCCAGCCCGTATGAAAATCACTGTCTTGGCGTGGCCGGTCCGTTCAAAGGTCAGTAAAATTAGGCTTGGCACAAATTTTTTTTTAAAAAATGCATACATTTATAAATTGCCATTATTCTACGATTAAACGTTCAAATTCATTCTTTTTAAAGAATAGTAGATTTCTACACTTATTAAAATATAGTTAAATTAAAACATAGTAAAACGTGTGAAAAAGAACCTGTCTATGACAGAATCTTGTTTTAAACTGAAAAACGTGTTGATCCATGCAAAATTAATATACTACTATAAAATTAATATACTATATATAATACATTTACCACTTGCTAAGAAGGGAACTTGTCTATAACGCTTTTTCTTTCTTTTCTATGCAATTCAGCCTTAAATTTTACTGTATAGCATTTTTGAGATTTTTAACACTTCAATACATGGAATATGGATTAACAATATTAATGATAACTGAAACATTTACATACAAGAAATAGAGATTCATTTAAAAAAAAAAAAAATGGTACCCTGCGGTATTTCTATAAAAATGAAAAGAAAAGTTAAGATAAATATTTTTGTCTTGAACTCCTCGTACGAGACAAACTTTTAGTAATCAAATCGACGTTTAAGAATCAATGCTTTGTAGAAATTCACTCGGGCCGGGCCCGGCCGGGCTCGGGCCGAGATTTTAACTTTTTTTCGGGACGGCCGGTCTCGGGCCGAACTTTCAACTCTTTTACCGGGCCGAATTTCTTTTCTCTGAGTCGGGCCGGGCCCGGGCCTGAAAATGTCGGCCCGTGCAGACCTCTAATGAGCAGTATGTTTTTGCTTGCTTGAAATTTTGCTTTCGCCTGAAGAAATCCTCAGTCAAAGCGTACACTATAAAACACTTATAGAGAATCTGTTGTTGCCTATAGCAAAGTTAGAAGATGGTTTGAGATGTTTAAGGAATAGAAAGGCAATCATCTTCAAAGGAAGGTGGACATCGAGTTCCTGTAACTGTACTTACAGAAGTCAACATCAATACCGTCATTATTAGTGTTAGAGAAGATCGTTAGATATGAGAACTGTTAAAAATATTGCAGTTATAATTGCGTGCCACACGTTCATAACAGAAAAATGAACATGAGACATGTTTGTGCGCGGTGAGTTCTGAGACTCCTCATACCCGAACAACAGAACATTCGCGTGGAAGTTTCTTCAACATTGAAGGTGATGATGTTACAGGATAATGAGATGAATTCCCTAATGTGAAGAAACACTCTCGTGGAAAGTATTTTTCATTATTAGAAGCATTGGTGAAGACGGCGGAGACGATTTTGAGGGACCTATTAAAAAAAAAGTGGTTTCAAACATGTCTTGGAAGCAGTGCTGCGGAGTCGGAGTTGTGGAGTCGGGCCCATTTTTGAGCGAAAGAGTCGGAATCGGAGTCGTGGTGTCGGGCCCATTTTTGAGCGAAAGAGTCGGAGTCGGAGTCGTAGAGGCTGATTTTTGAGCGAAAGAGTCGGGGTCAGAATCGGATCTGTTAAAATTCCCGGAGTCGGAGTCGTCCATTTTACGAGCAAGTCTGCGTTGTCGGAGTCGGCCCATTTTTGAGCGAAAGAGTCGGAGTCGGATCTGTTAAAATTCCTGGAGTCGGAGTCGTCCATTTTTCCCACCGATTCCACAGCCCTGCGCCATTAAAATTTAGACGATGGGTGAGGATATTTTGATATTAAAAAAATTATGGTAATTTTTTATTCAACAGCCGTCGCATAATGTAGCCTAAAGCTAAGTCTGCGGCTCTACAATCCATTAACTCATTAACGCCGGTTGGCAAGAAAACTTGCCATGTAAGTATTACGAAACTCTTAAATGTGAAAATCTGTATTTTAGTAAGGAAATTCTTATATTACATAATCTCAAACTTTGGGAGATTAAATGAGTTAAATTTACAATATGGAAAAACTGGTGTTAACTAGTATCGAGGTACTAAAAAAGTGTAAAAAAAGAGTCGTCCTAAGGGTTAAAGATCCTAGCCTACAGAGCTCAATCTTGTTTTCTTGACCATGGACACCGAGATGCTATACAGTACACGTCCCGGCCAAACGGTCAGTCTAAAGCGGTACCCGCAGTGTTTAGTTCCCAAACAAGCTCGGTACCCATTTCATTGACGACGAAGGAATGAAAGGTTGAGTGACCCTTGCCCGCGGTCCACAGCCCGGGATCGAACCGGGATCTGTAACACGGTAGACAGGCGCGCTGACCACTACACTGCTGAGCTTCATATTATACAGGGTGTCCGGTCTCAATGGTGTCCAATGGCTAATTCCTAAACCATTAGTCATAGACACATAGTTCCAATTACAAAAATGTTTTAAATCAGGTAAAGAAATATTTTCAAAGCGATTTGGGCCAATAAAAACATTTCTTAAAGAAAATACGAAATTTAAATTTTTTTACGGTCCCCCGGTCCTATAAGTTATATTTAGTAAATTTTTCCTATTACACTGACAAGTAAGACAAAAAAAGTCCCATTCCTATAACTCTAAAATTGGGCGAGTTATGAAACTTTAAAAATGCATGACTTATGCCACTTTTCTGCTCTGAAAACAAATAAGTTCGGCTTGGCTTTGAGGGGTCAGATATCAAGTGCTTAAAGTATTCGATGATCTTATTTCATGTGTATCTGCGCTTTGAAAAAAATCGTACAAGTATTACGATTAAGTCCCAAATTAGCTAAAATAAAATATGTTTTATTTTGTCAGGATTTGAGACTGTTTCTTTTAACAAATATTATGTTATTTTTATAAGTTTTTATGTTGCTTCAAAGATCGTATGTATGTTTTTCCAGTTCAAAATTTGTACTCGAACTTTAACCCACTTTTAAATATCCGATCGAGAACGAATTTTACATACTGGCGTAAATCCGATAACAATCTAATATTATTATTATTTTCGGTGGTTACCATTTATACTTATTTTACAGGATAACACAAAAAAATTCGAAGAGATTAGCGCCAAGAAGTTTAAGAAAAACTTTTAGATTAGATAATACAAGACTGCGATTGTTGGGGTTTTTTTAACTTTTATGTATTTTTTAGCACTGAATCCGAAAATTACCTTAACTTTTAACCATCATGTCAGGATATTTCGCAAATCATAAATTGTCAAATTTAAAGAATAACAAAAATCGGATACTATAAAGTAGAGGAGATGGTTGTGTTTTTTAACTTTTGATAATTGATTTTTACGTACTTTTTAGCACTGAATCTGAAAATGACCTTCATTTTTAACATCACGTTAGAATTTTTTTTGCAAATCGCAAATGTGTAAGCTAAAATATAGCGAAAATAAAACATATGTAAAACATTTTTTATTTTATTTTATTTTATTTTATTTTATTTTATTTTATTCAATAATTTATTCGATATTTTTGCTTATCCTGGGATTCTTACAGCTAAACAGCTGAGTGGTCCGATGAGATGGGGGAGGAGATTCACTTTTAACTTTGAACTTTTTAACTTTGAAATTTACAATTTGCGAAAAATCCTGATGTGATAGTTAAAAATGAAGGTCAATTTCGGATTCAGCGGTACAGAACATATAAGAATCAATTATCAAAAGCTATAAAACATGACATAACCCAAGTTTTGCAGGCTAGTGCAATCTAATAATATTTAAAAATACGTATCATTTTGTAAGGAATTGAGGCTGTTAATTTAGCATAATTTTATTTAACAAAAATTCTGTTTTATCTTTCTTCTTTAAATGTTCATTACAAATTGTATATTTTGTATTAATATGTCAGAATGATTAAAGATTTCAAATTTATATTACAATGTTAATTTTACTCTCAGCCATTTTTTATATCTGACGAAATTATATTTCGACTAAATTTGTGAATGACCCCCAATTTGCAGCAAAAAATATGCTCTAACTTTAAACAGCTATTGCTCGGTCAATTTTAATCGTAGAATAACGGGACTGTTTTTGTATTACTTGTCAGTGTAAAAGGAAAAGTTTACTAAATATAACTTATAGGACCGGGGGACCATATAAAAATTTAAATTTCGTAATTTTTTAAGAAAGGTTTTTATTGACCCAAATCGCTTTTAAAATATTTCTTTACCTGATTTAAAACATTTTTGTAATTTAAACTATATGTCTATGACTAACGGTTTAGGAATTAGCCATTGGACACCGTTGAGACCGGACACCCTGTATAACCACGAACGAAAATATGCAGTAACCTCTTCCGAGTTACCCAAGATTCCGAAAAGCATTCTTTATCATCAGAAACTTCAGAAACAAACATATATCCGAGATTTGAAGAAGCATTTATAAAAAACAAAGTTTCTTTTGCTGTTACTGATATTCAAAAATGTTTCTGAATCGTTTTTATAATGTATTTAATCAGTTTTCTCAAACCGAAACATAGTTTATTCCAATGTTATCCATTCCCAAGTAAACATTTTGAGGTTCAACAAACATATTTTACAGGCAAACATGATAAATCATCAGAATTCACATTAGCATTAAAATTAATATATTTTATTACTCTAGCATGTACAAATTCAATTGGACTTCTGAAAATTGTTTAATTGAGACTAAGGTTAATGTCAGACGGACGTCTATTTGCACGCTTTTTTCCTTCTTACATCCTTCCTACAATGGTGTAGTAATGTTTATAATGGAAAAAAGTGTGCAAATAGATGTTCATCTCACATTAGCCTAAATAACATCCTTAGGCTAATGTCAGACTGTTGCTCCTGCACGCTTGTAATGCTGTATGTAAGGCTGTTGCACGCTTGTAATGCTGTATGTAAGGCTGTTGCACGCTTTTTGTTTGAACATGAAAAAGAAACACATGCAAGCGAAGGTGTAGGAAGGCTGTGAGAAGGAAAAAAGCGTGCAAATAGAAGCTCGTCTGACATTAGCCTAAAAATCAATATTCCGCTTTAAGAAAACTGATTAATACAGTGTAAAAGAATGCCGAGAAACACTTCCGAAAATCAGTGGCAGTATAAGAAACTTTGTTTTTATACATGCTTCCTTAAATCTCAAAAATATGTTGATTTCTGTAGTTTCTAAATATAAAGAACGCTTTTCGGAATCGTGAGTAACTTGCAAGAGGTTATTGTATATTTTCGCTTGTGGTTATATTATATTTTCCTAGATGAATCCTTTCAGGGGAAAAGTACTTCTGGTTATAAAATGTTAAAATGATTGAATGACACCGGTATTTTTGAAGAAATTTATATGAAAGTAAGTAAAAGCTTTTCTTCGCGTACATTATGTAAAGCAACATTTAATTCTGGTGCCAATGCGGCATTTGGGTAAAATTAAGTCGTATATAAGATATACCGGTGCCCTTCAAGGGTTTAAGAAACATTTATCTTTTATTAGTGTAGCTATCATCGTTATCTAAACAAGGGGATATTACCTGAGCTTACCGGGTTACAGAATATAGGTGAAAACCATTTTTTTTTCAATTGATAACTCTAATAGATTTTTTCCATTTAATATTTTTTATAGTGCCCACTAACAATACCAAACATCATATCCATAAGAAAAACTTGTAATGCGTTCAAATAAAGCTTTTAAATTTATTAAAAGCGATGCTTTCGTATCGGCCTCGTGCAAGAAGTTAACATCCGAAGAAATGCGCCAAAAATCACTATTTACAATCAGCCTTTTTGATTCTGATCTTTTCAGAAATTTAGCGCGTAGTTCGATTATATGTCTTACATTTGGGTTTTATTTATAATTTATTGTTTTATTTATTGATTGATGAATGTTTTAATTTCGTTATAGAATATAAGCTGGATACAAATGCTGAGCTATTTATATTAATTTAAGTGCAATTGGATTTATCTCTCGCAATCGTCTGTACCCGACAGACATAGATAAAAAAAAAAAATCATGTAGGAAAATGACATCTTTGTATTTCACACAAATCAAGATAAGTTTCTTAAAAATGTTTTTAAAATATCTTTATTTTAGTTAAACTTATGAACGATTGTTTTCTCGGATTTGTCAGACTATCTGTATTTTTGAGTGAAAAAGCGAATTACGACCCTGGTGGTTTCTTATACAATTTGCATTCTTATTGTTGTTTTTGTGTACACTACAACCTCTTAAAGTTTGTCCGGTCTGTTTTGGATCATCCTGTAGAGTACGTTTCAGAAAATATGGTACAAACTTTAAATGGCGGTAAAACACACTGCAATGACTTTTTTTAGGAGCGTTCCTAATTATATAAATACGTAGCACCTATAGTCGTCGTTCAGTCCGTCCGCCCGCATATAACAGAACAAAAATTACCCAACCGAACGGTCTGAACTTTTAAATATATAATTGCCGCAAAATTTTGTCGAGTCATTTCAAATTTTATGAAAATCGGATGTATAGTTTAATTACAGAGACAGTCAAAAGTTTTCCGTCACATTACGGCCAATGGGAAAAAAAAAATATTTCAAGTGTATTTTAATGATATTACAGCCTTTCGAACAGAATGAAATGGATATGCATTTAGGAAGTGCACTAAAATATATATTCAGTACAATATGTGGTGCAAAGAATATATTTATAAAACTAGTTATAGTACGAACGCACCTCATTTGCCATGTTTGATAAGCAATTTCCAACCTTTTTTTTTTTTTTTTTTTTTTTTTTTTTGACGAGAAATTAAGATTGCATTCCATTTATTCAGTTAAAAATACAAGCTCCAGCCGAATTCGTATTTTTGTATTCAATTTTAATAATAATGAAGATATTTTAACGCTATTTTCAACTTGCTTATTTAGTTTCCTGTGAAATGTGATGACCCCAAGAGAGTTGCATGAAATGACTATCATTCTTGTGAAAATAGCCCTAACGTAGCTCGATGATTTGAAATGTAGCTGTCGATACATACGATGGATGGGGTGATTTCAGTGCGCTTCCCATGATGTTATCACATTTCACACAATCGAAAGTTATTATTTTCGAAATTTCGATGAAAAGTCTTCAGTATTTTTTTAAAGTTATGAAAGAAAATCGCGTTTCAACTAAGAATAAGACGCATTACATTTTATACTGAATAAGCCGTTTACAATCCTGGTTTACTATACTCTTTCTTTCTCCTTTAAGGCTCCTGTTCCTGCCGGCGAAGACGCTCACGAGCTAATGCTAATCCTATGGGGAGGGATTTTTCTAATATCTCGTTTGTATTTCGACATTTTTAATTTTTTTTTTTTTTTTTTTTTTTGCATTGGATAGCCAAGATCTGCCTCTACATCGCACCTTTTTTACTTTTTTGATTTTGGTTGCAGATATTTTTTAGAATGACACTTTCATTTTCAGAACCGGTTTTGAAAGTGAAAGTAACTTTATAAAAAATATCTGCAACCAAAATGGAAAAAGTAAAAAAAAGTGCGATGTAGAGACGGACCTCGGCTATCTAATGCAAAAAAAATTATTTAAAAATGTTGAAATGCAAACGAGATATTAGAAAAATCCCTCCCCATAGGATTAGCATTAGTTCGTGAGTGCCTTCGCCATCAGGAACAGGAGCCTTAACAACCTGCATCGTATGGATAGTGTAGTTTGGTACATATAATAATGCATGTTTATTAAGTAGAAAAAAAAGGTAAATTTTTTAAATTATTCAAAAGAGTTTGTAGTAGAAGGGATAGGTCTACGGTGGAAGCAATAACTCTGGAAGAAATTATCTTAAAACAAAAATACAATAACTCTTAAATATTAGCCATTACGATAGGCTAGAAATAAGAATAATATTTTTTGTTAAGTTATAATTTAGCAAAAGAAAAAAAAAAGGAAAAAAAAAGGGGGAGGGGACGAATGAAATAAATAAATAAAATTCGATATTTTTATTATTTTTTATTGTTGAAAACATTATTTCAATATTTGCATGTAAAAATTGAAAAGACTGGTAAAATGTTTCAATAAATTGTCCTTAAAATACATTGCAAACAATTTTTCTCACAGACCATAATGCAACGGAATTCTTTTAAGAGCCCATGTAAACGAACTATAAATGGCTACACATTTCGTTTTTTAATATAGAACATGCGATGTAAAACCTAAATAACATTTATCAAGTACACAACAGTTCGTGTATATGTAAGCGAGTTAGGGCACAGATAAAAAATGGTCAGTAAACCGAATTCATAAACACGTTTCAACTATGTTGGAAAGTGTTAAAAAAGTATAAAGAAAACAAAGACAAAAACAAACATACTATTTTTGAATCCTAGTGATACCCCGGGAGCGGGTGACATGTTGAAAGCCCTTAACGCGCGGAATTGAAATTTTTTTATGTAAATTGATAAGAAAAAGTCATACGAATAAAATTATCTAGTTATGACAGGGTTTGGCAAGTCGAAAATATGTTTCATCAAATTAAGTAGTATTATTAAAAAGCTATAATGTTTTACCATTATCGCGGATATTGATCACTCTTAGAGAATACCTATAGACCTGTAGAGAAACGTATAGAAAATTTTGTGCTCTTTCATAAAAACTTGGTATGACAAACTTTATTCAGCCGGAAAAGTCTGTCATACCTATTTTAAGGCAGCGGCCGGTAATAGAATTTTATACTTATTTTGCTTTGAACTTTTACCGGTGGTACCTTTATTTCGCGTCTGAACGCTGGCCAAGTGTCGGCTTTTGCGATAACGGTAAATCATTATAGCTTTTAAATAATGATTAATTTAATTAAACATATTTTTGGCTTGTCAAACCTAGTCATGACAGGCTCATTTTGTTCGTATGACTTTTTGCTATCGATTTACATAAAAAATTTCCAATTCAGCGATGACGGTGCTTTCTATGTCACCGGCTCACGGACTATGAAGTTAAAACGGTACCACCACTAGAACGAACCTTTTAGAATTATGTAAATCAGAGAATTTTCCCAAAAGGAATTCCCCAAAATTTGCCATGGATATACCTAAAAATATATACAAATGAATTGTATAATATCCTTTGTTGGAAGTCGGTTAATAGTAAATATAATCTTTGTAATTACTTTGCATGCTGCATTAAAGATTTTCCATTTCCCGCCACATACTTGTGATTATTGTATGAAAAAAATACAAATTATATTTCAAATCGGCTTTACTTAAATTACAATTTGATTTTTTTTTTTTTTTTTCAGATGACGTTAAAGAAATAAGTGAAAAATTAACTTCTTTTCCGAAATAACCGACTAAAAGATGGGTCCTGCATTGTTAAGATTTTTTATCTTTTTGAAAAGAAAAAAAACATATAAATGATCATTAAAATCCGAAAATCCTGTTATTTAAATGTATATTCAAGCTCTATTTCTCAATGCGGTGATTTTTAAATTGCAAAGCGAAAAGTTTGAAGCAAGCGGCACCAATGTTTGATCTACAATACCGCTAACTTTCATTTCTTTTTCTGAAATTCCATCCTGAAAAATAAAATTTTTACATACTTTAAATTTTTTGAAGAAAAAGAAACTAATTATAAACATTTTCTAAGTACTTTTTCTTTTAATTTCCGGACGGATATCCTTCTTTTGCCTTTTTTTCCCCCCTAAAATTCTGGCGTCTAGCGGTTTTTTTTTTTCCTTCTAAAAAAAGCACACATATAGACAAGAACTATAACCCCTCAAATTATTCTATAGATTTAGGATAAATACCGAAGAAAATGAATAAAATAAAATAAGAAAACAACCTTCATTTAAAAAAAAAAAATCTCATATTAATTGCAGAATTTTTCATTTTACGAATAAAGAAAAGTTAAGCAAAAGTTGTTTTTCTTCTCTTATAATTTAACAAAATAAAAAATGTTTCAAATTTGGATAACAAATAACTCAAGTAAATTCATTTGTTTAATATTGAATGAAACATTTTAGAAATGCATATGTCAATAATCAAAAATTAAAAAAACTTTTAACGTATGCGTATGCAAATATAAGGTTGTAAGATAGCTCATCCACTTGGATTAGAAAAAAATATTATTTTATTTTTCATTTCAAAGGAAATAATTTCTTTAAAACGCCATAAAAAGGACAAAATATATAAACAAAAGCGTAAAACGTTTCTAAGTTTCAAAATAAAATAAAAATACTTTTTTTTAAAAACTCCCCTTTTATTAATGTAAGTAACAAAAGTAAGGGATTTTTTTGTTCTATCACGAAATGTGGAAATCAAAACAAAAATCGTAAAAGCAAACAGCGCAGATAGAAAAGTTCTAAGTAAATAATAATTTTTATCACAAAAAACGCTTAAAATTTAGCCTTTCTTCATCAGGACCCCCCTCCTCCCCCCGAAAAAAAATAGAAAAAAGAAAAGAAAAGACATATCACTTTAAGAGAAAGACTAAGATATGCTTCATGTAAAATTTTGTTTGTGATCTTTTATTTTTCATTCAAGGGCGAAAAAATCGTTTTTACCTATCTTCAATTTATTTTCTTTTTAATTATTCGAAAACTTTTAGAATTTTTTTTTTCCGTACAGAAATAGCTACTGATTTGAACAAATCGAAATTGTTCATTATTATAAGGAAACTAAAAATATATTTAAGACAAAAACAGGCTCGGACTGGACCGCCAAGCCCAAGGACCGGTGCGAAGAACTCGTCGAGGGAAAGCTTCACACCTCTCAACTGATCCATTCTAAGCTAAAATAACAGAAGACGAAAATATTTTGTGTGGATTTTGCTGCTCATTGCAAAAAGTGATTTGGCTTTTCGAGGAATTTTCTCGAAAAGGTAATATCTACAAGCTTGATGATACCACTTTTCCCAATTATGGAAACTTAAATATTTCTATTGCTCCCAAATTATGATATGATTTTGCAAATTATGTGAAATGTGTGCTAAAAAGAGTAAATTTACTCAATTATTTTACAGATTTTAAGGTACTGAAGCAACTATTTTTGCAGTACTATTTCTGATGTATAAAGTTGTTTGTCTAAACCCCTTGAGAGGCAAGCAAAAATGTCTCTAAATATTGAATTCTCACCGGAATAATCGAAGAATTTTATTTTTAAATAAGGAAAAGCAAGTTTGCAATGATTTCCCTCCAAAGTTAAAAATATAAAATTTAGTTAAAATTTTCTGGTGAGAATCTTGTTTAAATTAGGTGGGACATATTTTATCCCACCGCCCCTCAAGGGGTTAAGATGACAAAACACCCATTTCCTTCCCGATTGCCCTTATCTCAAACGTTGCAAAAGTAACAAGTACTATTTTCCCATGAGCATTCAACAAGCCATATAACATTTGGTATTTTTGAAAAAGAACAAAACAAGCATAAGACTTCCAAAAATTTCTATTTCCATACGGATTTTTTTTTTTTTTCCTAGATGCAAATATTTTTAAAATGAAGTTTGCGTGCTGAATGTTGTGTGTAATATGGTGAGGGAGATATCTACAGAGTCCACATTTAAAGATACTATTTTGCTTTTCTTTTAAACTTGTAGCAAATGAACAACATTTAACAAAAATTACAACAATCACAGTAGCTTAATAACTAATTCATATTGAGTAAAAAAAAAAAATGCATTTTTTTTAAACGAGATTGGAACTGTTAGGACTCATATTCTTGCATCGTAATAGTCATAAAAGTAAAATTTATTTACATAATAGTTTTGAGAGATATTTTTTAAGATAGAAATAATAAATGGTGAAAGTTTTTTGAACAATAAAAACCAAATTATAATCAAACTTTAATCATAAACTCTAGAAGCATCATTAATTCTAAAATTTTAGCTGGAAAGTCAACAAATCAATTGACGTGTCTGATTAAAAAAGGGATCAATTAGTCGCGCATTTTGTTATTGCAGTTTTTCCGGTAGACCCAACCTTTGGTCAATTTGCAAGTGATATCTTTAATCTAACGATCAGCATAAGATTGCATTGGCTCAGATGCAGTTCCCCGCGGCAATCTTCCAAGTTTTATTATAATTTTCTGCACCTCCGGCTATTCCAAATATGAATTAACAGCATACTGTCTAGATTTTACATTTCCGTTTTTTATAATCATTTGAAATTTTGACCCTAAACTTTAATGGTGCCTATCTCCTTCGGAAGACGTTTGGGACCCTTAGTTTCCTATTTAATATTGTTTGTCTGTGTACTATCACCCCTTAAAGTTTTGCCCAAGAGTTTACATACCCTGTATTTTGAAACAGCTGTCCACAATGGGTCAATGAAGTCCTTGTTTTATTGGCTTAAAACTATCATGTCAGTACCAAAAGATGCATTTCACTGAACATCAGCTGCAAAATGCTATGAAATCTATTATTAAATGGGCTAACAGAAAATGGTTTTAAATTTTTCCAGACAAACTATATGTGCATTACGAAGAGATCTTCATCCTGGATCAGATATTTCCGTTGTCTCTTTTCATATGGCACTGCTCATTTTTTGTGAATTTACGTTGACAAGAAACTGGCTTTTACACGTAAACTCTACATTTTATACTTAAGAAAGAAAGGTAAAAATCATTGAATCTGCTAAATATTCTATCTAACATAGTTTGGAGAGCAGACTTATTTTCTCTATTAAAGCCATACCGTGCTGTTATCTGCTCAAGATTGAACTATACTTGCCCTATTTATGTGTCTGCATGAAACAGCATCTTAAGAAAGCTTGACGCAGTGAACTAAATGCATTGCGATTCCGCTCTAGTACCACACTTATTGCCAGTACAGAGTCTTTACGTTGGTTGCGTAGAACCTTCATTGTATCAAATTAGTGAGAAACTCTCTCTTGCGTTATAGACCGGGAGGCGACATCATAGACAATCACCTCATAGAGTTCACGGCTGAAATTGCAGAATTCGCATATTAAAACGCAATCAGTCAGCCAAGTAATATCTTGGTGAAAAACACCTGAAAACCCGATTTTATCGGTTGACTCGTAAGTTTACCATTGTGTTTTCCTGTACCCAATGGTACGAAAACATGGAGGACAACTGGGAGCAAGAAAACACAATGGTAAACCTACGAGTCAACCGATAAATTCGGGTTTTCAGGTTTTTCCACCAAGACATTACTTCGCAGACCGATTGCGTTTTAATATGCATATCGAGATTTAACTAATCCTAGAATTTCATCCATGAACTCGATGAGGTGATTGCCTGTGCTGCCGCCTCCTGGCCTATTATATCTTCGCATACTTTCACAAACAGACCACCTACAACATCATCATTTACCAAATATGGACAATTACTATATCAGCATCGTCTATCTTGCATTCCACCTTTCGGCCTCAGAGTGACAAATATAATCCATAGATCACCTCTGAAAATAATTAAAAAAAATCTTGACCACAATCTTGGGGACCCCAAGATTTCCTATCGCCATGGGATAAATCGAATGTTTTGTGTCTTAGCCCGTTTGCTAACTTTGACAAAAACAATGCACAACCGGCTATTTTTCAACAGCATTTTGCTGCTCATCGAGCCTCTTACAGAAATTCACATCGTCATCTTTCCTTCTTTATTATATGTACAAATTCAAAAAGTGTCCTTGATTAATACATGGAAATTATTCCAGAGGGAAACATTCGCCTTGCATACAATATTTCAAATGAAAATCAAATTTCAAAGTACAAAGTACAAAGTAATTGCTTAAAAGGCGCAAAGGCCAACATAGTGAAAAAGATTCCAAGCCGGGACTCGAACCCGGGCCATCAGTATAGCGCACTGACGTTCTACCGACTAAACCACTTGGAACGATACCCAGCACGGAAAATTTCTCACTATTATATGTTGGCAAGGCTACAAACGCAGCACAAGATGGAATATTCAACGTGAGCCACGTTGAATATTCCATTGTGAATATTCCATCTTGTGCTGCGTTTGTAGCCTTGCCAACATATAATAGTGAGAAATTTTCCGTGCTGGGTATCGTTCCAAGTGGTTTAGTCGGTAGAACGTCAGTGCGCTATACTGATGGCCCGGGTTCGAGTCCCGGCTTGGAATCTTTTTCACTATGTTGGCCTTTGCGCCTTTTAAGCAATTACTTTGTACTTTGAAATTTGATTTTCATTTGAAATAGTGTCCTTGATGCTCAGAAGTCCTTCTCTCGTAATAATTCATACATTTTATCTATCTTGCAGTTTTTAAAGAAAATTTTTATTCGTGATTTTAACATCATGTTTTGCCGAGTTCCCTGACATATAGACAGACATTGCTGGTATTGAGAAAGCAGACACGGCATCTAAGCAGGCTTCTTTCATTTAGAGACTGGTAAGATTCCATTCTGTAACATAAAATACCAAATAAATATTGTAATGTTTAAGTGGAGGGGAGGTTGGGGCACGCTACTTAACAAAAAATTTCACTCTGTAAAAACAATAATAGGAATTTGGCCTTTCAATTTTTCAAGAAGAAATCATGTGATATTAATCCTTCTGCGTATTAGGCATACTAACAAGGGAACCACTTGTGGTGCTGCTCGCACCTAGCATCGAGATCTGGTGCATTTTGTAGCCCTATGCATAAAATTTAGAGAACCGATAAAATTTCTCTGTTAAAATCATATTTTATATACTTTTAATTTTTTATTATTACTTATTTATTAGTTTATTTCACGCCAAAAGTGAGTTAAGTTGTCAAATGTGGTGCTACAATTTTTCCGATAGCTTTATCCAGGGAGTAAATGTATAGTACATATTAGAATTATATCCGATTGCGATTTATTTGATAATTGATAGCATAAGAAACAAGAGTTAGGTTTTTTTTTTTTTATAGGTAGACTACAGACGATAAATATAGAAATAGTAAATATATTTCTATAAAAGCTTTCAAGATCATTGAAAACTATTTTTTAGTGAAATACAAAATAAGCAAACTATTTTCTTTTGAAATCGAATGGAATAAAGTTTCAAATGTTTAAATGAAATGTTGCTGTATTAAATGGTCCTTTGGTAAAAGTAATCATAAAGTAAATTAATATTTTTACACAGTTTAGAAAAATTACTGTGGCTAATTTGGTCGGACATTACAATTTCTATTGAAGTCCAAACCACTTCTCACACAAGACAAGCAGCTATGGCTTTTGGCTACAGTTGCCGGAAAGCTCTACTTAAAAAAAATAAATTAAATTTAAAAAAAACCGCCAACTTTTTTCTCACCAAAAATGTGAATATAATGTTGCAATTTTTCAAAATCAAATTCGTGGGTTCTTGAAGGAATTTATAAACTTTTTTCAATATTTTATACTTATTATTAAGTAATTTTTATTTTTAAATGCTTTTCTTTAAAAAAATTCAATGTTAATAGTTCGATAAATGGTCTCGAAAATTGCATTTTCAGAAAGTGATGCTGCTGTAAAATCAAGAAATATTATTTTAACAGAAAAATTTTATCGATTCTCAAACTTCGAAATATATGGCTTTAAAATGCACCAGGTCTCAATGCTAGGTGCGAGCAGCACCAAAAGTGGTTCCCTTGTAAGATGTGATATTGATTCTTCTGCGTATTAGACATACTAAGATAACCCATAAGCATCTTCTACTTGGAAAATGAGTTTTATGAGCCCATATTGCTGTTTTACGTAACTGACCATTTCTCATTTATTAACTTATTTTTTTTATTAACTGATTGCCTTGCACTTTGAAATCTATATATGGATTATTTTAAATCATTATTTACTTTCTTTGACAAGTATCGTTGGCGAAAACCCCAACGAGACAATTTCTACTTTTTTGTAAATATACAGAAATTTACCATCAAATATAATTTTTAATTTATTATTAAACTTCGTCTGTAATCTGCAGTGCCATAGTGCCTAATACTTGCGATTATTTTGACACTTGTCGTCCCGATGTGTTTAGCACCATTTAATTTTTTAATTTCAACCAATATTTCTTTTCTATATTATTTCCGTTTTTTCCTTTTTATATCTTACTGTAACTTAGTCATCTTTGTACTTCATATTCTTTTAAATTATTTGATTTTTTTTTAATTGTTTCTTTGCCTGAATGTTATTAGCCCCCGGTATGCTATTTCTTTCTCCCATCTATTAAAATGTCGTCTCTAAAAAATAACGTTCTGTTGTATAAGGCAGCCGTAAAACAAAAAAGATGCATCATTGTACGCTTAAATACTCTACTGAAATTATTTAAACTTCTAAGCATCGCCCATTTTCAATTTTTTATCCGTCGTATTGGAAAAAAGTACTTTTAAATGCAATTTGTTTGAAAACTGCATCTCAATTTATTTTTAAATATTATTATTATTATTATTGTGGTTTTTAGTGCCATTTGTTTAATGTTGGCAACTGAAGTACTCCATTTCTTTAGAAAGTAAAGGAAAAATAGTTGGAAAATAGTAATTATACCTTTTTGTTGCCATTTTCCTATAACAACTTTTTAAAAAATGCAATTAAAATACGTGCTGGTTTAAAAAATATATTAAATGAATGATCTCTGATAAAACATGGAGCTATTATAAACAAAATTTAATTTTAAGTATCTATATTAATATTACAAACAAATGAAGGCATATGAATCATTAGATAGCCGATTTTTTTTTGGCGAGTTTCTTGAATGACATCTTTTTTTGTGTGTGTGTGCGTGTATTATTATTCATCGAGAGTGACATCCTATGCGTACTTTACTGTAGATATTGTTGATGAAGAATTGTTGATGAAGAATTCTTCAGCGGATGCGGATGACGTCATTTTATATGAAATAAAAGCGTGTGTTTTAAGTCTTAAAACGGAAATATGTTTTGTACTATCTATATTTATATACATTTATTTTTTTTCATCGGGAGCGACACTAAATTCTGTAAAACAGAATTCCCGTTTTCTAGTGTTAGTTTATGCGTTCTTCCAATATTGTAAAAAAAAAAAAAAATTCAAGCAAAGAAGTTGTTTTTATAGTGATTTTTTTTAAAATATTGTTTAGACCAGCATGCTTCCAATTGGAGACTTTCGCCAATAAAAGTTAATTGGTAACAACCATCAGACACAATTTTAGCTGTTGCCCCAACCAACAGCCAAATCTTAGGTTAAGTAGGCAAAACAGTTGAACTCTACCGTTGGTTGGCCAAAGAAGATAGAAAACAATTGGGTTGGACAGTGATACAAAAGATAGAAAACAATTGGGACAATTATATCCCTTCAATTCTGTGTAGCTTGAGAATATGCTCTTGAATAACAATAAAAACAAGAAAGAAAAAAATCATGCGTCAAGCATAGATTATGAAACACTTTCCAACACATGCAGAATAATGTAGCTAACTGCAGCGTTTATTAAGTTAAAATATTATATCTAATTCAATCATATGGAAACGCATAATACATTTTAAAACCCAATTTCAGCTGTCCCGATATACAATCGGAAAATTATCCGAATTCTTTGAGCAGCCCTTTATATGATATATAGATTTGTATCTATTAACTACATGCACTCCAAAATTGAGTTCAGTTAAGAAATACATATACCTCAGTTGAAAATTCCCCTTCAGCAATTTCCGCTAATAAGGAGAATGGTAAATGAATTCTTTTGTGCAGCTCTGTATATGAGGTATAGAATTTATATACAACGAGTAACATGCAAAAAATTAGTTAAATTTAAAAGCGCATACCGAATTTTAAAACAAACACTCCAGCAATTATTATTCAAAGACAGTACTGTAACTGATTTCTTTTGTGTGTTCCTCTAAATGAACGACAAATGTTATGAATGCCCTATTCTATCCTAATCATATTGTAGTGAAATTCAGTGATTTATTTCAGTTTCAATACGTTTGAAATAGCGTAATATCATTAAAATACTATGTAAACGATTTTTACACATATACCATAATGTAATGGAATTCTTTTAAGTGCCCCTGTAAATGAACTTTTAATCCCACATGCTTCATATACAATACCAAACATGCCTTGGTGGCCCTAAATAACGTTTATCAATTGCATGAAAATCCGAGAATATTTAAGGGAGTTAGAGCGTGGACAGACGGCCAAACAGACAGACAAAACCGAATGCATAAACACTTTTCAACTTTGTTTGAAAGTGTTAAAAAATAATTGTAAAAATAAGGGAGGAATTAATCACGTCATATCTCTTAGCATGATGGTGTTTAAAAAAATCATAGACATCGTCAGGCTCGAAATCCAAGCTGAAATCGCTAACGAAAAATAACTAAAAGGAAATATTTTCTGAGCTAATGGATACAAAGATAGATATATCAAATTATGCACAATGTGTTAACTGTTAACATTCGTAAGGAAAAAAGAAGCAAAACAGGAAGTCCGAGCGTTGATATCTGCCAATCTATTACAAGGTAATAATTTGTTCAACTTTCCGGATATTTTGATTACCACATGACCTGTTGTTATAGAAAATTGAATAGCAAATTGATTTGATGGAGTTTTAAACACATGCACGTGGAATTCAACAGCGTTTTGTATCCATGCATATAATATCAATCCATTTTCATACTTGGTGCTATGCGAATATGTTTAATGTTGTAAAGTCAGATGCAACAGAAGCAGGTAAAATGAATTTAGTTTGTTAAAATATCTGCGCCCTCTGAAAATCCAAGGTCCACGGCTTTATCTCCAGCCTAGTCCGACCCTGGATTAAAGTAAAACTGCATGCACAAAATGCTTTAAATTGAAAAATGCTTATAAGAAATTTTTTAAAGTGTTAAGGGTTCACCTTTATTTTATAGGCGCTTTTGCTTAGTTAGGTTGGTACACTTGTTACATCTGAATAATATTATGATATGGCACGTTTAAATTGTTCTTCTAGTAGATTTTCTTTAAATAAACATACTACAAGAATGTTATGTTTCATTTTTTTACTTCAAGGTTAGATTCAACTTATAGTGATAGGAGGGGGGGGGGAGGGGGAGGAGGCGTCATATGCGAACTTTGAGTGTTCCTGTGTTCTCATAAGTGTAATCACAATTTTTATGTTTCTCTACAAATTAGAGAACCAAAAAATTATTTAATTAACATACGTTCATAATTAAAAACTGAGTGGAAGAAGACGCTATGACACAGGTTCGTCAAAAATTGTTTTATTCTAATAATCCGAGATCGGAAGCCGTTGACATCGAAAGCCCCGTAATCAAGGAATTGAAATTTTTTTTATGTAAATCGATAGTAAAAAGTCATACGAACAAAATGTCCTAGGTATGACTAGCTTTAACAAGCTGAAAATACAGTGAAACCTCCCACTGCGACCACCTCCCTGCACGACCATTTTTTCATGGAACGAAATTTATTCCCATAGGCTCAATACTAATTTTATCTCCATTCAGAGATTATGCCAGTTGAACTCCTTCCATGAGCGACTAATTTCTTCGAAGAAAATGAAACAAATTCCGTTTTTTCCTGGTCGCTTGAAGAAGGTTTTATTAGAAAAATAATTCCGGAGAGCGCATTATTCATCAAATTTCTAAACTAAGTTTAGAGTTTTTTTTTTATTCCGGTAACTTTTAAGTGTTTAAACCACTTTGTGCCTTTTTAGGCAAAGAATTTAACTCTGGTAGTAAACTAAGAATGACGGTCAATAAACTCCCCTGCCCTATTCTGTCAAAAAACCCTCAAAGAAATAGATAAATTAATAAAATCGTCATTATTTGTTCCTGCCCAAAGAAAAAAAAAATTGCATTTATTTACTGAACTTCGAAAAGACTTGGAAATAAAAGTTGTAAAAGATAAAACCGCAAAATCAAAGCAAACGCCAATGTATTCATTTTTAATCTCTGCAGTAATTAACTTGTGTAATTAATTTTTGTTTTGATCCTTAAATTTTCATATTTTTTTTCTAATATGAAAAATAAATTTTATTAACTTTAATTTTTAACTTTTTCAACAATTAAAATCTAGATTTAAACATGACCTCCATTAAGAGACCACCTCTCGGAGCGACCAATTTTTATTGGAACGGAACGTGGTCTCTTTAGGGAGATTTTACTGTATGTTTAATTAAATTAATCATTATTTAAAAGCTATACAATGATTTGCCGTTATCGCGGAAAGTCGACACTTGGCTAGCGTCCAGACGGGAAATAAAGACGCCTCTGGTAAAAATTAAAAGCAATATAAATGTGAAATTTTATACCGTCCATTTCCGTAAAATAGGTATGACAGACTTTTACGGCAGAATAAAGTTTGTCATACCAAGTTTTTCTGAAAGAACACAAAATTTTCTATAAAATGCTCTAAGAGTGATCAATATCCGCGATGACGGTGAAACATTATAGCTCTTTATAATAATAATAATTAGTTTAATTAAACATATTTTCGGTTTGTCAAATCTAGCTAATTTTAAAGGTATATATATAAATATTATACAGACATACAAACAATAAATACAATAAACCCAACTGGAGTGAAAATTTAGCCAGAGCCAGGAATCGAACCCGGGACCACAGTATACAAGACTGCTGCTCTAACCACTGAGCTACTCCGGCCGATGCCTGAGTCTACAATATCTCACTAATAAACCATGTTGGGGAAGTCACCAGCCATCTATACGAATAATATAACCAAAATTTTTCACTCCAGTTGGGTTTATTGTATTTATTGTTTGTATGTCTGTATAATATTTATATATACCTTTAACTGTTGAATGCAGGCGTTATTTATGTGTGTATGTGTGTTTTAATATATATTGTAGTATGAGTGTTTTATTATAATTATCGTAGATCGATGTAATAGTAAAATCTATTCATCGTTATCCGGCCATCCAAAGCTGTCGTATAGATGGCTGGTGACTTCCCCAACATGGTTTATTAGTGAGAAATTGCAGACTCAGGTATCGGCCGGAGTAGCTCAGTGGTTAGAGCAGCAGTCTTGCATACCGGGGTTCGATTCCTGGCTCTGGCTAATTTTTCACTCCAGTTGGGTTTATTGTATTTATTGTTTGTATGTCTGTATAATATTTATATATACCTTTAACTGTTGAATGCAGGCGTTATTTATGTGTGTATATGTGTTTTAATATATATTGTTGTATGAGTGTTTTATTATAATCTAGCTAATTTTGTTCGCATGACTTTTTACTATCGATTTACATAAAAATTATTCAATACCGCGATCACGGGGCTTGCGATGTCAACGGCTCCCTCCCTACCTATAAAGTTTTAGGCGCGCTTATGAGGCAATTTATCATATGATAAACTAAAATGCTACTACGCAGTAGAGTCCCGATTATCCGAGTTAATATAGACCAAGCTCACCTCGGATAAGCAAAAAACTCGGATAAACCGGATTTACACAAATCGTCACCAACTAAGGAGGTGAAATATAAATTTTCACGTTATTCATTCATTTTTATGGTACTAGTAACGCTTCTTTGATGTACATTTCCGTTACTTTTAAGAAAAACAGGGGATGAAATTATTTATTTGAAAAAGATCTTGATAGTTTTTTGTTTGTTGAATGCCAGTTTTGCTACAGTTTTTTTTTTTTTTTTTTTTTTTTTTCTGCTGCAGTATTACGCCACTAAAACTTACCAGTAAATTTTGCCTAATTCAATCGCGGAAATCTAACAATTGTCAACGATTAAATATGGAAAAATTTGTATTACATTTTAGAGGTAAGGAAACCGTACAAATTGGCAGCTATTTGATTCTATTAATCTCATGGAAATTGCAGGTAAAGCCTCTTCTTTCTGCTCAAAGTATTAAATAGTTTTTTTCAATCGAACTTATACCTTTGGAATAGATCATTTTCTTCTAATAGACTGATGGATTACATTATTGGGAAACAGCCATTATAAATGGGGTGTTAGGTGAAGATGAAAGAGCAGCCGTAAAAAGGTGCTCTTTCATCTTCACCTAACACTCCATTTATAATGGCTGTTTCACAATGATAGAAGCCATCAGTCCATCAGAAGAAAATAACTCGGTTAAAGAGGAAACTCGGTTAAGCGGACTCGGATAATCGGGACTCTGCTGTATTCTAATCAGCCTTGAAGATACGAGATATTATTTATCTAACTTACAGAGAAATTCTTTAAGCGGATCACCAAGAGACTCAATACTCTTTGAACTATTTTTTTTTTCAAATTTTTGGGTTTTATAATACCTTTTTGGCACATTATTAAATGGTTTTATGAAGGAAAATTATTTAATTAAGAAAATAATGAAATTTTTGTGGTAACATTTCAAACATTTATTTATTTATTTTTTAATTTTTAAACTTTTAAAACCACACTTCTCCAACAATCTTGAACCATTTTCATTTTTTTACCCCACTTTTCTTAAAAGCGCGTTCTAAAAGCTGTGTTGAACCAGATTTCCACAAAGTTAAAGCAAAAATAAAAAAAAGCAATTTAACAAATTACAACGACCATTTGGAAAATGATTTTTTCAAAGACTAAAATTTAAAACATAAAAAATCGCACGGAGTTGATTATACATTACGTACGCCATGAATTAAATATTAATAGTGTTATATTATACGTAAAAATTGCAAGCGACAAAAATCGCCTGCGACTCGTCAGATTTCCTGAAACTTACGTATTATCCACTTGAAACTTACGTATTATCCGCGCATTTCATTGTCTGTTCGGGAAAAGGCTTTTCCATCGTCAGATTTCCAAGAAATCTGGCGACCAATTTTAAATGAAATTTAATTCTTAAACTTCTAAACATCCCACAATATTACTTTTTACACCGTCGTATAGAGAAAAAAATATACTTTTAAATGCAATTTGTTTGAAAGCTGTATCTCAATTTGTTTCTGAGTTAATAATTTTTTTTGTAGTTTTTATTACTTTTTTGTCATAGTGGCAACAGAAGTATCCATTTCTGTTCAAAGCAAAGGGAAATACAGATTACTGTATAGACCAATCAGAAAACGAATAAAATGCGGATTCAACCAATAAAAGGCTTCAGATATGTTTTTGATTTCCTACCCTGACAGAGGACAATAGCCATTCTTCCAAATGGTTAATAAAATGTCATAACATTTAAAAATACAGTTAAAAATGACTATTTACATTTTTTTATGAATTATTTGTATTATTTAAAATTTTATTCTTACTTTCAAAACACACACCATAAGGAACATCAATAAAAAAATGAAGTAAGTTGAAAAAATCTGTGTTGAAGTTTTATATTTCTGAATTTTTGCGATATTCTACTGGCATTTTTATATAAGCTGTCCTGTACAGTTGATTACCAAATTATGTAAAAAAAAAAAAAAAAAAAAAAAAAGTTTTGATATCGTTCGTTCTTGCGTAGTTAAGAATTATTTCGTACAAGTTCTCTTATTTCATCACATATTCAATATTTTCATTTTTAGGGTTCCGTACTTAAAAAGTAAAAACGGAACCATTATAAGATCACTCCTGTGCCTGTCTGTCCGTCTGTCACAGCTATTTTACTCGTTAACTATGGAACGTGGAAAGTTCAAATATGGGAAAGAAATAAACACTATTGATACACATATTTACAGATTATTAAACATTCACAAATATATTTAGCAAAAATGTAGAGGGTTTAATTAAGTTACTTAGGAAAAAAATCTTTTCTTTGTATATCGCGTGAAAGCTGTCGTAACGCTGATGCCCCCCCCCTCCCCCCCATCTATTTCCGAATCTACTGAAACTAAAGTTATGAAAAAATTAGAGGTAGTAGACGTTAATGTAAACCTTGCAGGAAAATTATAGCGATTACCCTGGATCACATAGTTTTTGAGAAAAACGCATTTTTCCGTCACACACAAATGTTGATTTGCGGGCATTCAGAAAAGTTGTTGAGGAGCGCTGGAGGTACCTATCGTAGCAGAAGTATAAAAGCATTGTTGATAATGATTTTCGAAATAAATCGTCGATAATCAGCCGATATATTAACCTTTCAAAACCCGGAGGTTTGGACATATATAATGACAGGGCGGTGTACTCTATGTACCATCGGCTTTTAAAGCCTAGATAACATCTTTGAATGATATATTTGTGTAATGCAATGCCCAGTAATAGTACAAAGGAATAAATGCCAAATTATTAAAAACAGACTGATTTCATTAGAATTAATCACATAAATACTATGGGATTCACGCACAGTTGCATTGAATAGATCTCTGAATACTAGCCCCGTGTCTTTAAACATTAATTAAAAACCTATCTGGAAAAACGCGGCACGGACCAAGGCGGCATTGCAATTTTGAGACCTCCTTTCGAAGCGGGCTTAGCACAATGCCAAGTTTAAGAGTTTTGTTTTAGCTACACTGTAAAAAGAAAAAATTATTACTACACTAAACTTAGTTTTATGAAAGACCAAATGAAGTTTAAATATCACTACTTTTATTGTTAGTACCGAATTAAATTCATCTTTAGCAGATTAGGATAAGATTTAAAAAAAAAAGAGTTATACAGAATAGAAATATTTGATATTATTTAGGCTTCATATCTCTTTGAACTTTTATGATATAACTATTCATACGTTTCTAGTATTTACAGCTATACCCAACCCTACGTTGTATAGTTTTTTTTTTTTTTTTTATAAAGTATTATTATTATTTTAACAATGATTTTTTTAATAATAAAATTAATAATTCATATATTTATTGTACGGAACCCTCTGAGCGCGAGTAATGCTCGCACTTGACCGTTTATTTTTCTATTGTAGTATAATTTTTCTACCGGACTTTTTCAAGTTTTCTGAGATGAGCACTAGTTTTTGCAGAAAACGCTGCATTTTATAGATTAAAAACATTTTTTTACAGAAACATTTATACAGTAGATCTTTATAACGCAATTCTATATATAATGCAATTCTCTATGTATCGAACAACTTCTCAGACGTAAACAATGAATTTTGCAGTTAAGAAGTATTTAATATTGTAAAAAAATTGCTACTCTGTAGAGGACTAAATTTGATACATTAGTTTACCTTTCTCTCCCTCAGTGGCTGAGAGGTTCTGCTCTCGAAGCTGGTAGACGGGAGGTGCTGGGTTCGAACCCAATCGCGCCCGTCGGCCTAATCGTTCGGAGTTTTCGTGGTTTTCTTCGAACCGTGGATTTCCATGCGTTAATACGGATTAGGTTCCCTTAGAAAGACCTCCACGGAAGGCACTCCCCCTAGGGCCCATATCCCTCGTGTAGATAATTGGCCGTCAAAAATCAACTCAACTCAACCCTTTCTCTCCCTAATTCAGAACTTTTTAATGAAAAAAATGCTATTATTACAATAAAAATGTTTTAAAATGTGTAATAAATAATTTCGTCCAGGTTATTTCGATCACGTATATAAAGTAAATTTAACAATGCGTGAAAGGATATATATAAAACATTATGGGAAAATTTATAATCTACACAACTTATCTTCTCAAGGAATGCAATATAAAGAAACTCTACTGTATTTTGATATGCTTCAGACATATTTGATCATGTTTACAAAGGAATGTGTGTATGTAATGCTCAACCTCGCATTTTTATGTTTGCGTTATAAAAATCTTCTATTGTATCTTCACGAACATGCATGTTAGTCTTACACAAATACATACAAACGTCGCGTCGTTAGGACTTGCACAGTCATTTTCTCCAGTGACAGATCATTTCGAGTATTTTCTGTAACTCGTTAATATCATGTTTTTAATTCAATTCATTGTTGGTCCCCCAATCGCCTTCGTGACTAAATCTCCTCGGAAAAATATGAGAAAACATTTTCTTTACATCCCCAGAAATTCAAGTACGATTCGTCTAACATTTCGGTAGGTATTCGAGAAAAGTTCTACACTGGAAAGATGTCCGATCATGATCCTTAATTTATGAGCTTGATTATAAATTAACATGTGAATTTTTAGGGCAAATTCACTTTTGAGACACATTTTTATTCATATGTATATATATTTTTCAATAGTTGCACGTCGGATTAAAGAATTGATGCACATTTTTTTTTTAAATATATATATAAAATCTTTTAGAGTATAAAGAGAAAAAATTGAAAACAATATTGTGTAAATTGGAATGAATGGGGCATTTTAAATTTTAAAAAACTAGTTAACATTATTTAAAAGAAAAAAAAAATCAGCCCTTTTTTCTCGAATATTTATGGAATTCACGGTGTAGAACACTTCTTTAAAGGGTTTATTTTTGTAAATGCATACTCAAAGAAATATAGCTTTTTAAATCCACCTTCTCCTTAAGTGAATGTTTCATTCATCATTTAATTTATAAAGCAGAAAAGCGGTTTTTCTTCCTTCTATTCTTGAAATGAAAATTTTACTACATTAGATGGTTTATATCGTTAACATAATAGTTTTCGATCAAAAACTATATAGCGATCGATTTTATTTCTGCCGGGCACTTTTATTTGTTAAATGCACAGCATGCTTATAATTGTCAAAAGTAACATACATATGGGTGAATATTAATATTTTTAATCCCCTTATCAATATTCACCTATCTTTAGTAAAATTTGTAATTTAGCAATAGCTTTATTTTTTTTTTTTCTCGACCTTTCTGTATTGATAAATTTACTGTGTAAAAATTATCATTGTCAATAATCTCCATTATATTTATTATTACTATTATTATTATTATTAACTTAGTTGGATTTGTGAAAATAAGTCGCCCTCCACCCAACCCCGCTCTTCCTTTCTTTTTTTTCTCTCTCTCTTTTTTTTTTTTTTTTTTTAACAATCATTAACTTAAAAATATTTTTATGATTTCATTTTTGTTTTCATCTTCGTTATATATATAGAGAATATTTAATTGTTTAATTTGCATAAACGCTTCCTTTTCTTTTAAATAAAAAAAAAAAAAAAAGTCTAAATTGTTATTTTTCAATTTCTGTGAACACATTTTATGTAGAAATTTTGCTTCGTACAAATTACACTTTAGAATCAATTGTTTCATATTAAGAGCACCTGGATATATAATCATCATCCAAATTCATATTTAACTATGGAAAGAGCTTTTTACCTGCTCTTCCCAAGGATGCCGGAATTTTCCATGATGCTCCTATTGGCGCTCAGAAAACACGTGGTAGTTTGGCAGCAGCATCCATTCTTTTCACTTCGTCTTCTTTCGCGGACAGACGATTTTTCTCCGTCTAATATTACTCCGGCTCCTCAAGGCTCTTTTCTCTTCTCACTTTTGTAGAATTCGGCTTGTCGGTAACAAGAGAAGAGATACGCACTACTCATTTCGTGCACTTTTCTGGCAGCCATGACGGTTTAGGAACATCAAGAGGTCTGGACGTCGTTGTTGCTGTTATTGATTAATTCTGTGATCCTCGCAACGAGACATCTGGGATCGCGTGACGTCACGGAATCAGCCAATAGGAAGTTCCGGCGCCATCTGACGGGAAAGAGAAATTCACGTGAATTCGCATTTTTAAGGAAATATTAATCGAGTCTGCTAAAAAACTTTTACTACTCTTGATTTAGAAAATAAACGTGTTTTTCTTTTTCCGGTCAGTGACTTATAGTAATTTTTCGTTAAGAAATGTTATTTAACTATTTTTTTTTTCATTCATTTTTTTTTTCAGCTAAAATTTTGCAATTCTATTCAAGAAAATGGGTTTATCTTTATACAAGAGGTTAAAAACTACAAAAGTTCCCATCAAAGAAATATTCAAGATAAACTTAATAAAATTTATAATTAACAATTTATTTTAAAGGGTAAATAGATTCATTTTTAATTATTCTCTCTACAAAAATGGTCCTCCCCCCCCCCCCCTCACAAAATTATATACATTAAATAATTGTATAATTTTCAAAAGCATTGCTCTTAAAAATCAACTAGTTGGATGTGCCAATCCCAAAACTTTCTTCTATCTAATACATCATAATATTTCAAAATGTAGTTACAAATGTCAATATTTTAATATTATTAGTTCAATGCTATACCAACTTTGACTTTCATCTTAAATTTCTGCTTCAGTCAATTAATCAGAGTAAAAACGAGTTAATCTCGACCATGATATTTATTAAAATCGATAGTTTTCTGTTCTTCTGTTATACACCAGCAGTTCACGAATAGCCGGCTTATCATGATACAAAGTTCACGCAACTTTACGAGCCGCCGGTGTACAATAGAACTACGAAAAATCAAGAAAATTATACAAAAATCGCTATTCAGTGCTTCCTTTCGGCGGAATATTTCCAAACTCAAGGAGGACCTACTTAGCATAACCAAAAACATACACAAAAAATTTGTTTCAATTCTGTGCATAACTTCATATACTTTTCGATGGTACAATAACGAAAATGACACAAAAATCGCTATTATAGCGTCCCCTTCCTGCAGAACTTTTTCAAATTCAAGGAGGACCTGCTTGCCTTAGCCAAAAAAAATACACAAAAAATTTGGTTCAATTCTATGCATAACTTCATACACTTTTCGATAGTACAATAATGAAAATGGCACAAAAATCGCTATTACAGCGTCCCTTCCTGCAGATTTTTTTCAAATTCAGGGAGGACCTGCTTGCCTTAGCTAAAAAAAAATACACAAAAAATTTGGTTCAATTCTGTGCATAACTTCATACACTTTTCGGTGGTACAAAAATGAAAATGGCACAGACATCGCTATTACAGCGCCCCCTTCCGACGGAATATTTCCACATTGAAGGAGGACCTGCTTGCCATAGCCAAAAACATTCAAAAAATGTTGGTTCAATTCTGTGCATAACTCCATACACTTTTCGATGGTACAATAATGAAAATGGCACAAAAATCGCTATTACAGCGCCCTTTCCGGCGAAATATTTCTAAATCGTAGGTGGACTTGCTTGCCACAACCAAAAAACATACAAAAAAAAAATTTGTTTCAATTCTATACATAACTCCATACACTTTTCGATGGTACAATGGCGACAGATGAACAGACAGAAATTTTGTATAAACATGTTTTGGGGGGATCTCTGACCCCTAAAACGTGTAAATCCATCGAAAAATTTTTTTGATTAAAATACTTTCTTCTATTGAAGATAGAAGAAAATAAAAATGATTGTAAAACGATACAATAATTTAAATAAACACATTTGAATTAAATCATTTTAGAACAAAAATTGATATTATGTTCCGATATTCAAGCAGTAGGAATTTTTGTAATATTCCTACTTTTTTTAATAACTAAATTCTATAATCGTATAAAAAGCATAATTAATAATATAGAAATGTAGTTTAATTTTCGAATGAAAATATTCTTGCTTTTAAAAGATGTAGTAGTAAAAAATATGGTTATGTGGTTGTTATTTAGAGAGGAACGCCAAATTACTCCTTGCTCCCTGTGCCCAAAACTTTAGACACGGTACTGGTTTAGACAAAAAATATGCAAATTATGACGGGGTGCTTTTCGCATTTATATTCTGAAAGATATTTTCACATTGCCTAAAATTTTTAACCAGATTAAACGTCTGAGCTAATAAAAAGAGTATTTTAATTATTCCTCTTTTTAAAATAAAATTAATTTAGTTAGATTTATTTTAAAATATACGTGAAAATTGCTTAGTTGATTCTCACATGTTATAAAAAAATAATTTCTAAAAAATGTTGAAATCGATATATGGGGCATTCTCACAATCTTTTAACTTTCATGTCCCTGAATAATAATTTTTTATTTAATACACTTTTTTGTGTTTTTTTTTTTTTATTTCATATACTTGGGAACATCTCATTGTATGATTGCACAACAATATTAACGAGATAAATAAGTTTTGGACGATGTTGGGGGTCCAAACACATGGAAAACTCACCTACCGTCCCGTGTCCCTGATGATGATTTTGAAGTTTGGAATTGTCTGGATAAAATTGTTTCAATATAAATAATTCGATGTAATTTTTTTCTGAAACTGGAACTATTGTTTTATATAAATGTTGCTAAAAATTAACGAGCATACATTTTTAGGGTTGATATTATTTTTTGAACTCTGTCCCTGGGTTTTATATTTTTTACCATCCCTCTTGTAAAATTATACAGTAAATCACTTCAGATGCAGCGACAGAATTTTTTTCAAGTTTTTGCTCATGCAGAAGAGAAAGAATATCTAAAATTCTTTGACAGGAAATTTACTGCAGAATATAAATCATCATTTAAATATCAATTTCAGGCACCGTGGCTTTGTTACCGTCCCCAAGGTCCTGCACTTTTCGAGGTAAATTAGAAAAAAAAATAATTTAATCCAATGTTAACAACTGTTTCGAAAAATCAATGAACATTGTGGCTATCACTTAGTCTTAACATGATTTTCCTAAAAATAGGTGGTAATTTTCCTTACCGTTCCATCCTTACCGTCTCTTTTTTTACCATTTCGTCCCTTTTTTACCATTTCGTCCCTATTTTTACTTTACCGTCCCTTCTTTAACACCCCTTTAAGACAATGTTATACAAAAACTCTGTATTAAAAGTACTACATTTGTATTATTTCTTATTTGAATGTCCTGTGGGTACTATGCAAATTCATTATAATTAAAAATTTAGAAGAAAATAAAAAGTTATAGGGGTAAAATGGTAAGGAAAATTAAACTCGCAAGTTTAACCTAAACCTCAGTTAAATAAAAAAAATTTCGCTGCTGACCATTTTTTCTTTATTTTGAATCATTAAGGCATTCGTCTATCAGATTAAAATGTTATTTTAGCAATTTTAATTTCGCCAGATTTTTTTCCCCAAAAGTCAAAAGATTGTGAGAATGCCCTATATATTGAATGTGTAACATCGATGTCAAAAAACGATCATTTTTGGGCCCAGTATATCGTTATTTTATGCTCAACATAATATACTATACCAGGGCTGATTTAATTTTTCTTTTTGCTGTGGTTGTTGTGGTTCCAAGTAACACCAGTTGCCTCAAACGAATTACTTATAGTGACTTACTTATAATTATATTTTAAGTTTTTATTTTATTCTGATCACAGTTCGAATAAGTAGTTTAATTTTTTAAATAATTAACTAAAACTTCTCTGAGTTTGCTATTGGTATAATTTGTCTACTTGAATCCTTTGAACTATTTTCTAAAAGTAGATAAAATTCATTACATCCTTAAGAAAATGAAATTTACGCTGATAAGTTGCAACAATTATTGACAAAAAAAAAGGGGGGGGGGGTAATCGTTGATAAAAAGTTTCACACAAAAAATATATCTAATTTTTGTACCAGGTACAGTTTTTATAAAGTCAAAATTTAGCTGAAGCAATAAATTTTACAAATGCAAGAATGGCGCTCTTTTTTTTTTTTTTTTTTTTTTTTTTTTTTTAACTAGGGAGTTTTGCATTTTACCTCCGTTCGCCCACCCCGGTTCAGACCTCGCATACTCTAAAAACAAGCTAATTTGCTTTGTTTTAGAAAGATTACCCGATTACGGAAGATTCAGGGACTAGTTTGGAATTGTCTGGATAAAATTGTTTCAATATAAATAATTCGATGTAATTTTTTTCTGAAACTGGAACTATTGTTTTATATAAATGTTGCTAAAAATTAACGAGCATACATTTTTAGGGTTGATATTATTTTTTGAACTCTGTCCCTGGGTTTTATATTTTTTACCATCCCTCTTGTAAAATTATACAGTAAATCACTTCAGATGCAGCGACAGAATTTTTTTCAAGTTTTTGCTCATGCAGAAGAGAAAGAATATCTAAAATTCTTTGACAGGAAATTTACTGCAGAATATAAATCATCATTTAAATATCAATTTCAGGCACCGTGGCTTTGTTACCGTCCCCAAGGTCCTGCACTTTTCGAGGTAAATTAGAAAAAAAAATAATTTAATCCAATGTTAACAACTGTTTCGAAAAATCAATGAACATTGTGGCTATCACTTAGTCTTAACATGATTTTCCTAAAAATAGGTGGTAATTTTCCTTACCGTTCCATCCTTACCGTCTCTTTTTTTACCATTTCGTCCCTTTTTTACCATTTCGTCCCTATTTTTACTTTACCGTCCCTTCTTTAACACCCCTTTAAGACAATGTTATACAAAAACTCTGTATTAAAAGTACTACATTTGTATTATTTCTTATTTGAATGTCCTGTGGGTACTATGCAAATTCATTATAATTAAAAATTTAGAAGAAAATAAAAAGTTATAGGGGTAAAATGGTAAGGAAAATTAAACTCGCAAGTTTAACCTAAACCTCAGTTAAATAAAAAAAATTTCGCTGCTGACCATTTTTTCTTTATTTTGAATCATTAAGGCATTCGTCTATCAGATTAAAATGTTATTTTAGCAATTTTAATTTCGCCAGATTTTTTTCCCCAAAAGTCAAAAGATTGTGAGAATGCCCTATATATTGAATGTGTAACATCGATGTCAAAAAACGATCATTTTTGGGCCCAGTATATCGTTATTTTATGCTCAACATAATATACTATACCAGGGCTGATTTAATTTTTCTTTTTGCTGTGGTTGTTGTGGTTCCAAGTAACACCAGTTGCCTCAAACGAATTACTTATAGTGACTTACTTATAATTATATTTTAAGTTTTTATTTTATTCTGATCACAGTTCGAATAAGTAGTTTAATTTTTTAAATAATTAACTAAAACTTCTCTGAGTTTGCTATTGGTATAATTTGTCTACTTGAATCCTTTGAACTATTTTCTAAAAGTAGATAAAATTCATTACATCCTTAAGAAAATGAAATTTACGCTGATAAGTTGCAACAATTATTGACAAAAAAAAAGGGGGGGGGGTAATCGTTGATAAAAAGTTTCACACAAAAAATATATCTAATTTTTGTACCAGGTACAGTTTTTATAAAGTCAAAATTTAGCTGAAGCAATAAATTTTACAAATGCAAGAATGGCGCTCTTTTTTTTTTTTTTTTTTTTTTTTTTTTTTTTTTTTTTTTTTTTTAACTAGGGAGTTTTGCATTTTACCTCCGTTCGCCCACCCCGGTTCAGACCTCGCATACTCTAAAAACAAGCTAATTTGCTTTGTTTTAGAAAGATTACCCGATTACGGAAGATTCAGGGACATTATCACGAGCAATGACGACCTTATGCAATCGGGTCGGCATTCAATTTCCCTTTAACTGGGAAATTTTCGGTTCCCAAGGTCGCATTCACCAATGTCACGACAGCTGACGGCTGCTTTCGAGACTGATTAAATAAAATCAACTACACATTTTAAAATCAGCTTGAATAAAATGGTTAAGTAAAAACTGTCGATGCCTTTCGGATATTTATAACTTCTAAAATAAAAGTTTTCTTTAATCATTTTAAGTATGACGTTTTAAATATGGCGTACTTTTCACCATTAAAAGCTTTTTGCACGTAATAGCTTAATTATTTTAAAGTCTTCTTTATTTTTAGGATTCCGTACTTAAAAAGTAACAAGTTGGAAATTGCTCGTCAAACGTTGCAAATGAGGTGCATTCGTACTATAACTAGTTTTATAATTATTTTTTGCACCCCATATTGTACTGAATGTATAATTTCTTGCACTTCATAAAGTGCATAGTCTGTAGCATCATTAAAATGCACTTGCAATAACTTTTTTCCCATTCCCCGTAAGGTAACGGAACACTTTTGACTGCCCCTGTAATTAAACTATACATCCGATTTTCCTAAAATTGAAAATGGCTCGACAAAATTTTGCAACAATTATATACTTAAAATTTCAGACCATTCGGAAGGCTGTAACATCATTAAAATGCATTTGCAATAATTTTTCCCATTGGCCGTAATGTAAAGAAAAACTTTTGACTGTCCCTGTAATTAAACTATACATCCGATTTTCATAAAATTTGAAATGGCTCGACAAAATTTTGCAACAATCATATATTTAAAATTTCAGACCATTCGGTTGGGTAGTTTTTGCTCTGTTATATGCGGACAGACAGACAGACGGACGGACGGACGGACTGAACGACGACTATAGGTGCTACGTATTTATATAACTACGAACGCACCTAAAAACGGAAACATTATAAGATCAGTCCTGTGTCTGTCTGTCCGTCTGTCATACCCATATTACTCGTAAACTATGGAACGTGGAAATTTCAAATTGGGGGAATTAATAAAGACTATGGACCCACATATTTACAGATGATTAAATATTCACAAATATATTTAGGGAAAATGTAAAGGGGCTAATTAAGTTACTTGAAGAAAAAAAAATATTTTCTTTGTATATCGTACAGGGTATCGAAATGCAGTAAACCAACGTTTAAAATGCACAAATAATGCGTGAAAAAGCAGCAAACAGCTGTTTCGAATCTACAGCGAGATTCTTCTTCAGTGCAAGAGAGGGGGAAAAAGGAACAGCGTGCTAGAAAAAGCAAGGCTGAGCAAAATGATAGACAGAGACGCGCTGCCTTATATACCCTATGCGGGTATCAAAAGCGCCAGAAACAACCAATGAGAGAGAAGCAGTGGAAACGACTGGGTGGACAAGTAGCGACATCTACCGGAAAAGGAGAGAAAATGAAACCTAAAAAGAGGAAATTAAATTAATGCTTTCCAAATACTTGGAAAATCTGGAGTACTAGATAAGTCATTGACTAAAGAGTGAGAATTTTTAATGATGTGGTAAGCTTCCCAAAAATCAAGATCAAGGTTAGAAGAATATTTTTGGATAATGGTGGCTGAGGAAAAATCGAACCTATGTTGAGAAGACCAAGAATGTTGGGCAATAGAAGAACGTTTGAGCTCCTGATTTTTAACATAACCTTCATGCTCTTTTAAACGAAATCTAAGAGCACGTTTAGTCCGGCCAATATAAGAAAGGCCACATTGGCAAGAGATTTGGTAAATACCCCAGTTATCTAGGCGATCAATGGGGTGTTTGAGATTTGAAAAAGTGATTTTATTAACAGGAGAAAAAATAACATTAAAATCAAACCTTCTTAAGATTTTAGCAACTTGCTGACTGATTTTAGGAAAAAATGGTAACACAACTGAAGTATTAGAGTTGGAATTAGAATGTTTTTCAGAATGGACGGATTTCGTCAAATTCTTATAAATAGAATCAATAATATTAGAGGAATAACCACGATCAACAGCAATAGCTTTGAGGTAATTAAGTTCAGCACTAAGTAACTGAGGAGTGGAACAAACATTGGTAGCCCGAAAAATAAAAGTATTGAAAGCAGCGAATTTCTGGTTAGGGGGATGAGAAGAATGCCTGTGAGGTGGAAGACTGACAGCAAAAGGTTTACGAAAGACGGTAGTCTGAAAGCCATTATCACAACGAATAACAAGGACATTGAGGAAAGAAAGACAGTTATTGGTCTCAATATCAGAGGTAAATTGAATGCAGGGATCAATGGAATTCATAATAGAGAGAATATGATTAATATCCGAATTTATTTCAACCAGGACATAAACATCATCAACATAACGAACATAGAACGGAAATTTTAAAATTTCAAAAAGTTTGACCTCAAAATAGTGCATATAAATATCGCATAAAATTGGACTAAGAGGATTACCCATAGCCAAACCATCAATCATGCGGAAGAAATTACCATTGAAAACAAAAGTATTTTGTGACAAGCAAGCGCGAGTGAGAAGGATAAGTTCCTCGATTTCAAAATAAGAGAAATGGAATTCACAAAGCCTGTTCTTGAGGCTATCCAAAGCCCCCTCAACCGGAACGTTTGTAAATAATGATTTAACATCAAAAGAAACCATCATGTGACCCTGCGGCTTAAAATTATGGAGTTTTTTAACAAAATCAAAAGAATTCTTAACAGTGAAACAGTTACTGCTCAAAAGTGGGGAAAAAACAGAAACTAAATATTTGGCAAGCTTATAAGAAGCTGTACCGATACCTTTTGCTGCTTTTTCACGCATTATTTGTGCATTTTAAAAGTTGGTTTACTGCATTTCAATATTCCTGCACAAAGGCTTTAATTGCTATTTTAATGTACAGGGTATCGTTTGAAAGCTTTCGTAACGCTGAACTCAAAAATACATTTCTTTTCATTTTAGATATATTATTTTCTGAGATATCGTCGAAACGTAGTGCAAAAATATGTCCCCCCCCCCCCCCCCCCATCTATTTCAGAATCTACTGAAACTAAAATTATGGAAAAATTTGGGGTAGTAAACATTAATTTAAATCTTGCAGGAAAATTATCGTGATTATCCTAGGTCACATAGTTTTTGAGAAAAGCGCTTTTTCACTTAACACAAATTTCGATTTCTAAGCCTTCAGCAAAGGTGTTGAGGAGCGCTGGTGGTACATATCATAGCAGAAGTATAAAAGCATTGTTGATAATGGTTTTTCGAAAAAAATCGTTGGTAATTAGCCAAGATATTAACACTTAAAAACACGGACGGTTTGGACATACATAATGACAGGGGCGGAGTACTCTATGTTCCATCGTCTTTTAGAGGCCGGATAATAACTTTTAATGATACATTTGTGTAATGCAATGCCCAGTAGTAGTATAAAAGCAATAAACGTCAAATTGTTAAAAACAGACTAATTCAATTACAATGAATCACATAAATACTATGGGACTGGCGACTAGTTTGCTTTGAGTGGATCTCTCAATATGCCTCTCGTGTCTTTAAAAGTTAATTCAAAACCTATCTGGAAAAACGCGGCACGGACCAAGGCGGCGTTGCAACTTTGCGACCTCCTTTCGAAGCGCGCTTAGCACAATGCCTAGTTTAAACTTTGAACAAGAGTTTTCTTTTAGGTACACTCTAAAAAAAAAAACATTATTATTACGCTGAATTTAGTTTTATGAAAGGCCAAATGAAGTTTCAACATGCACTACTTTTATTGTCAGTACCGAATTGAGTTCATCATAAACGGATTAGGATAAGATTAAAAAAAGTGTTATACAGAATAGCAATGTTTGATATTATTTAGGCTTCATATCTCTTTGAACTTTTATGGTATATCCATACATACTTTTTTAGTATACAAAGCTATACCCAACCGTACGTTGTATAGTTTTTTACAAAGTCTTTTTATTCTTTTAGAAACGATTTTTTTTTTAATAATACATTTAATAATTTATATATTTACTGTACGGAACCCTCTGAGCGCGAGTAATACTCGCACTTGACCGTTTATTTAATATTCGCGTGTAAAAATTTTTTTCAATTGATAGATGTTTGGAGATATTATTATTTAGGCTTTTTTAAATCTGGTAACAATAGGTAAAAAGACATTTTTAAACTACGAATTAAATCTCCATACAGATACTGAAATTTTAAATGAAAAAAATGAAAAAAAAACTTAAAAAAAATAGGCAAATTAAAAAAATAATTCTACACTACTACTACACTAAAATATTCTGCAATCTAGTCAAGTGCCTGCAGTCAAAAGATAGTTAAACCACTATGCATTGTTTTTGAGCCTATAAAACTTACGGAACTGAACTTATTATTATTATTATGTGTCCGATTTCAACATGAAATAGCACTTTTAACCCTTTATGTACTGAATTATAAATTCTTGAAAATGTTATCTTCTAAAGCGTTTTTCGTGAATTGTTTAAAATACATTAGAAGATTTACATAATCATTTAATAAATTTCAGAAGGATTTTTACAGGATTGAAAGATTTAGTAAGATTAATAAAATTTGAATTTATAGGGATTTTGTGCAATATTTATAACCCCACTCAAAATTTTTATTTTAAATATTTTTCTTGGTATTTTGTAGAATTAGAAAATGTACAAATATAATTCTCTTACAATAGAAATATAGAAATATTTCCGAATATAAAAATCCCCCCCCCCCCCCCAACGCCAAGAAAACTGAAAAGATGCAAGGAGAAAAGAAATCATCCTTTAAAAAATATTTTTCTTTTGTGCAACCAATAATGCTTTTGGAACAAGGTAAAGTAATGTATCTATAACTTATTCTAAGCTGTATTACAGCTAATCCATGTATTAAATGAATTTTATAACAAGTTATTTTAAAGGTACTTATAAGTTCCGTCAGTAGATAAAGAGTTAATAATAATTCAATTAAAAAAAATTCTGCTTCAATGTGTTTATCATACATTTCTCTATCAAACTACCAGTTTCCATGTTTTTATCTATAATATTAAGGAAAGAAGTTTATCTGTGTTTGTGTGTATGTGTACTGGAGAGCAAACTTACAAAATTTGTTGGATAAGTATCTCTATATCTGTTGTAATGCACTTCTAAGCCCAATTTTGGATTTTTTTAATTTTTTATACATTTTTTAGAGATTTTTCTACATTAATAAAAATATTTCAGTTTCAATATTTTAGACCAATATAGTAAATTTTGTCCTCTTTTTAACATTTTCCAACAAAGTTGAAAAGTGTTATGGACTTCGGTTTGTCTGTCCGTCTGGCCGCGCTCTACAGTGGAAACAGTGGGCCATCAGCTGGAAAAAAGATGGCAGCCAGCAGTGCCATCCAGCGGTAAAGTGCACAGGTGCCATTACTTAAACCTGTCGAAAAGTGTCCGAGCCGAATGCAGCTGGCCCATCAGTGATGACCAACAGCAGGCCAGCATTGGTATGCCATCACATTACTTCAATCCGGCACTTTACCTGCAGTGCTAGCACTTATTCCACTGCTATTTCTTTGCTGGCCCAGCACTTTCCCTTAAAAAAATTTCTTATAGAATTCTATAAAAAAACAAAGTATTATATAATTACGGCCCTTTTTTCTATAAGCTATATTCACCAAGAGCTATGGGAATATCTGTAGAAGTGTCTATAATTGAAATGTCTATAGAAATATTTGAACTTTCAGCGGTTTCCATGTGGTCACCCTCCCAAGTACTTACCGCGTTCGACGCTGCTTGGTTTTCGTGATGGGACATGAACAAGTGCTTACAGCGTACGCTACGACTGCTCGTAGTTTTTACGCTCTCATTACACTATTTCAAGCTTGTTTCTTTTGGGATTTACGCTCCCAATCATTAAACTGGTATAGAAATTATTCTGTTGTATAGAAATCCTATGTATTTTATACACTTTTTTTATTATTGATTCTGAACTACATAAATTATAAAAACCGAAATCCTTTGTAACCTAGTAAAACCAGATTTAAAGAGAAAAAAAAAAGTGCGTTGAAATAAAGAATTTATTTGTTTATTCATTTATTCATTTACTTATTTATTTTGTTGGTGGCAGTGGTGCTATATTTTTTACAGTTTCAAAACAAATTAGCTTCACAGCTTAAATTGTGTTAAGATATTCATTTCAGATTTGTGTTCAAATACTCAATGCCTTCGATATTCGCAGCGCAACCCAGCGTAAGGATTCCCAGCAATAATACTGCAAAAGTTCGTGCACTTCCATGTAGTGGTGGACGCATGAGATAAAATGGATGCCCACCAGAATTTTATCTGATGATTTCCAACAGCAAAGTTAGCTGAAGCTGTCCAGCAGTGGTCATGCAGTGGTAGACCGTCAGCCAGCACTTCTGCACCATTGCCAGCACCTATCTTGCTGCTGGCCAGCAATTTCCTCTTTGCTGGGATGCTCGGATTGCCCTGAAATTTTTGGATGTTATTTACGTTTATACTAGCACGAACCCTATTTCAAATGAAGTTTATAGCATGTTTAGTTTATTTACAGGGACAGTCAAAAGTTTTCTGTTACATTACGGCCAATGGGAAAAAATCCAAATGAATTTTAATGACGTTACACCTTTCAAACAGAATAAAATTGATATGCATTTACGAAGTGCACTAAAATATGCATTCTGTAGAATATGCGGTGCAAAGAATAATTATTATTCATTTATAGGGCCACACAAAAATTTTCCATTACATAATGGTATAGGGGGAAATAGTTTGCGCTTATTTTAATTATGTTATGCTATTTCATATGTAATGAAATTGTTATACGTCAGTAAGGCTTACTATAAGTTATTTTATGTATATCACAAACTGCGTAGCATTTACAGGGCCACGCAAAAGATGTCAGATAGTATGTTCTATACCAACGGTCGGCAACTGGCGAACCGCGGCCCATATCCGGACCGCAGAAGGTCGAAGCCTGGACCGCCGAAAAAGATATTGCAAATGAAGAATTTATTCATTTTTAGCAATTCTTGAATATAAAAAGAATTCCGAAATACACTCTGCAGTGTTACTAAGTTTTAAGTCCGATCTTGTGAAGGAATTTGAAGGAAGATTCCAAGACTTTGCAGAGATATGGAAGTTGTCACGATTCTTTAAATCGCCTTATGAAGTTGCTCCAGCTGCAGAATCGTATTATGTGGCTGCGAAGTTATTCAGTCTTGAAAAACCTTTGCTTCAAATGGATATATTTGACTTGCGAGAAGGTGTTCCTTCCAAATGTATAAAACTTCATCCCCTGAAGAATTTTGGGGTAAACATGTCTCAGAAATGTAGAAAAATTGCAAAAAATAGCTATTAACTTGGCTACTATGTTTGGCTCCAGATATGCATGTGAAAGAACTTTCTCCGAAATGAATTTTTTGAAGAAGAAATACCCTTCGAGATGAACGAACGCCCATCCTGAAGACACTCCTCGTATTAGCTGCTCACCACGTGAACCAAACTGTAAAAAACTGGCTCAAGACAGCAAGTGCAATTTTCCCCATTAATTTTTCAACGAATACCTGCCTTATTTTATTACGTGTATGTAAAAATTTTCAGAACGTATACCTGTGAATGTAGTATTTTTTCAGAACGAATAATCGACTTTTCTATTTTCTATTATATGTATGTGTATGTAAAAATAACAATTTAAAAGTTATAAGTACATTTATTACTTATGTGTTTTTTTTCTCTGGACCCTGATAAAAATTTTCAAAGTATTCAGACCCCACTTAAAATTACTTGCCGACCCCTGTTCTATACGAAGTACTGTATAATAGCGGTGATGGAAGGAAATGCATTTGTAATTATGATATACGCTTTTAAGTTTTACTATATTTATGCATACTATATGGTGTGCATAAATTCTATAGTTGATATACAGGGCTACACAAAAAAATTCGTAAAAGTTACTGAGTATGAGCGTAAATTGCTTAAAAGTGGTTTTTAAATGTGTCATACATTTTTCCGCTGAACGGCATTTAGTTTACTAAGAAATGTTTGTAGAATACAGTTAAATTGATATACAGGGCCACGCAAAGAATTGGATAAACGGCCGCCTATGGATGATAATTTTGTGCAAATGTGATTTCAGTAGTTTTAAGAGTGCTTTAGTTTGAATTAAATTTTAGCTAAACAGTGGCGTGTAATAAAAATACTAGGTAAACTACAGGGCTGAACAAAAATATTTAAGTATGTTTCCATCTATAAGTATAAATTGCTGAAAGAGAAATTTCACCCTGTTATGCGTTTCCTTGCTAAAATTAATTTTCCCATTATATAGTATATATATATATATATATATATATATATATATATATCAATCTACAGATCAAATACAGGGCTGTTCAGAAGAATTGGAATACATATTTGGCTATGGAAGGTAACTGCTGAAATCAGATTTTTAAATTGGGTTTAGATTGTTTTATCCGTTTCTAAAACGTTTTCTTAATTATCTTATTTCCCTAAATAGCGAAATTTTGTTAAAGATTTCAGAAAGTGTTTCATAATCTATGCTTAACGCATGATTTTTTTTCCATGTTAATAAATTTTATTCGGAATTCGTACAGAGATTTTTGAATTTTTCGCGAATTTTTTTAATGCAATTTTAAGAGCTTTTTCGCATTTCGCGGCGATTTTTTTGACATCGGTAAAAGGAATTCGGTTTCAAACTTTTAGCCTATTATAGTAAATTTTGTCCTTTACTATTTTTTAATTTAAGCAATTTTTAATCCGATTTTTAGCTTTTTTCGAGTAATGCGACGATTCTTTTTACATTCGGAAAAGGAATTTTTGTTCAAACTTTTAGTCTGATATAGAAGAGACTGGTGAAGGTTGACCCATTTTTTACAAAATGATTTTTTATTTTTTTAAATATTGAACCTAGAATGAAGTTTCATGTATCATTTTATTCGTTATACAATCAGTTATCAAAATAAAATTGCGACATAAGTGTAATACATAATAAACTTGAAAAAATATTGACTTTAATCATGAGAAAATAATGGGTCAAGGCTCCCCACATATGGGAGGCTTGATCCACTTTATTTCATACTGAAATATTTGTAAAGGGAAATAAAATCAGTTTAAAACTAGTCGGATGCGGCAATCCCAAAACTTTCTTCTATCTCATACATGTTAATATTTCCTGAAAAATGAAGCATATCAGTGTCCCCGGTTAGGTGATTTACAATTTATGTCAAGTTGCAGCTGAATCTGAAGTTTGATGAAAATCCATGCATTATTTTTTGAGGTAGAACTATTGCGGAAATCGTAAAAAAAATCCACATAGCAGCGCCACCTGTTGGTCTATTTACTCCAAAAACTAACCAGGACCAATTTATATCAGGTTACTAACTGAATCTGAAGTTTAATGAAAATACATGCGTTAGTCCGTGAGATACAGTAATTGTGGAAATCGTGATAAATTCAGCCTAGCAGCGCCACCTTTTGGTTGGGTGATTTACACTAAAAACTAAACAGCACTAATTTATATCCGGGTTATCTGAATCTGAAGTTTTATAAAAATCCGTGCGTTAGTTTTTGAGATATAGCTGTTTCGGAAATCGTAAAAAATGCAATAGCAGCGCCATCTGCCGGGCGATTTACATCAAAAAGTAATCAGCACCAGTTAATATCAGGGACCACCTGAATCTGAAGTTTTGTTAAATTCCGTTCATTAGTTCTTGAGATAGAGCGCCCACAAAATTTGTGTCACACACACAGACAAACAGACAGACATTTTGTAAAAACATATTTTTCGGGTTCTCTGACCCCTAAAACGTGTAAATCCGTCGAAAACCGGAATTCAAAAATTTTCATGAATCCAATACTTTTTTCTTGTAAAGATAGAAGAAAGTAAAAAGGCAGAACAACTTTATGCTGCATTGTTTAATTATTATTAAAAATTATTTGGGAAAGTGTGATGTGTAAACAAATCTGCTTGGATAGAATTTAAAGCACAGGAGAAAAATTCCGTTTTAAACATCCAATTTTTGTGACACTCAACCTGGAAACACTAGTTGCCACACATTGTTTGGCTGCATCTCACTGTGTTCATCTTGGTGGAATTTGTCTACATACCTTCCTAAACTGATTTGATAAATGAAGAGCTGGGTGGAAGAACATGTTATGCTACATTTTCTTAAAAATGATTTTATCTTTTGGACGAAGGTGTTATTAGGTATTCTATCACATGGTAAAGCTAAAATACCAAAGTTCTATTTAGCCTTGAAGATTTAAGGCATTATTCATTAATATTTAATGTTTTAATATTTAATAATCCAAATAATATTAATATCTTTTAATATTTTAAAATTAAATATGAATAAGTTTTTTGATAGAGTTTAGTACCACACCTGCTAATATTTTAAACACATGGTATCAAACAGAAAATAAATCATTAAAATTGCGAACAAAAACTTTCACATCAAATTTCTTCAAATTTAATTTTTGTTACTTAACATGTTCTTCCACTTAGCTCTTCAAATGTTCTTAAAAAATTATTCTTTTGCAGAGGCATGAACACTTAACAATTCTTAAGGCTGCTGCTTTCATCTTTTCTAGTCTTTTCCATTCTTTCTACTTACCTACTGTGGGTACTATTTAAATGAAATAAAAGTTCCTATCAACTTTCCGATTTTCATTTCATTAAATTTTTTCTTGCTTCTATAGCAATTTTTCACGTCTTCCTTTAATCAATTTTAAACATTTTTCTTTCTATCACGCCATTTTACTGTAGCTTTACAGAATAAATCTGCATTAATTTAGAAATATAACCATTAACCCTTCATTATGTACAGTGTATAATAAAAATATTTCCAAAAACACTAAATTAAGGGAGCTTTGATCTGGTCAACCCTCCCTCACATTGATTGGGTCAAGCCTCCCCACATAGCCACTTTTTAAAGTGTAGCACATGGCTATGTTTAGCGTAATTTACTATACAATCTTTATGCCTGGAATGAAAGCTTAATATTTCTGCATTACTTAAAACCTACTTATTTAAATTTCTATGATATTTTTTATCTGAGAAAATCTTACAAAATGTTTCTAAAAATACCACTTTTTAAGCTGAAAACTCTTAACAATTGATTTCTCCACACCTATTTCAATTATCTGCGTGAAACAAAGACTATTGCTTGAGCATTTCAGTAGCTTTTTTTGCTGAACTCTGCAATTCTTTTAAGTATATTCTAAAAAATACCGCTTTTTAAGCTGAAAACTCTTAACAATTGATTTCTCCACACCTATTTCAATTATCTGCGTGAAACAAAGACTATTGCTTGAGCATTTCAGTAGCTTTTTTTGCTGAACTCTGCAATTCTTTTAAGTATGAAAACTGAAGGGTGGATCAAGCCTCCCCTATGGTCAACTCTCCCCAGTCTCCTCAACTAAATTTTGCCCTCTAGGATTTTTAATTTTTAGCGATTTTTATTGCAATCGGCTTCAAAGTTTTAGTCCACTATAGTAAATTTTATTCTCTGAAAGTTTTAGCGTTTTCTTTTTTTTTTTTTCTTTTTTTTTTGCTGTTGTTGTTGTTTTTTCCGTCATGTTTTTCTGACATACGAAAAAGGAATTTGGTTTAAAACTTTTAACCTCATACAGTAAATTTTATCCTCAGCATTTTTGAATTTTTTTTCAAATTTTCAATGTGATTTTTACAGTATTTTCAAGATCCACGGCAATTTTTTGAGATTCGTATAAGGAATTCGGTTTCAAACATCTAGACAAATAGGGTAATTCCGGGATTTATGCCGCACATTTTTTTAAATTTGTGTATAAAGTCCCATGGTGGACATAAAATAAAAAAAATCATGCTGTGCTATTTAATGTTAAATATACAACGCGTGTATTACGACAAAACAATTCAAAACAAATTATTAATATTTTTTAACAATTTTTTCTAAAACATTACACTGCGGTGCGTCACCCGTACATTCAGGCTGAGACGCCGCACTTGTGCGGTAGTTATGCCGCGCCTGTAATAAGAACAGAATGAAGTTATAAATTAAAATATAAAAAAAAAATTCATATCTGGGCTATAATTATGGATGTCATAACAAAATGAAACAAAAACAGTACAATGAAACGCATTAGTAGATTCAAATTAATAATTGTTGCCTATTTTCACTATTAAAATTATCGACTTATTTTTTTTACATTAAGTTTTAATTGTTATTTCAGCAACAACGTAACATCAATGTATTATAAAGGGAAAAGAAAAAAAGGTAAAATTGTGTTTACATAATTTGTTAACCATTTCGGGACCAGTGGCTTTTACACAAATTTTATTCAGTTGGTACCACTTTTTTAAAAGAAGTTATCTTATCATGAAAATGCTCTAATTAAATAAAGCAAATATTACTTTTCCTTTTTACTGGTGCCAGAAACAAATTTTGTAAGCTCTATATGAAGGTACTTATATGCACCTATGGTCCCGAACGGGTTAAGAGATCGACTTCAATCTACAGAAAAAGTGTCGAAAAAGTCTTTATGTAACTACATTTAAACACATGATGCAACGAAGCCAATTACACTTCCTCTTTTTTGAAGTAATTTGCAAAGAACGTCTGAGTTACGCGTAATCCAATTTTTCTTTATTATCATTTTGACTTGCATCTTTCTTGCCCTTCTTACTTTTTATTTTCCCCTTTTTCTCCTTTGGCCTTAGTAAACTTGATAACATACCTAACATGGTTAGTCTGTGAAAAAAAACGAAAAGTTAATAACACTCAATCATCCCGTACAAAAGAAACTGCGGCATGTATACCGGAATAGCAGTGCGGCATGTATCCCATTTTGCATGGTGCAGATGTCGGCCATCACAGTTACCTGCCATCGCTAAGGGGAATGGCGTAATCATACACACAGTACTCTATACAAACGCTAGACTTAGTTTTGACTTCGAAATCATACATTCATTTAGTAATTAGTGTATGAAAAGTATTTAAGCATAACGTGTTTAAAAGTTTGAACAGTCAAATCATGCACTTACGCCAAATTAAGGTTTGTACTTCTACAAGTAAACATCGAAATGGGATTCATGTTATACACTGGTTAAAATAATCTCATTGCGCATCTATACTGCGCGTTTGACGACCATCTATCGATAATTACAAGAAATAGAAGGGGTGCGGCGACTCTCCCGGAGTTACCCTACAGGAAATTTTGTCTTCCACGATTTTTGATATTTTAGAAATTTTTTCAGGCAATTTTTACTGTTTTTTGCGATCCGCTACAATATTTAACATTCTAAAAATTAATTCGGTTTCAGATTTTTAGCCCAATATAGTAATTTTTGTCCTCTGCGATTTTTGACGGTGTTTGCGATTTTCAGTGTGCTCTGTATCATTTGTTGGCGTTTCCCGGCCATTTTTTGACATTCGTAAAATGAATTCAGTTTGCAACATTTTGTCTAATATAGTTCATTTTCCCATCCACGAGTTTCGATGCGTCTTTTGGCAGAGGCTTGGGCGGATTTTTTTGACATTCGTGAATGAATTTCTTTACAATGTTTTACTCCACTGTAGTAAACTTTGCGATTTTTGAATTTTTTACGATTTTCTATGCGATTTTCTTTCGAGGTTTTCAATTCGAGGCGATTTTTTTCCAGTGTAGTAAGGTGCATCCTGTTTTAATGTGTAGCCCAAAATAGCAAATTTTGTCTTCTTTTCAATAAAGCTTATTCGGAATTCGTACAGCAATTTTTGAATTTTTCGCAAATTTATTATGCAATTTTTACCGTTTTTTTTTTTCATTCCACAGAGGTTTTTCGACATTCATATAAGAAATCCTATTTTAATCTTACAGCCCAATATAGTACATTTTGTCCTCTAGGAGTTTTGATATTTTAGCGTTTTTTCGCGATTCGCTGCGATTTTTCCACTTTAGTGAAATGAATCCATGTTTCAATGTTCTAGCCTAATATGACAAATTTTGTCCTCTTTGCAGTAAAGTTTATTTTGAATTCGTATGCAGCGATTTTTTTTATTGTGATTTTCAGTTTTTCCGCGTTCCGTGCTAATTTTTTTATCGGACCGGGCAACGCCAGGTGGGTCAGCTAGTACACAATAATTTTTTTTGCAGGATATGCTGAGAAAGTAAAAAGGTCACAATAAACTCAATCAGAGCCTGGTAATCACAGGGGCACACGGTGCACGTGCCCTCGGATCACATTTTCAGAGGGCCCCAACCAAAATGCATTTTGTGCACCCTCTGAAAATCCAGATTAATACAAATTTCTATTTGTAGTTCCATTCATGTAAACTAAATTCATGTAAACCAAAATTATTCCGGTTTTTAAAAAGGATGATTGTAATGATTGTAAAAATTATCGTCCCATTGCTATTTTGAGCTCCTTTTCACAAGTATTTGAAATTATAATCCATAATAAGATTTTTTAGCAAGTAAAACCTTTAATCTCATCAGCTCAACATGGTTTTTATTCCCAAACAGTCTACGCTTAGCAATTTATTTTGCTTAACTAATAACATTATGCCATCGTTTGAATATGGGTATTAGCTTGATGTCATATATACAGACTTTTTAAAGTCTTTTGACTCAATTGATTTTGCTATTTTTTTTAACAAGTTAATAGGTATGGGTTTTCATATTAATCGTATTGGCTGGATTTTTTCTTATTTAAATAATAGAATGCTTTATGTTTATTTCAATGGTGCTGTGTCTCATAAATTTACCAATACATCTGGTGTTCCGCAAGGTTCTAAGTTAGGACCCTTGCTTTTCATCTTATTTATCAATGATCTGTGTTCTATTTTGAAATTTTCTTATTATCTTTTGTTTGCTGATGATTTAAAGTTATATAGGCAAATACGTTCTGTTACTGACGCTGCACTTTTGCAGAAGAATCTTAATGGTTTATACAATTGGTGCATTCTCAATAAGTTATTCTTTAATAATAATAAATGTAGCGTTTTAAGTTATTCTCGTAAAAGTGATATCTTAAATTATTCTTACCAAATTAATAATCTGGCCTTATGTCGTCCTAGCACAGTAAAGGACTTGGGTATTGTTTTTATGCTAAACTTGATTTTTCAGTCTATATTGATAATATTGTTTCTAACGCGTATAAAAAAACTAGAGTTCCTTAAGCGTAAAACTAAAGATTTGTCCAATCAACATGCATTAAAAGTTTTATATTTTACTTTGGTACGTCCTAATCTAGAAGATTGCAGTCTCATTTGGGATCCTTACTATAATAATAAAATTTAAATTCTCGAGCAAGTACAGTCTAAATTCACACGTTATTTATTGTTCAAGAGTAATTATATATATTCTTATGATATTTCTTCTTCCTATCTACGCAGTATTTTTGACATTCCCAGTTTGAAATCTAGACGGGATCTTTTTCGCGTTTTATTTTTTTTACCAGGTTATTAATAACATGATTGATTGTAGTGATATACTTAATTCTATTAACTTTAATGTTCCGAAAAGATCCCTCAGATGTACTCAATTTTTATTTTACCATTTCTTAAATATAATTATGTTGGTAATTTTTCTTTATATAAATTTTACAAAATATTTAATGAATTTTCTGTGCATCTTGATATTTTTGATAAGTCCTTTACTGCTTTTTAAAGATAAATGTTCTGAACTTTTAATCGCTTAATCTTTTGTGTTTTTTATTCGTGTTGTATGCGATTTATATCTATGTGTTTATGTATGTTTTTCATTATTTTTTATGATGTTCTTGCAACACTGTAAATGGATTCGTCTGTAGTGTGCATTTCAATAAATAAATAAATAAATAAACTGCCTCAGTATTTTTTAGTAATGACAACGAAATGTAATGAAAACTTTGAAATTGAGAGAATAACAGATATTACATCTAACATCTTTCATTCAATCTTATATGTTTGGAGTTTTACTCCCTCTAAAGACCATGTACCAAGATTTTATGTACCTATATTTTTTAATGTATTTTTACGTGTCCTATAATATTTTGTTTTTTCGCAAAGCTATGGTTTAAATTGTAAATTTGCAAGTAAAGTATAATGCATGATTTTTTTTTTTTTTTTTTTTTTTTTTTTTTAAGGGGCCCCAACGTGGTCAGTGCATACTGCATACGCTGCGCGTAACTAATTTTCCTGACTTTAAAAATGTACCCTTTTATTAATTAGATGAATTTCAAAATGGAATACTTCGTTGCTATCAAATAAAGGAAATGATTAACTCGTGGAAACAAATGAAATATTTGCAGCTATTTTACATTGTAATTCAGACCTGTAATTTGCTAAATAAATAATTGGGATAGTCAGATGCGTTTATATTTTAATTCAGAATGTAGTAAAATGTTTGCAATACATTTATAATTTTTTTTATCATTTTACCCAATTTTAAATGATACACGTGCTAGATAGATACTATTTCTCACTGATTTACTAAAAAGATCGAATTTAGATATAAACAACACAAAAGATCAGCGCTGTGATAAGCGCTGCAATCAATATAAGCGGCAAAAATAATAGGTTTTCGAAAAAGAATTTTTCCTTTAAATTCCTTGCATTTTATGTTTCATGTGTCAGCCGTGGTCTAAATTTAATACTGAATGACTCTATGAATATCAATAAAGGAATTATTATTTCCTTTATTAGAAGAGTTACACAGTTTTAGTTTCCTCTTCTGATTTGCCGGTGGAATATATTTCAATTATTCATGTAGTAGATTTGACCTTAACCTGTAACTTGAAAGGGGGGAAAGTAAAACATAACTGCGGACTCGAGGTCTCAGAAACCACATTCCTTTATGTATGCAATAAAGCTTCCTTATTACACTGTTATCTAACGTAAGCTAATTTTTGTATGTAAAGACGTAATTTTGTAATCGACTTTTCATTTACTTCCTGATATCCTAGTCTAGAATTATACACATTATGGGCAGTCGTGGAATAAAAAAAGCAAATACCCCCTACTAACACTCAAAATAATTATAACAGAAGAAAGTTACTGGTACCAAACGATTGGAAATAAAGTCGACTTTTAAATGATCTATATAAATTTGCTTAAGAGGACTTACCTTTCTTTACTTAACTTTCTTTTCAATGGCAACACCCAATTTTGACAATATATTTTAAATCTCCCGTTCAAACTATGCCTAAACACGAAATTTCAAGTTACTAAATGGATGATAAGTTTTTGAATTATAAACATTGAAAATTTAGAGTTTCAAATGTTAAATTACATTTTCATATATTTATTAATATCGCTTGAAATTACAATCCTAATGTGATAATTTTTTTTGTGCGGTTATAATACTAAAAACCCAAACAATAAATACGTTGAATTTGCAATTTAAAAAACTTTATAATATGAATTATGAATTGTGAAATTAATATTCGAAAAAAAAATATGAATTGCAACCTACAATTTCTTTGATAGATTTATATTTATTATGTCCTGCTTTATACGAATTCTCAATTTCAAATTTTTCTTCCAAGCAGTTTTCAAATTATGATTAAAAATCATCAAAATGATGGTTCTATGATGTGAAGAAAAGCATAATTTGAAAAATATATATATTAGTCATTTTATTGAAACATTTGGGCTGGCAATAGTCGAAACATATTAAGCGAGCGGGCAAAAAATAATACATTAATAGAAGTGACATAGTCATTCTGTAGCATTTCAACAATCGAGTAACGAACTTCAATTTGGATGCAGCCTGTAAAATATACTCGTTTTAAAATAATTTCTCTGAAACTAATCGTATAAATTTCTTGAAACTTTGTATTTAGGCTAATTGAAGGGTGCAGAATTGATTTATGGTGTCAAACTTGGGTATTGCTATTGAGAAAAAAAACAAAGTTTGGGTTCGCTTTGATATGTAAATGGCCCCTAAGCAGATTTTATATAGATCATTTAAAAGTAGACTTTATTTCCAATCGTTTGGTGCCAGTACCTTTCTTCTACAATAATTTATTGCAGAATTAGTAGGGGGTGTTTACTTTTTTTTTTCGCCACTGTACATACGTGTGTTTACGATATCAATACAAAATTTTAATGTTCTTAGAAGGTAATTGAAAATTAATGAATTAATTTTAAGGAATTTTTCCGCTAGTCAGTCGTAGGTGATACTAGTGATGGGCGATAACGAGATGTTTTTCTCGATTTTCTCGATTGTATGGGCATCTCGATATTTTTCGATTGTATAAATTTTTTCTCGATGATTACAGTTTGCAAATTTCATTTATAAATCATATATTATGTATTATATACGTCATACATTTATCAAGAATCGTCTGCGGGTGAACTGGAATGAGTCGATGTTAATAAAGACTAGGTGACTTCGACCGCTAGCGGGCCCCTCCTTTAATCGGGGCCCCTAATTTATACGTAATCTTGTAATATGAAATCACGAACAGGTTACTCGCTATATACGGCACTGATATATGATAGCAGGCGGGTGTGGTGTGCACGCACTACAAAATCTTGTAAAAAATATAATATCGAAACGAATGAACGTCGGACCAGATCTCTTGGGGAAGGGGTCAAAGCGAGCGGAGGGGCACAGCAGCTGCATAATATGATTAAGTCGTCACAGGTCTTTAGGCCTTTCCAACCATATGTCACATGAGAAGTCTGGATCTGAATTTATAAAAATGCCCTCCCCGTGGGGGGAAAAGGGGGGAGGGGTGCGGGAGGTGGATAACATGAGTAAGTGGTCATAAGCCTTTCCAACAATATGTCACATGAGGGGTCTCGGCTAAATTTAGAAAAACACCCCCGTGGGGGAAAAGTGGGGGGGGCGGTCACCGGAGGTGCATTACATCAATAAGTAGTCACAGACCTTTCCAACGATATCTCACATGTGGGGTCTTGGCTAAATTTGGAAAAGTGTCCCCCGTTGGGGGGGTTCAAAATGGGGGGATGGACACCGGAGGAGCATAACATCAATAAGTAGTCACAGACCTTTCCAACGATATCTCACATGAGGGGTCTTGGCTAAATTTGAAAAAGCGTCCCCCGGGAGGGGCAAATTGGGGGAGACTGTCACCGGAGGTGCATAACATCAATAAATAGTCACAGACCTTTCCAACGATATCTCACATGAGGGGTCTTGGCTGGCTAAATTTGAAAAAGTGCCCCCGGGTGGGGGCAAAGTGGTGGTGGGGACACCGTAGGTACATAACATCAATAAGTAGTCACAGACCTTTCCAACGATATCTCACACGAGGGGTCTTGACTAAATTTGAAAAAGTGTCCCCCAGGGGGGGCAAAGAGTGGGGTGACTGTCACCGGAAGTGCATAACATCAATCAGTAGTCACAGACATTTTCAACGATATCTCCTAAGAGGGGTACTGACTAAATTTGGAAAAGTGTCCTCCGGAGGGGGGGGGGCAAAGTTGAGGGGGGCGGCCACCGGAAGTGCATAGCACTAATAAGTAGTCACAAACCTTTCTAACGATATGTCACATGAGGGGTCTTGGCTAAATTTGGAAAAGTGTCCTGAAATTTCATATATTATAAATAATATTTAACGGAGGGCTCCATAAAAAAATCCGATCTAAAATGATAAAAGCGGAAAAAACTACCCTCGCAGTGGGGGCCAAATTGGGGAGGGGAGGAAGAAAGTCTCATAATATGAAAGCGTCATCCGAGAGCTTACCGATGACATATCACATGACTGGTCCAAAAAAAGTTTGAAAATTTCTCCCCCTCTCTCCCCCCGTGGGCCCACTCTTTCACCCCGGAATTCACACAGCCGCCACTTTAAAATTTTTATGTTCAATAAATAATATTTACCGGAAGACTGCATAAAAAACCCATATTTAAAGTGATATTTAAATTTATTATAGAAATCGGCTACGGTTTTAAAAATTTGTTCGCCCCTTCCCCACCCCCCTTTGAGCGAAGAAAGGTTCATAGTATGAAAGAGTGGTCAAAGGGCTTTTCGATTATATGCCGCAGGAAGGTTTCGGTAAAATTTTTAAAATTGCACCCCATGAGTCCACTCTCACGTCCTCCTCCCTCGAAATCATCCGACCCACCTTCCTCTTTGAAAATTTTATATTTAATAAATAATTTTTATCGGAAGGTTCCAGGTATGTGACATCTTGGTAGGGCTAAAATAAGAGAAACTTTGAAAATTAAAGCTTCATTTCACAGCTCATTGTCATGCCTTTTTCTCTATCTCGTCCCTTGGTACTCTCGATAAATTTTCTTACTTTTCTTCTCTGCCGAGGACGAGAGAAATCCTCGAAAAGCTTCTCTTAGCGAAATGTTGAAAAGCGCGAGAGAAATCCTCGAAAGGCTTTTCATTGGGAGATTTCGAAAAGGACGAGAGTAACAAGCGAGAGGCTTCCCATCGGGAAAGGTTGAAAAGGGCGAGAGAAAACTCTCGAGAGACTTTCCATCCCGAAAGGTTTAAAACCGCGAGAGAACCAACCATCGAGCAGCTTGCCATCTGGAAGCGTCGAAATGCTGGAAAAGTCATCGAGATGAGATTTGCCGAAATGCGAGATGGAAATGAAGCTTTCAGAGTCAAACTTACCGCATTTCTAGTTTAAATCATAATTTCTCAAAGGAGTCCATCTGCTTATCCAATCTCTTTTTAGCTCACAGGCTATCTAAGCCTGAGAGCTAATGTACCCGTCGGTTCTGTGTGTATGCATGTACTGTACGTACGTACGTACGTATGTATGTACGTAACGCGATAACTCTTGATTAAAATGTACGATTTGCTTCAATTTTTTTATGTTCATTCTGATAAGGCGTTCCGCTGTTTAGTTTTGACGGTTCATTGGTTAAGGATAAAGGGAGAGAAGGGGGGCTGGTCCCCCCCCCCCCTCCTTAATTTAGATAAATAGGTTTTTCATGCAGAATTCTTCGATTTGCTCCAAATTTCGTATACCGGTTTATTATGTTAAGGAGCTTCCCTGATTAAACTTGGAGGTTCATTAGTTAAGTATGAAGGGGGGAAAGGGGGATAGACCCCTCCTTAATTTAGATAAATGGGTTTTTCATGCAGAATTATTCGATTTGCTCCAAATTTGGTATACCGGTTCATTATGTTAAGAAGTTGCCTTGATTAGATTTGGAGGTTTACGGGTTAAGTATAAAGGGGGAGAAGGGGGCTAGACCCCCCCCCCTTAATTTAGATAAATGGGTTTTTCATGCAGAATTATTCGATTTGTTCCAAATTTGGTATACCGGTTTATTACGTTAAGAAGTTGCCTTGATTAGATTTGGAGGTTTACGGGTTAAATAAAGGGGGTAGAAGGGGGGCTGGTCCCCCCTTAATTTAGATAAATGGGCTTTTCATGCAGAATTATTTGATTTGCTCCAAATTTGGTATACCGGTTTATTATGTTAAGGAGCTTCCCTGATTAAACTTGGAAGTTCATTGGTTAAGGATAAAGGGGGAGAAGGGGGGCTGGTCCCCCACTTAATTTAGATAAATGGGTTTTTCATGCAGAATTATTCGATTTGCTCCAAATTTGGGATACCGGTTTATTATGTTAAGAAGCTGCCTTGACTAGATTTGGAGGTTTATGGGTTAAGTATAAAGGGGAGGGGCTAGTCTCCCCTTAATTTAGATAAAAGCGTTTTTCATGCAGAATTATTGGATTTGCTTCAAATTTAATATACCAATTTATTCCGATATGGCGCTTCCTTCATTAGATTTGGAGGTTCATTGGTTAAGTATACAAGGGCGAAAAGGGGGCAAGTCCCCTCCCCTTAATTTAGATAAATGGATTTTCATGGAGAATTATTCAATTTACTTTAATTTTTTTTTTCTATGTTTGTTCTGATAAGGAGCTTTCCTGATAAGATTTGGAGGTTCATTAATTAAGTATAAAAGGGTTAAAGGGGTTAGACCACCCTTAATTTAGCGATATGTTTCTTTTTTTCATGCAGAATTATCTGATTTGCTTCAAATTTGATATACTGATTTATTATAGTTAAGGAGTTTCCCTGATTAGATTTGGAGGTTCATTGGTTAAGTATAAAAGGGGCAAACGGGGGATATTTCCCTTCATTTATTTTTTGAGGTACATTATTCTTTGAAATAAGAGTATAATATACAATTAGTGTTAATAACCTGTGAGCTCAATGCCATCAGTTTAACTGGCACTTATCATTTTATTGCTATTAACCGATGTGGGTTATGAAGCATAGTGGTTTATGTATTCGGTTCTGTATAGTCCTAGTTTCAAACTTTACTGTTAAATTTAGTGTCATTTTGCCACGAATTTTCAATGTTTCTCTTATTTTAGCTCTGCCAAGCTGCTCCATACCTGGAGAATCAGATAAATACTATTTATTAAACATAAAAAGTTCAAAGAGGAAGGTGAGTGAATTCTGGGGTGCGCGAGAGTGCACAAAGGGAGAGGGGGGCGGGTAATTTTCAAACTTTTACCAAACCTCTCCTTGACATATCATCCGAAAGTCCTTTCACCACTCTTTCATATTATGAACCTTTCTCCTCCCAGAGTTGAATTCCGGAAGGGGTTCGGGGGGGGGGGAGCGGTGCGGGGGTGACTTTATTTTTTAAATTGTAGAGATTTCTACAATAAATATCATTAAATGAGGTTTTTTAATGGAGCTCTCCGATAAATATTATTTATTAAATATAAAATTTTAAAAGTGGGGCTGCGTGATTTCCGGGTATATTCTAGGATAAAAGAGGGAACCCACGTGGGAGGGGTAGATTTCAAACTTTTTTTGGACCAGTCATTTGATCTATCATCGGAAAGTTTTCGGTTATCATCGCAAAGTTACTCTTTCATATTATGAACCTTTCTTCTTCCTTCCTTAGTTTGGCGCCCCGAGAGAGGCACTTTTCGAACTTTTTTGAAATCGTAGCGTTTTTAAATATTTTAGATCGGATTTTTTTACGGAGCCCTCCGATAAATAATTTTTAATATATGAAAATTTCAAAGAGAAGGATGGGCAGGGTATATTTGGGGGGGGGGGGGCACGATAATTGGAATCCTGGGAGTTGGGACTCTTTTCTATCTTTTGCTGACACCCCTCATGTGATATATCATTGGAAAGCTCTGTGACTACAATTTCATTTTATATATCGCCTGCGCCCTTCCCCTTACTTTGCCCCCGCGCGGGGGCACTTTTCTAAACTTAGAAGACACCCCTCATGTGCCATATGGTTGGAAAGTCCTGTGACCACTTATTCATATTATGCACTTTCCTTGCCCCACCTCCTACTTTGGTCCCCGCGGGAGTTCGTTTAATGTATTCCAGTCGAAGACTTTATAAAAATGGTGAAATTAAAGATCCAATCTCAAATGATGTAGAAAAATCAATAAAAAATTTTGATCCCTTTTATCATCCTTTAGTTCATATTTTTGCCACTAGGGGGGTGCTTTTGATTCTTATTTCTTTGGCCATTTTGGTACTAATTGCCGAAAAATTCTAATTTTTGATACTTAAACTCCCCTTACCGCTTCATAGCTACTCGCGTTTTTTCAGCTTTTTTCAACCAGGGGGCACCCTTACAAGACTTTTCCAGTCTTATGGCTCCTTTATAGTTTCCCTTTGGTTTGTTGTTTTTTTATTCCATCTGTTTTCAGTTACCCTATATTTAATAAAATCTGCCTTATATATATGTAAAAACAACGATTTCAATAATCGATTCTAGAACATCTCCTTTGTAGATTCTCGAAAGTAATCGATGACTGTATCGATTGTGTATTTTACGATAACGATTTTTTTCGATTGGTAAATTTTCGAGAATCGCCCATCACTAAGCCCTATCACTACTATGAAATTGTCGGCCAGAATAATAGCTAAGTTTTCCAATAACTGTTTTTAGCTTTTCTCGTTATAATCGATTGTAAAACATCTCGATTGTAGATTCTATGAATTAATCGATGGCTGTATCGATTGTGATTTTTTACGATGACGATTTTTCTCGATTGTCGAATTCTCGAGAATCGCCCATCACTAGGTGATACATTGTCAAATATTCGTTACGGTTACAATTTTTTGCGAGTTAGGGTCTGTGCATATATAATGTTATCAACATTTTGCTAATTTTGGATTCCCTCTCCCACCCCCCTCACGACATCAGACGCTATCATTCGTCGAACGCCCCCCACCCCCCCCCCCCCCACACACACACCTCATGATGATATCGTTATCAACGTCTAAAAACTATTTTTATTTCTACATTATTTTTCTTTCATATATACTTTTGCAGTGATATACAGATATGGTTATATATTTATCAGGCGCATACTTTACGGATTCAAATGAAGAGAAGTAGTCAATAAAATATGAATATTATACATGAAATAAATTTCTATCAAATAACATCAAATAAAGTTAGTTTTTTTTTTTTTTTTTTTTTTTTTTACATTATTTTTCTTTCATTTATACTTTTGCAGTGATATACAGATATGGTTATACATTTATCAGTCGCATACTTTATGGATTCAAATGAAGAGAAGTAATCAATAAAATATGAATATTTTACATGAAATAAATTTCTATCAAATGACATCGAATAGAGTTAGTTACTATTTTTATTTTTACATTATTTTTCTTTCATTTATACTTTTGCAGTGATATACAGATATGGTTATATATTTATCAGTCGCATACTTTACGGATTCAAATGAAGAGAAGTAGTCAATAAAATATGAATATTATACAAGAAATAAATTTCTATCAAATAACATCTAATAGAGTTAGTTACTATTTTTATTTTTACATTATTTTTCTTTCATTTATACTTTTGCAGTGATATACAGATATGGTTATATATTTATCAGTCGCATACTTTATGGATTCAAATGAAGAGAAGTAATCAATAAAATATGAATATTTTACATGAAATAAATTTCTATCAAATGACATCGAATAGAGTTAGTTACTATTTTTATTTTTACATTATTTTTCTTTCATTTATACTTTTGCAGTGATATACAGATATGGCTATATATTTATCAGTCGCATACTTTACGGATTCAAATGAAGAGAAGTAGTCAATAAAATATGAATATTATACATGAAATAAATTTCTATCAAATAACATCTAATAGAGTTAGTTACTATTTTTATTTTTACATTATTTTTCTTTCATTTATACTTTTGCAGTGATATACAGATATGGTTATATACTTATCAGTCGCATACTTTACGGATTCAAATGAAGAGAAGTAGTCAATAAAATATGAATATTATACAAGAAATAAATTTCTATCAAATAACATCTAATAGAGTTAGTTACTATTTTTATTTTTACATTATTTTTCTTTCATTTATACTTTTGCAGTGATATACAGATATGTTTATATATTTATCAGTCGCATACTTTATGGATTCAAATGAAGAGAAGTAATCAATAAAATGTGAATATTTTACATGAAATAAATTTCTATCAAATAACATCTAATAGAGTTAGTTACTATTTTTATTTTTACATTATTTTTCTTTCATTTATACTTTTGCAGTGATATACAGATATGGTTATATATTTATCAGTCGCATACTTTATGGATTCAAATGAAGAGAAGTAATCAATAAAATATGAATATTTTACATGAAATAAATTTCTATCAAATGACATCGAATAGAGTTAGTTACTATTTTTATTTTTACATTATTTTTCTTTCATTTATACTTTTGCAGTGATATACAGATATGGCTACATATTTATCAGTCGCATACTTTACGGATTCAAATGAAGAGAAGTAGTCAATAAAATATGAATATTATACATGAAATAAATTTCTATCAAATAACACCTAATAAAGCTAGTTACAATTTTTATTTTTACATTATTTTTCTTTCATTTATACTTTTGCAGTTATATACACATATGGTTATATATTTATCAGTCGCATATTTTACGGATTCAAATTAAGAGAAGTTGTCAATAAAATATGAATATTTTACATGAAACAAATTTCTATCAAATAACATCGAATAGAGTTAGTTACTATTTTTATTTTTACATTATTTTTCTTTCATTTATACTTTTGCAGTGATATACAGATATGGTTATATATTTATCAGTCGCATACTTTACGGATTCAAATGAAGAGAAGTAGTCAATAAAATATGAATATTATACATGAAATAAATTTCTATCAAATAACATCTAATAAAGTTAGTTACTATTTTTATTTTTACATTATTTTTCTTTCATTTATACTTTTGCAGTGATATACAGATATGGTTATATGTTTATCAGTCGAATACTTTATGGATTCAAATAAAGAGAAGTAGTCAATAAAATATGAATATTTTACATGAAATAAATTTCTATCAAATAACATCTAATAGAGTTAGTTACTATTTTTATTTTTACATTATTTTTCTTTCATTTATACTTTTGCAATGAGATACAGATATGGTTATATATTTATCAGTCGCATACTTTATGGATTCAAATGAAGAGAAGTAGTCAATAAAATATGAATATTATACATGAAATAAATTTCTATCAAATAACATCTAATAGATTTAGTTACTTTTTTTTTTTTTTACATTATTTTTCTTTCATTTATACTTTTGCAGTGATATACAGATATGGTTATATAGTTATCAGTCGCATACTTTACGAATTCAAATGAAGAGAAGTAGTCAATAAAATATGAATATTATACATGAAATAAATTTCTATCAAATAACATCTAACAGAGTTAGTTCAAGACTCGAAATGTACCGGAGCGAACCGGAACGATGTTCCGGTTCGTGAAATTGGGAAAAATATTGTTCCGGTTCGTGGAATTATTAAAAAACATTATTACAGTACATTATTATTTTCATACATATAACTTACTATGCTCTCTGTAACTTTTTTTTTCTAATTATTTAGAATCTTGAATGCATTTTTTTAAATTGTTTTTCCTACGGTTAAATATAAATTTGCTATACAGTAAAGTTTCGGTTATCCGAGTTAATAGGGGCCAAGCTTACCTCGGATAAGCAAAAAACTCGTATAAACCGGATTGACACAAATCGCCACTCACTAAGGAGATGAAATATAAATTTTCACCTAATTCATTCATTTTTATGGTACTAGTAACTTTTTTTTTTTTATCTACATTTTGTACATTTCCGTTACTTTTAATAAATACGGAGAATAAAATTGTTTATTTGAAAAAACCCTTAAAAGTTTTTTGTTTGTTAAATGTCAATTTTTCTGCAGTTTTTTTGGCTGCAGTATTACGCTACAGGATAGCTACCAATTTCTAAGATTTTCTTTGTCTTACCTCTAAAACTTACCTGTGAATTTTGCCTAATTCAATCGCCGAAATCTAACAATTGTCAACGATTAAATAAGGCACAAATTTGTATTCAGTTTTAGAGGTAACAAAACCGTACAAACTATCAGCTATATGATTCTATTACTGTTATGAAAATTGCAGGTGTAGTCTCTTCTGTCTGCTCAAAATATTAAGTAGTTTTTTCAATCGAACTTATACCGTTGGAATGGATCATTTTCTTCCGATGGACTGATGGTTTCCATTATTATGAAACAGCCATGATAAATGAAGTGTTAGGTGTAGATGAAAGAGCAGCCGTAAAAAGTTAGGACTCTGATTTTCTGGTCAGAATGGGGGGAGGGGAAATGGCCATAATTTCTTTTTTTCAAAAAACATCGATTGCCTTTAAAAGACTGTTTTTAGGTGCGTTCGTAATTATATAAATATGTAGCAGCTATAGTCGTCGTTCGGTCCACCCGCATATAACAGAGCAAAAACTACCCAACCGAATGGTCTGAAATTTTAAATATATAATTGTTGCAATCGTTTGTCGAGTCATTTCAAATTTTACGAAAATTGGATGTATAGTTTAGTTACAAGAACAGTCAAAATTTTTCCGTTACATTACGGCCAGTGAGAAAAAAGTATTTCAAGTGCATTTTAATGATGTCTTTCGAACGGAATGAAATGGATATGCATTTATGAAGTGCATTAAAATATACAGTACAATATGCGGAGCAAAAAATATTTATAAAATTAGTTATAGTACGAACCTTATTTGCCCCATTTGATGTGCAATTTCCAACTTGTTTAAAAACTGTTTTCAGTTTATTTAAATAATAACGTGAAATTAAACATATGTATACTTTAAACATTCAACATACGGAAAAAAAACCGTTTTCGAAGAAATTTTTACACAGAAGACATTTCTAAAACATAGTGTTTTCTTCATCAAAAAAATTCAGTAGGTTTAGTTGACATAGTGCCCCCCCCCCCCTGTTACAGGTTAAAAACATTATCTGAAACAGAGAGAGTAGAACCGATGTCATAAAACCCGTTTCTAAATATTCTAAGTATGTGACGTTTTATTTGAAATGTGTAATAGCTCTTCAAAACTTGATAAGCAATGCAAATGTTAGGCAGTATATCTAGCTGAAGAAATGCTGTATTTACATTTAATAATTGCATCATAATCTGTCATATTTCATAGTCAATTTTGTCATTAAAGCAATATAGATTTCATCTATAAATATGTAACTGGCTTTAAATGCACTGAATATCTTACGCCTGTTTTATACTATTAAAACGGGTTTTAATAAATTTTAATTATATGAAAATTTTAAAGATTTTCCAAAAACTGCAACAAAATTCGGTGTAGAATTTGTATTTTTTAATAAAAGACAGTTACATAAAAAGACAGCTATATAAAAACAAACAGACAGTTTTATTAAAACTAGGACAATCAAAATATAATCGAAATAGAAATTTCATTTAAAGCGAATTTTTTCCTTTCATAATGAACCAAAGATAAGTTTCTTTGTAGGAAAGGTTAACTTTATTAAAAGAGTGTGCGGTATTTTTTAGCACTTCACAAAATAAAGAATAATTATTATCTTTAAAAAGTTGCGACAAAAATCAACGTATGCGAGACACTGACGCAAACGTTTTTGTGCACAGAAATTGTTCATGGTCAACCATTTATTTCTAGTTTTTAAATAAGATATCCAATGTTCGACAAATTAAGCTTTCAATCACACTATTTTGCTAACATTTTCCTGATTGTTTGAAGTAGTAGTTTCTATTAAAGAAAAAAAATTCTTGTCGACCAGAATTTTTCATAATAGGGCTTTGCAGAAATTTCTCGAAAATATTGATACATATTTTATTTTTTTTTAAACGTTTTTTCAAAAATTTTTGTTTGAATCAGTAATTGATGCTGTCTGGTTTCTGTTTTTCATGAAATATTTAACAGTATAAGGACTTAAGTCGATGATTGGTCACAGAGTAAAGAGAAAGAATCTCTTACCTCTGTGATGATTGGTAGTGATGGATCCCGCTTGTAGCATTGGTAATATGCTTCTTTATTATTTTTATTTGAACCAAAATAATTCTACCATAAAGATTTTGAACAAAGTCTATCTCAATTTCAATATTATTCATTAACACCTTTTATTAATCTAAGTATGTATGAAAAATCATTGAAACATTTACATTACATTTAAACCCATATCCAACAAGTACGAAATATATATACAGACAGGTTCAAAAATGAAAGACGGCTGCGCTTTTGGATTTACAGTAAAACATAACTTTTATTTATGGCTAATAAATAAGGTTAAGGGTAAAAATTTCCGAATTTCAGGAAATGTTTACCTAGCTATAACACATGCAATATCAAGGGCAGCAAAAATGAACTTAACTGATATCAATATTTACTTTGATAGTAACTCTGTACTACAATTCCTTTATACACAAAAATCCAATTATCATTAACTTATTAAAACGTATAACATATAATATTCGATTGTATCTATCTTTGATATGGATAAAAGGGTACAAGGAATAATAGATAATGAAAATGCAGATAACTCGGCAAAAGAAAAACCTTTCTTGAAAGGGGATTTTTTTTCTGAAAAATCAAATCAATATATTTTTTCCCCCTCAAAACTTTAATAAATACTGTAATCTTAAAATCGGTTATCCTTTATAATTTTTTAATAAAATAATTAAATTAAATATTATGGCTACATGGCAAAATATCTGGAATAATAGGGACACAAGACGTTATACATTTAACTTCATTCCAAAAGTAAATAGAAGCTTTATAATCACTGATACAATAGTACTATATTTTTTAACAAGTCACGGAAGTCACTACATTTTTATTTAAAATAAATGTGTCACTGAAAACAGGGATGTTCCAAGGTTTAAACCCAATGGGTCGGCCGTCCAGGAAGGTGTCTCCTGTTTCCTGTCAAAATGTGAAAGAGTCTGTAGTTTACATGTAAACCCATTCGCTGCCAACCACGAGTATACTTGTGGCTTTAATTTATTAATTACTTTGTCACCACTATTTTGAAGTTTAAAAAATGCCTTATTTGTTGGCAAAAATTCTGCTGTATTAGTAAAGCAAAATTTACCTTTCTGAATTTGTGGTGGCAAACGACTTTCAACAAGAAATTTGAAAATTCTTACTTAGGTTTGGCAGTAAATGTGTTAAAAGCTAGTTTTAGATAATACGTCAACAAAGTTCAAATAAAAAAACAATACCTTAAAACTAGTAGGCAACTATGAATTAAATCATTTTTACAAATTTTCATCTTTTATTATTAGAAAATTAGGAAGAATGACTCTCATTTTCCCCAAACAAGGATAGAAATACATTGTCCAGATGCTAATAAAATAGGACAAAGCTTATCCAACCAGTTTTTATCTCCACGTTAGGAGGGATGCTATGGGGAATATCTGATGAAATCATTTTACATTTAAAAAACTATGGACATTGGAACTATGTCACCATGCTAAACACTGAAACAATATATAGCAATTGACATCCTTTTATAGCTCAAATATTACTCACGCATTCACTTTAAAAGCTATTTTCGAAGAGCTGGATATCCTCAAAGATGAATTGTAATTTTTTATACGATTACTATTAATCTTGCGAGTAAAAAAAACAAAAAGAAATATTAAATCACTAAAAATCAACGTTTAAACATATAAGGCGTGTTCAAATGAAAGTGATTCGAAGCGTCGTCGCATGCAAACAGTTTTCAATGTATTTTCGTGAAACAAACTCGATAGTGAAGGTGTATGTACCACGCGTGCGCAAGCGTAATCAGTTGTGATAATTTCATCGTAAGGACGTAGCATTCAGTTAAAAATTGCTGGTGTGGATGCAACTGCGTCCAAAACGGATCAGCGAGCTGTAATTAAGTTTTTGACACTGGAAGAGTGTAAACCGGTGAATATTCATTGCATAATGTTGGCTGCGTACGGTGACACGTGTGTGTCAAAGCCCACGGTGACGAGGTGGGCGAGAATATTTAGCGACGGTCGACAGGAGACAACGGATTTGCCGCGGCCCGGTCAGGCGCACAAAGTTGTGACAGAAAAGCTGATTGCGTACATTGACACTGCAATCAAGGGAAATCGACGTCGAAACATTCGTGCCGTCGCAACTGAGTTCAAAGTTTCCATCGGTACTGTTCACAATATTGTCACCAACATTCTGAACGGAATCAGGCGGAATTCGTAACCTTCCTAAGCAATGGAACACCATCCTAAACGCCATGGGTGATTTTTTAAAACAAACTTGGTATGCATTTCACTCAATAAATATTGTTTTTTCTATCTATGTATCTGTCTCATTTATGTCCCTACGCATCTCATAGATACACACCTTGAATCACTTTCATTTGAACGCCCCTCGTACAATAATTACATTAGGTAATGTCAATAAAACCAGACGTATACGTTTCGTGAGTTCCAGGACTCACATCATCAGTGTATAAAATCTATGTATAAAAGCAGTATCTCCCCCAACTACATGTACGGTGAAAACCCAAATGTCAGTAAACACAGCACCGAAAGACCATCTAGTTCCAGCAACCAATGAAATCAAAGCAGAAGTGAAGCATCGTGACACAACAAATCCACCCAGAAAGTTGAGATGTAAGGTAAACTAGACAAATCATTAACCAAGGAGTTTTTAAATCTATGAACATGAACAGCTTCAAAAAATCTAAATCAAGAGGAGTAATGCATTTCTTGATAATAGTAGCTGAGTCAAAATTGAAATTATGCCCTTCCCCCCAGCAATGAGAAGCGATAGAGAATTTTTGAAATCATTTTTTCTTTACATAGTGTATATGTTCCTTGACTCTGTAACGGAGTTTTCATTTAGTTTGTCCAATATAGGACAAACCACATTGACTTTGAATATTGTAAACACCCCCAACCCCAATAATTTTGAGTAGGAATTTGATCTTTTAGCTGTGAAAAAGTTAATTTATTAACTGGTTTAAAATCCACTCTAAAATCATAATGTCTTAAGATATTAGCTATTTTAAAGCTAATACTCTTATGAAATGGTAAAATGATAAGGTTAGAAAAAGAAACCGCAGTAACAGAAGAATCAGGATTATTAACGCATTTATTAAGACTATGAGAAATTAAACTATTGATATAATATAAACTGAAACCACGATCGATAGCAACAGATCTAATATAATTTAATTCTACAACAAGTGTATTGTTACCTGAACAAATTAAGCAAGGTATATTAATCAAATAAAGAAAAGCCGAAGCTTTTTGGGAAGTGGGTGACATGACTTAAAATGGGGGGAGGGGGTAACAGCGAAAGGTTTACGGTAAACGGAAGTGTCAAATGTGTTAAGCTGACAAGTGACCAACACATCAAGAAATGACAATTTATTATCAATTTCAACTTCGTAAGTAAATTGAATAACTGAATCTATTGAGTTCAAAATAGTCAATACATTTTCAACAGAAAAAAGAGGGTAGGTCTAAGAGCGCAAAGGAATCATCCACATATCTACAATAAAATTGGAAGTTGACAAGGTTTAACATAGGATAACATTAAGGATAAACATTTTAACCTCAAAGTAATGCATATATAAATCGGCTAGGAAAGGACTAAGGGGAGTACTCATTGCTAAACCATCTGACATAGAATAAAATTGATTTGAAAATTGAAATGGATTTTGTTTTAAACAAATACCGAATACTTCAATAATTTGATTGATTTCATAATCTGTGTAATGAAACTCTTTTAATCTAACAGTGAGACTTTGAAATGCACCTTGAACAGGAACATGGGTGAACAGAGAAGTAACATCAAACGAAACTATGCGCAAAGAGGGGGAGGGGTGAAGTTTTTAATACGATTTACAAAAGAACTAGAATTCTTAATAGTGTAAATACTGGAATTTGAAAGAAATAAAAGCGTTTAACCAAATGTTTGCCTAGAGGGTATGAGGCAGAACCGATATTGGATATGATAGGGCGGAGGGGAACACCAATTTTATGAACTTTTTAGGAAGAGCGTAAAAACGACTACAGTTAGCAATAGAAGGAATTAATGACATTATAATATTGTCATCAATACAAGGAGAGTTTTTAATAAGGTTTCTAGTACTTATTAGATCACTGTCAGAAGGATCACTAATTAATTTAACATATGGACCGGATTGTAAAAGATTCTGCACTTTATAAAGTACAGAATGTTTTACAATTCGGTTACAATCTGCACTTTATAAAGTGCAGAATCTTTTACAATCAGGTCCATATGTTAAATTAAATAGCGATCCTTCCGACAGTGATCTAATAAGTACTAGAAAACTTATTAAAACCTCTCCTTGTATTGATGACAATATTAAAATGTCATTAATTCCTTCTCTTGCTAACTGTAGTCGTTGAATCTTAAAAAACCTTATTTTACAAAAACAATCTACAGCAATCGTTGCTCACTAATAAATAAATAATCAGCTAAATAACCCCCTTAACCTGCCAAATTTATGATTACCCTCACCTTTGTGCCCCCAGCATACAAAGAAATTTAAAATCTTTATTTTTATATTTTAAAAAATCTTATGACCTACAGAGCATTAAAATGCTCTATAAAATATAAAAGCAAAAAAATCTGAGCATTAAAATGCTCTTTAGTAACAATAAATTATCAATCATATAAATTATTCTGCGCCCAAAATTTCTGTTCCCCTTTGCACCCCTTCCAGTATACAGAGATCCAAATCTTTAAAACTCTCGATTTCAAAAAAAAAAATAATAATCTGCAGCATTCGTTGCTCACTAATAAAAATAAATAAATAAACATCTAAATTACCCCCAACTACCCAAATTTACGCTTCCCCCTCCTTTACTCTCTCAGCATACAAAGAATTTAAAAATATTTTTAAATCTTTATTTTTATATGCAAAACTCTTCTGCCCTATTTAATGTTCTTTAGTGTCAATAAATAATCATTAATATAAATTATTTTGCTCCCTAAAAATTCCTTCTCCCTCTCCAGCATACAGAGATTCAAATTTTTAAAACCCTTTTTTTTTAATAATCTGCAACATTCGTTGCTCATTAATAAAAATACATAAATTATCATCTAAATTATCCTCCTAACTCCCATATTTACGCTCCCCCCTCCTATCCCTCTCAGCATAAAAAAAATTTCAAAAGAATTTAAAATATTTATTTTTATATTTAAAAAATAGTCTGCCCTATTTAATGCTGTTTAGTGATTTTAAAAAAAAAAACCACACACACACACACCAAAAAAAAAACAAGCATACAAATTATTAAACAAAAACATAATTTGAAGCACAAATTAAAAAAACAAAATTTATTTCCTACATTGTTTAAGCCCGAGAAGGGACAGATATTAAGATATTTCATTCAATTAGCTTTACATTTAATGTCAAATTTTTGTAACAAATTAGTTAAGCCAATAGAAGATTAAAAATAAAAATAAATTCATACAATATGATACTTAAAACACCCTAAAAAATTAGATTCCGTTCAAATGAAATCGAAATAAATCTTAGACTTCTTCCATTTTTAATTGAAAATATTTGTATTGCAGATTTTGCATTATGTTTATGACAATTGTACATAAAATGATAAGATGCATGCAAAATACAAAACTTAAAAAAAAAGTCTAGATTTATTTCGATTTCATTTGAACGGAATCTAATTTTTTAGGGTGTTTTAAGTATCATATTGTATGAATTTTATTTTTATTTTTTAATCTTCAATTGGTTTAACTAATTTGTTACAAAAATTTAACATTAAATGTAAAACTAATTGAATGAAATATCTTAATATCTGTCCCTTCTCGGGCTTAAACAATGTAGGAAATAAATTTTGTTTATTTAATTTGTTCTTCAAATTATGTTTTTGTTTAATATGTCAAGTTTTTTAATAACTACAGCACTCAGACGAACGCATTTCAAAATTAATGGAGAGTATCATCATCAGGCGTTGATGTATGCGGTATTGCATCACAATGTGGGATGCAGTTTACCAATGTGTAATTCAAAATGTTTCACTACTGTAGTAATGCAGGTTGCGGTAGTTTGGACAAAAACTTAAAATCTGAACGTAAAAAATCTATAATCAAAACATAAAAAAATAATTTAAATTTAGATACCCTATTTCCCACTCAGGAACGCTATGAATGTAAATGTAAATTGTGTTGAATCCTTACTGCTAATATTTAACACTATTATAGCTGTGATACAGTAAAAAATAAAAATTTTACTTAAATTTTTAAACCCTATTCTCTCCAAAGGGGTGATGTAAACACATCAGGAAAGTATTACCTAAGTTTAACTTGGGGTATAAATAGTTCTCATCTCGGAAAAAAAAATTCATTTTAAAATTTAAGTTATGTAATTCCCCACTAAATTCGCTACCTTGCGTAAAAACAGCTATCCATTAGAAACTTTTTACTAAAATATAAACTTGACCAAAGCAAAAACTTATTCTGAAAATATCCTTTTTATTTCCACTATGACTCCATATTCACCTTTTTAATTTTTGAAAGAAAAAAAAACTAGCTCAATTTAATATTTCACGTGAAAATCTTTCAACTAAAAAGAAATAAATTATTATTACGGCTTTTGAAATTTTTGCAACAATGAAGGAAAAATGTTACATTTTCTATGAAAAATGTCCGTTGATTTTCAATGAAAAAAGCGAAAATTGGAATTATTAAGTAAAATATTTGAATAATGTAAAAATAAATTGGCCCGTGTTTCTCTCTGGGTTATAATTTACCCATATGCAAAGGCATTTTACCGTTCGTTTTGACCCTGACGTCAGGCATTCATTTTTACACTTTAAATTTATAATATCATTAAAATTAGTAAAGAATAAAAAATGAGTGGCATCAGGGACAAAAAGGTGGGAAGAAAAAATGAAAAAGTTATGATCTCCATAGGCTTTTCCATGTTAAATTAACATTGAGAAGTGACACTGGAAATAAATAAGTTTCCACTTCCCCTTTTTCTCCCAGTACAGATTCAAATTTTAAAACTTTGTATTTAAAAAAAATCTGAAACATTCATTGTTCATTAATAAAAAAAAAAAAAATAGTAATAATCTAAACTACCCACTCTTAACCTTTCAAATTTATGCTGTCCTCCTCCTTTGCCCTTCTCAGCATACAAGGAAGTTTAAAATGCTGCTTTAAAATCCTTATTTTTATGTAAAATAAATAATTCTTCTGCCCTATTTAATGTTCTTTATTGACAATACTATATCAATCTGTAACAAAATGACTACCTTCCCTTATTTTTATAGTATATAGATGTTGCTGTTGCCACTCTCGGCAAAATATCCTGAGATATTTTGCCAAACATGAAGTGAAGTGAATGTATGTAATTATGATTGTTCGGGTTTAAGTAGAGTTTCGGTAGTGTACAAAATGTATCGCACCTAGCGAAGGTTTCTTGTGATAACCGGAACTATGTGTGTTCCATTCATATAGTATGCGCTTTACGCGAATTGTATATATTTTGCGTGTGATTGTTATTAAAAATGTGATTGTTTAAGTGTCGAAAGAGTTTATCCTAACCCACATCGACACAAATCATATTAATTATACCCCTGCCGCTGCCTCTCCCAAGTTTCAGCTACCCCCTTTACCCCCGTCTAGCATCCAGAGTTTAAAAACTCTTTATTTGAAGAAAATTACATTTGTTTCTCAGAAAAATAAATAAATAATCATCTAAATTACCATTTAACTTCTCCATTTTACGCTTAGTCATAAAATTAAAACACCCATCCCATATAAAATTTTAAACAGAAAACAAGAAGTTAGAAATGATTTGGATTCATCACATAAAACTTGAAAGTACACTTGCATTCACAAAGTGAAAACTCGTGTTAAACGTTAAAACGTATGTTGCATAATTCGATTAACTTACAAAACTACCTCACGGACATACGGATATTTTACATAAAGAATCAAGTTATTTTTTATTTATTTTTTTATTATATTGAGGTTTTTTCAATAGAATTACCCGTTAAAACCAGAAATTTTTGGGCCCCGCTGGTAATAGGACACTGATTCAAACTTAACAGTGATTTTTCAGATTACTTTATCATTTCCTGTATCTGTAGCATCCACGTAATGATCACCTGCTAAACTTAAAATTATTCGAAATGACTTGCATCGCACGATGGTACAGCATAGAATTTCAAATGTTACATTATATCAGTATACATCAGAGTGAAATATCTTCAATCAACTTAAAAAAAAAAAAAAAAAAAAAACATGATATTATTCGAAAATTTATTTATCTATATTATAAAGGACAAATATGTCCGTGCGTAATGCTGACGTCATTTTACCGTTGGTAATACCAGACGATCAAATTTCGCTTTTACTGCAATTTTTTAAACTTCGAAACATCGTACAAATTAACTATGCGTAACTAATTTTACTGATATATAACACATTTTTTTCATAAGAAGTTTTTGTTGTTTTGTACTTTTCTGTATAATTGCACATTTAAAAAAATTGTTCAGTAAGCTTCCATATTTCCCTGATACACATTGGTAAATTTCTTTAAAGTGATTTTCTTTCTTTCTGTTTTCGAGGACTGGGAGGGGGGTGAGTTATAGGGCTCTAACTAAATTTCTGTACACGGGCGATAGGCACTACTGGAGCGCCCCTGAAAAAGTGGTTCGGGAACGGTGAAGGGAGGGGGAGGGGGGGGTTATAGGGCTCTAATTGAATTTCTGTACACAGGTGCTAAGCACTACTGGCGTGCCCCTGAAAAAGTGGATACCTTAGGACACTTTGGATTAATGGTTTTTAATTTTTATTTATTTATTTATTTTTGTTTTGTTTTGTTCAGTTTTTACCAGATTGGTGTTACAGATAGCTTGATCCCTTAAATAATAATTTATTTAAAAGAAATGAAAATGATCCCTTCATTCAGTGGCAATACTAAACTGGTGACCAATTAAAATATGCACAGAAAAATTTTAAAAAGCAATTTAATCAAATACTAAACACAGTAATACTTACAAATGTGTACATTAGCATTTTTTATTGAACTCGACTAAACTAACTGATCCACGTTAAATGCTATTAAAACATATGTTTAATTTAGTTTCTCTTTTGGAATTTTCGTTCTATAAAATACCAGTGCAGTGAAAAAATGATCGTTCTTCCATATAACACATACTAAATAATATATAAATAAATGTCCTGCTCTGCAGACATTTTCTTCTAAAATTCATTCATATTCATAATGTTCGGCGATCTCAATAACGTCGACAAATGCAACGGAATAAAGTACGCCGGAGTATATCAGTGAGAACAGAATACTTATGTGGTTATCTATATACATTTATAAGTTGGAAGTTGCATGGGCGCAACAAAAGTCGTTGATGGGCGCAAATGCACTCTTTATGCAAACAATGCCCATGTAAAATTGTTTCTGATTTTAAACTGTTACAAAATAATTGAGAACGTGAGTTTCAAAACTCGCCTTATCCAAATTTTAAAAAATCGAATTTTCTCTAACAATCTGCTCTATTGGTGAACCTGCATCGAAAAAAAAACTACAATTTGAAAAAAAAAAAAAAAAAAAAAAAAAAAAAAGACTAGTTTTATCGTATATTTATGGCATTGTAAAATTTTGGTTTACACTGAAAACCAATCGACGCAGTCGTAGGTTTCCGCGATTTCCCAAAATTTGATTTTCTGGATAATAAGAATTTTGAAATTCACGTCCTCAGTTTCATAGTGTAACTTTTTTTAATATCCCCTGCGTATACAAAAAAAAAAAAAAAAAAGTTTTGCCTCGCAATTGCATAAGATAAAATATTAGCACACGAATCGAGTTAAATCAGTTAACCAAACATCTGTTGCGGAAAATTTTGGAAAAATTCCAAACAACGACGAAAAATGATGTATTGTTTTTCTTACAATGAGTATTTTCTCTTATTCTGTAGCTATTAATTTTATCGCTTTAGTCGGAAGTTATTACAGCATAAACCAAACTAAAGTTCACTTAGCGATGATTTATTAAGTAGTTCAATCTTTTCCTTTTTAACACTTTCCAACATAGTTGAAAAGAGTTTATGAATGCGGTTTGTCTGGTTGTCATCTGTCTGTCTGTCCGTGCTCTAAATATACTCGGATTGCCATGAAGTTTATGTATGTCATTGAGGTATATCATTTATGGCATGTTCGTTATTGAAAATAAACTGTGTAGCGTTTATAGTTCGTTTGCAGGGCCACTCAAAAGAATTCATTTACATTATGGTGTATGGGGAAAAATCGATTGCGGTGAATTTTAATGATGTTACACTATGTTTCATTGAATAAGTCAAGAAAAATGTATCTCATCTTCATTATGCATATTTAATTATACATTACTAGGGGGGGGGGCGCTCCCCTGCCAACACCTACTTGAACTCTTACTTGAACCTACTTGAACTCTTTATGTCAAGTGGGTGTTGCCCCTGCTCGCTACGCTCACCAACACCCCGCGTAATCGCCTCGTGATTCCATTCGGTATCACGAAGCAATCCTATTTTCTAGCCAACCCCAGACGTAATTGTTTCGCGTTTCCATTCTGGATCGCTTCACGATCTCTTATTTTCTATGCACTCAATTTTTAGATTCCACTTGGTAAAAATGCGCTCTTCCCCAACTCCTGACAATTTTATTTTCTTATCTCCAAGCACATAATCGCTAGAGCTAACAGAGTTTCATAATTATAAGAATTATTAATTATAAAATTATATATATATAGTGTCACGAATATCAATAGTGTCCCCACCCTGTGGTAACTCCCGTTACAGCACCAAAAAGCTCTGACCAATCAGATGCATTTCGCGGTATCTACGCAGATTTTCATTGGTCCATTTCCAAAACGTTACATTTTTATATATAGAAGGACTTATTATTTACTTGACTTTACTTTATAATTTAATCATTTTTAAATTATCTTACTTTTTGTTATTTTAGTTTATTACTTTACTTAATTATTTTAATGTCTACTATATTGCAAAAGCATTCATTATAATTTCGATTGCATTATTACATTCAAATTACCGTTTTAAAATGTAAACAAAGAAATAACTGAAAATCTGCAAAATTCTAAAACCCGCACAACCTCTGGTCCCAAGCTGTGTGGATTTCAGGGAGTCTACTGCATATCTATCTATATTATAAAGGACAAACATATCTGTGCGTAACGCATACGTCATTTTGCGAATGGAAACACTTTGAAATCTATTATATACATAAAATCCAAACGGAAATTTCGTTCCGAACATCTATATTTCGAGTTCTACTGGATGGATTTTGACGAAACTTATACTGTTAGATAGGTATCGTTTCAGGGAAGGTTTTAAGCTATAACACATAGTTCTACGTAGATTAGTTATAGAATTATGACGGAAAGTTCTGTTATTTTGGGCGAAAGGGTTACTATTGTTTTATTGGCGATAAATTTCGTTGATAAATGAATTGAAACGGATGTACATCTCGGAAGAAAACTTTTATTAATTTTGTTTAAAAGAAAAAAAAAAGAGAAAAGAAAAAATAGTTTTGACGAGTGGTAATATTATAAAACGACAATATCGAATTCAAAAATGAAAGGTAATGTTTGTAATGCTTAAAAATTTATTCAATATGAAAGATTGCAGTTTTAAACTATATTTGGCCATTTATCGCTTGCGTCAGGTTAAAAAAAAATGCATCAGCAAATCTGATAAGATAATGACTGAGTGACAATTTTGTTTTTGATTTTTTTTATAATTTACTTTTTATTTTATTTAACTCATCCATCATGTGACTTTCAGAAGAAACTAGCAGATGTAATTATAAAAATGGCGGTACTTGTGCGTTACATATTGTCTGTTTATTTACGATTTCATTTTATCGCCAAACAATTTAATTTTAACCCAAAAATGCATAAACGTGGCTTCGGTTTGAGCGACATTCACAATATTGGTTATTTTTCAAGTAGACGACTGCATTTTTTGAAAAATCTAATTCTACTTATATATATATATATATATATATATATATATATATATACTAGGGGGCTCTGCCCCCTGCAAGCTACGCTCGCCAACCCCCGTTCAGACACCGCAGGATCTGAAAATCTAAAAATCTAATGGGTTTTTAAAATATTAGAGAAGATTAAATTATACTGAAAAAGCTGTGCAGATCTCCGTGTAAACGGGTTTCTATTCAATTCCATTTGATTGCAAAAATTTAACGGAGAATCAGTTGCTGTTAAGACATCCAATGGTTGTTTTCGTTTTGATTAAAGAGGATCAGTTAAACATTTGAAAAGAAGCTAAAATAAAATGAATTAAGCATTCAGAGTCTTTTTCAACCGATATTTTAAAACAATCTCTATAACAATAGCCTAAATCATGTGACTATCATCAACAGTTCCGGGCGGAACACTTTGCTTTTTATATTCTAGGTGCTATTTTGATACTTTAATGTTATCCAGGGACAGGTGATAAGTCGCCAAATATTATTCTATCCCCATCATTTCATCTATATTATAATAGTTCAAGTCATCAAATGCCATAAACAAATACGATCTGATCCCTTCGCCTTTCATATGAAAGTTTGGAACAAATGTCATATACGTCCCATATTGGCGCGATTTTTTCCAACGCCAATTTGGGGAACGCATCAACAGCATAAACAACAACATCCGGCTTATCATATCAAGCAAAATAACGATACTTTGGCGCCAGTTAAGTACCCGTTGCGTATATGATATTGGCGTCAGAAAAAAATCGCGCCAATATGGGGCCGTATATGACATCTGTGCCGAAAGAAAAAAAAAATCTCGCCAATATCTTTTTTTTTTCAACTCGCTAGTTAGCATATTTTTTATTGTTCGAGTGGTAAATTAAAACATTGATTTGAAATTGAAATTAAATGTCATGGTTTGTTACATAATTTAATATTTCGCCAGATGTCATATACGCACCGCATGTTTGGCATGATTTTTTTTCTTTTTTTTTTTTCCGAAAGTTTGGCGAAAGCCTCGTTTTCGAATACCAGTTACATATGTATTTTTGGTACTAGTTAGTTATCCCGTCGACAAAAAATCTATCGCGAACTATAAGATTAAATGTCAATAATGCTTGATCGTAAATGTCACATTCTCTTGACTTTTAGCAAGTTACACGTGTTTACGTCATCAAGTGAATTTTATTTCGACGTTTTATTTTTATATTTATTAATGTTATACTAATTTATTTGTTCTTTCGTTATTTAAAATAAAAATTTTGTCAATCTGTACAATTTGGCAAGTGGTTTGGCGATTTGTATAATTTGCGAAATTGGGTGACGGAATAACTACTACATTGTACCGTATTTTTTAATTATTTTCCATTATTTTCAAAAGGAAATAGCAAAAAAAATAATTAATTACTATAGAACAAAATAATTTATATAAATTTAAAAAAGAAATAAAAGTAAATATACATTTATTATTAAATAAACAACAATAGCCGGGTTACCATGTATATCAAAATAATGCCATTTGTGCGCCAATTAGGTACCCCGGTGCGTATATGACATCTGTGTCTAATATTTTTCTTTTCGTTTTTTTTTTTTTTTTTTTTTTTTTTTTTTTTTAAGAAGTGAAAGCCATCAATTTAAATGTTTCATTTTTAAATGAAAGTTTTGTATTTAATAAAATGGTAACGAAATACAAAAAAAGCATTGTTCTTAGCATAGATTTAAAGGAGGACCAACTGTCGCCAAATTAATTTAAAATAGTAACCTTTTCTGAATTATGAAAAAAAAAATCTGTCATGATTAAAATTTGAGTTGCCATCATTAGAAAAAATGTATTTAAAATTAGAAAAAAAAATAATATTTCGAAAACTAGTTCGAATTTAAAAATTCTAATACCAGTTTTGAGATCTGTGGATCAACACGGATTTTTGGTGTTAATTTCATCGCAAAGTATTCCATATTTTAGGAGAAATCGCCGTGAAACAAAATCAGTTGTTTAATCAGTCGATTCAAAGAATCGATACATTTCAGGTGTTTCATATATTCGTTTCATAAATTCGTTTCATTAGGATTTTATATATACGAGTTACAACCCGTCGAAATTCGACGAACTAAAATGTTAAAAAGGAACTGTCAGATCGAATTTATAATAAACCTACAAAAATAATTACAATACAAAAATCATCTAACATTGGTTGTCGCACTCTTAAAGCAAATAATATTTTTAACCTAAAATTACTAAAATATTATTTCCGCAAACTTCAACTGCTTAAATTATTGAAAAATTAAACTCTATTAGAATGCGTAATCAAGATGAGTAATTATGATGAATTTATCGATTGAGACTTTTATGTTTGTTTTTATGGGATAAAAAATCAGTAAAAAGGATTTCGCTTTGTCACATCATAAAATTTTCCCCCATGAAATCTAAATTGTACGTTATTTTCAATTCCCATAATTTACATACGCACCACTCAAATTCACAATTTGAAAGTATTTTAACGCGCAACAGATTATTAATGAATGTATTTCTAAACTTAAATATACTTGTGTCCGATACAACTTTTCATGTAAACATTCGCACAAACTTTAAGTTATAATCTCAGTACCCGCGAAAAAAAAAAAATTCAGAAATTTGCCTTTAGTTGTCATAGTATTGGTCAAATATTTAGTTTTATCAAAAAAAAAAAAAAATGATCGTTTTGTTTGAAATAATTTTTACTCACTGAATCATTTTGCCTAGCGTCTCAAACTCAGTATCAGCGTAATTTAAAAATATTGAAATGTAACTGATTTATGAAGAAGAATGCGTGTTTTTTTTTAATGTCTGACATCATTTTCTGTTAGATTTTTCAATTAAAAAAAAACTGTTCACAATTTTACGAAAACAGAATACATAAATCCTGGACAGATCCACGAATAAGGTACAATAATCTATCTATACTAATCTATACTAATATTATAAAGAGGTAAAAATTGTTTATTTGTAGGAGGTAAGCTCTGGAACTACCGAACCGATTCTAAAAGTAATGGTATCAAAATGATGGTGTTAGTCCAACTTAGAACATAGGCTATATCTTATGTCCGTGCCACTGGCCAAAAGGGGGTGCAGGAGCAAAAAACGTTCTAAAAATGCGATTTTTGTGTTGCTGAAGGGCCTAGAAACATGAAATTTGGAATGGTAGTTACTTATAAGATGCTGATGACCTCTAATGACATTTCTTTAAAAAATCGAAATTAAAAAGGGGTGAAAATGCGCGAAAAGCATTCTAAAAAACGTTCTAAATGGCGATTTTTACGCAATTTCAGGAAGTACCAAACTGATTAAAAAAATAATGGTGTCAAATTGATGGTGACAACCCTTGCTGCGACATAGGCTACGTTTTATGTCGGTGCCACTACCCCTAAAGAGGGTGCAGGAGCAAAAGAAAACGTTCGAAATTGTGATTTTTGGTGTTACTGAAGAGATCAGATACATGGAATTTGGCATGGTAGTTACTTATTATATATAAATGATCTCTAAGAACATTTCTTTAAAAATTCGAAATTTAAAAGGGGTGAAAATGCGCTAAAAGCGTCCTGAAAAACGTTCTAAATGGCTATTTTTATGCAATCTCAAGAAATACCAAACCGATTTCAAAAATAATGGCGTCAAAATGATAGTGACAACCCTGGCTCCAACATAGGCTACATTTTATGTCGGTTCCACTACCCCTAAAGGGGGTGCAGGAGCAAAAAAAAACGCTCGAAATTGTGATTTTTGTGTTACTGAAGTGCCCAGATACATGGGATTTTGCTTGGTAGTTACTTATTAGATATAAATAATCTCTAAGAACATTTCTTAAAAAATTCGAAATTTAAAAGGGGTGGAAATGCGCAAAAGGGCGTTCTAAAAAACGCTCTAAATGGCGATTTTTACGCAATCTCAAGAAGTACCAAACCAATTTTTAAAAAAAAGTCCTTCCGGCCAGTGCCGGGAGGAAGAGGTAGCTTTCATATTCCTTATTTTAAAAAAGCCAACTTATATCATTCAAACACACGAAGCTCAATTTAGTGGAAACCGAATAAGGAGATTCAATACTAATTTTCATCAATATAATGAATGAGAATTTCGCGAAATTAGTCAGCTTTATCCAAGCTGCTTTTCTTTAAAGTAACTTATATTTGGCTGCCAAACTCGGCGATTTCTTAAAGTGTCTGCCATTTTAAGACAACATGATGGATGAGGCTAACCAGTGAACTTGGTCGAGACCTTAGTAATTGCTGTGCACATGCTCACTCATATCGGAATCGGTTGATATATACGAGTGCTGTCGCATGCAACAAATCAGATTTTTCAAAATGTCACCCACAATGGAAATTGAAACTGCTATATCTGAGCCATTTTTTAAGATAAATACAAACAAAAAATGCTCCTGAATCCTTATATCAAGGTCAAATACTTAAGAAAGAAACCTTTTTCAATTTATAATTTTTTTGCACCTCACTTTAAATATATATATATATTTTAATTTAATGGCCGCCATTTTGAAACAAGATGGCTGATGAATCTGGCCAGCGAACTTGGTCGAGGTATTGATGTATACTATCCACATGCCTTCTTACATCGAAATAGGCGAATACGTGTGTTATCGTGTGACAAATACAAGATCGTTTCAAAATGTTAGCCATGCGAGAAATTCAAAGTGCTATAATTCAACCATTTTTTGAGATATAAACAAAAGAACAAATTTTCAGAAACAAAAACTGCTCCGGAATCTTTGTATCAAGGCCAAACACATAAAAAAAATCTTTTTCATTTTCCAATTTTTTAATACCTCATTTTAAATTTTAAATTTATTTTTTTTTTTAAATGGCAACCCTTTTGAAACAAGATGGCGAATGAAGCTGGCCACCGAACTCGGTCGAGACATTGGTATGTACTATGTACAGACCAAGTTACATCCAAATCGGTTCATAAATACGCCTATTATCGCATGACAAAAATCAGGTCGTTTTAAAATGTCACCCACAATAGAAATTCAAAATGCTATTACTCAGCCATTTTTTTAGATATAGACAAAACAAAAACTATTCCGGAATCTTTGTATTAAGGTCAAACACATACGAAAAAAATCTTTTTCATTTTCTAATGTTTTAGTATCTCATTTTAATTTTTTAATTTTTTAAATTATTTTAAATGGCCCCCATTTAGAAACGAGATGGCGGATGAAGTTGGCCAACGAAATCGGTCGAGATATTTGTATGTACTATGTACACATCAAGGTACATCCAAATCTGTTCATAAATACGCCTGTTATTACGTGACAAAAATCAGGACGTTTCAAAATGTCAGCCACGCTAGAAATTCAAAATGCTATAACTCAGCCATTTCTTAAGATATAGACGAAACAAAAACTGCTCCGAAATCTTTGTATAAAGGTCAAATACATAAGTAAAAAATATTTTTCCATTTCCAATTTTTTGGTACTACATTTCAAATTTTAAATTTTTAAAAAAAATTTAAATGGCCGCCATTTTGAAACAAAATGGCGGATGAAGCTGGACAACGAACCCGGTCGAGACATTGGTATGTACTATGTACACACCGAATTACATTGAAATCGGTTCATAAATACGCCTTTTACCGCGTGACAAAATTCAGGACGTTTCAAAATTTCAGCCACGCTAGAAATTCAAAATGCACTCAGCCATTTTTTAAGATATAGACGAAACAAAAACTGCTCCGGAATCTTTGTATAAAGGTCAAATACATAAGAAAAAAATATCTTTCCATTTTTTATTTTTTGGTACCACATTTCAAATTTTAAATTTTTTTAAAAATTTTAAATGGCCGCCTTTTTGAAACAAAACGGCGGATGAAGCTGGCCAACGAACTCGGTCGAGGCATTGGTATGTACTATGTACACACCGAATTACATCGAAATCGGTTCATAATTACGAGAGTTACAGTGTGACATAGGTCATATATATATATATCAATTTTGAACGGAGGGTGGTTTCGGGGTCTGGGGGTCATGATCGATGAAAATATACCAAAATTTTTTGAAATCGCATTCCTCCGAACGGCTGCAATAGGTAGCTTTTTGTAATGAAAGCTACCTAATAATGGCGTCAAAATGATGGTGACAACCTTGCTCCAACATAGGCTGCATTTTATGTCGGTGCCATTACCCCCAAAGGGGGTGCAGGGGGTTGCATTTTAAAAAACGTTCTAAATTGTGATTTTTGTGATACTGAAGGGGCTAGCAACTTGAAATTTGGCATGGTAATTACTTCTGAGATGTAAATGCTCTCTGAGAAGACTTTCTTAAAAATTTGAAATTTAAATGGGGTGAAAATAAACGAAAATCGTTCTAAATAGCGATTTCTACGCAATCACAGAAAATATAAACCTATTTCACAAGTAATGTTTTCAAATTGATGGTGACAATCCCCGCTCCAACATAGCCTATATTTTACGTTGTTGTCACTACCACCTGGGGGTTACAGGAGCTAAAAATGTTCTAAATTGCGTTTTTTGTGTTAAAGAGTTTGTCTAACATTTTAAATTTGGAATGGTAATTACTTCAAAGATGCAAATGCTTTCTAAGAGTTGTCGAAAGAAAATTCCAAATTTAAAAGGATGAAGTGAGCGAAAAGCGTTCTAAATTACGATTTTTATGCAATCCTATGAAATACGAAACCGATTTTAAACATAATATTTGCAAATTGATGGTGATAGAACCTGCTCAAATATAAGCTATATTTTATGTCGGTACCACAGCACTAGAGGGCTGCAGGAGCAAAAAACTTTCCAAATTGCGATTTCTGCGGTACTGAAGAGGCTAGAAACTTTAAATATAGCACGGTAGTTACTTATAAAATATAAAGGTCCTGAAAGAACAGTCGAAAATAAATTCGAAATTAAAAAGTCCTTCCGGCCAGTGCCGGGAGGAAGAGGTAGCTTTCATTTTCCTTATTTTAAAAAAGCCAACTTATATTATTCAAACACACGAAGCTCAATTTAGTGGAAACCGAATATAGGAGATTCAATATTAATTTTTATCAATACTAAATCATTATGAATGAGAATTTCGCGAAATTAGTCAGCTTTATCCAAGCTGCTTTTATTTAAACTAACTTATATTTGCTGCCAAATTCGGCGATTTCTTAAAGTTCCTGCCATTTTAAGACAACATGGTGGATGAGGCTAATCAGTGAACTTGGTCGAGACCTTAGTAATGGCTGTGCACATGCTCACTCACATCGGAATCGGTTGATATATACGAGTGCTGTCACAGGCAAAAAATAAGTTTTTCAAAATGTCACCCACATTAGAAATTGAAACTGCTATATCTGAACCATTTTTTAAGATAAAGACAAACAAAAAATGCTCGTGAATGCTTATATCAAGGTCAAATACTTATGAAAGAAACATTTTTTTATTTCTTTTTTTTTTTTTTTGCACCTCACTTTAAATATAATTTTTTTTTTTAATTTAATGGCCGCCATTTTGAAACAAGATGGCTGATGAAGCTGGCCAGCGAACTTGGTTGAGATATTGATGTATACTATCCACATGCCTTCTTCCATCGAAATAGGCGAATACGTGTGTTATCGCGTGACAAATACAAGATCGTTTCAAAGTGTTAGCCATGCTAGAAATTTAAAGTGCTATAATTCAATATTTTTTAAGATATAAACAAAAGAACAAATTTTCAGAAACAAAAACTGCTCCAGAATCTTTGTATCAAGGCCAAACACACAAATTTTTTTTTTTCATTTTCCAATTTTTTAATACTTTATTTTAAATTTTAAATTACTTTTTTTTAAATGGCAACCCTTTTGAAACAAGATGGCGAATGAAGCTGGCCAACGAACTCGGTCGAGACATTGGTATGTACTATGTACAGATCAAGTCACATCCAAATCGGCTCATAAATACGCCTGTTATCGCGTGACAAAAATCAGGTCGTTTTAAAATGTCAGCCACAATAGAAATTCAAAATGCTATAACTCAGCCATTTTTTTAGATATAGACGAAACAAAACCTGTTCCGGAATCTCTGTATTAAGGTCAAACACATACGAAGAAAATCTTTTTCATTTTCCAATTTTTTGGTATCTCATTTTAAATTTTAAATTTTTTAAATTTTTTTAAATGGCCGCCATTTTGAAACAAGATGGCGGATGTAGCTGGCCAACGAATTCGGTCGAGACATTGGCGTGTACCATGTACACACCGAATTACATCCAAATCGGTTCATAAATACATCTGTTATCACGTGACAAAAATCAGGGCACTTCAAAATGTCAGCCATGCTAGAAATTCAAAATGCTATAACTCAGCCATTTTTTAAGATATAGACGAAACAAAAACTGCTCCCGAATCTTTTTATCAAGGTCAAACACATAAGAAAAAAATATTTTTTTCAATTTTCAATTTTTTGGTACCACATTTCAAATTTAAATTTTTCTTAAAAATTTAAATGGCTGCCATTTTTAAACAAGATGACGGATGATGCTGGCCAACGAACTCGGTCGAGACATTGGTATGTACTATGTATAAACGAAGTTACATCCAAATCGGTTCATAAATACGCCTTTTATCGCGTGACAAAATTCGGGACGTTTCAAAATGTCAGCCACGCTGGAAATTCAAAATGCTATAACTCAGCCATTTTTTAAGATATAGACGAAACAAAAATTGCTCCGGAGTCTTTGTATAAAGGTCAAATACATAAGAAAAAAATATTTTTCCATTTTCAATTTTTTGGTACCACATTTCAAATTTTAAATTTTTAAAAGAATTTTAAATGGCCGCCATTTTGAAACAAAATGGCGGATGAAGCTGGCCAACGAACTCGGTCGAGACATTGGTGTGTACTATGTACACACCGAATTACATCCAAATCGGTTCATAAATACGAGAGTTACAGTGTGACATAGGTCAGATATATATATATATATATATATATATATATATATATATATATATATATATATGGATATATATATATATATATATATATCAATTTTGAACGGAGGGTGGTTTCGGGGTCTGGGGGTCTGGGGGTCATGATCGATGAAAATATACCAAAATTTTTTGAAATCGCTTTCCTCCGAACGGCTGCAATAGGTAGCTTTTTGTAATGAAAGCTACCTAAAAGGGATGAAGCGAAAGGAAGGAGCGAAAAGCATTCTGGAAGAGTCTTAAATTACGATTTCTATGAAATATCAGGCAATAATAAACCGATTACAGAAGTTACCCTCATAGCATGCATGGTCACAGTGACGTCGTTGTGACGTCACTGTGAGTCACTGTGGTCACGTCACATCTGTGACCGAAATGCCACCACTCAGTGATGTCACATTGTGAATGATATGTGAACTTCTTTGAAAACTTTAAAAAATTACAAAAAATCTTCAAAACATGTTGTTACTGTAAAATTTTATTTTTCTGGCAATGAAAAAGAATTGTTATGTCACTGCATGTAACGTAGGTCACGACACACTCACAAAAAAAATTGTAATAAATTGTAAAAAATTGTAACCCATATTGTAAGTCACAGTGTAAGAAAAATATGAAGTTCAAAAATCTTTGAAAATGAAGAGAAATGTTTTAAAAAGGCCCGCGTTACAGCGGCATAAGGAATGAAAATATATTAGTGGGTAGCAAGTAGTAAATTCAGACACGAAAAGATGGTGGGGGGGGGGGGGGGCATATAAAGGAAAATGCACGGTACAAGTATCAACAAACTAGATTTCCATGCTATATTTTATCAATTTGATATCTAAGAGTGTGAAAGTATACTTTTTTCCTGATTTCAATTTTATCTAGTATTGCAATTTAATATAATAATCCTTCTCTTATTCTTATTATTATAAAAGTGTTTCTCGGAAAAATGGTACGTGCTGGAGCAATTTGGATAACATATTTAGAATTAGGAATATTAAATATATACACTTTACATATTTAGTTTGCAGGAAGGAAAATTTTTAATTTATTTTTACCGACCACTGGTATTCGAAACACTTTTGTGGCTTCAAACTAAAAAATTTCTATTATAGTTAAGTCTGCAGCTTTTAATGAGCACGTAGAAAGAGTCTTCAGAGTTTAGTCATACATACATTTCTTGCTTTATAATTTGCATTCAAGTCATATTTTTTCCTGTTAGTGTACCTATTTTAAGTAACTATTTTTTAAAAAAATTCTACTTCTTTCAGACTTTTAAAATAAAATTAGCATTTTCCGAATAAATAAAAATAATACAAAATTTATGCAAAACCCATGATATAATTTATTATTCGTATTTCAAATTTGTGTTTTAGAGATATGACTCTAAAAAAAAAGTTATTTTACGAATTGTTTTATTTTACAGGAAATTAACATGAAAAGAATGACGATTGACAAAGAAATTTTTTTTATCCTCGATATTTATTTATATCTTTTTATTTTTTAGGAAGATATTTTGTATTTGTGTGAAACAATCTTTACTTAGAAAAAGGGAGGGGGGGGGGTTAAAAGTGATAAAAAAAAAGGTAAAATACATTGGAAAATTCTTCAAATACAAAAATTTAAATACAGACAGTCTCATAAAATGATTGCACATGTAAGTTCCATATCTGTTTATATAAAAGGAAATAAACTCACACCTGCCCCAAATCGTCTGCCACGATACCGCAGGGTAAACAGAGAACTTTTTGTTCTAACAGATGCGGTAAGTTACTAGTCTAAAATGTAAGCTTTTGCGTGTGCTTTTTTTAATGGAAGAAAAAGACGTCGCCATTTTCGGATACACACGGATATTAATAATTAATTTATGGAGTTCAAAAAGTAAGTCTTATTTAATTTAAATTGTTTGTTCCTGTTTTGTATATTTAATGAGATGAGTTAAATAGTTTTATATTATACCTATAGAAAGAGACTGTTCTGGGATTGTTTTTAAGATTAGAAATTAACATTATACTGAATGGGAAATGCCGTTTTACATACTATAGTAGTGAAACTTTTGAAAGACTTTTTTTCATTGCTAATAATATTTTAAATTATTATTTAAAATCCTAAATCTTCATATCAATGTTTTCAGATTTAACATTTGCCAAAATTATAAAATAATAGGAATTCCTTGTAACATATGGAGAGATTTTTGAGAAATTGTTAAATCTAATAATACATTTAATTCATCTATTGTACTTTGTTGTTGTTTAATAGTACAATTATAAATACTAATTATATAGTGTTTTTCAAATTGGTATATTTATTTTTTTAAATTGTATGTAAGCACGTTTTTGCTGTTCGTGATTTTAATCAAACATTTAATTGTAGACATTCAGAATCAGTTATTAAATTTTCTTCGATTGTAAACTCATTTTCTACGTTTTCGATACACGTTCGATACTTCGCATTAAAAAATAAAATATGACAATTAAGCATTGAAATAAAGTGTTTTTCATGCCTGATAACAAGTTTATAGATTAAACTGCTTTACTATACTTTTTAAAATTTGATATTTATAATATTTATAAAAAAAATATTTATAATTTATGATATTTATAAAAGTTGATATTGTACTGTTCATTAGCGATAATTGCTGGAAATGCATTTTTAATTATAATATGCGATTTTATGATCCACTATATTTATGCATAGTATATGGTGTATATAAAAGCTATAATTCATATACAAGGCTACACAAAAGTATACGTAAGAGTTAAGGGGTATGGGAGCAAATTGCTTAAAGGTGTTTTTTAGATGAGTTATGGATTTTTATGTTGAAATGCATTTAATTTACTAAGAAATGTTTGTAGAATATGGATAAAATGATACACAGGGTCACGCAAGGAAATGGATATATGGCCGTCTATAAATTATAATTTCTGGAAATGTGATTTCAGCAGTTTTAAGACTGTTTTAATTTGAATTAAATTTTAACTAAATAGTGGCGTGTAATAAAGATTCTAGGTAAACTACAGGGTTGTACAAAAATATTCAAGTATGTTTTTATATATTAGTATAAATTTTTGAATGAGAATTTCAACCTGTTATGCATTTTCTTGCTAAACTAAATTTTCACATTATATACTAGTATATATCAACCTACAGATTAAATACAGGGCTATTCAAAAGAATTGGAAAACATATTTGGCTATGAACGGTAACTGCTGAAATCAGTTTTTCAAATGTTTTATGCGTTTTCTAAAATATTTGCTTAGTTATTTTATTTACGTTATTTCCTTAAATTACGATGTCTAGTTAAAGCATTCAGGAAGCGTTGGAAAGTGCTTTATAATCTATGCTTAACGCATGATTTTTCTTACTTGTTTTTTCTATTTCCCAGATCAGTCATTTCCTATAAATCATACCAAATCTATTTAGCTCATATTAACAAAATACAATATACACGGGAATAAAAAATTTAAATAAATATGGCTTATCTTATTCTTCTTTAAATAGGAAATGTATTAATATCCGTTAGACTCCATGTTCGTATTTAATAAAATAATAACAAATCACAACACACATAACATTCTTAATATAAAGCTTGAACTCAAGATCAAGCTTAGAACTTAATAAAAAAGGATGCCAGTTGATAAGCATTGTTTTTTTCAGTGTAAAAATTAAAAGTATTTTAGAAGAATAGGACTCCAAAATAGCGATACATTGCTAAAAAGTACGGTAAAAAGATAATATTGTATATTTCAAACAAAACTTTATTTTAAAATTCATCACAGTGTTTATAACAAGAATCATCACAGTATTAATGCTTGGAAATTTTTCCAGAGAGAAACAATCGCCTTGGATACAATATTTCAAATGAAAATCAAATTTCAAATTGATTGCTTAAAAGGCGCAAAAGCCAACATAGTGAAAAAAATTCCATAACGGTACTTGAATCCGGGCCATCAGTATAGCGCACTGACATTCTACTGACTAAACCACATGGAACGAGACCCAGCCTGGAAAATTTCTTATTAGTACATGTTAGCAAGGCTACAAACGCAGCACAAGATGGAATATTTATCATGAGCCACCGACATGGGGCAAACACGAAACTTAATTAAATCCAGCAGCGATTCAAACTATATGAATACTTGGAAATTTTTCCAGAGAGAAACATTCGCCTTGCATACAATATTTCAAATGAAAATCAAATTTCAAATTAAAATTGCACTTTAAGCAATTAATTTGAAATTTGATTTTTATTTGAAATATTGTATGCAAGGCGAATGGTTCTCTATGGAAAAATTTCCAAGTATTTATATAGTTTGAATCGATGCTGGATTTAATTAAGTTTCGTGTTTACCCGATGTTGGCGGCTCACGATAAATATTCCATCTTGTGCTGCGTTTGTAGCCTTGCCAACATGTACTAGTAAGAAATTTTCCAGGCTGGGTCTCGTACCATGTGGTTTAGTCGGTAGAATGTCAGTGCGCTACACTGATGGCCCGGATACGAGTCCCGGCTTGGAATCTTTTTCTCTATGTTGGCCTTTACCCTTTTAAGCAATTAATTTGAAATTTGATTTTCATTTGAAATCATCACTTTGTTTATGACAAGTTCGTCACAAATGACACATATTTCACAAATTAGTCACAGTGTGACGTCAAAGCATTGTCGCTGTCGTCACAGGTTAGTCACAAAGTTAATGCCAAAATAGTCACAAATGACACACTTTTCACAAATTTGTCATACCGTGACTTCACAGAGTGGTCACAATGTGACGTCACAAACGGCCTCTAAAACGGTCATAACGACCTCGCATTCTAGTCACTATGACGTCACATCGACGGTCACAAAATCACAGTGTGACTTCACAACGACGTCGCCGTGACGTCACCATGCCTTACGGGTATTGGTTGCAAATCAAGAGTGATAATCCCTTATCCTATACGGGCTATATTTTATGCCGGTGTTACTACCACCTGGTTGACAGGAACAACAAGAATGCCTTTAAAATTATCTAAATTCCGTTTTCTATAGAATATTAGGAAATACCAACCTATTTCAAAGTTAATGTTGGCAAATTAATGGTGACAGTCACAGTTTCATCATTTTTCGAGACATTCTATTTCAACTCTGTTTCGACATTTTGTGTTGGTGCAGCTAACACCAGAGAGGTTGTAGACTGTTAGACAAGAAGCTGGGAATTTGACATGATGGTTAATTTTAAGATGTAAATATCTCGAAATGTTTCTAAAAAATTCAAAACTTCAAATGAATACTGAAATGAGCGTATGTAATGAGCATAAAAGTCTCAAAATACTTTCTAAATTATCATTTATTTGGAATTAGTTTTTATTCTTATTATTAATTAAAATCTCATTTCTGTGTATTGCACTTTTGTAATGAAGTTTACTCAAACTGTGTCTTAATTTTAATATTTAATTTATTCCGAAAAGTGCTCTTCTAATAAAAAAGAGTCATGCAAATATCACTTGGCATATTTCAACTATTACGCGAGCAAAACCGCGGGGTTTGCTAGTATTTCTTATATTTTACAATGCAGGAAGCAATGAATTCTAGGAAAAGAGATTAGTCACAGGGATTAAAGTATTTTCAGTTATAGAAGAAAGATGAAATTGGAATTATATATTAGACAAACAGTCGAAATATTTATTATGTTATAATTAATCCAAGTATTGATCATAGTATTTGATCAATATATCAATCACCAACATATGATATACAGTAATTTGAAGGTCTGAGCAACTAAAGCATACTTGTGAATCATGTGTAATCTGCTTCGGAGAAAGTTACACCCCACTGAAAATACTATTAAATACTTTTATATTAAATAGATTTAACTATAGCTTAAGCATCTAACTTGCAAAAATGAAGAAATCATTTAAAAAAGCAAACAATTTAAAAATGAGAGAACATTTATCCGTATTTTTTGGAAATGCACTATAGATAGATGTTTATATATAGATAGATACTTTTTAATACATAATAGTTGCATTTACTTTCATAAAATAATAGCATTTTGAATTTATAAAAGTTCTTTTTTTTAACATTATTAAAAGGTAATTTTTAATCTGACATGAGTGGTGACTTTTCCTACAACATAAATGATGAATTTGATTCTTATTTAGCCCGTAAATATCAATGTTATTAAAGAAAAAAAAATTGATTTAAATCAAAGATTATATATATTTTTTAAATCATTTGATTTAAATCGTAATTTAAATCAAACAACCCTGATGAATTGTAAGCCTAAATTCATGTGATTCGATACTATTAAAATAAATATTAAAAAAGAAAAAAATCGCTAAGGTATCCAGTTTTCAGTGAACAAATGCCGCGACACAAATTGGAAATGTTGACACCGCGTCCCCCCAAAATAAAAACTATTCTTTTCCCCCACACCTCAAAATGTTTTTTTTTAAAATAAGTTTAGCATTTACATTAATGATTTTCAAACACATTTTCTCTAAATTTTTTGCTTATTCATTCTTAAAATAAAGAGATTGTTTACTTTACCTGCATAAAATCCCAAAGCATCAGAAAAGTTCATCTACAGTTTAGACAGGTTTCAGTATTAGCAGGTATAATTGTATGATATTCCTTCTATCGGAAACACGAAATTTTTCCTCAAAACAGGATTCTGTATTAGACAAGTTTCATTTTAACAGGTTTTTCTGTATTTTATTACACAGAGTTAAGTGTTTCAAGATTTTGATAATAGAGAAGTGGAATTTGGAAAGAATCAAAACATTCATTCTTTTAAAATGAATTTGGAAAACCGGGATAATTTAAGTGCTCTGTTAAAGACCGAGAGTTTAAAGAAATGTGTCGGGATACCACCCGAACATTAAACGCAAAGCTGGGTCTATATCGGAACGTCTCGTCATCTTAAAAATTGCAATATCACAGTCAATAGTATTCTTGACTATTAACCTTAATGATAAATTGTTACTAATTTTAATTCAATTTTTTCATTAAATTATCGAGTTTGGTCTCTATTACTAAATATTTTTCAACACACACAAAGAACTTACGGGTCAATCAGAGGCGTCGCGATGGGTGGTTATGTGGGGGGGGGGGGAGCCTCCCCCTCCAATATATGTGAACTTGGGAAATTCTAGATTTTTGAAACACTTTTCCTTTTTAAAAATAATATTTTTAAAAAAATAAGAATTTTTTTTTTTTTTTTTTTTTTTTTTTTTTTTTTTTTTTTTTTTTTTTTTTTTTGCCGGCTAACTTTCTGAGTTCTATATCACTAAACTAGTTAAATTATCAAAAGAGATACAAAAAGCAGTCAGACTCAATTTGTCATTGTGTTTCTTTTTGCTACGAAAATATCATACATCTACCAGACCTGAATTTCCCTACTGTTGTCCATCAACAATGTATGTAATATTTCCTCCAAAACCTTGTTCCTTTCTCAAAATATCATGAGGCTATTTTCATATGAAGTACGATTATGACTCCTACACAATAGAAGACAAAAACTTTCATTAAATAAACCAATAATTATAATTTTTATGTTTTTTTCTTTGGAAATAATTTTTTTAAGTATAAGTATCATTATCATTAAACACATATTACACATATCATTTCAGTTGGAAAATAGAGCAATTAGTTTGAAGTTGGGAAATTTTAGAATTATAAGTTGGGAAATTTTTGAATTCTCCCCCCCCCCCTCCCCCCGAAAAAAATATCTGTAGCAACGCCCCTGGGGTCAATATCTGAAAATTGGACAATTTGCGCCCACTGACAATAATATTTCATTAATTATACTAGAACCAAAAACTGAAAAACGCAATATATTGTAATATTTGTTATATCAATTACCAAATGATAAATGGACATATAATGATGTATAAATAATTAGTTTTAAGCTTTAAACAAGCGAAGTCATCATTTCAGTCCCTGTCCCCAGGTACAAATATCCAATATTAAATGTATCCTGTAAAAATTTCTATAAATATTATTAACTTTTGCTATTATATATTTATACCTATACATATAAAGTATGGGAAAATATAATTATCCTTTCTTAGTATAGATTGTATAGTAAAATATTGTAGTAAATACATTTGTCCCTGAGATTGACCATCATCTCAGTCCCTCTAAACACACATTTAGGTTAACACATACTAGGTGGCGCTGGCAGAATCATTTCCATTGCAACAACAACTGAAGTTCAACTAGCCACCATGGATGAAGGTAAGTTGTTTTTCTCTTTGTTTCATATTTAGAAATATTTTAGTTTTTGTTCTGAATAGGAATGAGTATTTTTTTATAGCATCATTCATGTACCCCTATTTAACTTTTTATTTATAAACACAAAGTTTATTGCAACTTTATTTACATAACATACAAATGTCACATGGCATATTTAATAATTTACATGTGGGCAGAATGATTCAACAAAATGGCGGTGCAGCTTTTAAGACAAAAACATCACCTCAGTCCCAATTATTAGATACTGATTGTGGTGTTAACAGACACTTTCTTCCATAAAAGTTTATCCTATGCATAAAATATACACCCTTGATCTCAAAAGACTACATCATTCAAATGACAAAACATTATCATAGTATATAATTATATTTGGAAGTTGGTACTTTAATTCAAAAAAATTGAAATCCTGGAGTGAAATTGTCCAGTTTTCAGATATTGACCCTTACGACGTTAGGGGCCTAAGCCCACCCCACAAAATAGTTCTAGTTACGCCTATGAAGGTTAAATACATATAATTTAAATGCATATTTTTTGCTCATCGGTACCTCCGAAATTGAGTCCTGAGGGAGCGTAGCAGAAAGAAAGAAAAAGTCAAACACGAAAATGACCTTTTCTGACTTTTATTTTTTTCTAAGCGTTAACAATAATAGTTTTCGAACTGATTGCGGCATTTAAGACGCAAATGTACGAAATTTAAGAATATATCATCCTTTTTCCTGTATCCCGAACGGTTTGGTCGCAGTGCGTTAAGGGCCTACTTCAGCCACGCGAAAAGATTCGTTCGCTAATGCTATTCCTATGGAAGAAATTTATAAAAATATCTCGGTCGCATTTCATTATTTTTAGATGATTTTTTTTTTTTTTTTTTTTGCTGAGGTCGATCTGTATGCAGGACGTTTTCTACTTTTTCGATTTCGTTTACACGTATTATGACTCCTACACAATAGAAGACAAAAACTTTCATTAAATGAACCAATAATTATAATATTTATGTTTTTTTCTTTGGAAATAATTTTTTTAAGTATAAGTATCATTATCATTAAACGCACATTACACATATTTCAGTTGGAAAATAGAGCAATTAGTTTCAAGTTGGGAAATTTTTGAATTCTCTCCCCCCGTCCGAAAAAAATATCTGTAGCAACGCCCCTGGGGTCAATATCTGAAAATTGGAATATTTGCGCCCACTGCCAATAATATTTCATTAATTATACTAAAACCAAAAACTGAAAAACGCAATATATTGTAATATTTGTTATATCAATTACCAATGATAAATGGACATATAATGATGTATAAATCAGGGGCGCGCCAGCAGTATCCAGCGCCTGTGTGTAGAACTTCAATTGGCGCCCTATTACCCCCCCACCCCCTCCTCCGAAAATAAAACTTTAAAAAAAATTAATACCTATAAAGGTTGCCATCCTTCTGGAGTTTTCCCCATGTCAAATAAATGTTTTTGAACCACAAAATTTATTTAATGAAATTTATCTTGTTTCTATAGTGTTCATATTTTATTTCATTTATTACATAAAATTTCTAATTTCAAACATATTTAAATTTCTTGAAAAATAAGGAGTGTTGGCAGCTATGAAAATAAAATTCGAAGCACAGTAAAGCCTGTGCAAATGGAACCCGTCTGTATCAAAATCCTGCATTAAACGGTAAAATTTCATTATCCCGGAGAAAATAATACAATACAATAGCAATAGATTCCATCTATGATAATAAAAGAAAGTTGTTTGTCACTTCTAATTTTCATATCTATATTAATAAAAAAAAGTTGTTTGTCACTTCTAATTTTCATAACTATATTAATAAAAGAAAGTTTTTACTCTCACTGTGTTGGCTAAGAAAATCTACCAGAATAGATTTCTGAAAATTCAGTTAAGAATAGACGATTTCACGTCCAAATGCACCTGAGGCTCAGATTTTTCATTTCTTTATAATTAGCTCAAATATTAATAAAAAATCCACAATGATCATCGCAAAATGGCGATCTTTCTTTCTTCAAAGCGATCATGCCTGTTTATTTCCCCAGGCATTAAGCGGTCCTTCATACGGAAGAAAGCGTAACGTTCGATTTTAAATGCATTTTGAAATTGCGTTGGCTGGGCCCCCGTAGCGTTACAAAAAAAAAAAAAAAAAAAAAAAAAAAAAAGAAAATTGCCTTACCTTTTCTATTCCAACGGTATCATTCATTACTATTTCAAAAAACCTTTTTCTTTGCCCGCGATTCGCGTCGGCTTTCTGGTTTTCCGTTTTTCTAAACTTTAAAAAAAAAAACAAAAAACTACTAATACATTCTCGGTATTTTCCCGGTTCTAACGATGTCTATTTTGTGAAAAAATATTGATTAATTGCCCTTAAAAAAATCTTGAAGTCATTTCAAGGATTCGCCAGAGATGTTTTTTCTCTTAGGTAAGTTTTTTCCAGATATCGTTTCCTTTTAAGAGATATTTAAAGATATCATTTCGCGTTTCAAAAAAGTGAGCGGATTGTGCGCATTTTAAGATATTTATGTTTTATCAAGAATCTTTGGTCAGAATTGAAAGTTTTATGCTAAATGCCAGAAATTAAATACAAATTCGAGGTTCGCTTGAAAAATCAAACCGGATAGGGGATAGCTATCCCGTTGTACGCTGCCGAAGATAACTGGGCCCTCAACTTGAGGTTAGTTGGATGGATTTTCATTTAAAAATGAAAAATCGTTTAAGTTCGAGGATGCACCCTGAAGAAGGCAATGCTGCTGATAATATTAGGTTCGTTTGGAAAGATTTCCGTTTAAAAATATAAAATCAAACCAAACCGGACTGTGCGTTTGGAAAAAATATAAAATCCTTCAACATTTGATTTTAGGCATATAAGGTTATTATCATTGGCCCGAGCAATGCCAGGAGGGTCAGTTAGTAAGACATAAAGTACACGGGAATGTAAAACTCTTTTTTTTCATGAATCTATATTTTTCCGTTCATATTACAGCCATTTTCTTTTGCCATTCTAGTCTCTGTAGCATCTAAGGTTATATGTTATGCTAATAAGTTCTCATATTCCAATACTTTCAATTTTATGTTCTGAATTGAAATTAACAAATTTTACAATCATCACAGTCATTTATGCAGTATGTGATTAGACACGAGCGTACGCAGGGAGTGCAAAGAAAAGCTGCCCCTCTTAATCTTTGAGAAAGTAGGAATTTTTGGACAGCTATACCCAAATCGAGCCTATTTTAACCATCTCCTCCATCTTAACAAAAATTTTGTTTCCCCCATGGTTATCGGTCCAGAGTACAAGATAGTATAGGTAAAAAAAATTTTGACCAACTGCACCGACGGAATCAGTTTTGCTGATCAACATTGCATGTTAACCCTTTATGTTTCACATTATGAAATAAGGAAAATTTCATCTTCTAAAATACTTCTCCTGAATTTTTGAAAATTCATTAGAAGATTTGCACAATCTATTAATAAAGTTTAGAAGGATATTGTTAATTAAAATTAATGAAAGAAATATTTATTTATTTTGTAGAACATTTATAACTCCACTCAGATTTTTTATATAAAATATTTTTTAAAGTATTTTATAGGTTAGGAAATGGACAAATTTAAGGCCCTTACAATGGAAATATAGAAACATTTAAGAACTGAAACTTTCCACCCCCATATTTCCGCCATCATGAAAGCTAAACAGATGCAAGTGAAAGAGAAATCATCCTTTTAAAAACATTTTTGTTTCGTGCAACAAATAAAGTTTTTGGACCAAGATAAAGTAAAGTATCTATAACTCATTGTAAATTGTAGCTAATCACTGTGATGAATTTTATAACAAGTTTTTTTAATGGTACTTTAAACTACCGTCTGGGTATAAAGGGTTAAATTTAGTTTTGATGATCAACATGAAGTACGTTCATTGACAAAACTAATTTTAGCAGGCACAGTAATCAGGGCTGAACGTTGCGCGGGTCCCTGGCAAAGCAATTAGTGGGACCCAACATAGACGCACGGGCCTGTGCTTGGCCCGCACCCGGACCGGCGAAATGAAGGTGAATTTTCAAACTGGCCGGGTCGGCAAAATTAAGAAAATTTTTTCAACGGGCCGGGCCGGCAAAAAAAATTGAACGGGCCAGCCGGGCCTAGCCGATAAAAAAAATTTATCGGGTCTACCGGCCCGAAAAAAAATTTAGGCGAACCCGATAAAATATGAGCTATTTTCAATGAATATGACTTTCGTGAGAATAAGTATCAATAAAACACATCATTTTTTTACAGTGTGCGGATCAGTAGTAAATAGATCATGTAGTGCATATGTTATTTCTGTGTAATAGAACTTTAAATGAACCACCAAATGGTACATAAGTCGAATATAGTGCTATGATCCTCTTGGTTCCCTGTAAGTCACTATTTTCTTTTTTTGTTGTTGTTTATTGTATTTTATTGTACCCTTTTCTTCTTCCATTGCTGGGCTGATATATGTGAGCTATTATGGTTCGAACACTTTGAGAATTGTAAATAAATGCTATGTCAGTTCTGAAATTTGAGTGTCCTTAGTGAGTAATTGTGTGTTTAGTGTAACTTTGTAAAAAAAGAGAAGAAAGAGAGAGTTATGATCCCCTTTTACACTAAATTGAGCAAAATGAAAGTCAAGTTAATATTGATTCTGAAGTTCTAAAATTAGAACTTATTCTTAGCTTTTTTCCGGAAGATTTATTGTCAGATCAGTATTCACTCCATGTGACATATAAATTCTTCTTAAATTAAATTGTTCAAATTTGAAAAGGGACATAATCCCAAGAATAAAGTTTTGAGAAAATTAATGGTGACGTTTTGAATTAAAAGTTATTACATATTGGTTGAAAGCTATTTATTAATTTAATAAAACTCTGGTGTTCTGTTATATATTGAATAACATTTTGATCTTTGTATCAAAGTAACAAAGGGTATTTTAAACTGCTTTGCTCATTTTGAGAACCAAGCTTTTATGTTTACAGAAGATTGCTTTTTGATTATTTTGTAAAAAAAAGGAGAAGGTTTTTTTTAAAATAAATTTAATTAAAATGCTAATGAGCTAGAACTGTTTTGTATTGGAGGTTTTTTAAAAAAATGCGGTAGACTGTAGATTTCTTTCCAATCGGTTTCATTTTTGCAACCAGAAAGCAAATTGTCCGCTAAGCAACTACACATCGCTTTCATTGAGTTTCACAAGCTTAACTGACATAAAAGAGAAAATTAATAACATTATCCCTAAGCAGAAGGAAAATTAGTAAGACGCGTTTTTTCTTAGGAGTTAAATGGTAGAAAGGAATTAGAATAACCAGCTTTCCTTTTAACACTTTTCAGATAAATGCAATCAAGAGCTAAACATTATTTCGTCCTTGAAAGCCGAAAGGGTTTCAAAAATTACTCTAAAGGTAATTTACATAACTTAGTAATAGGCCTTTTTAATTCACTAGTTTCGGATTTTAAAGTCACTACGTGAGCCTTTTTATCAGGTCCAGGATGGGTTTTGATCACTCTAGCGTCTAGCCAATCTCCATTGTAACGGGGAGAGGCTTTCATTTTTGATTATCACTAAATCACCTACCTTAACATTAGACTCTTCTTTAAGCCACTTTGCTCACTATTTGCGATAATGCCCCACCTATTGCGAAATATGAAGCAGCTATTTGCGAAACAAATTTAGCTACTGGTTCCTCTTGTGCCAAAAAAGCTTCTTCCTTACATTTTAAAATTCCGTTCAGCTTTTCCCGACAACTCAAGTTTCGTTTTGTGTTTTCCTTAGCTCTTTTTAAAAAGTTGTTAAGGTCTGTTTGATGTTTAGTTACATTCAGCAAAAACCGATGGAGAAAAATTTAAAAATCCGGGAAATCTTTAAAGCTCTTATATCGTTTTAGACTAGTAAATCTGCAGATCAGGAGCCTCAACGTCAGCTCTACAATTCATTGTGTTTAGCCCCCTTTGAGTAATATTAATCTTTCTACAAAAAACGAAATTTAAAGTTTTGAAATTACATAAACATTTATAAAACGAAAAAATATTTCGAAGGTTTCTGACATTAGAAGCGTTAAATTAAACCCCTTGTTATGTAATGGTATTCTGAAAATCTCATGAGCTACTTATTCTGGTAATTTTTAGATAATAAAGTAGATTTCTTCAGGGGGGCTCTGCCCCCCTGAACCCCTTCGTAGTGTAATTTAATTTACATTTGTAATTATCAATTAATTGTGTTAATGTCCTTTAGTAAATTCTACCAATAGACGGAAACGTACATGAATTCTTTTCTACAGCCCTGTATATTACGTGAAGATTTTTACGCGTCGTCTATAACATTTAAATTTAATGCAGACAAAAAACCCTCTTAAAACTGCTCATATCACATTTCCGGGGATTAGTATGCATAGTGTGCACCATAAAGCCAGTTTCTGCGGAGTCCTGTATATGGTTCTATTTAAATTCTGCAAACATTTGTTAGTATACTAAATGTAATTGGGCTGGGAAATACATAACTCAAAAAAAAAAAAAAAAAAAAAAAAAAAAAAAAAAAAAAACACTGAAGCAATTCGCGCTCATTTTCATTTATACTTACGAATTCATTTGTGTATCCCTGTACATGGTCTATACAATATTTAAGCACTATTTATTAAGCACAAATTTACTTAATGTTAAAACGCACACCATAATCGAAAATGCTTTTCAGTAATCATCCCTAATAGACCAGAACTGTATCCGAAATTTTTTATGTGACCCTATAAATGAACGATAAATACGATACAAATCATATTCAAGCTTCTTGTAGTCAACCACAGTAATGTAATTTAATTTCATAATGTTTGAATTAGTGCAACACAATTAACACACTGACGACAGGCAATTTAATTAAATCTGGGTTTAAAAACAGTAGAAGCTCCTCCCTCTTCTGAAAGTGTCTCGGAAATTGGTTTCTGAGGTATGTTTTTCATGTTTATGCAGCAGTAAATATCTTTCAATGTACGGATGTAATATATAATGTCTTACAATCTATAAAAAATATGGACAACACAATATAAATGTCTTTTCTGTAAGGTAGAAGTCACTCCCTTAGCCAATAATGTATTCTGAATAAAAACGAGAATTCTCGTTTCCCGTCGCTAATGTGTTAAAATAAGCTGTGAAGAGTTTTTTTTCCCCCGTAGACCACATTTTAATCGACCACTTTTGTGTGACCCTGAAAAAAACATATGCTTTGCACCCCATATACTACAAAAATGTTTCAAAAATACATATCAATTTTATTATTTTGTAACAGAGTAACATCCTTAAAAAACGCCACAAAAGGATTTTCTTCAAAGATTGTAATATTATGAATACTTTTTAGTTCCCTGTACGCATGTTGTAAGTGCTACACATAACATATTTTATAGTAACCAGGTTCTAGTGCACCTTAATAAAGTATATAAATTTCATTACGCTTAAAATTGTGTAACATTATTAAAATACACCGCAGACGATTTTTCCCAAAGACTATAATGTAACGGAATAGTTTTGAGTGCCCCTGTAATTAAGCTATGAATGCTACACTCTTCATTTTTAATACCAAACATACTTTGGCAAACCTCAATAACGTATATCAATTACATGTAATCCCGACTATATTTACGCGAGTTAGAGCACGTAGAGAAACACGGCAGGCGACAGATAGAAAAACTGAAGTCATAAATACTTTTCATCCATGTTGGAAAGTGTTAAAAAGGATTTACATGCCTTTAACCAGGCTCGGACTGACCCGCCGGCCCATCGGCCCAAGGGCCGGTGCGCCCTCGTCCAGGTAAAAGTTCGCGCCCCTAAGTACCTAAGCCGCCCCAATATATTTTCAATCTTTGTGCACATACATTCTGGCGAGTGTACTATATTTCGAGAATTTGTTTATTGATAATCATCCATTAATAGACAGACATCAAAGGTATTTTTTTATTATCCCAAAGAAATTTGAAATGTGTCGAACAATATCAGGATTGGAAACCAAAGTGGACATCTTTGCATGCGATTCAAAGAGAAAACATGCACCCAATGAGAGCTTTAGTAGTCATGGCGCCCTGAACGAAATGTTTTTCACCTCCTCTTTGATTGATATCTTTCAGATTTTAACCAAATATTTCGCATATTTTCAGACCTTTCCTTTTAGTACCTCTCCCGCCCTTCTCCCTTAAAGCCGTCCCTGAATGCACCTATAATCGTGCTTTTTGAAAAGCAACTTGTGAAAAAAAGGAGAGGAGTATCAGAAGGCAAAAAACTTTTTGTATGGATTTTGTTGTTGATTGGAAAAACATGATCTTTCTTTTCGGAGAATACAAAGTTGATAATACCAGGGCTGCCACAGCGACTATTTTTTAATTCTAACCGGCACCACTTTCTTAAAACAGAAATCCTTAACTCCAGACACTTTGGCAACATTTGCAAGAGAAATATGCTTCTAAATTTATATTCGAAAAATACTGGTGCGAACAGATTATAAAAATAGTCGCCTGTGGTAGCCCTATGATACTTTTGGATTTACAATCCTGCAAGCTGTGGGATCTCGCGGACAGCGTTTTCTCATTCATAAAATCTATCGTCGTTTTCGATAGTAATTCTCGTTTTATTTAATGACAGATTTTCCACGGTTAAATAACTATGAGGATATTAATAGTACGTACATTGAAAAAAAAAGAATGTTTAATTTAATCAATCGAAAAGCCTGTCATTAAATAAAGCAGTGACTGCTATTTAGAAACTATAACGGGCTTTTTGATTAAAATATTTTTTTTTACAAAAAAGACTTAAATGAATATTAAAATGTTTTATTAAAAATGTTTTTTAAAATGTTTACTTAAAATATTTATTTATTTAGATTTGTGTTTAATTTCTAAAAATGTACTGACCTAATTTTGAGAAATCTGAATCGGTCGCGTAGTTTCGGAATAATCGGTGAACATACATAAAAACAGAAAATACTTATGCGTCAAAATAAAAACCTCCCTTTTTTAAAAAAAATCGGTTTAATACTGGCTACGGGATTCTGCAGTTTGCTTGAATACAATACTTGGTGCACTTCTCTCAATTATGAAACTTAAATATTTCCCTTGATTTCTAACAATGACAACAGTTTTCCTAATCATGGGAAGAGTGTGCTGAGAATAGTAAATTTGCTCAATTATTTTAGCGATTTTCGACTAACAAAACGAATTTTTTAGAGTATATTTTATGTACAAATTTTTTTATAGTGCGATATCAATAAATCACTTTATGGATGCATAAAATCATTTTTTAAGGATACAAAATAGCTATTATTTTCACAAACAAGTATTATTTTCATATTCAAATAGCCTTATATTTCAGCATTCCAATACACTGTAATATATGGTACATTTTATAAAAGAACGAATGAAAGATGAGATTTAGTTCTGAAAATTTTTATTTCCATTCAGAAAGTACATTTTTGTTCTAAATATAAATATTTTTAAACGAAGTTTCCATACTGAATTTTTCTTGTGTGTGGTGAGGGAGACACCTGCAGATTCCACATTTAAAAATGCTACTTTGTTAATAATATGAATAATAAAAAAACCCGTAGTACATAAAAAGCAATTGTCAGATTGCAACAGAAATTGAAATAATGACATTTTTAACTGATTTGATAACTAATTCATATTACGTTAAAGGAATATTTTAAGAAATAGGTTAAAGTCCTTAGCAGCACCGCAAGCAACTCTTTTTGGTGCTGGTGGTTAGTTTTTCTAAAGATCATCAATGCATCAATGGTGATAAGTGGAAAAAAAATCTGGTTACTCCTTACTAATTACCCTAATAATAATCGTAAAAAAAATATGTAGGTACCAATCGACTAAAAATAATATGTACTAATTATTGCTATGTATAAATTAGGTTTCTGCAGTCATCTACTTATTAAAATAGTACCAACTTTGAATTTTCAAACAATAACACCCATTTTTTACATCTTATTTGAGTTTCTTGTATCGAGACAGCCTGGAAAAAGGCATTGTTTATATGCCTCATTTTAAATCTTGAAAGGGTTAGAAGCATTTAAATTTGAGGATTTTTAAGTTAAATCTATTTGAGAAACTTAATTTGTATCTTTATAAAACTTATCTGATTCATTTTTTATTAATTTATTAAAGAGATATACTGAATAGACCCAAACTTATTCCAGACATTTTTTCTATTCAAAAACTATTTTTAATTAAGAAAACTATTAATTTAGTTATATTAAAAAATATATTAGGAACAAACCATAATTGTTAAAAACATCGATGTGTAGAAGTCATTTGAATAACTAGTTTTCAAGATGTAGAGAAATTTTTCGTTTTCATAACATAAGGCGTTACCTGTAATCAAACGAACCACAGAAAAAATCTTAGAAATGTACCAGAAATATTTTGTAGTATTTTCTTTGATCAAAAATAAATTTTTAATAAATATATAATTCTTGTACAATTTTACTGGTTAATATTTGAGTGCTTTCGGTACTTTTTCTTCTAAGATCTTCAATTTATTTTCCGAAATTTAGGGATAAACACCTAACACATTTGTTTTATAACTGCATTAAGATTTAAGAAAAGCATAAACATTTTATAAATTTCCTGGCTAGCTAGAAACTCAAATAGGGTGTCAAAAGTGGAAGTTACTATTTGAAAAATCAACATTCGTATATTTTTTTAATATGTAGACAGCATCCAAAGCAAAATTTATAAAAAGCAATTAATAGTAAGCATTATCTCAAATCAGTAGTTACCTTGTCTTTTTTACACAGTCATTTTTATGGAAATTGGTAGGGGGGATCACTTTTTGTTTTTCCAAGATATCTATCGATAAAAGAAGAAAACAAAAAAGCCGTAGTCTTAATATCACTCATCTACTACAAGGTAATCTGTGTTCAACTTACAGTAGCTTTTAGATATATACATGATTTGTTTAAAAAATTGGGTAGTATTCAGTAGGTTTGATGGAACGTTATACATGCACGGAGAATATAGCAAAGCTATTATTATTACTTGGTTCTATGAGAGTGTGTCAAAGCTTGTCAAACCATATGCAACACAAGCAAATAAAATTGACTTGAGTCTAATACAAGGTAATCTGTGTTCAACTTACTGGAGCTTTTAGATATATACATGATTTGTTTTAAAAATTGCGTAGTATTCAGTAGGTCTGGTGGAACTTTAAACATGCACGGAGACTTTGGCAAAGCCATTATTATTACTTGGTTCTATGAGAGTGTGTCAAAGCTTGTCAAACCATATGCAACACAAGCAAATAAAATTGACTTGAGTTGGTTAAAATTTTTGCGCCCTTTGAAAATCCAAGGTGTGCGCCCTTTACACTGACCCAGTCCGACCCTGCCTTTAACTGTGCTCTTTTTTCACTTATAGCATGGTTAAACATTAGTTTAAACATCCTAATCCATGCGATAGCAATAACATATTAAAAGCCCCCCAAAATATGCATATCTGGAGATCTATAAATCTACTGGAAAATTATTCATTATCGTGCCCACTGTTAATTGCATAAATTGCATCGATTTGGCGCGATAAAATATTTTTTGTGATAGCCTTTTAATAGTACCTGCAACAAAATTAACGTAATTTACTAACTTCATTCATATTTGACGCAATGATAGGCTACGAATAACAGTCGCTAGGCAACGAAGAAAAGGAAAAAAAAAAAGAAAAGAAATATGTATCATGTAAAACAAGAAAATTAATTTAAAAATTCTTTATATTATTGGAATACATGTATAAATGTCCTCAAAACATTATACACGTAAATAAAAAAATCTGATAGATATAGTGATAAAACTTCAATATAATAGGAATAATTTAAAACCCTTATTTGGAATTTTAGTATCCATAATTTGACATTTAAATCCATTAATCAAACGTGCCATTTTCTTTCAACAAATCGAAATTTGAAAATCGTCTGACTTGCCGTAGAAAAGCATTATAAAGAAAAATAAAATCTTCCATATTTTCCGAACGAATGAACCAAATTTAACCAAAAACTATACAGCTACGTCCGGGTATCTCACGAATATGCCCAATTAATTTCAAGCTGATCGGATGCTTTTTGCGGCAGTTATCGCGGAACAGACAGACAGACAAACGGAAATCAAAACTTTTCGTGTCTCCACAGTAAGCCTTCACTGACGTTTCGGCAACTAGTAAATCTTCAGATCAGGAGCCTCAACGTCATCTTTGCAAGTCATTGTTTTTTAACACTCATTGCATAATATTCAACTTCCTACAAATCGCTTTTTAAAGTTTTCAAATTACATAAATATTTATGAGGATACAAGATACTTCGTAAAGTTTCAGAAATTAAAAGTGTTAAACAAGTAGTTGTACATTGATGTTCTGAAATTCTGGTGAGCTACTTATTCTGGTAACTTTTTAATCAAAAATTGCATTTCTTCAGGGGGGCTCTGCCCCCCTGAACCCCCCATAGTCTATTTAAATTTACATTCGTAATTTTTTATTGATTGTACGGATGGTTATAGTATATCTTAGATTTTTTTTACGCTGTGATTTATAAGGATAAGCATAAGTTTTTTTTATAAATTAATAAAATTTAAATTTAAAATAAAATATTCATGTTAACCGTACACAGACAATAAATCTTGAAGTGGCGCCAAAAATGTAACCCTAAAATCCGCTACATTCGGCACAACACAACGACGTGCTTAAAAAAAAAAAAAAAGAAAAAAAAAACGGATGAAGTCAAAGAATTTGGTCCCTGTTCCACGTGCTTGTTTTGTTTGGGCCGAATGAGGGCATTTAAATCTGAGCGCTAACGCACGTCGTATTGCAAACTGTTTTTACGGCATACTGCATCTCCATCTATCTCTTTCCTCCGTGAATAATAGTTAATTTTATTTTACCCAAGATATTTTTATTCCAGCATCTTTGTTTTCGATAAATGACGTCTAATTCAGATGCTATGCGTACTTACTCAAAACTTTTCATCTTGTTATATTAAGAAATACTCGAGAGTTTTCTTTTTCTTTTTAATATGCCGCCATATTAATTTTTCTATTCTTAATTTTATTTTTCATTTTCCTGTTTCACGACAAAACATTTCAATTGAAAATTGTTTAAAAGAAAATATTATCCCGGGTTTTGATTTTCTTGGCAACAATTAAAGAAATATTGGTAAATGTTATGGGAAAATGTTACGTTATTCTCTATGAAAATAATGAACTTTTGTATTTTTAAGCAAAATATTTCAATAAAATAAATAAAATAAATGAAATATTGCCTATTTTTATTTCTGGGCTAAAATCCTTCTATATGCAAAGATACAAATGCATTAATTCATCTGTTTTGACGTTGGCTTTACTCAAGCATTATACACCCAATTATACTAATATTATTAGGACCAAATACGTTGCTAGGCAACAGAGAAAGAAAAGGAAAAAAAAATGAAATATGCATTATGTCAATTTGATAAAACAAAATCCTTTATATTATTGGAAAACATGCATAAAATTCCCCCCAATATTATAAACCTAATTAAAAAAATCTCGCAAATATATTGACATAATTTATTGGAATAATTTAATAATGTTATTTAAAATTTCAGCATCAAAAATTTACCATTTAAATCCATTTTTCATATGAGCCATTTCTTTCAACAAATGAAAATCTGAAAATCGTCTGACTTGCCATTGAAAAGCATTATAGAGTAAAATAAAATGTTCCACATTTCCCGAACGAATGAACCAAATTTAACCAAAAACTATACAGCTACGTCCGGTAACCTCATCAACATGCCCAGTGAATTTCAAGCCAATCGGACGCTTTTTGCGGCAGTTATCGCGGAACAGACAGACAGACTAACAGAAACCAAAACTTTTCGTGTCTCCACAGTAAGCCTTCACTGACGTTTCGGCAACTAGTAAATCTGCAGATCAGGAGCCTCAACGTCAGCTCTGCAAGTCATTGTTTTTAGACTCACTTTGGTAATATTCAGTTTCCTGCAAACCGCAATTTAAAGTTTTCAAATTATGTAACTAGTAAATCTGCAGATCAAGAGCCTCAACGTCATCTCTGCAACTCATTGTTTTTATCAAACTTTGCGTAATATTAATCTTTCTACAAAAACAAAATTTAAACTATTTAAATTACACAAACATTTATAAAAGGAAAAAAATATTTCGATGGTTCCAGACATTAAAAGCGTTAAATTAAACACGTTGTTATGTAAGGATATTCTGAAATTCTCACGAGCTACTTATTCTAGTAATTTTTATATAATAAAGCAAATTTCTTCAGGGGGGCTCTGCCCCCCTGAACCCCCCGTTGTGTAATTTATTTTGCATTTATAATTTTCTACTGATTTAGTTAATGATTACCCTATATCTTAGATTTCTTTTTACACTGCGATTTATAAGGATAAGCAATAATTCGGTCAAGCATTTTACGTTATCCTAATATCCATACAGCAGTATTTACTTGCCTGCTAACCACAAATACCTGTATCTAATGGATAAAGAACTTTTGGAAATGTAAACTGAAACATCTAATTTAGAAATCTAATACCTTTATAAATTTTGTTTATAAAAAAATAATTTTGATTACCATTCTGCAATATTTAGATCTAAGATCTAATCTAAATATCAAAAAATGTACTCGATAGCATTAACTTACTAAAATCACCCTAAAGTAGGGGGGCTTCTAAACCTAACAGTTAATAATTCATCATCGTTAAATAGATAAACATGATTTGGCGCCTTTAAGTATTTTTTGTGATTTTCTTTTAATAGTATCTACATTTAATTTAAAATCGTGATGTTACAAATACCGTTGAAATTTGACGCAAACCTATGTTCAGGTCAAATTACGAAAGGTTAACTAACATTTCATTTCCCTTAGCCGGACTTTCTGTTTCATTTTTCGTAATAAGGATTATTTTAATAATTTAATTTATTTTACACTCTACAAGCTGTTACACGGACGTTGTTCACGTAGCATTAAAATAGAGATAAATGCATTAAGTAAAACATTTCACTCCCCACCAGGCATACCAAGTCTCAAGCTTTTTGCACATCACTATTATCTTAGAGAAAATGTTCTTTTAAATCGCGCAAATGTTTCAATTAAATAAAGTAACATTTTCTGTATTAAAATACTGGTATCCAGAACGCCGGAGGCTTGGCAGCTCTGCTCCTCTTAATAAAAACATATATGATTAACCAACACTTTATCACATTTTATAGGAGACAATACGGAATTTCTTGTTTGTATGGCCTTACATATATCTCAGTCATAAAAATGTAAAATTTTGTGCCAATTAATGCACGCAATTGCGAAAATGAAATCGCAAAGAATGAGAAAAGGAAGGCCAAGTAAAATCGTGTAAATCGAGGAATCTTTCTTCGTAGTGCTGGGAAAATACTGCTACAAAAACTATTTTAGGTGGTATTTGGTGTGAAATGTTTATATGTATTCATTCCTGTCCTATATATCCTTTTTTTTATTTTTTATTTGCTTATTCCATTTTTCGTTTGCACGTGAAAATCTTACAAATTAAAATTAACTCTTTGGGAGAAATTGTTATTCATTTTTTTTTTTTTTTGGCAACAATAAAGTTTATAAAATTTAACAGAATAACGTCAGTTTATTCTGTATGAAAATAACGAACTTTTTCATTTATAATCAAATAGTTGAATAAATAAATGAAAATATTATTCTATATAGTATATAAATACTATTTTCATTTCTGCGTTTAAATAAATCTATATGCAAATATCTATACAAAGGCATTCATTAATTCATTCCTTTTGCTTTGATTTGACTTCGAAAAACCATACATACTTTCACATTTATGATATTTTTAGATGAGATGCTGTTGCTACGCAACGGTTAAAAGAAAAAATGAAATATAAGTAAATTCATAAAATAAAATGTTTTATATTATTCGAACACATGTATAAAATTCTATCATAAGTTATACACCTAATTTAAAAGCTCTGACAAATGTTTTGACAAAATTGCAAACTAATAAGAATAATTTAATACTCTTATTTAAAAATTTCAGCATCCAAAATTTACCATTTAAATCTATTATTCATATGAGCGATTTCTTTCAACAAATGAAAATTTGAAAATCGTCTGACTTCCCATAGAAAAGCATTATATCACAAAATAAAATGTTCTGTATATTCCGAACGAATGAACCAAATTTAACCCAAAACTATACAGCTAAATCCGGGGAGCTCATCAACATGCCCAGGGAATTTCAAGCCGATCGGATGCTTTTTGCGGCAGTTATCGCGGAACAGACAGACAGACTAACGGAAATCAAAACTTTTCGTGTCTCCACAGTAAGCCTTCACTGACGTTTCGGCAATTATTTATAACAATAAAAAATACGAAGTTTTCAGACATTAGAAGCATTAAATTAAAAACGTTATGGAAGGATATTTCAAAATTTTCATGAGCTGTTAATTCTGGTATATTTTTTAAATAATAAAGTAGATTTCTTCAGGGGGGGGCTTGAACCCCCCGTGGTCTTATTAATTTACATACGTAACTTTTTATGTGATTGCGCTAATGGTTAGCGCAAATCTTAGATTTATTTTTACACTTCCGAACCTTATTTTTCAATACTGGTAACACAGAAGATGATTTACATTGACGCAATTATATTAAACGTTTAGGTTTTATGAATGAAAATGTAATTTCCTTTAAAAATAAAATAATTTTCATTTATATTTTCTGAAATGAGGTGGCATTAAGAAGTAACACCCGTCAAAAAACATTTTTTCAGGCAATCTAGTTAATGCTTGGTTTTTAAGATTGAAAATATTTATTTCCCGATACAATGACGTCATTTTCGACAACGATAATTTTTCGGTGCATAATTTTGATATTTACTATATATTTGCTTTTCAAAAGTTGTTTTTTTCTCACTGGAATTTTCGATTAAGAATTAACATTTCTGTCAGCTGTGTGCAGACGATAAACCATGAGATATTAGTAACATTTTTTTTAATAATAAGAATTAATATCATAACACAAGCCCCTTTTATTTCAACCTCAAAGCGTATTCGTTTTATTTTTGATATATGAGATCAAATTCACCTTCTTTTCGTATTTTCACTTTATTTCTAATATGAAGGCGTATTCATGTCTATTTTTTATTTCATTTTCCTCTCACACATAAAAATATTTCAAATCAAAATTAACTGTTTAGGATAAATTTTTATTCCGGGATTGAATTTTCGTGGCAACGGCAAAAAAAAAAAAAAAAAAAAAAAAAAAAAAAGATTGTTAAATTTCATAGCAAATGTCGATTTATTCCTTATGAAAATAATGAACTTTATAATTTAAAACAAAAATATTTGAACAAAATAAATACAACATAGTCTTTCTTTATTTCTGTGGTAAATTCCATCTATATGTAAAAACAGAAAGGCATTAATTCGTCCCTTTTGACTTTGATTTTACTTCAAACAATTACAAATACTTTCACATTTACGATATTTTTAGGTGTAGTTCGCTGCTAGGTAACAGTAAAAAGATAATAAAAACAATTAAATATGTGCTTAAAAAGAAAATTTATATTAAAAAAAATATTTTATATTATTGAAACACATATATAAAATCCCTCCATAAAAGTTATACACCGAATTTAAAAACTCTGACAAATGTATACACAAAATTTCAAACTAATATGAATAATGTATGGTTCTAATTAGGAAATTTCATCATCCTTAAGTTAGCATTTAAATCCTTCAATCATATGAGCCATTTCTTTTCAACAAATAAAAATGGAAAAATCGTCTGAATTGCTATAGGAAAGCATTAAGTCGCAAAATAAAAAGTTCTATATATTCCGAACGAATGAACCAAATTTAACTAAAAACTATACAGCTAAATCCGGGGATTTCACCAACATGCATCCTTAATTTTAAGATAATCGGACGCTTTTTACGGCAGTTATCGCGGAACAGAGAGACAGACTAACAGACAGACAGACTAACGGAAACCAAAACTTTTCCTGTCTCCACAGTAAGCCTTCACTGACGTTTCGGCAATTATGGTAATCTAACATGGGTGAGATGTTGTCAGGGAGTGGTTTTGTTCTCTTCTGCGAAATAAGGTGGCTTAAAAAGGAAATCTCTCCAGCGCTTGCGACTGTGACTGCTTTCTGTAACTGTGACATTTGAAGCATTAATTGTTAATCTATATGCATTTACTCTTTAAAATAAGGAAAGGGCATGTTTACAAACAAACACTTCCGTCAACCAATCTACCACTACATTTTTGTCATAGTGATCATTGCAGGAATCGTCTTCGCGACGTAGGCCAATCGTATCATAGACCTGTTAAACGTAGAATAATCAAATTTTCCGAGATCATGTGTACAGTAGAAGTCATAAGGAAAGGACAGGTGTTTCTTGCTGATCCACAGTAATTCGACCAACAGTGACGTCAGCTGACCTTTCCTTATATAGCATGCTTAAAATAACTTTATGTTCAGTCTCAGTTCAGCTAAAAACGAGTGTGTCGTCCAAGTAAATAAAACAAAATGTTAAGTCACCCAAAACTTCATTCATGAACCTTTGGAAAGTTTGTGCAGCATTACATAATCCAAAATTTAAAAGGGGAACTCAAAAACAGGGGCGCGCCAGCAGTATCCAGCACCTGTGTGCAGAACTTCAATTGGCGCCCTATTACACCCCCCCCCCCCCTCCTCCGAAAATAAAACTTAAAAAAAAATTAATACCTAAAAAGGTTGCCATCCTTCTGGAGTTTTCCCCATGTCAAATAAATGTTTTTGAACCACAAAATTTATTTAATGAAATTTATCTTGTTTCTATAGTGTTCATATTTTATTTCATTTATTAAATAAAATTTCTAATTTCAAACATATTTAAATTTCTTGAAAAATAAGGAGTGTTGGCAGCTATGAAAATAAAATTCGAAGCACGGTAAAGCCTGTGCAAATGGAACCCGTCTGTATCAAAATCCTGCATTAAACGGTAAAATTTCATTATCCCGGAGAAAATAATACAATACAATAGCAATAGATTCCATCTATCTATATTATAAAGGACAAACATATCTGTGCGTAACGCATACGTCATTTTGCGAATGGCAACACTTTGAAATTTGAAATGAAATTTTGGTTTTGCAATTTTCTCTACTGCAAATTTTTAAACTTCTAAACATCGCACATTTTAAATTTTTACACCGTCGTATAAGGAAAAAAATGCTCTTTTAAATGCAATTTAAAAAATGCTCTTTTAAATGCAATTTAAAAAAATGCTCTTTTAAATGCAATTTGTTAGAGAGCTGTATCTCAATTAATTTTTGAGATATTAATTTTTTTGCAGTTTTTAATACCCTTTTTCTTATCGTGGCAACAAAAGTACCTCATTTCTATTAAAAGTCATTGAAAGTAAACGGAAAATAGTTGAAAATAGGAGATACTGTATCTGTTTGTTGCCATTTCTCATAAAACCTGAAAAAATAGTTGAATATAAAATATGGGCTATGTCAAGAATATTGTCAGTTATTCCGTCATAATGACGTCATATGCACACTTTTCTATAGACGAAGTTTAAGACTGGGCTGTGAAAGTAGATTGCTTTTGCGCATGCAAATGACGTCATTTTATAAAATAGCGTGTATTTTAATTCTTAAACCTGAATTATGTTTTGTTGAAGTGCGTCATTTTCACAGCCCAGCTGCTTTGAAACTCTTCACAGGTGAAAATGCTTCACTTTTGAAAATAATGTAATCAAAAGCACACATTGATAAACGCAATGTTTTACAAAAACGTAGAGTATCTTTATAAAAGAGAGGGGACATGGAAATAATAGCGATTTATATTACAGAAATTGATGATTCTCGCCTGGATGGATTTGCTTCGCAGAGTTAGACAAGCAAACAAATAATTCGTGGTTTTAAATAATATCGTGTTCCTGAAGTTTTTGTCAAAAATTCTCTCGAATAATAAAATTTTAATGCTATTCTTTAGGACATTCTACTATAATTTTATCAAAATAACATAATTTGCTTAATTTATTTTTTTCTAATTTTATATAATCTATATATTTAAAACACAAGTGTGTTTTTTAGTCATCTGCCCTGATCTTTCTGCAGAACCAATTTCACTAATATATATATTTTTAAACTGAAAGCTCTTCCTTTGTACATGTGGTCGCACTATCTGTTTTTTTTTTTTTTTTTAAATATCCCCACTTTTACATATTAATTTTAAAAGCATTTTATAAAATTTCTTCAAAATGATGAAAATTAGATAGCTTTCATTGCTGCAGACAAGAGAGAAATAATGAGGTATTTTAAACTTTATTCATGCTATTTTCTGATAAAAATTCAAAATTGTTGATAAAAATTGTTGTATAGGGTTTAGTGGCGCAAAATCCCATTAGGAGCAGAATATTATATTAGGGGCATAATAACGGAAAATGACATACTGCTTTTGAAAACACGCATTTTTCCTCATAAATTTTGTATACTGATTTTCCTTCTGCATGTGTACTAATATTAAGTTTCAGACACTAGGCTAAATGCTTATTTAAGTGAAAATGAAGTCATATTTAAAAGAAAACGATCATTTTCTTAAATAAAACTAAGCCTTTTAACACAAATGCGTCTAAAAACCATAAATTACGGAAATTTTTACTCTCCAAAATTGAGATTAGAATCTCAAATAAAGAGTGCGTCTGTTCACATAAAAGATGTTGCTGGCAATCTTGACTTCAAGTTTTGAGTTAAAACGATTTTTAAATGATCAAACAAAATACAATTTTTTTTTTTTTTTTTTTAAATGATGAATGTGGATATGAGAAGTGAGTATACAAATTTTGAGAAGGTGAAAATTGCTGTTTTCATTCCGGAAATCCAAGCATAAGAGCCTCAATTGATAACCACATCCTAATAACTGATCTTTATTATATTTTATTGATTATGTATCTATATTATAAAGAACAAACGTATCTGTGCGTAACGCTGACGTCATTTTGCGAATGGCAATACTTCACGATCAAATTTTGGTCTTGAAATTTTCGCTACTGCATTTTTTCAATCTTCTGACCATCATACATTTTCAATTTTTGTCGCATAGGGAAATAAATGTACTTTCAAATGCAATTTGTTTAAAAACTGCATTCATTGACTGATGTATTATAATTTCTAAAATAATTTTTAAGCATGATTTTTTTAAAAGTTTATCTTATCACGTGCCGGTTTCAATACATAAAACAATAAACATTTTGCACATAAAGCAACAAACATTGTTCAGCATTTGTTTCTGACTATTTTTGCATAATGAAATTAATACTTCCTTTATAAGCAAATAAAAGAATAATATTAAAAGAACCCATCAAACTAACATATTTGTGAAAGACATATTAACGAAATTAATACTTCTTTTATAAACAAATAAAAGAATAATATTGAAAAAACGCAAATCTAACATATTTGTAATCGTACAATTTAAATTTTTAGATCACCAAATAGGATTTTTTTTTTAATGGAATTTGTTTGCAAAGTTCATCTCAGTTTACTGATTGTCTATGGTTTTAAAAACAATTTTAAAGCATGAAATATTTTTTTTATTTATCTATATCGCGCGGAGCTCGATTACGAAAGATTAATCCGTTTGTCCTTAAAACAAAATAAAGAGTTCATCATTTTCTTACGGCTAATTACCATTAAAAAAAACTTCCCTTTGAATAAATAAATAAAATAACATAAATAAAACACAAATTTACCAGACATGTATAAGCTCTGAAATTATCAGAATATAAAAGGATGCCATAAGTAGTAAAATCTTGGCAAATAACTCTTAGCATGCGGCTAATAAGAAAATATCGCTTTTGATAAATTTAAAAAATGTATTTGATTGTGTAATTCGTATTTTCCATATATAAAATGCTTTTTTAATGTAAGTGGTCAATCTAAAAAATGTATTGCTTATAAAAAAATTGTTAGTTTTCAATTAGAAAAAAAAAAAAAAAATGTTTTCACCTATATTCTTTAACCCGGGAAGCCCGGGTACGATCCCCTAGTGATAATAAAAGAAAGTTGTTTGTCACTTCTAATTTTCATATCTATATTAATAAAAGAAAGTTGTTTGTCACTTCTAATTTTCATAACTATATTAATAAAAGAAAGTTTTTACTCTGACTGTGTTGGCTAAGAAAATCAACAACAAATAGATTTCTGAAAATTCGGTTAGAATAGACGATTTCACGTCCAAATGCACCTGAGGCTCAGATTTTTCATTTCTTTATAATTAGCTCAAATATTAATAAAAAAGCCATAATGATCATCGCAAAATGGCGATCTTTCTTTCTTCAAAGCGATCATGCCTGTTTATTTCCCCAGGCATTAAGCGGTCCTTCATACGGAAGAAAGCGTAACGTTCGATTTTAAATGCATTTTGAAATTGCGTTGGCTGGGCCCCCGTAGCGTTACAAAAAAAAAAAAAAAAAAAAAAAAAAAAAAAGAAAATTGCCTTACCTTTTCTATTCCAACGGTATCATTCATTACTATTTCAAAAAACCTTTTTCTTTGCCCGCGATTCGCGTCGGCTTTCTGGTTTTCCGTTTTTCTAAACTTTAAAAAAAAACAAAAAACTACTAATACATTCTCGGTATTTTCCCGGTTCTAACGATGTCTATTTTGTGAAAAAATATTGATTAATTGCCCTTAAAAAAATCTTGAAGTCATTTCAAGGATTCGCCAGAGATGTTTTTTCTCTTAGGTAAGTTTTTTCCAGATATCGTTTCCTTTTAAGAGATATTTAAAGATATCATTTCGCGTTTCAAAAAAGTGAGCGGATTGTGCGCATTTTAAGATATTTATGTTTTATCAAGAATCTTTGGTCAGAATTGAAAGTTTTATGCTAAATGCCAGAAATTAAATACAAATTCGAGGTTCGCTTGAAAAATCAAACCGGATAGGGGATAGCTATCCCGTTGTACGCTGCCGAAGATAACTGGGCCCTCAACTTGAGGTTAGTTGGATGGATTTTCATTTAAAAATGAAAAATCGTTTAAGTTCGAGGATGCACCCTGAAGAAGGCAATGCTGCTGATAATATTAGGTTCGTTTGGAAAGATTTCCGTTTAAAAATATAAAATCAAACCAAACCGGACTGTGCGTTTGGAAAAAAATATAAAATCCTTCAACATTTGATTTTAGGCATATAAGGTTATTATCATTGGCCCGAGCAATGCCAGAAGGGTCAGTTAGTAAGACATAAAGTACACGGGAATGTAAAACTCTTTTTTTCATGAATCTATATTTTTCCGTTCATATTACAGCCATTTTCTTTTGCCATTCTAGTCTCTGTAGCATCTAAGGTTATATGTTATGCTAATAAGTTCTCATATTTCAATACTTTCAATTTTATGTTCTGAATTGAAATTAACAAATTTTACAATCATCACAGTCATTTATCCAGTATGTGATTAGACACGAGCGTACGCAGGGAGTGCAAAGAAAAGCTGCCCCTCTTAATCTTTGAGAAAGTAGGAATTTTTGGACAGTTATACCCAAATCGAGCCTATTTTCACCATCTCCTCCATCTTAACAAAAATTTTGTTTCCCCCATGGTTATCGGTCCAGAGTACAAGATAGTATAGGTAAAAAATACCCTGGCCTCCAAAAGTTAAAATATAACTGGTTTTACGTCTAATTTGCATATGAATGAATGTAGCAAGAACAAATTTGGAGGACATGTGCAGTAAACAGTTATTTATTGAATGCGACATAGAGATTTACATAAGTTAAACACAAAAACAATTTACAACAAAAAAGTACTCTTGGTGAAAAAGTCCATTATTGGAAAAACAGTACATCACAGTATTATGTGGTAAAATGACATAGAAACATTACTAAAATGGTTTCTAATAAGGAATGTGTCCATCCCTGGAATACGTTTGGCGGCATCGACTTTCCATGCTGTCAATTAAGTTGTCGGACATCGAAATGGGAAGCAGGGACCAGACACGAAGTAAGCCTTGTTACAGCTCATCTTACGATCTTGGAGGAGGACTTAAAGCAGCAACTTGTCTGCCAAGATAGTCCCCAAAATGTTTTATCGGATTTAGGCCTGGAGGATGAGCTGGCTATTCCATTCGCTCCAAACCGTGACCCTCAAGATAGTCCTCAACAACGACAGCTCGGTGAAGTCGTGCATTATCATCCATCAAAATGAAGTCGTTACCAATAGCACGAGCATATGGGAGGACATATGGATCAAGGATCTCATCCCGATATCTCGCACCAGTCAGAGTTCCTTCTTGGAACACATGCAAGTCAGTGTGACCACCAAGTGAGATCCCTGCCCAAACCATACCACCCCTGTCCCTGTGTGTTTCAATAGTGTTGGATTGATGGTATTTGGTGCGTTGTTCCCTGCAGATCAGCAGACGCCCTGAATCGCTCTCCAACGTGGATCTGGACTCGTCTGTGAAAAGTACAGAAGCCCATTGCTGTCTCTGTCTGGTTCAGGAAACATGTTCTATATTGTACCTTAACTTTTGGAGGTCAGTGTACTTTTTATCTATACTATCTTGTACTATGAACCTATATTCATGGCGGATACAGAATTTTTGTTAAGGGGGAGGATATGGTGAAAATAGGCTCAATTTGGCCATAATTGTCCAAAAATTCTTACTTTCTCAAAGATTGAGAGGGGCGGCTTTTCTCTGCACCAATTTTTTTGGTGCTACTCAGTCCAATAGATAATAGCTTCTACAGAAGTGATCATTTGTAGAAGCGCTGAAAAAAGATATTGCTTCGGCTGCCTAAAGTAGACTTTGAACACGAAAATCATAGTGTTAAACCTACGGCACAGAATTCCTAAAGCTTCACAAACGGCTGATGCTTCATTTTTACCAGTGCCAGTTAAAAACTGTCCCATAGCTGACGCCAGCCTCTCTAATCTAGATCGCATTGAACAGCATACTCATAGAAATTCTGGTTTTACATTGTTTCTCTATTGGAGCTGTCCAATGCGTCTCCTACGGACAAGGCGACCGTTGGAGCTTTTCTTGGCGCTCATTCGAATGTTTCCTCTTACTAGCTATTTTTTAAAATTAACAATAATGAAAAAATCATGCGGCAAGCTCTGATTATGAAACACTTTGCAACACATTCAGAATAATGTAACAAAACTTACACCGTTTAATAAGTTGAAATAAGATGCCTAATCGAATTATTTGGAAACGCATAACGCATTTGACAATCCAATTTCAGCAATTCTCTCTCTACACTCGGAAAATTATTCGAATTCTTTGAAACTACATGCAAACAAAAATTTAGTTCAGTTAGAAAATAAACGCCACAGTTGAAAATTCCGATAATAAGGAGAATGGTATGTGAATTCTTTTGTGCAGTTCTGTGTAGGAGGTATACAATTTACACACAACAAGTAACATGCAAAAAATTAGTTAAATTTAAAAGCGCACACCGAAATTAAAAACGCAAGTCCAGCAATTATTGCCGAAGACATAGTTAATCATCTTGTAGTGAAAATAAGGGAATTATATCAATTTCAATACATTTGAAATAGCGTAATGTCATTAAAATACACTGCAAACTATTTTCCCCCATTGACCAATGTAACGGAATTTTTTTAATGTCCCTGTCAGTAACCTGTCAGTGCTACGTTCTTCATATTCAGTACAGAATATGCCTTGGTCAGAATATGCCTATGTCATCATTAACATATATCAATTGCATGAAAATCCGTATTATTTACGCGAGTTAGAGCATGGACAGACGGACAGACAAACCGAATTCATAAACACTTTTCAAATATGTTGGAAGGTGTTAAAAATCTATTTTAAAGGATAATTTCTTTAAAATCAGTAATATTTAACAAGGGTCTTTTCATTGTTACCAATGAACGTTATTTAGTGTTAATTATTTAATGATATTAATTTGTTATTTAGTTATTAAGGTTTCTGGTACCTCCACCTACAAAGCTTTCGAGATAGGTTGCCCCTCTGAAAAATCTAATTTATATTTACTATGATTTATAATATTTCTGCAAATTATTTTTAAATAAGAGTTTCTGAGTCGTCGGGAACTTATGTATATCACTGTGAGATGTATGTATGTGCATCATAAAGACGCTTTTGACTTGGATAAGCCTACGACTATTTATGGTCTGATTATCGCTGGCGAAACTTCTACCCGTATTTCCGAATAGTAATTTCATCTTATTTATGACAGAAATTCTGCAGTAATACGACGATTTCTATTTAAATAAAAAAGGCGGAATTTAGCCCCTTTGGTATTAAATCTTCAGTGTGCGTTACCATTACTTCAGTGAGATAATAGAGTTGCATATTGTGATTTATGGCGCTTTTCATTGTTTGCAACTAATGACGTGCGCCTCTATTTATTGAAAGGTCTGTGTCTAAATCACTCATTAGAAGACTCAGAAGTAGAGTAAAACGAAAGAAAGAATTGAATATTTGTCTCACGTAAATCTACAAAATATAATTCAGATTGTCAAGAAACTGTAAAACATATTAGTATAATTAAATGAAGATTTTTAGGTAGCTTTCTTTACAAAAAGCTACCTATTGCAGCCGTTCGGAGGAAAGCGATTTCAAAAAATTTTGGTATATTTTCATCGATCATGACCCCCAGACCCCGAAACCACCCTCAGTTCAAAATTGATATATATATATATATATATATATCAATATATATATATATATATATATATATATATATATATATATCTGACCTATGTCACACTGTAACTCTCGTATTTATGAACCGATTTGGATGTAATTCGGTGTGTACATAGTACATACCAATGTCTCGACCGAGTTCGTTGGCCAGCTTCATCCGCCATTTTGTTTCAAAATGGCGGCCATTTAAAAATTTTAAAAAAATTTAAAATTTGAAATGTGGAATCAAAAAATTGAAATTGAAAAAATATTTTTTTCTTATGTGTTTGACCTTGATAAAAAGATTCGGGAGTAGTTTTTGTTTCGTCTATATCTTAAAAAATGGCTGAGTTATAGCATTTTGAATTTCTAGCGAAGCTGACATTTTGAAACGTCCTGAATTTTGTCACGCAATAAAAGGCGTATTTATGAACCGATTTGGATGTAACTTCGTTTATACATAGTACAGACCAATGTCTCGACCGAGTTCGTTGGCCAGCTTCATCCGCCATTTTGTTTAAAAATGGCGGTCATTTAAAATGTTAAGAAAAATTTAAATTTGAAATGTGGTACCAAAAATTTGAAAATTGAAAAAATATTTTTTTCTTATGTGTTTGACCTCGATAAAAAGATTCGGGAGCAGTTTTTGTTTCGTCTATATCTTAAAAAATGGCTGAGTTATAGCATTTTGAATTTCTAGTGTGGCTGACATTTTGAAACGCCCTGATTTTTGCCACGTGATAACAGATATATTTATGAACCGATTTGGATGTACCTTGGTGTGTACATAGTACATACAAATAACTCAACCGAGTTCGTTGGCCAGCTTCATCCGCCGTCTTGTTTTAAAATGGCGGCCATTTAAAAAAATTAAAAAAATTAATTTAAAATGAGATACCAAAAAATTGGAAAATGAAAAGGAGTTTTTTCGTATGTGTTTGACCTTAATACAAAGATTCCGGAACAGGTTTTGTTTCGTCTATATCTAAAAAAATGGCTGAGTTATAACATTTTGAATTTCTATTGTGGCTGACATTTTAAAACGACCTGATTTTTGTCACGCGATAACAGGCGTATTTATGAACCGATTTGAATGTAACTTGGTGTGTTGTGGTTTCATAGTACATACCAATGTCTCGACCGAGTTCGTTGGCCAGCTTCATTCGCCATCTTGTTTCAAAAGGGTTGCCATTTAAAAAAAAATGTAATTTAAAATTTAAAATGAGGTATTAAAAAATTGGAAAATGGAAAAGATTTTTTTTATGTGTTTGGCCTTGATAAAAAGATTCTGGAGCAGTTTTTGTTTCTGAAAATTTGTTCTTTTGTTTATATCTTAAAAAGTGGTTCAATTATAGCACTTTGGATTTCTATCATGGCTAACACTTTGAAACGATCTTGTATTTGTCTCGCGATACCACACGTATTCGCCTATTTCGATGGAAGAAGGCATGTGGATAGTATACACCAATATCTCGACCAAGTTCGCTGGCCAGCTTCATCAGCCATCTTGTTTCAAAATGGCGGCCATTAAATTAAAAAATATATATATTTAAAGTGAGGTGCAAAAAAATTAGAAATTGAAAAAGGTTTCTTTCTTAAGTATTTGACCTTGATATAAGGATTCAGGATCATTTTTTGTTTGTCTTTATCTTAAAAAATGGCTCAGATATAGCAGTTTCAATTTCTAACGTGGGTGACATTTTGAAAAATCTGATATTTTGCCTGCGACAGCACTCGTATATATCAACCGATTTCGATGTGAGTGAGCATGTGCACAGCAATTACTAAGGTCTCGACCAAGTTCACTAGTTAGCCTCATCCACCATGTTGTCTTAAAGTGGCAGGCACTTTAAGAAATCGCCGAATTTGGCAGCCAAATATAAGTTACTTTAAATAAAAGCAGCTTGGATAAAGCTGACTAATTTCGCGAAATTCTCATTCATAATGATTTAGTATTGATAAAAATTAGTATTGAATCTCCTACATTCGGTTTCCACTTAATTGAGCTTCGTGTGTTTGAATAATATAATTTGGCTTTTTTAAAATAAGGAATATGAAAGCTACCTCTTCCTCCCGGCACTGGCCGGAAGGACTTTTTTTTCTTTTAAGGATTTGCTCCTCAACTGAGATCTTTGGCGGCTTCTACTACTTCGGCGCCTGTGTGCGCCGCACACTTTGCACACTGGGTCGGCGCGCCCCTGGTATAAATAATTAGTTTTAAGCTTTAAACAAGCGAAATCATCATTTCAGTCCCTGTCCCCAGGTACAAATATCCAATATTAAATGTATCCTGTAAAAATTTCTATAAATATTATTAACTTTTGCTATTATATATTTATACCTATACATATAAAGTATGGGAAAATATAATTATCCTTTCTTAGTATAGATTGTATAGTAAAATATTGTAGTAAATATATTTGTCCCTGAGATTGACCATCATCTCAGTCCCTCTAAACACACATTTAGGTTAACACATACTAGGTGGCGCTGGCAGAATCATTTCCATTGCAACAACAACTGAAGTTCAACTAGCCACCATGGATGAAGGTAAGTTGTTTTTCTCTTTGTTTCATATTTAGAAATATTTAATTTTTGTTCTGAATAGGGATGAGTATTTTTTTATAGCATCATTCATGTCCCCCTATTTAACTTTTTATTTATAAACACAAAGTTTATTGCAACTTTATTTACATAACATACAAATGTCACATGGCATATTTAATAATTTACATGTGGGCAGAATGATTCAACAAAATGGCGGTGCAGCTTTTAAGACAAAAACATTACTTCAGTCCCAATTATTAGACACTGATTGTGGTGTTAACAGACACTTTCTTCCATAAAAGTTTATCCTACGCATAAAATATACACCCTTGATCTCAAAAGACTACATCATTCAAATGAGAAAACATTATCATAGTATATAATTGTATTTGGAAGTTGGTACTTTAATTCAAAAAAAATTTAAATCCTGGAGTGAAATTGTCCAGTTTTCAGATATTGACCCTTACGACGTTAGGGGCCTAAGCCCACCCCACAAAATAGTTCTAGTTACGCCTATGAAGGTTAAATACATATAATTTAAATGCATATTTTTTGCTCATCGGTACCTCCGAAATTGAGCCCTAAGGGAGCGTAGCAGAAAGAAAGAAAAAGTCAAACACGAAAATGACCTTTTCTGACTTTTATTTTTTTCTAAGCGTTAACAATAATAGTTTTCGAACTGATGCCGAGTGCTGAGGCAAACATCAGAGTAATTGAATTACGCACCCCAGGGGGCAATCTCACAAGACCTATATCTAAAATTAGTATATTGCCCATTATAGGCAATTGTATAAGTTCTTTAAGATAACGAGTTGGAACCCGTCGAAATTCGACGAACTAAAATGTTAGAAAGGAACTGTCAGACTGAATATATATAATAAATCTAAAAAAATAATTACAATAAAAAATTCATCTGACATTGGTTGTCTAACTCTTAAAACAAATAATATTTTTAACCTAAAATTATTAAAATATTATTTCCACAAACTTCAGCTGCTTAAATTATTGAAAAATTAAACAGTATTAGAATAGGTATTCAAGATAAGTAATTATGATGACGTTATCGATTGAGGCTCTTATGCTTGTTTTTACGGGATGAAAAATCAGTAAAAAGGATTTCGCTTTGTCACATCAAAAAACTTTCCCCAATAAAATCCAAACTGTACGCAATTTTCACATTCTCATAATTTACATACGCACCACTCAAATTCACAATTTGAAAGTATTACAACACGCAATAGATTATTATTAATTAATGTATTTCCAAACTTAAAGTGATTTTTGTCCGATACAACTTTTAAGTTCTAATCTCAGAACCCTCGAAAGAAATAAATCAAAAATTTGCCTTTAGTTACCATAGTATTGGCCATTTAGTATTGGTCAAATATTTAGTTTTATCAAAAAAAATGATCGTTTTGTTTTAAATATGACATCATTTTTACTCACTGAATCATTTTGCTAGCATATCAAACTCGGTATCAGCTTAATGTAAAGATATTGAAATGTAACTGATTTATGAAGAAGAATGCGTGTTTTTTTTTTTAAATGTCTGACGTCATTTTCTGTTCAAAAATTATAAAAAAGTTACTTTTATTTGTAATGTGAAAATGGCATCAATAAGGATATAATCAATAAAAATAATAAACAATGACTATTTTCGCTTTACTTTCAATATAAATGTGGTACTTTTGTTGCCACAATAAGAAAAATGGTATAAAAAACTACAAAAAAATTAATATCTCAAAAATAAATTGAGATACAGCTTTCAAACAAATTGCATTTAAAAGAGCATTTTTTTCCTTATACGACGGTGTAAAAATTTAAAATGGGCGATGTTTAGAAGTTTAAAAATTTGCAGTAGAGAAAATTGCGAAACCAAAATTTTATTTCAAATTTCAAAGTGTTGCCATTCGCAAAATGACGTATGCGTTACGCACAGATATGTTTGTCCTTTATAATATAGATTGTATGTTATTTGTGATTGTTTTTGGTTTATAATTGTATTAGATTTTTCTTTTTTTTATCTGTATTATATTTTGGCAATATTTGAAATAGATGCAATAACGCCGGACGGAATGTTACGTATTTGTAACTGTTTCTTTGGCGACGGAACACCAAACCCCTCACATCATTAACCGGCACCCCTTTTAGGTAGATTTCGTATGAAATACTACCCATTACATCCTCCCCTATATTGGAATTTCTGAAAATTTTTTGCAGATCTACACGATCATGACCCCTAGAACCCAAAACCACCCTCAGTAAAAAACTTTATATATATATATATATATATATATATATATATATATCACTTTTTTATGGACACGACAACTGCGGTAATTCTGCAAAAATCTCTTCAAAACTGATACATAAAATCAAGGGGCAAAAAATCTCGGTCAAGTTCGTTAATGGGCAAAATCGGACCAAGGGGATGGAAATAGGGAGGGGGTTTGTGAAAACCAAAAAAACCCCATAACTTCTTAATTTTTGTACATTTCAAATCAGTCTAAAGTTTTTATTGCTTCTAAAAATAGGGCCAAAAATTTATGTATCACAGATTTTTTTATAAAATTTAAAATGGGCTCAAGGGGCTCAAAAAAACGGGGTTTTAGGGAGAAAAAAAAATCATAACTTCGTCAATTCATGCTATCAAATCCAATTAAATTTATTATAAATCTTCTTAATATTATCTACAACTTTTATTCTGGCAAGTTTTCGATAGGACCAATTCGTACCGTACCAAAAATTAAAAACGAAATGAAAAAAAAAGGGGGGGGGGGGTTGAAGAAGAAAAAAATCCATAACTTCGTCAATTCACAAGATATAACATCCGCATGAATTTAATATATATCTTCTTAGTATTATCTACAACATTTATATTAACAAGTTTTTGATAGGACCTATTCTTACAGCAAAAACAAATTAAAAATACATAGCTGTTGAAGGAAAAAAATCATCGTATTAAGGGTGTATTCGAATCCAAACTGCTTATTTTCTGACTCGTTTTTAAATTCATTTTTGCTCTCAAACGCATCCAATTGGTAGATTCTCTTATTCAGAAGCTATATAATGTACCGTAATGGTCAATTTTTTGATAGAGACAGGATATATTTCAAAAAATGATGTCAAAGTGGGCATTTTGAACTGAATTTCCCGAAGCGATTGTGTTGGAAACGAAAAATATTGTCTTACTGAGAAAATAATTGTTTATAAATCAAGTTTTAATTAATTGAACTAAAAATAAAAACACAGGTCGCTTATAAATCTCTTCAAAAATCACGTCAGCAAGTTTCCATATTTTTTCTTTGAAAAATGAATCTGAAAACATGCCAGAAAATTTCGAGTTGTTGAGCATGGAAAAGGTTTTTTTTTTTTTTTTTTTTTTTTTTTTTTTTTTTTTAATACCGCCTTAGCATGATTCTGATAAAACCAGCTCTTATATAAAAATGAAATAAAAACTCGTCAAAAGCGGCCAGATAAAATCGTTAAAGTGGGTTTATCTCTAATCATAGTTTAGTTTTTATTGTTGAAATGAGCACTTAACTTCGAAATCTACCTGTGCCTGTAGGCCGAGCCGGCAGGGATTTTTTTTTTTTTTTTTTTTTTTTGTAACCCTTTCGCTGGGACTAAAGAATTAGTTGAGCAATCGATTCTGTGAAAACAAACCGCAAACAGTTCTATGTCTGTAATAAAATCTTATGTAATGTATCTATAGTCCGCTTTTTACAAAGCCGTCCTAGCTAAAGAGAGGCCGGGTGCTAGAACTTTTGTAAGACCCTTCCTATCCAAACTAGTTAATGCTTCCCTATTCCCACCAATGTTGTGAATTTAGCTGATTATTTTATTCATCTACCAGAAATTTCAAATAGTAATTTTTGTTTTTTTTTTTTTGTAATGACAGGCATTCCATTATTGAATAAAATGAAGGTAACTATTCGGAAATTATGGAAGATATTTTTTTTATTAAAAAATCCGCTAAATTGTCAGCACAACCCAATTATCTTTTCAAAAAACTTGAATGACATACATAGTGGCACAACCAGGATTACGGATTACGGATTACGGGGGGTTTTTTGCGGGGAGGAGGGAGTATGTTTTTGTCAGGGATATACAATATTTTAAAAACTTAAAGCAATTTTGTATTCAGCAAAAGAAAATTTTTAACATATATATTTCAAATGAAAATCAAATTTCAAATTAATTGTTTAAAGGCGCAAAGGCCAACCTAGTGAAAAAGATTCCATGCCGGGACTCGAACCCGGGTCATCAGTATAGCGCACTGACGTACTACCGACTAAACCACATGGAACGATAGATACTCACCCTGGAACTTCTCACTATTACAGGTTGGCTAGGCTACAAACGTAGCACAAGGTGGAATATTTTCCGTGAGCCACCGACATGGGCCAAACACAGACACTTATTTATATCCAGCATCGATTGAATCTATATTAATATTTGGAAATTTTTCCAGAGAGAAAAACTGTTTCTCTCTGGAAAAATTTCCAAATATTAATATATTTTTAACATATTTTGACTAAAACTATATGCATTTATATATAATAAAATTTAATAAATGAATCGAACAAGAACATTAAAGTCAGGAGTGGGGAATGGAGGATATTCCATCTCCGTTTTGATCATGTGGTCAAGGTAAAAACTTCTAGCGTAAAGAAGGGAAGGCTCCGTAGGCGTGTAATGTAAATCCCCGCAAGCCAATGAAACAGTTCATGAGGCAAAGCAGTAGTATCTTCCCTTCTTATAAGAAGGCGCGGATCCACGGGGGGGGGGGGGGGCAGACGTATAAATCCACCGCCTATCGCGAATTCCAAAAAATGGTCGCCGAAATAAAAAATCGATTTCGTCATTCGTTTCCAGAAAAAAAGTCACCAAATTCATCAAAGCATCGCGCTAAAAACGCTAATTTCGTCAAAAAATCGCGAATTTCGTCAAAAAATCGCGAATTTCGTCCAAAAATCGCGCATTTCGTCAAAGAATCGCGAAAAAAAGAAAGTTTTGTCAAAGAACCGCGAAAAAAACAAAACTTTGTCAAAAGGTCGCAGAAAAAAACGTAAATTTCGTCAAAAAATCGCAGAAAAAAAGCGAATTTCGCCAAAGAAACGCAGAAAAAACGCAGATTTCGTCAAGAGATCTCGGAAAAAAGGCGAATTTTGTGAAAGGATCACGAAAAAAATACGCGATTTTCGCCAAAGAATCGCTGGAAAAAGTGCGAATTTTATCAAAGGGCCGCGAAAAAATGCATATTTAGCACCAGGAGGAGATTCCCCGAGGCACGGATCCAGGGGGGCGATCGGGCCGGTTCCTCCCCCCCCCCCCCAAGGTATAAATCCAACGCTTCAACGGCAGTTTTCCCGGAACAAGCAGACAAGCAAACGAAAACCAAACACTTTTCGGGTGTCAATGGTAAGTCTCACTGACGTTTCGCCAATTAATGAACAAAAAAGGATTATGTCCTGTCAAAAGGCATATGGCGCCATAATTTTTGACACTATGGGTTGAGGTGGAGGTCGATGCCACTTCGTGTACCTTTTGTTGAATTTCTACAACAGAAAATTGACACCGTTATGCGGATCCCTTTAAAGTGTGGAAACTTTTTCATCTTTTTAAAGAAACTGCACTTCAAATTTCTGTATAATATTTTTGCAGAGAGCTCTTTTGTTTGAGAAAAGAATGGAATTCGTAGTAATTTTCAAAGAAAGAAAGAAACAAGAAAAAGAAAGGACCTGTTAAAACTTCAAGCATCTTAATATTTTCTGAAAAAAGCCACTAATGTTTTAAAAAGAAATACTGCTATTGCCACCCACATTGGTGAATTTCAAGGGGTATTTGATGAATGAACAAAAAAGGATTATGTCTCAGTCAGTTAAAAGCTAAAATGCATATGGTGTGTTAATTTTTTTAAAGCCAACTTGGTAAACCAGTTCTTCCTTTATGTATTTACTTAATGAAAGGACTTCTAGGTGATTTGAATAGAAAATGCCGCTCTACTGTCATCCACCATTCATTGTTTGGTTTACCATTTTTCGCTATCTTTCTACCTCTTGTAGAGAAGCTATGGAAACAGACCTAGGTCTCAGTAACAAATGTTAACCTTGATGGACTAATAATGGAATGAGTAGATTATGAAGAAGCATACGCACCGCTTAGATGACACATTTTGACTTTTCAAGGATGTTAAGACCCCTTGAGATTTTTATTCAGTCCCTTTTTTGAATAAACCGATAAGATAAATAATTACCAGAGTAAAAAAGAAAAGAATAAAAATAAGGCATTTAATAAGTAAATCCTATGGTAACATTTTTAATTTTTCGGCACAATTAGTAACAATAAGTCATATTTTGAGGAGAGGCTTATATAATAGGGAGGGCCGAAAAAACTTTTTTTCGATTTTCGATGATGGATAGTGCGGAAAAGTTGCCACTGGTGGCACTAAGTTCACCCAAAAAATTTGAGATTTTTCGGACAATTCCTTCATTTGCCGCAAATGGCTTGAAGTTTGGCTCAAATGCTGATTTTTGAACTTTTTTAGCAAAAGTTTCAAAAATATTAACTATAATTTACTATAATTTAATAATATAATTTACTTGAAATATGTTTAGTGTACGAAATGATTAAATAAGCTCTAATTATGTATTATAGTTATGTGCATTTTGAATTAGGTGACTTTTATAGATTTTTCACGTATAAGTGAGCAAAAATTGCTGGAATTGTGACAACAGGGAATAAGGATCTCGTCATCGGTAAAGACTTGGTGAGGAGGCAGAAAAAGAAACTGGGAAAGAAGATACAGGAGGAGGAAGATCTTAGAGGAAGAAAAATTACAAGCATCTTTTTTGATAGTAGAAAAAATAAAACGATCTTCATAAAAAAGGGGGACTAGCAGATCGTCGACAGAAAGACGAAACAAATATCACCATGTTATCTGAACGTGGTTTGGAATATTTGTGTCATTTGACACCTCCTTCTGACCACTGCGGGGAAATAGCAAAATTATTATATAATTTTCTAAGCCAGAATAAAGCCTGCTTTGGAAAAAATGAAGAAGGGAACTGCAACATTTGATATGTATTCTTAATACGAACGAGCTCTCACTCTGACAGCGACATCAACTGTCTAAACTAGATGGTAGAATCACTTGGCCTAAGACCTTTACCAACTGAAACGGAGCTAGATTAATAGAGTACTCAAACCTTCAGCCTTTTGCATTTTTGATGTCCATGAAATAGGAATAGGCTGGTAGAAATGGACAAGTACATTTTCGTACGCCATTAGGGATTATGTGCATCGTGCTTCTCTCGACGGTGCCGCTTGATCCCTTTTTTTCTATAAGGATCGTGTTATTATTTCTACTATAAAAAAATATGATTGTAATTTTTCATCCTCCAAGATATTCCTCCTCCTGTATCTTCTTTTTTCAAGTTTCATTTTCTGTCTCCTGACCAAGTCTTTATCGATGACGAGATTTTTATTCCTGGTTGTCACAATTCCTGCATCCTGAAGCACAGATGAAGCTCTTAACGCAGTTTACCTATATGTTATACCAGTTCTAAATCTGGTAAACGCTGTGTGAGAAACGGATATGCGCTTGGGAGTGTCTGCTTTTGAAGGCCCGTGTTCAAATTCTGATTCAACTACCTGCTTCATAGTTCCCACTTTTTTTATCTTCTGACAAATAGCTGTATTTTAGGGCAGAAAAATAATTAAAATCCCATCTCGCAGTTACTACCATCTCCAATTTCCCCCCTCATCCTTGTGATGACTGATTGCCTTTTCATTGGTTTCTACTCCAAATCTCCTCACCTTCCAGAATTGCTGTCAAGACATGCTGTGGTCCGGCATTCGAGTATGTGACTCTGAACGTATCAAAAAACCGAAGGAAGAGCGAGGAACATAATAAAGACAAAAGAGGGAAACCAACGAACGAACCAAACAATACTTACAATTTTTGCTCAGTTATACGCGAAAAGGCTATAAAAATCGCCTAATTCAAAATACACATAACTAATAAATAATAGATAGTCAGAGCTTATTTAATCATTTCGTACACTAAATATGACATTTCAAGTAAATTCAGCGAAAACAAATTTAATTTACCATTTTAAAAATGTTTGCTAAAAAACTTAAAAAATCAGCATTTGAGCAAAACTTCAAGGCATTTGCGGCAAATAAAGGAACTGTCCGAAAAAATCTCAAATTTTTTGTGTAAACTTAGTGCTACCAGTGGCAACTTTTCCACACTACTCATCATCGAAAATCGAAAAAAAGTTTTTTTTCGGCACACCCCATTATATTAATAAGAAGGTTGGTTAACCGAGTGTGTCGGTTAATTGAACGTCGGATAATCGAGAGTCTATAATTATTGTAAATAGCATTAATTATTTCATATTCATATAATAATTAACTGTAAGGAATTTTTTAACCAATAGAAACTATGACTGTGTTGATTGTATATCATCCATCCGGTATCCCCCCCCCCCCCCAAAAAAAAAAAAAACAAGTGTCTGGATCCGCCCCTGCTTATAAGTTAGAAGTTCCTTGGGTAAATTACCGGTATCACGTGACTTCTTTCAGCCTCGAACCCATATTTGGAATATACTCCATTTTCAGAAAATCTTTCTCGCCAAGGATTTTTGTATGAACTAGCAAAACAAACACACAGCGCTTTGGTGCGCAGTATTTATAAACTCCCGTGCATTCCGACTAATATTTAAATATTCATTAAAAATAGAGAAGCACTGGAACTGCACTCCTGTGAAGTCCAGCCAAATTAAGCACTGCCTTTATTGAAATGGACCGTGATCGAGAGTCACGAATGGAAGGACCGAAATGTTGGGGTCAAAATGTCCTGTGTATCTTGGTAGGAAAGAACGACTGGAGATGACAGGGAAAAGATAAGATAATTTAGCCATTGGTTTTTCGGAAGTTCTGTTCCGCTGGGCTTCGGAGTGCAGTATTTATGAGCTCCGGTGAATTCCAACCAATATTCAAATATTAACACAAAACAAAAAAGTACCGTAGCTGAGACCCACGCAAATTAAGCACTGGTTTTAGTAGAGGTATATACAGACTCGGGCCAATTTCCTTTCATAATACTTGGAATATTCTTTTTTCTGCAGATTTGGGCCAGTCAGAAATCTATTATTGTCATGTCATGTCATGCCGAAGTGTTATTTAATTTTTTTTTCTTTTATGCTCACCTTTTTTTTTTTTTTTTTTTTTTTGTAAGTTAATGATATTGTATTGTTATTTTTTAAAAAAGAGAGAGAGAGAGCATATCTGTATATTTTCACAGCCAAATTGCCGCTGAGATGTGAAAGGTACTGTTCGACTGGGGAATTGTATTTACTTTCGAATTTGAATACAAATTTCGAAATTGAGATAATCTACATATTAAAAATTATGTCGACTTATAATTTACCAATGGTAACACCCTCTTTTGACACCATTTTTTAGTTATTTTGATCAATGTAGGGCAGAATAAGGCACCAATTGTATATGCTTCTCTGCTAATCATCATAGCATTTGATGAGCTCAAAGTTTGAGCTCAAACTATCCTTTTTCATACATTCCACGTAGTTTGGATACAATAACGCAAAGAAACCATTTACATAATATCTTATTCACAATTTTGAATAGCGTGACACAAAAGATAAATCAATTTATTGAAATAAATACATTTCAATGCATAGTATAGATTCAATGAAAGTGATATATTTAACAGTTAATTGGAAAATTAAAAGTATTGTGTAGATGTAAAAATATATTTTAACCAAGTCAAAAATAATTTAAATTGAATTTTAAAACAAACCTTTTAAAGTCACATCAAGGCGTCACTTAAATTTTATATCATATCTTTTAAAACTCATATTTTGAATTTATGAGAGATGTAAATGATAAAGCAACAGTGAATAAAATTTTATGCAGCTTTTCATGTTGAACATAACTTTTGCACATGCGATTATAAATAAAACAAAAATAAAATGATGAAATAAATACAAATATATTTTTTAAGAAATAGCATAACGTCACTCAAAATTTGATATCAGTATTTTTAAGTTCCATATTTAAAATTCTTAGAGGATAAGATAAAGTGCTGCGTCAGAAACTTTTAACCCGTCAAGGGTTTTTGCATTGATATCATTACTTTTTTGAGGTTAGTGATAAAATGATTTAAAAAAAGATACTTATGAGATTTAATGCAGATTTAATTTTTACTATTTTATTACGATTTTCCTTATAGAAGTTTGTATATAAAAACAAGTGGGTAAGTATGATCGCAGATCGCACAGAGGGTTTCATTTGATATTCCTTTAAAAACACTTTATTCTTAAATTAATAAATCCAAAATGTTAATTTATAATTATTAAATCCTTACATAGATGGTGTACCAATAGTTCCAATTTTCTTGGGGCAGGGAACGCACTCTTCTAAACAAACCACCTTACGAATGAAGTCATCAAAAACCAAGTTGAATAAGCCAAACCCCGTTGTGTTGTTTGACAAACAGCAGTCTCATGTCCCCTCCTTCTCTCCTTTTTCAAAATTTTTTGGACCAGTACCTAAGAATGGAACCGAAATAATTTTTTCTCTTCAGAAATTACGATAAAAAAAATAGTATACAGTACTCATAAATTTGCTTTAATGCTATATACGGTGATTATTAAGTTAATTATAACGTTTGGAAACTGTTGCATTGATGTCCGAAAGGTAGTTTCTGAGTTATGGAAGCTGGACCCATAAGGCGCCATAGCGGGCGAAGCCCGCTAGTGTCTATCATAATAATATCTGCCATGTGGACTAATTGCGATATTTAATCAAAGTAGTCCACCCCCCTCCTCATCCCCGGAAATATAACAAATACAAAATGTGTCTTTATAAACCTATCGTCAAATAGGTTTTCATTTCTTTTTCCCTAAAAAAATAAAAAAACATGATTTTTATATCCGTAACGTAAATAGCGGACGAAGCCCGCTAGTTCCTATCATAATATATATTTTTAATAATTTTATATAGTCTATAATAACTAGTATGTTGTGGCCATCACAAAACTTTCTTCTATCTCATACTTGTCAATACTTCAAAATTCATTATCACAGTGCATCTATGCTCATCATGAGGATTCTAAAAAGATGAAATTCCGTGTATTAGTTCTTGACATATTACTGTCCCTGAAATCGTGTAAATCAAAAAAAATGCAGCATAGCAGCGCCACCTATTGGGTGATTTACACCAGAACCTAATTATCATCAACTTATGTCAATGTCTAACTGAATATGAAATTTGGGGAAAATCCGTGCATTAGTTCTTGAGATAGAGCTATTGCGCAAATCATGAAAAATGCAGCATAACAACGCCACCTGTTGAGCAATTTACACAACCACATAATTAGCATCAACATTTATCAAAGTGTACTTGAATCTGAAGTTTGATGAAAATTCGTGCATTAGTTCTTGAGATAGAGCTATTGAGGAAATAGTGCAAAATGCAGCACAGCAGCGCCACCTATTGGGCGATATTCACCAACACGTAGTCAGCATCATTTCATATCAAAGAGTAACTGAATCTGAAGTTTGATGAAAATGTATCCATTAGTTTTTGAGAGAGAGCTATTGCAGAAATCATGAAAAATTCTGTATAGCAGCGCCACCTGTTGAACTATTTACACCAAAATGTATAAAATGTCAATTCATATCAAGGATTAACTGATTCTGAAAATTGTTGCATTAGTTCTTGAGATACAACTATAATGGAAATTCTGAAAAGTGCAGCATAGTAGCGCCACTTGTTGAGCGATTTACACCAAAATGTACAAAACATCAATTCATGTCAAGGACTAACTGAATCTGAAGTTTGATGAAAATCCGTGCATTAGTTCTGGAGATTGAGCTACTGTGGAAATCGTGAAAAAAGCTGCATAGCAGCGCCACCTGTTGAGCGATTTACACCGAAAACTAATCAGCACCAATTTATATCAGGGACTAACTGAATATCAATTTTTATTAAATTCCGTGCATTAGTTCTTGAGGTAGAGCGCCCACAAAATTTGCGTCACATACAGACAGACAGACAGACATTTTGTAAAAACATGTTTTTCGGGTTCTCTGACCCCTAAAACGTGTAAATTTGTCGAAAACCGAAAGTCGAAAATTTTCACGAATCCAATACTTTCTTCTTGTAAAGATAGAAGAAAGTAAAAATCAGACTTAAGCCTAGTTCCATGAGTACTTGTAGTAGAGGTCTGCACGGGCCGAAATTTCCAGGCCCGGGCCCGGCCCGATAAAAAAATTAAAAGTTCGGCCCGAGCCCGGCCCGGCCCGCTAAAAATCTTAAAAGTTCGGCCCGAGCCCGGCCCGGACCGGAAAAAAGTTAAAATATCGACCCGAGCCCGCCCCGGCCCGCGAAAAAAAAACCCGGCCCGAGTGAATTTTTTACAAAACATTGATTTTTACGTCGATTTGGTTAAAAATTTGTCTCGTACGAGGTAGCTCTGACCGAAAATATTTATCTTAACTTTTTTTTTCTCATGTTTATAATCTTCATTTTTAAAGAAGTGACACAGACTGCGATATTTATTTTTTTAACGAATCTCTATTTCTTGTATGTAAATGTTTAGGTTATCATTAATATTGTTAATCCACATTCCATGCATTGACATACATGTATTCCATGTATACCAAAAATCTGAAAAATTCTATACAGTAAAATTTTCTAAGACGGAATTGCGTAGAAAAGAAAAAAAAATGCGTTATAGACAAGTTCCATTCTTAGCATGTGTAAATGTATCATATATTGTTTTCTTACGTATTAGTATATTAATTTTGCATGGATCAACACGTTTTTCAGTTTAAAACAGGTTTTTGTCATAGGCAGGTTCCTTTCACACGTGTTACTATATTTTAATTTAGCTATATTTTAATAAGCGTAGAAATATACTATTCTTTAAAAATAATAAATTTTAATGTTTAAGTGTAGAATAATGGCAATTTAAAAATGTATGCATTTTTTGCAAAAATTTTTGGGCCAGGCCTAATTTGACTGATCTTTGAATGGATCTGGCCAAGCTGAGACAATTTTTTTCATATGGACTGAATCAAAACTAGGACCGAAAAGCTTGGCCCGTGAAGACTAGGAATGAAACCAATCCCGACTCTGTACACAAAAAATAAGTTAGGCCCGTTCCGGGCCGAGCCTTTAGAAATAAAGTACGGCCCGGGCCCGAGAAGAGTGGAGCCCGAGTCCGGCCCGAGTGCCGTGAGTGAGAAGCCCAGCACGGCCCGCGGGCCGGGCCGGGCTCGGGCTTCGGGCCGGCCCGTGCAGATCTCTAACTTGTAGTGTCAGTCACATGCTACGATTTTTGGATACCAGTATTTTAGAACGGGAAAATGTGACTTATTTTATCGGAGATATCTCATTAATTGAATAAGGTGAAGCAAACTTTTTGAAAAAAAGGTGGCCAACAAGCATAGCAGTTATCAGCTATGTGATTTTGTGCTAAAATCCATTAATTTGATCTGCTTTAAAAAGATTACAGAAGATTGAATTATAGTAGAACCTGGATTAACCGAGCTTCGATTAATCGAGGTTTCTGTTAACCGAGCCGATAACAAAGTCTGATTTTTTTTCCCTTTTGAATGAGCCTTAAAAATGACCACACTTTTTAGCACACTGTCCGTGCTGGCCCTTCTGCCCCAAAAGCACTCAACTCCAAAGAAACATTGGACCCTGAGAAGTCAACAGCGAACAATGCTTTGTTTCCAGTGGCTGTGTGAACTTTCGTAAATTTTTCAATTTGCTTTTTAAAATTTACTACTGGTAGTTGATTTTTTTTTTTTATTTGTTAAGCTGTGAAACAGAACTTTACAAATATTTATTTTTATTACTTAAAAAAGGTTCTATATTTTTTTTAAAAAGAGATATTAAATTCGCAAGCACGGCGAGTTTTTACACACAGTTTCTTTTAACCGAGATTTCCGATATCCGAGGTACTAACAGTCCCATTTAGCTCGGATAATCGAGGCTGCACTGTATGATTAAAAAATCATTGGCGATCTTACTGTAAACGGGTTTCCCCTTTACTGAGGGATTTCAAGGCCGAATCAGCTGCTGTTAGTTGCTGTTTCCGTGCTTGACTAAATAAGATTAGTTAAACATTTGAAAATTACCAAATATAAAAGGAACTAAGTCAACAGAGTCTTTGCTTTATGGTATTTTTTAACAACGCTATAAGAAAATAATTTTAAATAAGAGATTTTAAATGTAACGTTTTAAATCTGACATAATTGTTACCAAACTTTCCTTTCTCTTTGTAACATTCAACTGAAAATATTTTTTATTATTAGAAAGATAATATTATTATTTGCGCTACCTTAAAATTGGCAACTATAGTTAAAAATATCATCTTGAAATTTGAAATAAATCTCTCATATAAATATATTTTTAAATTTAAACTGTTTTGCAATATTATTATTTGGCCACTTTGGCCAATATGACGTAATTTCCTCCATTTACGACTTTTAACGCATATCAATGAATTTATTATTTAAAAATTTTCTTTTTCTTTTAATATTCACGTGTAAATATAATTTTTATGACGTAATTTTCAATGTTTTCCTACTTTTAATGCGTAATCATTTAATTCTAATTTGAGAATAATTAATTATTTTATAATTTTCTTTCATTTTAAATAAGCATGTGTAAAAACAATTTTTATGACGTAATGTTTAATATTTTCCTGCTTTTAACACGTTATCATTTAATTCTAATTTAAAAGGATTTTTTCTGTTCATAATAGTATAAATTTTTAATTTAAAGGATATATTATTCTTTGCGCTGTTTTAACAATTGGCAACAATTTAAAATAACCTTTTCTAAAATATGTAAAAAATATCTCTGGAAATTCTGAAAATTTTAATTTAAAATTGAAATAAACCGTCAAAAAATTAAGCAAGTTAAAAATAATAAATGCACTTTGCAAACCTCGAGTTTCTATTGAATGATTAAATTGAATGAAAATGGTTAAATTCCCATGTATAGTTATTATTTTTTTTTTCCTATAAAACTTTTTTAATGAAACAATTTTATCCAGATTTAACATTAAATATCTCTTAAAATAATTCTTCGATTTAAAAACTGTCTACTTCAATGTGTTTATCAAACATTTCTCTATAATACTACCCATTTTAATATTTTTGTATGCAGTAATTTTCTTAATATTTGCGAGATAGACCTCCAGTCACAAAAGATTCTTTCAAAGCGGCGATGACAGCGTTAGTTTTTTCTTTTTTTTTTTTTCGAAAATAAGAGACAAAATGTAGTACGCGATTGCGTCAAAAGATGGCGACACCAGAATTCTGATATGGTCATTATGTAAACTGTAAATATTGCAAGGCTAAATAAAAACAATTGTCTCGGGGTTATCAAACTTCATTGTTATCTATCTATACTTCTATACTAATATTATAAAGAGGTAAAAATTGCTTATTTGTAGGAGGTAAGCTCTGGAACTACCGAACCGATTCTAAAAGTAATGGTATCAAAATGATGGTGTTAGTCCAACTTAGAACATAGGCTATATCTTATTTCCGTGCCACTGGCCAAAAGGCGGTGCAGGAGCAAAAAACGTTCTAAAAATGCGATTTTTGTGTTCCTGAAGGGCCTAGAAACATGAAATTTGGAATGGTAGTAACTTATAAGATACTAATGATCTCTAAGGACATTTCTTAAACAAATCGAAATTAAAAGGGGGGGGGGGGGATGCACGAAAAGTGTTCTAAAAACGTTCTAAATGGCGACTTTTACGCAATTTCAGGAAGTACCAAACCGATTTAAAAAATAATGGTGTCAAAATGATGGTGACAACCCTTGCTCCACAATGGCCACATTTTAAGTCGGTGCCACTACCCCTAAAGAGGGTGCAGGACACAAAAAAACGTTCGAAATTGCGATTTTTGTGTTACTGAAGGTCCCAGATACATGGCATTTGGAATGGTAGTAACTTATTAGATATAAATGATCTCTAAGAACATTTATTAAAAATTCAAAATTTAAAAAGGGGTGAAAATGCGCAAAAGGGCGTTCTAAAAAACGTTCTAAATGGCGATTTTTACGAAATCTCAAGAAGTACCAAACCGATTTCAAAAATAATGTCAAAATGATGGTGATAACCCTTGCTCCAACATAGGCTACATTTTATGTAGGTGCCACTACCGTTAAAGGGGGTGCAGGAGCAAAAAAACGTTCGAAATTGCGATTTTTGTGTTACTGAAGGGACCAGATACATGGAATTTGGCATGGCAATTACTTATTAGATATAAATGATCTCTAAGAACATTTCTTAAAAAATTCGAAATTTAAAAGGGGTGAAAATGCGCAAAAAGCGTTCTAAAAAACGTTCTAAATGGCGGTTTTTACGCAATCTCAAGAAGTACCAAAACGATTTCAAAAACAATGGTGCCAAAATGCTGGTGACAACCCTTTCTCCACTACGGTTACATTTGCTCCACTTGCAGCTATATTTTATGTCGGTGTCATTACCCCCCCAAAGGGGGTGCAGGAGCAATAAAAAATTGAAAATGCAATTTTTGTGTTATTGAAGGGCCTAGAAACATGAAATTTGGAATGGTAATTACTTATAAGATATAAAGGATCTTTAAAAACATTTCTTAAAAAATTCGAAATTTAAAAGGGGTGAAAATGCGCAAAAAGAGCTCTAAAAAAACGTTGTAAATGGCGATTTCTACGCAATCTCAGAAAGTACCCAACCGATTTCAAAAGTAATGGTTGGAAATTGATCTTGGCAGTCCTCTTCCAATATAGGATCTACTTCATGTCGGCGTCTCTATCACCTTGTGGTTGCATTTTAAAAAACGTTCTAAATTGTGATTTTTGTGATACTGAAGGGGCTAGCCACTTGAAATTTGGCATGGTAATTACTTATGTAATGTAAATGCTCTCTGAGAAGAGTTCCTTAAAAATTTGAAATTTAAATGGGATGAAAATAAACGAAAAGCGTTCTAAAAACGTTCTAAATCGCGATTTCTACTCGATATCAGGAAATATAAACCGATTTCAGAAGTAATGGTTTCAAATTGATGGCGACAGTCCCCGCTCCAACATAGCCTATATTTTACGTTGTTGTCACTAACACCTGTGGGTTACAAGAGCAAAAAATGTTCTAAATTTCGTCTTTTGTGTCACTGAGGGGGTCTAACATTTTAAATTTGGAATGGTAATTACTTCAAAGATGCAAATGCTTTCTAAGAATTGTCGCCAGAAAATTCAAAATTTAAAAGGATAAAGTGAGCGAAAAGCGTTCTATAAGCGTTCTAAATTTACGATTTTGTCTTATGAAATACGAAACCGATTTCAAACATAATGGTTGAAAATTCATGGTGATAGAACCTGCTCAAACATAAGCTATATTTTATTTCGGTGCCACCACCCCTAGAGGGTTGCAGGAGCAAAAAACTTTCTAAATTACGATTTTTGCGGTACTGAAGAAGCTAGAAACTTTAAATATAGCACGGTAGTTACTTACAAAATATAAATGTCCTCTAAGAACAGTCGAAAATAAATTCGAAATTAAAAAGGGGTGAAGCAGAGAGAGGGAGCGAAAAGAGTCCTAAATTACGGTTTTTATGGAATCTCAGGAAATAAGAACTCGATTACAGAAGTTATTTGTTGCGAATCAAAAGTGATAGTCACTGATCCTATACGGGATATATTTTATGCCGGTGTCACTACCACCTAATTGGCAGAAACAACAAGAAAGCCTTTAAAACACCTAAATTCCGTTTTCCATAGAATATTAAGGAATACCAACCGATTTCAAGGTTATTGTTAGCAAATTAATGGTGACAGTCTCTGTTTCAACATTTTTTGAGACATTCTATTTCAACTCTGTTTCGGCATTTTATGTTGGTGCCACTAACACCAGAGAGGTGGTAGACTGTTAGACAAGAAGCTTGGAATTTGACATGATGGTTAATTTTAAGATGTAAATGTGTTAAAATGGTTTCTAAAAAATTCAAAACTTCAAATGAATACTAAAATGAGCGTATGAAATGAGCATAAAAGTCTCAAATTGCTTTCTAAATTATCATTTATTTGGAATTAGTTTTAGTTTTTCTTATTAATTAAAATCTCATATCTGTCTATTGCAGTTTTATAATGAAGTTTATTCAAACTGTGGCTTAATTTGTAATCTTTGAATTATTCCAAAAAGTGTCCTTCTAATAAAAAATAGTCATGCAAATATCACTCGGCATATTTCAACTATTACGCGAGCAAAGCCGCGGGGCTTGCTAGTTTATAAATAAAACATTTCAACTAAATTATTTATTATAAAAGAATTATTACATCACAATAGTTTTTATGCTAGGAAAATAATAATAATAATAAAAATATTATGGATGTCAGTGGTTATATATTGATTGAGCGTCATAATAATAAAAAATGATATTATAAAAAGGAGAGCTGAAATAAATGATTTTTTTACGTTTCTAATCGTGTAATTTATATTCAAATAATAATTATTAATATATATTTTTTGTAAAGTGATTGAAATTAAATATATTTATAAAATTTATGGTAATATTTTTATTGTTGAAAAATTACCAAGAAATAATAATTAAATTGGCGTCATTATAATTGTAATTTTATTTAACTTAATAACAATTAAAAAATTACAAAGGAACTGAGAATAATGGTCAACTAACAGACTTAAAAAAAAAGCAGATTCACATGTGAAAACAAGTACCAGCGAGTATCGAACTGCCTATCATAAGATTAGTAGACGATGGCCCTTAACCACTCAGCCAGTGGGAGGACAAATTTTTCTCCCCAAAAGTGGTTAAAAAGAAAGCATGTGTATGAATACAGTGTCATGCATTTTCGGTGAAATTTCCATAATGCGCATTATAAAACGAACAAGAGTCTTGCTGGTAACAAGTAAATTGCTATTTGCTTCATCTGAAATATATTTATTTGATTTTTAAAAAATCGCCCGCGTCACTTTCGAGAGAAAAAAAAAATCGAATCATTTAACGAACGAGAGTTTTCGCAAAAACAACCAATATGTTATTCCCTTCATATAAAATAAATTCATATTATATATCAATTTAAAGGAAATCGCCCGAACCGTTTTCGAGATTTTGAAATTAGGAACTTCTTCCATACCGTACAGTAAAACACCTGACGTACAGTACAAGATAGTATAGATAAAAAGTACACTGGACTCCAAAAGTTAAGGTACAATATAGAACATGTTTCCTGAACCAGACAGAGACAGCAATGGGCTTCTGTACTCTTCACAGACGAGTCCAGATCCACGTTGGAGAGCGATTCAGGGCGTCTGCTGATCTGCAGGGAACAACGCACCAAATACCATCAATCCAACACTATTGAAACACACAGGGACAGAGGTGGTATGGTTTGGGCAGGGATCTCACTCGGTGGTCACACAGACTTGCATGTGTTCCAAGAAGGAACTCTGACTGGTGCGAGATATCGGGATGAGATCCTTGATCCATATGTCCTCCCATATGCTCGTGCTATTGGTAACGACTTCATTTTGATGGATGATAATGCACGACTTCACCAAGCTGTCGTTGTTGAGGACTATCTTGAGGGTCACGGTTTGGAGCGAATGGAATAGCCAGCTCATTCTCCAGGCCTAAATCCGATAAAACATTTTGGGGACTATCTTGGCAGACAAGTTGCTGCTTTAAGTCCTTTTCCAAGATCGTAAGATGAGCTGTAACAAGGCTTACTTCGTGTCTGGTCCCTGCTTCCCATTTCAATGCCCGACAACTTAATTGACAGCATGGAAAGTCGATGCCGCCAAACGTATTCCAGGGATGGACACATTCCTTATTAGAACCCATTTTAGTAATGTTTCTATGACATTTTACCACATAATACTGTGATGTACTGTTTTTTCCAATAACGGACTTTTTCACCAAGAGTACTTTTTTGTTGTAAATTGTTTTTGTGTTTAACTTATGTAAATCTCTATGTCGCATTCAATAAATAACTGTTTACTGCACATGTCCTCCAAATTTGTTCTTGCTACATTCATTCATATGCAAATTAGACGCAAAAAACCAGTTACATCTTAACTTTTGGAGGCCAGGGTATTTTTTACCTATACTATCTTGTACTCTGGACCGATAACCATGGGGGAAACAAACTTTTTGTTAAGATGGAGGAGATGGTGAAAATAGGCTCGATTTGGGTATAACTGTCCAAAAATTCCTACTTTCTCAAAGATTAAGAGGGGCAGATTTTCTTTGCACTCCCTGCGTACGCTCGTGTCTAATCACATACTGGATAAATGACTGTGATGATTGTAAAATTTGTTAATTTCAATTCAGAACATAAAATTGAAAGTATTGAAATATGAGAACTTATTAGCATAACATATAACCTTAGATGCTACAGAGACTAGAATGGCAAAAGAAAATGGCTGTAATATGAACGGAAAAATATAGATTCATGAAAAAAAGAGTTTTACATTCCCGTGTACTTTATGCCTTACTAACTGACCCTCCTGGCATTGCTCGGGCCAATGATAATAACCTTATATGCCTAAAATCAAATGTTGAAGGATTTTATATTTTTTCCAAACGCACTGTCCGGTTTGGTTTGATTTTATATTTTTAAACGGAAATCTTTCCAAACGAACCTAATATTATCAGCAGCATTGCCTTCTTCAGGGTGCATATTTTTCACAAAAGAGACATCGTTAGAACCGGGAAAATACCAAGAATGTATTAGTAGTTTTTTGTTTTTTTTTTTAAGTTTAGAAAAACGGAAAACCAGAAAGACGACGCGAATCGCGGGCAAAGAAAAAGGTTTTTTGAAATAGTAATGAATGATACCGTTGGAATAGGAAAGGTAAGGCAATTTTCTTTCTTTTTTTTCTTTTCTTTTTTTTTTTTTTTTTGTAACGCTACGGGGGCCCAGCCATCGCAATTTCAAAATGCATTTAAAATCGAACGTTACGCTTTCTTCCGTATGAAGGACCGCTTAATGTCTGGGGAAATAAACAGGCATGATCGCTTTGAAGAAAGAAAGATCGCCATTTTGCGATGATCATTATGGCTTTTTTATTAATATTTGAGCTAATTATAAAGAAATGAAAAATCTGAGCCTCAGGTGCATTTGGACGTGAAATCGTCTATTCTTAACCGAATTTTCAGAAATCTATTTGTGGTTGATTTTCTTAGCCAACACAGTCAGAGTAAAAACTTTCTTTTATTAATATAGTTATGAAAATTAGAAGTGACAAACAACTTTCTTTTATTAAGATAGATATGAAAATTAGAAGTGACAAACAACTTTCTTTTATTATCACTAGGGGATCGTACCCGGGCTTCCCGGGTTAAAGAATATAGGTGAAAACATTTTTTTTTTTTTTTTTAAATTGAAAACTAACAATTTTTTTATAAGCAATACATTTTTTACATTGACCACTTATATTAAAAAAGCATTTTTCATATGGAAAATACGAATTACACAATCAAATACATTTTTAAAATTTATCAAAAGCGATATTTTCTTATTAGCCGCATGCTAAGAGTTATTTGCCAAGATTTTACTACTTATGGCATCCTTTTATATTCTGATAATTTCAGAGCTTATACATGTCTGGTAAATTTGTGTTTTATTTATGTTATTTTATTTATTTATTCAAAGGGAAGTTTTTTTTAATGGTAATTAGCCATAAGAAAATGATGAACTCTTTATTTTGTTTTAAGGACAAACGGATTAATCGTTCGTAATCGAGCTCCGCACGATATAGATAAATAAAAAAATATTTCATGCTTTAAAATTGTTTTTAAAACCATAGACAATCAGTAAACTGAGATGAACTTTGCAAACAAATTCCATTAAAAAAAAAAAAAATCCTATTTCGTGATCTAAAAATTTAAATTGTACGATTACAAATATGTTAGATTTGCGTTTTTTCAATATTATTCTTTTATTTGTTTATAAAAGAAGTATTAATTTCGTTAATATGTCTTTCACAAATATGTTAGTTTGATGGGTTTTTTTAATATTATTCTTTTATTTGCTTATAAAGGAAGTATTAATTTCATCATGCAAAAATAGTCAGAAACAAATGCTGAACAATGTTTGTTGCTTTATGTGCAAAATGTTTATTGTTTTATGTATTCAAACTGGCACGTGATAAGATAAACTTTTAAAAAAATCATGCTTAAAAATTATTTTAGAAAATATAATACATCAGTCAATGAATACAGTTTTTAAACAAATTGCATTTGAAAGTACATTTATTTCCCTATGCGACAAAAATTGAAAATGTATGATGGTCAGAAGATTGAAAAAATGCAGTAGCAAAAATTTCAAGACCAAAATTTGATCGTGAAGTACTGCCATTCGCAAAATGACGTCAGCGTTACGCACAGATACGTTTGTTCTTTATAATATAGATACATAATCAATAAAATATAATAAAGATCAGTTATTAGGATGTGGTTATCAATTGAGGCTCTTATGCTTGGATTTCCGGAATGAAAACAGAAATTTTCACCTTCTCAACATTTGTATACTCACTTCTCATATCCACATTCATCATTTAAAAAAAAAAAATTGTATTTTGTTTGATCATTTAAAAATCGTTTTAACTCAAAACTTGAAGTCAAGATTGCCAGCAACATCTTTTATGTGAACAAACGCACTCTTTATTTGAGATTCTAATCTCAATTTTGGAGAGTAAAAATTTCCGTAATTTATGGTTTTTAGGCGCATTTGTGTTAAAAGGCTTAGTTTTATTTAAGAAAATGATCGTTTTCCTTTAAATATGACTTCATTTTCACTTAAATAAGCATTTCGCCTAGTGTGTGAAACTTAGTTTAAGTACACATGCAGAAGGAAAATCAGTATACAAAATTTATGAGGAAAAATGCGTGTTTTCAAAAGCAGTATGTCATTTTCCGTTATTATGCCCCTAATATAATATTCTGCTCCTAATGGGATTTTGCGCCACTAAACCCTATACAACAATTTTTATCAACAATTTTGAATTTTTATCAGAAAATAGCATGAATAAAGTTTAAAATACCTCATTATTTCTCTCTTGTCTGCAGCAATGAAAGCTATCTAATTTTCATCATTTTGAAGAAATTTTATAAAATGCTTTTAAAATTAATATGTAAAAGTGGGGATATTTAAAAAAAAAAAACAGATAGTGCGACCACATGTACAAAGGAAGAGCTTTCAGTTTAAAAATATATATATTAGTGAAATTGGTTCTGCAGAAAGATCAGGGCAGATGACTAAAAAACACACTTGTGTTTTAAATATATAGATTATATAAAATAAAATTAGAAAAAATTAAATTAAGAAATTATGTTATTTTGATAAAATTATAGTAGAATGTCCTAAAGAATAGCATTAAAATTTTATTATTCGAGAGATTTTTTGACAAAAACTTCAGGAACACGATATTATTTAAAACCACGAATTATTTGTTTGCTTGTCTAACTCTGCGAAGCAAATCCATCCAGGTGAGAATCATCAATTTCTGTAATATAAATCGCTATTATTTGCATGTCACCTTTCTTTTATAAAGATACTCTACGTTTTTGTAAAACATTGCGTTTATCAGTGTGTGCTTTCGATTACATTATTTTCAAAAGTGAAGCATTTTCACCTGTGAAGAGTTTCAAAGCAGCTGGGCTGTGAAAATGACGCACTTCAACAAAACATAATTCAGGTTTAAGAATTAAAATACATGCTTTTTTATAAAATGACGTCATTTGCATGCGCTAAGGCAACCTACTTTCACAGCCCAGTCTTAAACTTCGTCTATAGAAAAGTGTGCATATGACGTCATTATCACGGAATAACTGACAATATTCTTGACATAGCCCATATTTTATATTCAACTATTTTTTCAGGTTTTATGAGAAATGGCAACAAACAGATACAGTATCTCCTATTTTCAACTATTTTCCGTTTACTTTCAATGACTTTCAATAGAAATGAGGTACTTTTGTTGCCACGATAAGAAAAATGGTATTAAAAACTGCAAAAAAATTAATATCTCAAAAATTAATTGAGATACAGCTTTCTAACAAATTGCATTTAAAAGAGCATTATTTTCCTTATACAACGGTGTAAAAATTTAAAATGTGCGATGTTTAGAAGTTTAAAAATTTGCAGTAGAGAAAATTGCAAAACCAAAATTTCATTTCAAATTTCAAAGTGTTGCCATTCGCAAAATGACGTATGCGTTACGCACAGATATGTTTGTCCTTTATAATATAGATAGATGGAATCTATTGCTATTGTATTGTATTATTTTCTCCGGGATAATGAAATTTTACCGTTTAATGCAGGATTTTGATACAGATGGGTTCCATTTGCACAGGCTTTACTGTGCTTCGAATTTTATTTTCATAGCTGCCAACACTCCTTATTTTTCAAGAAATTTAAATATGTTTGAAATTAGAAATTTTATTTAATAAATGAAATAAAATATGAACACTATAGAAACAAGATAAATTTCATTAAATATAATTTTGTGGTTCAAAAACATTTATTTGACATGGGGAAAACTCCAGAAGGATGGCAACCTTTATAGGTATTAATTTTTTTTTAAGTTTTATTTTCGGAGGAGAGGGGGGGGGGTGTAATAGGGCGCCAATTGAAGTTCTGCACACAGGCGCTGGATACTGTTGATGTGCCCCTGTTTGTGAATGGCAACACTTCACAATCAAATTTCAGTTTTGTAATTTTTGCTATTGCAATTTTTTAGTCTTCTAACCATTGCACATATTCAATTTTTACACTGTCATATAGGTAAAAAAAATCTACTTTCAAATGTAATTTATTTGAAAATTGTATCTTAATTGACGAATTTATTATGTTTTTAAAAATAATTTTTAAGCGCAATTTTTTTAAATTTATGTCTATCATGTGCCATCTGCCATCTCCATTACATATAGATAATAAACATTTTGTTCATAAAGCAATAAAAAATTTTCAACATTTATTCCTGACTAATTTTCCATAACGAAATTAAAACTTCCTCTATAAATAAATAAAAAAATAATATTGATAAAAAAAAAATATATATATGTAATCGAACAATTTAAATTTTTAAACCACCAAATAGGATAAAAAAACTTTCAAATGAAATTGTTTGCTAACTGCATTTCAGTTTACTGATGGTCTATGGTTTTAAAAATAATTTTCAAGCACGAAATACACTGGTCATCAAAATTAAAGGATAATGAGAAAAAATATGCTCACTAAGTTAATGTTGCAACCAATTCCCAATGCTGCAATTATTTATGTTATTTAAATACTATTGAACTCAAAATTGCATTTCTGTGCAAACGTTAGCGTGGGAAATATGCAAATTAGATGACTGACAATGTGGTGCGCAATGGACGTATGTTGGAATTCTGGTCTGTAGTGTCGTTTAAAATGAATGTCGTGTATGAATGTAATCAGTATTCATTAGTTATGGCTCAAAGGCACATTTAAGTTAAGGTCAAAAGTGGCAAATAATTGGTAGAATCGAGTAAGGTCAAAAACAAATGGAGGTGGCCCAAGATTTGAATATCCGTCAAAGTGCAATATCAAGAGCTTCAAGCCTCTTTTTAAGCGCTGGATCCGTTGATAGACAGCCTGGTCAAAGGAGACCAAGAGCAACAACTGGATCCGAAGACCGTTTTTTGTCATTGTGGCTCGAAGAAACCACAAAGCGACTACAAGAGATTTGGTTTCAGACCTTCAGGCTGCCACAAGAACTTGAATTAGCCGTTTTACTGCTGCACGAAGGCTTAATGAGGATGGACTGTATGCGAGAAAACCAAAAGTTTGCGTCCCGTTCACTCCAGCTTCCCAAGGGGCCATTTAAACTGATGCCCTCATCAAGTTCAATGGAGGCAACTTTAGACTTTCAAAACTTTTGCGTAATTGATAATTTTCACATAAAAGTGATTTTTTGGCGTTAGTGGGTAATTGTCTGAGCGAAGCGAAGGCTAATACACAACACAGTAATACTTTCCGGTCAAAGACAGCTACGATGGATATTAAAACCTTTCGTCAAGCATAACTCAAAAAATATTTGTCGGATTTCGGTTTTGGTTTTACCAGAAGGTACCTATGAGGGTAACCTACTGAATGCACCTACTATGTAAAATAAGTTCCAATTCGTTTAAAAATTATATTAAAAAAACTGATAAAAAAGCACAATTTATCTACATACGTCACGGAAATTTAGTGTATGTCACTTTCACCGGCTGGATGTTTTCGTAGAAAACCGAATTATAGCACATGGAGTAAAGAAAATATGCCCGCACTAATATTAAAGTGCAAAAAATCATATTTAAATTTAATCAAACAGGAAAATAAATCTGGATTTTTTTTTTCTATTTCAAAGAAAAAAGCCACAATAACGTAGGATTTCAGATTTTACGATAATCTACCCAATAGCATTTTTTAATCGCCAAAAGCAACCAACATTTATATTTTGCGTGTGAAAATTTGAAACAGTTATTTTATGTTTAAATAAACAATTTTTATTTGTGGCATCATTCATTCTTAATTTATTTATTTTTGTCTTTTTAGTATTTTAAATGAAATTTGGGTGCTTGTTAGTTATCCGTAGACCGATTTCGCCAAACCACCCGCCAAATTATACAAATTGACATAATTTTTATTTTAAATAACTTTTTTAAAAAATAACTTTATATTAATACTAAGTAATTTAAATATTTTAAAGAACAAATAAATTAGTATAACATTAATAAAAATACAAATAAAACATCGAAATTAAAATCACTTGATGACGTAAACACGTGTTGTCAAGTGAATGTGATATTTACGATCAACCATTATTGACATTTAATCTTACAATTTGGCGACAGTAATTTGATCGACGGGATGACTAACAAGTACCAAAATTTGTACTTTTCCAGAATAGGCGTCTTATAGGTAAAGAAAATGGGTTTGGCGAGAGAAGTAAACTTTTCATGCATATTTTCTGGTAACCTACTCATTGTTTCATGTACCCAAGCAATTTTTTAAAGATTTAAACAATTAATTTAGTGTAAACAAGACATTTACGCACAGATGGCACATGCGCACCACGTTGGCGCGATTTTTTTCTGACGCCAATGTCATATAGGCGCCGGGGTACTTAACTGGTGCCAAAGTGACGTTATTTTGCTTGATGGTAACCTAGATGTTGTTGTTTATTTATTAATAAATTGTTTATTTACTTTTATTTACTTTTTTTAAATTATATAAATTGTTTTGTTCTATAGTTATTAATTAAACTTTTTTTATTTACTGTTATTCCCTTTTTAAAAATATATATGTAACTGGTATTCGAAAACGAGGTTTTCGCCAAATTGGCGTCAGAAAAAAATCATGCCAACGTGGTGCGTATGTGACATCTGTGCCAAAAAGGTTTATATTTATATGTAAAAAAATAAACATAAAAGTCCATCGGGTTTGTAATAAATTGTCAGGTTTGTATCTTTTTGTAGCAAATCTCACTTTCTGAAGCCAAAAGTGCATAAAGCTTTAAAAAAAAAAAAAAAAAAAAAAAAAAAAACGCCAATGCAAAGTAATGTTGTTAAAGTACAGTGAAATTAGGTAAAAACGTGTATTTTAAATGAAGTGAATGAAAGCTTTATATTTTAAATTAAATGAATACAAGATGAATATACAGTACAGAACCATTTATCCGGAATGCTTGGGGTCAGATGTATTCCGGATAACTGGTTTTTCCGGTTAACTGGTTGTGCATTAAAGCAGCATCTATTTGATAAGTTTTGTGGAATATGTGTGGTTGTGACATTATTTCTGATTTTAAATTATTAGATTACTTGGATTAAAAATCAATGCAAGAAAGATCAAAAGTTAACCAGAGTTTAAAAGAAGGTAATTTATGGGAATCCCTTAGGAACAAAAATTCTCCTGTTTCCTCTGCATAAAAATTAAAACATCTAAAATACAACTAAATATGTTTTCATTTCAAATATTAGATGTTGTCATCAAATTATACAATTGTTTCAAGCAAAGCCTAAGTCAAACTGGCACCTTTTTCTGCACAGATTTTGAAATCAGTCTATCAGAAATATCATTCTGGATAACTGGTTTTCTGGTTAACTGGTTTCCGGATAAATGGTTCCATACTGTAGTATGGAAAAAATATTGTCAATTTATCACCTGCGCTTGACTAACTTAAAAGTATCAATATTGCAATTGGTACATGCTATGCAAAATGAAACAATTGTGTTGTAACCACTCTTCGTGCAAAAAAAATGGCCAGTAATTCGTATTCAGATACACAGGCAAGGTTGACGTCAAACATGAGTAATACCAACAGCAACATTGTTATAATGGACGGGAGTTATAATAGCTAAGTAATAATGGCTTTAAGCACACATACCACACAAGCAGTTTTTTACATATGTTTCGAGTGAAGCTCGATCATCAAGGTGCTAATTATTCATACAAGCAACCGTTACATAAACGAAAGTTTAAAATTTAAATGTAAATATATGCAATCTCGCATCCCCCCCCCCCAAAAAAAAAAAAAATAAAAATAAAAATAAATAAATAAATAAAATAAAAATAAAATGTTACAGCAATGAAATTTAATTGGAGTTAAGGGAAGCTTTTTAAAATACGATATTGGTTGAAAATCAGATTACGGAATATTCCTATAATATTTGAATTAATCACGGTTTTTTTTAGCCCGGTTCAGATTTTGCTAAGAGTATTTTATTTTTATTTTTTGTCAAAAGCCGCCTTTTTTCCCCGCAAGTGTAACTTGTTTTGATGTTGAAATAAATGTTTTGACTTATGCTATTATCTCTTCTTATTATTTTTATTTATTTACTTATTATTATTTTTAATTAAATGAGTCAAATCGTGTTTATAAATTTATTTAATGTGTGTATTTTAAATTAAAAGAATGCAATACAAAAGATGGCGATAAGAACAATATTTGACGATTTATCAATTGTGCTCACCTAAATGCTTTATTACCATGTGTTTAATTCCCTTCATGGAATTTCATTGTTATATGGACTTTGCTTTTTTTAAAAAGCTTGACGCAATTCAAGTTTAAGAAAGTGAGATTTTTTGTCAAATGATATAAATGACTATGAAAATGAAACTGAAGAAGTATTATACTGGTTTATGTATGTATATTAAAAAATGTAAAAATGTCGGTATGAAACAGCGAATAGGTTGTCCAAAAGTACTTGTAAAATGCGTTCCTTTTCTAGGCTATTCTATCCCTTGCCAGGGTCCTTAACAGAGGGAAGAGCTGATTTAAAATTGATATGGATTTTTTTTTTTCAGGTTCACTAATCTAGAATGGTCATTTGAATTAGTAACCAGTATATGGCCAATTAAAGATAGTATCTAATTTTCTTTACTTGCAACAAGTTCTTATTAAATTTATGTTCTCGGCAATATCGCTCAGACTAATCCCTCTGAGGGAAGTCCTAGTCTAAAAAATATATTGCATGTAAAAAATTTATTAGTTTAAAAAAAAAAGTTTTCACCTACACTCTGTAGCCCGGGTTTGATTGCCTAGTTTCTTTAATAGTAACATGTTAAAAGTTTCTGATTTAATTAGCAAATATTAAACATGTTAATATTTTTAATTTAAGAAAAGAATTTAAAAATAGAAAAAATCTGAGTCAAAATCAAAATTTCACATTTTTTTCTTTTCTTCCTTTTAAAACTTTAACCTTTCATTATTTTGCGAGACTTTAAATATTTCGTTCAGTCTCAGAGTCTGGGGTGCAGGGGTTTCAGCTCCCTTGCCTCCCCACCATGTTTAAGTGAGTGTCAAATATGGATGTGTGTGGACAGAAACATGGATATTCGTATGCCAAACAGAGAAATTTACACTAGAAGGAAAGCAAAAATGTGTTGATACATTACAAATAATCATTAAAATAATAGTGAGCAGTTTGTCAGAATTATCATCAGTACCAACCTCTTAAAAATTGACATTTAGTTCATGCACTTATCGATTTTAAAACTGTCACATCCACTTCCCAGATGAAAATACAAATGAAAAACAAATATTTTCCAAAGTTTGATACCATGCTGGTTTTTGTATTTTCATATTCTTTTAAGAGTTTTCCGATTTTTTCTTTCTTTCTTTCTTAAAAAAAAAAAAAATTAAATCTTCTTCCTGGACAGAACTATAGAAAAATATAAAATAACCATTTATTCAGCATACTTTTGCAATTCTGGCGGCATCTTTGTTTTTGAAAAATATTAATACTTATTATTTCAAAAAAATATTTCTTGGGGGTCAATTCATATGTGTTTTAATCTTTCCATTTTTTTCCCCCTGTTTTAAAATGTCGTCCCTTTTTCCCATTTCAAAAAAAAAAAAAAAAAAAAAACCTAATAAGTTTTCTGTCTCTAATGATATTTTTTGTTTAAAAAAAATATTACTATCTGCTATTTGAAAAAAAGTTTTTCTGGAATTTTGCTTACCTTCAAATTTCATTTCTGTGCATGTCCAGGGAGACCTCTACATTCTCAACACAAGTTGTCAATGCACTGGAAGATATCATTCTGTGGTTTAAAAGACGGGCTGTACACATTTTATATTATTTAGGTTTTTTTAGAAACTTTTGGTCAGAATTATAAGTGTAATATCTAACAGAAATGAAATTGGCAATCACTATAACGAGAAGGGGAGGGGCTTAGTTCATTTGGAAATATTTTCAGTTAATAAATATAAAATTGTACAAATTCGAGGTTTACTTGCAAAAACAGATTGGAGAGTGTGCAACACGCCCAGAGTATGCTGCTGAAGGCAATGGGTCCCCAACTCTCGGTTTATTTCGATAGATTTTCATTTAAAAATATAAAATCATACAAATTCGAGAGTGTACGCTGCCAAAGACAGTTGGGCCTCCAACATTGTTTGTTCAGAAAAACTTTCATCTAAAAATATAAAATCATTCATCACTGATTTTACATACATTTAAGGTTATAATCATGAGCTTGAGCAATGCCAAGTGGGTCAGCTAGTTAAGAAAAAAAGCATGGAAAGTTTGAACTTGAATAGTTGCTTATAACTTTTTTTCATCATGTTTATTAAATATGGGACTTCAAATTAAATACAGAAAAAAATTGCCTAGTATTTTAGATTTTTTTTTTTTTAATTAGAAGTTTATACAAAAACAATAAAGACTGTATTATTGACTTTTCTAAAGAGAACTTGGCCCCTTAGTTCCCAAGAATGCTCAAATTCTCCTTTATGTGATGCATGTTAATGTCTCAGAGATGTGATCTTTAGACAATCAAGATTACATATGTGTTATTCCATTACAAAAATACAGAAGAGTCCCGATTATCCAAGTCCCACTTAACTGAGTTTCCGCTTTAACTGAGTTATTTTCTTCTGATGGACTGATGGATTCCATTATTATGAAACAGCCATTATAAATGAAGTGTTAGGTGAAGATGAAAGAGCAGCCGTAAAAAGTTAGAACTCTCATTTTCGGGTCAGAATGGGAAAAAAAAGAAAATGATCCATTCCAAAGGTATAAGTTCGATTGAAACAAACTATTTAATACTTTGAGCAGAAAGAAGAGGCTACACCTGCAATTTTCATGACACTAATAGAATAGCTGCCAATTTGTATGGTTTTGTTACCTCTAAAATTCAATAAAAATTTTTGCCATATTTAATCGTTAACAATTGTTAGAATTTGGCGATTGAATCAGGCAAAATTTACTGGTAAATTTTAGTGGTAAGAAAAAATCTTAGAAATTGGTAGCTATGCAGTAGTGCAATACTGCAGCAAAATTGACATTCAACAAACAAAAAACTATCAAGAGCTTTTTCAAATAAACAATTTCATTCCCCGTTTTTCTTAAATGTAATGGGCATTTACATCAAAGGAATGTTACTAGTATTATAAAAATTAATGAATTAAGTGAAAATTTATATTTCATCTCCTTAGTTGGTGACAATTTGTGTAAATCTGGTTTATCTGAGTTTTTTGCTTATCCGAGATGAGCTTAGTCTACATTAACTCGGATAATCAAGACTCTACTGGATTGTGAAAAGAAATGGAACAATTCTATCGTATCAAATTTGATGGTGGATATGAACTATGTATAGAACAATATATTTCATTTTTTTTAAATGCATATTAAATTTTAAATTTTATAGATTCAAATATTTTATGATTTGGAAAGCTTTTCTATAAACAACTCAAAAAAGTTCAATTCTTTACTGACATATCCAATATCAATTACAAAATGACTTAAATGGATAACACAGTTTTAGAAAACAATAAATTCATCAGATTTTTTTTGTTGTTGTTGTAAAACATCATTGTTTATTACCAATTCACTAGAATTGACATTCCAAAAGATGTATATAACTTTTAACATTACCTCCATAGAAGATATAACAATATTAAAGAAAAAATACAAAAACAGTTCAATAATATAAAAGTATATTTGAGATAGGGACATTTTCATACATTAAATTATACATTTGACTCACTCCAAAACATTATGAGTCTAAATCTAATTGTTCCAGATAACAGACGATAACATTCAATAGAATCTTCTAACAATAACTCAGAATAATGAGATTCAGGGCTGGCATCACTAAATGTGAATCTCTCTATTTTAGGACGAACTTTCATTTCACCGAATGGGCCTTTCACAACAGTGTAATATATAGTGATTGATCTGAAAGAAACGAATGAAAGATAAGATAAAAATATAACATTAATTTAAACTTTTATCAAACACAATTGTATAAATAGATAGGCAATTTGCAATCAATATATATAGAGGTGGGCAATTTTCAGAAAACTTTAGCAGCAAAGGATTTATTTTGCCAGTCAGCAACATGCAACGTACAGTTGAAAATTGCTATGACAAAATTTACATGACTGCAAAAATAGTTAATTTTTATTACTACAATGCATTTTCATTATGTTTTTCTATAAAATTAAGAAACATATATAAGAGAGGAAAGTTTAGTATAGGATAGAACTTAGTACTGTGTTACATCGCAGTAATTTGGAAAGTTGCAAGGCATAGATAACTAGGAAAAAAATAAAGTTTTTGACATATCTCTATAGTTTACAGTTTTCAAAGACTGCCTAAAAATTCACTCGCCAGTGGTGAATAAAAGGACGTATTTCTCCACACCGAACATATATACTTGATTAATTTTAACAAAATCATTCTAACAGATAAATAAATCATATGAGTTGCAATTTTGCAACTGAGTGAAAAAGTGTCCAGGGTAGAATTTGAACCACAGACTTTTGGCTTAAGCTGTCAATGCTTTGCCAACTGAGCTATTCTGGACAAATCTGGCATGCATAATTCACTTCGATACCTTTTGATAAGACATCTGGTCTGTCATTTGAAATAGCTCAACCGAATAAATCACAGGTAATCTCTAAGTAAAGGTTGGATACATAATTACATGATTAATTAACACAATTATTCTAATTGGTAAATAAATTATGTCAGTTGTAATTTTTCATCTGAATGGAATAATGTCCAGGCCAAGATTTTAAATGGTAAATTAAATTTATTTACCAATTAGAGTAACTGTGTTAAAATTAATCAAATTTAATTATTTATCTAGCATTTACTTGGAGTTTCATTACCAGAAATTTATTCTGTCAAGTTGTTGAAAATCATACCTTATCAAAAGGTTATCTGAGTGAATTGTACCCACCAGATTTGTTCAGGATAGCTCAGTTGGCAGATCGTTATCAGCTTAAGTCAAAGGTCCATGGTGCAAATCCTGTGCAGGGCATTTTTCACTCAGCTGAAAAATTATAACTCATAATATGTAGTATATATATACACAGTAAAAGTCCCATATAAAAAGTAAAGTTTTTAACAAAGATCATGCTGTTATGAGTTATTTGCAATGCACCATCAATTAGCTAATGTTACAGATGCAAAAATATGTGTTTATGGAGAGTAAAAATTAAATAAGCTTTTAGTGTAACATTAACAAAAGTGTCATAGAAAGTGTATTTTTCTTTCTCTCTTCTCAATACTTGAAAAAAAGAAAATGGTAAAATGAACATTCTATCACCTACTCCCCCTATTCCCTGACCTTTCTTGAAATATGGATGAGTACTGATCATGTTTCCATATTTTCATTGAATGCCCTTCTCTGTAGTATGTGGATGGGAGGAAGAGAGAAATAAAAGTGCATTAAAAATGGATATATTTTAACATAATAACAAATTATGATAGTGTGATGTACGATTAAAAGGTGAAGAGAAGATTGATGTTGCCAGTGCACATGTATTATACTACAGAGGCACAGAAAATAGAAAAACAAGTGGCATAGATAACAACCTTGCCAAATTGGCAAGGTGCTTTATAATAAACGTGAAAAAAAAAAAAAAAAAAAAAAAAAAAAAAAAAAAAAAAAGAGATTTGTGTTGTCAACAGAAAATTTGTTACTACCTCAGCAACTTAATTGCATAACAAAATTATTAATGAATAGCAAACTGCAAAACTAGTTTAGTAATAGAGGATTATTTCATGAAATAAGATAAATAAAAATTGCTAGAAATTTAAGTTTGTAGCAGAATATTTTATTTAATATCTTTACATTCCCTTTTTTTCTCTTTACTTTCATTTTGAGCATTGCTTCAGAATGAATAAATAAAGATTAAATGAATTTCTAATAGTATCAGTTTTTTTTTTAATAATTAATAATAATTTGTGTTGTCAACAGAAAACTTGTTACTACCTCAGCAACTTAACTGCATAACAAAATTAGTAATGAATAGCAAACTGCAATATTAGTTTAGTAATAGAGGATTATTTCATGAAATAAGATAAATAAAAATTGCTAGAAACTTAAATTTGTAGCAGAATACTTTATTTAATATCTTTACCTTCCCTTTTTTTCCCTCTTTACTTTCATTCTGAACATTGCTTCAGAATGAATAAATAAAGATTAAATGAATTTCTAATAGGATCAGTTTTTTTAATAATTAAATCATAATACTTTTTTCTAAATATTAGAATCAGCAACTATGTTAGATATGATTCATTTATATAGCGTTATCTTAGAATTACAGAATGTAATTACATAAAATTAATGTTACATTTATGCAAATTGTTTTTTAAAAATGACAGAAACTTTAAAGGGTGGAGGAACACACTACAGTAAATAACTTTTGTGTAGGAAACCAGCCAGAGTCACAATCCATTCGTTCAATCAAAACCATAAGGTGTTAAACCTAAAATCTTTTTTATAGAATTAACATTATGGTTAATTGTTATTGTTATTGTTTATTTAACAATAACAAGCTATTTTTATGAACTTTTCAATAGTTTAACCATGCTTTATGCATGGGTCTGTCCAGATTTTTTTTTCCCACGGGGCCCTGTTTTTGTGAAATTGTGAACAACTCTTTACATTTGTGAAAAGTCTAGTCATAATTTTGTGAATTTTAAATTATCCTTATATTCAGGTTCTTGTTTATGCATTTTTAAGATGATATATGTAAAACACATATATTTTTCTTTATATATGTAAAAGTGGCAGGTCAGATTTCACTTTTAAATGATTAAATTTGTAAAAGGTTTAGTTTAGAGACGGAAAAATTTTGTGAAAGGCCTATTTTTGAATTTTGTGAAGAGTCCTATTTTGAAATGAAAAATTTTGTGAAGGGTCCTTTAAAAAACCCTATTTCTTCTTAAACAGATCCCTGCTTTATGTCAAATGTAACCATATCAAAACAATTAGTAGAAGTTATCATCATCCACATCAAAACAGCGTTGAATTCAGTGCTCCATATTTCAGAAAGGAGATCAAATTCTACACAATATCATTGATCAAATTATTGTGCATTTTCAGCACTTTCCATGATATCGTATTTTCTATAAAAATTTCATTACAATATTTTCATTATTGTTAAATATCTGCACACAGTTTGGTTTGAAGTATACAACCTATATTTTTGTTAGAATGAATGCATTGCTACCCTCGTGTTCTATTCAAAAATTGTTTGTTGTTGCATGCTCTACTATCCCTTATCTTTTTTTAAACAACCTGAATATTACAAATACTCATTTAAAAAAAAATTTTTTTTTTAGGGGGAAAAAAAAAAAAAAAAGTAATTTAACAAATTACAACGACCATTTGGAAAATGATTTTTTCAAAGACTAAAATTTAAGACATAAAAAATCGCACGGAGTTGATCATACATTACGTATGCCATGAATTAAACATTAATAGTGTTATTATACGTAAAAATTCCAAGCGACAAAAATCGTCTGCGACTCGTATTTGGTGTGAAATATTTATATGTATTCGTTCCTGTCCTGTTTATCTTTTTTTTTTTTTTTTTTGTTTATTCCATTTTTCTTTTGCACATGAAAATCTTATAAATTAAAATTAACTCTTTGGCAGAAGTTGTTATTCCTTTTCTTTCATTTTCATTAGTTATTATCCACCTGAAACTTACGTATTATCCAAGCATTTCATTGGCTGTTCGGGAAAAGGCTTTTCCATCATTAGATTTCCAAGAAATCTGACTACCAATTTTAAATGAAATTTCATTCTTAAACTTCTAAACATCCGGCAATATTACTTTTTACACCGTCGGATAGAGAAAAAAATTTACTTTTAAATTGAATTTGTTTGAAAGCTGTATCTCAACTTGTTTCTGAGTTATTAATTTTTTTTTTTTTGTAGTTTTTATTACTTTTTTGTCATAGTGGCAACAGAAGGTATCCATCTCTGTTGAAAGTAAAGGGAAATACAGATTACTGTATAGACCAATCAGAAAAGGAATAAAATGCGGATTAAACCAATAAAAACCTTCAGATATGCTTTTGATTTCCTATCCTGATGAGAACAATAACCATTTTTCCAAATGGTTAATAATTTTGATTTTATGACTGCACATTTAATGGCAGTGCTATTTTGGCTACACATGCACAGCGCCATTTTATATGGTGTTTTAAATTTTTTTAATATGCTGTGCTACTTTTTAAACTTTTTCCCCAGAATAAACACTAAATGATTTTGGTTGGGACAAAAAGAAATCTGCACCAACCTAAATTTCCAAGCCTGGACATGACCGAAAAGTTCAGCCTGGACTCCTACAAAAGCTTTATTGGCTCGGATCATTATAAAAGCTAAAAGTTCAAGCTGGATTCTACGAAAGCTTTATTGGCCATGCTTGGACCATCATAAAAGAAAACAGGTCGAACAGATCCTGTCCAGAGCTATTTATTTTTCTTTGGTTCAAAAGTCTAGCTCGACCCAAGTTCTGCAAAACATTCTAATATTTTTTAATCAACATTATCCTACATAGTTCTTTAAAAAGAACATTGCATGCATATTTATACAATAATTTTAAGTACAGCAGATTAGATGTCTGGAATAACAATATTAATGATCATATAGAAACAATTGCTTATGAACACTCATTGAAAAGCTTGCATAGTTTTAGAATGAAAGAAAAAATTATAATCTGGAAATTTTAATGAGTCCAATGAACAATAAATACAAAGTATGATCTTAGAATTTTAGACTGGATGTAATGCCAGATAATCATAGCATATGGTTACTGCCAATTACTCGGCAGACTAGGCGGGTGCAATATGCTCACTAGTTATCCGTTGCACCCGCAAATCTCACCTGCGCAGAGGCTCTTTCAATAACAGCTGATAGCTCAATTTCCTTTCACTAGACATTGTAGGATCAGCTTCATTATCATTGACATGAGCTCTAACTTCCCATTCTACATCAAAGGCACAAAATCTGAAGGTTTCGTAGCGTATAAAATACTCATCTGTATGGTAGGGTCCCATAAGCTGAAGATCTGTAAAGAGGAATTTTTAGAGAAAAATAATTAGTAATATTTAATTTATAAATTTCCATTTTGTTAGACACTGATAAAAGATAAAGAGTAAGAAAGATTTTTCAGCATTATATAATTAAATGTTATAAAACAAATGTCATTCTTATCAAAAATTAGATTCTTCATTATCCTGAACATGAATCTCTCAACTCAAAATAATAATAATTACTATTAATAACAAAACTATTAATAAATAATAATAATGCTGCTGCAGCAGCAGCAACCGATTTTGTGATCTTTTCATTTTGATTATCTATTTCTATATGCAAACAGAAGTAAATTGTATGTAAAAAATAATTATAATACATATATAAACTAGTCATATATATATAAATAAATTCATATATAAACAAACATAAAAGTTTATTAGGTTAGTTTTCATAGAGCTGGTTATATCATTTGGCAACAAATCTCACTTTCTGTAGTCCAAATTGCACCAAGCTTTTTTAAAAAAATGCCAAGATCTCTATAGTAGAAAAGTACTGATATGAAAACATGAAAAATGGATGATAAACATGTTGAAGCAGACAGTTTTTAAATCAAAGAATTTTTTTAAGTTATCAGCTAAGATAGCTCAGTTAAGTAAGTTTTATAGAATAAAAAATTAAGCATGGCAATTTAACTGTCTTTTGCAGGCATATTTGTGACTAGATTGGGGCATGCAGAGCCAATAATTTTTTTATTTAATTTTTGGAGGTTTTTCTTTTTTCTTTTCAAAATTTCATTATCTCAATAGATATTTATTTCATATTTTGAAAAAGCCCCAAAAAACAATATTTTCAAACATTTTTCAGTTGAAGAACATATTTACACAAGAATATTAAAAAAGAAAGAAAATTTTAAAATAATTAAATTACTACATGTGAAAAGCATTTAATGGTGAAAATTGTGTCATATTTAAAATGATATCTATTATAAACATCATATTTAAAATGATTTTTTATAAGAAAAAGAAAAACACTTTGTCCAGATGTTATAAAAGTCTGGTAGGTACCAACATTTTTTTACTTAACCCTCTGAGCGATTTGCCGGAATTTTTCCGTTTCCCAAAAACAACTTAAATCTGTTGTAGAAAAAAATATTTTAAACAGAATTGTATTTTAAAATGTATGTCAAATAAAGGAGCATGAAGTGCATTTTAGAAACAAACGGGGAAAGAAAATTTAAATTAAGATTACTTTTATAAGCATTTTAATACAATGCAGGAAAGCCCCCAAGACGCTCGGAGGGTTAATCATTTTATACAAGCTGATTTTCAAATGTGTAATTGACTTTACTTCAATCCCGAAAACAAAACAGGAGTATCCATTAGCAGAGTTATATAATATAGACGCACACGCGCACGCCGTGCGCGGAAAATTTTCCGCAAAATTCGGAACTTTGCGGAAAAATTTTTTGGAAAAAAGAAAAAACATAATTTTTGTTTTTTATTTATTATTATTATTTTTTAATACCGAGATATAAAAAATATTTCCCAATTTTATGTACGATTTATTTATTCTTTGCCAGGGATGATTCTGTTCCGAATTTTCCGAAAATTTAAAAAAAAAATCGGCCATCAGCCCGAAAATTAAGGCATAAAAAAATATTACTTAAAAATATTGCGAATTTTAACAAATGGTCGCCGAAAATAAACAATTTCGTCAATCGTTCGCAGAAAAAAAATCACCACTTTCGTCAAAGCATTGCGGAAAAAACGCGAATTTCGTCAAAGGACAGCGAAAAAAAAACGCGAATTTCTTCAAATCCTGAAAAAAAAAAGATATAATTTCGTCAAAGAATCGCAGAAAAAACGCAAATTTCGTTAAAGGAGAGCTGAAAAAAAAAACGAATTTCGTAAAAGCATACCGTAAAAAGCCCGAATTTTGTCAAAGGATCGCGAAAAAAACGGAAATTTCGTAAAAGAAACGCGGAAAAAAATTAATTTCCTCAAAGGATCGCGAAAGAAACACGAATTTCGTCAAAGGACCGCGAGAAAAGCGCGGATTTCGTCAAAAGATCGGAAAAAAATCCTCTAATTTCGTCAAAAGATCGCAGAAAAAATGCGAATTTCGTAAAAGCCCGAATTTTTCGAAGGATCGCGAAAAAACGCACATTCCGTAAAAGAATCGAGGAAAAAACTAATTTCGTCAAAGAATCACGGAAAAAAAGAGAAATTTTGTCAAAGAGCTGCGGAAAAACCGCGAATTACGTCAAAGGATCGCGAAAAAAACACTAATTTCGTGAAAAGATCGCTGAAAAAACGCGAATTTCGTCAAAAGATCGCGAAACAAACAGAAAACTTCGTCAAAATACCGGGAAAAACACGCAAATTTTGTCCAAAGATCGCGAAAAATACACAAATTCCGTCAAAAGATCGCGAAAAAATCGTGAATTTTCTCAAAGGATCGCTCGTGAAGAAAAAGAACAAAACGCGGTCAAAAGATAGAAAAAAACCTGTAAATTTCTTCAAAAGATCGCCAGTTTTGTCAGAAGATTGCGAAAAACGCAAATTTCATGTAAAGATCGCGAAAAACAAGCGATTTTCGTCCAAAGATCGCGAAAAACACGCGAATTTCGCCAAAAGATCCCGAAAAATATGCGAATTTAGTCAAAAGATTCCGAAAACACGCAAATTTTGTCAAAAGATCGCAAAAATACTCGATTTTCGTCAAAAGACCGCAAAAATACTCGAATTTCGTCAAAAGAAAAATAAGTGAAATTAGACAAAAGATCGCGAAAAATAAGCAAATTTCTTCAAAAGATTGCGAAAGGCAGTCGAATTTCGGTAAAAGATCGCAAAAAACAGTCAAATTTTGATAAAGAGATCGTGAAATTACATGAATTTTGTCAACGGATCACAAAAAACACGCTAATTTGGAGAAATGGTTGCGGAGATTTGTTTATTTTATTTTGTGATTTGCTGAATTTAGGTCCCTAAAGATTCCTTTTGGTGCGAAATATATGGTCTTTTTTGGTCCCTTAAAAAAAAAAAAAAAATGGTCCCCTTTTACCATTTTTTACTACAAAAGTTGAGTGGGAGTCCTGTATGTTGTATTCATAGGCTTTTCTTTGATTAGTTAAAATTACTGCTCTAAAATAATATTTTTTAAAGCCAAATAAACTGATTTTTTTTCTTCCTGCTGCTAATTTTTCATTATTGCAATCTGTACCTAATTGTCGTTTAGAATGCTCAGAGTTAGCAAAATGTGTGGAGAAATTTTATCTGAGTAATTATTCTTTCAAATGTAAAAATATTTTCAAGATAGCAATCATTTTAATTTTTAGGAGTTTATTAGCATTAGAATTTCAGTCTGCTCTAAAAACAGAATTTTAATTTTATTGCTACAAAAATGGATTTTACTGCTCCAAAATCAGATTTTTGCTGCTCCAAAATGGCTTTAGTGCACTTTCATCCCTGCATCAGTCTCTTTAATGATGATGCCTATGAATGGACCTCTCCTAATAAAATGTGATTCAGTTGTTTCAGAAGCAATGCCGTATTATTTCTGTGAACAGAGTGACTGGCATTTTGTGCGAAGAGATTACAATATTAAGGATTGAGCTGTATCTAAATGCATTGACAAAATAATTGATAAGAATTCACCTTTTCTTATCATGGATTTTTAGCTTTATTATGTTTTTAACAAATAATTATTCTTTAATTAATATAGTCAAAATAATATAACACATTTTTTTTATTAAACATTAAATTAATTTGCAGAAAGTTTTTGACCCAATATTTGCGTGCGCAGAAAGTTTTTGGTTTTATACAAGTCTGTCCATTAGAGAGAGAGATCTGCACATCCCAAAACTTCCAGGTCCGGGCTCAGCATAAAAGCTAAAATCTCAGTCCGGCCCGGTATAAAAGCTAAAAGTTTTGCATGAGCCTGTATAAAATCTTAACAGCTTGGCTCAGCCGAATTTATAAAAACATAATTTTTTATGCCAATATAGTTAGATATTGTCTTGTACAAAGAGTTCTGACAAAAAATACTTACTTTAGGGTTTTTTTTTATGTTTTAGATCCTTAATTTTTAAAAAAGAGCCCTGGGCTGCAAAGTACAGACACATCCTCTCTAAAATACTGCCTCTTCCTACATTTATTTCTGCCTGTGCCCATGTAAAATATATTTATTTTTTAAACGATTTTCTATTTGTATATAAATGTCTGAGTTATCATCAGTGGTGTAGTTGTAAAAAACCAGAGGGTATATGTTGCAGGCAAAGGCACCAGATAGTATATTATACTATAGGTATGGAGGGTATATGAAGTTATCTAGTAGGTATATGATGTATATCCCCATATACCCTCCAATACATCACTGGTTATCATTAATCCATATTCCAAGGTTTAAAGAATTAAAAATCTGAAAAATGCTGTACAATAAAATCTTCTAAGACTGAATTGCATAGGACATAGGAGAGAAAAAAAATCCATTATAGACAGGTTCCCTTCTCAGCAGGTACATGGTACATCGTCTAATGTTTTTTTTTTTTTCCATGTATTATCATATTTATTTTGCATGGATCAACACATTTTTCCTGTTTAAAACAAGTTCTGCCATAGACAGGCTCTTTTTCACAGGTTTTAATATAATTTTATTGCCTAGAATATAGGGCTTAGTTTCTAAAAAAAAGTATCGGAGCCCTAATATTCTGCAGTACTAACAACCGTTGTTTATCTTAAACTATAATAGATTCCTACTGCATAACATTCTTTTGTAGTAAGTTCCTGAAAATCAGATTATATTAAAAAATTGACACAGTTATGGAAAGATTCGATGCTTTTATAGAAAAAGGGGAAACACTGCTCGATTGTTTTTTCTCAGAATAACAATACATGGCAATTATATCTACTTACAAATGAAAGTGACTTCGTAAATGTGCAGAGCATAGCCTTAGCATGGACAGTGTACATGATACAAAATAAGTAGAAAAATCCCTAACGTGATTTTTATACTCGTACACAATAGAAGACTAAAAACCTCAAGCTGACGCTCGTTGACTAAAAACATAAAATATTCTTTTCAGATTAGATATCTAAATAAAAATTAAACCATCCAAATAAAAATTAAACCATCCAAATAAAAATTACCCTACTGTTACAAAAGAAAATGGAAATGAAAGCAAATTCATTGTTCAGTCTGTTAGGACTGGTGCCGTATCAATATGTTGCTGCCATCAATGCCAGACATAAATACTGTGATTTTTAAGAAGGACTTTTTTTTTCTTCTGTACATGAATAAATAAAATAAGACAGATTGAGCTCGAGCCAACCCAAGCCTAATATAAAAATTGAATTCATTTCATCTTCATCTCCTACGTGTGCGACACATTACGTCACATATAAGTCATTTGATAAAAAAGAATACAAAAGCTTGTAACTAGGAAGGAAAGGAAAGGGTAATTTAGGCTTCAGTTTTTCAGAAGCGCTATTGCACTGGGCTCCGGAGCCTTGTATTGAGCTCCGGTGAATTCCAACTAATATTTAAATATTTACTCAAATCAGAGAAGTACTGGAGATGAGCTCCAGTGGGTTCCGGCGCAAATTAACCCCTGGTATTATTCATTCTTTAAAAATAATAAATGAAAAATTTTAATTGTAGAATAATGGATTTACAATTATATTCTTTTTTTTGCAAAATTTGTTGGGCCATGCCAAATTTCACTGATTTTTGCATTGCTCAGTCCCATGATTTTCAAATGGACCGGGTTGGGATAAGGCCTGAAAATTGCCTTATTTTGAACCCATTTGCAATTTACACTGCTTATGTATCTCAAATTTGGTAAAAAATTAAAGCATGTTTTAATTTTAGGGGGTATCCTGTATTACAGAATCATGGATTTAATGAGAAATTTTCATAGTACCTGAAAAAAAAAAAAAAAAAAAAAAAAACATATTTGCTACGAGAAAAAGTCTAAAAAAAAATCCAGTTCCATGTGATTTCATCTTAGCAGATTTTATTGTATTAATATTTTATGAAAGAATACAATGCTTAATTCAATAATAAATATAGGAATCAGGATGTCAGAGTGATAAAAGATTTAACAATGTTTATTGAACAATATTTTTAAAAAACAGTTCACAATCACACGATAAAGTCACTATCTCAACATAATCAAATTATATTTATTCGATAGTAATATAGCTTCCAATACCTATAATTTAAAAACTATAGATTCAATATCTCCGCAAGAAGCCATCCTGTTTCTACAAAAACAAAATTTCATGTTCCAACTTCATAAGTCTTAAATTGACATGTAAAAAAATAATATACAGCAGAACCCCACTAATCCAAAATTCTGGTTAATCCGAACCGATTTTATTTTCGAAAATTATATTTGAACAGATTAAGTGAATAAAATAAAACTGAACAGAATAAAAAAAAAAAATACTCAATAATGTAAAAGTACAACATATGTACATGAATATAACATGAAAATGTGCACTGTAGACATACTTGTAGGAGGCATCTTGAAAAAATCCCGACTATCAGTTTGTTTGCCAGTCATTATAAAATTCTTTTCTAAAATGCAAAAAAGTTTTTAATTCAGATGATAATATCTTTTTTTTCAACAATTTGATTTCGCAAATTATCTACAGCAATGTTTTCCTTCCTCCCCTCGACGGCATGGTGACTGAGCTATTATTAGGTTTGCGATTTTGAACCATTTGTAATGGGTTGTTATGTAATTCCTCATTCCGAAGTTCCAATGGATATAAACATCAGGAGTGATTAAACAAGAAATACTATTTTTTCCGAAAGTCATGCCAAATTATCCAGCATGGCGGACCTTACCTTAGGATGCTGGATTAGTGGCTGTTTACTGTACTACTGAATACTTATAACTTACATTTTTTTAGCATGCACCTTTTTCTTTTCTATTTTTATTGGAATTTTAGGTAATCCAAATTTTTTGTAATCCGAACAGGCACCGGTCCCAATTAGTTCGGATTAATGGGGTTCTACAGTATTTAAAATAATATTTAAATAAACATTATCATTCAAATCATAGCACTATTAAATTAAGTTATACTAGTTAAACTTCTTCACTTGGAGCCAGAATAATAAGAGAACAAAGCATCTTTCTTCTCAAATCATAATACATTGTCTTTTTAAGCAACAGGAATCATACCAAATTATAAACAAAAGCTTGTGATGCCAAGAGCCGAACAAAGACAAATTAGGCTGAGTCGGTACAGATGTCACAAGTGCACGGGGGTTTCTTTTTGGCACCAAAATGGCAATTTTTCTTTTGTATGTCAACCTGGTGTTTTATAATAAAATTAAATGTGTGTTAATAAATAAAACAAAACAATATAAAAATTGTTAATTAATAAAATTAAAAGTATGTCAAATAAAATTATATGTAAGTGTTTTACAAAAAAATAATAATATAATTTCATAATAAAATAAAACTAACATGTTGCTTTTGCACACTAGGCCTAACAAGTATTGAAAACAGGCTTTTATCATTAAAATAGTCGGGGGGGGGGGGGGGGGGGGGGGGGAATGGTGTCAATGCCAACCAAGGTGCATTTGCGACATCTGTTCTGCCAAGTCAATAAAAACATTTTAGAAGATACAATTTCAAGCCTAGTCATATCAAATGTTTTTCAAGTAACATTTTGGTTTATTTAGTAGAACTGTATACATTAGCAATTTTAACAAAAAGGATGAAAAAAAAAATATATATTTACAAAAAATTAATAATTTGGCTAGTTACTGCCCATTAATCAAGTTAATCAGAATTAAGTTAAATACCATTGTAAGCAATCCTTTCAGAAGATAGTAAAGAGCACAATCTATTCAGCTGCCCTTGCTTATTACACAAATATTCATCGGGAATTGCACCTTTTATTTGTGATCCTTCCTTTTTTGGTTGTAAGCATCGCTTCTCATGCTCAATTTTCTTATTAAATGGACCAACCCAGGGACATCCTATTCGGTAATAACAACAGTAGGACTCCCTGTCAAATGGAAAAAGATTTTTAAGTGTCATTTTCTGACATACAATAAAAAAAGAAATGACACATGATTTTTTTAAAAAGAAAAATATCAATATTTCAAAACTTTAAATAATATGGAGATATTTGTTTACCTCTCTAGTTTCATTTTATAGTAAACAAAACTGTGAAACAATGTGATTTAACAGCCAAGATCACTCTTGTTACGAATTACGGTGCTGCATGTCACATGTGAAGTATAAATATTCTATATATTTATTTATTTTATGTATAAGCCTGTTCAGTTGTAACTAAGGATATAAGGTAACTGCATTTTCTCTGTTTTCTTTCAAATTTGGAAAAAACATTATAAAGATATGGAACCTTCTATTTACAGGATAGGATGTGGAGAAGCATTTTCAAAATTATGGGATTTTGTCATAAAAAAGGTGTGACTTGAGGCTTTATCTAAAAAAAAGTGTGACATAAGACTTTATCTAAAAATATATAAACAGATGTAATAAAATGTAACAAACTGTGACAAGCAAAACTATTAAACAATGTATGTATTTCGTGTTTGTTGCAAATGGGAGAGTGGTTTCATAAGACGAAGAAAATATCTAATAAGACCAAAAGTTTTGACGTTATGTTTGTTCATTATTGGCGATAAGTTACAGGAAATAAATTATTTTTATGGGGTCAAGTTTTTAAGATCAACAGAAAAGTAAACAAGCGTTGATTCTGATATAAACTTACGTTGCAATTCATTAATTTCATTTAAAATTAATGAAATAATATTAAACAAAATCACACAGCACACATAGATTATGAAGCACTTTCCAACACTATCAATATTGTTATGAAAGCTCATTTTTTCATACAATAAAAGGAGATATCTTAAAAGCAATATGAAAACACACAGCTAAGTTATACTAATAGATCTGTGGTACTCGTTACATTAGAGGTGAAAATTAGCAGTCGCCACTTACCACATGGCGATTAAAGTTGTAAAAGTGTCAATTAAAAAATTGGCCATCGATCGCCACTCGCCAAGTGGCGTAAAAAAAAAATCTGTTTTTGATCGCCGAGTAAAATACAGCTTTTTTCATGGAAATATGCAATTGTACTTTAATTACATCTAATTAGCAAACTGGTTAATTCTTTTTCCTACCGGATGCAGGCAGATTTCACCGACTTAGCTGTATTTTCAATTTCAATATTTCGGCTTTTAGCCACATGCTTGCTCTTTTGTTGGGTTATTTTTTCAAGAAATACTGCTTTATTCTATAAAATATATTCATCAGGATTCCACATGCATTTCAAGAAATTTATTCCTTTTGTACTACTGGATGCAAGCGAATTTTAACCCCTTGGGAATGAGCGACCGGTAAGGTCCACGGAATCCTTCATTATTCCCACCAGTTATTTTTAATTGTAAAGTTTACCTTATTTAATCAGAGCATTTTCACGATTCAAATACAGAAAATTTTCTGTCTTGAAAAATCATGGTAAAAGATTAAAAATTAAGCAAAGTGTTGAGAATTCACTGAAACAAGGACTGTATATATTGCTGGTTCTTAAATAACACTAATTAATGACAATCGTTGTGCTGTTTTCCCATTTAATATTACAACCTCTATTGGAATATTTCACACATTTTTGTCGGACACACATATCCGAACAAACGTTTCACACACACTCGAAGGGAATTTTTTCCTGCTCACAAGGATAAATTTCGAGGCGATGCAGCGCCCTCTCTATATTACATTGGTAACTAAATTAATATTTTAAGAATATAAGGATTAAACACAAAGGGCTCTCGTCACGAAGGGGTTAAGGACATTGCAGTACTTTTAATATTTCGACTCCTGCCACATGTTCAGCAGTTAGATTATTTTTCTTCAAGAGATGTTATTTAATCCTGTGAAATACACTCACCAGCTTAGATTCCAACTGTATGTAATGTGTGTTAATAACACATTTATTTATTAAATAAAATCCAAGTAACATTTTATTGTGTTTTATTTGTTTGTTTTTTTATTGTATGCACCTAATTGTTGAAATTTTGATTTAATTATTTTTTCTATAAAGAAAGTAATAGTATTTTGATTGATAATTGTGTTTATGAACACATACAAATAATCTAAAAATATATTTTTAAAAAATTAGTGTGACAACAGATTTTGTGATTTTCTGAATTTTGACTGCTGGGTCATTCCATGTCACTTCATCCAGACCATGTCACCCACCGTCACAGATTTCTATGAAATTTTAAACACAAAAACAATGTCTAAAGATATGCTGTTACACGAAATTTCAGTTTAAAATAATAATTTTTTCATGAGTTACAAGCATTTAAAAATACCCCTCTCACTCAATTTTTTGCAGAAAATGATCTTCCGTTAAACATGTAATGTTGGATAAAAATGCTCATTTTTCTAAATATTATTAATAAAATTAGCTATATATTTTTTTAGAGATTCTTAATAATGTATTTTATTAAAAGAATGGTTTATAAAACTTTTTAGAACTCGAATATTGTTTTTAAAAAATATTTTATCTAAGGAGTTAAGAAAAATATGAAAATATGTAATTCATTTTTTTTTTACAAGTGTTACCCATTTGATTTGGCTGATTTTTTTTATATATATAGTTTAAAAGAAAACCATTTAATAATAAAAAAATTAGAAAGGTGTTTTTTGAAATTCTTGAGAAAAAAATTTTTTTGTTAATTTTACAGAATATATCTAAAGTATTGTTAAAGTTCAAAATTCTTCAAAAATATGTGTAATAATAATAAACTATTATAATTAAACTATAATTTTGTTTCTAAAAACCTTTTTTAATGTTATTTAAATAAATTAAAGTATAAAATTCATATTTCTGTTACAGAAAATTAACGGCACAGATGTCATATACGCCCTATATTGGCGCGATTGTTTTCTGACGCCAAAGTCATATACGCAACGGGTACTTAACTGGTGCCAAAGTGTCGTTATTTTGCTTGATATGGTAACCCGGATGTTGTTGTTTATGCTGTTGATGTTTTCGCCAAATTGGCATAGGAAAAAAATCGCGCCAAACATGCCATGACATCTGTGCCAAATTAACTTCCGCTATGTATTCAAATAAAATTTCCATTATACTAACTCAAAAACAACCAGTAAGTATAAACTGATTTATAAAGCTATATTCATTCAAACAATCTAAGCTTTGCATCTTCTTTAAAAAATGTGGAAAGTATAAATTTATAGTTTGTTTTGTTTCACCTATAGTCTTCAAAATGAAATAAAAATAAAGTAATAAAAACTTAAATAATCACTGGTATATTGAGATTATTCAGAGCATAGATTATGATGAAAAAGATGCAAATATAAAGTTTATGCATCCCAACGAACCTTCCACTTCATTTTGCTGGCCAAATAATGATTATTGCAATGTGCCCTTCAACCATATATTATGTAGCATTGAATTGACTACTGCAACAGGACGGCCATATGCTCTTTCAAAAGAATCTACTGAAGCAATCAATCGTAAGTGGAGCATTTATAAAAAGCAATATCTAGTGAAATAATATGTTGAATTTCTATTTCTTATTTCCATTTAAATTTATCATAAACACCTTTAACCATTCAATTATAAAAAAAGTGCAAATCTGGCACAGAAATAAATCTAATATTTGAAATTGGTTAAAACTTGAAAAACTTCTGTCTCATATACAGACCTGCCAACTGCTACGAAAAAATCGTAATTCCTACGATTTGGACCTATAAACTACGATGCTACGTCTTAAACTACGATTTTTTGCAAAAAACGCAAACGCATTTTTTTGTTTCTAGTTGCGATTTTTATCCCGCGCAGTATATTTTTCAGGAGTGATTCTGTTATGAAATTTCCAAGATTTCAACGTATTCATTTCCGAAAGTTTAAAAAAATGGCCATTAGTCTGAAAAAAAATCTGGGCTGCAAAACAAACTTCTTAACATAAAACACTTTTTATGTGTATTAACCAGGAGTGAATTGTGTTTCTGTAAATATTTATACAGGAATTCTCTTCCTTAGAAACAAGGGTGCCATTTTAAAAATTGCTGAAAGGGGGAGGGGTGGTTCTTTGAGGGGCAAGGTCGCACGATTTGCGAATTTCGTCAAAAGTTCATGGTAAAAAATGCAGATTGCAACAAAGAATCGTGATAGAAAAATATAAATTACGATTGTGGGGGAAAAAATGTGAATATTTTGAAATGATCGCGGGAAAAAAACCGCGAATTTCGTCAAAATTTACTGCACTGGGCTAAAAGATTGGAACCAGACTCCTTTTACAAGCGTAATAAAAAAAAAAAGTCTGCGAAACGAAAAGAAACTCTTACAATTGTATAAAAAGTTTCAGAGGAAAAAATTTACTATATTGAGTTGAAAGACTGAAACCTTATTCCTTTTACGAATGTCAAAAGATGGCTGCGTAACACGAAAAACCAACCAACCAACCTCCAGATTAATTTAAATTTTCTGTGCTACGATTTCTCATTTTCAAAGGTTGACAGGTCTGCATATATGTAAGTAAATTTTGTATGTATATATTATATCAGTAACAAAGAAAAAAAAAGTATGATTTTATTACAGGATATAGAACTTAGAATTTTATGTAACATATTGTTAAATTATACACAAAATTTATCAAAATAAATCTTTATTCATTTGCTTTTTTAACTAGTAAATCTGCAGATCAAGAGCCTCAACGTCATCTCTGCAACTTATTGTTTTTAGCAAATTTTGCTTAATATTAATCTTTCTACAAAAACAAAATTTAAACTTTTAAATTACACAAACATTTATAGAAGGACAAAAAAATATTTCGATGGTTTCAGACATTAGAAGCGTTAAATTAAACACGTTGTTATGTAATGATATTCTGAAATTCTCACGAGCTACTTATTCTAGTAATTTTTATATAATAAAGCAAATTTCTTCAGGGGGGTGATCCCCCTGAACCCCCCGTTGTGTAGTTTATTTTGCATTTGTAATTTTCTATTGATTGAGTTAATGATTATCCTATCTCTTAGATTCATTTTTACACTGCGATTTATAAGGATAAGCAACAATTTGGTCAAGCATTTTACGTTATCCTAATATCAATACAGAAGTATTTACTTGCCTGCTAACCACAAACATCTGTATCTAATGGATAAAGAACTTTTGGAAATGTAAACTGAGACATCTAATTTAGAAATCTAATAGTAATTTTGATTACCATTCTGCAATATTTATATCTAAGATCTAATCTAAATATCTAAAAATGTACTTGATAGCATTAACTTACTAAAATCACCCTAAAGTAGGGGGAGTTCTAAACCTAACGGTTAATAATTCATCATCGTGTCCACTTCCAATTGACTAAATAGATAAACGTGATATGGCGCCGTTAAGTATTTTTTGTGATAGCCTTTTAATAATATCCACATTTAATTTAAAATCGTGATGTTACAAACACCGTTGAAATTTGATGCACACCTGTGTTCAGGTCAAATTACGAAAGGTTAACCTTTTATTTCCCTTAGCCGGGCATTTTGTTTCATTTTTCGTAATAGGGATTATTTTAATAATTTATTTTACACTCTACAAGCTGTTACACGGGACGTTGTTCACGTAGCATTAAAATAGAGATAAATGCATTAAATAAAACATTTCACTCACCACCAGACATGGCAAGTCTCAGGCTTTTTGCACAACACTAGTACCTTACAGAAAATGTTGTTCTTTTAAATCGCGCAAATGTTTCAATTAAATAAAGTAACATTTTTTGTATTAAAATACTGGTATCCAGAACGCCGGAGGCTTGGCAGCCCTGCTCCTCTTAATAGAAACATATATAGTTAACCAACACTTTATCACATTTTATAGGAAACAATACGGAATTTCTTATTTGTATGGCCTTACATATACCTCAGTCATAAAAATGTAAAATTTAGTGCCAATTAATATACGCAATTGCGAAAATGAAATCGCAACCAATGAGAAAAGGAAGGCCAAGTAAAATCGTGTAAATCGAGGAATCTTTCTTCGTAGTGTGGGAAAATACCACTACAAAAATTAATTTAGGTGGTATTTGGTGTGAAATGTTTATATGTATTCATTCCTGTCCTATTTATCTTTTTTATTATTTGTAATTTGCTGCATTTTCCCTTTGCACGTGAAAATCTTACAAATTAAAATGAACTCTTTGGGAGAAATTGTTATTCCCTTTTTTTTTTTTTTTTGGCAACAATAAAGTTTATAAAGTTTAAGAGAATAATGTCAGTTTATTCTGTATGAAAATAACGAACTTTTTCCTTTATAATCAAAATAGTTGAATACATAAATAAAGATATTATTCTATATAGTATATAAATACTATTTTCATTTCTGCGTTTAAATCAATCTATATGCAAATATCTATACAAAGGCATTCATTAATTCATTCCTTTTAACTTTGATTTGACTTTAAAAACCATACATATTTTCACATTTATGATATTTTTAGATGAGATATAGTTGCTACGCAACGGTTAAAAGAAAAAAAATGAAATATAAGTAAATTCATAAAATAAAATGTTTTATATTATTCGAACACATGTATAAAATTCCATCATAAGTTATACACCTAATTTAAAAGCTCTGACAAATGTTTTGACAAAATTGCAAACTAATAGGAATAATTTACTACTCTTATTTAAAAATTTCAGCATCAAAAATTTACCATTTAAATCCATTTTTTATATGAGCCATTTCTTTCAACAAATGAAAATTTGAAAATCGTCTGACTTGCCATTGAAAAGCATTACAGAGCAAAATAAAATGTTCTATATTTCCCGAACGAATGAACCAAATTTAACCAAAAACCATACAGCTAAGTCCGAGTACCTCATCAACATGCCACATTAATTTCAAGCCGATCGGATGCTTTTTGCGGCAGTTATCGCGGAACAGACGGACAGACAGACAGACAGACAGACAAACGGAAATCAAAACTTTTCGTGTCTCCACAGTAAGCCTTTACTGACGTTTCGGCAATAACTTCATTATTTTTACCTTGAATTGCTACTAATTCTACTTAATTTATTTATAATAATTTTATTTCTGTTTATGAAGTTAAAAGACTTGATGTTAGTTTTAAAAGTCAATCCTCTTATAATATCATATATTAATAATTGAAAACTATTTTGACAAAAACTGTCAAGATGCCACCCCCCCCCCCCAAAAAAAAAATAAATATTTAAATCTAGCATTAGTTAGAAAAATATGGCACTTATGTTTATTTTGACAGGATATTGAAGAATCTATCTAAATATGTATCTCATGAATCTTTGGAATGTAAGGGGAGGGGCGTCCAGAATTTACGAGTTGATTGAATATTAATAAAGTTTATCAGTCTCCAGATCATCTTTATGCTAGATTATTTCTTTATATGTCTTCAAAATACATGCATATAAAAAAAAAATCTAAGAAAATTTTTTTTCTCAAGTTTTTCAAAAAACACCTCTTTATTTATTTTTTTTTTATTTTATTTTATTTTTTTTGAGAAAAGATTGACTAATAAATAGCTCATAAAAAAATATTTAACAAAATAAAATGGGTGGTACATCTAAAAATATTTTTTCTTTTGAAATTCATACATGAAGTGTCAATTTTATATGAATATTCAAAAAATCTCAAAGAAAAATTTTTTTCTCAATTTTTTCAAAAAACACCTCTTTAATTTTTTTACTGAGAAAAGATTGACTAATAAAGAGCTCATAAAAAAATATTTAGCAAAATAAAATGGGTAGCACATCTAAAAATATTTTTGTGAAATTCATATATGAAATGTCAATTTTATATGGGTATTCAAAAGTTCAAAAATATATTTGTTGTAAAAAGAAAATAAAAATTGGTATTACTTTATAAAATAAATAATATAAAGAAAGTTCTGCCAAAAAATTTAACCATTTTAATTATTTGGTAAAGAGTTATGAAGTTTTATGTAGAACCATACAGAAAATCAACACTTTAAAAATGTCCATAGAAAAAGAAAAGTGTCACATGTTCAGATGCTTATAATTTGAAATATTTTAATTGGATTCAATTAAAATTTCATGTGGTAGCATCTTATACATGTATGTTTTCATGTTCCAAGTTTCGTCAAAATCTGAGATGGTGGGTGACATTTTGTAAAATTGCTGGATGATTTGACATGGAATGACCCTGCTTTCTTATCCTTATCATGAAGAGTTAGCTGGTATAAAACTCTGATTTATTGAAAAATATGTATATATACAATGATTATAGTTTATCTAGATGTCAAGAAAATCTGAAACAAACATTATGGTGGCCACTAATGAAACTGAGTCATACCAACCACTGGCTACTAACTCAATTTCCCAATTTTCACCTATACATTACATGGCCAGTGAATGCAGCCCTTGAGTTCCTTTAGTGCGGCCTCACAAGTGAATACAGACTTTTGAAACTTAGCTGTACTAGAATATGTTCTGAATTTAGAAATTTGTTCTCAGATAATTTGAGTCTTTTTAAGTTTAACATATTTATGTAAAATAACATTTAATTGATGGAAAATAAATGCAATTATTGCCATTTTTTTTTTTTTTTTTTTTCGAATCACTGCAGCCAAGGAACCTGCAGTAAACTGATAAAATTATAGAAAAAGCTGATGAGTTTTGATCACTCCCAACCAGTTTTTGACAAAATATGACAAAAAAACATTTTTGATACAAAAATACATTGGTTTCTAAAATACAAAATACCTCTCAAATTAAAAATTTTCAAATACAAAATACATGTATTTTGAAAATACATTTAGAAAGATAAAATATTCTCGTACATTAAATTGTAATTACACAAATGCAAATTGCACTTGCAAAACAGATCAACCCATTAACTGAAAAAAAAAAAAAAAACTATCAGGAGGATTTTTTTTTATATTAAATCAAACCTATAATTTTATTTAAATTTTTGACTTTAAAATTAAAGCATAAAACATAGATTATGTTATAATTAGACATTAAGGGGTTAGTTGTTTTGAAAATCTAAGAAATTGTTTGTAGCTACCTGTATTTTAACACAGAAATAAAAAAATCATAAAAATCTGAATCATGATTTTTTTTAACACCTTATTATCATCAGTTTCTACACATACCTAAGTCTCTTAGAATCCTGCATGGGCCGAAATTTCCAGGCATGATTGTCAAACTAGCACTAACTTATACAGCTTATTTATAACATTATAACATATTCTTGGTCCAGCAAGATTAATTTAAAATTGCTCATATTTTATTGACTTAGTCTGGGCCTTTTAAATTTGTTATGCTCACTTAATTTTTATTATTGGCCCAGCCTGGACTGTTTATTATTTTTTTTCTTTCAAGTTTGGCCTGACAAAAAAATATCTTTATTCTGCCAGCCTGATCCATTTGAAAGTTTGTCTGCATTTTGTTGACCATGCCGGATACAGGTCATGCAGATCGCTAGTCTTTATAATGCTGCACATCTAGAAAGGAAAGAAAAAAGTCCCTCTTGCTAACAAGGGAACCACTTTTGGTGTTGCTCGCACCTAGCATTGAGACCTGGTGCATTTTAAAGCCCTATATTATGAAGTTTGAGAATCGATAAAATTTTTCTGTTAAAATAATATTTCTTGATTTTACAGCAGCAAAACTTTCGGAAAATGCAATTTTCGAGACCACTTATCGGACTATTAACATTGAATTTTTTTAAAGAAAAGCATTTAAAAATAAAAATTAGTTAATAATAAGTATAAAATATTTTAAAAAGTTCGAAAATTCCTTCAAAAACTCATGAATTTGATTTTGAAAAATTGCAACATTATATTCATATTTTTGGCGAGGAAACAGTTGGCGTTTATTTTCAAAAGTAGAGCTTTACGCAACCCTAGCCAAATGTCATAGCTGAATTTGTAATGGCTAGACACTGCAATGTCCGATATATTTAGCAACAGTAATTTTTCTAAATTGTGTAAAAATATTAATTTACTTTATGATTACTTTTACCAAAGGACCATTTAATACAGCAACATTTCATTTTAAACATTCGAAACTTTATTCCATTCGATTTCAAAAGAAAATTGTTTGCTTATTTTCTATTTCACTAAAAATAGTTTTCAATGATCTTCGAAGCTTTTATAGAATTATATTTATTACTTATATATTTATCGTCTGCATAGAAAAAGAAATAAAAACCTAATATTTGTTTCTTATGCTATCAATTATTAAAAAAAAAAAAGAAATCGCAATCTGTATACTAGTAATACGTACTGTATATTTACTCTTTGGATAAAGCGGCCGGAAAAATTGTAGCGCCATATTTGGCGACTTAACTCACTTTTGGCGTGAAATAAACAAATAAAAATGTAATAATAAAAAATTAAAAGTATAAAAAAGTATATAAAATAGGATTTCAACAGAGAAATTTTATCGGTTCTCTAACTTTTATGTATATGGCTACAAAACGCACCAGGTCTCGATGCTAGGTGCGAGCAACACCAAAAGTGGTTCCCTTGTAAGTTTGATTTTGCTAACCTTAAATTAGCAGGAAATGCTTACTGAATTAGTAAAATTATTATTAAAAACAGAATTATTAAAAACAGACTTTTATTTTTTCTTGAGAACTATAATTATTGGCTGAATCCTAGTATAAGTGAGATACTTGGCAACTCTAAACTTGACGAGGCAATAAATCAATTCTTCTTGCTATAACTTTGTTTCTTACATTGTAGCCATGCCTACTGTGGTTTGATCAGAGAATCAGATTGGTTATGTCGGATCATTGGTTTTACTGTTTTTTGAACAGTTGGATTTGTTGAGTTGTTTTTTTATTTTGCTTTTATTAAAGATGGTGAAAATTGAAGGAGTTTATGAAGTGAGCTTTGTCAACGTGTTTGACATTTGTTATATTTAAGATGCAATTTTTTATAAATGGTTGTGATTATCTTTTCAAATGTTTATGTGCTTTTTTTTAATGTTTGTAAAATAGAAGTATGTTTAATACGTCGTATTTTTGAATCATTAAAGAAGTTTAGGGATATGTTCAATTTTCATCCTATGGATTGATTAGGTATGAACAAAATATGAGAAATAAAAGTAAGTGCATTTTTATTTGTTTTATTTGATAAGTCTAGAAATTTCTGCATCAAATTTGTGCATTTTTAAGATAGCAAATAATGAAATTTTAATGTACTACTATTGGGCTACAATAATAATACCAGAGATACTGACAAATTTAAAACTTTTATCTATAGCTCGGAACATTTTAATTTGTCAATAGCTCCAGATATTAAATTAGCTATTGTCAAATATAAAATCCGGAGCTATTGACAAAAATTTTAAATCTGGAGCTATTGACAAATTAAAAGACAGAGCTATTAACAAACTAAAAATTCAGAGCTATTGGCAAATTTAAAATCTGCAGTTTGAAATTTAATTTCTTTTACGAAAGTTAAAAAATAGTCATAAAACATGAAAAAACGCTAAAAATATTGAAAATTGTGTAAGAAAATAATTATATATATTAGGCTAAATGTTTTAAACTGAGATCCTTTTAATGATTTTAAAAATTCACCACAGAGTGGAATAAAATCAACATGATGGAATGATTTTATTAATTAACTTGCAGAAAAATCAAACTTTTTTTACATTCAAAAGTTTATTTTGTGAATGAAATTCTCGTTGGAACTGTCTAAGTAATGAATTGTCCGCCGCAACGCAAGCGATAGGAGTGGAGGAGAATTTCACTTTTCAAGTTGTGGTATTTCAGGTTGGCGCGCTTGGATGTTTGGCACGTCTCAAAAACTGCCAAGGTGGGTGTCTAGTTTATTCTAGGATTTTGTCTAATTATTTTATTATTTGCGAACTACCTTTGATTGAGTTTATATTAAAGTGTTTCGTGAAAATTAAAATTCCTACAATCAAATATTCCTTATCTTTGATCCTGTAAAACAAGTGATACCTTACCTTTCAATACACAACTGTTCTTCATGAACTTCTTTCATACAGCGAGGAAATTTTTCTGAGCATTCCTTACAAGTAATTGGAAGCTCTGAAACAGCCTTTTCTACGATAAGATTGCGAACACATAAATCTCTACTAATTAATGTCCGACAACTTGGACAAACAGCCGAATTCATTCTTAGCTGTGCATCAGCTAGGAGATGGTTAAAACATTCAGCGCACATTAAATGACCATTCCTGCACTGAAAGTCAAAACAAAAGAACAATAAATTAGTTCCAGAAAAGCAGTTGGAAAAATCACATTAGCATATAATGTGCAGTAAAGTTATGCCAAAAAAAGCTTATAAACTAAAATAAATAAACAATAAATTGAATGAAAAATTAAAAAAAAATAGATAACCTGATAAACAGCAGATTTCGGAAGATCTAAACAAACAGCGCAGCATAAAATGCCATTTAAACGTTCCTCCAAGGAGTCACATTCTGTCGTTTTCAATTTTTTAGCATTTTGAAATTCATCAGTTTCAGAGCTTGACAAATTTTCTTCATCGCCAGAAGCCGCTATTTGAATAACCGAAGTCATCGGTTCATCCATGATAAATGATAAGAGTAGCACAGTCTTTTTTTATTCAAACTCGAATACTCAGAGCTGCATATAAACAAACACCGAAACCACAACAATACGGTGGATAGAGACAGATCTGGAGCGTGTTCAGAAGTGCACTTCGCGCCGCGCGCGCGCTCAGAAGTTTATGCCATGGAGTAGGTCTTATCGAAGAAAGGAATTTTAACATAATTCAATTATTTCATTATTTTTATGGTTCAAAAAAGGTAAAACGAACGACTATATTTCTTCATCCTTCCAAAACATGGTTTTCGTAACAGGAATACATGCCTATGTTCACTCAGATAAAATCTAAAATAGTCGGGAAAAACATCACGTGACCTTCTTTATCTACTTTAGCCCATTTAGCATTTAAAATTAGTTAACCAACCGCACGCAAACTCCGCGCGAGCTGCTCAAAAAAATTGTGTGGGCGATTTGATCACGTGATTGTGCACTTTCTGCTTATGTGTTATTGGTTGTGCTTTGTTTGGTAGGTTGATTGATACAATTTAAGAATTCAACTGGTGATCTAAAAATTTTAACTTTTTAACAATTTTCTTTTTATTTATTTAAAAATGATTTATCAGTTGATTTATATCTTCTGTGATAAATAGAATGCTGTTAGTAAACCAAGATTCTGATATCAACATATGAGATTTGTTTGTAATCTACTATACTGGATGGATTTCAATGGAATTTGCACTGTTAGTTAGACAGTTTTTCAGAGTAGGTTTTAATATATATATTTCTTATTTTATGATTGCATATTTTAATACCGTGTGGATAACAGACCAAAATACATCATAAAACATGAGAAATAAATGGCATTTAAAATTCTGTTAGTATAAGCAAAATACTTACTTATACTTTCAGTAAAAAATTTATAAACATTCTAATCATACTTTATTCATTACAAACTAGACAGCAGACCTATATATTTTATCTCTTTAAAAAATATATGTACAGATATTTTTAGTTAAAATAATTTACAACTATTACATTTTATTTTTATAATGTTCAAAGTAGAATATGATTTCTAGCCTAGTCTTGATAAAAATTCACTCGTAAAGTACTCAAAAAAAAAAAAAAAAAAACCAAAAAAAAAAAAAAAAAACAAGGAATTATTCTACGTGCAAAAGGATATTTTCGCACAATATATATTATTTTTTCATTTGGATTTGCTTAATGTTTATATCATTATACATATACATACTACATATATAATCACTTAGAAACAAAACTTTGAATATTTAAAAGGCGTTCAGATCTAAAACTTTCATCTCGAAATACCTCATTTTCTCACATTTAAATGAGTATTTTATTATTATAATAAAAATACACGTGCCTCTGTATAACAAAAATAAAAAATATATCTTCATCAAAAATATCTTATTCATTATGAAAAATATAAAACAACCAATAAACAAACAACAAAAAAAAAATTGTGATACAATGTGGGACTGGAGGGATTCGAACCCACAATCCCTGGTCTCGAGTTCACTGCCTTATCCATTCGGCCATCCAGCACACGTTCCTTTTGCAACAAAATATCTTTATAATTAGCACCTTAATTAATCAAATCCATGATCTGTTCCTGAACATACTACGTGTTATTCCATACATGATATGGACCCACTCCATGTTCCTGTCTCCTGAGCTCGCGCGCGTAACGCGCGTGCTTCTTGAACACACTCCTGATCATTGATTTAATGTGGGATAATGGATTTCTGATTGGAGGAAACTTCCGACAAGTGAATTAGCTGATATTCAAATTCACTAGTATTAATTAAGGCTAAAATCACTGCTATTTTTTCATGTGATTTAAAAAAAAATAACAACAAGCTATATTCGTATATTGATATTGGCAACATTACACGTGCTGAAACGTAGCAGACGGCGTTTGACATATGTTTACGTTTTAAGTATCTTTTCTCTAGCTACTTAAAAATGTCATCCGAAGTTAATCAGTTATTATTGAAAATAAAAGCTCTTGAAGAAGAACTTCAAGTAGAAAAAAGTAGGAATGAATTTAAAGGTCGGAAGAAAATTGAAGTTATTAGTTCAGAAGTAGTTGATTCCAACCCTTATAGTAGGCTGATGGCTTTGAAAAGAATGGGTATTGTGAATAATTACGAAGATATTCGTAAATTTTCTGTAGCTGTCGTAGGTGTTGGCGGTGTAGGTAGTGTTACTGCTGAAATGCTTACTAGATGTGGCATTGGAAAGCTAATTTTGTTTGATTATGATAAAGTAGAATTAGCAAATATGAATAGATTATTTTTTCAACCTCATCAAGCTGGTCTGAGTAAGGTTGATGCAGCGGCTAAGACATTGTATTCTATAAATCCGGATGTGGAATTTGAAACCCACAACTACAATATTACTACAGTTGACAATTTTCAACATTTTATGAATATTCTTGGAACTTCTGGTAAAGAAACTGGAACTGCAGTTGATCTAGTATTGAGCTGTGTGGATAATTTCGAAGCAAGAGTTGCTATCAATACAGCATGCAATGAACTCAATTTATCATGGTTTGAATCTGGTGTGAGTGAGAATGCTGTGTCGGGGCATATACAATTTATAATTCCAGGTGAGACTGCTTGCTTTGCATGTGCACCACCTCTAATTGTTGCATCAAGTATAGATGAGAAAACCCTAAAAAGAGATGGTGTCTGCGCTGCCAGTCTTCCTACTACAATGGGAGTTGTTGCTGGATTTTTAGTGCAAAATGTATTAAAATACTTGCTAAAATTTGGGAAAGTTTCTTATTATCTTGGATACAATGCTCTTGAAGATTTCTTCCCCACAATGACTTTAAAGCCTAATCCTGATTGTGAGGATTCATTTTGTAGGCAAAGGCAAAAGGAATTTTTAGAAAAAGTTCAGACAAAACTTCCAGAAAGAGAAGTTGAAAAAGAGGTAGTACATGAAGAAAATGAATGGGGTATATGTGTAGTATCTGAAACTGCTAGTGATGAAACTGGAGAGCAAACTCTTGAAGTTGCAAAAGGAGTAAAACTTGCATATGCAAAGCCTGTTATAGAAGATGATGACAGCAATTCTGTTGATGTTAATGAACAAAGTCTAGAGGATTTAATGGCTCAGCTTAAATCTTTATAAATATATTCTGATGTAAAAATGTACAAACAAATATATATATATATATATATATAATTACCTATATATATATATATATAATTTTTTTACTGGAAACATTAAATAATCTTTAAAACATTTGTATAGATTTTAATTATTGTGGCATAAAAGGGGACGATCCAGTCCTCAACTGAATAGAAGGAGAAGTCATGTCTCTTAAAATGACATTTTTTTTTAAAATGTTAATGTGCATTTTTATGCAAAAAAATTATTATTTTGTACAAATTTTAGTAGATCAGAATGGGATAATAATTCCCTTAAACCTTTCATTGGTTTCTACCTTGATGACATATTTCATATAACTACCAAAGTGTTTGTCTAATACAAAAGTTTATAATAAATTATTATAAATATATACATATAAGTATATATTATTAATTATCCTATCTTAATAATACATTCTGGCAACACTTTTTTTTTTTAATGTCTCATATAAATAATATGAGTTAAGATCATGGTTCTACAAATATGAAAATGGTACTTTTCTAGCCTTGGTGAGAGAAAGAAATTTTTCATGTATATTTCCATATTTTAAATTTAATACAGTTGAACCTCGATAATGCAAACACTCACAGAGAAATTTTTTTTGCTCGTGTTAAAAGTAGTTTGCATTATCCATAATTTAAAAATATTATAGGTTGAATCCATATCAATTCAGGCAGGGGGTTACCTTCATAGTCTCGGAAGTTTTTGAATTGAACGTATGTTAAAATTTAAGAAAAAGTAAGATACCTGTATATTTTTGTTTTGTGCAAAAAAATTCCTGTCCCAAGATACAGGCCGCCAAAGATGACATCCCCGGCATCATTTCCCATTCGCGATTTTCGATAAAAATGATAAAGTGCTCTATCTCTATAACAGTGCAAGATATTTTTTTTTTTTTTTTTTATTTTAAAGATAATATTCTTCTGTTTAAAATGATATACCCAATTTTGAAATATGTATTCAACTTTGTTTATAACAGCCTTTTGAAAAAAAATCAAAAAAATTGTTTTTTCAAAAATGCCAATCACAAAAGTTTTGATCTTTTTGCTGTTGATAAATACCATTGGGAACTACCTTCACTGTAAAGGAGAACTTCCACTTTTGATTTTAACAAGTTTTAGAAGCATTTCAAAAATTCAGAGAATTTTACAGGAACTGTTATATGTACAGTTCCAGTAAAAGTTATACTGAATTTTTGCTTATTTGTATCATATTGGTAAGAGTAAGCCTACTATATATCCTAAACAAGTTGAAAGTTGCAATATCAAATGTGGCAAATGAGGTGTGTTCGTAATAACTAGTTTTATAAATATTCAGATCTTGGTGCAATAAGTGTTACACTCTTGGGCAAAAAGGCATGAATACAAAATTTATTATGATTCTATATATTAAATTCAGTAATACAGAAGTAATGTGAATCCATCTTAAAAAGGACTTAATCACCATGGCAACCTAGAATAATTATCTATCATGGTATATCATTGAATTAGTTATGTATTATAGGATTTTTAAATAGAATGAAGAAAACTTTTATTAAATATATTTTTAGTTTTAACTCGATTTTCATAACATTTGAAGTGATACATACTTTATTTTCACTATGGAACATTGCATAGTAAAACAATCTCAATAGCATATATCAGTTACACAGCAATACAACCATATTAATGCAAGTTAAGAGTTCAGACATATGGGCAGACAAACCAAATCCATAAAGACTTTCAACTATGTTGGAAAGTGTTAAGAACACATAAATAGATTGGAATTTGACTTTTAGAAATTTATATCAATAGATGGAAGCATACTTGAATACTTTCATACAACCCTGTATTTTACATACTCTCTTTATATTTTAGCTAATATTTAATTAAAGACTAAAACACGCTTAAAACTAGTGAAATCATACTTCCAGAGTTTATCATCCATAGTCGGCCATGTATCTAATTCTTTGCGTGGACCTGTATATCTTTTTTTCTATATTCTACAAACATATCTTAGTATACTAAATGCAGTTCAGCTTAAAAATGTATAACTCATTTAAAAATCACCTTTAAACCACTTTCGTTCATACTCAGTAACCCTTATGATTTCTTTTGTGCACCCCTGTATATGATCTACAGCATTTATACACACAATGTAATATGGGAAAATTTAGTTAAACTTAAAAACTCATATCACAACTAAAAATTCACTTCCAGCAATCATCGCTAATATACAGTATTTCATATACAGTAAAGTATTCGAAATCTTTTGTGTGTCCCTGTAAATACTATGCACTTTCTATTACACAGGAAGTAACTTGTTGTAAACCTCAGCAACATATATCAATTTGATTATATGTAAAAGAGTTTAGCGTAATTAAAATACACCACATACAATATTTCCCTTATACCATTATGTAATGGAATTCTTTTGTGAGTATCTGTAAACGAATAATTAATATTCTTTGCACCACATATTTTACAGAATGTATATTTTAATACACTTCATTATAGTACATAGTTAAGATATTTTGTTTCCATGTTTTGTTTTATGCTTCCATTCACTGAACTTTTTAGACACACCTTATATAACTTGTCAAAATAAAAAATGGAAGTTCTCTTTTGCAGGGAAGGTAGTACTCAATGGTATTGATCAACAGCAAAAAAATCAATTTTTAAGATAGGCATTGTTGAAAAAAAAATTTTTTTTTTCAAAAGGCTGCCACAAGAAAAGTTGAATACATATTTCAAAATTAGGTATATCATTTTAAACAGAAGAATATTATCTTTAAAATTAAAAAAAAAAGCCAACAAAATATCTTGCACCATTGTAGAGATAGAGTACTTTAAAATTTTTATCGAAAATTGCGAATGGGAAATTGTGCCCGGGATGCTATCTTTGGCAGCATGTATCTCGAGCCAGGAATTTTTTTGGGCAAAACAAAAATATATAATTATCTTATTTTTTCCTGAATTTTAACGTATGTTCAATTCAAAAACTTCTGAGACTGTGAAAGTAAGATTTTTTTTTTCTGGCTGCCTGAATTGACATGCACTATACCTATATATCCCATGCAACAAGAATAAATATACATACGTATCTTCAAAATCTAATGTGTTGCTGGCATTTATTTTGTTTCCTAAGATCGATCCGTCAAGAATATAGACCTACATGTTGAATATCTCTCAGTGGAAGTCTTTTTAAGGAGAACTGACTGGTATTTATGTTTCATCTGAAGAAATCCAACAAAGCTCCGGACAGCCAACTCGATTTATTTTTGCGTATTAGAATCTAATTTTTCACCGCCACAGCGATCTCTCAGTTTACTTAGCGTATGTAAACAGCTTTGTAGAAACAACTTTAATTAGCGTTATATACTTTGTTTTACCCCTCAATGCAATTCTTACAATAGAACTTTTTCTTTTGACTAGATAGAAGGAGGAATCGCCTAATAATTTTAAAATTGGTAGTCTGCAGCTATCAAAACTAAAGACATTTCCCTTCCGAGACTAACATTCTTTCAAAAATTTGGAGTTCGGAAAAAAAAATAGAACTCAGTACAATTGCATTGAAAAGTTGAGAAAACTTGCTTCGTTCATGCTACAAGTAGGAAATATTTTAACGACCGATCCTTTTCAATTCGTGATAAACAATATTTTGCTTTAAGCGTGTTCATATTAAAAGGACTAAAATTGCAGTAAATGTAAATGCTTATACGACTTGAAGGAACAACTGGAAACAGTTTGTGTTAAAAGTAGTTCGCGTTAAGTGTGTTTGTGTTAACGAGGTTCGACTGTAATTGATTTTCAAAATGCACAAAAGTTTTTAATGAATTAAATTAATTGAGGAAGAAAGAGAATATAGTTTAGAGTTATTAATTATGTAGTTTAGAACAGTACTAATTTAGAGAGATATAGTATTTCTGCATCTTTTTGGGGGGGGGAGGGAGGGATAAAAAAATCAGATACTAACTTCAGTGTAGTAGTTCTTTCTTTAATGTTTCAGCCAATTTTACTATGAATTTTATTAATTTTATTTTAGCTGATTTCTTTGTAATAATAATAAATGCCAAATTTCACTTAAAATGTTCTACTTTTTAAGTAATACATGTTGATGAAAAATGTTTGTTAGAAATTATATTACTTTTCTATTACATAACCACTTGCAGTTTTGTGGTAAACTGTTAGTTTCTTGTCAGAAAATGTAGTAACCTAATTATAAATCATCCCTTGTAATTTTCTTCTTCTTTTTCATTAATAGGGGGGGGGGGGGGAGGGAAATGAGAAGAAGGAGAATACTGTAATATGGTTTACACAATTTGTGATTGTGATGATGATGAATGTTGTACAATTAAATGCTTTCACAATATGAAATTGTTAACTCTTTAATTTCCATGATAAGATAATATATTCTAGATTTTAAAGCATCATTGCTGTGACCAAATAAAGAAAAAAAAAAGATATACATATCGAAACCTGTTTTCAAGAATCTCACATTTTTTTAATAACTGCTTATTGATTTACTATATACTTCTGGTGTATATCCCTAGATTTCTGTGAATCATACTTAGTTAAATTTATACTGTGCCATTGGTATATATATATATATATATAAATCAGATATTTTTAATAAAGCTAAACTTGGGCAGGTTTAAGAGGTCATGTTGATCGCAATCATAGCCCCAAATTTCTTTCTTGATTCAAGGAAAAACAATTTAATCAAAGAGTTTTCTTAATGTTTGTATTAGGTTCTTTAAGCTTTTCTCTTTTTTTTTTTGGTTCTATTATCTGGTCTGTAACAAACAGTTGGGTAGGAATGTGTGTAATTCAGAAGTGACAGATGTATTACAATCAGTTTTGTAGTCTTATGCAGGGGCATGCGGGGCAGCTGCCCCGGGCCCCCTTTTCAGGGTGAACCCCATGAGAGCAATCATGATTTTCATTAAAAGGTGCCAAATGATTAAAATTAGCCAAAAGTGACCAAAATGCATAACATTTAGGAAGGGAGTGCGGTCTCCTTCCCTTTTCGGCTTCCAGTACCTCCTCCACCAATGCAAAAAGCAAACTAATCATTAGAAAACTAATGATTAAAATTTTATTATGACAACTTAGTATTCTATTGTTTTCAAAAGAAATTTTTCATTAACATTTTCCATGTAACATGGCAAGTTAAAACCATTTAATGATGACCAATTTATGGTATTTTCTTTTAGACATCTTATAACGTACATAGATAAGCGAAGTAAAAGTTTGTAAAGAAATACTCGTGTTCATCAATCTATCATTTTTTCTGCTATATTATACTACTAGCATTTTTTCTTAAAGTTGCGACCATTTTTTGGGAAACTTTGTATAGCAGTACCATGTACAAAATTTAGGCATACTTACAATCTGTATGAAGTTTAGTACTAGCCACTTCTACAATATTCACAAAAAAATTCTATAGATAGATAGAAGGGGGCCCCCCATAGCCTAAGTCAGGCCCTGGTCATGCAAAAAGTAGAGAGTATACACTATAGGCAGAGGATCTATCCTAGAGTCATAAAAGTTCATGGTTAGGGTATACGCTATAGCTTTATTTGAGAAACAGAAGGTATAAGGACCAGTGGTGCAGTCGTAAAAATAACAGAGGGTATACATTCTAAGCAGAGGGTATAACCCTAGTGTATATATACTATAGCTTTCTTGGGAAACAGAGGGTATACGGTGTTCCTTACAAAGATCCAGAGGGTATACGTCGTATACCACCGTATACCTTCCACTACATCCCTGATAAGGACCTTCTTTAAAAAATCCAGAGGATATAAGGCATTTTACCCTCCACTACATCCCTGTGTACAGTGTACTTGGCTTTGAGCTGAAAAAAAAATCCTGTTACTACAGGCCTTTTATGAGGATTTAATGTTTAATGTACAGATCATGAGACATGTAGAAAGCCTCATTATGGTCTCTACAATGGTGTACTGAGTAGTACTCGGATATAATAGTTAAAGGGCAAAATTAGCACTAGCCTCCGACCACAAGGCCAGTAAATGAGAAAAAGTGGCTAGTGAAAAATTGTCTATCAACGGCCACTTTTCACAAGGAGAGAATAAAATTTTCTTGCATTTCATCAAGGATTTTACTTTTTTTGGTTCCAATATATTTATATTAACATATTTATTTGGGCTATTCAGTTTTAGATTAATATTTATAGTGATTTTAATGATTAGTATTTTTAAATAAAAAAGTGGCCACTAGTTTAAAGAAAGTGGCCACTTAAAAAACTTGTCTTACTGGCCAGTGGCCGCTAATGAAATTTTCCAGTTTTGAATGAAATTTTCCAGCCTTATAATAATAGTAGTGTGTAAGGAAAAAACATTTATGCATGTATAGAAGTGAGCTGGCACAGGTAAAACTAACACTCAAGATAAATGTCACAAACTCAACTGCACAGAGTTAGATGCATAAGTTCTCCACTGCTTGATTTTTGAGTATACAAGTACATTTTAATATTCACTTTAATTTGAAATTTAGTAAATAATGCACGTTGTTTTAAAGATATTTTATATATAATTCAAAATTTTAGAATGTTTTAAACCAACACCATTATTTGAAAAGTTATGAACAAAAAGAACGATACATAAAAAATAATAATCAATGAAAAAAATTAAATTGATTCTTCAACCCATTATCACTGCTTCTGATATCCATTCTATCTATGAAATAATTATTGCTTGCTGTGAAAATTTTAAGAATTTAAAGTTTACCAAATATGAAATATTTTTATTTTGTAGTTTATCTTATCTTCTTTTGATTTTAGAAATTATTTGTAGTTTACAAAAATTATATAATGTATGTATTTGCATTACAGCTCCATATCATCTTTCATGTGCACAGAATTTACAAATGTGTTACTTTAAATCATATATTTTTTTCTTAATTCAGCATAAATGAGATTGATATATTATTTATAAACTTTACCATTGAAATTCCTTTTTCAAATGAGATTAAATTAACAAAATGGATGCTTTTATGACATTTTGCAAAATCAAGATACATGTGTACACACACCTATATAGAATGTGTTTTATTTTTGCTTCAACAATTTAAAATACTATAAATTTGATTATTTTTTAGAAGTTTTTATTATATTTTCTATTTTTGTGAATTATTCTTTGTCCAAAATCTTCAAACTTTTCCTATTATTTTAAAATAATGACTTATTTGCACTAAATCTAACCATTAAAATTTTATTATATATTAATTCCACATATTCTTTTTAAACTTTACAGTAGGCTTATTTTTATGCACTTACTGGTAATAGTTTTTATGAATTATTGCATGTATTATATTTTAATACAGTAAGAAGATCTTTATAATGCAATTCTCCATATAACACACAACTTCTCAGATGTAAACAATGAATTTTTCAGCTAAAAAGTACCTAAATTCCCACACTGTAAAAAAATGCTACTCTCTAGCGGCCTAAATTTCATACATTAGTTCAACTTTATCTCCTTAATTCAGAACTTTTTAATGAAAAAAAAATTGCTATTTTTACAATAAACATTTTTGAAAATGAGTTATAATGAATGATTTGGTCCGGGTATATTTGGACCATGTTTATAAAGTAAATTGAACAATGTGCGGAATAATTTATATACAGTAAACTCCAGTATATCTGGCCTAATGTGGCAGAAGGGTAGGCCGGATTTCTATAAATATTTACTCACTTTCTGCACCCCCTCCCCCATTATATTAAAAACACATGTTACACATTTTAAGATAAAGTTTATATATATAGTACATGCTGTTTCAAAACAAGCAAAACATTAACGTAAAACGTAAGACCAATTTGTAAAAAAATGAATAAATCTCATTTGACTGTTTATTAATAAATTATTGCACAAACATGAAAAGTTATGCATAAGATAAAAAAGTCAAAACTTAGTTTTTAATTTTTGAAAAAGTAGTAGATAGATGATTGCTTCTCCCTGTTAGCCCTTTTCCGCGAGGTAATGTCTCTACATTTCACAAGCATATAATATCAGCTGGCGTCGCTTCTTCCTGCTGACTCTTAGTTTCTCCTCCGTAGTCACTACAACCTTTTTTCATTTATCACCCATTTGGTTAGTCTTTAATAAATAAACACAAAGCTCACCAAAAGATTATACGAAAGTGAACATCATAAGCGGAAAATATCGTCCGCACTTGTTAACATCCATTGCACAACTGACGAAACGGGTCATCAAGCCTTAACCCCCACCCCTCCCTTTCTGTCTGTCTTTGCTATTGCATTCTGCAATCCCTTGTTGATTTTTCTTGTCATGAGTTAGGACTTTCCTACGGACGGGAACCTGCCAGTCTCGGCCGCTTGCAACATTCCTCATTTTTTTTACTAGGCCGGATAGTCGGGAGTTTACTGTAACGTAAAAATTTATAATCTGAATGACTCTTGGTGACAAGGAATGCAGTATAAAGGTACTCTAATGTATTTTGATATGTTTCAAACGTATTTGGCATATATACAAGGTAAATTTATAGATGTGTGAAATGTGATCCATATAACGCACAACCTTGCCTTTTTAGCTTTGTGTTATAAAAATCTACTGTATTTATATATGAATCGATTTTTACAAATCACTTGGATATGAATTTTTTTTATCTCTAATGATGCTCAAAACAAAAAGAAAGCAAATATTTGCAAGTACCCAATAATTGCCAAATAGCGAGTATTTATCAAATACTCGGTACACCTCTAATCTCAAATGACTCTCACTGTTTCTTTCAACAATTTTGAGAAAAATGCTGAATCCTATTACCCTATAAAGTATCTCATTTTAAAATTTAATCAAATAATATGCTTTTCACATTAATATTTCCACAAATTGTCTACATGAGTAAATCAACACAATTTTTTTCAAATAACTTCCTTTCTGTTATCTAGGAATTTTCATGTAAGTTGAAGCTTGGAATTTGAATTCACAGATTGAAATTTGGCTTTACTATTGTTTAGATTGTTACTCAATCAAAACATTAATAAGTAATTTTCCCGTTGATATTTATGAACAGTTTATTACATTCATTTTTTAACACTTTCAACATAGTTGAAGAACTTGATTTAGTTCATCAGCCTGTATGTTCATCTCTCAGCGCTTTAACTTTTGTAAATCTATTTTCATTGCCACAAAATTAAAATGTTATTCAGATTTACTATAATATCATTGAAAATAGTGTGTGTCATTTTAAAATTCAAACCACAACACATAAAAGAATAGCACAATGTAACTTTTCTTCTCATTTTAATTTTATTAAAGATATCTTCTAAGTATTTTATTATTTAACAGAATTTTATAAATATTTCTTTATTAATCATAATTTACAGATTTAACTTGCTAAAAAAGCTGCACACGAACAGCATACAGTAAACTCTTTTCTTTCTATTGTTTTACTTAACAAGGAATTCAATTTTAAGTTCTTCAGTGTACTATTCAGGATCACCAGATTTTAGCTAGGCCAAAAAAAGCCGGGTGGCTTTTTTTTTTTTTTTTTAAACCACTTAAAAAAACCTGGCTTTTACTAATAATAGGTAATTTACAGTCAATTCACATTATTTTTACATTATTTTTAATGTACCCATAAATGTTTACATTAAAAAGTATAAACTTCTATCAAATATTACCAACAAAATCAAATCTTTATGACCACTAGTAAAGTACTATGAAAGTAATATGCCTAAAAGAAAACTGTATACACGTTTTGAATGTCTATATAGCATAGCTCTACATATACTGTACATTTTAAAGATTATATATGCAATTAAACAGTGACAAAGAAAAAAATCAATTTTACTTAAAAAGGGGGGAAAAAAATTACAGACTGCTATTTACTTTTCATATTGATTAAAGCAAAATAATTTATATGTATTACTTTAATGAAATTATCTAACAAAACTTGAGATCATCCCTATTTAAAAGACTATTCTAAATTTTTTAGATTAAAACTAAAATTTAAGGGTTTTTTTTTTCTTTAGCAAAATAAAAATTTTAAATATATCTATCAACATATACTTAGCTATCAATTATTCCACTTTTTAGTTATCACTCCTTCTGAATAGAAATCTTTCCCTAACTTTAGTGTTAATTAATTGCAGAATTCTGCAATTAAATATGGTAAGGATTATGATTCAGAAATAGTATTAACACGAAAAAGGGATAGTTCACAGCTATGCATTTTTATGAAAAAATGAATGAAATTTACAGAAATTAATATTTATATGCTGAAGAATGGAACGATGTTTTTCAATTTCCTATAAAAGGTGCATATCTTAAACTATTATCAATTCCTTCCACATAACAATCTTTTGTGGCGAGTCCCTGAAAATCAGATTAAATTAAAAAATTGACACCGTTATCGGGAAGATTCAACGCTTTTATAGAAAAAGGGGGAAACACTGCTCAATTGCTTTCTATCAGAATAACAATACATGGCAATTATATCTAAGGTAAGTTGGGGCAACTGGGCCATGATTTTACAATGTGACTCTGGAGCTTCTGACAATTCAGCTTCAAAAAGCTAATGATCATTTGAATTAAAGTCTGAACTTCTGTAAATGTGTTCAGTTAGGTTCCCTCTATCAGACAGAAATGCTCAAAATTACATTTTAATATATAAAAATATGCATATTTCATCTTTCTTTCCTCGTGGATCCAGTTGCCCCATAAAAATGGGGTAAGTGGACCAGGAGGGTCTATGTTCCACATGCATTTATTTTTTTTCATATGGGATATCAGGTCCTGTTTGAAAAAGCATAAACAACTTAAAAAAATTTAAACCAGGCAGATCATGTAAATTATATATCAACTAAAGAGCGTTGTAATGGAAACCTTTGCTGTCAATGTGTCTAAAAAAAGCACTAAAAGTGAAAATATTAGATTTATTTATACCAAAAACATAAAAATTAAGTAAGTACTTATATACTTTAGTATAGGTAATAAGTATAAAAGTCACATGGGTATTTTAAGGAAAAAAATAGCAAGGTAAATCTATGAACAAACGGCTATGTAAGTACTAATGTACTTTATCTGTATCCAAGGGTCGCATTATATAGGGAAAATTTTATTGTTCCTACCAGAACCCTTAATGAAGACCAGAACCTTCATCACCACCTACCATTTAGCATATTCTAAAGAAATGTGCAATGAAGATATTATTTTCAAAATAGTGGTAGGAACAATAAAAGTTTCTCTATAGAATGCGACCCCTGTGTATCGTACAATTTCAATGTTTGGCTATCTCGCTTTCAGGGGCAAGGTACTTGCATTTGTAAAAAATGTTGAAATAATTTAATGACACCAGTATTTACAAAAGAATCTATTTGTAAATAAGTATATTTTCGCGTACTTAATAAAGGTGAAATTTTCATTATAAAATTCTGGTGGCAATTAAGGATTAAAATTATGTGATGCCTTAACGGCATCACCACCTCTCAAGGGGTCAAGAAATTTGGTTTGATACCACCCAATATGCTTTTCTTAAATTTTAATAAGGTATTCTATAATTTTCTTTATTGTGAGCAAAAAACAATGGAGAAATTTATTTCCCGTAGTAAGAGAAACTCAAAAAAATTATTTATAACTATTGGGGTAACTGGATCCAGCATGATCCAGTTATCCCGGATACATGTCCCAGTTACCCCATTCTTGAAAAATTTATGGGGTAACTGGGACATCGGGCTTACATTTGAAGCATGAAGTAAATATGTATAGATATCTAATAATATTAATGTAATTATATAACTAATCTTTAAAAAAAAAATTGTTTAACAAAAGTACTTACAGTATTTTAATAAAAAGCCGAGGAAGTTCAACCATATTGACGTTGTTTTTAAAAAAAGAAACGTAAATTTTTGACAACCTATCACAGCAGAGTGAGAGTTATGATCGAGTTGACACACGCTGTTTTAGGAAGTAGAGATTAAGGTTCATTGTTCACAATAGCTAAAACTTAAAAAACATTAACAGTTTTTTATAAAATAGCCTATGGCCCAGTTACCCCAACTAACCTTACTTACAAATGAAAGTGACTTCGTAAATGTGCAGAGCAGAGCCTTAGTATGGGCAGCGTTCATGATATAAAATTTAAAAAAACCCTCAAACAAACAAAACTTCAAACTGATGTTCGTTGACTAAAAACAGAAAATATTCTTTTCAGGTTAAATATCTAAATAAAAAAAATAAAATCAGCCAATTAAAATTTTTCCTACTGTCACAAAAGAAAATCGAACTGAAAGCAAATTCATTGTTCAGTCTCTTGAGTGGCACCATACCAACATGTTGCTGCCATCAACGCCAGACATAAATTTGCAAATATATCACTAGAATAAAAAAAAAACACTGTTTCCATTCATTCTGATCAAAATAGCATTAAAATGATTTGAAGTATAAAATAATATGTAATTTTGAAAGATGATTTTTATTTTTTTTCCATACATGAATAAATAAATTTTGAATGTAACCCAGATTGAGCTGGAGCCAGTTCAAGCCCAAAAACTGATATAAAAATTGAGTCTGTTTAATCTCAGTCTCCTACCTGTGTGACACATTGCATCACATATAAATGTTTTGATAAAAAAGAATGCAAAAGCTTGGAGATAGGAATGAAAGGAAAGCATAATTTAGGCTTTGGTTTTTCAGAAGGGCTATTGCACTGGGCACCAGAGTCCTGCATTTATGAGCTCCGGTGAATTCTGACCAATATTTACAAAAAACAGAGAAGTACAGGAGCTAAGCTCCAGCACAAATTAAGCCCTGCATACACTATTACTAAGAAAATCATCAGCAATCATATTAAGTTTGAAATTTCTACTGCCTGTTTAATCAAATTAAATATTGAGTACTGAAAAGTCTAGATTTTTATTTTTTGAAAGTTTTAATTTTGATGGGTAGAATTTAGAAGTTAAATATGCATTTTAGTGAGACAAATGGGACAAAAGTGAATAAAAACATATCAATCCATTGACTATATGACAAAAATTTCTCTTCAGTTGCTAGTTATTATATGAGGACTTGAGTTTCAAAACTCGCCTTATGCAGGAAAGAAAATTTTGATAGACCATGTTTTGTTCCCAAATTCCTAATATATATGGCTAGTTTTGAAAGTAAACCAAGATTTTACAATGCAAGAAATAATCAATAAAACTGGTTTTGTTGAAGATTGTAGTGTTTTTTTTTTTTTTTTTTTTTTTTTTTTTTTTTTTTTTTTTTTTTTTTTAGTGCAAGTTTACTAACAGAATAGATGAATACAGAAAACACAATTTTCCCTTTTTTTTGAATCTCATGTCCTCATATTTATTAATAACCTTGATAAGATAAATACATTTCCCATAATAAACTGTTTGGCTGAAAGAAGTTATTCTTGAAAGATAAAAAAGAAATGTGAAAATTTACTTGAGAAATAAAATGACTGAAAACCGCTTAGTTGGACTAAAACGGGATGCTTTAATATTTATTTACTGTAGCTGGTCACACCTGAAAAGAATATTGGAAGACTTGCAATAAATAACAGAAAATTCCTACTGTAATATATTTCTTGCTTTTCTTATTTTAAAGTATTTTTTCTACAATAGAACTTAAATGTTTTTCACAAATTATAAATAAAGTTTTAATCAAAAATTGTACTATGAGTAATACCATATTAATAATAATAACTAATTAACAGTAATACTTGCATGATTTAAATTGTCAAGCAATAAAAATTTAAAAAATACTGTAATTATTAAAAAATGGTCAGGTGAAAAAATATTTATATTATGAATTTTTATTTTTCAATATATTTTCTCAAAAAATATTACCACAGACATTTCAGTAAGTGTCAGGTTCATCTTTTATGTCCATATTACTCATGATAATTTGAAAATTGTCACATACACAGACCAGAAATGAAGTGTAAAATTCATTAAAATATATAGCCAATAGTATCATCTTACAGATATTTATTACTGTACAAGCAGTAACCTTTATTAGCCTCTCATCACCATAATCAAACATTAATATGCAATAGGAATTATTTTAAATAATGTACTTTTAACTTTAAATTGTATTTAACTAAAATAGGCCTTACTTTACACACAAACTTAAAATCATCAATAATCAAGTTGTTATAATGGCACCAGCATTGTTTTACTAGATGAGTTTGTTTTAATTTTAAATATTGGGTGGATTATTTAAACAATGTGGATCATTGATCATAATGCATTTAAATTTTCCACGCAGCATGATATGTTGAAAATTTTCAAAAATGGTCTACGTTAACAATTTATTAAATTTTTTTAAAAATCTTAGTATTTTCAATGGTGGCTTTTATAACAATGTGTAAAAATACGATAATATTAAAAAAGGAAAAAGAAAAACAATAATCTGTAATCTGCTTCAACATGTCAACATTTTAAATTACAGATAATATATTTGATGTAGTTTTATAAAGGAATGTATAACTACAGTTTCAAAAGAGGAAATACTGTTTTCACTTCAATAACAAATTCAAATTTTGTGGCAATCAGAGCCTTTTTAGAATGTGAATAGACAGATAATGTATTATCAGAAATAACACAGTTTTACTTAGATAATGCAAATATTTTAAATTTATGTGCTAACACATGTAAACAGTAATGTAGGGGTTAGAACCTTATTATTTATACAAGTATGTGCCTTTTTATTTCAATGAAAAAGGTACAGCACCACTAACCAGTTAATGCCCAAATTAATTCTAATAATTTTATTTCTTGTCATACATTTTAGAATATAAATGATCCCGAGTAAATTAAATATGAAATTAAGTAAATTTACTATTTAGTTTTAAAATTACATCCCATGCCAGAATAAGTTCATTTTGAAGGAAAAAACCTTGATGAAAATAGGATTTTATAACTATCCTCAAATGAGAACATTAAGCTCGAACCAGTTAATCTATAATCCTATGTTATTGCACCGTACCTGTAAATATAAAGAAAGAAGTTCAAATTTAGGAAAATTCCTCTAGAATGGAAACACTTTGGTGTATAATATTGCAAAGGCAAATTTAAAACAATAACATTTTCATTTTTTACCAAAGAATGATGGCAATAAAATCTGTAGGTGATTGAAGAAAATATTTTTTTTAATATTCGATATCAAGTTATGTCAAGGGAGGATCCACACAATTCTGTGGGGGCAGGCTCGATTTTAAATCGCACAAAAAGAAAAAAATGTTTTTTCTTTTTCTTTAGGATCACTTACACAATCTATTAAATTGTTTCTGATTGAAACTTATCTTCATTTTTTGTTATTTGATTGCTTTATTTCTGTTTATGCATACCTGCCAATTTTTGAAGAAAAAAAGTAAAAAGCATTCTTCTAATGACATATCCTGTTTTAGTATACAGTTTAAGAAATATATATAAATATAAAATTACACAGAGAGTAAAACAGAGATACTTTTATATGAATGTGCATTAACTTTTAAAATAGACAAAGATATTTTAATCCTTTAAGACCACAAGATTTTTGGTAGAAATGGTGCTTTCCCCTAAGTAATAGGATTATATTGGATTGAAAAAAAAATTCAATATGTTAAATTCTATGTCAAGGGAGGATCCACGCAATGGACCTTATGCAGATGACGTCAGACGCCAGAGCTGGCGGTATGTCGATCTGTTATTTCCGCCACTGCACCGCCAGTATGCGCAGGCGCAAACACCGCTAGCAGACAACTTTAGCCTTGACCCAGGTTGAGTGCGTACATTTTAACTGAAAATTTGTAAACTTAGGGAATTTTCTCGCATACAGAACAGTATTTTGAATTTATATTACAATATATTAAGTACATGCTGCTACAACAAAGCATTTTCTTGCAGTATTTTTTAATAAACAAGCATTAATAACTCACACTCCATAGACTGCTATGCTAAACACCGCCAGTAAATACCGCCAGCAGACGAATTTTAACCTCGACCTAAGGTCGCGTGCATAAGGTCCATTCTGTGGGGCCAGGCTCGATTTTTGCACAAAAAGAGAAAAATGTTTTTTCTTTTTCTTTAGGATCACATTATTTTTCAAATTATGTATTGTAACAACAGACTTACATTTAAACAAGAAATTTTAGCAAAATTTATGATTTTCTTATGAAACATATATGTATCTTTAAAATACCCAAAAAATAGAATTTTTTTTAAGTAAGGGAGAAATGGTGATTATGTCAAAATAAGTGACAAGTCCTCCTTTTTTCAAGGGAGACTTGACACTTGGCAGGTATGTTTAAAATTTATGAGAGTTATAAAAGCAATAACTGTAATTTATGCATTTGAAAATAAAACATTTATTGAGAAATCAAATATTCTGAAGAAATAAGCCATTGAAATAATGTTAACAAACATAAAAATCAATAAATTATCATTTTATTCTTAATTTACTTACATATATATGCAAGTTTCTGTACTTTAAATATATAATTTAATAACATAAATTTGTTTTAAATATACATGAACATATTTTAATTATAAAAAGAATATAGCGTGTAATGTGTGAAAGCCTCAAATCAGTCAAATTTTGAAACCAAGCTGTGTAAATTAATTTACCTCCATAGTGTATTTGTTTTCAAATTTAATTTGTTTTCTTCATTCCTGAATTTCTCTTAGCTCTTTTGATTCCAAAAAAAATTTTGTTTTTGAAGAAAAATTACTTTTAGATTTTAAAAATTAAAAGTAGACAAACTGACAAAAGTTAAAATTTATTGAAATTTCATGAATATAGTTCTTTTGCTTACTATTAATATGACAATAAGGTATAGAAGAATCTTTGAGGACATTTGGAAAATGTCGCATAATAACAGCATTAAATAGATGTAAAAACTTCCCAGTATTCTCTCTTTATCATAAATTATTGGTTTAGACAAGTAACCCCTACTTTTAAATTTAAAGACGAAAAATAGGTTTGAAATAAAAGTCTCAGCAATGGTGTGTATATATATATATATATATACATATATATATATTTTACTAAATGCTGAAACATAAATGAAGTGATAATAGTAAATGTAAAAATATATACTAACATTATTATGTGACACACTTAAATGTAGAAAAACAATTCAAAGGCCAGAAATAAAAGCATTAGATAGTTACTAAACAATAGGGAAGTTTCATCTACATACTGTACAAAAAAGAGATAAATGAAGACGGACAAGGTAGAAGTATAACCCTTTCAACAACTATTTTCCAATATGCTAATTATTAACCTTACTTTTTTATGGTAAATTATTTACATTATAAAAGTAATTCTTTTTATATGGCATTTTTTATTTACATATTATTGATTTTGTCTGTTGTAGATATATAAAAATATAACAAAAGTTTTGGAAAAATTCAAAGTTTATTTATATATACATATTTTAAATAGATTTAATAAAAACAATTATATACATTAATTTTTAAATGCACTAACACAATATTTTTTTGCAACACTGACAGCATCTTCTAAGGATTCAATAGAAATTAATAACTGGACTATATCTTTAATGACATCCCTGAAATAAACAATAGAAAAATACAATAAGTATAAAATTTAATCTTAAACTATTTTTACTTTTAAATAAATGTAGCAGGAACATGATAATAAATGGTTAAAAGAAAAAAAAAAAAGAAGTCATAGTAAGAGTATAAAAGATATTTAAAAAGGACAAAGTTTTTAAATATAATACAGATAAAGCAAAAATGTACGAGAAGAATTATATGCTTTGGCTGAATGAGTCGTCAACCTCTTGTAGCAAATTCAGGTGTTTTTTGGTAGAAAAATTTCTTTAAAAACATCAGTTTTCTATATTTTTACAGAATATTTAAGGATTTTGTCTCTCATAAATTAAGTTAGGAATATTAAGATAAAGTTAGTTGAAATATATAAATCCTCCCCATGAAAAAAGAGAACATGGCAACAAGAAAGCAAATATATAAATCATCTGAAGTAAAAATTGCTTTACGATCATAGTTCGAAGGATATTACAGTCGGACCTCTATTTAACGAATCTCTATTTTGCGAATTTCTCTATTTTGCGAACTTTTCCTTGGAACCAAGAACATTTTGCGAATTTCTTCGTAAAATAACCTCCAAATAGCGAAGTGCATTCTCTATTTAACGAACTTTTTCTCGTGATCTAATTTTTTTTTCTCCCCATTTCTCAAAATATTTCCGGACATTTCAAACTTATTATTTCTTTAAACACATTTTATGATGTTCAATGGCTTTGAACTGGTTTTACAAGGCGTTTTTTTTGCCAGCAGTGAGAATTCGGTAAGTACGGAAGATGAAGACGATAATCCCTTAGAGTAACTAAAAAATGTGGATACAGATGAAAAAAAAAAAGAAGAAATTAACTATGATGTGCTGATTGATGATTGTATTTCACTTAATTCTGAAATTGAGACCTCGGAAACACTATCCGAATTGGAAATTTTCGACAGTGTGAAAAATAAAAACAATACAGCAATGAATTGCGATGAAGACGAATATGATGATGTGATGATGGAAATGATCATTATGCAGGAATTTACAAAACTTCGTATGATGAAATGCCAAAATCATTTGAAACAATCCGACGCGGATTATAGTTAGAAGAAAATACGCATGAAGAGGTTTTTGGTGCATTGCAAAGATGCGAGTACTATTATGAGAGAAAGCACTTTTTTAAATAAAAAACTCAGGCAAAATTAACAGAGTTTTTCAGAAATTAAATTTAAGGACGCATATGTTAATGTATGGTAAAAATTATTTGTTATAATAATAATAAATACGATAATGTCATTAAAATTCGTTAATTTTAATGTGTAACTATTTACTTTAAACAGAAAATACAGTGTATTCCCGGACAATGTTTTGTTTTCCTTGCAGATTTCAAAGATTTAAACACATCGAAAAAATGAATTGAGGATGGATATTGGTGGGTAAAATAAATAAAACAAATCGATTTAATTTATTAAAAAAAATGTGATTAGTTACTTTTAGTAAAAATATTTAGTGTTTATGAATTTAAAATCTGTTTTATGTAGTTTAAAGTATTTTAAAAGGTGAATCTCTATTTCACGAATTTTCTGTATAACGAACTTTTTTCCGGGATTTAGCGACTTCGTTAAACAGAGGTTCGACTGTAATTTAAAGTAGGTCTACAGTTTTATTTATTTCTTTATTAAATACTAAGAGTTTTTCTATATTTTTACAGAATATTTAAGAAATTTGTCTCTCATAAATTAAGGTAGGAATATTAAGATAAAAGTTATCCGAAATATATAAATCATCTGAAGTAAAAATTGCTTTCAAGATCATAATTTGAAGGATATTAATTTAAAGTAGGTCTACAGTTTTATTTTATTTCTTTATTAAATACTAAGGGCTCTACCCCTATGAGCTATACTTGCCAACCCCCGTTCAAACCCCACAGACTCTAAACACACACAGATTTTCTCTGTTTTAAAAAGATTACCTGACTATGGAAGATGGCAACTGCTTAGTACACATAGGCAACTATCCTCCTTAACTAATATGTTCCTGTTTTTGTGCAACATGCTTTTGCATTCAAGTCCTGGCTGTAAGCCATGAAAATTTTAGAATTATTTTAAAAGTGCACATATGCCAGAAAAATACCAGTTGCATTAACAACATATTTAATGTTCTGAGAAGCAATAAATAAAAAAATCAATTTTCATGTAGAATTTGAAAAAGTAGATTCAATAACAAACTTTCAAAATGTAAAAGGAAATTTAATTATAAAGTTATGGGACCTGTGAAATTTCAAAACTAAATTAATTACAAATATTCATAATATTTATTGCATTATTATTAATTCATGAGATCAAAAACTGTATTATCATATGTTATATTAGTAAGCCAGAAACATAAAAGAAAATTACGTAACATTCAAAATTTTCTCATTCACATAGCTTATCTTACATTATATACTGAATACCTTATATTAATTTTAAATGTTTCATTGGATTGGTTATACAAATATTTTAAATGTTTTTGCTGTTTTATTTCTTCTTTTTGCAAGTCATAAGAAAAGCTTTCATTAGAAAATATTTTTTTTAAAGTTTACTTTTTCAACTCTATTTCAAAGCCTTTCAATTTCTTTTTTCTATTAGTTAAAATTAAAGCAACATGTAACTTTATATTAATATATTTCACAAATAATTTTTTAAAACATTTTTAAACCAGTTTTACAGTTATGATTAATAATTAATCATTTAAAAACTTTTGAAATTTCAGTTTTAGAAGTTGGGAATTGGGTAACTGTAAGAAAATGCAACATTAAAACCTATACAGAGTGTTTCAGCACAGCAGTTACAAAGTTTCAGGACAGATAGAGTACACCTAGACAATGGGAAATCAATGCATGGTTGAAAGCGCTTTCCTGCTGCAGTAGTGACAACACAAAACCTAAGAAAGGAAAGACACGAACAGGGTGGGAAGATATGTTTTTTATTCTTAGTACAGCAAAAAAACAAGAAATAAGAGAGAGAGACAATGACTGCCATCAAAGAAGGCGTTCGAAATTATAATCGCGGGCCGTGATGCATGGAAGATCTAACGTTTTTGAAAATACTGGGTGCATCCCAGACTTTCCCAGCAGCTGCCACAATGCGTGCAACAAGTTCCTCAGCACTGTCCAGCATTGTCCCAGTGTTTTTGCAGTACTAAGAATAATAAACATGTGTTTTCACACTGTTTGTGTCCTTCCTCTCTTGTGTTTTGTGTCGTCACTACCATGCCAGGAAAGCATTGCTATATGATTTTTCATCGTCTAGGTGTACTTTTTCTCTCCCGAAACTTTGTAACCGCTGTACTGAAACACCCTGTATATGCATAAAATATATGCGTAAAATTATTTGAACAGCATAATTTTTATCAGTGTTTTAAGTGCAAATCATTCATATTCAATATATAGGTATTTTCACCTGAAACAAAGCTCTGGACTTTCTTGTAAGAAAATTGGGTGTACCTAAACCTGATTTGCAACAAAACTAATTAGATTAACCCAGGAGTTGGGTCACATTCTGGTAAAAACAAGATAACAATTCAATGCAGGAATCTATATAAAAGACAAGGTTTATTAACAAATTCAATTCAAGACTCTACACAGAAGACTTTGAATACTTGGTTAATACAAATTAGTGATTTACAGTTTAATTAAATTCAATTTTTAATTAGAAGTTTGAAAGCAAAATAACTAAAACAAAATGAAATTGTGCATTAAAATACATGATGTACATACTTTTCATTAAAATTATAAATAATCATTTATTAGATATTAATTTACCAAACTTGCATTATGAAATACACCCTTATGAAGTTTTTTTTACTAATTAAAATAATTATGTTGCTCTTGCTAATGAAAAGTCTTAGTTATCATATTCCATCCAAGGTACATGTAAAGTTACGATGGAAATATGGCTTAAAAGAAATACAATATAACATAAAATCTTTGAAAAGGTATCTGGGCAAAGATTTACGAAGTGATAAAACAGACTTTGATTAGAAAATTTATAATTATAAAAATAAGAATTAAAAAATCATGCTATACTGAATGAGATTTTGAAAACAATGCATTCATATATATCTATACTAATAAAAGTTTCTATATAAATAAAAACACAAAATTACTTTGCTTCTTCTTCTGCTATTCCTTTTTTTATACATTGGGAATAATGTGCATCAGTAAACTTGATGAGGAAAGCAGAAAACTGTTTTAGTAATGGCAGAGTAGTAGTGCCTTTTGCATTCTTGAACCAACTTTTTGGGAAACTAGTCACAATCTGTAATATAAATTAAATGTAATATAATTTTAAGCAGTTATTTACACAGATTTTACAAACTTTTATATGTCATTGTAAAAATTAAAAAAAAAAAAAAAAAAAAAAAATTACAGATTTAGACTGGTTTCGACAAATTTAGTAAACGAAAAAAAGTGTAAAGTTTTTTAATTTCAGTGAAAAACCTTTTCAATAAAAAAGAAGATATATATCTTTTTTTAGTTTTACTTTAGCGGTTACAAGGCAACACATACCAAATAACAAAGTTCTATTAATTTAAGAAGTAATAAAAGTTAATAAGGTGAAATTAACAAAATTAAAAAACGAACTACATCTTAAGCAACATAATACATTTTTATGCAAGTGCTATAAACAGCTATCAGACTACTTTATAACTTTTAATACAAAAAAAATAATAATAATAATAATTCTGGTAAACTTTATTACTAACTAAAAGCAAATAATACAAAAGGAAATGAGTACAGTAATAGTTATATATGAAGTAAAACTTACTGCTTTGCATTTGTCTAATGTATCTTTCATCATAATAGAAGTATGCAATCCCATTAGAAGGTATCGATTCAATAACGATGCTAAAGCTAGATGTTGAAGAGGCTTTTCTGCGATCATCTCTTCCCACAAAAGAATATTTTGCAGTAGCTAAAAATAATCAAAGAAATAAATTTTTACATCCAAATAGGAGTCATTACATATATTTTAAAATTATGCAAAGTACTCAATTAATTGTACACACTATCCATATAATGCAATCAAATTAAAGAAACTTTAAAAATAACAATAGCTAGAACTAAGAAGTTGATAATAAATCATATTCCAGAAAAGGTTTAACAAATTATTAATATTAATTTAGATTTTTCATAAATATTATTTATTTAAGTTTATCTTTCTATTCAAAGTAGAAGAAAAATAAGAAAAGCTTCTGTGCAAAATACTTATCTTAAATTTTATCAATAAAAAAAAAAAAAGTTTATGCTTTATATACCTAAATGTATAATATTAACTAAGACAAAACAATGATATAATAAATTCATAGTTCATTGTGTTTTCATAACTGATCTAGATATTAAGCAATTCAAACTTGAAAGGGGGAAATAGAAAAAAAGGTGAAAAAACGTTTCCATCTATATAATAGCAACAAATTCCTAAAATTTAGACACATTTTATCAGATTTTTGTGCAACAAAATGAAATAGAATTTAAACGTCATTGTTATTTTCTTTTCATAACTTAGAAAATAGAAAAAACAAATTCAATGTATAGGTTCATTAAATAGAACAAGTCAGAAATTGTACGTCAAACGTGGAAAATGAGGTGCATTCATATTGTAACCAGTTTTATAAATATTCAGATATTGGTGCAATAGCTGTTCCACTCTTATGCTAAAATGCATGAATACAAAATTTATTAGAATTATCTATATGAAATTCTGTAATATGGAAATAATTTAACTCCACCTTAAATAGGACGTAATCACCATGGCAACATAGAATCATTACCCATCATGGGATATCACTGAATTAATTATGTATGATAGGACTTAATAGAATAAAGAAAGTTTTGATTTGATTTTCATAAAATTTGAAATGACTCAATAAAATTCTTCAACTATTAAATATATTAAATTTCGAACGATTTGGTTGAGCAGTTTTTGTGCTGTTATATGCAGACAGACGGACGGATCACACAACAACTATAAATGCTACATACTTATATAATTACGACATTTCCCCATAGACCATAATGTAATGGAATATTTTGAGTGTCTCTGTAAATAAACTATGAACGCTACATACTTTATTTTCAATACCAAACATAGCATAGTAAATCTCAATAAACAATATATATCAATTACAGATCAAAACAACTATATTAACGAAAGTTAGATTTCGGACAGACAGACGAACCGAATTCATAAACATTTTTCAACTACGTTGGAAAGTGTTAAAAATGCGTATTAGGTTGAAATTTTATTTTCAGCAATTTATACCAATGGACGGAAGCATGCTTAAATACTTTTGTACAGTCCTGTATTTTAACTACTATCGTTATAGAAAGCTAGCTAATTAATAAATTTAGCTAAAATTTAATTTAAACTAAAACATGCTTAAAACTACTGAAATCACACTTCCAGATATTATCTATGTATCCAATTCTTTTCACGGCCCTGTATATCATATATATTCAACAAACATATCTTAGTATACTAAATGTAGTTCAGCATAAAAATGCATAACTCATTAATAAATCACCTTTAAGCTATTTTTGTTCATACCCACTAACCCTTACGAATTCCTTAGTGTAGCCCTGCATATGATCTACAGCAGGGCTGTCCAACCCGGTACCTGCGGGCACTATTTTCTTGGCGCCCTTTTGAAGTTTTCCTGTTATTAGACCTGTTTAGAAATAAAATTCCATTATAAAGAATACTTTCTTCAAAATCATTAATATTTGCATTAGAGATATTTTCAAAAACACATTAAAAACCAGAAACACACTTTGAAAATTTAATTGTGCATATTTTCATGATTTGTAGTTATTGTTTATAAAGTGTAATTATGATGGTTAAATTTGGTAATAATTTTAATGCTTAAAAAGTCAGAAAAATAAACTTTTCCCCCCTTCCTTCGCCCTTTTGAAGACACATGTGCATGAAAATTCAGCTTTTTTTCTTTTCGCTGTTGTCACGTTGGCCCACTGGCTGTTTTATACGAGGGATAAAGGATTCAATTTACTTAGAAAAATTAATAAAACAGTGCAGAATAATTTCTATCTATGGAACTTTCAGACTATCACTCTGGAACCACCCATATGGATTTTTCACTATCATGTTGTCTTTGTTTTTGTAATTTTTATAAAACTAAATTCACACCTTCAAAATAAGTCAAAGCATAGTTTCACATCCTAAAAGAAACCTAGTTAGCAGTATCTCTGATTTTTATGTTTATTTATTTTTTGTTATTGTTGCTATTATAGGTGCAATTAAAGTTTCTGGCACTTTTCCCTACGAACGTTTTTGAGATAGACCTCTCATAGAAAAATGTATAATTTGAAATTTAATACATGTAACTCCAGAACCATATAGGGGCTTTTTGCCTACCACTGTAAGATTCATTTGTATTATGTTCTATGTCATTTGCATTTAAGCCGTGCATGCATACTAATATTGTGCGATAATATCACCACATGTTTTCAGTCACGTGAATAATGGTGCCCTTCGTTGAGTGCCAAGAGCTGGGGTGCGCCCCTGCTTACTAAAAGATTGGACAGGCCTGATCTACAGCATTTATACACACAATGCAACATGCAAAAACTTATTTTAACTTAAAAACTGATATCAACTAAAAATGCACTTCCAGCAATCATCACTAATATACAGTACTTCAGATACAATGTATACAGTATCCAAAATCTTTTGTGTGGCCCTGTAAATACTATGCACTTTTCATTATGTAACAGAATTCGTTATACCATTATGTAACAGAATTCGTTTGTGTGCCCTGCAAATGAATAATAAATATTCTTTGCACCATCTATTCTACAGAATGTATGTTTTAGTGCATTTCATAAATGCATATAAATTTCATTATGTTTGAAAGTGTATAACATCATTAAAATGCACTTGAAACTATCTTTTTCCATAGTCTGTAATGTAACAGAATACTTTTGACTGTCCCTGTGATTGAATTATACATTCGATTTTCATAAAATCTGAAATGACGTGACAAAATTCTTTAACAATTATATATTTTAAATTTTAAAACATTCGGATGGGTAGTTTTTGAGCTGTTATATGTGGACGGACGGACCAGACGACAACTATAACTGCAACACATTTATATAATTACGAATGCACCTAAAAAAGAGAATGGAAGGAAGTTTGCTAAATGTGTAAGTCCAAATACATCTGATGAATTCAGAGAAGTACAGTAAACTCCCGACTATCCGACTTATTAAAAATATGAGGAATGTTGCAACTGGCCAAGGCAGGCAGGTTCCTACCCAGGTAGATGCCAAAAGCATGGAAAGAAATTCCAAACATAGTAATTGCAAGGTCTTGGAACATCCTTTTGGACCAAAAAGGTAAACATAAACCATGTGGGAAACAGGAATGGGAGATGAGGTGCTTCTTCCGTTGCTGAAAAATATACCGGGCTCTGACAATGTCAATGCAGAAGACACTACAGAATGCATGGCAAACAATGAAATTCATAAATTAATTGAAAACGATATTGTAGAAGTGTTGACAGAGTGAAAAATATTAAAAGGGTTGCAGGAAAAATCTCATTGCACATTCGCAAGGGTTCAAGACAATTGAGGCAACACTACAGTTTGTAAGTTTTGACTCTTATCTTATGCATAACTTTTCATATTTGTGCAATCATTTATCAATACACAGTAAAATAAGATTTACTCATTTTTTACGAATTAGGATTACGTTTTATGTTAATGTTTTGCTTCTTTTGAAACTCTGTGTACTGTATATATAAAATTTATCTTAATATGCGTAACATGTGTTTTTAATATCATGGTGGTGGTGGGGGGGGGACGAAGTTAGTAAATACTTGTAGAACTCCGGCCTATCCGGCTTTCTCATTATCCGGCCTACCCTTCTGCCACATTAGGACGGATAATCGGGAGTTTACTGTACGATGATTTATTTTTCTAAAACAAATATCATTCTGGATGATTTAACTATAGAAGATTTCTTCCCATCCTTTCGAAGGGAAAAAATTCTCCTAGCTAAATAGATACATATTAATTTGATCTTTGCCCCAGAAATGCATCTAAAAAAATACATAATTGAAATTACCTAAAAGTTCTGTATAAATTAAACAAAATATTCTACTCCAAAAAATTTTTTATACAGTTTCGTGACTAGCACTCTGGGATGATTCTACTATCCAAAGGAGTGTTATGCTGAAATGGGCATTTTCCGAAATCCTACTTCGGCATTCTCGTCTGTGTTGTCACTAAGATTGCCACTTACTTGTTTGTTATTTTTTACTTCCAATCAAAGTTTAAAATTCAATTAATATCTTGTTTTAATTCAAATTAAAACTTTTATATTTAACTGGCTCATTTTACAAAACAAGTCAGTCAAATTGCCAGGATTTCCAGTAGTACTATTAAAAAGATTCGCCGAGAATCAGGAGATGAGGTTTTTTCCTAGGTTTTTTTTCACCTAAAAAAAAAGAGTTAGAAAGAATGTCTTTGAAAAAACAGGTATAGATTAATTCAATGGCAGTGTTATTATACAAACTGTAGAGAATTTTTATGTCATGGGGAAAACAATCCCGTCTTTGAATTGCTTCCTGTTTTTAAAAAATTGATCAATTTTAATTGGAATAAAGAAACTTTGCGTCAATTACTCCATAAAATTGGATTTAAGTGGAAAAGATGCTAAAAACAAAAGAAAAAAACTAATTGAACAAGAGAATATTATTCTCAAAAGAATCCAAGAGATAACATTTAAAGATATATTTTAACAAGTACGCTTTTTTAATATAATTTGAAAAAAAAAATTTTTTTTTTGCTTTGCGAAAAGCAAAAATGTTGTATAACTTTTTTAAATTTTTAAGCGTTTTCATTTTTTTTATAAATATTACCTACAAAAATGTCTTTACATAAATTGATACTATTTTCCCAAAAGCACATTCTTAAAAAATGCAGCTAAGCAAACTCCACTCACCCCTATTTTATAAAATAAAAGCAGACTTGACGCATGCACAATAGCGCAGAGGGTTTTGCTATCCGATAACAAACAGTACTAACTTACTTTCCCTTTTAAAATCTTAAGAAAATTTCATCCTGGAAAGACACTTTAAACTTCATGCATATGATGATTGATAGTCTGACAAAATCACTGAGAATTAAATTTTCCAGATCAATCCCCCCCCACACACACACCTTATGAGCTTCCAATATATTTATTTTTTTCCCACGAGAGAATGTTTGAAATTGCTTTTAAGAAGGTGGAATTACACTTTTTGGGAGAACTCTTTCATGCCTGTCCATGACAGCAAGGACCGTCAGGCTATTTAGTACCTTTCAGCCTGATTCATTTTGGAAAATCTCTTCCCAGAAGTGAATCTATACAAATGAAACTATATTTATTTGTAGATTTTTCTAGAAGAATTCAGATAGGAAAGCATGTACTACTATGTTTCTTATAATAGAAGCTATTTATGCTGATTCTAAGCAGATTTTTATAGATATACAGTACAATTATCACTAAATACATACGTTTTTGCTCTTCTGTGATAGAAAAATATATTTGATCTGAATGCTCTCCATACAATTAAAACATTTCAGTTATTCCAGTTAATTATGACTCCCATACTTCATTTTTTTTAAGCACTTCTCTGGTGATTTAGAAATGAAACATTAAATTTTAACAACATATATATATTATTTATTAATTACATCTATGTACCTCTACGCAAATGAAATTTTGTAATTTTTTTTTAAGCAAATGAAACAACTTAACTTGTATGAATTCACAAATCATTCATGCAAAGCATGTTTGAATTCAACTTTTGTTGTTTTGACATCAAAAGCAAATATTTATGAATGTTTCCTCCCTACACTTTTAGTTACAAAATACCATATAAATCTTGTAGAAATGGCATCACTACACCTATCTATTCCATTTTAGACAGGTTTCTGTCTTAGCAGGTACAACTTCATGGTATCCTTTCTGACAAGACTCTGGAACTTTTTGTCTAAGATGGGAGTCAATTATAGAGACAGACAGGTTTCATTTTCGACAGTTTTACTATAGTTTTGTACTCTACTTGCATTTTGAATTAAGGTGGTTAAAATTCTTATCTTTATGCTATTGAATGAAAGGGAAATAACAGTCATGACATAAATTAACTTAAAATATGATAAAATCAATGTTATAAGTTTTTAACATGTGCAAATTAACAAAAAGAAAAATTGATAAATTTACTTTTAAAGATGACCAGAACTGTCTCTGAAAAAAATCAGCAGCTCCAAGGGATCTATTTTCTAGCAATCTAACGAAAAAAACATAAAATTTTGAAAATTAACAACAAATGTAAATAAAATGTGATAAGAATCTTTCATTCAAGAATAAGAGGCTTTTAAACATCCACCATATAGTCAATTTCACAAAAAACATACTTATTTCTAATAATGTATCATCTTAATAATGATTGAGGAGGAATAAATTAGGATGAAGTCATTTATCATGTTTTTGTCAAATTAAAGTAGATTGCTTCTTTATTTTCATCTTGGAAAAGTATAGAGAAATTACATTTCATTGAAAGGGCATTCTTTAAAATAACAAGTAAAATTTAAAATGATCTGTTGAAAAGGAAACAATGACATTTGAAGAGCACAATCAAAATATTCGTGAGAGCTGAACGTCATGCTGTTACGAAACCGGCCAAGTCCTCATATGCACATCATGCAATGATACAATTGGGTACACATACTGAGAGCATGTGGAAAACGAGGCAAAGGGAATGAATAACATTCGCTGAGAAAAAGAAGCACTATGTGCAGCATGAAGAAAATGATTCAGCCAGTGAAGGAAAAAGTCGTAAAAGGAAAGTGCCACAATAAAAAAAAAAAATAAAATTGGTCATGAGCATTTATCTTGGGCCATGATTTTCTTTTTTCTAAACTGGTCAGAACACAACACACACTAAAAATCTAGTTTATAAAGTATTGCCTGTTCAAAAAGTTTCTTCCATCTTCACCAGATTAAATGAAATCATTTTATAAAATTTTTAAAGGGAGGAAGTGGGGGAGCATAAAATTTCCTCTTTTTTGCAGTTTTTCTGTTTTCTCCTCTGTTATAAATTGTTTTTTTTTTTTCTATCATTTTGAAAATACTCATTTTTTTTTTTTTTTTTTTTTTTTCCCTGGAAAACTCAATTTTTATTTTCAAAATTTAGTATGAATCCTGATTCATTCATATAATGTTTAGGACAAAAGTATCTATTAATCCATTTTTGCAGCTCTCTTGTTTTCTAAAAAATAAATATCACACTGCATTGTGGGTAAGAACCCTCTAATATCACAAACCTTAAAAATAGAAGGTTTGAGTAAACACAATCATTTAAAGATGGGATCAAACTAGTATGTTTTGTGTACGAGTACTACTGAAAAAAGGGGACTTTAAATAAACCAATTCAAAATGTTTTTTGAACTAGAGGCAAGGGTGCCCCTGTTAATTAAATTTTCCTGACAGGCCTTTTGTTCTAGAATTTCTCTAACAAAGTCAAGAAAAATAAAATAAAGGAAAATAGATGTTGAAAATTAAAAAAAGTAAACTTACTCTTTGGGATAAAGAGGAATAAAAATATCATCATCTAAACTTTTTGTAATTCTAGCAGCAACAGCTTTTAAACATGTCTAAAAATATACAAGAAAATACATGTAAAATAATATGACAAACACAAAAATTAGAATTGCAAAGTTAATTAAAAAATACATAATACCTGCAATTGTTTACTTTTACTATTTACAGATGGATATGTTTCATGTAAATTTTTAAATAAATTAATAAGTTTCGATGTCTGTTTTAGTGACAAGGGATCCCAAACATTTTGAATAAATCCTGTAAATTAAACAATAAAAATTTTAAAAAGACATGTATACACATGTATATACACTTGGCTAGTAAAAGTAAATGACACAATAAAGATACATAAAAATAAATAAAAATACATATTAAAAATATTAAATAAAACAATTTATAGCAAAAATTTATGATTGATATATTGGCTCAGATGTTAGTGAGAGAAGGAAAACTTCAACTTTTATACACAATGTTACTATTTTATTTAATAGTAGCAAAGGATTCACCCATTTAGATGGTTAGTTTGTGCCTTGTATTGGGTGGGAAAAAATGAACTAAATGCCGTTTGAAATCAGTACAAAAAGAATATGGAGGGAGTAAATACTGCTGTAGATGCATTTGAATCCGCTCAGGAAGAAGCAGGAAAGTCACAAGATGGTCCTTATCTTTCCTCCACTTTTATTTGCAGAATGACTTGCGTTTCCATATTTCCGATAATGGAGCTTTCTTCTGCGTAAGTGCAAGGAAGGACGATAGCAGGGTTGGCAGGTTTTTGACATGTGTCAGTTTTTGACAGTTTAAACAGCGGTTTAAACCGTCATGTCAAAAAACCCTTGTCAAAAACCTTGTCAAAAACCTCAAACACTACAGTGATCTGTAAAATTTCACATTAAATGTCACACATTAGATGTAATATTTAAAATTCACTATTACTGAAATTGTATAATTAGTATATAATATTAGTAATAATTACAGGGTTGGCAGGTTTTTGACATGTGTCAGTTTATGTCGGGTTTAAACCGTCATGTCAAAAACCTCAAATACTAAATTGATCTGTAAAAATTAAATGTCACACATGACAACATTACATGTAATATTTTAAATTCACTCTTACTGTATATCAGTAATTAGTACATAGTAAAAAAGTATTATTGCAGGGATCACTCTAGAACATAAAAAAGGGCAGGGCGCATATTACAAAAAAGGGCATTTTTTTTTGTAAAGGGCACATTATTTTAAAAAAAGGGGCATTTTTGTAATAACTGCATACTGTTTAGAAAACACATTAATATTACTTTTATATAATCTCAGAAATAATACACTTTCATATCACCGGAGAAACGCAAATTTCGCTAAAGGATCGCGGAAAAAACGCAAATTTCGTCAAAGAACCGTGAAAAAAACGCGAATTTCATTCAAGGATCACGGAAAAAACGCGAATTTTGTCAAAGTATCAAGGCATAAAACCAAAAATTTCGTCAAAGAATAACGGAAAAAACGAAATTTCGTCAAAGGATCGTGAACAAAAACGCAAATTTCGCCAAAAGATCGCGAAAAAAATTCAAATTTCGTCAAAGGATCGCGAATAAAAACGCAAATTTTGTCAAAAGATCGCGAAAAAACCTCCCACAAATTTCATCAAAAAAATCGCGATAAAAAACGCAAATGTCATCATAGTATCACGAAAAAAAAAGCAAATTTACTCAAAGGATTGCAGAGAAAATGCAAAGTTTGTTATTGGATCACTGAAAAAACGCGGATTTTGTCAAAGGGCCGCGGAAAAAACGCGAAACTCGTCAAAAGGCCGCGGAAAAAACGCATAGTTAATGTCGCGAGGGGATCCCTCCCCCCCCCCCCCATTCTGCTGTAACCTTTCAGAAAATTTTCTATGAATTTCAGTTTTTTTTTTTTTTTTTTTTTTTTACTCATAATCACCCCTTATCTGTACATAAGTTCAAACTATATACTTATCGCAGAAATTGTGAAAAATACAGCACAACAGCGCCACCTGTTCGGGCATTTACACCAAAACTTAATCAGCGTCTATTTGTGTCAACGTCTAACAGAATATGAAGTTTGAGGAAATTCCTTTAATTAGTTCTTCAGATATAGTTATCGCGGAAATCGAGAAAAATGCAGCACAGCAGCGCCACCTGTTGAGCGATTTACACTGAAAGCTAATCAGCACCCATTTATATCAAGGTCTAACTGAATTTTAAGTTTTATTAAAATCCGTGCAATAATTCTTGAGATAGAGCACCCATAAAATTTTTGTCACGTACGGACAGACCGGCAGACTGTTTTCAAAAAACAGTCAAATCGTGTTCAGGACGTTCTAAAACGTATAAATCTGTCGAAAACCGGAAGTCGAAAATTTTCACGAATCCAATAATGTCTTCTTGTAAAGGTAGAAGAAAGAAAGGGGGGGGGGGGATTCCGTCTTATCGTTTGCATTTTCCATTCTTTATTAAAGGAGCATTTTGTCACAATTTGAAAAAAACTTTGAAAAACAATTATCAGACTGATATGGCCAAAGAAATCCAGATCCGGACCATATCAGCAGAAAAAAGATTAATGGCCGGCCCGAATCTAATAATAAAAAAATCGGCCGTGGATCGTGCCAGGCCGAGCCGACGAAAAAATTAAACGGGCCTATAACAAAATTAAGTATTTTCTGAAAGATCTTTTGTCTGTATTAAAACATCGAAACGCCATTCGATTACATAGTTTCTGAATAAGGGCACCTGTTATTTTTTTTGCGTTTCTGAAAAAAATGAATTCAGATATGTGTCAGAAAGTGGATCTTTTAGATTTCAGCGTTAATAAATTAAATATTTTCAGAAATGTTTTTATTATACAGCTTAAAAAGTTATGGTGCTTTTAAAGCTACTTTTTTCTTTTATTCTAAATTATTATATTGTGTATTTTTTGTCATAATAACACGTAATCTAAAACGTACTGCAAAATTTTCCCATAAATATGTGTGCAGCATTCCTTAAAATAATCTTAATTGCGTATCTAAAAGAAAATTGGAATTTTTTTTGCAGAAATTGAGTCGGGCTGGAAAGGGCCCGATTTAATTGACTTTGCACGGACCGAATCGAAGTTTTTTCTTTCACACTGTGCCGAAGCATAAAAATATGGTCGCACTGACCTCTGCTTCCAATGCATAGTTAATTTTGTTTTTTCTTTCTTCTGATAGTAAATTCTAACTCAACTATCGTTTATTTTTATCTGACTTTGCAGATTCCGATTACGTGATATACCACGTTCAAGAAAAATGTTTGTTTATTGATGCGTATTATGAATAATCTTTGAGTACTTGAGAATGAGAATGTAGTTTAGGTATTTCATTCTGTCATGATTTAATTTATAAACATCTAAAAGTAGTTTAACAGTTGAGCAGTACAATTTAGGAGTTTTGTTTTTGATTGTATTATATGTGAAAGATAGGACGATAGGAGGGTAAAAATGGAAATAAATAAATGGCTGGAAAACATTTATTTTGTAAAAATCCCGTACTTGGATAAAATATATATACAGAACGCCGTTTTTCTTTTTTTTTTTTTTTCTTTTGAAAGTAGGCTATTGTTGCGCTCTGCCGAGAGATTTGGGAACCAAACTGCCTTCTGATGCAGCTTTTTTGTCTCATGTAAATTTCCTAGTTAACATTTTTGTCGTGAATTCCGCCATCCCGTCTCCCCTGCGCCTAAAGGAATTTATTTATTAGGGATGCGGAATCAATACTCCGCATCCCTAATACATAAATTCCTTTTATCAATAATTTTAATTTGTAGATTTCGCCTAATTCATGATTAAAAATCGCTTTTACAGTTTGCAAGATATCGAGTAGAGAAGGAAGGGCGGCCGTAAGACTTTTGAGACGCTACTTCCCTCACGCAAAAGCACCCGCTCGCTAATGTTAATCCTATGGGTGAAATTTTTAAAATACCTAGTTTGCATTTCAATACATTTTAAATGATTTTTTTGCGTTAAATAGCTAATATCGATCTCCACAAAGGCCGCTTTTTATTTTGCGATTTTGTTTGCTTTTTTTCTTTTTTTAAATGAAGATATTTGAGACTTAAGAGAAAGATTTTATCTATTGAAAAAGATGACCGAGTGGAAGTTTAATTTGTGGTGGGATAATAAATTAATCATGAAAAGACTTCCTTTCGGACGGAATTTAGATCTCTTGTAATTAGTGAGGGGGGGGGGACTGCTCGGGGCACTAAAAACTATGAGAAGGAAAATACACAAAATTTTTGATTAAAATTTAAGTTTCTTTACAATATATCAACCGTAGGGCGCCGAAAAAAAAAAAACAAAACAAAAAAAAAAAAAAAACGTAGATATTAAAGCCGCCCTTCCTTATAAGAACATTTATAATTTACGTAATTTTACAGTATGAAAAGCATTAAAAATAATGGAAGTACCTTCTCGATCTTTTCCGTGAAATAATCCGTTACTTTAGCACATCTGTTTGTGTATTTAGGCTAATATCAGACGAACGTCTTCTTGCACGCTTTTTTGCTTACGTAATACGTAAGCAAAAAAGCGTGCAAAAAGACGTTCGTCTGACATTAGCCTTTAATATATTCACGTTCATTTTCCCTTTTCCTATGATTTTTGAATGACATTTTTAAAACTTAAGGTAACTTCTTCCTTTTTTTAGAAAAACGGGTTGATTTGACTACAGAATAAAAGTAAAAATTCTTTTTCTCGATTTTTTTATAGACTTCCTATAAGCTATCATGTGGTCAAAGATCAGAACAAATGGTCATAATACTATTTCACCAGAGCTGGTGAGATGAATCAATGACAAAGAATTTTTTGCTTCAGTTACCCCTTTAAGTTTTGTTCAATGGAGGTCTAGTGACATACCACAGAGAAGAGAACAAAGAGAGTGGGAGGAAAAGGGGAGAATTACTCCAGACTTATCAATCTAAAAAGGAACGATAGTGGGGAATTTTTGAAAGTACAATACAAAGAAGGCAAGATTTTACCCTAGAAAAAAAGGAGGGCGGATTTCTACCTGGAAAAGGGGCAAGAAGGGCGGGATTTTTCTTGAAAAGGGCACGAGGGCGGGCCGCCCCGCCAAACCTCTCTAGAGTGATCCCTGTTATTGTTAAGTACAACTTTTTAACAGGGTAAAATTTTTATTTAAATTTTTTTTTTTTTGTAAAATTGTTTTCCTAAAAACTATACATTAAGCTCACCTGAGCTGTACATTTTTTCTCTTGCTTAAAATCGTTTTAATTTCTTTTATTTTTGAGAGCTTAAAGCATTAGCTAGCTTTTTTTACGGGGAAAAAAAACTTAGAAAAGTGCAGATTTTTTTGTATATATAACAAGATAATGTGCATCAATGTTATTCTAGTCTAAGCAATAACCATTCCATTCAAAATTGAAATTGGATTATTAATTTTAAACGTTTACAAAATAAGAGAATTAATTAAAAAAAAAAAGCTTAAAGTCAAAATCTTTTTAAAACATGCTTTCTTTCAATATATAAAAATGTTTTCGATTTTAAAACTGAACAAAATTGGCTCGGTCATCTAAAAGAAAATTCCTTTAAGCCCATATTGAAAAAGTGCATAATAGAAGGAATCAAATCATGAAACCATACCATTGTTTGGCTTATACTTTGCATCCTAACCATGAGGGGCAAAGGTTGACTGCTGTATCAGTTGATTCAGCTCGCGTTTGAGCTACAGAGAGAATTTATGGATGCTTACCCATACTGATTGTGTATGAAGCTAAAAAATCCCCTTTCCCTTCTTCTTATTTCAGTGCTATAGGGAGGACTCCATTGCTTGGTGGAAAGGTATCATTAAATGCAACAGCTTTTTGAGCCTGCTTCAAAACTTGCTCATCTAGCAATGCTTTTGCTATAAAGTCCTACTAGCAAAGCATCAATTAAGAGACAGACTATTTTCTAACGCTTCATACACTCTAAACTCAAAAATCTTTTGGGTGTAAATAAATGTGCTAATCACGTGTTGTGCTGCAGCATGCTGCGGTGTAAAATTGATCCGGATTATTTAATTGTACATACAAAATTATTTTCTTCTGGTTGAAAAAAAAAAAAAATTATTGCAAATAATATATTTTTTAAATTATTAAATTTCAATAAAAAATCACATAAATCATTGACTTATTTAATGTTTACCTATTGTTAAAATGTTTTAATGTGTTACATGTATTATTTGGCAGTTTTCGACGGTTTAAACCAGTTTATGACAGTTTAAACCAGTTTTTGACGCTTGTCATGTCAAAAACCAGTTTTTGACGTCAAAAACCCAACCCTCAGGGCTCCCAACACATTTTAGCCCCCAAAAAGGGGGAAAGGGGACCATTATTATTTAAAAAGGGGACTTTGGAGGACCATTATTATTTAAAAAGGGGACTTTGGAGGACCATTTTTATTTAAAAAGGGGACTTTGGGGGACCATTTTTATTCAAAAAGGGAACTTCGGGGACCATTTTTATTAAAAAAGGAGACTAAAAGGACCATGAGTAAATGGGGGACCATTTTTATTCAAAAAGGGAACTTGACCATTTTTATTAAAGAAGGAGACTAAAAAAGGATCATGAGTAAAAATATTGCACCAATTTTCTGAAATATGCAAGTAAATTTTTGAAATTACCCCAGAAAATATGTTAGATGGTTATCTTTATGTCATTAAACAATGTACACAGTTTTATAGAAACACATTTAAATATCCTATTGTAAGAATATAGAAAGTATTCAGTATTTCGGCATTCATCTTGATATTTCTCTTTAAAGGTAAAAAATAACAGTGAATAAAAAGAACACAGCATAATAGCGATTTCTGTTGAATATTAAAATTTAAAATTAGATAAATATATATATTATTAATTATTTTCCTCAAACATAAAATTTAGTTTCTTTCTACACAACAGAAGCTAGGATAAGCTATAATGTTCATCGGAAAAAGCCTAGTATGGTAAAGTCCCGTGGGGAGTGAGCAAAACCAATATTGAATCATCAGTTACTTATAATCATCTTACATATCAAATCTGGTGAAATTTAATCCCAAACATGCCTCAATCTGGCTTTCACAGAAATCATTAAAATTGCAACCCAGTAGTGCCTGCCACCTGTCATGAAATACACCAAAATCTAATCAATACCAATTTATGTCAAGGATTAAATGAATGTGAAGTTTGATGGAATTTCACCCTAAGGATGCTAAGGTATAATTATCATGTAAATTGTGAAAAATGTAACATAGCAATGCCATCTGTTGGGCCATACGCACAAAAATCTAATCAGCACCTATCTGTGCTAAAGTCTAATTAAATATGGAATTTGATGAAATTCCATGCTTTAGTTTTGAGATAGAGTAGCTACAAATTTTGTATCACAAATAGAGAGATTTTTAAAAAATAGTCAAATCGTATTCAGGTCAACCCCAGGTCAACCAAATATGCAAATCCATCAAAAAATGAAAATTATTTTCATGATTCCAATACTTTCTTCTGATAAACTAGGGGGCTCTGCCCCCTACGAGCTATGCTCGACAAATCCCATTCAGACACCGCAGACTCTAAAAACACGCTAATTTGATCCACTTTAAAAAGATTATGGAAGATTTGAATAATAATTAAACAACCAGTGATGATCTCACGGTAAACAGATTTCCATTCATTTCCACTTCACTGAGGGATTTTAAGGTATAATCAGCTGCTGTTCAGACATTTAATGGCTGTTTTCACAATTGATTAAATAAGATCAGTAAACAGCATTTGAAAATCAGCCTAAATAAAATGAACAAATCTAACAGAGCCATTGACTTTTGGAATTTTTGTAACAACGTTATAAGAAAATTGTCTTAAATAACACATTTTAAATATATCGTTTTAAATCTCACGTAATTTTCACCAAAATTTTATTTCTCTCTTTAACGTTTACATGAAAATACATTTGTTGTTTGAAAGGAAGAATTATTATTTGCGCTGTCTTAGAATTGACAACATAAGTTAAAAAGATCACCACAAAATACTAAATAAATCTCAGCACAGTTTAATAAATTTTGTCATATTTTGAATACAATTTATCCAGAATTGGTACTGCATTTTTTAAAGAAATGTATGCAGTTTGAGGTTTTTTTTGCATTTTGCGATGATTCTTTCACATTCGGTTTCAAAAACTGGTCATGTGAGTAACAGGTCGGGCTAAGACAAGTTCCTTGATAAATGAAAAGTGAGTAATAATAGAGAAGTTTCCCCTACCTTTTATCTTGTGGAGGATAAATAGAATTCTAACAATTTCGTATTGTTTCCAAGCACATAAAAAAGGATTTTGCTTTTTATGAGGTAACAAGCAGTTAGCGGGGCCAGCGCAATATAGCACAGGGCCCAGGCAAAGGAGTTAATGGGACCTAACATATACTGCCATATTGATCTAATAAAATTTACTTTTAAATTGTATGCATCATAGAATAATATATGATGACATGAGTTTCAAAACTCGCCTTATCCAGAAAATCAAATCTGGGGAAATGACGAGAAACCTCTAACTGCGTCCATTGGTTTTCATTGTAGATCAAGATTTTACAAGGGCTGAAATTGAAATACAAGATAAAACTAGATTTTTTTTTTTGCAGACTGTTGTGTTTTTTCAATGCAAGCATAAATTTACAGAGAAAACTCGATTTTTTAAATTTTTGGTAAGGCGAGTTTTGAAACTCACGTCCTCATATAATATAGATAATAAATGTACCAAAATACCACTAATTTCACATGTGATATGCATAATTATTTTCGATTTCGAAAAATCTTCTATAATTTACAATACTTTAAATATTTATTTTTTATGTTCACAGTTACTTTCACCAAATCTATACATTCCCCTAAAATTATATCAACTTTGCTTGTAAGAAATAAAGTTAATACTAACTTTTTTTTTATCATGAAAAACATTGAAAATCAAATGTGGATAAAAAAGATACCAAGGAAACGTTATTTCGAATTCTATAGACTTTGTGTCCTGGGCAGTAGCCCCGTTTGACCGATGGTTGCACCGGCCCTGGGTAATAGTACAGAAAATTTTTAGCTTTCTCTTCCAAGAAAAGAATATCTTTAAACCAAAGAAACATGTTATGATAATTTGGATGTTTAAATATGTATTGTAGTATTGTTTTCAGTTATAAATTACACTATTAAACAATTTTAAAGGGTATGAAAAATAAATTATGAGAAAGGAAGAAATATTTAAATTCTTGATTCAACAGAAAGTTTTCTGTAGGGGTATATCGTCTTCTTTCAAAGAAATTGCATTCAAATAATTAAAAATATGCAAAAAGGCATTTTACTCTATCCATTTCCTTTTAAATGATTCAGAGTTGTGAGCTTTAAATTCATTTTTTTAAATTTGAATCTTTCGTCTCCTCCTAATTCAATGCTTCTCTCCATTTGACACATTCTATTTTTTATTTTATTTATTTATTTATATATTTTTTTTGGCAGCACGCAAAGGCCTGTCTTTGAAGACTGGTCAAGCAGTAGCTTAACATAGTAACTTTTGTGTTCTGCGATGGTTTAATTTTTAGGATTTTAATGAGATTTCTTAATATTTGTATTCCATGGTGATTTTTTAACATTCGTGGAAGAATTCCAGTTACAACTCTTTAGCCCACTGTAACAAATTTTGTCCCCTATGATTTTTGAACTTTTAGCGATTTTTAGAATTTTTTTTATTTTGCGTTGATTTTTTCAGTCACCGAAAAGGGGACTAGGGGGACCAAAATGCATAAAAGGGAACTAAAGGGGACCTTTTATTAAAAAGGGGACTTTGGGGAGAAAAAGGGGACCATTTGGGAGCCCTGAACCCTGGACGATAGGAATGTTTTTTTTTTCTTTCTTGGTTACATTCCATCCTTCGTGGTATTTTGATCGTTCTGTTGCAACTTTCTAATTTTTTAGAAATGATCAAAGTTTTCCCATGTGTTTTTCTCTCTGTAGAGGAAAAGGAAGAGCTATTTTTTAAAATATATTTCTTGACTAAGTTTTTGAAAATATCAAAGAGTGCTAATTGCAAATAGAGTGGAACATATTTTTAAATTAAGTCCATGCTAAAACAATTAATTAGAGGTATCTAAATTAGTCAATTTTTTAATTCATATTTTGTCCATTCGCATATCTGATTCGCATATCTGTGAGTCAAGGGGATTGACTATAGACAAAAACATTTTCTAGAAGACCAAATACAGCAAATGGAGACGGAACCACTATTAGTAGTACCAACAAACAAACCTTTATTTCCACTAATGGACCTCCATCTGGACATAAATCTCTTAGAAAACTTCTAAAAGTCGGCTTTAAAACTATGAATGGGCCAAATTTCCTCCATAAAAGTGATATATCAAAATATGTCACTTTCAAAGTTATTGACATTGCAAAATATTCTATTTTGGGGGTGCTGTGGGATGCTAAAGTAAATTTTAAATGCAAACAGAAAATAAATATTTTAAATACTATATTTTAAATTACATGAAAATAACTAATAAAATATCACAAATACATACAAATAAAGATTTTGTGATATAAATAAAGGTTTTGCAATATAAATAAAATTTATTCATGACCCCCTGACAAATTTTCTCTGAGGGGTTCCAAACTTCCTCTATTAAATAAATAACAAAAAGTGGAATACTATCAGCAAGGCTGCCCTATAAAAACAAAAAAAAAACTGTGAGAAAATAATGGAAAAGTTGGCGTTATTGATAAATATACTTGAATATGAATGGAGCTTATTTTACACTGGAAAATCTGCAAGTCAAATTGACTCGTTAGCACCAAAATTACAAATCAAATTTTAAAAGATGTTGTCAAATTTTAAAGTTGTAAGTTAATGCAATGATTTACTTTGATAAATGCAAGATAGCATTTTTATTTGCATATTTAATAACTTTTCACCCTAATTTGAAACTATTCTATTTCACTGTTGAGTAAAATAGTAAGAATATGCCAAACATTACATAAAAAAATCTTTGATTTATTATTATTTTAACTGAATATTTTATCAATATGTATGGTAGTACTTGTTAAGTGAGATTCCGGGATATGCAAATTGAAACGAAAATTCGAAAAGAAAATCTGATCGAAACAAATTCAATTCACATTCCCCGAAATCACACTATGGCTTTGATCGTATAGTGGTAAAGTGCAATAGCGATGTAAACAAATTTGAATAAATCTGAAAATGAAAAACAAATAATAACACTCACCCCATTTGATACACATCAAGAGAAATAGCACACAACACTAAATAATAAGAGCGATTTAAGCATAGATATTATTTATTAAACATTATTGAGCATTTTATTTCTGGATCCGGTATGACATAATAAAATTAGGAAAATCTTCAAATATTAATTTGAATTATCTAAAAATACATATTTATAAAGTAATGAATCATTTTATTTTCTTAAATTATGCTTTAAATCGATATTTGATCATTTTGACATATTTCAATGTAAATGTGAAAAGTTGTTATTTCCAGGTAGAAGTTCTAAAACAATCATGAAAAAAGAGGAGTTTTAATGGTAGATGTAACAAGTTGCAAATCCTAGTAAACGGACAAATGAATCTTAAGTTCGATATGTAGAAAAAGGGTCAAATCTTCACTGGATTCTATAAAGTTATTACCTGATTGTGAATGCGAATTCCTGGGGAATCATGAAGAAGCATCAATGAATGATCCGCGGATGATATTATCGTTTTCATATTAATTTTCTTTAGAGGAAAACACCGACGTTGAAATCGGAGACAGCTATGAATACTTCCAGTAGTTTGCAGGTTCTTCAAAGGCGAGTACCAAAATTTAAGATCGGAAAAAACTCACACAGTACTGTAAATTATTTGAGCAATTTGAAGATTCTTAAAGGACAGTACAAAAAATTAAGATTGGAGACAGCTCACACAGGATTACTAAAATAGCTTGAAGATTAATTTGAGTGAGTTGCAAATGATATAAACGGTAAAAACGTTCAATAGAAGTGCATATAGTCTACTTGATACGCCCGTGAGGCCCCTGGCCCCACGGCGAAAAACAAGGGAAGAAACCCGCACCTCGGATAGATGTTAGTGCTTTCAACAAAATTAACGGACTCAAAACTTTTTCAAATGCCTGCCGAAATCTGGAAACGATCTCGGCAACGTCAGCCAATCAGAATATTTCTAAAGATGGCCTGTCGCTAGCACTTGCGGCGAAAAAGATTTTGTAGTAGGATTATCGCCATGGAATGGCAACGCACTTAAGAAGCGGGGAGAAAGGAATGTTTGCTATGTGGGAGTTCCTATGACGTTGAAAGGAATTTCCTGTCTGTTTTGAGATAAGGAACAAAACCTTCTTAAAAATTGCATCTTTTGGGATGCGAGGTGAATGGAAAGCAATAAAATTAAGGGAAACTATAGGAGTTAGAATTTCGTTTCTCTGGCAAACGATTTCAGTAATTTTATGAAAGTTTACCAGAGAAATGGAAAAAGATAATAGAATATAATAAATGTACTTTTAAATGAAATAATTAAAAATAAAGATTTAGGATTTAATATTTAAAATTTAATAAAATTTGCTGTCAAAATTGAAAGATGGTAAAAGGAAGTAGATTATTAAAATTAACAAAATATACAAAATTAAGTTTATGTAAATTTAAGAAGGGTGAATGTTATGTAAAGTTTTTACAACATAACAGTACTCATATTAAAATATCTATATTTATGGTAGTACTAATATTTAAAATAATGAAAGAAATCTAACAAAATATGATAATTCAAAATTATTTATGTAGCTATTCCATAAAGAAATATCAGTAAAAAAAAAATCACTTCTGGAAGGCACCCTACCCCTGCTCGCCTTCTTTTGCCATAATTCATGCTGATGGTATTAGATGATACATTAGAAAAAAAAAGGGAATTAAAATAATAATAATAATAATAATAATAATAATAATCTGAAATCTGCAAAAATAGTTTGTTCTTACTATTGAAAACATATTGATATTTTATTTTTCTAATACTAAAATGTCTTGTGTTTATATATATATATATATATATATATATATATATATATATATATATGTTTGAACTGATGAATCCAAGTTTAACATTTTCAGAACAAAAGGACGTCAGTATGTTCAAAGAATGGTCGAAGATTGTGTACGCAAAAATTGTTTCAATCACGCTTCGAAACATGGAGGCGGTAATGTTATGATTTGAGGTGGTTTTCAATGAGAAAAAGTTGGAGATTTGGTACAAGTTCAATCAACAATGGATATGAAAATGTATCATGGTATCTTAGTAGATCATGCAGTTCTATCTGGTACTCGAAGTATTGGAAGAGGATTCATTTTTCAGCAGGATAGCGATCCAAAGCACACATCTAAATTATGTTTAAATTATTTGAAAACAAATGAGATGCAAACAGCTCTAAAAATTATGATATGGCCCCCATAATCGCTTGATCTCAATCCTATTGAGAAATTGCAGGATGAAATGGACAGAAAAGTTTGTATGATGGCTCCAACAAATCTTCGAAGTCTTTGGGAATGTTTGCCATGATACCTAAAGAAACACAGGAAAAATCGGTGTCTCGAATGCCAAAATTGTGCAAGATTGTAATACGCTCTAAAGAAGGCCAAAACAACGAAGGCAAAATATTAGTTCAATTATAATTTTTACATTAAATATTTGAAATGTTCATCAATATTTTGTTATTACAGCCAGTATAACATCATTCTATATAAAAGTTGTTACTATTTCACTATGCATTCTTCTTAATTGTTAATTTATACATTTGACCAAAGACTTGTGAACGCTAGTGTAAATTTACAATTTAAGACAAAAGCTTTCCCAATAAAAATGCACATATTCTACAACTTTATTTGCTAAAAGCTTTTTGTTCTTCCACGATTGACTCCTAATTTCAGAGCTGGTAGAAATGACGTCATTTGGGTGAACTTGAAACTGTTGAAAATCTGTTTTTCTACTTTAAATTAAATTTAAAAAGCTACGATGGATTTTTTTCTTTTTACATCAATGGAATTTATCACAATGTTCCAGTCAACAGACAATTTTTTGCTTTCTAAATTTAAACTGATTCCTGAAGCTTGAATATGTGAAAATAAGTTTGTATTTCTTGAAAAATACAATTCAATCACAATATTTTTTTCACTATCAATTCAAGTAAAAGTTAATTTCAATTTGAAAATGATGTTAAACAAAGAAATCTAATAGGCCTTATTGGTTTCCCTTTTCTCTACAAAAAAGGGAACAATTTAGTTGCCATCATTATAGAAATGTCATTAAAAACTACAAAATAATAATAATAATAATAATAATATCTCAAAATCTCAATTTAAATTTTAAAATTCTAAAACCCCACTCCTCAGATCTATGTGGATAACTAGTGTTAATTTGATCGTCCAACGTTTTATATTCTAGGAGGAGTAGTTGTGAAATACAAACAGACAGTCACTTTTTAACATAATAGATTTATGAAACTTTAATTTCATTATGAAAAATTAGCCAGAGACAAAGGCTGAAATATTTATATTGTTTTAAGTGCAAATGGGCTATTTCATAATGGAGCCTGCAAGTGATGGAGATAGATTAAAAATATTCATGCTTGAAAATTATTTTAAAAGCCATAATAAATTAGTCAATTAAGATACAGTTTTCAAACGAATTGTATTTATAAATAGATTTTTTTTCTATATGACGATGTAAAAATTGAAAATGTGTTATGCTTAGAAATAAAAAAATTGCAGTAGCAAAAACTGCAAAACCTAAATTTCATCGTCAAGTGTTGCCATTCGCAAAATGACATCAGCGTTACGCATGGACATGTTTTTCCTTTATAATATATATATATATATATAATTTTTTTTATATACATAGAATTTACTTCTGTTTGCATAAAAAAATGGATAAATGTCTTCTTTATATTAAATAAATGGTAGAAATATTGAAAAAAATTGCTTGTGTATTTGAAACAGTGAATAGGTTGCCAGAAAATATGTTTCCAAATTTCCCTCTCTCACCAAATACATTTTCTCTATTTCACTAAGGCCCCTATACTGGAAAAGTACCTAAATTTTAAATGAATTGTAGGAAACAGTTTCCTTAGGAAACTTAAATATGAATAACACAGACATAACATGAAATTCCCATAATGCAGTTTTTGTTTCAGCATAGTCTGACAGTTAGAATAAAAAAAAACTTTGTTAATACAAAATTCCAAAAACAAATCACATAAATTTTCAAACAATACAGATTGCAGTGGGAACTTTTGAAAGATCATAGTACTATATTTAAGAATGTATGCCAAATCAGATTATTTGTAGTAATATCAAGTCAGCAATTCACTACAGGTAAATGGTGAAATAGATTACCGTATTTTCGGGTGTATAGCCCGCGGGTTATACAAGAAAAAAACATTTGGAACAGCCGCTGCGGCTTATACACGGTGCGGACTATACAAAGGTCTTTTTAAAAAAGAAATGGAAAATCGTGATTTTTCTATAATTTTTAAGCCCGAAAAAATTTCAAAAATCGTCGAAATTTGTAAATTTTTTTCGCTATCCCGCGAAATTTAAAGAATTTTCCCGTGTTTGTAATGTTTTTTTACTGTTTAAATGCTATTATTATTTATTTCTGTCTTTGAAAATAGAGATATTATTGGTTTGTTTATGACGGACTCTGAAACTTCCGATTTTGAAGGATTTTCCGATTCCAGTGATTAAAATAAATATTTTTGAGCAAATTACTGTGTGCCTTTTTATACAGTAGTTTTATATTACTTATAGTAATTATTGTTTAAAATAATAATAACATATTTTCTAGGAGGTAAAACGCCATTAATGGCTCCAGTTGTATATTACATCCAGTTCTCTCAAAGTTACTGTTGTGATAATTTACCTATTATCTGCTGCTGCAATTCAAAAAATTTAACTGAGATAAATGGTATTTAATGTTTGCCAGAAATGTATGCAATTATCACAATAATTACATTTACTTTTTGACATGAAAAAAAAATATTGTGGAAAAATTTGTGTATTGTGTTGCTTATGATAGCTAATTATCTATGAAATGGACCCGGAGAGGCGGGGATGCCCTCCGTGGGGGTCTTTCTAATGGAACCTAACCCGTATTTACGCACAAAAATCCAAGTTTAGAAGAAAACTCCGAACGATTAGGCCGACGGGCGCGATTGGGTTCGAACCCAGGACCTCCCGTCTACCAGCTTTTGAGAGCAGAACCTCTCGGCCACTGGTGGGGCGTAGAAAAACGAAAATATTTCTTGAATTACCTCTGACAATAATTTTGTTATTTTTAAAGGAAAAAAAAGTGACTTTTTTTCCAGATTAAAAATAATGATAATAATAAATAAGTTAAAATCTGGTTTCATTATTATGGAATTATTAAAAAAAAAAGATTTTAGTACCGTAATTTACGGAAGAAACGCCGCGGCGTTTACGTGTTTTAAATTGAAATTTCAAGCGATGCGGCGTTTACGTGCAATTAATTTTTTTTTTTCCACTTTCAAAAATTCAGATACCAAAGATAAGAAATTTCATATTAATTAAATTTTAAAATAATGTGGGCGAGCCGAAATTTTCAGACCCAGGCGATCGAAATATATTGGCCCTGTCTGGGCTAAACTTGAACCATTTATGCTAAAAATTTGGCCCACCCAGCCAAGAAAAATCGATTAAATCAAGTCCGGGACCCTATCAATAAAATTATTTAAGATATATTTTTTACATACTCATGCAAACATTTTGCAGCTTAAACTAGTATGTCCACAATCTATGTAATATGGAATGGCAACATTATTGATTACTTAGAGAAATTCATTTAAATGATAACTCATTAGAAAAAATAATGTAGTTTAAAATGGAAGAAAAATATTTTAGAAAAAATAATTTTGAAGCTCTATAAAGATTTTTTTAAATATATATTTCTCTATAATTTAATAAAATGAAATAAATTTCTAAAGATTTCGTCGAACAAAGGAAAAATTTCACTGTTATTTTCGCAAAAACCTGCGATTTAACATGGCCCCGAAAAAAAAAAAAAAGTACTTCTCCAGTCCCGGCCCGGAGCAACCGCAGATAAAAATTAAGCTCGATCGCGGCCCGGCCCGAGTCTAATAAAAAGAGATTAACCAGGTCCATGCAGATCTCTAATGTGTTAAGTCTACGTTTTAAGTGAAAATCCTATAAAAATTATTTAAAACAATATTCATAGGATACATAAAACAAATTAGTGGATATAATTTTTTAAATGCTTAATATTTCATATTTTCTAAGAAAATATAACTACAAGAAAATAATCTATTTGTAAAAAATGTATTTTTCTAGAAAAAATACATCCCCCCCCCCCCTCTATCCATAACAAAACAATAGCAGGTAAAATCAGACTACATGATCAAATGTTGGACTCTACTCTGAACCTGAACTGCAAGGTCTGGATTGTATCCTATCCGAATCCGAAAATTCTACTTAAAGTCAACTCGAGACCCGACAAGAACAAATTTTGTCAACCGAAATATTAAAACCAGAAACTAAAATGAAGGAAAATTAATCCATATTTTAATGCATTTACGGAAAAGTAGCCTATAATTATGTTTTTCTTGTATCAAATTATTTCGGCTTTTACCATTTTAACAAATATTCAGCAGCATCTTTTGGAGAAAAAAAAAAAAAAAGTTAACTCGAACGAATCAAATTCCAACCCGACCCACGTCAAAATAAAGAAAAAAAAAAATCCCACCAACCCGACCCAAACTTTAGTCGGGTTCGGGTACTATCCGATTACCCGACCCAATGCAGGATTCAATTCTGTACCAAGTGATTGAAATAAATATAAAATATAACTTTTAAATGTTCATGCAAGAAGTATTTTTAAAACATCTACAATAACGCCAAATATTCTCAAAAACGACCATAAAATAAATCAGATTAAATTGCATTGTTAAATCATCTTGTATTTAAGAAACAGCACAGTGATGGTAAGTATTTTTTTTTTTTTTCCTTGGTAATCATTTCGTGTATAAATGCTTTTAAAGCAAAATCTTCTAATTGAAATCTATATTTATTTCTTTGAGATTCTGACAGCTAAAAAGTTCCAAACAGAGCGATAGAAGGGGGAAAAAAAAAAGAAAATAGCTTTAGGATCGCACGTGATATCTTTTCGTAGTGGTTAGCATGAATCATATAATGTTTATAATCCTTATCGCTCCACGTGCAAAGAAATAATAAAAGTAGGTCATGAAATTTCTTGCAGATTGATTGGAATTAAATAAAACCGATTCGAATTAAATAAAAAGTTTTGTTTTGTTTCTGATAACTTTATTATAAAACACGCATACACACATAAATAACGGCTGCATTCACTATAAGTCATTTTTAATTTTAAATGTATAAAACTATTGACGCATTTATTAATACTTAACGAAATCGAACAGCGTTTTCCAGTTTTTGATAAGGGAAAAACCATTTAGAAAATGCTGAAAGTTGATTTTTTAACTGAATTTCCAGATGAGACAGCTCGGGAAAGGTAATCATCAAATAGCAATAGCTTATAACTTAAGATATAATACATTTATCGAAAATAGAAAAACGCATTCGATTTCAAATCACTTTGATAGATATGTCAGCAGATTCCATGCTTTTCCGTTTAAAATTCTCGATGAATTATTGTGGGAGGTTTCTTTTAATCCTCCCCCCCCCCCCCCTCTTAAAAAAATCAAAAACATCTGCAATCCCGATTCTACAGATTCTTTTAGAAATAATTAAAATGAGAATTTTTATATCTTATTCAATTGACGAAATCGGATGTGATAACGCTATTTTATTTGTACATAGCGCTAAATATTAAAATTAATACGTTTATTATCTATTTGTAAATAATTGTAATATATGGCACTGTGAAAATAAATGTCATTTTAGCACGTCGTCATTTTAATGTCATTCAAGCACGCTATTTAAGATACTTGAGTTAAAGTTGAGATTGCTAACGCCCAATCGTTCTCATGACGCTCTTTAGTGTATAGAAAAGTTTACTTAATTTTAACGGGATTTTTTCTTTTAAATATTATTCATAATGAATTATTAATTTTGAATATCGTACTTATATTATTTATAACAAATTAATAATTTCCTATTTCCAGAGCTCCCACTCAACTGGTGTAGTAAAAAAGGGGACCAAAAGGGAGCACATATTTTGTAAAAAAAAAAAAAAAAAAGAGAGATCAAAAGGAAACTATTTTCGCAAATCATAAAATAAACAAGGAAACCCTCCTTTCCTTCAATTGCCACTAATTAATAAATGTTCAAAGTATAATTTGTTATAAAGAAAACGCTTGCTCCGATTCAAATTCTGAAATTCATTATCTTAAAGCCATTGTTATGGATAGAGGTTACAAACCTTCTAACAAGGAGAGGGTCCGAGGTTGGTCTCACGGAATCCAGCGATCCTTTGTACATTGATAGAATATAGTTAATAGATAAACATATCAACAGGATAAAGTGCAATATTCAGGGGGGTCGTAAAAAATGAGCCCCAAAGTTCACCCATTATTGACTCTTTAGTATATAACCGGATAAATTACTCTCACTTGCGAGAGGCTCGGTAGTACAGTTGGCAGCACGCCAGACTTTTAATTTTCTCTTTCTGGGATTTCTGCGGGTTCGGTACTCCAACAAGCTTTTTCTTTTCTTTTTTTTTTTTCTTTTTTTTTTTTTTTTTCAGACAAAATAATGATCAGTTATTTTCAAACCATAATTAAAAAATATATATCTAATTATTTAAAGTTAGACAAATATTCATAAAAATATGCTTCTGCACGCACACACCCACTTATATATACTATGTGCTTATTAATTATTCGTGCACGCTGTCGCAAAAGTTTCTGTTTCATATGTTTTTATGATAATTATCATCCCGGTTCCTGCCCGTATCAGAACCTCAATTTTAATAGAACACATTTATTTTTTAAGTACATAGTATAGACATAAATGTAAAATAAATTTAAATAAGTGTAAAATAAGTGTACGTCATTGTGAAATATATGTAAGTAATTGTAAAATAAATATAAATGATTGTAAATAAAACTAAATATAAAATTTACAAAAATGTTGAATGCAAAAAAATACGTATATACTGCATGATTCTTGATTTTTTTTTTTTCATTATATCCATAAGGATGCAATAAAACTGTCTCTCTCTGTATATAAATAAATATGTGTGAATGCGCCAATATTTATATTTGTCTTACATTTAAATAATTATATATATTTTTTTTAATTGTGGTTCAAAAATAATTTATCATTATTTTGTCAGGGGGAAAAATCCTCGTTGGAGGATCGAACCTGTAGATATCCGCAAAAACGAAAATTTTAAGTCTGGCGCGCTGCCAACTGTGCTATCGAGCCTGCCGCAAATGATCTTAATTTATCCGGTTATATACTAAAGAGTCAATTGGGTGAACTTTGGGGCTCGTTTTTTACGGCCCCCCTGAATATTGCACTTTATCCTATTGATATGTTTATCTATTGACAATACTCTATCAATGTACAAAGGATCGCTGGATTCCGTGAGACCAACCTCGGACCCTCTCCTTGTAAGACAGGTTGAATTTCACGAATTTTTCCACGTCTATTTAAAGAAATTTGCGTGTTTTTCGGGATCCTTTGATGAAAATTATATGTTTTTTACTATATCTTGACGAAATTAAAGTTTTTAAAATCTTTTGACGAAATTAGTTTTTTTTTTTCGATTTTTTGACGAAATTTGTGCTTTTTTCCGCAATTTTTTGACCGTTTTTTTCGCGATATTTTGATGCAATTCGCGTTCTTTTCGCAATCTTTTGACGAAATTCACGTTTTTTCGCGATCCTTTGACGAAATTCGCATGTTTTTTTGATTTTTTGGCGAAATTTGCGTTTTATTGAGAGACCTTTTGCCGAAATTCGCGTTTTTTTTTTTTTTTTTTTTTTTTTTTTTTTTTTTTTTTTTTTTTGCCACCTTTTCACGAAAATCGCGTTTTCCACGATTCTTTGACAAAACTTGAGAGATTATTGAGAGATTTTTTGATGAAATTCGTGTTTTTTCGCGATCTTTTTACAAAATTCTCGTTTTTTCGCGATCCTTTGCTGTAATTTGCAACCTTTTGACGAAAAACGCGTTTTTGGCTATTCTTTGACAAAACTTACGGTTTTTTTCGCAATCTTTTGAGGAAATTAGTCTTTTTTTGCGATCTTTTGACCGCTTTTTTTCTTTCTATCTCTTGACTGCGTTTTTTTCTATCTTTTAACGAAATTCACGATCTTTTGAAGAAATTTGCGTATTTTCGCAATCTTTTGACAAAGTTGGCGATTCTTTTCGTGATCGATTAACGAAATTTAATGGTATTTGTTGGAACATATTTGCGAAAAGCGCGCTTTTTCCGCGATGTTCGGCTAAATGCCAAACATCGGTAAAATTTTAAATAAAAGTCGAAGTGTCAAAAAACAGACTTTACGGACCTAACAATGAAAAAACGGACCAATACGGACTTGAAGCAAAAAAACCGATCTAGTGGGAGCCCTGTAATTTCGGTGCTTGTGGTTTTTAAAATTTCAGTTTAATTAATTTTTTTGTTGCAAAATCATTCGCGATATACCAAGGTAATAATGCAATTTATCATCCGCGCCATATGCCGGAATTTAAGCTGCAAATTTCACGCAATTTTAGTGTAGTTTTTCATATTTATATTATTTAAATTATATTAATAATTTCGAATTGTGCATTTAAATTATTTATTTCTAATTGTTTCCCAAAAATATGGAAAAACATACTCTTTCTACTCATAAATTATCTGAAAAATGTAAAGTATGAAAGGTGAGATGGTGTTGATTAATGACAAAGATTTTAAAAGCAAACACATTTATTAGAAACTAAAAGAGACATTAACTTTAGACAGAGCTCTACTAGAGCTAAGAACATTGTTTCAAAAGAATACCCATTACAATCTAATGTTCGTTCAAGATGAGAACGAACTGATACTTGCATGTGAGAGCAAGCACTCATCTCTGAAATTTGTACAGGTATATATACACCTCAAAAATAAGACATTTGCATAAAATACCGCGAAACGGACAGTTAATTACCTGGACGAATCACAGCCTAGCAAACGTCAACTAAAGACGAAGCGTCGTGCATCTCCGGAACGACAGCGCCATCTATAGAACCTGAAAAATGGAAGTTTCCTTCCAAAGAGCAACCGTGAGATAACTCAACTCGCCGATTGAGAACGTAAACATCTCGACAGTCGCCGGGAAAACGTGTTCTCTGCAGGGTGGACGACAAGATGATGAAATGGGGTTTTAAAACTTAAAATAAGCAGTTGGTATGCTAAAAATAACTTAAAAGAATTAAATATTTCCAACATTGCCCCCCTTCGTACACTCTGACAGAGAACAGCCTAAAAAAAACTTTCAAAAGGGTAAGTTATGCCAAACGTAAACTTTGAATTTTGACATAAAATTTCTTGAAATACAAACTTACAAAAACAGTTTAATGAAAATTTAAACATTTTACTTATAATACATACATTAACGATTTAAGTTTGAGAAAAAAAAAAATCGTCAAGTTGCCGAAGCCTAAAAGAAAACACTTTAAACTTGTAAACTTTTAAAGATGATAATGCATTACGATTTTAACACTAAATTTAAAGTTATTAAATTTCAATTGAAAGATTAAAAAAAAACTTAGCATTTATACAAATATCTTAAAATTGTATAAACACATTTGCAAACAGTTTAATACATAAAAATAAAAGTTCATATTAAGTCCTGATTCACTTGAAACAGTCTTAAATGTCCATTGGACAGCAGTCACTCATCGATAAACAGTTTAGTAGTGAAAGCTTTCAAAGAGATTTTCGTTACTGGCTTTGTTAAACAATCAGCTAAATTCTGTGAAGATTGGACATATTTCAACTCGAACATATTGTCGAACACTAGATTTCTTAGAAAATGATAGCGTATATCTATATGCTTTGTTCGAGCATTTTCGATAGGTGATTTTGAAAAGTCGATAGCAGCTTTATTATCACACAGTAATGTATATTCAGTACAGTCTTGGTTGATTAATTTTGATTTGATAGTTTCTTCCAGAACTCTTCTTATCCAAATCATTTCCTTTGCTGCTTCACTTAATGAGATGTATTCCGCTTCCATCGTAGATAACGATACGCATTTTTGCTTGAAACTTCGCCAAATGATTGGAGCTTTGTCGACAAACATCATAACTCCACTCATGGATACTCTGTCATCTCTGTTAGATGCATACTCAGCATCACTATAGCACTTCACTTTTAGAGATGTCACGTTTGATAAATTTAGTTTGAAATTTTTAGTAGCTTGAACATAGCCTAGAAGTTTAAGTAGACCTAGCCAATGGATCATGCTTGGGTTTTCTTGAAATTGGCTGAAAAGATTTATTGCAAAAGCAATATCCGGCCTTGTCCGACTTGCTAAAAAAGCTAAACATCCTACTAAATTTCTGTAGGGGTATTTCTCCATCTCAGTTATTTCTTCTCCAGTTTTAGGACAGTCGGTCTTTGAATAAATTATGCCTTTTGCAATAGGTAACGATATTATTGGAATTTTATACTTTGAGTAAATTTTACAAATTTTTTCAATGTATTCTTTCTGATGGATATATAATTTCTTATTTTCATTTTCAAATTCAACGCCAAGCAGTCTCTTGGTTTTTCCTAGGAGTTTAAGGTCAAACTTTGTTTTCAGGAGTTCTATAATTTCTTTTATATGTTCAGCTGTCTTTCCAAATATAATTATGTCGTCTACATATAGGAGTAGTAAGATTCTTCTCTTAAAAATAAATACACAATTTGTCCATTCTAACCTGGTGAAGGCTAATTCTTCTAAAACATCTTGGATCTCAAAGTACCATTGCCTCCCACTTTGGTGGAGTCCATAGATAGCTTTTTTCAAGAGACAAACATTATCTGGATACTTTTGGCTTTGAAATCCCTTTGGTTGATACATGACTATTCTTTCTTGCAATTTTGCATAAAGATATGCACATTTGATGTCTAGTTGTTGGTGGAGCCAACCAAAAAGTCCAACTAGAATAGTGAAAAACAATCTAATGATGGCGAAATTTACTACAGGGCTATATACTTCTTCATAGGATTCTCCTTTTTTCTGGCTAAAGCCTTTCGCAACCAATCTTGCTTTATATCTTATAATTTTTTCTTCTTCGTTTTTCTTGATAGTATACACCCATCGATTATGTATAATCTTCTCACCATCTTTCCTTGGAATTAATTCCCATACTTTTCGCTGCTCCATCATTTTGATTTCTTCTTGCATGGCCTTCATCCATTCTTCCTTTTGGTTAGACTCGACAGCTTCTTTAAATGATCTAGGAATTTCCACTTCTATGCAATTGGCTTCTAAATCTGTGTCAGATTCTTCACTAATGTCAGACAATTTGTTTTCAGTTATAGGTTCAGCTCTCGGTTCGGGTCCTGAATATTTATCTTTTCCAGAAAAACTAAAGAAATTCGGATCATATTTTATATTGTTCTTCAAGCAGTACCTCTTCACATCTGGATGTGATCTAAGAATTACATTTTTACCTTCAATTTTGTAGTAGATGTCTGTTCTTGAACAATCTCTTCTTTCCTTCGCTTCTCTGATCCACTTTATACTTTTACACGGAATTTGATCATCTTCAGAATCAGTACTTGATTCTTCGTTATTTTGATATTGATTCATGGTCTCGACTTCTGAATCTACTTCAGATTTTGATGGTACTTCTGGAGTTTCTACATGTTCAATTGCTCTGCGGCTTCCTCCATGGCTAATCTCACCTTTACCTTCGTTACTTTTTACCTTTGGGTCCAGCTTCGCTCCACTTCGGAGCTTTGCTTCTTTCCTTCTACTGTTTGAGCTTTGTTTCTTCTCTTCTCTTATACCAAACTCCTCATCAAAAGATACATTTATTGTTTCGATGACTCGACCCAACTCTGGAATCCATATTCTATAGCCTTTAGTTTGATGTGCATACCCAACTAAAAATCCTTTCTTCGTTCTCATGTCAAACTTTTTTCTTTGTTGTTTTGGTATTCCAACATATGCAATGCTTCCAAACTTCTTTAAATGGCTCACTGATGGTTTTCTTCCACAAAAATATTCAAATGGGGTCTTCTCTTGACCTTTTCTGGCTACTCGGTTCCATACATATACAAAACAGCAAAGTGCTTCTGCCCAAAATTTTTCGTCCATTTTGCTACTTTTCAGCATGGCTTTTATAGCATCTACTGCTGTGTAATTAAATCGTTCTGCGAGTCCGTTTTGTTCTGGTGTATATGGATTAGTCTTCTGGTGTTGTATGCCCTCTTTTTCTAAATGAACTTTAAACTTATCGTTGACAAATTCTTTACCATTGTCAGTCCTTATAGCTATTGCTTTCTTCCCTAAAAACCTCTCATTCCTTTTCTGAAATTTTAAGAAACAATCAAATGCTTCACTTTTATGTTAAATAGGATAAGCAGTCACCTTCTTTGAGTAATCATCTATAATCGTTAGAAAATATTCAGATCCTCCGAGTGAATATGTTGGCATTGGTCCACAGACGTCCATATGTAGTAATTGCAATGGTTTGTTTGTTCTTCCTCCTTCTTGAGATTGGAAAGATACTCTTCTTGTTTTGGCAATTTTGCACGATTCGCAGCCTAATTCCTAATATTTCAACTTCGGTAACCCTTTTACCTTTTCATGCTGAGATGTATTGACAATGTACTGGTTATTTATGTGGCAGTATCTCTGATGCCATTTATCTAGTTCTGTTGCATTCGAAGTTATAGCATTATTTTCGACATAAGTGGCAGATTGTGGGTATGTAGGTTTTACGCTGTACAGTCCATTTTTTCTATACGCTGAAAACATTTCTTCACCTTTTTCGTCAAATAAGGTTATTTTGCCATTATTTCCTACAAATTTAGAACCCTTCTTCTCACATACTGCACCTGAAATTAAGTTTCTTCTTAACTTTGGAGAGTACATTACATTATGTAATCGTATTTCATTAACTCTTCCATTTACTCTGAAATTTACATCTACGCTTCCCATTCCTTCAATAGGACTAGTTACTTCGCCTACAGCGAGAGTCATTTTAGTATTGTTAACCGGTTTGTACGTTACAAACAAGTCTTTGTTGTTACAAAAATGACTTGACGCACCGGTGTCAAACACCCAATTGAATTTATCTTGAAAGTTGTTATTCTGACCAAAATTAGCTTCTGTCACGTAACTTTTTCGTTTTGCATTTTTAGGGTTACTTCTATAATTAACAGCCCTATGACCTGGTTTGCCACATTTGAAACAATTCTGATTTTGGTGTTTATCTCTTTTTCGGACTTCTTTGGGTTTTATTAACTTTATTTCTAATGCCGATTTTTCCCCTTTAAGCGAATCTTTTCTACTTTGCTTTAAACGGTCCTCTTCTAATATTAACTCATCTAATACCTTGTTAAAGGTAAAGTCCTTTTTATCCCATCTATAAATGGCTTGCACGATACCAGAAAAAGTGTCTGGAAGGAATCTAATCAGCTGGTAAGTTTTGACAATTTCGGGTAATTCTATTTCCGTATCCCCCATACTTTCTAAAATTTCTTTAAGTCTTGCTCCATACAGCCCTATCGCTTCGTTGGGATCATAAGTACAATTAAAGTAGGCATCTAAAATACCAATAGATCTTCCCCGCGTTGCTGGCTGGAAGTGAACTTTAAGTCTTTCCCAGGCTTCTGACGCAACCTTAGTATCACGAATCAGTGGCTTTAAATCTTTACTAATATTTAAATATATTGTACTATAGGCCTGATTCTTTTTAATTTCAAAATCGCGTTTCTCTTTAGGAGTTGCATCTTCTTTAACTTTTAAATCTTTATTACTAACATGTTCATATGCCCCTTTGTCCATTAAAAGTGCTGTCACATCATCTTTCCAGGTGGCATAGTTATAATTGTTAAGTTTATCTATTTCCATCTTTAGTTTTTAGAGCCCCCCTATCTTTAAGCTTTTAGAACTTTTAACTTTAACACCATCTCTAAATTAAATACTTAATATGGGCAAAAAGAGTGGCCCATAACCGATGTTTCCCAAAAATATGGAAAAACATACTCTTTCTACTCATAAATTATCTGAAAAATGTAAAGTATGAAAGGTGAGATGGTGTTGATTAATGACAAAGATTTTAAAAGCAAACACATTTATTAGAAACTAAAAGAGACATTAACTTTAGACAGAGCTCTACTAGAGCTAAGAACATTGTTTCAAAAGAATACCCATTACAATCTAATGTTCGTTCAAGATGAGAACGAACTGATACTTGCATGTGAGAGCAAGCACTCATCTCTGAAATTTGTACAGGTATATATACACCTCAAAAATAAGACATTTGCATAAAATATCGCGAAACGGACAGTTAATTACCTGGACGAATCACAGCCTAGCAAACGTCAACTAAAGACGAAGCGTCGTGCATCTCCGGAACGACAGCGCCATCTATAGAACCTGAAAAATGGAAGTTTCCTTCCAAAGAGCAACCGTGAGATAACTCAACTCGCCGATTGAGAACGTAAACATCTCGACAGTCGCCGGGAAAACGTGTTCTCTGCAGGGTGGACGACAAGATGATGAAATGGGGTTTTAAAACTTAAAATAAGCAGTTGGTATGCTAAAAATAACTTAAAAGAATTAAATATTTCCAACACTAATTAATAATTTCATTTTTATGATTTCTTAATTCTTCTTATTAATGTGTTTCTGTTTAGCACGCCATTCGCGATTACCTCGGAAATTTCACATGCGGCGTAAACCGTGGTCGAAATATACATTCGTAGATGGTGTATAGCCTGCGGGCTATACAACGATGCAGCTCCGCGGCTTATACACGGACTTTTTTATGGTACTGCTCGATTTAGGGGTGCGGGTTATACACTGGATGCGGGCTATACACCCGAAAATACGGTAAGCAAAAAAAGTTGAGATAACATCTAGGACAAATAAAATTAATTCAGAAGATGACAGTGAAAATGAAAATCACAAAAATATAAACTTTACCTTCGTCTTTATTAAATAACCAGTTATAACTTAAAAAAAAAAAAAAAATCAAAGATTTTTATTTGGAAGTCATAAAGAACTAATAATATCATAAGACGAAATGCAATTTTTCACCTTGATTCAACATAAAATATATAATGTGAACATTAGAAATTTCACAATCTTACTTAAAAGGCGACTAATGTAATTAAACAAAAACCTAATTTGCAAAACAAATTAAAAAAACAAAATTTATTTACTAAATTCTTTAAGCCCGAGAAGGGGCAGATATTAAGATATTTCATTCAATTCGTTCAACATTTAATGTTAAATTTTTGTAACAAATAAGTTAAAACCAATTGAACATTAAAAAATAAAAATGAAATTCATACAATATAATGCTTTAAACACCTATATACTTAGATTCCGATCAAATGAAATCGTAATAAATCTTAAAAATTTTTGTATTTTGCCTGTATCTTATCATATTATGTACAATTGTCATAAACATAATGCAAAATCTGCAGTACAAATATTTACAACTTAAAAATGGAAAAAGTCTAACAAGGAGAGGGCCAACCTTGTTAATCACAGATTTTGATTATTTTAATATATGTTGTAGGGTAGAAACCCCTTAGTCTCAGGTTCAACGGATTTTATCCAACGCTCCTTAGTTCTTGAGAAACCGGGGGGTCTAATAGTAGTACACAACTTAAATACTTACTTTGTAACAAAAAGGATAGGTTGGTCGTAGCTCAGTTGGTACGGCGTCTGCTGGCTGATCTGCGGGCCCGGGTTCGGAACCCGAACGCGCTACATTTGTTTTTCTCATTTTTTGTTTTATAAATATACTTGTAATTATAATTTAATAATTTAAATTAAAATTTTCAATATCATACATTAATTATAATGTTAATAAACTTAAATTTATCATTTTTTATTTTTAAACTATTATTTATCATCCTTTAAAGAGGTTTAAAAAGAAATTGGATCTATTATTGAAAGATGAAAATTCCAAAATCATGACAAAACCTGTTGTGGCGTCATCTAGTTATGATAAAATAAAAGAATATTCAAATAAAATAAAAATAAAAGCAGAAAGGGAGATAATAGGGAAAGCAACATAATTGAAAGTGCAAGCATACGTATTACAAATTTAAAAATCTGTAATATGCAAAAATTCGGTTGTAATTTAATTCTGATGCTAATTTTTAATATAATTATGCTTGTTACTTTAAAAACAGAATAAAGAACATATGAAATACATTTTAAAAGTGATTAAAAAAAAAAAATAACAGTTTTATGATGTTTTATACAACTATTTAGTTAAAAGTAAAAAAATTAAATAGGTTAAAATTATAATTGATAAACAATATTATAAATTTTAATTGACAATGAGATTATTAAGTTATACTTACGAATATATTTATAAAACAAAAAATGAGAAAAACAAACGTAGCGCATCCCGGAATCGAACCCGAGCCCACGGATCAGCCGGCAAACGTCATGCCAACTCAGCTATGACCAACCTATCCTTTTAGTTACAAAGTAAGTATTTAAGTTGTGTACTACTATTAGACCCCCCGGTTTCTCAAGAACTAAAGAGCGTTGGATAAAATCCGTTCAACCTGAGACTAAAGGGTCTCTACCCTACACCATATATTAAAATAATCAAAATCTGTGATTAACAGTGTTGGCCCTCTCCTTGTAAGATTTATTTCGATTTCATTTGAACGGAATCTAAGTATATAGGTGTTTAAAGTATTATATTGTATGAATTTCATTTTTATTTTTCAATGTTCAATTGGTTTAACTTATTTGTTACAAAAATTTAACATTAAATGTAGAATGAATTGAATGAAATATCTTAATATCTGCCCCTTCTCGGGCTTAAACAATTTAGGAAATAAATTTTGTTTTTTTAATTTGTTCTGCAAATTAGGTTTTTGTTTAATATGTCAAGTTTTTTAATAACTCCTGCATTCAGACGAACACATTTCAAAATTAATGGAGGGTATCATCATCAGGCTTTGATTTGTGCGATATCGCATCACAATTTGTGATGCAATTTACGTATGTATAATTCAAAATGTTTCAAATAATTCAAAATGTAAATTCAAAATGCAGTAATGCAGGTTGCTGCAGTTTGATCAAAAAATTACAATCTGAACTTTAAAAGTCTGCTTGAAAATGTAATTTTTATTTCCACTATGACGCCATATTCATCTTCTTTTTAATTCTTAAAAAAAAAAAACTATTTCAGTTTCTTCAGTTTCATGTTTCACGTGAAAATCATTTAACTAAAAATAGGCAAATTATTATTACGACTTTTGAATTATTTGCAACAGTGAAGGAAAAATGTTAAATTTTATTAGAAAATGTTTGTTGATTCTGAATGAAAAAAGTGAAATTTTGAATTATTAAGAAAAATATTTTAATAATGTAAATAAAAATTAGCCCATGTTACTCTCTAGATTATAATCCACCTATATGCAAAGGCATTTTATGATCCGTTTTGACCCTGACGTGTGGCAAATGTTTTTACACTTTGAATTTATAATATAATTAGCAAAGAATTAAAAATGAGTGGCATCAGGGACAAACAGGTGGGAAGAAAAAATTAAAAAGTTATGATCTCCATAGGCTTTTCTATGTTAAATTAACATTGAGAAGTGACACTGGAAATAAATAAGTATTGCGCTGTCGCGCAATACTTAAATGAAAAAGATGTTACAAGTTTAAAATATACATTTTATTTAAAAACTTCTTAATACTTTCAAACCTTCCAGGTTCATCATCAGAGAATATCTTGATAACTAAATGTTGTTTATACAAATATGTCACTCTGTTTTGAATCATTATTGAACAATTATTATGCATCCACTATAAGAAAATCAATAGAAATCCTGTATAAAATCAATCAAGTTTGTAACAGCACCCTATCGTACAATATCCCCAGTTTGTGGTTCAATATCCAGAAAACCTGAGCAAAGTGACATAATAAAATTTAAAGTACAGAAGTTAAATATTTTCTTCTACCCATGGAAAGTGAAGTAAGAGAAACAAAGTGATGTCATAAAATAAATGGAACTGCAATTAATAATAATAATATATATTTCCTCTAGTTAAATTCAATCCATGAAACTGCTACTGCTATTTTCAACTCTAGTAATTATTGGCTCTCTCATTTTCAAAACAGAGTGACGTATTTGTATAAACAACATTTAGTTATCAAGATATTCTCTGATGATGAGCCTGGAAGGTTTGAAAGTACTAAGAAGTTTTTAAATAAAATGTATATTTTAAACTTGTAACATCTTTTTCATTACATTAGTCACCTTTTAAGTAAGATTGTGGAATTTTTAATGTTCACATTATATATTTTATGTCATAAAGAACATTATGACAAGTAATACAAAATAATCAGAAATGCATTTATAAATGTTTGAAATGAAATAATTACCAGTAATTTTAGGCAATATGATTCTTTCTATAACTCCTGGTAATACATTTATATCAGGATCATTTGAATCTTCAGTGATCGTATGATTATCACAGCCATAACAAGCAATTTGGCGAAACCAATGTTTTGCTTCAAAATCTATTTCTTCCTACAAAATAAGTTTTCATATGAAGTTAAAATGAAAATCATTGTTAATGAAATAAATTATATGTAAATATATCATGATTTTAAAAAAAATTGCTGCATATCATTTTGCAATTTGTTTTTAAATAAAATACATCAAAAATGATTTTGGCAATTGATCCCTAGGTAGCAATGTATCAATTTCATTATGTTTGAACAAGTGTAACATAAAATATACTGCAATGGATTTTTCCTGTAGACTATTACGCAATGGAATTCTTTGTTACCCTGTAAATGAACGATAAATGTTCACTTCATATTGTACAAAAAGTATGTTTTAGTGCACCTCAGAAATGCATATAAATTTCATTATGTTTAAAATAGTACATAACATTATTAAAATACATGGCAAACAATTTTCCCTGTAGAACACAATGCAATGGAATTTTTTTAGTGTCCCAGAAAATAAATTATAAATGCTATGCACTTCATTTTAATGAATATGCAATAGTAAACCCCAATAACAGACAGAGAAAACTTGTATAACAGAGAAGACTCTGTGCAAGTCAAAAATCTGTCTAACTCCATAAGATTGTCAGGTCCTGGAAAATCCATAGACAAAGAATAAAGTTTGCCAAGGTAGAATATTGTCTATGACGGAAAATGTGTTTGGTTTAAATTGATTTTGCCTCAGAGTTTACTATATCAATTACTTGACAATGCAAGTATAGTTAGGAAAGTGGAGATAGCAGGCAGACAAACAAACCTAAGTCATAAACACTTTTAAAGTATGTTGAAAGTGTTAATAAACACACAGCAGACTTTTTATCACTTCTCAATGAAAATCATAAATTTAACCAACTAAAGTTAAACTAAAAAATTAAAATACAACGATTGGATATCAGAAATTCATTTGTATCTTTTAAAGTTAAAAATACAATGCAGAGTCCTGCGTGAGTTGGGTTCTACCTGACCCAAACCCACAAATTCCATTTTAAGTCAACTCGCAACCCGACATGAACACGCAAAGTAATTTCCGGCAACCTGCAACCTGACCCGAACCCGCAGCGTAAGGAAAGCAAATCATGTTTTAATACCATTATGAAAAATAATCTACAATTGTATCTCTAATAGTGGTCTGCCCCCAGCCCAGGCCGCGTCGGTGCATCAAAATTTCAAACGGCCCAGGCTGCAGAATTAGGACAGTTTTTCCAACAGGCCGGGCTGATAAACAAAATAAACGAGCCGGGCCGGCAAAAAAATTGAACGGCCCTGCCAGGCCAGGCCGATTACCACAATTAAATGGGTCTACCTACTTGATATAAATATTTAGATGAAGCCGATAAAATTATAAACGGGACATACCGGGCTAGGGCCGAACTTTTAAGTTTTACACGGGATGGGACGGTCCGGTCCCGTAACTTCAGGCTTGTGCAGACCTCTAATTCTCTAATACCATTTTTATGTTTTACATAGAAGAATGAACAAATTTATATTCTTTAATATTCATCTATAGTAAAACCTCTGAGCACCTCGGGATCATTGAATAGAGTCAAACATCAGGTTGAGTTATTCCGAATTATGTTTTTTTTTGGCTTGGAATGAATGCAATTTTCTTTCTGCAGGTTGGGTTCACACTAGAAGAATTATTTCGGGTCATATTCGGGTTTGTTATTACTCAGGTTGTTGAGAGTTTCACAAAAAAAGGTTTGAGCACAACTATGTTTCAGATGAAAATAAATATGTATTTGAATATCTAGGACAATATGTTCAATTTACTGCATGAGGAATAAAATGTATATAAGAAATACAGTCATAGATTAGTCTTTCTTTAAGAACCATTTCTTTCGAAGTATGAAAAATGTTATCAATATTTCATTTTCGATACACACCAAAAACAGAGGTATCATATTATTGATACTTTATGTACACATACACATGTTACGTGTGTGTATTATAGCTTGAGAAGTACCCGCTTTTGAGAGATACGATATAAGCATTCAAATACATATAAATTTTAGGAATTGAAAAAGTGTGCACTAAATAGAGGCGTCCGCCTTTCGGGAGAGAAGCCATTATGGAGGTTTTATTGTATATAGATTTTTAACCTGAAAATATTGTACATAGATTTTTGATCTGAAAAAATATTTTGACCATTCTTTTTAAATTTGACCATTCTTTTAAAATTGTCAAGCAACTGATTGACGAATTTCTTGATTTTATTTTTTTGTCATGAACGGTTGACAAATTTTTGCAACATTTTTCACAACCAATGAGCTAATTTCACGATTTTTTCTTGCAGCAGATTGACAAAAATCACGATTTTTTCTCTGCATCTGACTGAAAAATTTCCTAATTTTTTTCAAGTGGCCGATTAATGAATTTTGCAATATTTTCTTGTCACTGATTGACGAATTTCGCTACATTTTCCTGCGACCAACTGACGAATTTTGCGATTTTTCCCCCCACAATCAATTGACAAATTTCCCAATTTTTTCCGTGACTAACTGACAAATTTCATGGTTTCTTCTTGTGGCACATTGTCAAAATTCAGATTCTTTCCTCGTGGCCAACTGATGAATTTCACGATACATTCCTGTGACTGATTAACCAATTTTGCGATTTTTTCCTGTGACCGATCGAGGAATTTCAAAAAATTTTTCCCGCGACTGAATGACGAATTTCATGATATTTCCCCCCTCAGTAGATTAAGTAAATTCACAATTCCAAAGACCAACTGACATATATCTCAATTTTTTTTTCCACAACTGAAAAGGGAAAAACACCCAAAACTCATTAAGGGCCAGCAGCCAAATTGGCCTAAACAAAAATGAGATTAGAAGAACTGCAAAGATTTTGTGGTGCACATGAAGAAATTTTTTTTCTGGTTACCCAACTCAAAGAAAGACACCGGTTGAATGAAGTGTGCTTATTGGTTACAAAAATCACATGTCTTGTTCGGTTTCACGTCGAAGCATCATTTGTTTTTACTTTGGAAAAAAGCGCCGAAAAAAAAGAAAGATTCGATGTAGTGTGGATTTATTTTTTTTCCCCCCCTCACAAATGTATGGACAAAATAAAAACCTGTAATCACTAAATATAGATCAAATTAATTTAATTTCTTGAAAGTTTTAATATTTTTTAAACAATTCATTCAAATTTGTTTCGTTTTTTACTTTTTTAATTGATAAATGAATTAGGTCAATGATATGGAGTGTGTTAACTGCTAAAATAAATGTCAGGAGTTTCTTTTTCAAATAAAGTTTTGCATAGCTGCTAAAAAATGGAACTTGATTTGGATCAAAACTAATCAAACTTGATTTGAATCAAAACTAAAATTTTATTTCCACAGCAATTATGTTGATTTCCATTATTAATAGCTCTAATTAGTAATAATTAAGCAATTTCTGATAAAGAAAAAATTAAAATGGAGAACAAAGGAAAAATCAAGAAAGTAGCCTGTTGTACTTTATATATACTACTTCTTTTATTAGTATAGCTGGTATCCAGATGTATTCATTTTACTGTTTGGATTTTCAGCAATCTAATTAAAATGATAAATTCTAATTGAATTAGATGATAATTAATATTCCAAGTTGAATGAAAAAAAAAGGAGCAAAATAATATTAACAGAACTACAGAAAAAGTGGCGTAGGTGATTCTGGCATTGCCCCGGCACCAGGTCGCAAAGGCGCTCCATGGGCGCATCCAGTTATCACTTCCGATCGATTGATAAACTTTTTTCATTTAACTAGAACGCTAAATAAAACTCCACAATTGCTTTAAGTTTAAACTGTGTATGGTGTAGATATTTTATAATATGTTATTTTAAGGAACAGAACCATTTTAAACCTTTTACACACATACACCTGTTTTTGGATGCAGTGTTCGATTTGAAAGAACGCGTTTATTTAGAAAATGATATTTCATTTACTATGTTCTTTCTAGCTTCTTAATTTTATATTTATTACTCATTTAGATATCACTTCATTAAAAATATAAGTTAAAACTGGTGTGAAACAGTAAGAACTTGTTATATTTGTGGTTGCTCAAAACTCACATAACTTTCTACCTAATTCTTTAATATTTTCCTGGGAAAGGTACAGCACAGTTACATAATTACAATTAAAAATTAGCTGAGTTGTAAGTTACATGTTGGAAAAAATGAAGTGATCATGCAGCTAGTTCAAGATGCAAGCAAAGCCAGGAAAGTCTGTGATGACAACAACCGCTAGCTGTTGCCAAAAACACAAATAACAGTTTTTAATCTTCCACCGACATCTAGTGGATGTTAGAAGAATTCACCACAACCTAAAAGATCTTCTTAAAACACAATCACACCTTTTAGTTCTTATTGTTTCACACCAGGTTTAACTTATATTTTTATGACTGTGCTGTTTCTGGCATCACTTCATTAGATGTAATAAGAATTTTATTTAGAATAGAAAAAAGTGAGATTTTAATTTTTTAATGATTGATTAATGATAGATTTCCAGATTAGCTAAATGGAATAATTATAGTTAGTAATCTAACAAAACAGGTCGAATTCATTATTGATAATTTAATATACAGTAAACTCTGTCTAAGGCAGAATCGATCAGGAACAAGAAAATTTTCCTTAGTAGACAATATTCCCCCTTAGACAAATTTTACTCTATGGCTATGGATTCGCAGGGACTTAATCTTTAAGAGTTGGACAGATTTCCGTCTTCACAGAGTCCGTGTTACAGAGATTCTACTGTAATTTTACATTACCTAATAAATAAAATAGCTTTCTTTTGTTTGTGAATCAGTAGAGAAGAACAAGTCCCCATTTGCACCACCCTACCCATTCCATCTATATTTTTTTTTTAATTATTATTATTCAGTAAATTAAAATGATACTTAAGATGCTGTGTAAGATATAGAAAAAAAAAAGTTTATATTATATACTACTAAAAATAGAAGAAGATTATAAATAATATATATTATCTGTAATTTTTTTGACTGGTTTGTTTATATTTATACTTATATTTCCTACATTATATGTTGAATTATTTGCTTACATAAATATTCATGATCGCAAAGAATTTATTTGCCTTAAAAATAGTCAACATTACTGAAAGGGCTGATAAAAGTATTTTTGGTGTGGGGTTATTTTTAAAAAAGAAAAGTTTTTTATCAATGTATTTCAACCCTTTAGTAATTCATTTTTATTTAGCTATCAATTAAGAAGCAAAAATTATAAGTGATCTTTAAAAAAAATTCACAATTTCAGGAGGTAACATTGAAAAGTGATTCATTTTTATTTAAAAAATGTGAGGCTCATGTTTTAAGTAGCCAAAAAGAATTTATTGTTACTATTATTATTTTTGTAGAAAATAGTACTTGTAATGCAATATTTTATATTATATATAATTTTGAAATTAATTTTTTTTAAGAGAGCATAATCATATGTTTCTAGTTTTCAATAATTTCCAAAGTTATAAAAATTGATCTTGTTCTGCCTGTCACAAGTGTACCTTTTGAAAGAGGCTATAACAGCCAAAATCGAATAAAATCTAAATTCAGAAATTCATTTAATAACTCAATTGTTAAGGGCCTATAACATTTGGTGAAAATTGAAAAATAGACTTTGTATATACAAAGCTTGACTTTCTTTCTTTTTTTTAAATTAAAAATAAAAATTTTGCATAATTATTCTGAGTTGTAGATTTAAATGTTTACAGTGATATTTTCTCATGGCTGCACTAATGTAATACTTTAAATAGCATGTAAAATAATAGTGGGTTTTAAGATATTTTTATTCTCCCTCCCAAACAGTTCAACTCCCTTCCATTTATAAATGTTAGGAGGGAGACACCCTTCCTAGGAAAAATTGAATTTCAAGCCTTGAAATTGAGATACAGTTTTCAAACAGACTGCATTTTACAGTACGTCCCCCTCACCCCTATTCGATGGTGGAAAAATTTAAATGATTCAATATTTAGTAGTAAGTACATTTTTGGAAAAAGGGTAAACAGATTCTTTAAGTTGTTGCCAGCATCAATATGATATCAATGTTACTCATGGAATAGATATATAGTTTTTGGTTTATAATACAGATTGTCTGATAATTAGTTTTCTTATTCATTTTGATAAAAATAAGGAAACTTACTTCTAAAGGATTCCATCTCAATAAAGCTAATTTAACAAAAACTCCAAAAATTTTTGGTAAACAAAGAGGGACAAAAGCTTCTGTGTAAGTATCAACATGAGCAAATTTCCATTTTTCAAAATTTATCATGACACCGTCGAGAGTTCCAAATTCCTCCACAACATCTTCAAATATTGTATTAGCTTCATCAATAATGTTTGCTGCAATGGATATAAAAAATACAATTGATTTTATTTGTTTAAAAAATTTTAATAATTATTTAAAAAAAAAAGCTAAATAGTTCCAACTATAATTCATATTAAAACTTCAACAGAACTCAAAACTTTTTTTTTTTTTTAATAAAAATAGCTTGTATGTTAGATTATCTGCTTAAATTGAGCTTTTATATCTATTTTTATTCATGTTTGAACACATAAAATTGAAATACAGTACCGGAGCTCAAATCCGGACTGGTCGAGACCGCGCCCGTTCCGGATTTCAGAATTTTCTGGATTTTAGGTCCTCAACCAAAATAAATAAACAGATACAGTACATGCCCTTGGCAAAATTTTACATGCCACGGAGCAATCTACACCGCGAATTGCCATGTTAGGCTTAGTATAAATAAAGCCAAAAATACAAATTACAAAAAGTAATTCAAAATAAAAATAAGTTTAAAAAAAAATACTATTACTGCATATTCTTAGAAACTAATGATGATACAGCTTGTTCACAATTTATAATAAATATATTAAATTTAAAAAATCAAAAAACCTGACTGCGTAAAAAGCGAACTAATTAATTATTTCTCATCAATCTGAAACTATTTTTTATATGACTAGGGGGCTCTGCCCCCTACGAGCTACGCTCGCCAACCCCCGTTCAGGCACACCAAAATCCAAAAAGCACGCTAATTACACGCATTTGATCGGCTTTAAAAATATTGAATTAAAATTAATAAAAAAAAAAGTAGCGATCTCTCTGTAAACGGGTTTCCATTCGTTTTCCTTGGATTGGGGATTTTTAAGACCAAATCTGTTACTGTTAAGAGATACAATGGCTGTTTTCGTATTTAATTAAACACATTAGTTATTTGAAAATAAGCTAATGTAAAATGAATTAAGTAAACAGTGTCATTGTCTCCCGGTATTTTTTAGCAGCGCTATAAGATAGTTCTTTTAAATAATTCATTTTAAATGTATCGTTTCAAATCTGACGTAATTTACACCAAACTTTTATTTCTCTTATTAATATTCACGTAAAAATACTTTTGTTGTTAAAAAGAAATATTATTTGCGCTGTCTTCGAATTCATGATAATAGTTGAAAAGATTATCTCAAAATATCTCGCGCAAATATATTTTTCAATTTAAATTGTTTTACCATTTTTTGGGGGGCATTTTAAATATGACGTAAAATTCAAGTGTAAATATGGTTCTTATGACGTAATTTTCCTGCTTTTAACATGTAATCATTTAATTCTAATTTTAAAGTTTTTTTCTTCTGTTTGTAATAGTCACGTGTAAATAAATTTTTAATTTGAAGAAATATTTGATATGATAATTTGTTTCGCTGTTTATACAATTGGCAACAGGTTAAATTAGAACAATTTTCTAAAATAAGTAAAAAATATCTCTCGAAATGCTGAAAATTTGAATTTAAAATAGAAATGAAACCTCGAAAAATGAGTCAAATTAAAAATATAAATTAATTCTGCACACTGGGATTTATAATGTATAAAATGATCTAAAAATTATTAAATTCCAATCTATAGTTTTTGCTCCTATAAAACTTTTTTAATGGAACGACTTTGTCCAACTTTAGCATTAAATATCTCTTAAAATAATTCTTCGATTTGAAAACTGTCTGCATCAGCGTGTTTATGAAACATTTTTCTATAATACCACCGATTTTCATATTTTTGTATGCAACAGTTTTCTTAATATTAACGATGAAAGGCCATGCTTAAGCATTCAAATTGGATGCGGTTCAACCCGGAATATCTACGCAGATGTTCATTGGTCCATTTCCAAATCAAAACTTTTTTTTATATATAGAAGGACTTAACTTTTTTTTTCATTTACTTGTATTGATGACTTTTAAGTTGTGATTAATTATTAGTTCCTATCTACAAACACTGTTTTGATGAGGCCTATAGATGTCTATTATGAATGTTAGAGTTACAAAAAAGGTAGAGATCCAAAGGACACAACTTACAGGTTGTGTAATATTTAAACAGAGCTTCTGACTGCAAAATGGTCAATGAAACATCATCTTTATTTTGAAAGACCTATCTAATGATATTACTTGTATTGATTTACTTGTATTGATGACTTTTAAGTTGTGATTAATTATTAGTTCCTATCTACAAACACTGTTTTGATGAGGCCTATAGATGTCTATTATGAATGTTAGAGTTACAAAAAAGGTAGAGATCCAAAGGACACAACTTACAGGTTGTGTAATATTTAAACAGAGCTTCTGACTGCAAAATGGTCAATGAAACATCATCTTTATTTTGAAAGACCTATCTAATGATATGCCACTCAATAGGGTACGTAAATAAAAAATTTCGTCTCTACCGCCATTTTGTAGTTCATGGCTGTCATTTTGAATTTATAAAAACAAAACCTATCCTATAACCATCAGACGGTTAAGATGAATCGATAGAGACCTCATTCATTAAAATCCATCCAGCCATTGGGATGTTTCGAGGGTATAAAGAAATCCACATACACAGAACCGCATGAAACACATAACCCTTCTTTTCAGTCGGGTAAAAAGGCAGTCATATCCAAATAGAAATGTCATGGTAAATCATCATGACCACATGATTAAATTTGAAAAGGGAATTATGAAACTACAAAGGCAGAAATTCTATACATAAGATTAGTTCTGAATTGAACTATAAAAAATGGACAGTGGATGATGTTATCAAACACAGCTAAATTTTGGCCCAAGCAGCTTTAGAAAATATTTAACAAGGTTCATACAGACTCAAGAAGAAAAATTCCAAGGAGTCTAGAAAATTTCTAAGGAGTACAAGATTTTTTAATGACTTTACCTATTCTTTCTTGTATGCCACTCCCTCATGTAACATGTACACCAACCCAAACTTTTAATACCTCATTTAGAGAGAAGACAGATTTTATGCTATTAAAATCTAATGGCTAGTGCTAAAATTGCACAGCATTGCCAATATACTGGTTACTAGTTTCATAAATTTGAATACAAAATTGCCAGTAAACTGTTTTATGCAGTGACAATGATCATATGTAAAGAGGCCAATCAAATCCCAAATACTCATCATGCATCACGTGCACCTAGATTTTAAAAGTAAATTTTGAAGGGGGAAAAAAACATGCGGCTCATTAAAAAATAATACTAAAAAGAAAGAAAGATAATTTCTTTCTTTCCTTTTTTTAAGAATGGTAGTAATCGTTTGAACTTTACCTTTGTAAACAGGATAAAAATTTTATTTTATTTCCTATGACTAATCTCTTTCATGCTATACATGCTTAAGAAAAAAAGATGATTATACAATTATCTATCATGTAAGATATAAGTTACATTCGCTACTCTTGTATACTTGAATTAAATCATTGTTCAACACTAAATTTTGTTTTGTGATACTTTAAGGAGTTTTTAAGGAGTATTTTGCTTATTTAAGAAGTTTTAAGTATTTCTTAGAAACTTTTTCATTTCTAAGGCATTTCTAAGTAGTCTAAGAAGTCTGTGCAAACCCTGATTTAAACATCAGAGCAAAACTAGCCAATAAAGAATGACACATCATAATGATTTAAAAAAATAAAAATAGAGAAGATATATGGTAGGAATTACAAAGAAACACTGACATTTTTTTTTCACATTAATGCAGCTAAAAAATAACTACATACACTTAGCTTAAAAGACAGACTGCTCCTATAAGTCATAAAAGAAATGCAAAAAAAGAAATGCATTGTTGAAAGTATAGCATGGCTAAAGGAGATAACCAAAATGACATACCAACAAAAAACAATTTTACCGAATGATCATGTTTACAATCTGAGGATAAAATAAGGGTCTGAAGATAAGATGTAGAACAGATATGGAATAATAGAAAATGTTATTTCATTTGAACATTTTGGTATGGGACACATTTTAGCTTTTACTAAATGTGATCTTGAAGCATAAGTTTTATTACTGAATAAAGCATAAGTATTATGATATTTAAGATAATTATGCTATTGTGGCATTTCATGCATTTGATATCATATATGCTATGGCATTATATGAAATTGAGATTGTTACGTCAGGATGACTCTGCAGCACATAATATTTCCAAAGCCTATGTAGAAATTTTAATTATCATGATTAAAATTAGCAGCTACGTAGACAATGAATGTAACAACATTTGTAAATGGAAAGATTTATAATTACAGTGAATTATTTTACTACTATTTTAAAACACATAGTTAACACTTTGTTAATATTAAAATTAAAACACTGAAAAAAATAAAAAATGCATGCAGTTTTATACTAGGGGATATAATATAATGCAATTTCATTAACCTTAAAAAATAAGTTGGTCACTTAAGTATAATATTATAAAAAAAAAAAAAAAAAAAAAAAAAAAAAAAAATACATCATAAAACATACAATATTAATTATTATGGATATAAAAAAAGAAGAGAAAAATCACTTCCAAACATTTGCAGCACAGTAATCATACAATAAAAACTATCAAGATAAAATTATTACTTGTAATCTAAAAACAATAAAAATTGTATTTTAAAGACAGAATAAATCTCAATTTTTTTTTTTTTTTTTTTTTTTTTCTCGTACTCAAAAGATTAAACTTGTGAGTAAATTATCATACATTTAAATAAAGGAAAAAGAAGAGAAATGTAGAGAAAAAGAAAACTATTCCAAATAATGCCAATGCAGTTGGGTATAATCTATCTATCTATACTTCTATTCTATACTAATATTATAAAGAGGTAAAAATTGTTTATTTGTAGGAGGTAAGCTCTGGAACTACTGAACCGATTCCAAAAGTAATGGTATCAAAATGATGGTGTTAGTCCTACTTAGAACATAGGCTATGTCTTCTGTCCGTGTCACTGGCCAAAAGGGGGTGCAGGAGCAAAAAATGTTCTAAAAATGCGATTTTTGTGTTACAAAAGGGCCTAGAAACATGAAATTTGGAATGGTAGTTCCTTATAAGATACTAATGATCTCTAAGGACATTTCTTTAAAAAATCGAAATTAAAAAGGGGTGAAAATGTGCGAAAAGCATTCTAAAAGGCGATTTTTACGCAATTTCGGGAAATAACAAACCGATTTAAAAATAATGGTGACAACCCTTGCTCCAACATAGGCTACATTTTATGTCGGTGCCACTACCCCTAATGGGGATGCAGGAGTAAAAAAAAACGTTCAAAATTGTGATTTTTGTTTTACTGAAGGGCCCACATACATGGAATTTGGAATGGTAGTTACTTATAAGATATAAATGATTTCTAAGAACATTTCTTAAAAAATTCAAAATTTAAAAGGGGTAAAAATGCAAGAAAAGAGTTCTAAAAAAAGTTCTAAATGGCGATTTCTACGCAATCTCAGAAAGAACCCAACCTATTTCAAAAGTAATGGTTGGAAATTGATGATGACAGCCCTTGCTCCAAAATAGGCTCTATTTCATGTCGGTGTCACTATCACCTAGGGTTTGCAGAAGCAAAAAACGTTTTAAATTGAGATTTTTGTGTTACTGAAGGACCTAGAATCCTGAAATTAGGCAAGGCAATTATTTATAAGATACAAATGATCTCTAAGAATATTTCCTAAAAAATCAAAATTTAAAAGGGGTGAAAATGAGCGAAAAGCGTTCTAAAAAAACTTTATAAATTGCAATTTCTATGCAATCTAAGGAAGTACCGAACCAATTTAAAAAATAATGGTGTGAAAACGATGGTGACAGCCCTCGCACCAACATAGGCTGTATTTCATGTTGGTGCCACTACTCCAAAGGGGATGAAGGAGCAAAAAATGATCTAAATTGCGGTTTTTGTAATACTGCAGGGGCTAGCAACTTGAAACTAGGCATGGTAGTTACTTATAAGATATAAATGATCTCTAAGAACATTTCCTAAATAATTCGAAATTTAAAAGCAGTGAAAATGGATGAAAAACATTCTAAAAAACTTTCTAAATTGTGATTTCAATGCAATCTCAGAAAGTACCCAACTGATTTCAAAAGTAATGGTTGGAAATTGATGATGACAGTCCTTGCTCCAATATAGGATCTATTTCATGTCAGCGGCTACCACCCTACGGTTGCATTTTAAAAAACTTCTAAATTATGATTTTTGTGATACTGAAGGGGCTAGCAACTTGAAATTTGACATGGTAATTACTTATGTGATGTAAATACTTTCTGAGAAGAGTTCCTTAAAAATTTTAAATTCAAAAGGGGTGAAAATGAATGAAAAGCGTTCTATAAACATTCTAAATAGCGATTTCTACGCAATCTTAGGAAATATAAACTGATTTCAGAAGTAATGGTTTCAAATTGATGGTGACAGCCCTCGCTCCAACATAGCCTATATTTTACGTTGTTGTCACTACCACCTGGGGATTACACAAGCAAAAAATGTTCTAAATTGTGTTTTTTGTGTTACTGAGGGGTCTAACATTTTAATTTGGAATGGTAATTATTTCAAAGATGTCAATGCTTTCTAAGAATTGTCGAAAGAAATTGCCAAATTTAAAAGGATGAAGTGAGCGAAAAGCATTCTAAATTACGATTTTTATGCAATCGTATGAAATATGAAACCGATTTCAGACATAATGGTTACAAATTGATGGTGACAGAACCTGCTCAAACATAAACTATATTTTATGTCGAGGGTAGCAGGAGCAAAAAACTTTCTAAATTGTGATTTCTGCAGTACTGAAGAGGCTAGAAACTTTAAATATAGAACGGTAGTTACTTATAAAATATAAATGTCCTCTAAGGACAGTCAAAAATAAATTCGAAATTAAAAAAGGGGTGAAACGAAGGGAAGGAGCGAAAAGCATTCTAAAGGAGTCCTAAATTACGATTTCTATGGTATATCAGAAAATAATAAACCGATTACAGAAGTTATTGGTTGCGAATCAAGAGTGATAGTCCCTGATCCTATACAGGCTATATTTTATGTCGATGTCACTACCCCCTGGTTGGCAGGAATAACAAGAAAGCCTTTAAAAACATCTAAATTCCATTTTCTATAGAATATTAGGAAATACAAACCGATTTCAAGGTTAATGTTGGCAAATTAATGGTGACAGTCTCTGTTTCAACATTTTTCGAGACATTCTATTTCAACTCTGTTTCGGCATTTTATGTTGGTGCCACTAACACCAGAGAGGTGATTGACTGTTAGACAAGAAGCTTGGAATTTGACATGATGGTTAACTTTAAGATGTAAATGTCTTAAGATGGTTTCAAAAAAATTCAAAACTTCAAATGAATACTGAAATGAGCAAAAAGTCTCAAAATACTTTCTGAAATATCATTTAATTGGAATTAGTTTTAGTTCTTCTTATTAATTAAAATCTCATTTCTGTCTATTGCACTTTTAGAATGAAGTTTAGTCAAACTGTGGCTTAGTTTGTAATTTTTGAATTATTTCAAAAAGTGTTCTTCTAATAAAAAATAGTCATGCAAATATCACTTGGCATATTTCAACTACTACGCGAGCAAAGCCATAGGGTTTGCTAGTCTATTATAAAGAGAAGGTTATTTTTAACATTAAAAAAAAAAAAAAAAAATTATATTAAGTTTAATCAAATTCAGCACTCAGGTACGTACACAACTGAAGGACTTTTACTTAATAAAAATTTTATATTGAATAATATTCTATAATATTGCTGATATTCTTAAAAAAAAATAATAATATTAATAACCTCTAGTTTCTTTAAACTTAACAATATCAAGATCAGGTTCTTCATCATCTGAAGACATTCCATCCTGGTGCTTTGAAATAATTGAAAGCTTTTCTCTCTGTTTCCTTCTGCGCATACTATATAAGAAACATGTGAAAATAATATTATAAGAATTGTGATAATATATTAACAATAATATCAAAATTATTTTCCAACTAAGTTAGCACAAAGTAGGATAATAAATGACATCAGAGAAATAAATAGAACTGCAATTTTAATACATTCAAAGAAGAAAACAGATTTTATCTTTTGATAAATGAAACTATAATTTATTTACATAAACAAAAATGCAGATAAATTTGCATATTGTCATCTACAACATAACACAATAATTTCTTACTTAATGACAATAGACAAATTCATGAAGTAACAAATTTATTTATCTTTTAATCAATTTGTAAGTTCAAGTTTTGCTAGGTTGAAAAATGTTCTTTGATAAAAATATGCAATTTTTATTTTTTTAAACTACATACATTTTTTTTAAACTACTTATATTTAAAAAAAAAAAAAGGTATTTATTTTTCAAAATTGCCTTGTTAGTTCAGCTTTTGTTCTTTTTCCAAAAAAATTCTGAAATAATTTTATTTAGGACTCATTCAATACATATTTTCATAGCAAGAAAACAAAGCATAGAACATGTGTATTCAATGATTAACTAATATGTAAAATCTAGCCTATATTCAACACATCTGGCACTTTGGTAGTACGGATACTGAAAAAGAGACCCCAAATCTCATTGCATAAAATGCAAGAGCAAAAACACACATATAATTTTTAAGCCCCTTCCCTCCCAACCTCTTCCCTAACTGGAATTATTTTCAAAGCAATGCTAATTTATTTATTCATTTATATACAGTCGGACCTCTATTTAACGAAGTAGCTAAATCTCGAAAAAAAGTTTGTTATATGGAAAATTCGTTAAATAGAGAATCACTTTTTAAAATACTTTAAACTAAATAAAATGTAATTTAAGTCCAAAAACACTAAATAGAATTTTAAAAAGTAATTAGTAACACTTTTTTTATAAATTATATCTATTTGTTTTATTTATTTTACCCATCAAAAAGAAAACTGCAAGGGAAATAAGAATGAAACAAAACATTGTCTGGAAATACATTGTATTTTCAGTTAAAAAAATAATTTTACATTAAAATAATGATTTTTTTATTATGGTTGATAAGCTGTTTGGAGGAATACCAAAATTTAAAGCAGTATTCTTTTTCTTCACGCCTTTATCCACCTCATCAAGAATATATTTTTTTTTCTTTGATGCTTAAGCACTTTCGCTTTGACATTTTTGAGCTACAAGATCCGAAATTATCAACACGGTCATATTGATCAATAATCTAGAAAACAGGAAACTATAGTTTAAGGACATGGGGCAGCTCCATTGTGGGCTAAAAGAGAATATTGAAAGTTTGCACTTCTTGGATGGAAAGCAAAGAATCACAGCAATTTTACTGCTCTCGGTGAGTTAGGTGCCTGGAAGACCTGTTCATGGTCATTGATCATCATAAAATGTGTTAAGAGAAAGAATAAAGTTGAAATGTCCAGTAATATTTTAAGAAATAGGGAGAAGAAAAAATTAGATTCCAAGGAAAAGTTCGTTAAATAGAGAATGCACTTCGCTATTTGGAGGTTATGTTACGAAGAAATTTCCAAAATGTTCTTGGGTTCCAAGTAAAAGTTCGCAAAATAGAGGTTCGTTAAATAGAGGTCCGACTGTATATAATATATACCGGGTGTCCTAAAAAGGATTGACTGATTTTAAAATTCAATAACTTGCGAACAGTGACAGATATTTAAAAAATTCTTGCAGGAGCGTTATGCATAAGGTCAAAAGTTTTTTTACAGCGATTTTCAATTTTAGTTCGAATTACAAAAAATAGATGGGGCTGCGATCAATAGACGCTAAATTCAGGCTTGATTTTTGGTCCTTCGGGATCCACTTAATACATTTCCATCTCCTTTTTCCGCATGGAAGAAAAGGTCGACCAAAAAATCGAGCCTGTTTTTAGCGCCTATTGCTTACAGCACCATCTATTGTTTGTAATTCGAACTAAAATCGAAAATCACTGTAAAAAAACTTTTGACCTTATGCATAATACTCCTGCAAGAATTTTTTAAATATCTGTCACCGTTTGCAAGTTATTGAATTTTAAAATCAGTCAGTCCTTTTCAGGACACCCGGTATATAGACTAAGTTGAAAACTTCCACTTTCTTGAATTGGTGACACATTACGATGAATAACCAATTGTATAGCATATCAATGATAAGAAACCAACTGTTTATTGAATATTGGTTACTTACTGAATAATTTAAAGCAAAACAACTCAAGTTTATTTAAATGTTCTGTGAACTCAAGTTATAGATCTATAGTAGAATCTGTAAACCTAAATTAAACCTGTTGCATGAAGATAAGATGTGAAGTTGGATTAGGATTTAAATCCTTGTATGAAGAATCAACACTAGACAAGAGTTAAATATTGTACAAACTGCAATACTGACACAGAATATTTTTCAACCTGATAACAGACTGAGTTCTTTTTTTATTATTATTAATCTGAAATATATGTAGTTATTTAAGTGCTGTTTTATAGATCTTACTATTTATTTACAAGATTCCAATGTATGACTGTTAAAAATAAAGGAACTTTATAAAGGGGATTGTAGAATTTTTAGATCAAGTTGTTCTTATCCAGAGAATTGAAAACAAATACAATATAGGTAATTTTTAAAAAAGAAGAAAAGAGGGAAAAAACAAACATGAAAATATTAGATCAAAAACATCTGATTTTGATTTAGATATACATTTTCCAATTTGATAAACTTCAAAGTACAATTAAAATAAATTACATGCAATTTTCAGTTTTCATTCCCATTTGGGGAGAAATTCAAAATTAATGTAACTAACCGTCTTCCTTCCCGTTCAGCAGCACGACGTAGCTTTGTTTCATCAGTACAAGTAGTCTTTTCACTGAGAAATTCAGCACTAACGCCTTTTAGTATTTCACCTATAATGGTGCAAAAGATAAAAAATCAACACAAGTAAGATAAACAAAAATTGGCGATGATATGTGAATTAATTATCCTTACTTTAATAAAGATAAAAAAAATATATACCACAGTTTTTTATTTCTATTAATTCTAATGTTTCTTATTGTGACAGTAAAGCTTTCATTACAAAGATAATTATAATTGCTACTTGTTTAAAGTTACCTTTGGCAAATTTCACTCTAAATATAATATGTCAACTGTTACAGGGTGTCTACAGAAATTCTAAAAAAAAGTTCCCTGATTTTTCCCTAACTTCCCTGACTATTTTTATCAGACTTCCCTGATTTCCATTATTAACAATACACATACGGTATTTTCTCATGTATGCCAATTCCTCGTATAACACACTTATCCAGCTTGCTAATATCTCATTTGGGAGAAAAAAAACAAGAGAAAAACATAAAAATTGCCTAATATTCATTAAGTATTGGTTGACAGTTTTATAAATCCGAACTCAACTAACTTCATAGCGTCCAACTTCATTAGTCCAACATCATATAGAAGCCAATGGATATAGGGTGACCAGAAAGTTTCCTCATTTTCTGAAAAATATTCAATTCTAAGACTTATCTAAATCTAACGGTATAACTAATAGAATTAAGCTGGGCACCTGGTAAGGTTATGCTAATGTATCATTTAAAATTTTTAAAAATGTGTAAATTGCCTTCAATATAAGTGCTATGCACAGAAAATCAGGACATCTGATCACCTTAATTTACGTTAAATATCAAAAACTCATACCATGTGCATCTTTTAAAAAATATTGGGAAAGATTAATCAGCATGTGAAAAAGTATGGTACATAAAATAGATGAATAAGTCTCGTTGGCAAGGTGAAAATGCAAATATTTTCGCAACAGAGACAAATTTCCCAGTATTTTTACAAAGTTCCCTGACATTTCCCTGATTTTTCCAGAGTGATAAACCTCCCTGATTTTTCCATGATTCCCTGATTTCCAGATTCTGTAGACACCCTGTGTTAATCCACAGGCATGCAATCCATAATATATATTCTCAGATGTAAACAATGAAATTTACAGTTAAGATTTTGAAGAAAATCAGTAGTGGCAACTTTTCTTTTCCATTTTTTACTTTTTTTTTTTTTCATTAATTTAATCAAATTTTCAATTTAATCTTTGCTTTGCTCTGAAACATAAATTAAACAGTAATTAAAATTAACAATTTAAAAATTATATTAAATTTTTATCAAATCAGCTTTTTATTACTGGACAATTGCATTTTTTGAATAACCTGCAAGAAGAAATCTCCAAACATAAATCTAAAGTATTGAAACACAAAACAATTACATCAAAAGGTTAAAAAAAATAAAACTAATCAGTGACAAATGAGCATTTGGATTTGTATATTTAAATAAACATGCTTATTTTAGCTTATACGGTTATTTTTTATTACTATGTATTATTTGATTTTCCTTACATTATTTACTTTTATGAAATTGATAAGCTTTTTTAATGTTGAAGATGATTTTATTGGAAAACTTATTTGAAATCATTATCCTTTCATAATACATTTCCATCATGCATTAATAAACATAGTTTGTTTTATATACACTTGATAAAATATCATTAGTTTACTACACGGTGTACAAAACTGTTGTAAAGTCAAATAAACTTATACAAACATTAAAATAAAGTTAAAATCTCTACGTTTCGGTCATCATTCTATGACCTTCCTCAGGAACGTTATCGTATAACTTCTAAAATTAGAGCAAACTTATTTTGCTCTAATTTTAGAAGTTATACGATAACGTTCCTGAGGAAGGTCATAGAATGATGACCGAAACGTAGAGATTTTAACTTTATTTTAATGTTTGTATAAGTTTATTTGACTTTACAACAGTTTTGTACACTGTGTAGTAAACTAATGATATTTTATCAAGTGTATATATAACTTTTCACGGTGTAATTGTCCAGTTCTTTTATTATAGTTTGTTTTGTAATGCAAAAGAAACATATGAACAAACAATGACCTATAACCTGCAAATTTCTATAATCCACACAACCTTTGGTCCAAAGTTTTGCAGGTTAGGGGAAGGGTTAATTGTCGTTCAAATTTAATAGGAATCCGAATTGAGAGCTTTACCTGCATTGATAATTTCAGAAACACTAAGTATAGGCCAGAGATCGAAATGGAAAAATCTATGAACTGAAACACTATTTCAACATTATCGTTGACTAAAAAAATATTTTTTGAAAGTATAAACAAATCAAATTTATATATAACCATGCAAAATCTACTTTTAAAAATTCAGTCAAGATTCTAAATAATAAAAATAAAGTTAATATAAATAAAGTTAATATAAATAAAAGACAGCACAATAAGCTCTCTATATATAACTTTTTGTTAAAAAAATTATCAATTTTTTACAAGAATTTCTTTTTATTTGAATAAAAGTATGCAAAATATTTTATGGCAAATCACATACTAAAACTTAAAGACGGAATATTTTATAAAAAGAAACCAGAATCTAGCAAAATAGTTTTTAAATAATAATAATGAAATTTTACAAAATTAATATTATTATTGATATTATTATTTTCAAACTTTGTTAAAAAATCCTATAAACAAACAAATGTTTTTTAAGACTTATACCACATAAGAAAATCTGCTTATAAAAATATTCAGAACTTAAATTTCACTATTCAAAATAACTTTTTTATTATGTTAATCAATATCATAAGAAATATTAACTATTTTGATTTTGACAACAAATCTCCTTACTGGATAAAGTAGAGAATTCATCAGATTGATCCCGAATATCTTGCTGTCGGCGAGATATTAATTTCTGAGCTCTTGCTTTATATAAGTCCATCATTTTACCTTCAAGTAAATCAATGTGGGCCACCTATAATTTAACAAGTTTATAATAATTTTAGTAATAAATATGTATTATACAAACATTAAAAAGAAAAAGAAGTGGGTAAGTGTGACCACAGATCGCACTGAGGGTTTCGTTTAATATTCCTTTCAAAACATTTTGTCCTTTAATTAATAAACCCAAATTGTTATTTCATAATTATTAAATCCTTACATAGATTGGGATGACATAGATGGGTGAGGATGGAGGTAGGAAGTGAGTGAAGAATAACATTATTGGGCACATGGCCTTTCATTTAAGATATTACATGACATATCGTAGGTTAAATTTGAAGTTTGCAAACATTTTTCGATAGTGCCCCATTGTGACAGAAAGACAAAATTGGGTGAGAAAATGCTAATTGTTTAGATTTATTATGCAGATTTTTTTCTTAATTTTTGGGGAAATTTATGGGGTAGTAATGAACAAAATAAAACATTAAAAAAACCCCTAGTGGTGAAAAAATGAGTTAAGAGGGTGGGTAGTGGGTGCTTAGTAATGTAAAGGTCAAGAACTTTAAAACAATGTGCCACATGAAAATATCTATTTCCTTAAAGAGTAAATAGGGACATTTCCACATGTAATTAATTCTCAGCATTATTTTATTCATTTTTGCAAATTATGATACTTACAAATATAACAAGATATTAATTTTAAGAATATACAAATAATAATGAAAAGCATACATTATTAAAACAAGAACATACAATATATTTAATGTTAATTATTTAGGATTGAATTAGTTTATAGAAACACTATATAAGTAGATAATTAATTTGTTAAATGGAATAAAATTTTAACATTTTTTCACAGTGTATACACATGCATTCAATTGGCATCTTTCATTAGAGAAGCATTCAACCATTTTTGGCAGCCAGATTTTTCACCATACAAAGGTATCTGTGGATTGAATCAATCCTCAGCAGAAAAGAAAAAAAATTCTCTATTCTCATTATTAGTGTGAAAAAAATAATACTGTACTACTGCTGTTTTAATATAACATTCTATAGAATTGAATTGTGATCATTTAAGTACTACTATGTTGTGGCAGAATCAGAAGCAACAACAACAACACTTACAAGCACTCTTTTAGGTCACTTGGTTTGAAGAGAAAATTAGAATAATCAAAATTTATCTTACTTTAAATATGATTTCTTGAAGACAAAATAAACTTTAGGTTGAAATGAAGAGACAATGGGTGGTGGTGAAATTCTAGTTTGTTTTGGTTAAATATCGGAAGGAGAATTATGAATTCCTCTCCTGGTCACCAATATTCATGAGTAGGAAATTCCTTTAAAATAAATTCTTGAAGAATCAGATGTTTCTTCATAAATCAAATAATTGAGCAGCACTTAAAGGATTATGTTTAAAATACAGCCCTAGAAGTGATTTTCTTTGAAAATATTATAGGAAATATAGGAATTGTTTTGCAGAAAATATAGAAATTTTATAGGATTTTTTATTTATATGTAAATACAGTTACACATTTTAATACACTTACATATGTAATATTGTAAAGACTATATCAGGAATTTTTAACACTCTTCAGGAGTAATATATAAGCGCAATTTATTTTTCAAACTATGTTTTAAAATATTTTTTACAATTATTTTCTGAATTGTAACCCATTAAAGCATTTGCATTTATCAATACAAACATTAATTGAAACAAAGGTTACTTAATTTACTTTTATTTTTTAAGTATAAATGATTTATTTGTAATAAATTTACATAATATGAATTACATTTGTTTTATCCTTAGAGTAAAAATTCGTGATCGATATAATTGTGTGAAATTATGCAACCGACTGACTAATTAGGCATTTTTTCTTGCAACCAACTGACAAAATTCAACATTTTTATCAATGACCAATCGAGAAATTTCACAACTTTTTGCCACAACTCAGTAAAGAAAATTACTATTTTTTGCCACAAGTGATTGACAAAATTCTTGATTTTTTTTTTTCTTTCAACAACCAACAGGCAAAATTTGCATTTATTTCAATGACCGATTGACGTTCTTCTGAAATACATTGACGGAATTTTGCCTGTACGATTTTTCTTCTGCACCTTTTTCGCAACCATCTGATGTCGAATTTTTTAAAGTGACAAACTGACTAATTCTCGATTTTATTTTTCTGTGACTGATTGATGAAATCCACGATTTTTTTTTTTACCGTGGGTGATCGACGAAAATTCGATTTTTATCAAAGATTGATTGAAAAATTTTGCAATATATTTCAACGACCGACTGACGAAATCAGCGATATTTGGCCACAACCGACTGAAGAAATTCAAGATTTTGTTTGCCGCAGTTAATTGACGAAATCTGCAATTTCTTTTTACAGCGAGTGACAGCCAAAATTTGTGATCTTTATCAACGAATGATTGACAAACTTTGTGAGGCACTTCAGTGACCGATTGACATAATCAGCTATTATTTGCCGCGATTGATTGGTGAAGTCCATGATTTTTTTTTATTGCGAGTAATTGCCAAAAATTACGATTTTTATCAACAAACAATTGACACATTTCGCGATAAATTTGAACAACTAACTGATGAAATCAGTGATTTTTTTGCCGCAACTGAATTCCGAAATCAACTGTTGTTTGTCGCAACAAAATTTACAATTTTTACAAACGACCAATCAACAAATTTCCCGATATATTACAGTAACAGACTGATGAAATCAGTGAATTTTTAATGCAACATACTGATGACATTCGGGATTTTTTGCGACTACTGAGCGAAGAAATTCATATTTTCTTTATCACTCTTGATAGAGTAAGTCGCAATTTTTATCAGCAACATATTAACAAAATTTACAATTTTTTTCAATGATCAATTGACAAAATGCACATTATTTTGTTTTAAACGACAGATTGGCAAAATTCACAATTTTTTTTCTTAGATCCATTGACAAAGATCACGTTTTTTTTTTCAACCGATTGATGAAATTCGCGATTATTTTCACAATTGAATGAAGAAGTTTCCAGTACCGTGATAAACTGCAGAAATTTATGATTGTCTAAAATCGAGATTTTTTTAAAGAAAAAAATTGCGGAACTTGGCAAAATTTTAAAAATGTACTTGCGGAAAAATAACATCCGGATTGCAAAATTTTTCGGTCTAAAAAAAAATTTTTTTTTAATTATCACGAGATTGGAGGTCTGGAAAATATAGTAACAAATAGGAAAAATAGGAACTTTTTCGAGTTTATAGGAATTATAGGAAATATAGGAGTGCTGCTAGGCCTGAAAATATGACATCAAAACTTATCTACATCATTTAAAGAAATAAATAAATAAATAAATAAATAAATATATATATATATACATACATACATACACACACACACACATATATATAGCGACTTAAAAAACTTTTAAAACTTCAACTCGGGAATTTGAAGGCAGGCCCTCAGGGCTAGACCTTTGATCCCTTACACCATAAGAAAAAGATTGTGCTATTTACATTCTGATAGCATCTTCATCAATACTAATTCAGATCTGATTTTTAACGAATTTAATATACGATATTTATAATTTTCTACGAGGAAAGAAAAGTACCTTCATATTAAAATCTAAACTGCTTAGTTAACTTAAATAATGATGAAATCCCAAGAAAACAAATGAGAAAAACAATATTAACCCCTTGACTATGTTGTTGATGAAACTTTAGTTTCAATGGTTTCTACCACATATGCATCTTGCGCGGACATACTCAAGGGTTAAAAAAGCAATTTTCATATGCAAATCAAAGGAACAGAATCGCATATTCTGCAGCGCCCACCGATAAGTAAAAGAAATCAAAACAAATTAGCAGTGGAAACTGGCACATGCTCTTTAAGAGTTCAGTGGGAAAACATGAACGGTGAAGGCTGAGCCGAAATAGTTTTAATGAAGTACACCAAAGGTCCAAAAACACCTATGGTGAAGTATGCCTAGAAGCAATGGCACCGAAAACATTTTGAAAAGGAGAAAAGGCCGCATTAAAAAAGAACTGTGAAACTTTTTCACAATTACAGAAATGGCTATATGATGCGTCAGTTCCATAAATAATCTTATAACAACATTAATAAAAGAACTTTAAAAATTTGCCTATCTAAAATTTTTAATTTATTTTTTTAAATACAGAAAATATTCAACTTAATTTTTCTAATATTTAAAAACTAATGATCAATCAGTTTTGAATTTAGCCTAATACTCTTCTGGCTTATTCCCTCTTAAGCCAAAATTCAAAATTTTGAGGGGCAATTTGATGTTCTTAGAAAAACTTTTTTTCCCATATCACACCCTGAATTTATCACTGTAATCAATAGTTTGGTGAATCTGATAAAAGAGTGGTGGCCAGCACTTGAACTGACTCCCAGATAATTTTCCTAGGTTATTCTCTTGTATAACACGCTGTGAGTGATCAATTGCCAGGCCCTTCTTATCGCATGGGCAAATCGGGACTTTGCCCAGGGGCCGACGACCTCAAGGGACCCCAAATCCATACATTAATTTATAAAATATTTAGCCCCCCCCCTCCCCCAATTCTAGCTCTGAAAATTTTCAAATACAAAACGCAAATTTCATCTTTAAAAGATTCTACTAGTATTTTTCACAAAAAAACATTTCATTTTGAACACACAGAACTCAATGCTTTTGCAAAGCTAACCTCAACAACTATTAGATAAGAAATAACATGTTGATTTTAATAGATTATATTAGCAATGAACTTAACGTACCTAAACTTTAGTAGTTGAAAATAATCAGTTCTAACTGTCATGAGCTAAATTTTCTTCTGTATTCAAAGTTTTTTCTTTTAACTTTGAGTAAATACGAAAAGCAATCCCAAAATTGACATTTTTTTAGATTTATTGAAAAAACACTTTTTATTTGTGAAATAGAATGTATTTGATTTTATATTATGTTGTGTGCAGTACAACTTAAAAAGATGTAAAAGAAACTAACTTTATAAATTCATATTTACATGTTAGAGTATTTGACACTCTTCCATAAGTAAAAGTTATTAAATTAATTTTAAAGTAATATAAGAAGTTGCTAAAGTTATATGAAAGGGTTTTGTTATGTAGTAAGAAAAAAAGTAATTTTATTAATTAAGATACCTACTTAATTTAGAATTGGCGGAGCTAAGAATTTTCTTCTATTTAAAATCCAAGGTGCAAAAATATTGTTTATGCATTACACATATGACTGACCATCAGTTCTATTTGAATAATTTTGCACCAATTCGAATGGGGCCCCTAATTTATCTTTGCCCAGGGCCCCAATTAGTCATGATCGGGGCCTGTCAATTGCAACATTACATTGAAATCTCCAGGCTTCAATGAAATGACTCTAAAGTTTTAACTGAAATTCCCTGTCTTTTTCCAGTGCTAATTTTTCTGATTTTTGCAGGTCCTCCAAGTGGACTTGCCAACCTGGATAATTTCAAATTACAAATTCAAAAAGTATAACCGAAAGAGAATAATTAATCTTTTAAATCTACTAATAAACTATCCCAATAATCTACACATTTTATAGATTTGAAACAAACTTTGCTAAAATGAAAATGAATGAAGAATGAATGATCTTTCCTTTCCTTACAATGTTGGTAGTTGGTACATAAAAATAAACAGTCAAGTGCGAGTATTACTTGCGCACAGAGGGTTCCGTACAATAATATATGAATTAGTAAGCGTATTATTAAAAAAATACCTTTGCTAAAAGAATACCAAGACTTTGTAAAAACTATACAACGTAAGGTTGGGTATAGCTGTATAGTATACAGGGTGCAAAGGAAAGTCCCTTTAACCTGAAAATACTTGCGAACGGAGAGCTACAGCTATACAAGTGAGGTAACGGTACAGTAAAGCGACTACGCACGACCTAATGCAAACGACAGCAGCACCCCTAGTGGCGAAATTTGGAAGATAGCCATTGCAAATCGAAAACGAAAACAGGTAGAGCAAATTTTCCAATTAGAAAGTTTTAGAGCATCAATTAATTAGAACGAAACGACATTTGGTGCACACGTATAAGATAAATCATTGCCTGCATACTCAAATATGTCCAAAATCAATGAGTGACGATTCTACTGTGCCTATTCACATTCCGGAAATGTAGCAGTGCACAATTGCAGATTGTGACTTTGTACTGTGCTGTAATGTCTGTAGAGATTTAATTTCAAATGCATTTAAAATTTTAGAATAACCCTTTCAGGGCCAGAAGAATTCTGTTCGTAAACTGATGAAATAATTGACTGACACCAGAATATTCAAATGAATTTCTCAGAAAACAAAAACCCACTAATTTGCACTTTCATTACAAAAGCAAACCTTTATTAAAATATTCTTGGTGCCATTTGTCAGTTTTGGAATTAAAATTAGATGGTTAGACCATCTAGCCACCGCCCTTGAAAGAGTTAAATCTATGTCGTCGTATTGAAGAGGCTTGCAATAGACGTTCCATGCTGAGAAATGTGCATGCAGAATTACTCTCATGAATACAAACATGTATCGTGAGCAATGGCGAACTTTTCGAACATACTGAATATTAACTTTTTATCACTGTGAGACAGTTTGTCTTTTGTGTGTGTGTGTGATGTTATCAAAATGTATTGAGATGAGTACGTATTTATAGCATAAATTGTGCGTATCTCTTCATACTTCTGACTATTCCATTCAAATGTTTACACAAGATGAAGTGCCTCGATTTTGGACATTTTTGGGTAAATAGACGAAGATTTATCTTATCCATGTAAACCAAATATCATATTCTATTAATTAATTGATGCTGTATAAGTTTCTAACTGGAAATTTTGCCCTATCTCTTTTCGTTTTTGATTTGCAGTGGCTATCTTCCAAATTTCCCCACTAGGTGGCGCTGCTGTCGTTTTCATTAAATCGCGCATAGTCGCTATACTATACAGTTAACTCACTTGCATAGATGTAGCTCTCTCTGTTCACAAGTATTTTCAGGTTAAAGGGGCTTTCCTTTGCACCCTGTATACTAGAAAAGTATAAATGGATATACAATGAAAGTTCAAAGATATATGGAACCTAAATAATAGCAAATATAGCTATTCTGTATATTTGTTATTCCATATAGGTTTTTAGCTAACCTTTAAGGACATAGTAGGTGTATTAAGAAAGCCACTCAATGGAAACTAGTCAGAAATCCCATAGTATTTATGTGATTCATTCTCATTAAATTAGTCTGTTTTTAACAATTTGACGTTTATTGCTTTTATACTGCTACTGGGCATTGCATTACATAAATATATCCTTAAAATTTGTTATCTATGCTTTAAAAGCCGGTGGAGCATAGAGTACACCGTCCCTGTCATTATGTATGTCCAAACCATCCGTGTTTTTAAGGATTAATATCTTGGCTAATTACCGACGATTTTTTCCGAAATTCATGATCAACAATGCTTTTATACTTCTGCTACGATAGGTACCTCCAGCTCTGCTCAACACTTTTGCTGAAGCCCGTAAATCGAAATTTGAGTGTAATGGGAAAATGCGATTTTCTCAAAAACTATGTAACCTAGGGTCATCTCTATAATTTTCCTGCAAGGTTTAAATTAATGTCTACTACCTCTAATTTTTTCATAATTTTAGTTTCAATAGATTCGGAATTAGATAGGGGGGAACATATTTTTGCCCTACATTTTTCACCATAACTTTGAAAATATAATACCTAAAATTAAAGGAAATATATTTTTGATTTCAGCGTTACGAAAGCTTTCACGCGATACTCCACGTCCACACGATATACAAAGAAAAGATTTTTTTTTCAAGTAACTTAATTAGCCCCTGTACATCTTTTCTAAATATATTTAAGAATATTTATTAATCTGTAAATATGTGGGTCAATAGTCTTTATTACTTCCCCCCGATTTGAACTTTCCATGTTGCATAGTTTACGAGTAAAAGGGCTGTGACAGACAGACAGACAGACACAGGAGTGATCTTATAATGGTTCTGTTTTTACTTTTTAAGTACGGAACCCTAAAAAAGTAGAAACCATTTTTATCATTTCATATATCATTTGTTTCAAAAAGACTAAATAAAAATCTCTTCAAAATGAAAATTAACTACATATAATAAATGAACTGATTCGAATAACATAAAAGAAAGCAGGAACACACCAGCTGCTGTAAATGCAAAAAGTTGATGAGTGGTAAATAGCATATTTTTTCTAAACCAGCACACAAGTAGTAACCCACCTTTAAATCAAGACATTCAACCAAGTCTTTCACATACCCAGACATTTGTTGGTATAAAGAGAAATTCTGAGCTCGCTCAGGTCCTTCTACTTCAAGTCTTGCTACAAGCTCTTTATTTTCTACAAGCTGCTTTTCACATTCAACAAGTTCTTCTTTATGAGCTTCGTGCATCTTCTTCAAAGCAGAAAGTCTATCAAATTAGAAATATAATATTTCTCTCAAAAAAATGTACAATCTATACTTTATCAAAAAAGCATTTTAGCAAAATTTAGCATTTTTATCATAAAACTGTGGGAGCACATATATATTTTCAAGGTATAAAATTTTGGGTATCCGAGAACCATGGGAGCCTCTCTACCAAAATTTGTAAACAGTTGGCTCATGTTTTCACAACTAAATATAAATATTTTTTCACAAAATTTTAAAGAGGGATTGGATGTGATGCAGTTATATTTATAACTGATTAAAATTTCAGGGAGTTTGAACAACAAGAATTTTTTTCGTTGTTGTTATGTTAAAGAACCTGACATGAGAAGAAAACATATTTGTTTTACAACTAGATATCAATATTTTTTCCCGAAGCTTTTATACAGGCTGCAAAACTATTATATTTATAACCAATAGAAAATTTATATTCCTATTTTCTTTTGAAACTACTATATGAAATGACCCTGCGTGAAAAAACATACAAATGTCTTCTTACAAGTGCTTTTACCAGTAAATACCAAAATTTTTTCAATTAAAAATATAAATTCATACAAATTTTAAGCTTATTTAAGGTTATTATCATCGGCCTGGGCAACATTAGACAGGTTAGTAAATAAATAAAGTAAAATAAAAAATCTCCAAAAATTAGTGATTTTTTTTTTTTAGATGGGAGGATCTTTTGCAAGTATTCTTTTCGGTCCTTTTCAAAACTTTTGGTGAGAATCCTGCCAGCTAGTCCTGAATTTCAAGACGTGATTTTTTGCACTTTTAAGAAGTGGGGGAGTTTTACATATCAGAAACAGGAAAGCAATATGTAAGTTTTAAAAAAGTATTTAATAATCTTCATTTTAAGACCCTGACTGCCGAGCAAAACGGCAGAATTGTAATGTTGTTTTCCCTGTAATTTTATTAAAAGTCTTAAATAAGATTATTTTTCTATAAGATGATTTTTCTAACATGACATAAAAAAATTAATTACGTAACGGTGTATAAGCCGTGAGAGTATTAATCATAACAAAATATTTTAAAACTGCGTTATATTTGTAGAATTATATTAATTAAAAAAATTCTTTTGTTACAGTGAAACCTACAGCTTAGTGAACGGATATATCAGTTAGCGGCTGGGTTGGTAAAAAACCGTTTTTTTTTAAAAAAACCCCTAAAAACTGGGTTTTTTAACAAAAAACCCAGTTTTTTGTTTAAGAGGCTACTTCAGTCAAATGAAAAGACGCATTTGCTACTGCTAATCCTATGGAAGAAATTTATAAAGATATCTCGGTTGCATTTCAATATTTTTAAATGATTTCTTTTGCATTGCATAGTTGAGATCGATCTGTATGCAGGCCGTTTTTTACTTTTTCGATTTTCATTGCAAATTTTTTTAGGAGGATGTTTTCAGTTTCGAAACTGGTTTCGAAAATGAAAGTGTCCCCATAAAAAATATCTGTAAACAAAATTGAAAAAGTAAAAAACAACTTTCAGCTGTCTAATGCAAAAGAAATCATTTAAAAATATTGAAATGCAACCGGGATATCTTTATAAATTTCTTCCATAGGATTAGCATTAGCGAAAGGGTCTTTTCACTTTACTGAAGTAGCCTCTTAAACCAGGTTTTTTTGGTTTAAACCGGATTTTTAAAAATATATTTTCCTATTACATATACATGCATATTTTTTGATAAAAATAAACATTGTTGGATATATAAGTAATATAACTTAATTTAAAGATAATTTTAATTAGATAATTACAATCAATTATGTAGAAAATTGAAATCATTTAAAATTTAAACATTTTTAGTAAAAGCTATGTCTTATGTTACATACATAGTGAAATATTGATACCTTGAAAATCTTAATAAACAATCTTTTGATTACTAGTACTATAAATAAATATATGGTGTAATTCATAAATATAATAAATATACTTTCCCATGGCTATTCAAATTAATTTCTTTGAAATATTTGTAATCTGAGATATCTGATTTTTCTGTTAGAACACTGCATGAACAATTATTATCTTTTATTGAAAGTAAAGCTTTTTTTATAAAGAATTCCTAGAATGATCTGAATTTAGCAGTAGAGTCTTTACATATTTCAAGAAGTATTGTGCATTGTCATTTGACACTTCTCCTCAGAAAATGACAGGTTTAAAAAAAAAAAAAAAAAGAAAGAAAAAGGCAACAGTAAAATAAACAGAAATTCTTATTTATCAGCTTTTTAGACTACTGAAAACACTGATCTTAAAATGGAAAGTAGATTTATAAAAGTTGTCATCCACTAAAACATTTAAACAGCCATCAGACTTAATACACAGGGTTTTTTCTAAGCTATGTTATAATACGTATTACTTCAAAACATCTAAACAAATTAATAATACATATTTTTAGGCATTTTTATGAGACTTTTTTTCTGTTATGTCTCACGCGAACTGTATCTTGATTTTCCCCAAATTTTTTGTCAGATCTAAATAGTGGATTTGATTATGCAATAGACGATTTAAATATATCTTATTGCATATTTTAGTTAAAAGTAAACAGGTGCTTCGCTAGCACCCAATTTTTCAAAGTCCTCTTATTTGACTTCATATCTTGTGTTTCTTTTTTATTCTTAAGGCTGTTCTCAAATCCGAAAAGGCAAATTTATGACATAAGTTTTAAATTATTTTTAATGCATGAGTGATTATTAATGCATGAAACTGGCAGATGCTGTTGTTCAGAAACTATGTAATAGACTCATGTTTTCCATTTTTTTGTAAACACAATAGATCTTTCAGAAAACAGTGTCAAAGTTGACGTTTTGAGCTGAATTTCCATGCGAAAGAAAAATAACTACTCAAGGAAGGTTAAAAACATCTTTGTCGTGTTATCAAAATTGCTTATAACTCTATAGGTAATTTTATTTATCAAAAATGGAAAACACAGTTCGATTCCAAATCACTTCCATAGTCCCTTTCCAATTTTACATGAAAAATGAATTTGTAAATCTGTAGCATTTTGCAACTTGTTGAGTAGAGCAGTTGAGAACAGCCTTAAAAGATAATCTCCCCAATCAAGAAAATTTTCTTTTACAGCTTGACTGAAATCTTAAAGGTCATTTCATGTTATTAATTGTAAATAATCTGTGTTTTCTCAAAGGAAAATATTTTATTCAAAATATTTAATATTTTTAATCTATTTTATCTTTGCTAAATTCACATGTTTTAAATTTTCTCTTTAGAGCTTCAGATATGTTCATCAACACATGCAATTTGCATTCTACATGCACAGATATAACCTACACTCACTATGTCTCACGGTGATTGCTGGGATAAGACTTAAAAGTAGAAATTATTTATATCCAATAATTTGAAACACTTAAATTACAAAAATGAGAAAATATTATATTAGATCTTTTCTAAAAAACCAGTTGGTTAATCCATTGATTTAAACTGTGCCAACGCTGCTGGCAACAGAATAAAACCATAATTCAAAACCCCAATCCCAATGTAGGAATGCAAGAAAAACAACGGCTTTCTAAACCCAGTAGCCATGATATAGAAAAGAAGACTCACAGCCAATCTTTCATTAGCATACAGAACAAAAAGTAACCAATTGCTATATTTATTGTGTGTGTGTGGCCGTGGATCGCCGTAGTGGTTGTCTGAAAATTGAAATGAATTGGCAACCAATGAAAATATTAAGAATTAAAGTTAAATATACAAAATAATTAATTTAGAAAATGTTGCCTTTGAAATATTCAATGACGGAAGCTGAAAAATAAAAAAGTGTAAAATAACTCACCCGGAGATTGAAGGTACAGTTGACACATATTTTATTGAAATATTTTATATGCACTGCATGCATAATAATTTGAATGACTATTATTGGTAGAAAATTAAAATTTTCCTGGCTAGGAATACGACATATTTGTGTGAAGAGGAAAATACATTTACATGATATTGCACTATGTAAACAATCCTTCAAAATTGCTGAAATTGATGCAAACCTGAGAGTTCACTATATAAACTAATTTTATACTGTCCGAAGTATTATGTCCATAGTCCAGATTAAAGATCCTGTATTTAGGAATATATTGGTAGATGAGAGTTTGAAGATAAACTGGAGATTGTATATTTTTTACTATTGAAGATTTATGACGATAAGCAATAACTGTAAAATTGATGAAGGCAAAAAGGATCACAGTGTTGAAATAGTCATCACAATAGATTAGATGCAGACCCGTACTGAAGTTGTCGGAGATAAACTGGAGATTATATTTTTTACTATTGAAGATTCAAGACGATAAGCAGTATCTGTAGAATTGATGATGGCACATTATCGGTGGAGCTCAGCTCGACATGGCAGATGTTTTTACGAACGGGAAAGGACACTCAGTTATTAAGCAAATCCTTTGAGGGCTATTAATAATCTCAAAGAAATGAATACATTAAAGTAGAATTGATGATGAAGTTTCAGCTGCTGGGAGTACAGAAAATTGACATGGGAGAGCTTACAGTTCATAAAATTGAAAAGAAAAGAACATTTCTTCGTCTGGCTCCAAAAACTAAAAAATGGCTTCCAAAATGCAGTAATGCTACTTCTTCCTGAAAAATTCTTAGTTTGGGGCTAGAGCCCCAAACATACGTGTGTCCTCCTCCTTACATTGTTGACAAGTCCCAGAGACGAAGCGCACATGGCCCCCCAAAAGATCGTTCGGCCGACGCTGAACTCAAATTCGCCAATGAGCGACCGGCACGTGCACATCTGAGTCATCACGATAAAGATTTTCATAGTAATCGAAATATCGATAACGATTTGTATCGTAATCGAAGTTGCATTACCCCTGCATTCCTGAGTACTAGCGATGTCACGCCGTGATACCAAAACAAGATGGAGGATAGAGTGACGTCACGACGTCCTTTTCTGCGAGGAAGAAAGATAAAAAATGTCTAACTGCGTCGGGGAAAAAAAATGGATCGCGCGTCTTTTAAAACTGACAGAAGTGATTAAATTTTGTAATGCGGATATCTCGCTAAATTACGGTTTAAAATTAATGAAATTTTGGCAAACGTTTAGAAATAAATAGTAGCATCCAATAAACATAGTTTTGGAATAAAATAATTAATATTAAATAACTTTTTTTAATTTATATTTTCGGAAGTTAGCGATTGTAAGAAAAGCATTGTAAGTTACTTTAACGAACGATATGCCTTAATGTTTATATTTTAAAAGATCCGTACACTATTAGAATTATATTTAATTGCATATTATAATATTTATTACTTTGAATAATTATTAATTATAGGATTATTAACGGAATATAAATTATTTAGAATGCTTTTTATTTATTTACTTAATACGTTTTTAAAGTTGTTTTTGAACTTAAATATTTAAATTTAAATAGAGAAATAATGCAGACGATAAATTAATAATCTGAAATATTGAAAATGTAACATTTACCTGCAGCCCATAGAAAAAGAAATTATGAAAAAAAAAGTTCGAGATACTGGGATCTCAATAATGCATAACTGAATGCACAAACAAACTAAACGTTCAAGTGACGCACTCAAACGACTGGAAAATCTTCAGAGATGCACTTCTCTGTAAGTAATCCAATAAAAAAAATCAAACAATTACAGTACACTAAACAAATGCAAAACAAAATGAATATAGAAATAATACTGAATACAATACACTAAATATGTTGAAACAGATACACAACAATACATAGAACATACAAACACTTCTCTGGGTGAGTGAAAGATTAATAAAATCCTACTACTTAATTGAAACGTAAATATCCATGTGAACACCATTACAATTCTTATTGCAATATAAACAAACGAATGATAGAGATATACTATATACATAACTGAGTTGAAATTGCACATTGTAAAAAAAATATGAGTTATTGCACATGATTAAAATTGCTATACTTTATGTAAAATGGAACTGAGCAAGAGTCAATGACATATAGCAGGACACTACTGAAGTAATGATGTGATTGTGAGACAAACATACATTTTAAAAATATAACAATATAAGTGTGTAAATATAATGCAATTGAAATTTAAGAGAAGACATCACTTAAGAATTGCACAAGTGTCGAAAAGAAAAGGAATACATGGAAGTCATCGACACAATTTCACACAAATTTTCAAAATTCTCCAAATTATACCATAGACCATACCGTGAGGGAATGTCAGAAGGGCAGAATTTGTGCTAAATTTTACACCCCAAACTAAGCCGAGTTGACCCTCTGTGTGTAATGGTCCAGAATTTAAAGAAAATCGAAAATTTTTTTTAGAAAAGCTTAGAGCAGAAACTCCATCTTTTACATAGAATTTAAATCTCTTCTAGAACCATAAGGCATGCGCATTGTAGAGATTATCAAAATAACATTTATGAAATCAATTTAATTTAATTTCTTTCTTTCTTTTTCTTTCTTTTTTTTTTTTTGTCTCAATATTTAATTAAACTTAATAGATTGATATTCTTTAAAGAAAATTAATAATTAGGATCCTAAATTAAAATTATAAAATAATATCATGTCAAGTTACAAACAGCAGTAAAGTGTATAGGTTAAAAGCCAAAATAAAGTTCAATCCTTTATAAAAGAATACTGAAAGGTCAAATATGACTTGTGACAACTAAGTAAGATTTATATTGAAATAGGTAGTTATGGAAAAAAGTTAAATTAAAGAATTATACTATAAATGAATTAAGTCGTAAAGAATATTAAAAGATACTTCTCAAAACATAACGAGTTAGCTAGACACATATGCATTGAGTAATTCAAAAGAAGCTACCTCATGAACCGTTTAGTATCAAATGGGTGAAACCGGATAAGTTGTCACACTATTGAGTTTAAAATTAAATTTAAAAATGAATAAATGAAAATTGAAATGAAGTTAGGATCATATACTAGGATTTGGAATAATAATAAAAGTTAAAATTGTACATAAAGGATGAAACAATATTAGAAATGGCAGAAAAACCTTACTTTGTTTGTCCAGTCGGAATCAATTTGCTAACATGTAATTTAGCACAATTTAGCGGTTCATTAACATTCTCAATTAGGTAATTATGACCCCTAAAGACTCCTGTAATTTTAAAAGGTCCTGTATTTTTTGGCATGAAAGTAGGAGTATGAATTAAATTCTTTAAATACACAACATCACCAAGCTTTAATACTGGAGGCGGACGACCTTTTAAATATTTTTCATTCTGAGCGAAATATTTTTCCTCATTCTGTTTAACCAATTCTCTAGTTTTTGAAATATGATCTTGTAATTTTTTGAAATATATACTTGGTTCTTCAACCTCTTTGGCCGGTTGAAAAGTATCGATTGGCAAATTTAAATCCCTACCTAAGAATAAATTGGCTGGCGTAAAATTTGTTACAGCATGTTTAGAGTTATTATAATGGAGAATGAAAAATTTAAGTCTGTCTGACCATTCAATGACTTGATCAGACAGAGAGGCAACTGACTCTTTAAGTGAACGATTAATTCGTTCAACCAGACCGTTAGATTTCGGGTAATAGATGGATGAATTTCTATGATTAATTTTTAATGATTTTAAGAATTGTTTAATTTCATTAGAGGTGAAATATTTAGCGTTATCAGATAACAAAACTTTTGGTATCCCGTACCTTGAAAAATAATCATTAAGAGATTTAATAACAGAATGAGATGTCACATTAGCAAGTGGAATAGCCTCTAAAAATCGTGAATAATGATCAACTATAGTTAAAATAAAAAATTTTCCATCATGTGATCTAGGAAGTTTTCCCACAACATCAATAGCAATCATTTCTCCCGGTGCTAAATCAGATTTGGAAATAAAACTAGGTTTTGTATTTGTTTGTTTACTTTTGTGAGGTAAGCACTGTTCACAAGTATTTACAAAATTCTGTATATCTTTAACCATACCATCCCAAAAATAAAGTTTTGAAATTGTATCTACTGTTTTATTTATCCCAAAATGCACTTGATGTCCCAGAGCAATACAGCTGTTAATTAAAGTTTAAGGAATATATATTTTCTTCGATTTATTAACTCTATTACGCTTTTTCCTGGCAATCATAATTAAATTGTTATCTGGATTTATAGAATAAGAAGAATTAGGCATTTTATTAGCAATTAATTTATCTCTTATATCTTTAAGTTTAGCATCTTTAAGTTGTTCTTTTAGGATATTCTCGGTCGTTAGGGAGTCATTAGTGGGAATAAAAATATTTAATGCGTTTACAATTAAGTTAGGGTTGTCAGGGGGGTCAACAACACGAGAAAGGAAATCTGCGGGGTTCACAAGACCTGGGATATGATCAATTTTGTAATTAAAGCCCTGTAGATACATTATCCATCTAATTATTATTTCAGATTGTTTTTCTAATTTCATATGATAGGTGAGTGCTTTGGCATCAGTTAAAATTTTGAATTGCCTACCATATAAGTATTCGTGAAAATGTTTAATGGAGGAATAAATTGCATAAAATTCTCTTTTAATGGATGGATAATTAGATTCGCCCTTGTTAAGTTTTTTGGAATAAAATTCTATGGGATAAAATTGATTGTCATGACGCTGTAACAAAATTCCACAGATCGCATTTTTTGACGCATCTGTTACCAAACATACCTCTTTATTTTCATCAAAGTTCTGAACTGTAGGATTATTGAGGAGAATATTTTGAATTTTCAGGAAGGAATCTTGACATTCTTTACTCCAAAAAAATTTAGCATTCTTTTTTGTTAAATTAACTATTGGTTGGACAATATCAGCAAAATTGAAAATTAAATGTCTAAAATAGTTGATCATTCCTAGAAAACTTTGTACTTCTTTAACATTAGTGGGTCTTGGAAATTTATTTATTTTATTTACATTATCTGGTGATGGGGAATGACCGTTTTGATGCAAATTAAAACCAAGGTAAGTTATCTCTTGTTGACAAATTTGTAATTTTGCTGGGTCTAAAGTTAAATTAAATTCCTTAAGTCTATCAAATACTTTTTGGAGTCATGACAACATTTCCTCTAGAGAATCAGCAGCACAATAATATCGTCAAGAAAATATTGAACATTTTTGCCCCTTAATGGGTCCAAACAATTGTTAATTAATGTGTGAAAATAAGAAGTACTATTAACGAGGCCAAAGGCTAATCTGGTAGGTTCAAAATTTCCATACTCAGTTGCAAACGCTAATTTTGCCCTGTCCTTTTCCTGCAGAAGAATTTGAAAAAATGCTGATTTTAAGTCTAATACAGTATACAGTTTTTTACCTGAAATGTTTTGAACTACTTCATTAATTCTAGGAAGACAAATTTTATATGGTTCAGTAATTGCATTTAAAAGACGGTAATCAATAACCATACGGAATTTTAATTTACTTGGATCATCAGTAGGAAGAGATTTTTTATGTACAAAAAGAACTGGAAAGCAATAGTTAGAGGAAGAGTTTTGAATTATTCCTGCCTTTAAGAGATCAGAAATTTCCTTACGAGCAAAATCTTTGGCTATTTTAGGAATGGGATAGGGTTTTGTTTGCAGTGCAAAGTCATGAAGCAATTTAAATTCAGGAATTACTTTATCAGTGCAGCCAAGAGTGTCATAAGACGAAGAAAATACAGCGGAGTTATCCATTAATAGACTAAGAACACGTTTTTTCTCAGCATCAGGTAAGTGGGCAATATTAAATTTATCAGACGTAAGTTCTTTTTCTCTAAGTTCTAGCATTTCCTGAGTAATTAAAGAATTAACTTGATATGTTTGAGTATTGTCATGAGTTGAAATTTGGTCTTCTGAAATGGGCTTTATAAATCCTAATTTAGTTTTCTTTCTAATTATTATGTTTTTATCAGTATTGTTGTGGGCATATAAAAGAATGGCATTGTTTGTATCAGGTTGATGTAGACTGAAATTTAATTTTAAGGATAATTTATTTGATGTTGGACAAAATAAATAGTTTAAGGAATTACTAATTTTATGAAGAGGTTTAAGTTTAATAATTTTGCCTTGATTGGGTCTTAGAGTTACTTGATTGGCTGGTTTAACAAAATTTTTTGACATTTCAGAATTATTTTGAGAAGAAATTAAATCATTAGAAAATACTGGATTATTTAGAGAAGAATTTAAGTCATTTGAAAGTACTGGGTTATTTTGAACATTAGCATTAAACTCTGAAGGGGAAGGATTATTAACAGAATTAGAATTATCAAAATTATCAGCAGGTGAAATGTTACTATTGTCATTATCATTTACAGGTTGCAAAGAATCAGGGTTTTTATTGGCAAAAGGAAAAGTAAGGTGACCCATAATAAGTTGCTGATTGGCTGAATCCAAAAGAACTTTATTTCTATTGAGGAAATCGTAGCCCAAAATAATTTGATAATTGGAGTGCCAATTGTCATGAGTAATGAAAAATGTGTTAGTGAACCAAGTGTTCTGAATTCGAAATTTAAATTGTACCGTTGAAAAAAAAGGAATAGAAGAATTGTTGATAGTTTTTATATTTACAGAGCGTGATAAGAAATTTAATTTATTTTGTTTTTTAAGAAGATTAATTGCATGTGGTTGTATTAGTGACAAATTCGCTCCACTGTCTAAAAGCCCATCAAAAGTGAGTTTTCCAAATTTAAGTTTAATTATTGGTAATTCTGAGTTATCTATATTGCAGCTCATCAAAATTTTATCAGTATTTACATTAGGATTTAATTTAATACCCTCATCATTATAAAAAAAAGAATCTAGGGCCCTGCAATCATGAGGGGGGGAATTATTTACATCAATTTCAGAACCCTTTACCCGTTTAAAAGTCTTCTTGAACGGTTGTATGGTCTGTAATTGTTACGACCTCTTCCACGGTTATATCTTATGCCATTATCCTGAAAACCCCTTTGATTGTTATTATACCAATTGCTATTTTCATTAACAAAATAATTCGCCCCACTGTTATTCATGCCCCCTCTTGAAAAATTTGTACCGTTTCTACCATTCGAGTTTTGAAACTCTAGGTAGTACCAGCAATCTTTGGCACTATGTGCCTTGCGGCAAATCTGACATAACAGCTTTTCCTCTTTCATCTTCTTCACCGTTTCTGTCAGCTGAGCAATTTGTTTATTCTGATCTTCCTGGCATTTCAAAAGTTTTTCTAGCAAACTGTCTGGATTACTGGTGGATGGTGCAACTTGTAAAGTGTTAAGATCAAAAGTATTATGCTCCAGCGCTTTTTCAATATCTACGGCCTTAGCCACAATTTCATCAAAGTTTTTTTTTCTCCGAATTTAAGAACTTCAACTTTAATGTCAGTTCGTAAGGCCTCTAAAAATTTGGAAGACATTAAATTAGCCTTAAATTACTCTAACGCTGCATTATCCTCAGAACCTGGAGCCATATTGTTAACTGTAGCCCTCACTTCCTCCGCTAAATCAAGAACAGACTGTTTCGGCTGTTGAGTTATGCGCCCATACTGATACGACGCTTCCTGGAAATTTTGTTTGTATTCAAATTTTAATTTCATCAAATTTGCTACATTTACAAAACTTTTTTCTTCGCTTACACGTTTGTAAGTTGACAAAATTTCTGAAGCCTTTTCCCTACACAGGAGTCTCAACAGAGTAATGCGGTTTTCGTCTTTGATATTTTGAATGTTGCATACATCTTCTAAATTTTGTAAAAAGATGTTAACATTTTCATTAGGGTGGCCATGAAAAGGCGGAATCACCGACATCATCGACCGAAAAAGTGTGCGATTGTTTGCCATGATTTAGCAAAATAAAATAAAAAAAATTTTAATAAGCAAAATATGAAAACAACTAAAAAGCAATATTTCTTTTTTCAAAAGACTGAGAAAATTATATCTGTATAAATTAAATTTATCAATAAACAAATATAGGTAAATAATAATAAAATCTTTTCAAAATCTATTGTATAAAATATAAGAAATGAAACAAATAAAATATAAGAATATATATATAAAATATAAGAATATATATAAAATACACTTTATATCAAAATATTATTTTTTTTTTGGTGCTCACATGGACGGAGAAAAAAAAAATCTTATCTTAGGAATTTCCTTTTATAATTAATCATTTGAATCAAGTTAAAATTTATCAGCAATAACAGAAAATATTAATGAAGTTAAAATAAAATAACCGTTAAAAAAAATCGTTAAACGATCTTTGATTGAAATATCATATTGCACATTATAATTGATTTAGAATTACCAAAAGTTAAACATTTAAAGTTAAGATTTTCAGACACTGACCAGGTTCGAACACCTAAAAATTGGTCAAAGGCGCCAAATGCTATATTTATTGTGTGTGTGTGGCCGTGGATCGCCGTAGTGGTTGTCTGAAAATTGAAATGAATTGGCAACCAATGAAAATATTAAGAATTAAAGTTAAATATACAAAATAATTAATTTAGAAAATGTTGCCTTTGAAATATTCAATGACGGAAGCTGAAAAATAAAAAAGTGTAAAATAACTCACCCGGAGATTGAAGGTACAGTTGACACATATTTTATAGAAATATTTTATATGCACTGCATGCATAATAATTTGAATGACTATTATTGGTAGAAAATTAAAATTTTCCTGGCCAGGAATACGACATATTTGTGTGAAGAGGAAAATACATTTACATGATATTGCACTATGTAAACAATCCTTCAAAATTGCTGAAATTGATGCAAACCTGAGAGTTCACTATATAAACTAATTTTATACTGTCCGAAGTATTATGTCCATAGTCCAGATTAAAGATCCTGTATTTAGGAATATATTGGTAGATGAGAGTTTGAAGATAAACTGGAGATTGTATATTTTTTACTATTGAAGATTTATGACGATAAGCAATAACTGTAAAATTGATGAAGGCACAAAGGATCACAGTGATGAAATAGTCATCACAATAGATTAGATGCAGACCCGTACTGAAGTTGTCGGAGATAAACTGGAGATTATATTTTTTACTATTGAAGATTCAAGACGATAAGCAGTATCTGTAGAATTGATGATGGCACATTATCAGTGGAGCTCAGCTCGACATGGCAGATGTTTTTACGAACGGGAAAGGACACTCAGTTATTAAGCAAATCTTTTGAGGGCTATTAATAATCTCAAAGAAATGAATACATTAAAGTAGAATTGATGATGAAGTTTCAGCTGCTGGGAGTACAGAAAATTGACATGGGAGAGCTTACAGTTCATAAAATTGAAAAGAAAAGAACATTTCTTCGTCTGGCTCCAAAAACTAAAAAATGGCTTCCAAAATGCAGTAATGCTACTTCTTCCTGAAAAATTCTTAGTCTGGGACTAGAGCCCCAAACATACGTGTGTCCTCCTCCTTACATTGTTGACAAGTCCCAGAGACGAAGCGCACATGGCCCCCCAAAAGATCGTTCGGCCGACGCTGAACTCAAATTCGCCAATTAGCGACCGGCACGTGCACATCTGAGTCATCACGATAAAGATTTTCATAGTAATCGAAATATCGATAACGATTTGTATCGTAATTGAAGTTGCATTCCCCCTGCATTCCTGAGTACCAGCGATGTCACGCCGTGATACCAAAACAAGATGGAGGATAGAGTGACGTCACGACGTCCTTTTCTGCGAGGAAGAAAGATAAAAAATGTCTAACTGCGTCGGGGAAAAAAAATGGATCGCACGTCTTTTAAAACTGACAGAAATGATTAAATTTTGTAATGCGGATATCTCGCTAAATTACGGTTTAAAATTAATGAAATTTTGGCAAACGTTTAGAAATAAATAGTAGCATCCAATAAACATAGTTTTGGAATAAAATAATTAATATTAAATAACTTTTTTAAATTTATATTTTCGGAAGTTAGCGATTGTAAGAAAAGCATTGTAAGTTACTTTAACGAACGATATGCCTTAATGTTTATATTTTAAAAGATCCGTACACTATTAGAATTATATTTAATTGCATATTATAATATTTATTACTTTGAATAATTATTAATTATAGGATTATTAACGGAATATAAATTATTTAGAATGCTTTTTATTTATTTACTTAATACGTTTTTAAAGTTGTTTTTGAACTTAAATATTTAAATTTAAATAGAGAAATAATGCAGACGATAAATTAATAATCTGAAATATTGAAAATGTAACACCAATAGAGAGAATTACTTATGATTATGTCATCATTGAGGCATATGTAATTCTTAGTAAATCTTAACTAAACAAGCAATAAGTAGTAAAAGTATATATTTAGCTTAAATCTGCGATTTTGGCTATTTTTAAAAATAAAAGACTTTAAAAAAAAGAAGAAGAAAAATAACTAACTACTTGTTTTTTTCTTCCCAGCTAATTTTAGAAAAATTAGCCTGCTATGTAGATTTAAAGCTTATAAGAAAAGTTTAATTAATTAAAAATGTTTGTCACTTTACAAATTTATTAATTCATCATTTTTCTAAAACTTTGCTTGTAGCTTCTGCATAACTTGGATTTTGAATTTTTTAATAATGTGTAAAATAAAGGAAAACATTAGGGAAAAAGAGAAAAAAAAGCAGATGAAAAAAAAAAACAGCATGGTTTTAAAAAAAAAAAAACCATTCGGTTAAACCACGGTTTAAACCAAACAACCCTAGTTCGTGGTGGTGAGAAGGCTAACTTAACATGAATTTAAAAGTAAAATCCCAATTTAAAAATGGACATGATCTTAAAAAAAAAAAAAAAAAAAATTAATTGTATTTAATATATTAGAAATATTGTTTTACTTGAAAGCAAAAAAATGCTTTTTTTTGTAATTACTAAATAGAATTAATTAAATCTATTCATTTCTTCCCCATAAAGCTGAGAGTTTTAATTTTAAACCTATTGTTAACTATTGAATATTATTTGATAGGAAATGGCAATTTAAAAATATTTTACCTATGTAACTACTGTCTAATTATTATTAATCACCCTAGTTAATTAAATTTAATTATTCAAATTTTAATATTCAATTTTAAACTAATTAGTATTTTATCTCTGCCAGATTATACACTTCCCACACAATAACAAAAAATTTAATCTTTTAATTTATCCAATAAAAAATATAGATTTCCTTAATTATTTCCTTTTTAACAATTTTAATAAAATTCTCTTCTACGAAAAATTTTAACAATATTCATGCAAAAAATAAAGTATTTAAAAGCAAAAATATAATTTCCCTTCATTTTGTTCAATTTAGAAAATGCACCATTTCCCTTTATGCCATCTTCCTGTTTCATCAGAAACAACAAGTCTGAGGTGTTTTCAGATGCTATGCTCAATGTATTCATCAAAAGAGAATTACCACTCACATCACAACAGAGGTTAACAAAGTCATTAAAATTCTTCTATACTTCAAACATTGCCATTTCCAATGAAACATCGTTCACAAAATTCATGCAACTAATTTCTTCGCGATGTGCTAGCAAACATTGTGCTGTTGCATAATGCGAGTCACACGCTTTTTTGACTTCATCCTGTGACTATCGACCGTTGAGGTAACGTAAGTCACTTCAATTGCGCAGCTGACCCTGTCTTAACCCTCACAGTACTAAGATCAAAATATTATGTAAATGCCTAAGATGGGGTACTTTGACCAGAATCTTCATCAAATAACGAAGTATGTGCCTCCTTGATGGGCAAACTGTGACGATTCATTTCTTTGAAGTATTTACACACAACTGAATACAAGAAATAAAACAATGACGGAGGTGCTTACACTCGCTTGCATGGAAATGCTGTACCCACAGTACCCTCTAATGAAGTACATTTGACACGATGCCAAAATCTTTCTTTTTTTTCTCTTGAAATGTGATAAATGATAGAAAGCTTTCATTTACTCCCTGATTGCCTAAGATGGTGTCAATGTGACCCCATTCTCAATTTCTACAAATAAACAGAAAAATTTAATTGTGCGAAACTTACTAAGTAGACAAAATTACGAAAGAAACCTTTATAGAAGAATTCCTAAAAAATAATTTTAACATACCTATTTTAAATGGAAAAAAAAAAAACTGTAAAATGTCCAGATGGTGTCAAATTGACTCCATCTTAGTACTGTGAGGGTTAATATTAATAAAAATAATTTTAATGTATATTGAAATACATACACACAAGGATTTTCAAAAAATAATCTGAATAGTTCTACTGCAGCTAAACGGGCCGACAATGGATTCCGCAAATATTTAAAATGTATTCAGTTAAAAAGTGCAATGTCATCAGAATAGATCCAGGTGTCATTTTGGAATCTTACAAAGGAATATGTTGAGAAACATCAAGAACATGATAGTGATCTTCGATATTCATCATAATTCGATACTGGTACCATATTTGAAACATCAAGAATGTGATAGTAATCTTCGATATTCGTCATGATATAATACTATTACAATGTAATGTTCCCTGTTATGGTCAAATCACTTCTCATCGGTTTGAGGTAGGACGTGTCTACAGTGTATTTATAGAGATCTTGGGTAATGTACTTCTCTTTGATTTTTCTGCCACTATATAAAGATTAGCCTTTCAGTGTGAAAAACTTTTTTCACTACAGCTTCCTTTTAAAAAATGAACACTTACTATTTAACATCAATGAACTGGACAACAGTAACCTAATCGGATACCAAATTCATTTGAATGGTGAATATTCTCCATTAATAAAATATTAAACATATTGATCACCAAAGACGATGTTATCATTCCTTTGAAGATACTCAGCCATTAAATTAGTTAATACTTATCTCCTTAATTTGCTATATTTTATATTTATTGCATTCTTTATTATTATGTTATTTAAAATGAGCAAGAAATTTCTTTGTTTATTAACTAACGATCTGAATTTTGAATACCAAAGATTTTACTAATTCTATTTGAGTTTTTGTGGTATATTAAATTGCTGACAGAGATCAGATGTTCTCGTTAATTGGGTGATAAACGTTCACAATGTTAAATAGAGAGACTTTCTAGAATTTTAGATATTAATATTTAAATATAAGTACACTAGGGTGGTCCTTAAAAAATTAAATTTAAAATTTTCTATGGGGCACCCTCCTATTTTGTTCTATGTATAAAATAAAGACCTCCACAAAAATTTCAAAATTTTAAAACATTTTTTAGGGGTCGCTACCAAGGTTTGAATTTTTTTTTTAAATTAAAAATTGACATATTTATTATTCTAATAATATATTATTAAAACAAATCCATAGTCATTGTCAAATGGAATCATGGTATGATATTAGGCTGTAAAGACTGTCTTTTGTTTCAAGTTTCAATATCACACACAGTCACAACCTATTATCCGAACACAGTCAGGAGTATTTCATGTCTACACTCTATTTCACCTGAACTTGGCCCCATTGTGAAAGGTAGAAAATCTAACATTCCGCCTTGAAAAATAGTTCTCCGTTATCTTAAATATCTAAAATGCGTAGGAATTTATAAGATAATGTTTATAAATTATAGATTTTGATTTTTTTATATTCGTAAAATATCATACTAAATGACCATATTTGTATCAAAGAGTATCGTATCGAAGAATATCCTATCATTCGTATCAGAACACCAAAACTTAAAAAAAAGTTTTCGGAAAGCTTTCCTTTGACTGTTCACTGGGATTGCAAAATTTTACAAGACATTTCAGGATCTGAAACTGTAGACATCTGAAACTGCAGATTAACCATTATTGTTTCACGTAAAGGTACTGACCATTTAAATAGCTGTTCCACAATTTCAATCAGGAACAAGTGAGGCAATAGCTCCTGCTGTTAACGAAACACTGGAGTTGTGGAGATTATAAGCAAGTAAAATGCATGACTTTTGATATAACCTTTGTTGATACCTGTTTATCAGGAGCAGCTTGAGCTGTTCTGGATTAGAATATGAACAAAGAAATGGTTTGGCTTGCAATCATCACATCCTTTAAATTATGCTTGAGGAAGTTGTTATTAAGTCTCTCAGAGTTTCAAGCGGACCGGACATACCATTATTCCAAAGATTTAAAATTTCGTGGATGTCTATCGATTATGGCATATTTCAGACTCTCATAACTGACAATTTAATCAATGAAAAAAATAACACATAATGCGTCCGAAATTACAGAATTTGCTCAAAATCATCTTAGAGATTTTCAACCAATGGACGATTACAAGGAACCGATAGACCTTGCCATCATTTTCTTAGGAGCAGTACCCGAAAGAGGTGCTTACATTAGAGCTCCAGGTGGGGATTGCATTGGGCTCCATGAATGGTGAAGGTGATGTACTTGCTCAAGATTTATTTATTTAGAGATCAGTTTAAACTCTCTAAGTAGAAAAAATCTGGAGTTCGTCAAGTTTTCTCGTTTGTTGTGAAAATCTACATTCACACTGGTATCAGTCCCAGTGATTTATTGCTCCCGAAGAGCTTGAAAAAAGACGAAAATGTAAATGAAATAATTTCTTTGTGTGCTTTGAAGAAATTCCTAGGACATTTCTGTACTTCACAGAACTAGTTGCTTTTGCATTTTTCGATGACAATGTCTTTTTTGAAAATAAAAGAAAAATGGTGCATGCTTTGAAAAATGAAGAAAATTGTGAACCTTTGAAACGTACACGGACTGATCCTGATGTCATTCTCCAAAATAGCTTGCAAGATTTTCTAACAAACAGCACTCTGGGTTTTTTTTTTTTTAATTATGGATTTACCTTTAGACTTTTTTGAAACAGATGCAACTAATAGGAATAAAAATGAATCCTACAAGACATGTAAGGTACTAGCGACTTCAGTCAAACTTGTTAATGATGTAGCCGAAAGTTATATAGCACTCATGGAGGAATACAATAAACATCATTCAAAAGATAAAGAACAAAAACAGTATTTCAAAGATATGATGATGGTAATCCAAAACATTTCTTTGTTCATATTCTGCTCCAGAAGAACACAAGCTTTTCTTGATAATCCGGTATTAACAAAGGCTATATCAAAAATCATACATTTTACTTGCTCGGTACTCCCCACGACTCCAATATTACGTTACCAGCAGAAGCTATTGCTTCTTGAACTATCCTGATTGAAGTTTTGGAACAACAAGCAACTGGTCAATACCTTTACCTGAAACAATAATGGGTAATCTGTCTACAGTTTCAATTCCCGAAATGTGTTCTAAAGTTTTGCAATCCCAGTGAACAGTCAAAGAACGCTTGCCGAAAACTCTTTTTTTAAGTTTTGGCCTCTGCTTGCTCGTCTTCAGATACGAATATGTCCATTAAGTACGACATTTTACGAATATCAAAAAGTCAAAATCTATAATTTATAAACATTATCTTATAAATTTTTATGCATTTTAGCTATTTAAGATTAAACAATAACGGAAAACTATTTTTCAATGCGGAATGTTAGATTCTCTACCTTTCACAATGGGGCCAAGTTCAGGTGAAATAGAGTGTAGACATGAAATACTCCTGACTGTGTTCGGACAATAGGTTGTGTAAATATATTAAACTTGAAACAAAAGACAGTCTTTACAGCCTAATATCATACCATGATTCCATTTGGCAATGACTATGGATTTGTATTAATAATATATTATTAGATTACAAAATATGTCAATTTTTAATTTTTAAAAAAAATTCAAACCTTGGTAGCGACCCCTAAAAAATGTTTTAAAATTTTGAAATTTTTGTGGAGGTCTTTATTTTATACATAGAACAAAATAGGAGGGTGCCCCATACAAATTTTAAAAGTTAATTTTTTAAGGACCACCCTAAAGTACACTTTTTGAAAACTTTCTGAACACTTATCTGAAAATCTGAAAATACATTCTTAAATAAAATAAGATCAAATTTTATGTATTTGTGGGGGTTTGTGCACAATACTTTCACTATAAATAATAAGTATTTATTATGTCAATAAAAATAATTGAAGTATTATTCATGGGTCTTTATTGTTATATTAATTTACATGAAATATTTTATGACAAATATTTAGATGTTTTAGTGCCCTTTGAATTTAATGATAATGAATTTAACCCTTTCGCGATGGGTGTGTCATATATGCATCAGTCCCAAACTTGCTTTACAAGATGGTATGTCGCTCAACGCAACTCTCTACGGGGACGGCGCGCTGTTGGAGTGTATATGTTTCTGAGGACAAGCCATTTTGCATTAATAAGCCTAACCTTTAAAAAAAATCATAGAAAATATTTTTTTTTTGCAAATTGAGTTGATTAATTGTGAAACTGTAACAAATAATAATGTAATCATAAATACAGAATAGCAAAACATTCTGAAAATATTTTCATCAAAATCTATATGCAAAAATAAAATATTTGACTTATCCCAATTAAATATTATACAGAATCTTTATATAGAATCAAAACGTTATATTAATCTACACTTAAGCAAATCCAAAAAATTGATAAAACATAAGAACTAAATATTATATGCATAAATAATTCAGAAAGGAGACAGTGTGCGATAGTCTTTAAAGAAAGAGTAAACAACAACATCCCATGTTGCATAGCTCACAAGAGTAAAAAGTCTGTGTTATTTTCTGTTGCGTTCTTACAATCTGTGAGCAATCTACACACCTTCTTCTGCTTTTTTTCACCTCTTTTATTGACATTTAGCAAAGGAAAATACCCTTCAGAAAGCCTTAAAGGTGTGGATGTTGATTTACCTGTGAACTGCCTTTCTATCCTGAAACTTCCATAATTTTCAAATATTTGTCAACACCGAGAACATTGGCATTCAACAAAGCGATATCCATTAAATCATAGAATAATTTCTTATACCATACTTATAATACATTATACCCTAATCGCTACTCTCAGTTAAATCTAGAGAGCCTCCGCTATAAAAATAATCGCTCGCATGCTTATTTACGATTTCAATATACCCTTCTTCTGTTAAAAATTTCTTTCTCTTAGCCATCGCAACCTTAGCTAAATTCTCTTAACCTGCACAAAAAATTTTCGTCTACTAGCTAAGGAAGATGCACACAAATTAAAAACTGGAATTTCTAAAGCATTTGCAGCAACCCTTTTCTGCCCCAAAGAAAGAAAAAGCACATTTCAAAGCATCTAAAACATTCCGATAATTACATCACGTGTTGATACTGCTGACCGTCAGAGTTGTATAATGTAGGCGCACGCCGTGCACGGAAAATCTTCCGCAAAATTCGGAACTTTACGGAAAATTTTTTTGAAAAAAAAACGTAATTTTTGTTCTTGTAACTTTTTTTTTTTTTTTTTTTTTTTTTTTTAAATACCGAAATGTTAAAATCCCAATTTTATGTAAAATTTATTTATTGTTTGCCAGGGGTGATTCCGTTCCGAATTTTCCGAAAATTTAAAAAAATCGGCCATCAGCCCGAAAATTCAAGCATAAAAGATATCACTTAAAAATATTGCAAATTACAACAGCTGGTCGCCGAAAAAAAAACAATTTCGTCAATCGTTCGCAGAAAAAAATCACCCCTTTCGTCAAAGCATCGCGGAAAAAACGCGAATTTCATCAAAGGACCGTGGAAAGAAAACGCACATTTCTTCAAAGGATCCTGAAAAAAAAAAAAAAAAAAAGATAATTTCGTCAAAGAATCGCAGGAAAAACGCAAATTTCGTCAAAGCAGCGCTGGAAAAAACGAATTTCATAAAAGCATAGCGAAAAAAGGCCTGGATTTTCTCAAAGGAACGCGAAAAAAACGCAAATTTCGTAACAAAATCGCGGAAAAAATTAATTTCGTCAAAGGATCATGAAAGAAACACGAATTTCGTCAAAGGCCGCGAGAAAAGAGCAAATTCCGTCAAAGGATCATGAAAAAACACTAATTTCGTGAAAAGATCGCTGAAAAAACGCGAATTTCGCCAAAAGATTGCGAAAAAACACGAATTTCGTCAAAGGATCGCGAAACAGACAGCATATTTCGTCAAAATACCGAGAAAATCACGCAAATTTCGTCGAAAGATCGCGAAAAATAAATGATTTCGTCAAAAGATCGCGAAAAAAACGTGAATTTTCTTAAAGGATCGCTAGTTTCGTGAAAAAATGAACAAAACGCGGCCAAAAGATAGAAAAAAAACCTGTAAATTTCTTCAAAAGATCGCCAAAAACGCAAACTTCATCCAAAGATCGCAAAAAACATGCGAATTTCGCCAAAAGATTCCGAAAAATATGCCAGTTTGGTCAAAAGATTGCAAAAAAAAAAAAAAAAAAAAAAACGCAAATTTTCTCAAAAGATCGTAAAAAATACGCGAATTTCATCAAGAGACTGCAAAATACGTGAATTTCGTTAAAAAATCGCGAAAAATAAGTGAACTTGGTCAAAAGATCGCGAAAAATAATCAAATTTCTTCAAAAGATTGCGAAAGGAACTCGAATTTCGGTAAAAGATCGCAAAAAACACTCAAATTTTGGTAAGAGATCGTGAAATCACGGGAATTTTGACAAAGGATCGCGAAAAACACACTAATTTCATGAAATGGTTGTAGAGATTTTGTTTATTTTATTTTGTGATTTCCTGAATTTAGGTCCCTAAAGGTTCCTTTTAATGTGAAATATATGGGGGTTTTTTTGCCCCTTTTTTGAAAAAAATGGTCCCCTTTTATCATTTTTTACTACAAAAGTTGAGTGGGAGTTCTGTATGTTGTAGGGGAGACCGGGGCTAGTTGGCTACAGGGGTAAGTAAGCACAGTCCCCATAAATCGCCTGTTTGTGGATAGATTGTGCAACCAGTCACAGAGTACATTTCTTCTTGCGTTTTACAATCCTCATTGTAGTTTTGCAGTGTTACCTACGTGCAGTGGACATTTATTACGATTTTTCTGTTTTTTGCACTCATAAGTAATTTTTTGTTGCTTCATTCTTTTTCTAATTTCTAATACTTATCTTAATAATTGCGATTCAACTTGTGCAGTTTTTCTTAGTGTATGATTAACTGTACCTACTCCATATGTGATTTACTTCGATTATTTATGCTTAGATGGTTACGTGTCCCTTTTGTGAAGAAATTTATTATGGGGCTAGTAGGTGCATTGAACACGGGGCAAGTTGGCTCGGTGTCTGGTGTATGCTGGTAGCTTGAAAAACAGCAAAAACCAAAAAAAGTGGTTGCAATGCAAGATTTTAGGCACACGGGGCTTGCCCAAATGGAGACACTCGATTTTTTATTTGTGATAACTGTAACTCTGATGATGTTATCGAGTAGGATAGAAGTTACTCAATGTTAATGTTTTATTCATTATTTTTATGTCTGTATAATTTAGAATTTACATTGTACGGCGATAACGCCTTTGACTAAACCTACTGGTAATAAGGAAATTGATTTCTCTTAACTGCGTGTCTTATTTAAATTTTTATAAAGCGTGTGCCAACTTACCCCATAGGTATAGGCAACTTGCCCTGTGACGGGGTAAGTTGGCGCACAATTTTCCTTTTACTTTAGGCTTCCGCTAAACATAAACTACAAAAGCTGCAAACTCAAAACTCCAGGTCTTTATAGCCCAATGCCTGTTCTTTAAAAGTACAGCTAAAGTTTCATAAAAACTTAAACAAAAAATTAATAAAAATCAATAACTAAAAACTGTGCCTACTAGCCCCGGTCTCACCTATTCATTGGCTTTTCTTTGATTAGTTAAAACTGCTGCTCTAAAATATTTTTTAAAGCCAAATAAACTGATCTTTTTTTTTTTTATTCCTGCTGCTAATTTTTCATTATTGCAATCTGCACCCAATTGTCATTTAGAATGCTCAGAGTTAGCAAAATGTGTGGAGAAATTTTATCTGAGTAATTATTCTTTCAAATATGAAAATATTTTCAAGATAGCAATAATTTTAATTTTTAGGAGTTTATTAGCATTAGAATTTCAGCCTGCTCCAAAAACAAGATTTTAATTTTATTGCTACAAATTAGATTTTTGCTGCTCCAAAAATGGATTTTACTACATCAAAATCAGATTTTTGCTGCTCAAAAGGTGCTCCAAAATGGCTTTAGTGCACTTTCATCCCTGCATCAGCCTCTTTCATGATGATACCTATGAATAGATGCGATTCAGTTGTTTCAGAAGCAATGCCGTATTATTTTTTTAAACAGAGTGACTGGCATTTTGTACGAAGAGGTTACAATAAGTATTAGGCTGTTTCTAAATGCATTGACAGAATAATTGATAAGAATTCACCTTTTCTTATCATGGATTTTTAGCTTTATTATTTTTTTAACTAAAATAATTATTCTTTAATTAATATCAATTAATTTTTAATTTAAATGGTAATTACTTTAAAACTACTGTTTTTAATTAATATCGTCAAAATAATATAACACATTATTTTATTAACATTAATTTGCAGAAAGTTTTTGACTCAATATTATCGTGCGCAGAAAGTTTTTGGTTTTATACAAGTCTGCTGACCGTCAGCTGAGTTTTGTTTATGTCACATCAACTCCTCTTGCATCGGAACAAACTATAAGAATCGAAAAGCATTCTACAGACCTAAAGGTCGATAACTTAAAGGTTCAAATAAGTTAACTGTAGTAGACATGAAGCTCCATCTTTTGATTAAAAAAATACAAATTTAATGTGTATAATTGAAAATGCAAATATGATACACCCGTCTAGTAGATCGATATAAACAGTGATTCAGCCATGCATCACCCGGCTACTAGTAACGTTTACAGCTGATGCATATAAGACACACCCTTCATGGAAAGACATTCTGTTAAGCATCATTCCATCATGAAAGGGTTAAATATCTAAAAAGTTAATGTGATTCAATTGGAACATAAATGAAGATAAAAATTACAGTGAAACTCGTTTAAGATACGAATCAAGGGACCGAGGGCATTTCGTATCTTAAGCAGGATCGTATCTTATCCGGATTTCACAGATTCTCGAAGAGTAATGCATACGCAGCCAGTACACATTATTATCAACATGTTTTAACTGTTTGTAACTCTTATTTTAATTCTTTCTAACAATTTTTAGATAGTCTAGAAAATATGAGTTTAAGATTTTGAAATAAAGAACAACCTTTTTTTTTTTTTTTGTTTTCACTTTTGAAATAAAGAATGGCATTTTTTTCACTTTCTAAATTTTATTGTGTTACTGTTTATACAGTAACAAAACAAAAGTGTCTTTATTCAATACTCTCTACCAAATTAAATAAAAGATAATAAAACAAAATTCATGTTAATCTTTGGAAAACAGAAATTTAAATATTACACACTCAAAGAGGAAAAATAATAAATTTCCGTAATTATTTTTAAAACGACAAATTAGATGTATGTAAGAATAATTATTTGGTGAGGAAATCCTTTGCTCTTCTTCCCTTTTGTCCTAAAGACACGTAGTAAACGGACTGCACCAACACCGTTTCATATATAAAGCGGGTTTTTGACATGAACATACAAATTTTCTTCGTATCTTAACCGGGATCGTATCTTATCCGTACGTATATTAAGCGGGTAATTTTACACAGGTTTAATAGGCATTTTTCAAAGGACCGGAAGAAATTCGTATCTTAAGCGGATAGTGAATCGTAAAAACATTATATTAAAAACATTATGGGCACTTCAGTTGCAATAAAATGTGTTTTCAGGTTTCAGGAATATTATTCACAATTCAGGTGAGTAATACTTTAATTATTTTTTTATTCCATCATGGAAGTAGTTTAATTAATAACTTTGAATGCATGCAATGTACTTTTGGTATACTTTTAGATCACTGACCTTTCATTAGTTTATTGCATCCTCTATTTTTGTTTTCAATATTTTAAGATTTTATTTCATTTAATATCAAAAGATTAACTACCTCTTTAGATTAAATTTAAAAATCCTCTTATTATTATTTTTTTCTTCCTTAACATTATTATGTTAATAAAGTGTAACAAGGCTTTAAGATTTTAAACAGCCTCATACAAAAAACTGGCCCAAAGTTTTTTTTTAATGAAGGAAAACAAAAATATTTCATTTTAGTATATTCACTATGATAGTAGTACAAGTAGTAGACATATTTGAATAAATATGTCTTTAACCACTGAATTATCCAGATTTAGAACTTATAGATGTACAGCTAGTTACTTAGTGATAAATAATGCAGTTCAACTTACCTTTCTTCTAAACGAGCTTTAATATCACCAGTAGTTAGATTACTTTCAGACTTTTTCAGAATTTTATCATTCAAAAAAGGTGGAACAATAGAAACAGATGATCCATCTTTCAAATTTGAATCAATGATTAATGGTGGGACAATTCTCCCAGCCGAATAATTGTATAATTGCTCTTCAGAAATTTGTGAGTTCTGCGGTCCAACCTGCAAATATTAAACAATATTTTTGTAATGGATATGCTGAAAAAAGATTATTTACATTCATTTGAGAAAAGTGCGTTTCAAAGATATTTTCATAATAATAATTATAACACAAAAATTTTTTTCACTATTATTAACATCAAAATTGAATTTTTGCAGCACATGTGCTAATTTAAAAAATACATCTGCCATTCTGAAACTAGTAATCAGTGCAAGATGCATAAAAATGATGATAATAGTTTCAGCATGTAGTAGTTCCAAAAATAAAAATTAGTATATGAGGGGGGGGGGGGAGTAATAAAGTAAATATTTTAAACTCTTAAGGTCCAATCTGGACTGCCAATTGGGCATCAGCAATTGACAGTTTTACAAACTTAAAGAGAGAGAGAGAGAGAGAAAATATATGTATTTGTGTGTGTATGTGTAGGGAGGGGGTAGAGAGTTTTAAGAGAATTTTAATGATGATAAATTATTTTTGAACAGGAGATAGGCTTTAGAAATTAATCCTGATCTGTTAACTCAAGTTATTTCATTAAACTTCTAATACTGTCCAGTAACAGCAGGGAAGGGGAGAAAAAAAAAGAAGCTAAATATCTAATTTCTGTAGTTTCTTTTTCTTTCTAAACAAAAAAGTGTTTTCATAAAAATGCAGTTAAAAAAAGTCCAACTCTGACTCTGGAATATAGCATAAAAAGCTGTGCATTGCATATAATATAAAAGTACATTATGGATGTTGTAAAAATAATTACAGTGTTATGAAAATGAACAGCAGTGAAACACTAATTTTTTGACAGATAATTTATTGTATACATATTGGTACTTTTTATTTATGATTTACACAATACTTAAAAGAAAACTGTAGTTTAATTTATTAAGAAAAATGTATAGTAGTTGAGAGATAAATTATGCAGTTATAAAATAATCACATGCGCATTCTACAACAAAAATGAAGAAAAAAAGTTTATGATTTATTTTATCCAACAAAATTTAAATTAAAGAATTATTTTGCATTTCTGTGACACTAAAAATAATTGAAATAAATTCTGATTCTTAGAGTATACCTAAGGAAAAATTATAAATCTCAGATCTGTTAGCAATGAAAAATTAAAAATAAAAATTCATCACAGCCTAATATGGTATAAAAAGGCCATGAAAGTTATTAAACGGCAAAATAAAAAAATGAGTTTTTTTTTTTTTAATCAGAAAGCATGCATCTTGGCTATTGTAATAACTGGGAGATCTAACTCGGACCTTCCAGGTTACAGAACATAAGATAAAACCCATTTTTTTAAATATTAATATTTTTTTTTTAGATCGCCTACTAAAAAGCATTTTAATTTGAGGAGTAACAATTTCGCATTCATATACAGTTTTGAAATTTATTAAAAGCAATACTTTTGTATGAGTTAATATCCAAGGAAATCTGCAAATATTTTGTTACTTACAGCAGTCCATTTTCATTCAGATCATTTCAGTTGTTTATGTGTGAGGTTCGATTATATGTCTGTTAAATTTCAGTTTTATTGATGAAGTTTTAACTTCATTATGGAATATCAGCTGGAAACAAATGCTGAACTATTTATATTAACTTAAGTGCAAACAAATCTTACATAATTGTCTGCATGCAATAGCGATTAAAAATAAATAAATAAATAAATAAATAAAATTCATGCCTAGAAATTATTTTTTGAAACCATAAGAAATGAGTTATTTACGATACAGTTTTCAAACAAAGTGCATTTTTAAGTACAATTTTTCTCTATATGACAGTGTAAAAATAGAAAATGTGTGATGTATGGGAGTATAAAAAATTGTATTAAAAGCAAAATATAATTTGTTTACATTATAGCCCTTATGAACATTTATTAGTACATAATGATTTTGGAGTCATTTAATGAATATTTATTATTATAATGAATTTAGGGTCATTTAATATAGATTTATTAGCTTTTATAATTATTTTGATGTCATTAAATGAAGATTTATAGTTATATAATTATTTTAAGCTAACTTAATATGTGTTTTATGATATTGGAATTAGAGTAATTGCAATTGTAACCAAACATATTGTAATTTTATTTTGATGTATTTTGTTATAATATGTATTTTTATGTAAAGGTTAGTATTGGCTCAACATTCAGACAGAGAACACATGAAGTCATGGCTCTGTATTTAGAGAGAAAGCATGTATATCCTGGCTCTGTATAAACAGAGAGTAGAGTGTAGTACAGTCGAACATCATTAAGACGAAAACGCTTAATACGAAATTTCGCTTAAGACGAAGGAAAATAGTTTCTCCATCACATTATCTTGGAAAACAATAATAATTGCACCGCTTAATACAAACATGGAGACAAACTTTTCCTGTTTAAAATGAAGTAAATATTGCATCTAATAAAAAATTTCCTTGTTGCGACCTTTCACCTTGAAATAAGTTTATCACTTATTCTGAATTGAATGAGGGAGGCTATGCAATTGCTTTTAGAACTGCAGTGGGTGAAGAGAAAAGAGTTGCATTCTTTCTCTGCTGATGTTGAAAATTTTTTTTGTGAGCGATTCATTTCGTTGCTAGAACGAGGTTGATCACTTGCTGTGAATAAAGTTCTTTGCTAGAAATATTTTACTGATTGAATTCTCATTGATTTGAACCTCTAGTTGCGAAAATGAGTGGGGAAAAAGGCTCTTAGTTCGGAAACTAAGCAGAAAATTTTATGTGATGTTAGTGATGGGATTTTAAAAAAATCAGAGGTTGATGCAAAGTATGAAATGCCTGCTACTACTTTTTTGACACTTATTAAGATACGAGAACAAATTGAAATGGCTTGTGTTATAAATGAGTTCAAACATGCAAGAAAACGAATGAGAAATGCTAGGGATAAAGAAACTGAAGTTGCTTTATTAAAAGGGATAAGAGAAGCTAGGAACCAGAATATCATTTTTAACTGGTGCTGTTTTGCAAGAAAAAGTAAAGATTTTTGCAGAAGCTCTTGGTGTCTGTGATTTTACATGCTCAAATGGATCGCTGTCAAGGTTTAAAGAACGCCCTGGTATTGTCTCCAAAATGATATGTAGTGAAAAGCCTGCAGTTAATCAGGGTAGTTTAGATTTGCTTTTCTCTAAACAATGGTTGGCTATTAAAATAGATTATGCACCCCTGCGATATGTTCATTGCAGATGAAACTGCACTTTTTTATAAAGCACATCACATCATCTTCATCTACATTAACTTTTAAAGCAGAGAAATGTTCCGGTGGAAAATGTAATAAAGAAAGAGTCACAGTACTGGTAGCCTGCAATATGGATGGTAGTGAAAAATTACCTATCTATATTATCCGAAAATTCACAAAACCATGTTGCTTTAAGCATGTAAAGACTCTACCTGTTCTGTACACATTCACTAAAAATGCTTGGATAAATAAGGATATTTTTGCAAAATGGTTATTAGAATTAGAATTAGACTCAAGAATTACCAATCAAAAGAGAAAGATATGAATTTTGTTGTACAATGTACAGCTCACAAAGATGTAGAAGGGCTAAAATCAATAAAATGCGACACTCTCCCTCCAAATACTACAGAAAAGCTTCAGCCATGCGACCAAGGTATTATTCAGTGTTTAAAAACCTGCTACAGGAAAGAAGTAATTAAAAAACTCATCGAGTACTTTGACAGACAGACACCATTTTCTATCGATCTCTTAGAAGTAATGTGTTTCCTAAGAAAAGCATGGAACTCTGTCACTTCCCACTGTTATAAAAACAGTTTCAGGCATGGTGGTTTTTTAGAGGAAGATGTTGCACAAACAGATAAAAAAAAAATGGACAATGTGATAGAAGAAGTGGAAAAAGAGGAATAATTTCTTCCCTGTTGTTTGAGGATTACGTTCGAATTAATGAAAATGTTATGACATCACAACCCATGACAGATGAAGATATTCTGGCCGATTTAACTGAAAAGGAAAGTGAAGAGGAAGAGCTGAATAAAATGGAGGCTGATGCAGAGGTCGAAATCCCTTCCGTGTCCTTCAATGAAGCGACAGAGGCTTTAAAAACTGTTCAGTGATTTCTGTTTCAACAAAAAAAGTTTAATTGTGCTTTGGCCAATTTGGAAAAAGTGGATACCTTTATAAACAAATGTAAAAAGCAAAAATTGAAATAAAAGGTAATAAAAGGTTTTTTTAAAGTCTAACTTAAAGAGTAACTTATATTATTTTTACATTTTATTTCTCCTTACTCATTTATTTTTTTATAAGAATATTACAGTGCATATAGTACTAGTATCGTCATATGTGTATCTGTGTGAGCGTGGGTTTTGTGTTTCTATGGTAATGTTAGAAATGTATTTTTTGCACAAAAATACATATTAACATAAAATGACTATAAAATATTTCTCTACAGATATCCTTTACATTCTTCAGGCATAAAAGAGGGAAATGGCAAAAAAGGTGGAAAATTTTTTCCATCTATACAACAAGGCCAAACTGGTATAATTTAGACCCATTTTAACAGTTATTCATACAATAAAATGAATTATAACTGTACATATGATTGTTATTTTCTTTTTGTAAGTTAGAAAGTATTAAATAAATAAATAAATAAATAACAAAAAATGTATAAATTCATTAAATCAAAAAAGAAAACTGGAAACAGTCTGCTAAAAGTATAAATCTATCCAAATGTATTTGATGAGCTGATGTGAAGTACAGAGATTAATTTTTCAAAATAAAGGTATTATTTTGAATGATTTGACTGTTCAAGTCTTTACTTGAAAAAACAAAAACTCTATGCTAAATATATGCACGCCAAATTGATCTTTACTCCAGAAATACATTTCCAAAAATACATCACTGAAATTACCCAAAAGTGTTTTAAAAATTGAATAAAACTTTCTATTCAAAAAGAACCTTATGGAAACTTCCTTTCTCTAGTTAAAGAACTTAATTTACATGACTTTCAGATGCTTATAATAAAAGCTCACCTTTGATTTGAGAGTACAGCAATTCAGAAAAACTCCATGAATTTGAGTAGACAAAATGTCTAATTATTAAGCTTTCCAGATCCCCCCCCCCCCCCCCCCCCCCGCCCCTCCCAATATGTTTCTAATATTTTCTTTGCATTTTTGCATCAATCCAGAGAATGTCCAAATTTGCTTTAAAAAGGTGGAATTCCTCCTTTAGGAGGAACTCTTTCATGCATGATTCTTTGATATTTTTGTTTTAGTGATTTATTTTTAAAATCATACCACATGTCTTTTGCTGTTTTATCAGTTAATACGAAAAGATTTTTGCTGCCCTTCGACTTTGTCTTAACGAGGTTTGACTGTATAATGAAATTTAATTTGGTGTGATTTTACTTTACTTTATTCAATAAACATTTTAATCCACTAATGGCTCTTCCACCCTCCTGACTTTGTCTTTGTGATTTGAAATAATTTGTGGAATAAGCAAACAACTGATACATTTTACATTAGTAGTTCCAAAGGTTACATATGCATGATTACTAAACTACTTCACCAAATGACTTTCCATTTGATATCTGATGGTAAAATTTACAAAAAAATCCAATTGTGATGTCAAAATTGTGTCTTAAAACTGACAATTTCAAAATTTGCTACAATTTCAATATGGAGTTGGCCTCTAAATTTTTTAAAAACAAACTGAAAGATGGGAATTCCCAATCGAATGGCAATTTTTATTTTTACTGTAACAATTTTGCAAAAAAGTACATATTTGAAAGCTAAATTTAATAAAAATGTAAAAAAAGTATTACACTACATAATTTTATTTATATCATGATTAAAGTTATTCATTTTGATAAATTCATTTATATTTATTGTTTCTGATTGATTTTATTTACTAAGCAGTCTAATGTAATGCACACAACATATGTAATATAAAAAGCAACAAAGGTATTAAGGTCTACATATAGCTGTATGTATCTTGTTCATCTTTAGAATTTTACCATTTGTTCATATATTTGTGATTTTATCTTTATTACTCTATATATATATTTCCAGTAGATTATCCTACTAATTTAGAATTAACATAAAACCTCCTATCTAACAATACAATTAATTTTTTAGATCTTAAAATTACAATAAAAGAAAACAATAACTGATCTATATGATAAACATAAAGAATTTAAATTCAAAGTTAATACATTTACTAATTTTAAATCTTGTCTTCATAATTCTGTATATCGTAATATAATCCTTAATCATTTATATAGAATAAAGTGTTTATGTTCTTCGCATCTAATTAACAATAATATTAAAAAACTATTTCATGATGCATTAAATCATGGTTTTCCAAAAAATTCATATATTCTTTAATATATAATTAGTACTTAAATGATCTTAAAAAACAAATTAACACATGCGTAAATAAAATTACAAAAAAATATATAAAATAAGAAAATAATTATAAAAAAATTAAAAATTGTAAAATAATAATAAAAAATTATTATAAGACGGTTGGGTGGGTAGATGTTAGAGTACGGAGGAGGGTGGCGTTGTCTGGATAATATGCAATGGTTAATTAAAAAAAAAAAAAATGGGGCATTTGATTTATGACTATGTTGCTAATACACATTTTATAATGGATGCTGATTCGATACTTTTACATGTACAGTACAACTTCGATATCTCGAATCTGTGGGGAAGAGAAAAAAATTCGAGATATAGAGGTTTCGAGTTATCAAGGTTTTGACAAAATTAAAAAATGTAAATCTCGCACACTGCTTTTTGCTGTAAGAAATAAGATTTGTCAAAAACTACACATAATCTACTAATAATTAACAAATTACACTTCACAAAGTTTTAATAATTTCAAAATTGTGTTATACACAAACTTGTTTTGATGTTATACACAAACTTGTTTTGATTAAATAATATCCAATTCGTCATTAAGAAATAACGAATTGGATATTATTCAGAAGTTTCTCACAATTTGGGCTCTATCACCAACTTTGAAGCTACGGATTATCTCCTAGTTGAATGGTTGTCAATGGTTGTCCTGGTCGAAACTTCAAAGTCGTGTTTGGCGTCAAAAATTTAACAGCGATATTTTTCAGCGTTGGAAGATTAGAGTAGGCTTTACAGTTGTCTGTGAAGAGGAGAACATGTATTTTACTTTTAGCCATTGTTTTACCTATTCCTATCAGCAAATCAGCAAAAACTGTGTTTGCCATCGAAGCCATTATATTTCACCTGTACAGCATTAGAAATGACTTAATTTTAGCAAAGCATCTCGGCTTTTTATATCGTCCTATCACAAGAGGAAGATGCTTTTCTTTACCACTTTGATTTGCTGCCAAAAGCACAATTACACCAAGTTTACTTGGTTTGCCATGTCGGATTTCTTCACCTTTAAATGCAGATGTTTTGTTAGGAAAACTATGGTACAATAATACAATTTCATCTGCATTAAATACATCATCTGCTTTATAGTCTTTTAAAAGAGAAGGAAGTTCTGAAAGCCACTCTTCACAGGTAGCTGAATCACCTGGTGCACTTTCACTGCAAAGTTTCCAAAAAACGATGTTGTCCCTTTTTTCGGTTTCAAAAGCCTTCCATTCTTATACCCTTTAAGTTCTTTGTATCAACAAAGGGATAAAAGAATGTGAAACCAGCATCCAGATCAAAGTAATTCTACAGCTGACAATAGCCGAAAGTAAAAAGTCAAACTAATTTCTGTGGAAAATATTTTGACATATCAAGGGTTTTGGAAAATATATTTCGAGATAACTATGGAAAATACATAAGAATTTTGATGGAAATGCAGGGGAAATTTCTTTTTTCGAGATATCAAGGGTTTCGAGATAAGAAGGTTCGAGATATCGAGGTCCGACTGTATAATGGTGTAGTTATATTTATATATTTATCAATTCATATTAAATTTATTCATATTCATTAATATTTAATAAAGTTAACGATTAACTTGTATTTAAATTTTAGCCTACTCAGGACAATATCATATTAATTTCTAATAGTATACTATCTTAAATGAGAATAAAATGCATAATGACTTTATTTGTTATACCTAATGCTATGACAGCATGGATTTTAATTTGGTAATTTTTTTTTTTTTTCCTCTATCCTTTTTAAGTCTTGTTTCATTTTGAACTTAATTGGTGTTCAATTGTTTATTTCTCGATTTTCTGTGTGTGGTAGTTCCAAATTCATATTCTTTAGCTAATTTGTGGTTAATATGAAGATGAAACCACACATTTTATTTGTGGAACTTAAGGCATTTGGAACCTGATGATTCTGTCTAAGTTTTACAAATTTCCATCATTCTATTTATGTTATTCAATTTCTGCTGTTTTTTACTATGTTTTTGGAATCTATGTTAAGTGTTTTGGGGAACTGTATTTGTTAATGTCATTTTATTCAAAATTTCACAGTTTTTGTTGGTGGTCGGTAATGTTTATTTAATGGTGATATATATATATATATATATATATATATATATATATATATATATATATATATATTACTATTTCAATATTCCTCATTGCTTTTTAAATTTTCACATTTATTTGCATAATACAAGGCTAAATTTTACTATCTCAAATATTCCTCATCTTTTTAAATGTTATTTATATTCTCATTTTTTTATATTATAATTTTTTGTCTTTAAAACATTAATTTAATCAATTGCCCTTTTATTTATTTTTATATAATTCTTTATTTCTTTCTTTATTTATTTGTATTAATTTATTCCTTTTCTTTATTTTATTTTGTATTCACTCAGTACTTATTAAGTTTATTCCTATTTTTTCATTCTAGTTTAACTAAAAGTTAATCTAAGTATTTTCTTGATTTCTTCAATCATTTTCATTCCTTTTATTTATTTATTTATTTATTTTTTGGACTTAAGATGGCAATTCTAAACATTATTGCTATTAATCCAGTTTTAATTTATTAATCCAGATCCAATCTATTTTCTGTAATGTTTGCATTATAAGGAGCTAAATTTTGTCATTTTAGGCTTAATGCCGACAAAATTGGTTGAAATAACGCATCTTCAATGAATGAACTCACAAGCTCCTCTGATGATTCTGTGAGTCATTCATAGTTTCTTATTTTACATACTGGTTTCATATGTTAATTTGTAAATCATCTTTACAACTTTATCAATTTCTTCATATATTTGTGATTTCAAATTTATTATATATATATATAACCATTAATTAAACATAACCTACCACCGTCAATTATTATGAATTAAAGCTGTAAGTATTTAAAAAAAAAAAAAAAAAAAAAAATTATTATAAGAATTATTATGGAAGAAAAAAGATAAAAGTGGACACCGACAAAAATTGAAAAGCTTATACATTGAATTACGTTATCAAGGGCACAGAATTCAATGATATAAGCAAAATGGTTGTTTTCTGTGGGAAAAATAAGCTAAAGCTAAAAATTATTTTCCCCTGTGCCCGAACAACCACTAAAATCAAGTGAATTGATTAAAAATGAAAGCAGAATAGAAACAAATAATATGAAATGGAAGAATCAATAAAACGTATTTAAATATTTATAGGATATAAAATATAAATAATAAACACCATACCGATTAATATTTCAGTATTTTACAAAAATCCATGCGCACATGTCTACCAGTATATCAAAAAGATTAAGGTGAATAAAACAGTTAAGAAATCATAGTAAATGATACCAAAGGATGCAGTTAATACATTTTGAAATAAAATTTGAAATAACTTGTAAAACACATTTAATCTAATATAAAATAAATAGATATTAATTACATTATTTAAAATGCACTATTAAATTAATAATAACAGTTTAACAATATAGTCAAAATTTAGCAAAAAATACCCCCTGGTGTATAAATTATAACTGAAATGGAACTAGAAAATTTAAAATAAGAGCTATCTTAAAGAGACAAATATGGTGCTGCCATCTATTATTACTTATATTAAACATCTATCGCAAGATAAATATTTGTAAGCATTTGAATGTAAATAACTGTTTAAACAGCAAAACCAAACATATCCTTATATATAGAGAATTATAAACCTAATATAAACCACACAATCTATTTAAAAACTATTGTTAATAAAATTTAAAAGCATACAATATATTCTATTAGCTGACTTATTTAAACTAAACTAAGAATTTAAATAATTCTAGAACATTGATAATATATAGCATATAGCTATATTCTATAAAACAAAATAAATTCAGTAATAATTAATATAAATAATTATTAAAAATAATATAAAAATTATTTTTTAATGAATTATATATAAGATATTTATAAAATGAACAGGAAATAAAAAACTTGTGGAAGTATATAGAAGGTTAAATGATACTTAAATTCCCATTACTTAAAAAGCACAAATACAGAATGTGGATTATTTTCAGACATCCATAAAGTATGAATGTGGGACATTCAAAAACATTAAACCGATAATAAATATTAAAAAGAATAGAGGAATAATAATAAAAATAATTACCCAATTTTAATGCATACAGTATAACTATATTTATATTAAACATACTTATATGTATATTATTCACTATAAGAATGGCATACTATTAGTAATTAATATGATATTGTCCTTAGTAAATTAAAATTTAATAACAAATAATTGTAAATTAGATTAATCAATAATTAAGCTAATTATAATATTAATGAAATTCTCCAATTACATATAAAATATCAAATCAACATCCATATAAAATACATAACAAAAATATAGTAATAATACAAGAGCCCCCATTTTTTTTTTTTTTTAAATAAATAATTAACCATTGCGTATTATCCAGACAACACCACCCTCCTCCATACTCTAACATCTACCCACCCAACCAACCTATAATATTTTTTTAATATTATTTTACAATTTTTAATTTTTTATAGATATTTTTTTATTTTTTTATTTTATTTTATAATTTTTTTGTAATTTTGTTTACGCATGTGTTAATTTGTTTTTATAGATCATGTAAGAAAAGTACTAATTGTATATTAATGAATATATGAATTTTTTTGGAAAACCATGATTTAATGCATCATAAATTAGTTTTTTAATATTATTGTTAATTAGAGGAGAAGAACATAAACATTTTATTCTATATATATGATTAAGTATTATATTACGAAATACAGAATGATGTAGACAAGATTTAAAATTTGTAAATGTATTAACTGTGAATTTAAATTCTTTACGTTTGTCATATAAATCTGTGATTGTTTTATTGTCTTTTATTGTAATTTTAAGATCTAAGAAGTTAATTGTATTGTTAGATAAAAGATTTTCCGTTAATTCCAAATTAGTGGGATAATCAACTGGAAATCGAGTAATTGCAGATTGATCAGTATCAATTAAAATATATATATATATATATATATATATACACACATACCTACAGTCAATTCAGCTTTTTTTATGATTATATTTATGTCAAGCACACTAAATTCAGTATTTTTACACCAGAAGCATTACCTTCACTGTTTTTTGTTATACAGTGTAACAGAATTTTAATACATAAAATAAGTTGCATAGCTGTGCAAAGATTTCTAATTAAAATTAGAAATAAGAAAAAATATAATATGTATGGGTAGTGCATAAAACCAAATTAAAATAGATTCAACAGCTACATAAATTTATAAATTTAACAATTATGTAGACTTTTTTTTTTTTTTTAACAAGAACTTTAGATTTTGAAGTACTTGCCTGGGTCACACCAACACCTTTTCTAATCTGCTCTTGTTCCCAACGATCTAATTCTGCAGCTTCTTCAGTTTCTAATTCATTAACAGAGCCTAAAATACACAAATATTTAAATAAGTAGAATACATAGTACAACCTCATGAAAAAAAAAAAGGAGAATCAACTGTTATAAGAAATAAAATAAATGCTTTTTAGTATTTTAATGACATTACGCTATTTTAAATATATTGAAACTGATATAAATCAATGAATTTCACTACGATCACGTTAGAACAGAGCATTCATAGCATTTTTTATTCATTCAAAGTGACACACAAAAGAAATTGGTTACAGTATTGCCTTTGAGTAATAATTGTTGGAGTGTATGGTTTAAAATTCAGTATGTGCTTTTAAATTAAATTAATTTTTGTATGCTACTCGTCATATATAAATTCTATACCTCATATACAGGCCTGCACAAAAGTATTCACACACCATTCTCCTTATTAGAGGAAATTGCTGAAGGGAAATTTTCAACTGAAGTATATGTATCTCTTAAGTGAACTAAATTTTGGCATGCATGTAGTTAATAGATACAAATCTATATATCCTATACAGGGCTGCTAAAAAATTCGGTTAATTTTCCGACTGTAGAAGGGATCAGCTGATATTGGGTTTTGAAATGTGTTATGCGTTTCCATATGGTTGAATTAGATGTAATATTTAAATTTTTTAAATGGTGCAGTTTTGTTACCTTATTCTGAATGTATTGGAAAGTGTTTCATAATCTATGCTTGACACACGATTTTTCTTTCTTGTTTTAAATTTAACTAATTTTGTAGGTTTGTTATAAATTAATGAGACATTTCCTTCTTAAACATCTTCTTTCATCAAAATTCGATGAGTTCCACTCGTAAAAATAAAAATTATACATATATATGTATATATATATTCTAATAATTTTTAATATCCCGTATGAGGTGTATCTTTCTTTGGATCTCTTAGCTTTTTATTATCTATTTTCTGTAATGTTTGCATTATAAGGAGCTAAATTTTGTCATTTTAGGCTTAATGCCGACAAAATTGGATGAAATAGTGCATCTTCTATGAATAAACTCACAAGCTCCTCTGATGATTCTGTGAGTCATTCATAGTTTCTTATTTTACATACTGGTTTCATATGTTCATTTCTAAATTATTTTTAGAACTTTATCAATTTCTTCATATATTTGTGATTTCAAATTTATTATATATATATATATATATATATATATATATATATATATATATTTCTCTCATTGAGGGCAACACTAAATTATGAAAAAGCAGAATACCTGCAGAATTCCTGAATATTAAGTCACTGAATGTCAATGTCAAGCATTCCTATTTGCATCCTTGCTTTGCTGAAAAATACTCCAATGAAAAATTTCTCCAAAGCTAATCTTGATAAATAGACTCTTGTGAGCGGTAGCTGGGCTGTCACTGGCGACTATTTTTTAATTCTATGTTCCACCACTTTCCAGAACAGAAATGTTAAAATACACTGTATTAGAGACCACAAAATTTATTTTTTAAAAATTGTGGTGGGATTAAAATACAAAAATAGCCACCCGTGGCAGTTCTGTAGTAGGTAATTGATGTCTGGATTTTTTTATGCTTGTTTTATGCTAGGTTTTGTCACAAAGTAAATTTCACCGATAAATTTGACAATGTCAACTTTTAGAATTAGTGCCAAGTGACTCTAATATTATTTTTGTAGTAACAATAATGCACACACAAAGAAAATATAACTAGAAATCTCGTATGAATAATAAAATTTAGTTCAGTTTAAAAACATTCAACATCATTTAAAAACCTTTCATACAATAATAGATCGGGAGGCGGCAGCAAGACAATCACATCATCGAGTTCACGGCTGAAATTCCAGAATTAGTTAAAACTCAATTCGCATATTAAAACAGAATCAGTCTGCCAAGTAATATCTTGGTGGAAAACACCTGAAAACCCAATTTTAGTAGTTGACCCATAGGCTTGTCATTGTGTTTTCTTACTCCCAGTCTTCCATGTTTTTGTACTTTTGGGTGAAGGAAAACACAATGGTAAACCTACGAGTCAACTGCTAAAATCAGGTTTTCATGTGTTTTCCACCAAGATATGACTTGGCAGACCGATTGTGTTTTAATATTTGAATCGAGTTTTAAATATAAATAATACTTCTTCAGCTGCTTTCCATGAAAGTATTACTTCTCCAATATTCCAGTAATCTGATGGAGAAAAAACTGTAGCTTGTACCCATATTCAAATTGACTACAACATGGTTTTGAATGTTCAGAATTCAGTAGCGTATAATTTGTTTTATAAATTTGTTATGTTGTTTTTAAAAAATATGTTCTTGAGCTCACTAAAACATTTATGACCTTGTACAAATTTAATACTTTTCCAAGCTTCTGAAGTAATAAAACCCTCATCGTCTTTCTTTGTATGTGCTTTCTTCAGAAGCACTTCAAGCGTTTTAATAAATAAATTTTATCATAACTTTTCGTCCTTTATGATGTTTATATTTTGTTTTCGTAATGATTTAGAAATAAGAGCAATTTAATTTATAATATACAGTCAAGGCAATATCAGTTATAAAATACGTAGGGCGTTCCTTCTGATGGTTGACCAAGAGCTAGTTAATAAATCGTTAAATTAAGAATTTTTCTAATTAAAAATAAAATATTTCAAATGTTGTTCTTCATCGCCTCAAACACCGATGTTACTTTAGAATAAAGTTACAAAATTTAAATTTTTATAACTCGTTGGTTCTATAACATATTTGAGTTTGTTACAATTATGAAATAATTACTTTGATTTAAATTACTTCTAAAATATGAAGAACAATATTTTTTTTAAATGCAGTTGGAACTATACCACTAAATCTAACGATTTAACTAATAGCTATTGCACTAGATTTATTTTAACACAATTATTCTAATTGGTAAATAAATCATAAGAATTGTAATTTTCTAATTGGGTGGAAAATGTCCAGGCTACGATTCGAATCGGGGATCTGTTGGCTGAAGCTGCCAATGCTCTGCCAACTGAGCTATCCAGGACGGATATGGAGGACCTAATTAACCCAGTTAAACTTATTGATCATAGCATCTGGTTTAATATATGCTCAACAGAATCTTAAACAGCAACTTCAGCCAAGAAATCCCTAGTTCGAATCCTGGCCCGGTTTCATTTTTCGCCCACTTGGAAAATTACAACTCTTTTAGTCCGTGAGCGTCCGTTTAAATAATAATTAACTTAAATGAAGATATTTTCGGCATGTCACACCATGTCATATCTAGCTCACTTTGTTCGTATGACTTTTTACTATCGGTTAACATTTAAAAAAAAAATTCAATTCCGCGATAACGCAGCTTTTGATGTCACTGGCTCCTAGACCGTTATATATTATCTAATGATCAGCAATAACAAGGAGCATTCCATGCAACAGCAAAGTACATTTTATTTGAATATAACTAGTTATTGCGATGTCGAATAAGCATGCCATATAACTAGGGTTAGCTTAAGGCTGCAGATTTGGATCCCAAAATTCTTCAAATCTTCAAAATTTCATTTTTTTTTTTTTTTTAAATTGAATTTGCTTCTTACAGGACTGATGAAGGAAAAACATATTCTTTTTGCAAATGAAACATTATTTTATTAAATGAAATAAATCAGAACAGTGTTATGTTTAGAAAACGCTGTTGTTCAGACAAACATTTAAAGAAAGTAAATTAATATAAATAAGACTTTCGCATTTAAACTATCATTTTAACAACCCACCGGTTCACCGAACTCAACACAAATTAACAACCGGTTCTGCCGAACCAGTGTGAACCGGCTGAATCCCATCACTGGTTATGAACCAACCTACTGTCACTGAAAAACTGTTGACATGGCATTAAGTATGCAAGCTTGGTGTGTTGTGAAGTTACTTCCTTCACAAATAAAGCAACTGTGAAGATATCTTTTACATTAATTAAGAGTGGAAAAGTCCTTTGGGTGTAAAGAGGTAATACATATACATAATTAAATATTTAAACTTTACATATATGTGAGAAAGGGTTTGTTTACATTTTATACTAGCCAGCAATGTCTAACTTTTAAATGCTTTTCGCAAAAATGAATATTTTACTGCAAAAATTACTGTTTTATGAGTAATTATTATTTATTTTTTGTTCACATCGAAATCCTGAGTGAATTTTTTTTATTTTCAAGCTGATTATATCACCCTTAAATCCAACTAAACCACCAAATCGATACTTGATCTTTAGCTAAAAAGTTAGTATATAATAACAAAATTTCACACCTATTGTATAAAATCGAGCATATTTTTTTAATCACAATATGTGCAATGTTAATTCTGTGGTAAAATGCGCAGAAAAAAATGAAAAATGGCGTTGGCAAATAAATTTTTTTCAAAGGGTTAATTTTCATATTTTTTGAAATGGTTTGCAGTGTTGCAAAGAGAATAGAAAGTATATGATATTTGTGTTTAATTTTTTGCATCTTTTGATTATCGGTGTCAATGAGTAATTTTGAAATATGCCAGGAAAAGTAAAGGAGAGGCAAGGATCGTCCGGTACTTTAAATCGTAGGGTGTAAAAAAATTATGATTTTTTTTTTTAAATCAAAAAATCGGATTTTTTTTCATTTAAATCAGATTTTTTTAATTTAAATTGGATTTTTATGATTTTTTTCCCCAGCGTTCAAATACTGAATAGCTACCAAGAGTTTTAGGTTTCCAAAATGATTAAACCACTAATTACTAACATAATCTATGTTTTTACACTTTAATTAATAAAATTATAATTATGAGTTAGTAATTACAGAAATTATAAAAACTGCAAATTAGTAGTTTCATTAGGTAGTATCATACAATAATGTTATATACATTAATAAGTATAATAATTAAGTGGAACTTTATAAATACTAGGGATATTTAATATTTATTAAAATTATTAACTGCATTTTATATTAAATAGTTAACACTATTTCAAATTAATGATTATTAAACAATTAACTCTCTAATTAGGAACATGTTATACATTTTTAAGTCTTAATTATTAAAATGATACTAATGTAGTATTCATTTTAGAATGAAAAAGGGGCAGGATGCTAGTTCCAAAAAAGGGCGCTATTTCATGAGGAAATATATTAGTGACGTGTTTAGTAATGATATAAGAAAAAACAAGTGGGTAAGTGTGATCACAGATCGCACAGAGGGTTTAGTTTAATATTCCTTTAAAACACTTTATCCTTTTGCGAAATCTGTTAGTTCCACATTTCGCAACCAGGGGCGCACTCTATTCTACACAAACCTCTATCCAAAGGAAACTCCATTTTACAACCTATCCGTAGGTATATTAGTCGAGGGGATCGGGTCTATAGCACCCGAGATAGGTAGGCGCCCCAGTAAATTGCACAGAACATTCTTTTATAAGCTTTTTATTATGTGTTATGAACTATGTCAAAGTTTCCAGCAGATCGACTTGTTAGATTTCATAATTTTAACAACATTGCGTTATGTTAGTTGCAAATTCCACCACCAGGGAGCGCACACTATTCATAACAAAAGTGTATCAGATCGAAACTCTGTTAAACAACCTATCAGTGTATGTGTTACTCAAGTTGGTGGTCGTACCTTAAGCGAGAAATTAAGAAATTTGCTGAAAGTACTATTCGGAAATAGTGGTAACTAAAATTTTGACATTTTTATATTTCATAAGCAGCATGTGTCTGAGTATATCATAGTGCTCAAAAAACGACATCTAAAAAGGTCGTAAACGCTAATTTTTAAAAAAGAAATCCAGCGCCCCTCCCCCGCCCTCCCTTTACAGGAAATTGCATGCACCATCATTTTATAAGCTTTTTATTATGTGTCATGAAGTATCTTAAAGTTGCAAACGGATCGCCTTGTTATATTTTCTAATTTTAACAAAATCGCGTTACGTTAGTTCCGCATTCCACCACCAGGGAGCACACTCTATTCTTAACAAAAGCATATCTGAACGAAACTCCTTTGCGCAATCTTTCCGTAAATACATGGTCGGGAGGGTGGCGGTGCAGTCTTAACCAACAATTTAAAACATTTTCTGCGATAACAAATGCTAAGATTTAATAAATAAACCTAGCCCCCCCCCCCCCCCTCCACTCCTCGAAATATCACACTCCATTCTTTTTTACACTTTTTCTTATGTGTTATAAAGTATCTTAAAGTTTCGAACACATCGAGTGGCGGTCTTCAATAATTTAAGATATTTCCTGAAATTGCTATTCAGAAATAGTGGGATGAACACTTATAAACCTATAAACTTTTTCATATTGAATAATTAATATTTATCTCATAGCGCGCCGTCGAGACACCCCACGCAAATTGTTAGATCTCCTAATTTAAATGAAATCTCCGTTAAAAAAGCATGTGCTTCCATCTTAATCTGGCATTTGATGGAAATAAAAGGAATTAATAAAATAATAATTAATATCTCAGCTCGTAATGAAGCTATCTCTTTGAACCGGGTATGTATGAAATCTGCGAGAAATTTCCAGCCCGGATGTCAAAAAATTTAATCGAAAAATTTAATATTTAAAAAGTTTAAATTTCGTATTAGACTTTCCTCCCCTTAAATTTCTCCCGCGTCGATATGTCGAGAGATGACGACAGCTGCCTTCTGGTGAATGGAAATCTGTTTTCATTGTCTTTCCAAACACAGAAATTAAATTTTTATCGATCGATTTTTAGTGGATTTTTTGCGTTCTATCCTACGCAGAAATTTGAAATTTATACCAAAATAAAGTAGAATTTTTTCCGCATATTTCTACACCTGTTACGAATTTGTACGACCGATACTTCGGCAGATCCAATTTTGCTTTTTAAAGGTCCACTTCATTTATTGCTTAAATTACTCCGTGGTAACCCTGCAATGGCTGATTTGACGGAGCATCCGCCGAATTTACTGGCAACCCTTAGGAGAACCTGGGGAGGATTTCGATAACGTGTGTTTGCACCTGCATTCAAAAGGTTGATTGGTTAATTTTAGAATTTAATTAGCCCGTAATTAGGTTAATTACCAACTTTTTCAAAATTTTATGATTTGTTGTTTGATGTGAGGTGTTCAGCTATAAGTACCCAAAATTTCAAGTCTCTAACATGTATAGTTTCTGAGAACGGGCTCTGTGACGGACAGACAGACAAAGGAGTGAGACGAATAGGGTTTCGTCAGATGAACGAAACCCTAAAAAAAGAATAATTTTTAGTATGATAAATAAAGTGTCCTTAATTTTTAATAATTTTATGAATAACGAATTGATAAATAGAATTAAAAAACATATTTTAATAATATCCTGTTTTATCTAAAGAAATAAAGTTCTATTATTTTTGCAAAATCTTGGCCACATGAATTTAGAAATACTGTTGAATGGGGAAGTTTTTTACAAGAAATCTTGGGCTACAACTACAGGTGAATTACAACTATTTTCTTTTTTCAGGCAGAAAGCATTTTGCCAATTTCAAAAGAGGCATGGCGCTGCACCATTTAAAAAATGGCCTAGAAGAAACAGTATAAATAATTACAGAATTAATAAACACTGCAAATAAGTAATTTCATTAGTTAGTAGCACAAATAACAAAACTAACAAATATTATTTGCAGCTCGTTTTGCATTTGCATTTACGAAAATTACTGTAAACCACCAAAATCTAAACTTACACGCATGTATGTGTATGCTAACCAAAAAAATTATGAAAATGAGTCAAACCCATTCATATAGAATAAATATAAGTTAGCCATTTATAATTGAAATCCTCAAAATATTTAAGTAACAGCACTATTACCTCTCAGTGTCGATTATTAGCTTTCAATGGTTCAATTTTTTTTTTCTTTTTAAGAAAAGTTTTGCCGCCTTTTCAATCCCTATTTTTTTATATTTAGCATATATGAGTTACAAAATTTAAAAAACATTTATTCAACCTATACCGAAGAGGCTCTTGCTGTGCTTAGCATTTTTATACCAATTATTTCTTTTTTTCTTATGCATTCATTTACATTTTAACTGTTGAGCAGATGTCATTCTTTAATTCTTCTTTAACTTGAGATTGCTATTAATTACTATTTATTCTTTTACTTGTAGAAATATATTATACTTGCTATGTGTATTTTATATAAAATAATGCATAAATTGATTACTTAAAGGAAATTATATTAGATTTAAATATCATTTTTAAATGAAACTGTTTTAATTTGATAAAAACTTAAAAACAATGCTTTTTTTAATTTTATACAACACTCATGAATTAAGCTTAGAAACAATTATTTAAAGCTCTTTTTTTGTTTATTCATGTCAAAATACATGTAGAAACTTTCAAATTATGTTCATATTAGATTTTAATAATTTTTTTTTACATTTTAAACATTTAGAAAATTTTTGATTTAAATCAATGATTTTTTTTAAAAATCAGTTGATTAAAATCATGATTTAATCGCTGATTTAAATCAACTGATTAAAATCGTTGACACACTATATGTTTTTAAAAAACAGTCGTTAGTTTCCAAATTCCTTGAAATTTTTAGGAGTTAAAAACATAAAATTTCCATAGCCTATGTAAAATAATTCAGAAAAAAATATTGATATTTAGTGGTAAAATGGAATTCAAAAAAAAAAAAAAAAAAAAAGCAGACTTTTTTTTTTTTTTTTTCATTTGGCCTACTTTAATAGTTAAAAATAATAGTCCTTGTTGTCTGAAGTCTTTGAGATTTTCAGCAGTCATAAATACAACGGTTAAGCACTTTGTAAAAAAATTCGTGAAAAAATATCGATATCTAAATGAAAAAGGAATAACTTTCCTTCTCGCTTTTTTTCTTGTTTTTGGCTTGTTTCCATTAGCATAACAAACAAAAAATAGTTTTTATCATCCGATTTCTCTAATATTTTAATAGGTTATAAATATAACTGTCTCCTAGCCTTCGTTAAAATTTCATGAAAAGAATATACATATTTAGTAGTGAAAACTTGAGTCGAAGTCAAGTAAAACCGTGCTGATAACTCTCACTGTTTATTGTTTTCGTCGAAATTTTCACACCTTTTATTTTGTAAAAAATACTTCTACTCGTCCAAATGTTTTGAAGTTTTAGTAGGTGATGTAAATTTGGTCTGCAGAGATGCTTTGAAAAGATAACGTCAAAAAAAGATCGTCTCCATAAGACATAAAATGATTTGCGGTGATGAATTTTTTTTTTTTAAAGGTTAAAATATAAGGAAAAATTTTGCATGATGGAACGCCAAGATCACAGGCGGCAAGATGAAAATGCGAGTGCATCACAGAGTTGCGAAAGGCATTGAGAAATGGGGGGAATCAAACAACAAATCAGTGACGCAATGAATAAAAGGATATGCATGCCAGTAAAAGAGAAAAAGAACAGAGCAAAAATGAAATTAAATAACACCGATCCTAAAAAGCCAAAAAACAAATACATTTCAAACACTGTGAGAATTTATCTCACAGTTGACAACTATTTTATTTCCCCTTCCCTACATAAACAAAAAAATCCAATGGTCTTTCAGAGTCTATGAAAGCCTGAATCCAGCAATTAGATATGAAATTTAAATTTTATAACAATCCAAAAACTTCTCTCTCTTTGTAATGTTTGGCACACTGGTAGTCTGAATAAGTTTTCATATTTTTACAATGGTAACTAATTATCCTATACCAGGAATTCCACACCTTTTACAAGCAAGTGCTAAAAATTCACAAACAATATTTACCAACAATTTTACCATGCTAAACTTTTACATAAAAGAAATATTGCAATATATGCTGCTTATATGAAACACTGGTTAATAATAAAATTTAAAAAATCAGAAAACAATTTCTCGGCACATTGGAATCAACGATTAAATTAATAAAATTTTCATTCCTAATATGATTAATTTAAGTGGCATATACTGTAATAATAAAAAAAATATATATGAATTTTTATTTTAGTAATTTTTAAGTTATCATTAATGCAACACCTAAGTTTTAACTATCCAATTTGCATTAAAAAATTTATCAATAATGTATTAATGAGTTTTTTGGTGTTGCACATTCAACAGAGAATGCTTTATGTCTGTTTCATAGTTTGTTATTTTTATCAATATGCATAGCAAAATTGGGTCCACCTCCACTTGTCATTTATTTTCAGTGATTGTCTTATGAAATTCAATTGAAAAAAATAAAGCTTTTTAAATTCATATAAAAATGCAACATATATGTTGAAAACACTGCATAGCATCACAAAAAGAAAAAAAAAATATGCTTTAATCGCATTATTTGAAAAAAAAAAATTTTTTTTTAATTGCATTTTCGTTATAGTTTGTGTTAAACAAAATTTTATTGATTATAGCAAAATAAAAAAGGAATTTTATCAATATTACAATTATCAAATTTAAATTTTCATGTGCTAGAAAAAATGTTGTACATGCCAACTGCACATGTGCCACAAGTTTGCCATCCTGTTCTATGCCGTATTGATTAAACATAGCATTTCACTTAAAAAAATTCTTATAAAATCTATATAGCACTCTCTCTTTCTTTTTTGCACACATACACATAAAAAGAAAAAAACAAAAAAATATAGGCAAAGCTAAACTGTCATAAGTTTAATTAATGAAGTTTATAAAGACAATGTTTGGTTATGAAAACATATGTTAATTAATTTACAAACAGCCAGTACAATGTTAACTTTTACTTGAACATTTTCAGTTTGAAATAATTTTGCTACTCTGGATATTTTATTGTACTATAATTAACTTAACTGATTAAACAATATTAGCATATGTTACATTATCTCAACTATTTACCTTCTTGTAGAGAAAGAAAAGTTTCTCTAATTTTTTGTCTCTCAACAGCTCCAGTGTTAATAGTGAATTTCATTCTAGACGGTTCATCATCTTCATCATCATCACTTCTATCATTATCATCTTCACTGAAAAATGTAATAGGTTCAGAATTTAACAAAATTATGTAACTTATAACAAATATGTATTTCAAAGTTTCACTAAAGTTTATTTAGTTTTCACAATCTTTTAATAGTTTTTATTTTTAAAAGTTTGGTTATTAATTAATTTTAATACATTTAGCCTCTACATTTGCAAAATAAAATTAGGTAATGAAGATTGATACATAAATTTTAATGAAATTGCAATTATAAAAATAACAAATAAAGCTTTGTGCAACAATATTAAAAAGCAGAAAACCAACATTTTAAAATGCACAAATAATACATGGAAAGCAGCAAACAGCTGTTTGCTGCTTTCCATGTATTATTTGTGCATTTTAAAATGTGTTTTCTGCTTTTTGAAATTGCAATTATCTGACTTTTTCAGTGTCTATTTTGTAAAACTCAGCAGTAATATAAATTGATATGAAAAATACAAAAATTTAATGAAAGAAATCTGTAAAAGTAAATTTAACTCTAGGATAATTTTAAGATATGAAAAGTGCTACAGATTACATTTTTTTAACAAACAAACGGTAATGATTATATTTGGGCAAATAATAGTAACATAACAATATGTAATACTTTTCATAACTTGAAACATAATATGGAACCATTTAATCAGAAATCAGTTATCCAGAATATTTTCAATTGGCTCTTTCAGAATCTTTGGTCATCAGCTGCACAGTTTAGGAAGAATAGAGCCACAAAGATATGATTTGAATTGATGCATAAGAGATTCATGTCACTCAGCTGAATAAAAGTTTGCTGTTTACACTTAATACTAAGATTCTTTAAAATAACAAAATTTTAACACAACTAAAATTGTAATATCTAAATTTAAACTGTAGTTTAAAAACTATAATTTACTAAAGCAGAAGACAATTTTTGAAAAAAAAAAAAATATATGTTAGCAGTTTTAACATTTTATTTTTATGTATAAGAATGAAATATTGATAAAAACATTTCTTGTCACACAAAACTATCAAAAAAGAAATCTAATCTAAAATGACAAAATAAGTACCGTATAAGTCTAGATTTTTCATCTTCTTCTTTTTCAGGTTCTTCAATAGGAATAAAATCACCCATTTCACGAGCCATTTGCCGATGCTTTTTCATTGCATAAATAGTAGCAGCATCCGGAATAACGCCACCTACAATATAAACCAAATTCAAATTTTTTGCGTACAGAAAGAAAGAAAATTTTGTTAGAAATGAAGACAATCAAATGAAAAAGTTTATGAAAGAATTCTTTTGCAAAAATCTAGAATTTCTTATAAAAAATAAATAAATAAATAAATATTTTTAGTACGGAAAAGAAATTATTAAAACACGAAATTGTCTACTTTTCTTTTTCATATAATCATATGTTAGAAGACATTAAAAATATTAAAAGATTATACTTGATAAAAGTGTTTAAGTATAATGTTTCAAAATTTAGATTTTTAAAAACTGACAAAAAAAAAAGTTTCTATTTAAATGATATTGCATTTTAAAACATAAATTGCATAAAAACTAACTTGTATATAAACACTCTTTATTAACTCCTTACTCATTTGTCATTTAACTTACTATCTGTTAATAAGTCTTTTTTATAATAAATAAGCAAATTTTTTTTATTTTAAGTTTGAAAACAATTATATAATTTCTCTGAATATGAGCAATAACATTTTTCTAACAATGCATAATTTGCTCATTCTTTTAAAAAGCATCTTTGAAAAATTTCCCCTTAATACAATTCAACAACACTTCAGGAACTGATCCACATAAAAATTTGGTCCCCTTTGGAACCCTTTTACAAAATTAAATTTAATAAAAGAGGACCCTTCACAAATTTCTTCTTAATAAAATATCAATCACTTTCACAAAATTCCATTTCAAAAAATCCATAAAAGAAAACTCTTCACATATGCATGCACAGATATTTGTAATGCCCCTATAAGCATATTTCCTGCATTAAAAATCAAAAATATGAGTACATAATTATGTAACAAAACCTGCATGTTAAAAACAAATCAGAAAATTGTTTAGCTTTGTTTAAAAAAATTCTTAGTGTCTTTCTAATATCTAAATGCGTCAAAATGAAATAATCTTGATTTGACTACAAATTCGTCATCATTTTTACTTTCTTCTATCTTTACATGAAGAAAGTATTGGATTCGTAAGAATTTTCGACGGATTTACACGTTTTAGAGGTCAGAGATTCTGAAAAACATGTTTTTACAAAATGTCTGTCTGTATTGACACAAATTTTGTGGGCACTCTAGCTAAAGACCTAATGCACGGAATTTAATAAAAATTTTGTCCCTAAAATAAATTGGTGTTAATTAAGTTTTGGTGTAAATCGTCCAACAGGTGGCGTTGCTATGCTGCATTTTTCGCAATTTCTGCAATAGCTCTATCTCAAGAACTAATGCACAGATTTTCATCAAACTTCAGATTCAGTTATTTCGTGATATGAATTGGTGCCGGTAATGTTTTGGTGTAAATCGCCCAACCAGATGGCGCTGCTATGCTGCATTTTCCAGCATTTACACAATTTTTGTAATAGCTCTATCTCATGAAATAATGCACGGATTTTCATCAAACTTCAGATTCAGTTAGCCCTTGACATGAATTGAGGTTTTGTACCTTTTGGTGTAAATTGTTCAACAGGTGGCGCTGCTATGCTGCATTTTTTGTGATTTCCACAATAATGCAGCACATTAAAATGTGCTATTAAGTTGCCACAATAATAGCACAATAGCTCTATCTCAAGAACTAATGCTTGGATTTTCACCAAACTTCAGATTCTGGTATACCTTGATATAAATTAGTGTTGTTTATGTTTTGGTGCAAATCGCTCAACAGGGGGCGCTGCTATGCTGCATTTTTCAGGATTTCCCCTATAGCTCTATCTCAATAACTAATGCACGAATTTTCATCAAACTTCAAATTCAGATATACATTGATATGAATTGGTGCTAAATTGATGTAATTCTTGTACTATTTAAATGATTTAATTGATGTGATTTATATAGAAGAAAGTTTTATGATGGCCACAACATACTAGTTTAAATTACAGTCATTATTTTAAGTATATTTAATGTGGCGCAGAATCCTACCATGCTGATTACTGGTGCACCGAGTAGTATTTTGGCCGAATACCGAGCAGTGGTGTAGTCGTAAAATAAACAGAAGGTATACGCTTTAAGCAGAGGGTATACGCTTAAGGCAGAGAGTATACCCTAGAGTGTATATACTATAGTTTTCTTGAGAAACAGAGGGTATACGGTGTTCCTTAAAAAAATCCAGAGGGTATACGGCGTATACCCCTGTATACCCTCCACTACATCCCTGGTACCGAGTACTCAGCCATTTACTACTGGTCCAATTACCGAGTTGCCGAGTACTGAGTAGTTGTGTATAAGAAAGAACTACCAATATGCACATGAAGTGAGCTTAAGAGTAACATATCTGTGTGTACATATAACATACTTCTTGAGCATATAATCATATATATTTTTTAATTGTCTTTTAAAAAAAAAATCAAATTAACTAATTAAATTTGAAATTTAATTATGCACTTTTTAAACACAATTTTTGAAAATTAAAATAAATTAAAACAGTAAAAGCAATATTATTTAAAAAAATATGAAAAACATAAAAAGTGCAATTAACCAATATGAAATTAAAACTGAATTTTCAATTATCTAACTCATTCTGATACCTGAAATCTGTCTATCGAAAATGGTTATTGGTTGCTGTAACAATTCATTGAATAATGCAAAATGCTTATGTTAAAAGCATAACTTGCATCATTCAATGTGCAGCTTATAATAAAATGGGTTTTATCGTCCCAATATGCTATTTCTGACATGTTAGCTATAACTAAAAATATTCTGGAACATTTTAATCATTCCATAGCTGCATGCTTAAAATTTGAAAAGGTTCAGTTGCATTTGTCTATGAATCCAAAAAAAAATTAATCATAAGAGTAGTTAATTGTAATTAAGCATAATATGGAACTCAAAATATAATATGTTAAAAAGATTGCATGAATTAAAGTGGCCTCTTTACCTTTATGATGCCGAAAACGAGATAAAAAATTTAAACACAGTTCAGTAGCAAGCAATTACTAGAAAGTGTAATGAAATTGTTACTACCATTCAAAGTAATCACAACATTGATGACGTCAAATGAATATATCATATTAAAAGTATTATCATCAATTAAAACATTGCTACATTTTTTGGAAAAAGAAAGTTCCAATCAGTCTGGTTGTGGTACAATGAAAGGGGCATTAACCCATTTTCGGCCAAAGGTGCGAAAACGCACTATTTCAATAAATATTTTTTTATTAACACTGTGACGAATATTTTTCACTAATTTTATTATCTGCTATTTTTAAGGGTTCTGGAGACATCTATAAAATATCAAATTCAATTAGAGCAAAAACTTTCTATTGAGAAATTTTCAAAATGCGCTAGTTTTTTAGGTAGATTTCGTAAGAAATACTACCTATTGCAGTCGTTACCATGGTGCGACTTTTGAAAAATTCCTTCATAACTTTTCATCATAGGACCCCAGGAACCCAAAACCACCCCCACCTAAAAAGTTTATATATATATATATATATATGTACTAAATTTTGTCCGCATGATAAAAGTCGCAATAATTCACGGATTGTCTTCAAACTCGCCAACAACTTTGAGATGGCTAATATCTCAGCGGCCTTGAAAATGGGCAAAATCGGCCCAAGGGAATGGAAATGGGGAGGGTTCAAAATTTTGAATATCATCTTAACAAGATTCTGATAAAAACAGCTCTTACACAACAATGGCAGGAAAAAATAAATATTTTTCTTTATAGCAGTTGCCAACAATTAAAAAAAGAAACAATAAAATTCTCACCACAACAATTGCTTTGCTATTTGAAGATTTTCTCGTGAAAAAATAAATTAACCCATTAAAGACGGAATTATTTTTTCTTTTTAAAATACAAAAATTGCCTTTCGAACTGCTTTTTAAGAAAAGGAATATTTATCTTATTTTACAGCAGAGTTTCTGTCATTAAAGAAAGTGAAGATTTTTGTTCTAAATTACTGGTATTCAAACAGCAAAAGGGTTGACAGCTATGCTGTGACCATATGGTAACGCTAGTCCTTAATGGGTTAAATAAATAGTTTGACAAATTGAAAACAAATTGAATATTACGTCATAAGTTTTCTAGAGCAATATTTCAGCATGAAAACTCAAAATGAAATAAATAGTTTGACGAATTAAAAATATATATATTGCGCCATATTGGAAAGATAATGGACCTCAGCAGGTGAGTAGGTAACGTCATGTGAGTTTGAAGAAACATATTAAAACATGATAAAAACCCGACTATGGAAATATTAACATATTTTAATACTTTGAGGTTCTCTGAATTTGTTTTAGCCATTTTTAAACCTATTCCATATACATGCGTGTGTGTATTCGTGTATATTAGAATTTTCACAAAATGTTTAGCTCCCTAGAGCTCATTCTTAGTAAAGGAACTGGGTTTATGTCTAATCTTGATTTAAGTTTTGTTGGTGAATTTAGTACTTAACTTCGAAATCTACCTCCTCCTGTAGACCCGAGCCGGCAGGGATTTTTTAAAATTGAAACGGTCATTGACAAATTCGACTTTTTGAAAATGTATAATTATTCCGCTTGAGATTAATCATATGTTTTTATAATGGATTAAAGTTGCTAGTTCTGTAAATAAAATAATAATAAAACAAATGTCATAAAAAATTTAAAAAAATTATTAATTTTAAATTTAATGGTGCGTTAGTGCACCATTGACCGAATGCATTTTATTTCTCAAATAAAATATTATTTTTCATGCACAAAACTTTTTTTTTGTCTTAATGAATGTAATTTAAGCATATTTCAATGAACATAATACCACATTTTATAAAATTTCTATGCTTGGTCTAAAATGGGTTAAAAAGTGAATCAATGAAAACAAGACAAATGAGAATCAGCAGTATAATATTGAAATTGAAATTCAAGAACATTTTTGTTATTTTATAACAACTACTATTTCCTCCTCGATTTAAATTGTTATTTTTCACTGAAAAGTACAAAAATGGAATTAAAAAATGCTTAAAAAAATAAAGCTGTAGAACTGACATATGAAGATCAATCTGAAATTAATCCACCTAAAAAAGGAACAATACAGCACGAAAACACTACTAATATAAGTAATTATGTTATAGTGATTTTGATGTAAGATGATCCAAAAGAGAATCATATCACTGAATTCATATCCACTGATTCATCAGAAAAATGTCCGTCTATTTTTTTGGCAATGTTTTGTTGAGATTGCAAATGAGCATGAACAAGAGAATAATTATGACACTGATATTAGATTGGAAATAAAATCTGAAGAGATAGTAGAAAAAGAGATAGACTTTCTTAGCAGGAGAGTTATTGGGTAAAACGGACAATTTATTTTCATGGATGAAAGAACATAGTAAAAATTCTCCAATTATGAGCAAGCTTGCAAGGAAATTCTTATTTGCACTTTCAAGCAGTGCTTACAGCTAATGTATTTTTTCTGATGCAGGCCAAATTTACAATAATAAAAAATATCCTAACTCCTAAAAATGTAGAACAAATTGCAGTCTTTGTTCCGCAATTTATGATATATATTAAAAAATTTTATTTAATTTCTTGTATTCTGTTTTTACAAACTGTTTCTGTATCCAAAATCATAGTGTTTTCTAAGTTTTTACTAAACTTTGAGCTGTACTGGTTTTTCTTAACTTTTCTCTATTTTGTAGACATATTTTTATATATAGATCAGTTATAAATTTCTTTGTCTTCAATAATGCTTAAAAAATGAAATTCTTACAACTATTTGGTATTGGCCGAGTACTCGGCAAACCGAGTAAATACTGAGTACCGAGTAAATACCAAGTACTCTGTACAGCCCTAATGCTGATTTCTAGATATTAGCTTTGTTTTAAAAAATCTTGGTGTCTTTCTGGTGCTTAAAGGCATTAAAATGAAATAATTTGCCTTTGACAACAAAATTGCCATATTATTTAATTACAATCACTATCTTAAGCATATTTAATATTGTGAAACACCCCAACCATTTTCAGATTCCAACCTACAGTTTTCTAGATATAAAATCATTAAGAAATGTTCATTTTGTCAAAATAAAAAAATAAAATAATTTGCTAAAGAAGGCAGAGCATACCAAAATATATAAATAATTGTAATATATAATAACATATAAATCACTGTTTCTTTATTACTTGAGCAATTATGCTTTCCATTGAACCTCATAAACCCTTCCCCTGCCATGATTATGAAAACTTCTAATTTATCTGGAGAAGGGAAGGAGGGACACTGAAGTATTTTGTTAAACCATCACTAAAATGAACATGAGGTTATATTCAAGATGAAAAGTCACTTTACATGGATTGGCGATCTTTCAACTAGGAAAAAATTTTTGAGAATTCAATGAGTCACAGAAAAAGATCAAAATACTCCTGGCTCAGTCATATTTTTGTATGGTTCTGCATTTATGTACCTATAGTGAAACTCAGTTAATATGAGAAGCAACAGAATTATAAAAATCCTCATATTAACTGTTAACCGTAATACCATTGAAAAAAAAAATCTCAAAAACACACACATAATTAAATTAATTACAACTATTAATTAATTTTTCTCAAAATACTGACTTCATTATTATATAAAATATCATAATCATAAAATATTCAATTGTACCTTTGTGTGTGTGTCATTTTCTTTAGAAGGATTTTTCTATTGACAAAATCACAGTACTGAAGTGAAAGCCTTGTAATAAGTAATTTAAAAAGATATGAACGACTTACATTAGATATGAGTTCAGGATCTTTTTTCAGATCCCGAGCCTTAGAATTTAAAATCAAAGCCAAACAATTTTGAGTCATCAGAGCCCAAGCTTGATACCCAAAGTACATAGTGGAAAATTGTTAATAACATTTTAAATTGCTTCAAGATTAACTTTCTCAATTAAAATTAAAAATCTTTTCTTACATATAAAAATATATTAATACTAAATATGCCCTCATGACAATGTTTTGTGATTTTCATGTTCCTGAAAATCTGTACAAAATAGCGAATTTGTTACTTATATTCAACCACTGGCAGATATCTATAAAAGTAATGATTATTATTCTTTTTAAAATATCATTATAGAACTATATAGTAGAAGGACGTGAATTCTGTTTTCTAGTAATTCTGGAAAAGGATTTCAAACAGAAAGCAAGAATAGACAAAGGATATTTCACGGCTTATGATACTAACACTGACTGTCTAAAGGCTTCAGAATCAGATAGAATATTTCTGCTTATATCTCATTAATAACAATCCCCTTTCAAATTGTTATTTAAAAGATTGTAAAACACTTTAAGAAACTTAAACTACATTCTTTTTTCTGAAATAGCACCCCCCCCCCTTTTTTTTTTTTCAATCTGTGAATAAATAAAATTTTCACTCTGAGCTCAAGCCTGAAAACTGGTATAAAAATTGAGCCTGAACTCGTTTTGGGCTTGGGTTGAATTTGTCTCATCTCTAATGTACATTAATGTAACTGATCACTTACTTCCTTTTTCCCCCAAAAAATCTCGGCTAACATTGCAATAGCTGCTGCGATTTTTGAGCTATTAATTTCAATATCCCTTTTCATTTTATTAAATAAGAGACATGAAAAGGCTAGTTAATATGGTCCAGAGTCCAGATTTAATGAAAAAAACCTAACAACAAATATTCTCCTATGTCCTTTCTTTTCTATGGCTCAGTTGTAAATTTTAAAAAGGGACGATATTTGAAACATCATTATCTCTTCCTTCTTTCCACACCTCAGGACGTTACTTCATATTTTCTTGGATTGGGTCACCTTGAAGGTTGGAATTCTATCTGGTAAAATGGATAAATTACTACAGACAGACAGTTGTGATGTAGAAATATTATCACTGAGGTAGAAAAGAGGTTGATAAGAAAGGGATTTCTTTCCTAATTCCACTCCTCTTTTCGCTAAAAATCACATTGTAATGAACAGATGTTTTATTCTTATCAGCAAGCCTGTTTTTATAGCTCGTAAAAAAGTGAAAATCTTAATATAGTTTAAATGATGAACAATTCTTAATGAGAAAATTGCTCATTTTAGCCATTCTCATACTAAATGAGTTTAATAGTATATGTTCATGTTTTACTATACTTTAAACAGGAAATTCTATTTATATGCCAGTTTCAGAGAAAAATAAAATTATCAATTTTAATTAATATAACACACAAAGAAAGGGAAAAAATTTCATACTAACTTTGTAAAACATTTTTGAATGGGTTGCTTTTTTCCCTTTCTTCATCAGAATCTACTTCCATGTCTTCTGCATCATTTCCAGCTAAAATATTCCAACTATCCTATAAGCATTAATTAAAGAAAAAAAAAATTGTTTTGAAATGCTGGAAATTGTTTCTTCCAAAGTCAAATATGAACACATATTCAGCACTTAAGTGAATGAAAAGAAAGTAAAGTTAAAAAGTTATCAACTTTAAAAAATAAGAAACAAATTATGGATAACTGGCCACAGTAAAGTAAAGAATGAATAAGAAAAAAGTCTTGGTGAATACATAGACCTTCAGTTTTAATTCAAAATAAAATTAATGAACATTTAGCTAAATTAAAAAAAAAAAAAAAAACAACATTTATTAAACAGTTTATGCACATGCACAGTCCTGGGGGGAAAAAAAGATCACCCCTTACTATTGGGAGTACAAATTAATTCGGTCCGTTTTCAATAGATGGCTCTGGCTGATTTGTTTACTGAATAATGATAGATGTTTTTGGCATTGTTAGAAAGGTTTGACCTTTGTCAACCATATTCAGTCAACGAAGCTTCGAGTTTTATACAACAAAATTGGTTTTCTGAGCATTCAATATGTCGAGTTTTGTGCTAAATAAACAACATTTGCGGGAAGTTTTGATTTTCTTTTTTAATTGGAAGAAAAGTGCCGCTGACGCGCATCGATCGCTTGTGGAAGTATATGGTGAATCTGCGCCATCTGATAAATCATGTAGAGAGTGGTTTCGACGCTTCAAAAATGGTGATTTTAGTGTCGAAGACAAGGAGTGCCCGGGCCAGCCGAAAAAGTTCGAAGACGCCGAATTGGAGGAATTGCTCGATCAAGATCCGTGCCAAACGCAACAAGAGCTTGCAGGTTCGTTGGGAGTCACTCAGCAAGCAATTTCCGTGCGCTTAAAAAACATGGGAATGGTTCAAAAGCAAGGAAATTGGGTCCCATACGAGTTGAAACCGCGCGACGTTGAAAAGCGATTTTTCATCAGTGGACTACTGTTCGAACGACAACAAAGGAAAGGTTTTTTGCATCGAGTTGTTACCGGAGACGAAAAGTGGATACACTACGATGACCCCAAGAAGAGAAAATACTATGCTCGGCCTGGTGAATCATTGCCATCGACGTCAACATCAACGCCAAAGTCGAATATTCATGGTCTGAAGGTAATGCTGTGCGTTTGGTGGGATCAGACTGGGATAGTGTACTATGAGCTGCTAAAACCTGGCAAAACAGTTACTGGCCAACGCTACCGACTGCAATTAATGCGTTTGAGCCGAGCATTGCGTGAAAAATGCTCGGCCCCATGTGGCAATTGTCGTTAAAAATTACTTGGATACGTTGAAATGGGAGGTCCTACTCCACCCGCCGTATTCGCCAGACATTGCTCCTTCTGATTATTGGTTGTTCCGACGGATGCATCACGATTTGGCTGGACACCGCTTCACTTCTTCCGAAGAAATTCAAGAATGGCTCGATTCATGGTTTGCGTCCAGAGAGGACTCATTTTTTAGAGATGGAATCCGAAAATTGCCAGAAAGGTGGACAAAGGTTGTGGCTGCCGACGGACAATACTTTGAATAACATGTTTTTTCATTTTGATAATAAATAAAATGTTTTTTTAACGAAAAAAAAAACGGACCGAATTAATTTGTACTCCCAATAACTCAACCATAAATTAGTGTATATAAATGTAACTGGTATCAATCGATTAGTAATAACATCTAAGTAAAATCATAGGACGAAATGCAAAATTCTAGCTTGAGTTAATCGTAAATATAACATGAACTTAAAAAGTTCATTGCTTACTTAAAAGGTGACATTAAAATAACGTAGATGTTAAAGGATATAGAACTCTAAAATACACATTTATAAAACTTCCGAGTGCTTTCTGTTGTACCCACAACCTTCATCAAGTACAAAATTTCCTTTACTAAAATCTGTTCATCAAAATGCTTCACTTTACTTGAGGTGGGGGAGTCCATTATGTCTTTGGGAGTTGCTAGAAGTAGTTGCCGTAAATCTCTGGGCTGAATTTGAAAACTTTGAAACATATGTAGGGAAAAAAATTAATATTGTTTATCATTTTAAAATTTAGGATATTTAATCATATATTAGATACATTGTATGACACTATATTATTACATACTTGATTGCCTTTATACAGAATATCTATGGTCTCTCTGATAATCAATGTATAGTAATTTGATGTTGGATAGATGATTTTCACCGGATCAAAATCTGTTATAATATTCTGTATACAATTTAAATGTGATAAAGCTGTAGTAGATGGGTGGCAAAATTTAATATAGAGTCAATAGATTTTAATTAACTCTAAAATTACAGCTCATTCTGTCAAGAAGTTTTTGAGTTATTCTTAAAAAACTACCACATTACAATTTGTTTTGCAACAACTAAAACTTAATTTAACATCAGGGGTTCAAAACTTTAATGCATGATTCCTAAACTATTTGACTGACTGACTCTCAATTTGGTACCATAAGTAAAATTTATCAAAGAATCCAAATATGATGTAAAAATTAAGTGTTAGTATTGAAAAATATCTAAGTTTGGTATAATTTCTATATGTAGATGAGCTCCTAAATTAAATTTAAATATAGCATTAATTAGTAGACAATGTAACTAATCGATTGGTACCGATAAAATTTTATGTGAAGATTTGCAAGCAGTGTTAGTAGGGGATGATCACTTTGTTTTACAAATACACAAGCGCATAAAGAAAAAATAAATGAAGTACAAAAAATAAAATAAAATTAGTTAATATTTAACTTACTAGATACTCATCAGCATACAAATATATAAAATCAATATTAAAATTTAAAAAACATTCAAAATACACTTAAGTTTTGGACTTTGTCTGTAAAGCCATCTTCAGGGGTTTTGACTTCGTTTCGGAGCTCACTGTTGACACATCATAAAGTCAATGCTTGAATAAAAGCATTTCTACGAAAGAGCACAAATTTCAAAACACTATTCTATCAGAGAGGGTTGTGCCATCTGTTGGCAGATAGATCATAACATCAATATTTAGGTCTGAAAATGAAAACTGAATTTAATTTTACTATTGTATTTCCTTTAAACTATTAATCCAAATGTCAGAAACCTGAAATGAAATATTTTCATTGCAAACTTTCCTCAAACAAACCTTTCCTCAAAATGATCTCTATTGATTTAGTGTCTTCAAAACGAAGGTCAAAACCGATGAAGATGACTTTACAGGCAAAGAAAGTCCAAAGCTTCGGGTGTATTTTGAATGTTTCTTAAATTTCAATATTGATTTTATATATCTATATGCTGATGAGTATCTAGAGTGTTTTAAATATTAAATTAGACAGCATAAGTCCAGGTTTATACGAGGGTTACTCTGAAATTATTGAGATACGCGCAGACGAGAATTTACAAAATAAAAATAACGGTTTAATTTTAAAATACAAAGTATTTTAACACAGCAGACGATTTTTTACTCACTTACTTCAACTTGTTTAGCGTAGAATAAATTTTAAACAGAAGAGAAAATGGAGTTGACACGAGAACATTTTCACGCTATGATTTTCTACGATTTTAAAGCAGGATTAAATCAAGAAGAATGCGTTCAACGGTTGAAATTAGCATTTGGTGATGAATCTCTAGCTCGTTCTACTGCATTCAGATGGTTTAAAGAATTTAGCAGAGGTCGCAATTTTCTTTAGGATGAAGAACACACAGGAAGGCTGTTGTTGGCAGTAATCCCGGATAATGTGTCTGCCATACGAAAAATGTTAATGGATGATAATCGCTGTACCAATCAAACGATACAGAAGGAACTTAACAATGGATCCGCAGCCATACACAAAATTATTCAGGAAGAATTGCATATGAAAAAAGTAGTTTGCCGTTGGGTTCTCCATAATCTAACTGAGCACCAAAAAGAGGAGCGTGTGAGAATCAGTAAAGAAACTCTTAAATTGCTAAATGATGATGACCACCACATCATTTCTAAAATTGTAACGGGTGATGAAATGTACATACCCGTTTTTGACGTTCCAACACGTCAAGAAAGCAAAGTATGGGTCTTTGAAGATGGTCCCACGCCGACAATGATGAAAAGACAATGCGCACTGAAAAAATTGATGTATGCCATTTTCTTCAGAAGTACGGGATTGGTCAAAGCCATCAAGTTGGAAGGACAGAAGACAGTAACAGCAAACTCGTATACCACTAAATGTCTTCCAGAAATTCTACAAGAAGTGAATGTTAGGGGACTAATGCTTCACCATGACAATGCATCTTCACATACAGCCGGATTAACAGTTGAGGTTCTTAAACAAAAACGATTAAAGTGATAGAACATCTGCCGTATTCACCTGATCTAGCTATGTGTGACTTTTAGTTATTCTTTAATCTAAAAAAGAACTTACGTGGACGTCGTTTTCATTCAAAAGAAGGGATTGATGTGGCTATAAATGCATTTTTTCATCTATTCCAAGAAATGAATGGCTTGAGGCATTTAGTCTGTGGAAAATTCGTCTACAAAAGTGCATTGATGCTAGAGGAGACTACTTTGAACACACCTAAAATTTTGTAAGTATAACTTTAAAAACCTAGTTGTATCTCAAAAATTTCAGAGTGACCCTCGTATTGTATTAAAATGAGTTATTTCATCAGTTATTGCCTGTAATGTTTTTAGTAAAATATTACCCTTTTTCTGTTGAAATATAACATATAGTATATCATCAAAGTAAAAATTAGCACACTGCAAAATTAAAAATAAGTTTGAAATAAATATAAATTTTGCAGATTTAATCAAATTTAAAAATGTGTATTACAATATATATAGAAAGAGAGGGGGGGGGGGGAGGTTTTTATTTATTTTGTTTATTTTTTAAGTGAGATGATACATGAAATCTTTGTTAAATCAAACAATTAACTTATGAAACATTTTTTTGAAAATAGAAAGAATGGAAAGTAAAAAAAAATTCAAAGCTGATTTTTTTTTTTTTTTAAAGTATACAAGTCTAATTTCAAGCTATAAGTGAAAGTCTATTGCACTAATGATGAAATCCCTTAGCCCCTTTCCTAATTTGCTGTTAAAATAATCTGCTGTTTTTTAAAGATTGATAATAAAAATAATGCACATTATAAATAGGGTGTCAACAATTTTAATTGGATGATTAAAAAATCAGTGACTCAAATTGTGCTCAGACGATATAAAAAAAACATTGATTAAAAACATAAATTCTTTTACTTTTTAAAATGATGTGAAAAAGTAATAAAATCTATAATGAATATAATTTGAAATGTTTCTTAAGATATTTACCTTTTTAAATAAATGAAAGAAGCTTTAAAAAATTTTCTCAAGCTTGTAAAAACAAAGTAAACAATAAAGCTTGAAAATAGTAGTAAATTTTTATCAGGCAGAAAAAAAAAATTCATTTAAAATTGATATTTAATTAAATTATTATAATTTACAATATCATAACTTTTATTGAATAATCAGATTATTAATTCTTTTATTTACTTTTTAAGTACAACACACATAATAATTTTTATAGATAAAAGAATATTTCTCTTAATTTTTTGTAATTTTTCTTTTACAAATAAACATACAACAACAAATTGGAGCTAAAGAAAAATGAAAGAATGATAACATCTGCTCAACAGCTATTGAGGAAGAACATATAGGAAGTTAAAAAACAAAACAAAAAACTAATTAGTATCAAAATGTTAAGCATAGAGTTACTTCAGTAAAAAGTGAAAGAAAGTTTTCAGCTTTTGGGCTCGTACACAGAAAATAAAGAAATCAGTTACAGATGGAAAAGAGAGTAGAACATTTTTTTTTTTTTCCAAGTTAAAAACACTAAATGCCAATAATGGCCACTGTGTGGGTTAATATTTAATATTTTGATAAATTAATGTGGATTGCAGATATGACTGGTCATTCTAATGATTATAATATTTACTCTAAGTGCATGTTTGTATTAATAGGTATCATTAATTTTCATATTTTTATGGTTCCGTACTTAAAAAGTAAAAACTAAACCATTATAAGCTCACTCATGTGTCTGTCTGTCACAGACATTTTATTCATAAACTATGGGACATGGAAAGTTCAAACTGGGGGAAGTAATAAAGTCTATAGACCCACATATTTACAGATTATTAAACATTCACAAATATATTTAGGAAAAATATAGACAGGCTAATTAAGTTACTTGAAAAAAAAAATCTTTTCTTTGTATATTATGTGGGGTATCATCTGAATGCTTTCGTAAAGATGAACTCAAAAATACATTTCTTTTAATTTTAGGTATTATATTTTCAGAGATATCGTTGAAAATGTAGTGCAAAAAAATGTTCCCTCTATTTCTGAATCTACTGAAACTAAAATTATGAAAAAATTAGAGGCAGTAGACATTAATTTAAACCTTGCAGGAAAACTATAGCGATTACCATGGGTCAGAGAGTTTTTGAGAAAAGCGCATTTTTCCGTTACACACAAATTTTGATTTACGGGCATTCAGCAAAGGTGTTGAGGAGCAATGAAGGTACTTATTGTAGCAGAAGTATAAAAGCATTGTTGATAATGATTCTGAAAAAAATCGTCGGTAATTAGCCGGGATATTATATTAACCCTTAAAGACACAGACGGTTTGGACATGCATAATGACAGGGGTGGCACACTTTATGTACCATCAGCCTTTAAAGCCTAGATAACAACTTTTAATGATATATTTGCGTAATGCAATGCCCAGTAGCAGTATAAAAGTAATGAACGTCAAATTGTGAAAAACAGACTGATTTAATCAGAATTACTCACATAAATACTATGGATTCACAACAACTTTGCATTCAGTGGATATCTCAATACGCTTCTCGTGTCTTTTAAAGTTAATTGAAAACCTATCTGGAAAAACATGGCATGGGATAAGGTAGCGTTGCAAATTTGGGACTTCCTTTCGAAGCGCGCTTAGCACAATGCCAAGTTAACTTTAAAGAAGGGTTTTGTTTTAGCTACACTGTAAAAAAAAAAAGATTATTACTATGCTGAATTTAGTTTTATGAAATGCCAAATGAAGTTTAATTATGTACTACATTTATTGTCAGTATACCAAATTAAGTTCATCATAAACAGATTAGGATAAGATTAAAAGAAAAGAATTTTACAGAATAGCAGTATTTGATATTATTTAGGCTTCATACCTCTCCAAACTTTTATTGGTATGACCATTCATACTTTTCTAGTTACAGCTATACCCAATCCTATGTCGTATTGTTTTTTAAAGTCTAATTATTCTTTTAGCAACGATTTTTTTTTAATAATACAGTTAATAATTCATATATTTATTGTATGGAACTCTCTGAGCATGAGCAATACTCACACTTGACCATTTATTTTTTTTATATATACACATACATGTGTGTAAATTTAGATTTATGTGATTGCAGATATTTTATAAAATACAAGTGTAAAAAAGAGCTGCCACGATATTTATTTGATTTGTTAATTGTGCTATTAACAACTGAAATTATTTATTTGCAGTTTTTATCATTTTTATAATTACTAATTATAACCAGGGTTGCTGATTCCCCCCCCCCACCCCCCCCCCCCCAAAAAAATCAATTTATTTGATTTAAATCAATTTTTTTTTATTTAAATCAGATTTTTTTCAATTTTAATGATTTTTTTAACAAAACATACATCACAAACTCACTAGTCTTCAATCTACACTTTCTTTAAAGAAAATTAAATTAAGAAATTTTAACTGAAACAAATAACTGCTGATTAAAAAATATTAGCAAACTAAAGATAAAGAATAATATACTAGTGATAGCAGAACATTTTATTAAGGAACGAAAAAAAAAAAAAAAAAATTATATTCCTTGAATAGATATCTTACAGTAATTGGAATAATATGACTTAATAACAAATTTTACTTTTAATAATTATTCATTTGCTTCATTAAGAATACTAGTTTTGATGTTTTGTCTATTCCTAGTCTGTTTTACAATTTTGATTGGACCACACCAAATGTTCAAAAAAATCTTTCAATACACGCAGTCAATGCTTTGGCTGTAGTTCACATGTTCACAAATTCCTTGTCACTCTCTGTATAGATTTTCTTGAACTCAAAATCACACATAGTATCAACAACTTAAGGGTAAAAAAAATTTTTTTTGGTCATGATTATGAAATGGTTCCAACTTCCCCAAAATTTTTAATGTAAGTGCTAGGTAACCAGAGTCCCACACTTTTGTTTGATAAATTCAAGCCCCCTATCTTCCCTTTTTGTGACATCAATTCCGAGGTTAGAAATTAACACCTGAGTGTTTTAACATAAATGCAGCAAACTATGCATCTATTAATGATTGCTCATATCTGTGTTTACATGCTGATGATAAAACCATTTTATTGTTTGATGTTTTGATGCTCCTTTTAGTTTAAATTCCTGTTTTTCTATGTTAATACACATCCAGCGAGGGAGCAGTTGTTTATTTCTACAAAATCAATAGTTTCGGCTATTGCTTTCAGAATGATAATCATGTCCTCAACACTTCTTTTTACACAAATATTTAAGATTTTACTGGCCATGTCACTGTATCTCACATCTGTGATCTTCACAAACTTTTGTTACCCCAAAGCAGAATATGCTTAAAAGTGCAATGTACGTCGCAGAACAATGGACTTTTCTGCAGAACATTTTAAATTCCCATTTTCAAGAAAATTCACCATTCAACCGAAGGAAAAATTGCTAAACTCGTCACTCAATGGGCGAAAAAAAATCACAAAATTCTTTAATCGTTCATTTAAAAAAATTGCAAAATTCATCAATTGGTGATGAGAAAAACTCGCACAATTCATGAGTCAATCATGGAGAACAAATCAGGAAATTCTTCAGCCTGTTGCGGAAAAACATACAAAATTCGATGAACAATCATGGAAAAAGTTCCACGATTTTCGGCATTAAGTCGCAGGTACAAAAAAAAACGCGAAATTCGTCAGTGAATTGCCGATAGAAACTGAAAAAACACACCATTTTCTCTAATCGGTCATAAGAAAAAGTATCAAAATTTGCCTATGGTACAAGAAAAAAATTGAGAAGTTTGCAAATTGGTTGCAGTTAAAAGCCACAAAAATCTGCATATTGATTTAAAAAAATATCGTAAAATTTTAAAATCGTTCAAAAAAATCGAAATTTGTCAGTAGATTGTTTGAAAAAAAAGAAAAAAACCCTGGAAATTCGTCAATCAGTCGTGTAAAAAAACCAGAGATTTGGCCAACTGGTTGCAAAATAAACGGTCAAGTGCGAGTATTACTCACGCACAGAGGGTTCCGTACAATAATATATGAATTAGTAAGTGTATTATTAAACAAGTGGGCAAGTGTGAACACAGATCGCACAGAGGGTTTCGTTTAATATTCCTTTCAAAACACTTTATCCTTTTGAAATATCTGTTAGTTCCACATTTCACAAACAGGGGCGCACTTGATTCTAAACAAACCTGTATCCGAACGAAAATCCGTTTTACATACTATCCGTAGATATATTAATCGAGGGGATTGGGCCCATAGCACCCGAGATAAGTAGGCGCACCTGGCGGAAAAAAATGGAACTAAAATGTATAAGGCTATGGTGCATAATATGAAAGAATGGTCAAAGGGGTGTCGGCAAAAGTTGGAAAATTTCTCCCCGGGTTAAAAGGGCAGAGGTTAGAAAAAATGCTTAAAATACACAAGTTAGAGCCCAGAGGGGTAAATAATAAAAGACTTTTTGAAAATTTTACGATTTGTCGTGTGGTCTGAGGCATTCAGCTATACATATGCAAAATTTCATGTCACCAACTTAATTAGGAAAGAATTATCTCTTAGAAAGAATTGCTTCAAATACATATGTGGTAGCTCAAAGGGTTAAACAAACGTAAGACTTTTCCAAGATTTTATGATTTGTCGCCTGGCCTCAGGTGTTTGCAATAAGTATGCAAAATTCCAAATCTCCAATTTAATTAGGGGCTCAGTTAGAAAGAATGGCTTAAAATACACAAGCTGGAGTTAAAAGGGTTAAACATAAAACTTTTTCAAAATTTATTATTTGACGTGAGATCAGAGGTGTTGAGCTATAAGTATGCAAAATTTCACCCCTCCAAGCTAAATAGGGGCTCACTTAGAAAGAATTGTTTAAAATGCACATGTGGGAGCACAAAGGGTTAAATGTACGATATTTTCAAAATTTTATGATTTGTCGTTTGATGTGAGGTGTTCAGCTATAAGTATGCAAAATTGCACGTCTCCAAACTAATTGGGAGCTCACTTAGAAAGAATTGTTTAAAATACACATGCGGGACCCTAAAGGGTTAAATGTACGACTTTTCCAAAATTTTATCATTTGTCGTATGATGTGAGGTGTTCAGCTATAAGTACCCAAAATTTCATGTCTCCAACATAATTAGGGGCTCACTTAGAAAGAATTGTTTAAAATACACGTGTGGGACCCCAAAGGTTTAAATGCACGACTTTTTCAAAATTTTATGATTTGTCGTTAGATGTGAGGTGTTCAGCTATAAGTATGCAAAATTTCACGCCTCCAACCTAATTAGGGGCTCACTTAGAAAGAATTGTTTAAAATACACGTGTGGGACTCCAAAGGTTTAAATGCACGACTTTTTCAAAATTTTATGATTTGTCGTTTGATGTGAGGTGTTCAGCTATAAGTATGCAAAATTTCACGCCTCCAAACTAATTAGGAGCTCACTTAGAAAGAATTGTTTAAAATACACGTGGGACCCCAAAGGGTTAAACGTACGACATTTTCAAAATTTTATGATTTGTCGTTTGATGTGAGGTGTTCAGCTATAAGTACCCAAAATTTCATGTCTCCAACATAATTAGGGGCTCACTTAGAAAGAATTGTTTAAAATACACGTGTGGGACCCCAAAGGTTTAAATGCACGACTTTTTCAAAATTTTATCATTTGTCGTATGATGTGAGGTGTTCAGCTATAAGTACCCGAAATTTCATGTCTACAACATAATTAGGAGCTCACTTAGAACGAATTGTTTAAAATACACATGCGGGAGCCCAAAGGGTTAAATGTACGACTTTTTCAAAATTTTATGATTTGTCGTATGATGTGAGGTGTTCAGCTATAAGTACCCAAAATTTCATGTCTCCAACATGTATAGTTTCTGAGAACGGGCTTTGTGACGGACAGACAGACGGACAGACAGACAGACAGACAGAGCAGCGAGACGAATAGGCTTTCGTCAGATGAACGAAACCCTAAAAAATACCATTGCTAAAAGAATACTAAGACTTTATAAAAACTATACAACGTAGGGTTGGGTATGGCTGTATAGTATACAGGGTGCAAAGGAAAGTCGCTCTAACCTGAAAATACTTGCAAACGGTGAGAGCTATAGCTATGCAAGTGAAGTAACGGTACAGTAAAGCGACTACACCCGACATAATGCAAACGATAGCAACGACCATAGTGCCGAAATTTGGAAGATAGCCATTGCAAATCGAAAACGAAAAGAGGTAGAGCAATTTTTTCAATTAGAAAGTTTTAGAGCATCAATTAATTAGTACGAAACGACATTTGGTTCATAAGATAAATCATCGCCTGCATATCCAAAAATATCCGAAATCGATGAGCGACGATTCTACTTTGCATATTCACATTCTGGAAATGTAGCAGTGCACAATTGCATATTGTGACATTGTGCTGTGCTGTAATGTCTGTAAAAATTTATTTTCCAATGCATTTAAAATTTTAGATTAACCCTTTCAGGGGTAAGAAGAATTCTGTTCGTAAACTGATGAAATAATTGACTGACACCAGAATATTCAAACAAATTTCTTAGAAAACAAAAACCCGCTACTTTGCACTTTCATTACAAAAGCAAAATTTTATTAAAATATTCTTGGTGCCATTTGTCAGTTTTGGAATTAAAATTAAGAGACTAGACCGTCTAGCCACCGCTTTTGAAAGGGTTAAATCAATGTTGTCGTATTGAAGAGGCTTGCAATAGATGCTCCATGCTGAGAAATGCACATGCAGAATTACTCTCAGGAATACAAACGTGTATTGTGATCGTGAGCAATGGCGAACTTTTCGAACATACTGAATATTAACTTTTTATCACTGTGAGACAGTTTGTCTTTTTTGTTTTTTTGTGTGATGTTATCAAAATGTATTGAGATCAGTATGTATTTATAGCATAAATTGTGCATATTTCTTCATACTCCTGGCTATTCCATTCAAATGTTTACACAAAATGGAGTGCATCGATTTTGGATATTTTTGGGTATACAAGCGAAGATTTATCTCATCCATGTAAACCACATGTTGTTTTCTACTAATTAATTAATGCTCTAAAACTTTCTAACTGGAAATTTTGCTCTATATTTTGCTAAATATCTCTTTTTATTTTCGATTTGCAGTAGCTATCTTCCAAATTTCTCCACTAGGGGGCGCTGCTGTCGTTTTCATTAAATTGGGCGTAGTCGCTTTACTATACTGTTACCTAACTTACATAGCTGTATCTCTCTCCGTTCGCAAGTATTTTCAGGTTAAAGGGACTTTCCTTTGCATTCTGTATATTGGAAAAGTATAAATGGATATACCATGAAAGTTCAAAGATATATGGAACCTAAATAATATCAAACATAGCTATTCTGTATATGTGTTTTCCATATAGGTTTTTAGTTAACCTTTAAAGACATGGTAGGTGTATTGAGAGGGCCACTCAACGCAAACTAGCCGCGAATCCCATAGTATTTATGTGATTAATTCTCATTAAATTAGTCTGTTTTTAACAATTTGATGTTTATTGTTTTTATACTGCTACTGGGCATTGCATTACACAAGTATATCCTTAAAACTTGTCATCCAGGCTTTAAAAGCCGATGGAGCATAGAGTACGCCGTCCCTGTTATTTCGTATATTCAAACTGTTCGCGTCTTTAATTGTTGATATCTCAGCTAATTACCGACGATTTTTTTCAAAATTCATGATCAACAATGCTTTTATACTTCTGCTACGATAGGAACCTCCAGCGCTGCTCAACACTTTTGCTGAAGCCCGTAAATCGAAATTTGTGTGTAACGGAAAAATGTGATTTTCTCAAAAACCATGTGACCTAGGGTAATCGCTATAATTTTCCTGCAAGGTTTAAATTAATGTCTACTTCCTCTAGTTTTTTCATCATTTTAGTTTCAATAGATTCGGAATTAGATGGGGGGGAACATATTTTTGCACTGCATTTTCCACCATAACTTTGAAAATATAATACCTAAAATTAAATGAAATATATTTTTGATTTCAGCGTTACAAAAGCTTTCACACGATACCCCACATGATATACAAAGAAAAGATTTTTTTTTTCAAGTAACTTACTTAGCCACTGTACATTTTTCCTAAATATATTTATGAATATTTATTAATCTGTAAATATGTGGGTCAATAATCTTTATTACTTCCCCGAATTTGAACTTTCCACGTTGCATAGTTTACGAGTAAAAGGGCTGTGACAGACAGACACAGGAGTGATCTTATAATGGTTCTATTTTTACTTTTTAAGTACGGAACCCTAAAAAGACAAAGTTTTCCAATCAACAGAAAGAAAATATCGCGAAATTCACCGATCTGTTGCGGGTAAAACGTAAAATTAGTCAAACGGTCACAGAAAAAAGCGTGATTTTTACCAATCATTTGCAAGAAAAAGCAAAAAAATTTCCCAATCAGAAGAAAAGAAATATTGCAGAATTCGTCAATCAAGTAGTGGAAAAAATGCACGATTTTCTCCTATCGGTTGCAAAAAAGCTGATGCAAAATTTGCTTATCAATACAAGGAAAATTTCTCAAAATATTCTCCAATCGGCCATAAGAAAAAAAATTGTGAAGTTCGTCAGTGGAACGTCGGAAAAAAAATCGGATATTTGTCAATCAGTTGCGGAAAAAATTCCCAAATTTTGCCAATAGATTTCAAAAAAAGCAACAAAGTTTGCCAATCGGTAGAAAGTAAATTTCGCAAAATTTGCCCACCAGTGAGGGCTAAAAAAATTGCAAAATCCTTTAGTGGATCAATGGAAAAAATCAGAAATTTGACGATTCAATCAATCGCAATAGAAAAAAATTGCCAATCACTAAAAAGAAAATATAATGAAATTCGCCTATCAGTTGCATGTAAAAAAACCTGTAAAATCATCCAAAGATCATCAAAAAAAAAATCACGAAATTTTTCAATTCGTTGTGGAAAAAATCCACAATTTTTTCCAATCTGTCGCAAGAAAAAATGGAAGATTTGCCAATCAGTCCTCATTAAAAAACACTAAATTCGTGGATCAGCCACATGAAAAAACTACAATTTTTGACAACCAGTCGGAAAAAAAAAGCACAAAATTTGCCTATCAGTCTAAGTTAAAAAACGTGAAATTCATCAGTGAATTGCAGAAAATATCTCGAAATTCCTCAATCAGCTGCGGGGAAAAAAATTGCGAAATTCAACGATTGGGTCCAAGAAAAAAACACGAAATTCACCAGTTGACAAAGAAAAAATCTGAAATAATGAGAAAATCGTCAATTGCTTGTCGGAAAAACCCCACAAAATTCATCATTCAATCAGGATAAAACTGCAAAATTCGGCAATAGTTTATTTCGTGTGTCAACATTTTACAAAATGTCTTTTGCATTTCTATAAAAGGTGCAATTGCACTTCTTCATATATAAGAAAATATCCCTGTGTCTTTCTTTTTTATTCCCGCGGAACATTCTTGATCAGCTGAAGTTTGTTGCAGAACATTGCAAAGTATTCTGCTTTGAAACTTTTATAAGAATTGACCAATTTTTAACATAAGGGTCACGAGAATCACAATAAACATTCTATCGTACCTCTCAAGGAAGTACCAACACACTTCCACTTTCTGCATGATACCATGCTTTCAGGAGATGATGATTACAAAATATTTGTAATAATTTAACATATTTTGTTACATCAGTTTTAACCAAATCTTTGGCTAGCAGGTTTAAAGTGTGGACCAGACCCGGACTGGCTCCTTTGGGGGCCCTCGGCTAGAAACTGAAAAGGGGCCCCTTACTGGAAAATTTAGATGGAATAGATTATCAGAATATCTAAATTTTGAAAACCAAGCTTACATGCCTAAAAACCACATTTAGCTATTTTGTCACTTAGAAAATCGTTGAGTAAAAAAAGTAAGCTTTTTCAGATGTAGTTTACTTACTTTCAAAATAAATATTTATATTATTTTTATATACGGTACCTAAACTACTCCCATGCTAGAAACAATAAGTATATTAGTTAATTACGAGTGGTTTATTACTTAAAAATGAGAGTGAGAAATATTTTTAATTTTAGACAAACAAATCACAGTATATAATAATCTAAATAATTACCATAATAATCTAAATTTTACTGTAATACCTAAGTAAATAAAAGGGACATAATAGTAATAAAAAACAAAGCATATTGAAAAAAAAACAATGTACTCTTTAATTCTGATTTAATTGTTGCAAATTGTAAAATAGATTTTATAACAAAAAGAAAAATACTCTACAATACTTTGGTACAGATACAGCAAACTAAAAAAAGTTATGTGATTGTGAATGGCTGTTTACTAATCAGCTTTTGGCCAGTTCTTCACTGGTCCTGGCTACTTCATCTATAATAACATCTTTATCCAAGTTATAAAATAATTCTCTTTCAACATTCATGAAAAGGAGACTATCGGTAGAAAAGCAATCGTGAATTTCATGAATATGTCGCAAGCGTAAACAGAAAAATGTGCAAATCGATCACGGAATAAAATTGCTAAATGTTTCAATTGGTCGCGCAGAAAAATTTGTGAAATTTGCAGATTGATCTTCAGAAAAAATCGGGAAATTCGTCAATCGGCCGCGAAGGAAATCCGCAAAATTTTTCAATTGAACGCGAAAAAAAAAAAAAAATCATGAATTATGTAAATCTACTGTAAGAAGAAATTGAAATATGCCAATCGATCTTGGAAAATAATTACTATTATTTAAATTATTTAAATTACTATTGTTACTACTATTACTGCTTTACTTTAAGTCACATTTATTTTTATTTTAAGTTAAATTACTTTGATATTTATAAATAAAAAGAAAATTACTTTTTTTTTAAATATTCATAATAAAGGTTATACTTTCCCTTGTAGTTTTATACAGGTATGAAACAGAAGTTAGTCATTAAAATCCCTTTATTAAAAATAATAAGTGTAAAGTTTTTTTTAACATACAAGTTAAAAAACAAAAGTAAAAATAGGTCTCTTTAATTGTTTAACTTAAAAGAAAGAAAGAAAATTAATAAAATCAAATTTTTACAACTTCAAATTTTATTGTACCATCTGAAAGTAAAGGTACAATTTTCTAAAAGATATAAACGTAAATTCTTTAATTTGTTATAAAGAGTTCAAATATCAATATTAGGAAAGCTGGCACTTTTTTAAACTTTCGAGAGTTACCTTTTACTCACAGAGAGGGAACTTACTATGTTTTATACTGACAAACCCTCCCGGTGTTGCCCGGGGTCCGTAAATAATAACCTTAAACAAAACTAAAGTTTTATTGATTTTATATTTTTTAAAATTCTTTTAAATGAACCTAATTTCGGAAACCCCCCATTGCCTTCCACAGCGTCTAGTGTGTTCCCAAGAAACTTCTTTCCGAACGAACCTGTAACCTGGGTCCCCGCTTCCTAAGGCAGCATTGTACCGGAAGTGCTCCGCACATGCCGGAGACAATCGAAAACCAAGTTGAGTGAGCCAAACCTCGTAGTAATAGAGCCCATAGAATCCAAAAAATGAATGCATCATTAATGTTAGAAAATGTTGGTAACTGAAGTCTAAAATAAAGTTTTATAATACAGAAAGTAGTTGAATTATAATTTAAGTTGAATGAACCAAATCCCATTGAAATTGGGCCCTTAGAATCCGAGGAAAGAATGTGCCCTCAAGCGGTGGAAGATGCCCCCTAACCTTGTGAATTTCATGAATTACTTTTAACATTAACACGATGTTTAATAAACGGATGAAATCCCTTATCTAAAGTTACCTTTAAAGTAATGCGATTTTTAATTTACGGCTGTAGTAAGTAAACTTAAGTCGATGCTGAAAAAGGAGATTAATGTTTAAAAAAAGTGGTAGCTGGGGTATAAAGAAAGACCGGGCCTGGGCCCAGGGTCTTAGAATGTAGTTGAGTATAAGAAATTTTTTTAGCAGTTTTAAAGTAGCTGGAGGACGCTGAAACTATGTTAAAGAAAATTACAATAGAATCGGATAGTTTTTAAAGTAGCTGCAGCAAAGGCCCCAAGAAGGAGATTAATGCTCAAAATCGGTGATAGCTGAAGTCTGAGAATTTTTTTTGTCATTCATATAGTAGCAGAAGGACTTAAGAAGTTGTTAAAAAAAGAAAGCTAGTGAATCGGGCCATTTTTAAGGAACCTATAACAAAGGGCCCAAAGAGGGCCAACTGATAGTAAAGAGCAGAGCCCCTAACATGAAAACTTGTTAAAAGGTCTGAGTACTTAGCACTTTAGATCTTCAATTAGTCAAAATTAAGCATAGGGTATGAATTAATCATTAGAATAAAATTTTAAAGAAATGCGCAAAAAATAGGAGGGAAATGCTTAAATCCAGTAAAGAGGGTGTTGATCCAGGGAAAAGAGTGCAAGACTCAATTTGCAAGACTCAATTTTCAAAGTTTTGCATTGAGAATGCGTGAAAATTAGGTAGTGGGAAATGTATGCTGCAAAAAGTTCAAGGGCCCCCGGATCTGGCAATATGAAACCCTAGGGTGCCCTAGGATTTTAACTGGAATAAAGAAATGGGAGAATAACTAAATGGAAAAAGGGTTCCAAAAATGAAGATCTGATTAACAGGAGGCAATTTATTAACAATTTATGGTGCAAAAACTTTAAGAGGCACTGTACCGGCCTCAAGGGGCCAGGGATTTAAGTGACATGAAGTTGGTTACAAAGATATTTTTAGTAGTTTTTAAAGTAATCAGAGGACACTAGAACTATGTTAAAGAAAATTGCAAGCAATTTGGATCATTTTTAAAGAAGCTGTACCAAGGGCCGCAAGAAGGCGATTAATATTCAAAATTGGTGGTAGCTGGAAAATCTAAGAAGTTATTAGAAAAAAAAGCTAGCGAATCGGACCATTTTTAAGGGAGCTATAATAAGGATCCCAAAAGGGCCCAACTGATAGTTGAGAGCAGGGCCCTAACATCAAAACATGTTAAAACGTTTTAGTACTTAGCGTTTTAGATCTTCAATTAGTCAAAATTAAGCATAGGGTATGAATTAATCATTAGAATAATATTTTAAAGAAATGCACAAAAAATTGTGTAAGTGCTTAAAAATGGTCCCTAGGACCCCAATAAAAATATGAGGGTGTTGGTCTAGAGAGAAGAGTCCAAGGGGAGATTCTCAAAAGGTGGGATCATTAAACGTTAACTATATGTAATTTTTAAAATTTTCAAATTTAAGGCAAAATTTTTTTTAATAGTATAGTATTTTGTCTATATATATAATATATAAATATTTTTAATAGTATGTCTACAAAATTATACACAAACATTAAAAGACAGCAACTATTCTGGAAAATTAATGATTAAAGCATTTAATTAGCAGTTGTGTACGTTACAAATTTTGGACATTTTTTCGCACGTAAGTTGCAGATTTTGGGCGTTGCTCTTAGTATTTAAAAAATTCTTAAGACTAAGAATGTAGTAAATGTGTCTGTATACATATATAAATGCATAATTAACTTTTTGTTATCCAATAATAATAATAATAAAATCAAATGCATTGTTACGTACGTTACTCTCGAACATAACAAAATACAGAAAAATTCTTTATAGAAAAGTCCTATCTTCAAAAAAAGCAATAAATCAGCCTGCCATCTCTTAACGAAATTATTAAAAAATCATCCGTTTCCTTTATGCATTCGTTGTTTACCATTAGAACCACCTGGAAAAAAGTTAAAACTCTTTTTCTTGGTGGTACATTGGAGCAGTTAACGTTATGAATGTCCGAAATTGGCCCCTTTAGCATAAAAAAATAAAATTTTAAGATATTTATACAAAGCTTTTACAATAAATTATGTCATTTTCTGTCTCTGAATAGAATTAAAAACTCAGTGTAAAAATAAAGTTAATGATAATTAAAGTTATGTTTGAAAGGCTTAAAGTTATGACTTGTGTCCAGTGCCACCTTTTGAGAATCGCCCCAAGATCCAATTTTTAAACTATGCACTGCGAAGGTGAGAAAATTAGGGGGTGAAAAGTGCATGGCACACAAAAAGTTCAAGAGGCCCCCAGATCAGACCCTAGGGTGCCCCAGGATTTTAACTGGAATACAGGAACGGGAGAGTAACTAAATTGAAAAAGGGTTCCAAAAATGAAGATCGGATTAAGAGGGGGGGCAATTTATTAACATTTATGGTGCAAAAACTTCAAGGGGACCTGTACCGGACCCCAGGGGCTAGGCACTTAAGTAGCATGTAGTTGGGTACAAAGGTATTTTAATAGTTTTTAAAGTAATCAGAGGACGCTAGAACTATGTTAAAGAAAATTGCAAGCAATTTGGATCATTTTTAAAGAAGCTGCACCAAGGGCCCCATGAAGGCGATTAATATTCAAAATTGGTGGCAGCTGAAGTCTGATTTTTCTTTTTTTTTGGGGGGGGGGGGGGGGTCGTTGTTCATGTAGTAGCTGGAGAACCTAAGAAGTAGTTAGAAAAAGAAGCTAGTGAATCGGACTATTTTTAAGGGAGCTATAATATGGCGCTCAAAAGGGGCCAAGGCCCTAACATGAAAACATGTTAAAACATTTTAGTACTTAGCGTTTTAGATCGTCGATTAGTCAAAATTAAGCATAGGGTATGAATTAATCATCAGAATATAATTTTAAAGAAATGCGTAAAAAATTGGGGAAATGCTTAAAAAAGGGCCATAGGGCCCCAATAAAGTGGGTGCTGGCCTAGGGTCTAGAGAGATGAGTCCAAGACTCAACTTTAAAATTATGTATTGAGAAGGGGAAAAAATTAGGGGGTGAAAAATGCATGGCACACAAAAAGTTCAAGGGGCCCTACGGGACCCTAAACGGGCCCAGGATCTTAACTGGAATGCAAAAATTGGAGAATAACTAAATGGAAAAAGGATCCCAAAAATGAAAATCGTAATTAAAAGGAAGCAATTTATTAACAATTTAATGCACTAAAACTTCAAGCAGCTCTGTACTGGGCCCCAAGGGTGCCAGGTTCTTAACTGAAATGTAGAAATGGAGCAGAAACCGAATAGAGAATTCCCCCCAAAACGAAGAAGATCGGATGGAAAAGAGACAGTTATTAACAATTTAGTGCATAAAAACTTAAAGGGACCCAGGTGCCCCTGTCCTTAAAAGATTAAAAATCTGAGCCTCAGGTGCATCAGGTCCTGTCTTGGACTATTCACAACTAAATTTTAAGACTTCTACGTGCAGTAGTTTTCGCTAGTCATCGCACACACACACAGAGCGATGTGTTCTTTTATTAGTATAGATTTTGCATCATAAACAAAAGATTCTCTACATTGTTTAGGGCCAAACGATTTCTGCTATGCGTATGTAATTGCTTTGCTGCGCTCTGCTGGATATCCGATGATATTTCGAATACTGAAAAATCAGCCGGCTATGCCAGAGATTAGATATTTACCGGATACTCGCTGCATCCTTAAAAATTACTCTAATGTAACAAATTATAAAGTAATATATCTATATTTTGAAGGGGGGTTTCGGGGGCCCTCGGCGATCGCCGACCAACCGACCTGGCCAGTCCGGGCCTGGTGTGCACACGGCGCCTGAAAAACCAAGCTCTTCATTCAGAATCTTTCTGGCAGAAGCTATATTTGCAATATCATGCGACAAAACTTGATATTTTACATTAGAAGTTTTCTTCTGTTGATTTCAGTGAATTCAAAACCTAATTTGTTAAATACTTTCCATTATGTGATGACGATGAGCCGAATGTGTCAATAGTATCAACGGGGATGACTTTACCACATTGTTTGATAACGCTTACACACACAATTGGTTCATTATGAAAAATGTTACATTTTTTTTTTCAGAGATTCTATTCAAATTTTTAATATTAAAATGAAAACGCACAATCTCTATACTTTACTATGTTCTTTATTTAAGAACATATGCCTTTGCCAATGTTTTTTTAATTTATTTTTAATATTAAAAAGTGGGGGATGGGGTGAGGGAATCTCACTTTCTTTGTTTTATTTTTTTGCTCATAAGAGATTCATCTTAAATTTAATTTGCTTTCAATTTCAATATATTCTCAAAAATAAAGATATGAAAGATACTTTTTGCATCAATTCAATGAAATATATATATATATATATATATATATATATATATATATATATATATATATATATATATATATGGTCTATATATTACATATATATCTTCGAATGTCAATTAAACAAATTAAGTAACTTTTTTAAGCTGTATAAATAATTATATTTAATTAAAGCAGATAATATATCATGAAAGAAATTGATTTAAATGAGTGATTTTTGTTAAAATCAGATTGTAATATGACCCTGGGTTATGCAAATTGGAGCAAAAATTCAAAAAAGAAATATTCAAATTGAATAGAAATAAATCCAACTCATAAACCCAGAATCACATTACAGCCGGATGTATAGTGGCCGACACATGCACGTCGTAACTAAATTAATTTAAAAATGATAAACTTTTAAATCAAACAAATGCAAAATATAGTTACTCACCCCTCTTGCTGATAATCTTGGAGAAATCAAATTCACACATAAGATAACAAATGATCAAAACGAAAGTCATACAAATATTATTTATTAAACATAGATAAACATCGTATTGTCGAATCCGGATTTCGTAAATATTATTGCAAATCAAAAATAACTACAGTAGAGGACCCATTATCCGGAATTCCAAAATCTGGAAGGACCTGAAATCCGGAAAAAAATTATTTGAAAATTTTCTAAATTTGTAAATTTTTACTAAAATTTTGAAATTTCTTAAATTTTTTGAAAATTTTACAAATTTCTATTTTTTTTTCAATCCATTGTGTTTTGATTTGTAACCACTAAAATATGTTACTTCAGCCGTGGGGGAACACGCCCTACCCCCCCCCCCCCCTGACATTAGGAAAAAAAATTATTTTTCTCTCCAATTTTAGTATAAAATTAATTTATATTAAGATTCGTTAAAAAAGAAAATCGTCAGATATATTACCAGGGGTAATTGATTCTGTTCTGAATTTTCTGGAAATTAAAAAAAAATTGGTCTTCAGTCCGAAAATTTGGACATAAAAAATATCGTGAATTTCGACAAATGGTCGCCGAAAAAAATCAATTACGTCAATCGTCCGCGGAAAAAATCGCCAATTTCGCCAAAGGGCTGCGGAAAAAACACGAATTTTGTCAAAGGATAGCGAAGAAAAGCACATTCCGTCAAAGGATCGCGAAAAAAAAAAAAAAAAAACCGCAAATTTCGTCAAAGGATTGCGTCTAAACGCAAATTTCGTCAAAGAGTCGCGGAAAAAACGCGAATTTTGTCAAAGGATCGCAGAATAAACGTGAATTTTGTCAAAGACTCGCAGAAAAACGCTAATTTTGTCAAAGAATCGTGAAAAAAAAAAAAAAACGCTAATTAGATCAAAGAATTGTGAAAAAAAATCTGCTAATTTCATCAAAGAATCACAGAAAAAACGAGAATTTCATAAAAGAATGCAAAATTCTTTCAAAGAATCGCGGAAAAAATAAGAATTTCACCAAATGATCGCAAAAAAACGCTAATTTCGTCAAATGATTGCGTCTAAACGCAAATTTCGTCAAAGAGTCGCGGAAAAAATGCGAATTTTGTCAAAGGATCGCCGAATAAACGTGAATTTTGTCAAAGACTCGCAGAAAAACGCTAATTTTGTCAAAGAATCGTGAAAAAAAATCTGCTAATTTCATCAAAGAGTCACAGAAAAAACGAGAATTTCATAAAAGAATGCGAAATTCTTTCAAAGAATCGCGGAAAAAATAAGAATTTCACCAAATGATCGCAAAAAAACGCTAATTTCGTCAAATGATCGTAGAAAAAATACACAAATTTTGTCAAAGAATCGCGGAAAAAACGTGAATTTTGACAAAGGATCCCGAAAAAACTGAAATTTTGTCAAAGAATCCCGGAAAAAACGAGAATTTCGTCATATGGTCGCGAAAAAACGCTAATTTCGTCAAATGATCGTAGAAAAAATATGCAAATCTTTCAAAGAATCGCGGATAAAACGAGAATTTCGTCAAATGACCGCGAAAAAATGCTAATTTCGTCAAATGATCGTAGAAAAAATGCTCAAGTTTTGTCAAAGAATCGTGAAAAAACTCAAATTTTGCCAAAGAATCACAGAAAAAATGAGATTTCCGTCATATGGTCGTGAAAAAACGCTAATTTCGTCAAATGATCGTGGAAAAAATATTAAAATTTTGTCAAAGAATCGCGGAAAAAACGAGAATTTCGTCAAATGACCGTGAAAAAACGCTAATTTCGTCAAATGATCGTAGAAAAAATGCACAACTTTTTTCAAAGAATCGCGAAAACACTCAAATTTAGTCAAAGAATCGCTGAAAAAACACAAATTTCGTCAAATGATCGCGGAAAAAACGTGAAATTTGGGAGGACCCGAAATCCGGAATATTCCAAAATCCGGAAAGCCTTCGGTCCCGAGGATTCCAGATAATAGGTCCTGTACTGTATTACACATCACCATAAATCATTACTTGTTGAAAGGGAAAAATTTTTTTACTGGTTTCTATTACTAACTTTAATTTTTAGTTCTATTAAGTCTTAGGTATTTAAGTCATTTTCTTTCAAATGCAGAAAAATTATCATCTTTACGCTTAACCCTTTAAAGTTTCTGTAATGTGGAATGTTTGTTTATAAGAATTTTTTGGAATCGGTAAATACAAGAGTCATCAGATTAGGGATGCACAGCTTCAATTTTCATCTTCATTTTCAAAAGGAAGTTTCAATTGCAGAATCTAATACTTGAGAGAAGGGCGATGCACATTTGCGAAATTACTGTTCTCACAAGTAATATTGAGAATCTTTGAAAGGGGAGAAAGAAAAAATTCTTAAATGCCTTTTACAGAGATGAAATTCAGATTGTAGTGTTACAGCAACAACATCAAGCGGGATGAACAATCATTGCTATCGGAAAATGGTAGCTGAAGTTGACGAGAAGAAATAAGCAAGGCAATGCTGAAATAAATGATAAAAAGAATGAGTAACTTAAGTTTGCTTCAACTTAATTTTTTAAAAGATAACTTTTATGAAGAATTCTTTAAAACGTTCATTTGTAGAAGAGAAAACACCCATTGGGCATCTTGGCCCAACGGCGAAAAGGAAACTTCCCGAGCCAAAAATTTAATGCTACCTGCTCTCGCAAAAATAACGAACTCAGAGCACTATTTTAAACTAATGCCGAAATCTGAATATGCTCTCGGCGAAACGAGTCAATCAGAATGAGAGAAAAGCGGCTTGTCAATAGCACAGCTGACGAAAAGCGTTTTTGCGCCAGAATTACGACTGTGAAATGGCAACAGTTGTTCAGGCGGGAGAAAAGAGGATGCTTACGAGTTGGGTGGCCTGATGACATGGTATTGGAATTTCCGCTCACATACCAAGATAAGATTTGTATTTGCTCTTTTGAGGCAAAATGGCAAAGCGTGAATTCAAAGCCATTATAAATAAAGAAAAGTCTAGAAATTATTTTCTTGTTTATCTGGTAAATTATAAAAACAATTACGCTGAAATTTTACTAGAGGAATGAGAAAAAATATTAGAATTTAATAAATGTGATTTCAAATTAAAATAATTAAGAATAAAGATTTTAGATTTTTAATATTTGAAAACTTAGTAAGTTTTGTTGTCAATTTGATAGATAGAATTTGAAGTTGTTTATTTTAATAAACAAAGTATAAAAATTTAAATTTATGTAAATTTTAAATGGGAAATGTTATGTACTGCTTTATAACATAAAACAGTTGATTTAAATCACTACAGCCCTGATTATAATGTCATTAATTAAACATAATTCATATTAAAAAAAAAATCTCCCAAGTTTTGTTTATTTATTGTCAATAATTTTCAGGATTAACAATTTAAATTTTTTCCAAACTCACTTAATTCTTCATTAATTTTTTGTGTTTGAATAGTTAATTCTTCAGTCTTAACTTGATTTCATTATGAAATAAAGAAACAGGTAAATAGCAATGATTGCTTGCCCCAGAATAGCGGATCGATTTCCTAGGTTTTGGCGGTATATTTTGGATTTTCCCCAAGATTTTTCGGCAAAAATTTTCTTCCAGATATTTCCCTGATTCTGAGCCTCCTTTGAAGTGTACAAACCACACTATAACTCCTTATCAAATTATGCTCCTTAATATCATCTAGTTAAACACCTAATTGTATTGGAAAACTACTGTAGTTTTTGGTAGAGAATCATTAAATTAAACCTAAAAAAGAAAATCACAAAAATTCAATTTAAATTTAAAAAAAAATACATTTTTTTTTTTCTTGTCAAACATATTAAATAATAAAATATTATAATGATATGTGTGTCTGTAAACGCTCTATCTCCCGAACAAATTGAGATAGAGACTTGAAATTTGGTGTGTACTTAGGAAGTAATAATGGGAAGAAGCCTATTGAATATCAGTAACCTCGATTATCCAGAACTATTTTTTTCGGACTCTCGAAATATTCGTTCTGATAAAAGGTATACAAAATTTTTCGAAATTGTTTATTTAAAGGAGTGAATATAAAAGACAATAAAGAAAAATAAATTTTGCATTAAGAATGAAGTCGATTGGATAACTAGTTGCCGAGATATTTGTAATCATATTTTCCACACTCTTCGATTTTTCATGACCCTGTATTTCATTCAAATTTCAATTCAAAGATATATTTTAATTGGAAATGAGACAACTGTTAGTTAATATGATTATAATTTTTTGAGTTATAAGGATGTTTCTTTTATGCAATTCGGTACTACTCGATTATCCCGCCGACCAAAAAACTATAAGATTAATTGCCAATAATGGCTTATCGTAAATGTCAAGCATTTAATGCATCTCCATACCTATAAGGGGAGTTACCAAAGGGGGGGGGGCTGTTCTGTCGCCAACCTGACGGTATATCACCAAATTTGGTGACCAAAATTCATTGCCAAAAGTGATGCCAAATTGGTGGAATCTCTAATATTTTGCCAAATTCCCATAGACTTCTATTGTAAACCAATAGTGCTTACTTGCTTATAGAAAATCAACAAATTGAGATATTTTAATGCAACAAAAAGTAATATTAGCTTAAGAGATTATATTAATTATGTTTAAGGGAGTTCAAGTAAATTAAATTATGAATAAAAGTAGCATGATACAATGCCTAGCATGTATCACACGTTTTATTTTCATATTTTATATTATGTATATCCATGATGGGTAAGTATTACGGTGGCCCCCAACGACTAGTTTTATTTAGTCATCACATTATATTTCTTTCTTTAGTTTTAATTAGGCAAGTAGCAAATGGAGATTTTCAAGTAACATTAATACATAGTTAAAATAACATGAAATAACGGTACTACTTAGTTATCCTGTCAACTAATTTTGCCAACTTATATGAATCGCCAAACCACCCATCAAATTATACAAATTGACATAATTTTTATTTTAAATAACGAAAGAACAAATAAATTAGTATAACATTAATAAAAATACAAATAAAATGTCGAAATAAAAATCACTTGATGACATAAATACGTGTAACTTGCTTAAAGACATTTATGATCAACCATTATTGGCATTTAATCTTATAGTTTGGCGATAGATTTTTGGTCGACGGGATAACCAAGTAGTACCGAAATAACTTATTGCTTCTTTATCAGGAAAAAACAAACAAGTTGATATAAAATGGGACTATTAATGAAATTTAGCAACCTCTAAGGAAATTATATTTTTGGTTATACAATGCTTTATCACTATGTTGTATATTTAAGAAAATATAAACTTTGTAATTAATTTTTGCGAGTTTAAATATAAAAAAAAATTACCTTAGATTTATTTTCTGGTTCAGAACTATGTTGTACTAGATTTTTAGGTTCAGAACTTTCTATTTGTTTCTTTTCAACAGTTTCTTTTAAAGAACTTTCTTCTTTCTTTTTCCTTTCTCTTTCTCTTTGTTTTGCAAGACGTCTACTATAGTTTGATTTCTTCAGTTTGAAAACTTCTCCATCTTCAAAAGAGCATAGAACTTTATTAAAAATAATTATAAATAATTTAATATTAATTTATAATAAATGTATGTTTTATAGTACTTCTTTATTATAGTTTTTATTCCCCTAAAAATAGGATTACGGCAAGGTTGGAATTAAAATTTCCCCAAAGTCTTTGCCAAGCTCGTGAAGTACAAATATGCAAGAGAAATAAAAATAATGCATACGTATACATTGAATAATAACAAAATAGTACATACAGGAAGCATATGGCAAGATTTTACAACCTAACTTGGCAATACATCCTCAGTGGGTACTATAATAAGGAAGTACATTTCTTTTTATATATTTAAAACTTTTCATGACAACTTCATATGTATTTTACCTTATTATTTTTTTTTTCATTTTAAATAGTAATTTAAACCCAACCCAAAATTAAAAAAAATTAGAGTCATCTCAACTCGAACCCAACTGCAACAAAAATAGTTAGCTACAAGCAGAACTGTATTCAGGTCAAGTTCAGGTAAAAATTGGTTATCTGACAATGCTGGACTCTATTCTGAAACAATATTTTGAGCACTTTTTGATAAATCAAATTAACACAAATTGACATGTAAGAATCAAAACTCAACCCAAAACCAAAACATTTATAGCCAAGCCGACTTGCAAAGAAAAAAATTGGTGGACCTGTGGGTCACAGATTTTTTATAAATTAACCTCGGGCCATTCTATAAAAAATAACTTGCACTTAAATCGACCCGACCTAATGCAGGGCAAAATATTTTCTTCAATGACAATTACATTTTATTAACCCAGATGGGGAGTATTTCCCTTCTTCGGACCCCTCTCTAACACTGCCCTTGTATATAGATAGGCAATTTTAATGTATTTAATTTTAATTTAATTAAGCAAGAATGAAGTTTGCAAATAGTGGCTACTAAGGTAAAAGGGCTTATTGCCCACTGATTAACTAAAAATTTCAATTTTCAGGTCTATACCTAACTTTAGCCTGGTTAATTGTTCTCTTTTCCACTGACCATCTAAGGTAAACAAAATCTGTTGACAAACAATGTGATTTAACTGCAACAATGGATAAATGTAGTGCGACATTCACTATAGAGTCCTGCATCAGGTCGGGGATATATATATTTTTTGTTGCAGTTCAGGTTGGGTTGACTTTCTTTGTTTTCTTTACTCTTGCGGGTTGACCCAATTTTTCAAAAGAATGTCCAAAATATTTCTCAGGGCATTGTATATATACTATACCAGGGACAGCGAACCTTTTCACATCCATATGCAAAAATTTTCAAAAAATATATTTTACGTGATCATGACGAGCCAACAATAAAAAATTTTAATGTATCAAATAATGATGAATCAAAATTACTTAAAATTTTGATTTTAATATTAAAAAAAATATGGTCAATATTTGATGTTATACTTTAGCTATTTTATTTTTTAAATATTATTTCTCTTGTCTCATGTTAGGTGCCAAATAATTTATATCAACTTCGTACTTAGTTATTTTTAAGTTGAATTGGACTCATTTGACAAAATATTTTTACCTGAATTTTTCATATTACTTATTTCCGAAAAGAATGTCTCACACAGGAAAATTTCAAAATAGCAAGCACTAGAATCTACAGTTTTTAGTGTTTGGAACTGAATTCAAAGTTGTTATAACTTTCCCATAGACATTTTTACTTATAATGCCTTTTAATCTTTCTTTTGCGATAATCTCCCAATTCTCTCTTATTCTTAAAAATTTTTTGAGCCAGTATTGAGCTAGATTGGGATACATTAAGTTATATTTCAGTTCTTCAATCTGTATAACTATGACAACCAGCAGAACTAATCGAATTCAGATAAACAGACAATATCTAGATTAATTAATGAATTTTGAAAAATTTTATATCTTGATGTTAGGGTGTCAATGATTTTAATCAATTGATTTAAATCAGCGATTAAAATCATGATTTTAATCAACCAATTTTTTTAAAAAAATCATTGATTTAAATCAAAAATTTTCTAAATGTTTAAAATGTTAAAAAATATATTAAAATCTAACATAAACATAATTTGAAAGTTTCTACAGGTATTTTGACTTATGAATAAACAAAAAAAGAGCTTTAAATAATTGTTTCTAAGTTTAATTCATGAGTATTGTAAAAAATTAAAAACAGTTGAGTTTATAAAAAGCATTGTTTTTAAGTTTTTATCCAAATTAAAAGTTTCATTTAAAAATGATATTTAAATCTAATATAATTTGCAATGTCATAAATTTCTTTAGGTAATCAATTTATGCATAATTTAATGTAAAATTACACATAGCAAGTGTAATACATTTCTACAAGTAAAAGAATAAGTAATTAATAGCAATCTCAAGTTAAAGAAGAATGAAAGAATGACATCTTTTCAAAGCTAAATTGTAAATGAATGCATAAGAGAAAAAGTAATAATTGGTATAAAAATGCTAAGCTCAGCAAGAACTTCTTCGGTATAGGTTGAATAAATGTTTTTAACTTTGTAGCTCACATAATACTAAATAAAAAATAATGATTAGGGATTGAAAAGGCAGCAAAATTTTTCTTAAAAAGAAAAAAAAAATTGAACCATTTAAACCTAATAATCCACACTGAGAGGTAATAATGCTGTTACTTAAATATTTTGAGGATTTCAGATATAAGTGGCTAACTTAGATTTATCCTATACGAATGGGTTTAACTCATTTTCATAATTCTTTTGGTTATCATACACATACACATGTGTAAGTTTAGATTTTGGTGGCTTACAGTAATTTTCCTAAATACAAATGCAAAATGAGCTGCAAATAATATTTGTTAGTTTTGTTATTTGTGTTACTAACTAATGAATTACTTATTTGCAATTTTTATTAATCTTGTAATTACTCATAATATTTCTTCTAGGACTTTTTGTAAATGGTGCCGCACCATGCCCCTTTTGAAATAGGAAAAATGCACCGTACCTTAAAAGAAATAGTTGAAATTCACCTGTAGTTGTAGCCAAAGGTTTCTCTCTATTCTAAAAAAAAGTAACTACCGCTGTCACCGCCGCCAGTTTTGAGTTTTTTGTGACCGTAGGTCTTTCTCCGTTAATATTAAGAAAAATATTGCATACAAAAATATGAAAATCGGTGGTATTATAGAGAAATGTTTGATAAACACGCTGATGCAGACAGTTTTCAAATCGAAGAATTATTTTAAGAGATATTTAATGCTAAATTTAGACAAAGTCGTTCCATTAAAAAAGTTTTATAGGAGCAAAAACTATAGATTGGAATTTAATAATTTTTAGATCATTTTATACATTATAAATCCCAGTGTGCAGAATTAATTTATATTTTTAATTTGACTCATTTTTCGAGGTTTCATTTCTATTTTAAATTCAAATTTTCAGCATTTCGAGAGATATTTTTTACTTATTTTAGAAAATTGTTCTAATTTAACCTGTTGCCAACTTTATAAATAGCACAGAAAAAAAAAGCAGGAACTTATTGAAAATTACTTCATCTATAATTACACGTGAATTTTAACAGAGAAAGGATATTGTAAAATAATAAATTCATTAACATGCGTTAGAAGTCTTAAATAGGAGAAATTACATCCCATTTACGTCACATTACACTTATTACGTAAAATGAACAAAATATAATATTGCAAAACAGTTTTAAATTTAATTAAAAACTGCGCGAGACATTTATTTGATATTTCGAGATGATCTTTTCAACTATTTTTGTTAGGAAAGCACAAATAATATTTCATTTCTAACAAATTATTTTCACATGAATATTTAAAAGAGAAAGAATAGCTTGGTCAAAATTACGCCAGATTAAAAACGATTAATTTAAAATGTCTCATTTAAAAGAACTTTTTTTTCGCTTTGTTAAAAAATACCACGAGACAAAGGCTCTGTTTACTTAATTCCTTTTATATTAGCTTATTTTGAAATGTTGTTACACGTGTCTACGTCATCAAGTTATTTTTATTTGGACGTTTTATTTGTATTTTTATTAATGTTGTACTAATTTATTTGTTCTTTCGTTATTTAAAATAAAAATTATGTCAATTTGTATAATTTGGCGTGTTGTTTGGCGATTCATATAATTTGGCGAAATTGGTCGACTGGATAGTACCGCAGCGGATTTGGCGTTAAAATTCCCCAATCAAAGAGAAATGAATAGAAATCCGTTTATAGGGAGATCGCCACTGTTTTTAAATTATACTTCAATCTTTCGAAATATTTTTGAAGACGATCAAATTAGCGTGCATTTAGAGTCTGCGGTGTCTGGACGGGGGTTGGCGAGCGTAGCTCGTAGGGGGCCGAGCCCCCTAGTCTTGTAAAAAACCTCCCCATTCAACAGCATTTCTAAATTCATATGGCCAAGATCTCGCAAAAACATAGAACTTTATTTCTTTAGAAAATACAGGATATTATTAAAATATTTTATTTGATTGTATTTTTCAATTTGTTATTCATAAAATTATTAAAAATTAAGGACACTTTATTCATCATACTAAAAATTATTCTTTCCCCCCCCCCCCCCCCCTATATCATTACTAAACACATTACTAATATATTTCCTCATGAAATAGTACCTTTTTGTGGAACTAGCATCCTGTCCCTTTTCCTTTCTACATTATTATCATTTTAATAATTGAGTTTTAAAAATGTATAATATGTTCCTAATTAGAGAGTTAATTGTTTAATAATTATTAATTTGAAGTAGTGTTAACTATTGAATATAAAATGCAGTTAATAATTTTAATAAATGTTAAATATCACTAGTATTTATAAAGTTTTACATAATTATTACAATATTAATGTATAACATTATTGTATGATACTACCTAATGAAACTACTAATTTGCAGTTTTTATAATTTCTGTAATTTCTAACTAATAATTATAATTTTATTAATTAAAGTGTAAAAACATAGATTATGTTAGCAATTAGTGGTTTAATTGTTTTGGAAACCTAAAACTCTTGGTAGCTATTCCGTATCTGAACGCTGGGGAAAAAATCATAAAAATCCGATTTAAATAAAAAAAATCAGATTTTTCTGATTTTTTTAAACCCTACTTGATGTAGAACCTGAATCTATGCCGTGCAAAAAATAATCTGCAGCGTGCCACTTATGGCACGCGTGCCATAGGTTCGCCATCCCTGTACTGTACAATAAGACTTCGATAATGTACACTCTCGGAATTAAGCAGACACCTCTATAATTTAGCAAACACTTTTTCAATTTTCTAACATTTATATATTTGTACCTCTAAATAGTGAGCACCTCCCAATCTACACACATGTGACAAGTGTATATGTGCATAAACTATCACAAATATAATACACACAACTATTGTGTGTATCAAAAATGAAATATTGGTAACATTTTTCATATTCCGAGAGAAGAAAAAGTGATTCTTAAAGAGTAATCTATGATCACATTTCTTATATACATTTTATTTCTGACACAGTAAATTGAATATATACTCATTAGGGTGGGCTGTAAAAAAAACTTTTTTTCGATTTTCAATGATGGGTAGTGCGGAAAAGACGCCACAGGTGTTCTAAGGGACCATTCCATGAAAAAGGAGACATGAGTCATGAAATTTCAAACTTATTAAAATGCTTAGTGTTATATGTCATTTTAATCAGAAAACATTCAACTATTCATCTACAGTCAGTATTAAGTGATATGATCTCTAAAATTAAAAATATATGCCAATAAAGTATGTTGTTGTCGTTAATGATTGAGAGCACCTAATACACACATATTTGCTTAAACAATCTGATGAACTTTATACTATCTACATGTTTTATAGTCATATTAATTGTAACCTTTGGACTGTTTTCTTAGATTCTACAAGACATTTTTATTGTGGGTGGTATATATTTTTTAAACTTAACGATTTTATTTAACTAAGTTTCAGATGTCATTCCGTTACCAAAAACTACTAAAAAGTATTCTTATTAATTGGCTGTTTGCATTAGACACTAGATATTTTTCCTTCAAAGCCAGTTTTGAGTGTAAATCGAAGAAAAAACACCACAACATCCAAGTTAAATAATTTCATGCTTAAAACTTGGTAACGGAATGATAAAAATAATGGTAACGGAATGACAATGCAATAAATAATATGCACTGATAGTCAAAATAATTATTAAAATCAAAGAGTATTAATGGCAAGTGAAGTTATACCTAGTTTAAATAAATTAAATGTTAAATCTTATATTTTCATTTATATTTTACAAAAGGGAAAGAATAATGAATTTTATGTTGGACAAGTTTTGATGTTGAAACATTTCCTTTTATTCCAATCAATATCATTCTCAGTCAATTATTATTATATTTTACTTTTCTATTATAACTGTAACCATAAATATACATTCTGTTTAATAACCCTAACTGGTTTAAACATATAAGTGTATGTTTGTACCATGAAAATGTCAGACTTTTGATTTGAAGGTCTAACTGCTGTGATCAACGACTTTTCTCAACCATTTAGAGACTTCATAGCTATTGTTGTTTGTGATCAAGAGTCAGAAACATGTATGATTTCTGAATGTGAAATTTGTCAAAATTATTTTCAAGAGAATATTAATGTAGTTTCGGAGAACAAATCCGAGGAGACTATCAAATGGAAGCAATGGCAGAAAATTAATAATAAATGCACAAAACTTTCATTCACAAGTTCTTTAATTCAATGTCAGACATAAGAGCAAAATATGTTACTTTTTAAAGCACACATTTATCAAACGACAGAAACAAAAATTCTTTGCAGTTCTAAATGCTAATGTTTCTGAGAAGTAGGCAGTAATACAAATAGATTTTGCTGAAAACTTCACCATAAAATGCAAAATGAAGTTCAAAGTGCACATTGGTGCAATACAATTGATGATTATCACAATAGTACTTTTCACTTTTTTTTTGGCCAGCTAAATTTTACTTTCATAAAATAAAATATCTTACAAATACTTTAATATGGGCTAAGAAAAAATAAATATGTTTAAAACTGAAAATCATTAAATAATAACAAATAAACATATTGGTTTTTACAGAAAGCCACCACTTTTAATTGTTAAACTTCCAGTAACTTAAAACTGTGAAGAAATCCTAAAAACATTGAATTTATAGCTCAATGTTTGATAAGGGTAATTAAATTTAAACTAAAAAAAATAATAATGCATTTACAGACTTAAAAAATACACTTGTGAACTGTTCACATCCTCCCCCATATGTTCTGTTTTTAAGTGCCGCATCTACCAACTTCAGCCTCAGTGGCGCACCCAGGGAGGGGGCCAGGGGGCCCTGGCCCCCTCCAAAAGAAAAGGGAGAAAACACTAGAAAAATATTTAAAATATTTACGAGACCAAAGTTCGTTTTTTGCATGTGTGCGTTTGTGTAAAAAGTTAATTGACGCCCTATAAATACGCGGGTCTCCCCAGCTAATTTCAAAGATGCACAACCACAGAAATGCGTTTGCTTGAGACCACATTTCTATATATCATTGGTAATTCTCATTACACGGCTGGCTATTCTTATACGTATTGTGAAAAAAAAACTGCAATGCTACCATGCAGTTAAAAAAAAGAAAAAAAAAAGACTTCAACAGTTTTTTTTCCCCATATTGCATGTAGTTTTAGAAAACTTTTTTTTTAATTGCAAGAATGAAAACAGAAAGTTACAAAGAAAGCTATCACCGCCAAAAAATGACATCCTTTTGGTGATTAAAGCTGAATCATGTTTGTTTCAAGCTTCTCCCAGTCGAGCAATTGAGATCCAGCGTCTAGATTCAGAAGGTCCAGATGTAATATAGTGAACTTCGGTTTGAATCATTATAGTGCAAAACCCAGATCCAGCGTCTAGATTCAGAAGGTCCAGATGTAATATAGTGAACTTCGGTTTGAATCATTATAGTGCAAAACTCTCAGTTGGTTCGGTTGCATCCTTACCCATTCCTTTTCCTTTTGCTTGGACTTGGAATACTATACAGAGTTATATGCGAGTATACACAAAAGTTACACAAAAATTTATTTTGTATTTTACACGGGTATTTTGCAGTGACTTTATTGACAATCATATATTAATCTTCAAACAAGTTTTTCAGCTGTTAAAAGTAACCTGCATGGAAACTCTTCAATGACATTTGCAAATTAAATTTGTAAAATATTCTTTTGAAATTGAATTATTTCAAATTATAAAAAAAGGATGATTTAAATGCTAATAGTAATGACGTTATTAACACGATAAATACCGATTTGGATTCCGTTTCCCTAGTCGCAAATCAGCTAAAGCCATCGAATAAACATGAAGAATAATATTTCCTTAGATGATAGCAATGAGCAAGACATCGTATTGTTGAAAGAACAAATATTCAATACTGACGATAATTTAAATATTATGAAAAAGTTGTGGAAACCAGAAACAAATTTTAATTTTCGCAACCTGTGCTACAGCTGCAAATCACAAAGTTTTCAATATACATGGTTTAAAAAATATACTTGGCTTGTGTATTCTCAAGTTGAAAATAGTGCACGTTTTAAATACTGATTATTTTTTGCACCTCCTAACGTTGGAAAATCTAAATCGGAAGTAGCTGGGTAGTTGGTCACGCAAAGTTATAATAATTGGAAGAAAGCCATTGAGAAATTTAATAATCAACAAAAAACAATATCATTTTAGGGCTATTGCAACTTACGAAAAACTACAGAATATTCGAGAAGGAAATACATTTCAGTCCATAGAAAAATTCAAGTGGGTCAGGCATCACCAGTTGCAGTAAATCAAAACCGATTAGAACCTATTATAAAAATTGTAATTTTATGCGATTGAGCAGGTGGGAATCGCCAATGAAGCCAACTTTCGAACTTTATTAAGAACAAGAGTCGATGCGGGGAATGAAAACCTCACTGAACATTTTAAACATTCTGCCAAAAACTCTACCTTTATTAGCTGGAAATTACAAAAACAAACTAAAAATGCCAATAAAGATATCATCTTGAATCGTTTGGTAAGAAAAAATTAATTCGGCAAAATGTTTCTCATTTGTTGATGGTGAAACTTGTGACATTCCTACTACTGAACATCTTTCCTTGTGTGTCTGATATATTGATGAAGAGAATGACAACAAAATTTGTGAAGAATTCTTACAATTTATTCCTGTAGCAAGCACTGGAGAAAAAACTTGCCAGGCAAAATATTAGAAAGATTAAAGACATATGATATTGATTTGTCCTATTTACGTACACTGTTAAAAATTTGCAGCATTCTGGCAAGTCATTTGACTGTTTTTTCTGAAAACGGCCACACAACCGTAATTTTAACACTATTCTGACCATATTATTGGCCATTTTATGGTCAGAATATAGTTAAATTATGGTTGTGAAACCGTTTTTTCAAAAAACGGTCGAATGACCTGCCAGAATGCTGCAAAATTTTTAACAGTGTAGGTTACGTAGGCCAAGGTTATTATGGTGTCCCATCAATGAGCGGAAAGTTCAACGGATTTAGGTCTGTCTCACGTATAAGTACATATTCACAAGCTTTATATGTTCATTGTGTCTCACATAGTTTAAATTTAGCACGTGAAATGTTGTATCTGTGATAGAAATAAGAAACTGCATTGGCATAATTGAAATGACACACAATTTTTCGATACTCCTAAATAGACAAGACAACAATATTTACAAACGTACACCGGAAATTAATAACCAAAAACTACAAAAAGTTTGTCCAACTAGGTGGGTGGGACGCCATAAAGCCATCATGACCATGGTAGAATTATATGATGCAGTGATTGATCGCTTTGAAACAATCGCATCTTGGAAAGACAGAGATTCGTCTTCTAAGGCAAAACTTTTTTAAAAATTCGTTATATAAATTTGGTTTCCTAATTTCTTTACTTAGCTTAGAGAATATATGGTATGATCCATGTCAATTCAGGCAGCCAAACAAAAAATCTTACCTTCATAGTCTCAGAAGTTTTTGAATTGAACATATGTTAAAATTCAATAAAAAATAAGATACTTGCATATTTTGGTTTTGCCCAAAAAAATTCCTGGCCCGAGATACAGGCCGCCAAAGATGGCATTCCGGGCACCATTTCCAATTCGCCATTTTCAATAAAAATTTTAAAGTGCTCTATCTCTAGAATGGTGCAAGATATTTTGTTGCGGTTTTTTTTATTTTAAAGATAATATTCTTCTGTTTAAAATGATATACCCAATTTTGAAAAATGTATTCAACTTTTCTTGTGGCAACCTTTTGAAAAAAAAAATTTTTTTTCAAAAAATATTTTTTTTTCGAAAATGCCAATCCCAAAAATTTTGATTTTTTTGCTGTTGATCAATACCATTGGAAACTATCTTCACTGTAAAGGAGAACTTCCACTTTTGAGTTTAACAAATTTTAGAAACATTTAAAAAATTCAGAGAATTTTACAGGAACTGTATATATACAGTTCCAGTAAAAGTCACTGAATTTTTGCTTATTTGTATCATATTTGTAAGGATAAGCCTACTATATATCCTAAACAAGTTAGAAATTGCAATATCAAATGTGGCAAAAATGAGGTGCGTGCATAGTATTAACTAGTTTTATAAATATTCAGATCTTAGGGCAATAAGTGTTACACTCTTGGGCGAAAAGGCATGAATACAAAATTTACTATACAGTACAGGACCCATTATCCGTAATTCCAAAATCCAGAAAGATCCGAAATCCGGAAAAAAAAAATTGAAAATTTTCTAAATTTGTAAATTTTTACTAAAATTTTGAAATTTTTCAAAAATTTTACAGATTCCCAATTTTTTTAGGTATATTGTGTTGCAATGTGTAACCACTAAAATATGTTACATCAGTGATGGGGGAACACGGTCCCCCCCCCCCCCCCTCCCCCCCGAAATTAGAAAAAAATCATTTTTTTTGTCAAATTTTAGTTTAAAATTTATATTACGATTCGTTTTTTTTTTTAAATCGTCAGATATTTCACATCCTTCCTCTCTCACTTTGACAAAATATTATGGCTACACAAGTGTGTTACTTGAATCAGGGGTGATTCTGAGTAGAAAAAAGAAAAAATTCTGAAATCCACAGCAAATTTTTTTTAAGTTTACAGAAGAGGGGGGGGGGGCTCCTTGGCCCTAATTATGAGTTTTTTCCGCGATCTTTTAACGAAATTCTCGTTTGTACACGATCTTTTGACGAAATTAAGGGGTTTTTTGTGATCCTTTGAAGAATTTTTTTTTTTTTTTTGCTATCATTTGACGAAATTTGCGTTTTTTTCGCGAGATTTTGACGAAATTTCGTTTTTTTTTTTTTTTTTTTCAATACTTTTGACAAAATTTTCAATTTTATTCGCGATCTTTTGACAAATTTACAGTTCTTTTCGCGATCTTATGACAAAATTGTGGGGGACTTTTTCGATCATTTGAAGAAATTTGTGTTTTTTCGTGATTCTTTGACGAAATTTGTGTTTTTCCGGCGATTTTTTGACGGAATTCGGGAGGACCCGAAATCCGGAAAATTCCAAAATTCGGAAAACCTTCGGTCCCGAGGATTCCGGATAATAGGTCCTGTACTGTAATTCCATATATTAAATTCAGTAATACGGAAGTAATATGAATCCATCTTAAAAGGACTTAATTGCCATGGCAACCTAGAATCATTGCCTATCATGGTATATCATTGAATCAATTATGTATTATAGGATTTTTATATAGAATGAAGAAAACTTTTATTAATGTCTTTTATGTTTTAATTTGATTTTCATAGCATTTGAAGTGATACATACTTTATTGCAGAGGTTTACAAAAAATTACTTCCTGTGTCATAGAAAGTGCATAGTGTTTACAGGGACACACAAAAGATTTCGGATACTTTACCTTATTGGAAATACTGCACATTAGCGATGATTGCTAGAGGTGCATTTTTAGTTGCGATATGAGTTTTCAAGTTTAATTAAATATTTCCATATTACGTTGTGTGTATAAAGGCTGTAGATCATATACAGGGCTACACAAAAGAAATCGTAAGGGAAGTGGATTTTTAGTTGTGTTTGAGTTTTTAAGTTTAACTAAATTTTTCCATGTTACGTTGTGTGCATAAATGCTGTAGATCATATACAGGATGTACAGGGCTACACAAAAGAAATCTTAAGGGTTTACTGAGTATGAATGAAAGTAGCTTAAAGGTGATTTTTAAATGAGTTATGTATTTTTACACTGAACTACATTTAGTATACTAAGATATGTTTGGAGAATATAGATAAAATGATATACAGGTCCACGCAAAGAATTAGATACATGGCCGTCTATGGATGATAATCTCTGGAAGTGTGATTTCACTGGTTTTAAGGATGTTTTAATCTTAATTAAATATTAGCTAAATAGTGGCATGTATATAAAGATAGTAGGTAAAATACAGGGTTGTATGAAAGTATTCAAGTATGCTTCCGTCTATTGACATAAATTTCTAAAAGTCAAATTCCGACCTATTTATGTGTTTTTAACAATTTCCAACATAGTTGAAAGTCTTTATGGATTCGATTTGTCTGCCCATCTGTCTGAACTGTAACTTGTATTAATATAATTTGTATTGCTGTGTAATTGATATATGTTATTGAGATTGTTTTACTATGTTCGGTATTGAAAATAAAGTATGTATCACTTCAAATGCTATGAAAATCAAATTAAAACATAAAAGACATTAATAAAAGTTTTCTTCATTCTATTTAAAAATCCTATAATACATAATTGATTCAATGATATACCATGATAGGTAATTTATTCTAGGTTGCCATGGCAATTAAGTCCTTTTAAGATGAATTCATATTACTGAATTTAATATGTAGAATCATAATAAATTTTGTATTCATGCCCTTTTTGCCCAAGAGTGTAACTTATTGCACCAAGACCTGAATATTTATAAAACTAGTTATAGTACGCACGCACCTCATTTGCCACATTTGATATTGCAATTTTTAAAATGTTTCTAAAATTTGTTAAACTCAAAAGTGGAAGTTCTCCTTTACAGTGAAGGTAGTTCCCAATGGTATTGATCAACAGCAAAAAAATCAAAATTTTTGGGATTGGCATTTCCAAAAAAAAAATTTTTTTTTTCAAAAGGCTGCCACAAGAAAAGTTGAATACATTTTTCAAAATTGGGTATATAATTTTAAACAGAAGAATGTTATCTTTAAAATAAAATAAACTGCAACAAAATATCTTGCACCGTTCTAGAGATAGAGCACTTTAAAATTTTTATCGAAAATCGCGAATGAGAAAGGATGCCGGGGATGTCATCTTTGGCGGCCTGTATCTCGGGCCAGGAATTTTTTTGGGCAAAATGAAAATATACAAGTATCTTACTTTTTCTTAAATTTTAATATATGTTCAATTCAAAAACTTCTGAGACTATGAAGGTAACCCCCCTGCCTGAGTTGATATGGATTCAGCCATATTTGCATACACTTTACCATTGTCTAAATTATTGCAAAAATCTGCCAGTGACCTCTTAATTGCCTGAAATTTCGTTAACGATGTTGTGGCTCACTTAAACATTATTCGTAAAGCCCCAGATATTTCTTTCAAGGATATTTATAATAAGCTTGTATGAAAGAAATAACTTTCATATTGACATTAAAATGCCAAAAACTGTATCAAAACAAACACAAAGATCCAATGTTCCAGCCGATTCTACAGAAGAGCATTTCAGGAAAAATATTTTTATCCCATTCGTTGATCAAACATTCACTCAAATTAATGGACGTTTTACTCGGCACAGCAACATTTTGATTTTTTTCGACATAATGAAAAAAGTGCTCCAACAGCTAGTGAAATTAAGGATTTTCGTCAATTGTGTGAATTTTATATGCATGATTTACTTTCTACAAATTCAGAAATTTTTAATGCTGAATTCAAGTTCAGCTACAGAAAATTTGAGAAATAGCTTCTATAACTCGATGCAAGAATGTCATTGAAACAGTTTCGAAAAGGTCACAAAATGTTGTACCCCAACACCTACAAATAGCTAAAGATATTTGTAACACTTCCCGTTACAACTTGCCTCAGCGAAAGGTAATTTTTGACATTACACATGACATTTACTTAAGATCCATAATGACAGAATCAAGATTAAATGGGCTGGCTTTGTTATATATACACAGAGAGATTAATGTAACTGAGACTGAAGTAATCCAAGAGCTTTGTAAAAAAAAAAAGATTTTATGTGTAACAATATTTTTAATTGAATTTTATTGAATTTTTTAAGTAATTTTTTATCCATTTAACTCGACCCCATAGTCGGTTAAGTCACAGACACTGTAGGGGCATCTACCCTTTCCACGACTAGAGATGACAATGCTTCTACAAGAATTTACTGCCATACCCCACAAGAAATTAAATTCTGTATTAGTTTATTAATTCCCATACAATTCTGAGTGACGAGTTAAATTTAAATGAACTAGCCCAAAAATTTGCATCCAATAATTCATCTCGTCAAAGCTATTTTGGATATTTTTCTTAAACTACAATATGTCTCACAATCAGATAGATATAAATAGGAAATTCTATAAATGTTTATTTATGAGGCCTTTAAATGTTTAACTTCTGCACATTCAAAAATTAGTACTTTTTTAAATTATTAATAAAATTAAACTTTAAGTATAATAATTTTAATTAAAATAAATAACCAATTAATTGATACTGAATTAATTACGGTAATTTTATGATTAATTAGTGTCTCCTTGTAATTTCTTACTGTAATCAAAATTTGAGAAATTTTGCCCCCACTAATTTTATTTTGTTTCGCTGCCAATGTTCGGCCCCCTCCAAGATAAAATCCTGGGTGCGCCACTGTTCAGCCTAACTTATAAAAAAAGATATTTTTAATTGAAATAAGGGAACAAAACTTTTTGTAGACTTACCTAATTAATGCCACTATAGAATGTAACACTGATATTCTACTTTAAAAAATGTCTTGAATGGATTTTTACTTCAATAACTTAGAAGACTTTTTTACTTCACACCTTCTAAAACAAACAAATTACAACTACCAGAAATCAAAATGGCTTATTGTTCTGAAAATTCAGCCAAAAGATGGAACCAGTACTACTATCTATTGGTAATGTTTTTAATTTTTTTATTTCAAATTAACAATGAAATATGCCCTGTTCACCTGTGCCCCCCTCTCCCCTATACGAAATAGATTTGTATTTGACTTCTGTATAACTGCATAATAATGTGTAATCAGTTTACAATGATTTATGTATTAATTTCAATAATTTTAAAATGAAAAAGAAGCTTACAAACTATATGGAACTTTTTGTCATTCCGTTACTGTCATTCCGTTACCAGAGTAAGATTTTCTTTTTGCATTGTTCTATAACTATTTATTGATTTAGAAATTTGAAAACCCAAGAATATTTCATAATTAGTACCATGTTGGTTGCGTCATTTTCATACAAGCTTTATTATTTACCATTTGGCTGAATTTTACATTATAAGCTCGTGGAGAAATACTAGTGTAGAAAACCCGTCATTCCGTTACCATGAATAAAGTTACAGTTATTTTTATTCTTAATCACTTAAATCCTAACTAGTAAATATATTTAATGAAAGTTAATGGTGGAGTTTAAAGTTCAGATAAAACAAAATTTCTAATTCCTGTATTTTTTAATTCTAGGATTAAAACAACATCTACTTATTAATTAAACTGTCATTCTGTTACCCTGGAATGGCCCTTCAGTAAAATATAATTTCACCTTAATTATTATATTTATAACCTGGATTACCCTAATTATATACATATACTTGCTATGATTGTCACATACGTGATTGTGGAACAGGCCTTAAGAGTTTTTTACATTTTGAGATTGCTAGAAAGCGAGAACTGCTGAATTTTAAGAATACTACACCGGAAGAACTGCTGAATGCAGTGATGTTTTCTTTTGGTTAATGTGCGCGAAGCATTCATATACAAGATTACTGATTGCCACTTTAGTGAGTTTTGTTTTTTATGTATATTTTGCCGCTTTAAGAGTTTTTTACATTTTGAGAATGCTAGAAAGCGAGAACTGCTGAATTTTGAGAATGCTACACCGGGAGAACTGCTGAATGCAGTGATGTTTTTTTTTCAGTTAATGTGCGCGAAGCGCTCATATACAAAGATTACTGATTGCCACTTTAGCGATTTTTGTTTATTATTTACATTTTATTTTCGTTAAGCGAAACATGCGTATAAACCGGTGCTTGGCGACATTTACTACTTGGCGGAAAAGGGGTTTTCATGCCAAGAAAAATTCCAAGATGGCAGCCGTGGGAACTTATGACATCTGTTCCTAATACACTTCAAGGAAACAAATACACAAAAATAAACTTACCAATCATGGTTGTCAGATTTGCTGCCCAGTAGGTACCCATTTTCCCCATCGGGCTGGAATTTTTACCTTAAAAAGCCTTTTTTTTTTTTAGAAAATGGGTTTTTATCAAATAAAACAACATTTTGAAATGTATTAAGTATTCTTATAACAAAAAATACAGCAGTGAAATGTTTATTTACATATAAACATACATACACAAAATCTTCTTGACTATCAACTATCATACAATATTATATTTATTATTTTCATAGGCACAGGTGTCATATTTGTCCCATATTGGCTTGATTTTTTTTCTGACGCCAATTTGGCGATAACCTCGTTACCACATCAAGCAAAATAACGACACTTTGGCACCAGTTAAGTACCTGGTGCGTACTATATGACATTTGCATCAGAAAAAATATGTGCCAATGTGGGGGCGTATATGACATCTGTGCCGTGTATTTCTCTATTTGACCCGATTTCATGTTTTTCTATTTAGTATCTACGTTTTTTACAGCTGGTCACAAGAAAAACGTGAAATCTGGGTTCAACGGTTTAAAAAATGAAATTTAGTTTGAAAGTGAGAAAAGTTCGCTAGGACTTAAAAGGCAAAATAAAAAGATAAAAAAGATTTAAAATAATAATAACAATAAACAGAACACAATTTCTAATCTAGATTTGGGTTAATAGTGAATCTGATGATTTATATCATATGTCATATCAGTACCGAGGTGTAGTAAATATAGAATAGTATAAATAATACAATGTGTAAAAGGCAAACTATGTTTCAACACATATAACATTCTAAGTTACAGTTTTTTTTTTCCTTAGAGGAGGGGGTGGAGACGAATATTTAGATGAACATGAGCAAAGGCAAAATGCATATGAAATAAACTTAACTTCTGATTACAAAACTAAAAAATTTGACCTTTTTTTTTAAACAAAACTATTATTCTTTCTAAAGTAAAAGTATAATACTAACCATCTTCTTCGTCATGAAAGCTTAACAATTTTGAAGCTTTTGGCATAATAGTTTCATTTTTATCATCTTTTTCTTTACTCGTAGAAGATGAACTCGGTGCATTGAAAGTTTCGACATCTAGTCCTGGAATTTTACACTCTTGTTTTTGTTTATCCTTACTATCTTCATTTTCTGTTGGTGCCCCTTCATCTTCCGAGTCATTACGTGATTCACGTTGTCGAAATTTTCTATTGGGTTTCTTAAAAAGACCCATGTTAAAATAATACTGCGTTATGTGATTTTGCACAATTACATGACAAAAATGTAGAAAAACATGCCAGATTTCCTACAAAAATAAAATAATAATGGAAATACACGACATAGTGCACTTTTTCAGGAAAGAAAACTGTAATATAACATGAAGATATCCGTATGTAGTCTCTCTTGATTCAATTTGTAAATTGAAAAAAATTAATTTTGCCAAGTAATATTGATTAACAAAACTATAATCATTTCATATAAGCATTATTCACGTTAACATTTCAATTCCAAAACAAACGTCAAACACGACGTGATAAAAATGCAACGGTAGACTACCAATCAGAGAACAGTTTTCATTTCGTAGCCAAACAAGAGTTCGCCAAGAGCGATAAGCTGTAAAAGCGAAAGCCCAGCTGGTAACTGCAATGAGGTCCGGCGTCCCGCTCATTTTATATTTGTTTACCTTTCTTTTGATGGTGATCACGTTTCGACACCATTTTAATGAATCACGTCCGACGTCCATATACATCGTAACAAATGGACAATATATTTCAATGTTTGTTCGGTAGCATTTTTAAATATAAATGTATGCAAAAGACTTGAGGAAAACAATTTGTATATATGCGTTCTTAAGAGCTGACGATCAAGCAAAGGAAACGTACCAATGCTCTTGGAATATATACCAAACTAAAAATTGAAGATTTTAAAGAAATGATGAGTCCTCTTTAAATGAATGAATATTGCTTGTGATGTGTGTGTTATAATTCACACCATACACACTAGCAATATTTCTTCGATTATGCTGCACGAGATAATGATTCGACATTCAGGAAACTGTAGATGGATACCTGAATTCAATTCAAAAATCATATTGCTTTGCTAAAATTAAATTACATTTAAGTAAGATAAGTTTTATTAATGCTTAGTTTTATTTGTTTCGTGATATTGTTAATTAACTAATTTATATATAGGGTAGATGTGCCAGTAATGGACACCCCTTGATGTTTTTGGTTCATAAAAAAATAACTAATAAATATTTAGCTTTAATTATTTTTTTTATAATTCCCCCTTGTATGTTTTATAAAACTGGGTTATTGTTGACACTTTTAATCAAACCAATCAGGAAGCAGAAAATAATGTTTCAAAGTTTCGCTGTTTTTCTGTGAAAATCTTAATGAAGAGGCTAAGAGTTGGCTTCGTTTAATCAATTTATATATTATTTATTTTCTTGCAAAATTTGAATGTTTTTGTTTGAATAGCAATAGAAAACTTTGAATTTTATATACCAATGGCCATTTACAAATTTTCATTTATTTTTAAGATTTTAAGAGGGGTGTCCATTACTGGGATGGTTAATTAGTCATTTTCCAGTAATGGACACCCCATGTAGACATTGCTAAAAATGCAATTTTAGTAATGTTTATAGTGCATAAAATACTTTGGCTTAACTGCAAACCTAAATAATCAAATTTAATTTTTAAATTATACTTACCAAAATGTAATAACACCAAAACTTTTATAAATAGCTGCTTTTAAGTTATTTTATGAGATTTTATGAAATTTCAATATTTTATTTTATTTGTTATTATTATTTTTTTTTTTTTTATGTAGTACATATACCTTGCATATTTTAAAATCCGGCAATCAAACCAGCCAGGAAGCAAAAAATATTGTTTAAGAGCACAGTCAAAGAGGGGCTCATAGGGCTTAATTCCTCTCCGTTTAAATAAAAACAATTAAGTTATAGAAGCTATTAAAAATCTATTTTCTGTCTTAAATGTTTCCTTATTTAAAAAAAAATGTAAGACTATTAATGAAAGTTACAGGTAATATTCATGAAACTATAGTAAATCTGCAGATCATTGGCCTCAAACATCAGTACTACAGTTTTATTTTGAAATTATTTTATTTAGTATTTAAAATATTCAACTCACAATATCATTTCTTTCATATTTGTAATATTAATTATTATAAATGATATATCAAGTAGAGTCTGGAAGATTGTTAAAAATAGTGACACAAAACTAAACATTTAAAAATAGTGGCACAAAACTAAACATTAATATTCCAAAACTTTTTTTTAATTACCCTTTAAATCCACCACTGTTACAATAATTTGATAGCTGTAATTGCCTGATATTTAGTATTTTAATCTATCCATCTAAAATAATTAAAACATCGATCTTCTGATAATTTCAATAATTGATACAAACAATAAATGATTATCACAAATACTTTATTAATTACTGGTATCCTAAATGTTAAATTTATTTGAAAATAACTATTTTGTTTCATTAGCATGTTTTTATTAAATTCTGGTTCTAAATACAGTCATAAAAACAATTATATTTATTACTTTTTATGGGGTGTCCATTACTGGAACAGAGGGTGTCCACTACTGGGCCAGAGGGTGTCCATTACTGGGCGTTTGGGTGTTTTGATATATTTCTATTATTTAAAATTAAATTTTTATTCATATTGGGAAATGAGGCTATAAGAATGGTTAAATATTGTCGATAGATTAATATAATATTGAAAAAACTGGAATATAATAATTTTAACTATTAATAAAAAAATAATTTTTAAAGAAATTCCTTAAGGATGTCCATTACTGGCACATCTACCCTATATATGTCTTGTGACTTTTTGATAATACTTATGTGTTAGTTGTCAAAAGCATGCTTTCCTTTTATTATGATTTATGAACTTTAGTTTTTAAGGATAATGAATATTAACAAGTTATTCTTAAATGAAAAGCTTATACAGACTATTTTTAAATGTAATATTTACTTATATCTCAATATTCTTAATAAAGAATAATAAACAATTATTCAGATTTAGAAATTAGAATTAAAACTTAGCTAAACATAAGAAATATTGTGACATCAAACTGTTCAGAATTTAGTTTTTAAATAACTGAGTACTTACGTATTATCCAGGCTAAGACATGGTTGACAATTGCCAATTTTTTTTATTATAGCCACATATGTTCAAAACAGTAATTTGACACATGTTTATTGAATACATATCATTGTTAACAATGCTAAATAACATAAAGTTAACAAATGCTAAATAATAAGATAGTATAATAAATATAAGAAATGGGAAATAATATAAAATTTATTCTAAAACATTAATTTAGTACTAATTTACTAAGTACATAGTATTAGGTTAACAGCTTATAACAGTAAAGTATATCAATGTAATACAAATCTATAATGTGAAACAGTAATTTAGTATGAAATTTTAACATAATTACTAGGTGATAAAAAAAAGCATTTATTCTGACTTTTTTTTTTTTTTTCCTGGCAAGAATATTTCTGTAGTAGCCTTTAACATGGCATAAAATAAAAATGTTACCTTGTTTACCATGTAGAAAGAAAAAAAAAATTCTGTAATTAGTATTGCTGGAGACAGTTATCAGTTGTATGTTTACCTGATATAGCACAGATAATATGCAAGTACAGTACAAAGTCTAAAGTTCGGAATCCTCGGGACATTACCAAGCCCGAACTTTTGATCATCAAAAATATTGCTTTTCCAATAAGGAAAAGAAAATTCACTACATAAAAAGGCAAAATATGATATTCATGTATTAAAAATTGCATATAACAACTATCAATACTAAATTAAACATTTTCATTAAGTAAATCATAACAAAATAAAAAGTAAAACAAAAACATTTATTTAAAGCTGTTCTCAAATCCAAAAGGGCAACTTTATGACATAAATTTTAATTTATTTTTGTTCAGAGATGCATGAAACTAGCAGGTGTCGTTCAGAAACTATGTAATCAAACTGAGTTTTCTGTTTTTTTTTTTTTTTTTTGCAAACGCAATAGATTTTTCAGAAAGTAGTGTCAAAGTGGACGTTTTGAACTGATTTTCTGCGCAGAAGAAAAATAATCACACAAGAAAGGGTGAAAAACGTCTTTGTCACGTGATCAAAATCACTTATAGCTCAATAAGTAATTTATTTATCAAAAAAATGGAAAACAGTTCGATTCCAAATTGCTTCCATAGTCAGGCTTTCCAATTTTATGACTTTCCATTAAAAAATGAATTTGTAAATGTGTCAAAACGTTTTGTGCTTGTTGAGAGCAGAGCACTTGAGAACAGCCTTAAGGAAACAAACAATTGAGATGAAATTGCAACTTTCTGAACTATTGGAACATTTTAGTTAATGTGGGCTGCTTTATTAACTTAAGTATATCATTAAGACGTTTTTCTTTTATTCTGTACATAGACATGAGTTAAGATTCAGTAATAAAGCTTCTTTGTTCTAGACCCTTTTTTTTTTGTTTCAACAATTTTGTTTTTTCACTTCTTTCTTGAATACTGCCGCTTGAAAGTCCGAACTTTAGACGTTGTACTGTACAAATAATTGTTTGTTGTTGCTTTATATATAAATATATATATATTTATATTTTTCTCTTGCAGGATACATTCACTGGTAAATTTTAGTAGGCTTTTAAATAGCATTGTATATGTTTCCTGCTGTCAGATATGAAAAATCTCCATATTTAAAGAGCAAATTGCTAGTATCGATAATTTATGAAATTGTGCCATAAAAATGGCATCCAATGTTGAAGACTATGTAATTATCTATATATTTAAAAGACCTGGTTGTTTTTTTAATCATCAGCCCTGGGCTTTCTACTGAACCAATTTTGATAATTATGTGTTATTAAATGGTGAATACAGATTTGAGTGGTGTGTATGTAAATTTTGAGAATGTGGAAATGATGTAAGACTTAAATGTTATGGGGAAAAAATTCTATGATGTGACAAAACACAAAACGAAATTCTTGTTGCTGATTTTTCATTCTGTATTACCAAACATAAGAGCCTAATTGAATATTTTCATCATATTTACTCATCTCGATTTCATATTCTAATACATATTAATTTTTCAATAATTTAAACAGTTGAAGTTTGTGGAAATAGTATTTTGGTAATTTTAGGTTTAAAATATTATTAGTTTTAAAAGTTAGACATTCAGTGTAAGATGAATTTTTTATTATAATTATTTTTGTAAATTTATTATAAATTCAATCTAATAATTCTTTTCTGAACATTATAGTTCGTCAAATTTTGATGGGTTCCAACTCGTAACATGTCTAGATTTTTTAAAACAAAACTTTAATGTTTGAGAAATTATTTTGTTTAAATCACCAACAATAACAATTGGTAAGTTATTTTTTAAAATATCAAACTTTAATTAGAAGCAAATTCTGCTTTTTTTAGACAAGATAATTATTGTACTTGATAGTTTGTTGATGTTGACATCAACATCCAGTGGTGCCTACTTTTGAAAAATACTGAGTGGGGTCAAAACCATTTTAGGGTAAAATGATGCTGCTGTTATGCTTTCTTTGAAAGTTTACGAAAGATTGATATTTCAGGTTATGATACATTTGAATGTTTTAGAGTAGAATATAAAGTTGCGATTTATTTAATTATATTCTTATGAGGTCTTCATTTTATGAACTCTAATATTAACTACTGTGCCATGAATTTTAGTATAATTTAAAATTACTTACTATAAAATATTAAAACGGGTATTTAATGCAAATACACTTAAATTGGGGTGTAAAAAAATCGTGATTTTTTTTTTTTTATTGGATTTTTTTTATTTAAATCAGATTTTTATGATTTTTTTTCCCAGCATTCAAATACCGAATAGCTACCAAGAGTTTCAGATTTCCAAAACAACTAAACCACTAATTGCTAACATAATCTATGTTTTAACACTTTAATTAATAAAATTATTAGTTAGTAATTACAGAAATTATAAAGACTGCAAATTAGTAATTTCATTAGTTAGTATCATATACAATAATGCTATATACATTAATATTGTAATAATTATGTAAAACTTTATTAAATACTAGTGATATTTAACATATTATTAATAACTGAATTTAATATTTAGTTAACACTACTTCAAATTAATAATTATTAAAAAATCTGTCTAATTAGGAACATATTATACATTTTTAAGCTTTAATTATTAAAATGATAATTAATAATGTAGTAGGTCATTTTAGAAAGAAAAAAAGGCACTATTTCATGAGGAAATATATTAGTAATGATATAAGAAAAAAAAAAGGATAATTTTTAGTATGATAAATAAAGTGTCCTTAATTTTTAATAATTTTATTAATCACAAATTGAAAAATACAAATAAATAACATGTTTTAATATCCAGTTTTTTTTTTTTTTTTTTTTTTTTTTTTTTTTTTAGAAATATAGTTCTATTATTTTTGCAAGATCTTGGGCACATGAATTTAGAAATACTGTTGAATGGGAAGTTTTTTACAAGAAATCTCTGACTACATCTACCGGTGAATATAACATTTTTTTTCACCCTTAAAAAATGGCCTAGAAGAAACAGAAAGTAATTACAGAATTAATAAAAACTGCAAATAAGTAATTTCATTAGTTAGTAGCACAAATAAATAACAAAACTAACAAACATTATTTGCAGCTTGTTTTGCATTTGTACTTAGAAAAATTACTGTTAATCACCAAAATCTAAACTTACACACCTGTATGTGTATGATGACAAAAAAAAAAAATATATATATATATATATGTGTGAAAATGAGTTAAACTCATTCATACACACACATAGCTGCCAACTTGTACGGATTGGCCGTACAATGTACGGATTTTGTTCTAATTGTACGGTTGTACGGATGAACAGTACGATTGTACGGTTTTGTGCGCGGGAAAAACAATCGCTGAAAAATGCGAATTTTGTCAAAGATCGCGTGAAAAAACGCTACTTTCGTCAAAGATCGCGTGAAAAAACGCTAATTTCATCAAAGATCCGTTCAAAAACACTACTTTTGTCAAAGGATCGCGAAAAAACGGCAATTTTCTCAAACAATCTTGAAAAAAGCCCTAATTTTCGATAAAAAACCGCTTATTTCGTCAAAGATCGCGGGAAAAAACACTAATTTCGACAAGGGATTGTGAAAAGTACGCGAATTTCGTCAAAAATCGTGGGGATAAAACGCGAATTTGTTCAAAGGATCGGGAAATGAACGTGAATTTCATCAAAGTTCGCGAGAAAAAGCGCGAATATCGTCAAAGATCGCGGGGAAAAAAAGAATTTTATCAAAGATATTTGAAAAAAAGCAAATTTTGTCAAAGAATCGCGAAAAAAACGCGTATTTCGTTAAAAATCGCGCAGAAAAACACTAATTTTGTCGAAAGATCGTGAAAAGAACGCGAATTTTGTCAAAAATCGCAGGAGAAACACTAATTTCGGCAAAGAATCGTGAAAAGAACGCGAATTTCGTCTAAGATCGCGGGGAAAGAACACTAATTTCGTCAAGGAATCGTGAAAAGAACGCGAATTTTGTCAGAAAACGCGTAAAAACGCTAATTTCGTCAAAGATCGCGGGAAATAACGTGAATTTCGTCAAAGATTTCGTAAAAAAAACGCGAATATTGTCAAGGTTCACGTAAAAAACACGCGAATTTTGTCAAAGATTTCCTAAAAAAACGCGAATTTCGTCAAAAGATCGCGAGAAAAATGCGAATTTCGTCAAAAGATTGCGAAAAAACGCAAATTTCATCAAAAGATCGCGAAAAAACGCAAATTTCATCAAAAGATCGCGAAAAAACGGCGAATTTCGTCAAAAGATCACGAAAAAAACGCAAATTTCGTCAAAAGATCGCGAAAAAACGCAAACTTCGTCAAAAGATCGCGAAAAAAACGCAAACTTCGTCAAAAGATCGCGAAAAAAACAGTAATTTCGTCAAAGTATCGTGAAAAAAAACGTGAATTTTTCACAGGATCATGGAAAAAACGCAAATTTCATCAAAGGGCCTCGAAAAAACTCATAATTAGACCGGAAGGGAATCCCCCCCCCTTTCCTCCCCAATCCTTTGGCTGTGTAACCTTTCAGAAAATTTGCTGTGAATTTCAGAATTTTTTTTCTTAGAATTTCCCATGCAAAAAAATTTTCTTTTGATATCTCACGTTTTTATTTTGGAAAAAAAAAGACTATACATGAATATAGCATAGAAAATGTTATGAAGTATTACTTTTTTCATTGCATGTGCATATGTTATGCATTTTTAAGCACCCAAGAATACGTCATAAAAATTGTAAGGATTTCAAAATTGACATATTGGCAGGTATGCACGCATACAGAATATATATAAGAATAGCCAGTTATATCTGAAATCCTAAAAATATTTAATATAGCAGCATTATTATATCTCAGTGGGGATTATTAGCTTTCAATGGTTCATTTTCTTTTCTTTTAAGAAAAGTTTTGCTGCCTTTTCAATTCCTAATTAATTTTTTTATTTAGTATATATAAGTTACAAAGTAAAAAAAAAAAAAAAAAACATTTATTCAAACTATACCAAAGAAGATCTTGCTGTGCTTAACATTTTTATACCAATTAGTTCTTTTTCTCCTATGCATTCATTTACAATTTAGCTGTTGAGCAGATGTCACTCTTCCATTCTTCTTTGACTCGGGATTGCTATTAATTTATTATTATAAAAATAGAATGGGAAACTAAGACACTATTTATTCTTTTATTAGCAGAAATTCAATACACTTGCTATATTTATTTTACATAAAATAATGCATAAATTGATTACCCAAAGGAAATTATGTCGTTGCAAATTATATTAGATTTAAATATCATTTTTAAATAAAACTATTTTATATTGGATAAAAGTCGAAATACCTGTAGAAACTTTCAAATTATTTTCATCTTAGATTTAAAAACTTTTTTTTGACATTTTAAACATTAAAAAAAATTTTTGATTTTAATCAATGATTTTTTTTTAGAAAATCAGTTGATTAAAATCACGATTTAATCGTTGATTTAAACCAACTGATTAAAATCGTTGACACCCTAGCTTAAATGCTTTTATTAGTAGTACTACTATTTTCTTAAACTGTACTGGACGACTAAAAATAGATGACATTTCTCAAACCGCTGATAATAAAAGGATACTTCCACATACAAAAAGTATACAAATCAAGTACACCTTTCAGATTTGGCATTTATTTAAAAAGGGGGCTGCATGAACATTAAAATACGAAATTTAATTTTTATATGGCTCCTTTTTGTATAACATATATTTATAAAAATAATGACATTATAAAAAAGTCCTAAGGACAATAAAAAGAAATTCTTTTATGGACAGACAAACGTAGTTTTTAAATTTTATGAATTTTCAGTGTTTTCTGGCATTAAAAATGCGCTTTTCCTATTTACAAGTACTTAACGAATGTTTTAATAAAATGAATCCATCTTTTATGTAGCACAGCATATTGCAAGTATGATCTCCTAACTACACATTTTCCAACATCCTCTAGAACGAATTTCCTCCACTGTCCTTATTCATGTTTGAAATGGTAATTTGATTAAACTCTTTCTTTGACATAGCGGGATGCAAAAAATGTTTTCAGTCTTTTCAGCGGGAGAGGATTTCACTGTTTATACACTTAGCTATTTTATTAATATCAGAGAAAAAATATTTCTATCATGGTGCACACTTGAATTCCTGTGTAAGTTTCACTGAAGTAAATGAGTTCATACATATGCTTGCACTAACCCTACCTTTAAAAGTCAAACTCTTCCCTTAAAGCTATCCTAAAAGAAATATGTTTCTCCACTCACCAACACGAACTCTCTGACACATTTGCAGACTAACTTGTATAAGTAAATATCCTGAAATTTGTAGACATGACTTCTGAAGTAATTTAGAATCGAATAGCATTTTTCATTAATAATAATATATATATATTATGTATATAGATATAATATATACATTATATATATATATATATTATGTATATATTATATCTTCACTTATAACTGATCCTGACCTGAAGCATGATGAAAATTGTCTCAAAATACTTTTGCAGCATTTTCTGAAAGATCCCTTAAAGCAGTGGTTCTCAACCTTTTTTTGGCCGGGCCCCACCAAAGCATCTCTAAAATCATAATGTCCCCCCTCCCTTCCATGTCATATAAAAATTGTCACATAGAAAATAAACTTCCATTTTTCCCAGATGGGTCTGAAAATAGCATTAACTCTGATAAGTGATTTCACATTCTTTAATTTATCAAAACCATATATATATATATATATTACAAGTATGCTTTTAACCTAACTTCATGAATACAGTGATGCCATGGGTCTTCACACTTACGTCTACAAAAGTTTTGTTGTTTTTTGGCAACTTACCTCAAATTTAAAAGTGAAAAATAGTCTACATTTTTATTTTCGTAAAATTTCTTGAAATCTCTTTCATATTTTGTATTACATCTGATAGAATTGGTACATTTTATAATGGATTTTAATACTCCATTAAGACTAAGTGATATTTGATTATCGCCACAACTGTATGGATAACACAATTCACAAGTAACATTTCCAGATTTGCGCTTTTATCCATTTTAAGTTACTATTTTTCTTTCCTCTCATAACATACTCCTTTGATAGCGGGCTTTTTTCTGCATTATAATTATTTGGGCACCATGTTTCCTCCAATTTAAAAATGCATATGTAATATTCTGTATGTGGTCTGCAGTAGAGCCATAAGAAGTTTACTTCCAACCCTTTCCTTCCGTGACGCACACAGGGTTTTATTAATTTCATAATTGTAGCACCTCATTTAGATCATTCAGAATATTTTTTAGATTAAACATGTCCAAATAGTCAATTTTAGATATATCCTACAAAATTCCATATGTAAAATTTTTCTCCCTGTGTATATTACACTATGAATAGATGTACAAGTTTTTTTTTTTTAAATAAGTAATAAAAAAGGGTGTAATTTACTAAAATAATATTAAAACCAGAGAAATTAAAATGATGTTTGAACATATAAAAGGTGTCAAATTATACAAAAAAACTCACATAATTATTCCGGTGTCAGTGTGTTTTTGAACTTTTAAATGTGATCATTTCGAAAATTTATTTTTATTCAGTTATTTTAAAATTTTTTCGTCTATTATTTCTATTTTTAGACGAAGATACTACTTTCATTAGAAAAAAATGACAGAAAATTTGTTAATAAGAAATCTGAAATTGCCCCCCTGAAAAGTCATATTGCCCCCCTGTGGGGTGTACGCCCCACGTTGGGAACCACTGCCTTAAAGCAATAAATGGAAAGTGCTGAATAATAATAACTATGAATTTAGGAAGAAAAATTAATTCCCGAATGCACAGGGAATAACTTTGAGAGAAAATTGATTATATGCCTTTTATGATAAAGGATCGCAGGGGGCAGGTTGTGTTTTTGGCTCCTGTGTGTTTGTTTTTGGCAGTTTTGGCTTTTAAAGTTTAAGCAGTTTTGGCAATGTTGGGTTCACCAATAAATTTTTCTTTGCTGCAAATTGCCATACATAAATCTGCATCTAGAGTAATGCATATTGATCAGTAAAGGACTGAATAAAACTTTTTTCATAATGCATTATAAACATAGGCGTAGCGTGACCAGAAATTTTGGGGGGGCACCAAGTAAAAACAGCGCCCGGAGCGAATTTTCAATCTTGCGCCCCCCCCCCCCCCCAAAAAAATCTCTCTCTTTTTGATGGGTGTAATAAAATTGATAAAGTGCAGAAACATAAATAAATTCTATCAAATAAATATTTCGTGTTTATTTTGGAACTTTAAAAGGTTTATTTTTAATTTAGAAATTCTGCACAACTAAATAACATAAAAGAAAATTGTACTTATTTGTTAAAGAGTTCATGATGTTTTGCATGTTTACAGGAAAAAAAATAATCAAGAGAGAAAAAGAAATTTCACCGGAAAATGATAAGCGGCCGAAAAATTAATAAACAAATAAAACGGTGGTTCGTAGCATAAATTTCGCGCCCGGGGCGACCTCTCCTTTAGCCCCTCTTTTCACGCCCCTAGAGGTCTGCACGGACCGCAATTTCCAGGCCCGAGCCCAGCCCGGTGAGAAAATTAAAAGTTCCACCCGAGCTAGACCCGTTCATATTTTCACAGTTTACGACCAGGCCCGGTTCGTACAAAAATCAGTCAAAACAAGCCTGGCCCGTTAAATGTCAATTAAATCAGGCCTGGTTCTGCTCGACTCAATTTCTCAAAAAATTCTGATTTTTCTTAACATACAATTGCAGGGCTGCCACTTACTACTAAAATGCTACAAAAAGCGACTATTTTCAGCATCCGGCGGCTATGGCGACTATTTTAGGTCGAAAATCATTAAAAAGCGACTATTTCATGAAAACCAGCTACTTTTTTCTCATTTCAGTGACTATTTTTACTGAAAATACTCGATCTTTTTCTTCAAAGTGCCTGCAAAATCAACATCCCAAAAGCACTTTTCCAACGGTTGTGTGAGGAGATTCGCGATTTTTTCCTCAATCAATCAACGAAAATAGGTATTTCTTTTCTATCTTCTGCTACGATCTTTGAAGGAGATTTCGCAGTTTTTTTTATGACCTATTGCAAATTTCCCGATTTTTTTGGGGCGATCGTTTCACGGAACTCAATTTTTTTCCCCCGTGATACTCTGCCAAATTCCGCGTCTTTGTTTCTAGCGATCGTTTTACGGAACTAACGATTTTTTTCGCGCGATCCTTTGCCAAAATTCGCGAACTTTTCTGCGACAGATTGGGGAATTTTTTTTTTCCGCCACCATTTGTCGAAATTCGCAATATGTATTTTTTCACGACCGATTGATGGCATTCGCTGTTTGTTTCCGATATCATTTTACGAAATTCGCTATTCTTTTCCACGATAGTTTGTCGAAATTCCTGATTTTCTTTTCAAAACCGACTTACGAAATTCTTGATTATTCGCGCAAAATCATTTGTTTAAATTCTCGATTTTTTACGCGATTATTTGACCAAATTCGCGTCTTTTCAAGGGTGATTCTATTCCGAATTTTCCGAAAATTTAAGGCATTCGGTTCCGAAAATTTAAAAAAATCGGTTATTAGTCCGAAAATTTGGTCATAAAAACTATCGCGAATTTCGGCAAATGGTAGCCGAAAATTCTATTACGACAATCGTTCACAGAAAAAATCGCCAAATTTCGTCAAAGGATCGCAGAAGAAAAAAACTAATTTCGCCAAAGAATTGCGGAAAAAAACGCGACTTACGAAAAAAACGTAAACTTCGTTAAGGGATCGGGATAAAAATACAAAATTCCCCAAGGAATCGCAAAAAACACAAATTTCATCAAAAGATCGCAGAAAAACACGAATTTCGTCAAAGGATCGCAATAAAGAAACACAAATTTCGTCGAAAGATCACGGGAAAACGTAAATTTTGTTTAAAAGATCGCGGAAAAATGCGAATTTCGGCAAAGGATTGCGGTAAAAACGCGAATTTCGCTAAAGGACCGCCGAAAAAACGCATAATTGGTAACGGGAGGAGATTCCCCACCCCACCCCCTTTTTCTCCTCTGCTGTAACCTTTCGGAAAATTTGCTATGAATTTCAGAATTTTTTTTTTTTTTTTTTTTTTTTTTTTTTGCTCGGACTCCTGCTGTCTTTTTGCCCGCGACCATTTGACGAAATTTTCAATTTTTTTCTCTTGATCGTTAGACAAAATTCGTAGTATTTTGTGCATTATTTTGACGAAATTTGCGACGATTTTTCGGTGACAGATTGACGAAAGTCGCCATTTGTTTCCGCAACCTTTGATAAAATTCAAGATATTTTTCCACGGTCCTTTGAAAAGATCCGCGATTTTTTTTTGTCGAGAATTACCAAAATTCGCATTTTTTTTTCTGCCGATCGTTTCATGGAGTTCACGATTTACTTTACACGATCCTTTGCCAAATTTCGTGAATTTTTCTACGGCCGATTGATGAAAATGATATTCGGTATTTGTTTCAGAGATCTTTTGACGAAATTCGCGATATTTTTTGCTCGATTTTTTGCGAGACTATTTGACCAAATTCGCGGGGTTTTTTTTCCCTTGTCCGCGACAGTTTGACAAAATTTTCGATTTTAGGTAGATTTCGTAAGAAATACTACCTATTGCAGTCGTTACCATGGTGCGACTTTTGAAAAATTCCTTCATAACTTTTCATTATAGGACCCCAGGAACCCAAAACCACCCCCACCTAAAAAGTTTATATATATATATATATATATATATATATATATGTATGTATGTACTAAATTTTGTCCGCACGATAAAAGTCGCAATTATGCACGAATCATCTTCAAACTCGCCAACAACTTTGAGATGGCTAATATCTCGGCGGGGATTGAAAATGGGCGAAATCGGCCCAAGAGGGTGGAAATGGGGAGGGTTCAAAATTTTGAATACTGTCTTAACATGATTCTGATAAAACCAGCTCTTACACAACAATGGCAGGAAAAAAATAAAAGTTTTTCGTTATAGCAGTTGCCAACAATTAAATAAAACAAATAATAAAATTCTCACCACAACAATTACTTTTCTTTTGCAAAATTTTCACGTGTAAAATTAAATAGTTTGACAAATTGAAAACAAATTGAATATTACGTCATAAGTTTCCTAGAGCAAGATATCAGCATGAAAACTCAAAATAAATAGTTTGACGAATTAAAAAAATATGTATATTGCGTCATATTGGAAATATAATGGACCTCAGCAGGTGAATATGTAACGCCATGTAAGTTTGAAGAAACGTATTAAAACATGATAAAAACCCGACTATGGAAATATTAACATATTTTAACACTTTAAGGTTCTCTGAATTTTTTGTAGCCATTTTTTAAACCTATTCCATATATATGTGTGTGTATATTCGTGTATATTACAATTTTCACAAAAAGTTTAGCTCCCTACAGCTCGCTCTTTGTGAAGAAACTGGGTTTTATCTCTAATCTTGATTTAAGTTTTGTTGGAGAATTTAGTACTTAACATCGAAATCTACCTCCGCCTGTAGGCCCGAGCCGGCAGGGATTTTTTTGTTCCGTAATGGTTAGGCGAAATTTACAAGTATTTTTTTTCGAGACCGATGGAAAACTATTTTTCTGCGACCAATTGTTGATATCTGCAAAATCCCATGTATAATACACAATTACATATCTTTTTAAAACAGTGACTAATGAATATTTTTAATATATTGCACAATAACCACACCCTTAATATCAATCGTACGGGCAGGGTCGAAACTACCCTTTTTTTGCGCCCAGGGAAAACATGGATTTTGGCGCCTCCCACCCCCCCTCCCCCCCACACACACATCTCCTCACGCGGCTTCGCAATATGTGGCACGGGTCAACTACACAATAGAATTCTCCCCACCTCCAAACGGTCTGTCGGGGCTCAGATGAGAAGGAAATATTTTCTTCTTTGCACTGGCCTGCTATTGATGCATACAGGAATCCATTTTGTTGCCTAAGTGGAAGCATAAATACAGAATGACTGCACGCGAGAGGAAAGACGCGAATAAAACAATAATAAGTGGAATATTTACGTAGCTTGTGCGTTCTTAAAATGCAGTTACATTTTTTTTTTTTCAATTTTAAGCCTTCGTGAAGGTTTCAAAATGTATAATATCAATGATTTTTAACCCCTAAAATAACAATTTTTAAATTTAAGAATTTCTTACGATACATATTTATGAATAAGATTATGAAGTTTTAACATCTATCATTGTTTTTCAGTTATACATAAATATTTTTCAACATCAAAGTTAATCAACGCAGTATATAACTGAGATTTTAATTCCCATCAGCAGTATTTGTTTTCTATTTAAAATAAAAGCCACTTTTTATTTATTTATTATATATATGAATACTTTTCATTTTTTAAGGTGGGAGGGGGTATCTTTAAAAATTTTAATGTCATCTAATCCTCCACTCCCTTGCACAGAGTTTAAAATCATGAAATTTTTTTTCTTTTTTGACCATTGGTTTCTTAGTAATGACAATAAGTATCCGCGTAAAATTTTCCTTACCCACAAAACTTAAAACATTTAAAATATTTTTCTCTTTTCTTGTTTCTTTCAAATGTTAAGTTGTGTTAAATGTTAAATAAATAAATGACTTACCCTTCTCCCAAATAAAAAAATTAATTAATAAATAAAATATAAAAATAATTTCAAAATTTTTAGATTATTATACTGTATTTGTTATTCATTAGAATCGTTGATGTTAATTCTCTCCCATCCCCCCGGCAAATAGAGAATAATTAATAGCTGGTATTAATACAAAAAAAAATTCTTTTTTTCAGCTTTTGTAGTCTTAAACCCTGTAAAAAAAAAGGGAACACATTTTCTTATTTCATTGTAAGTTTCACACCTTTGTTTAAAATAAGCTATCTAAATCTGCAAAAATATGTTACCAATTTACCTTTATAAATGTGTGAAATTTAAATAGCAAGATTATTTTCCTTTATAATAATAATAATAATAATAATAAAAATACTCCGCATTCATAATGCTTATTCTTTAGCTATTATTTTTTCCGTCATTACTCGGCGAATTTAGATAAAACATTGATTACTTTATCAAAGTCAATATTTTTAATAAATATTTCTTTATTAAACTGGGCTAACGACTAATTATTGCCAAATGATAATTTAAAATACTTTTATTGCTTAAAAAATATATAAGTTTCACATTTTTTCTTTAATCGTTTAAACAAACAAATCTTAAAACCCCTTTTTATGAAATTTTCATTATACTAATATTTTCAATAAACAGTATAGTGCAATACAAAATTTTAGTTTTATTTAACCTTTTGCTCTTCTTTGTGGAGAGTAACTTGCCATTTTTTAAAAATCTCTGCTACTAGGTGTGCGAAGTGTTAATGCAACAATAGCTTAGCTTTTTTTTTCACCCATCAGTAACCCCCCCCCCCCCCCCAAAAAAAAAAGAGACAGAGAAAGAGAATTTGGTTCAAAATTCAAGAGAGTGTTCTTTAAGAAATTGTTATTCTTGTTCTAGGGATTGTTTTCCTTTTTTTTTTTATCTATAATATTTTACATGTTTTTTTATCATGTTTTGAATAATTTAAAGTTTTTTTTTTATTATTTTATGCCAGAATCCTCCCAGATTACGATTATCTTACGATTATTTATTACCAGCTGATTCGATTAAACAATAATAAACTTTGTTTTCAAAAAAAAAAAAAAAAAAAAAAAAAAAAAAAAAAAAAAAGAATGATTTTATTATATAGTCAATCGTATAAACTGCGTGCTTATGTACTTTTTTTGTATCACGACAGACAATTTTTGTATAAGAAATCAGGATTGCAATTCACTTCTTATTTAATCAAAAATATAGAATATGTCACTAAGCCGAAGTCTTATTTTTATTCCACGTTTTAAAGCCTTATAAAAGAACAATTTTTAATCTTTTATCATCAATAACTTGAAATGGAAATAAATCTTCGCTTATCTTAAATGCATAAATTCTGCGGATTTCAATATTCAAAATTATTGAAAGAAAATTTAAAGATTGTACGCATTCTAAATGTCCCGTACTATACGCAACAACTGTCGTGACGTTGTTAATAAGGACATTAATCAAGGACATTTGCCCGTCTTTTGAATTTCAACCAGATTATCTTTTTTTCCATGATTTTAAAAAGAGAGTAGCATTTATTCTTCTCAGGTGATTAAGTTTATTAACATTAAAGTACATTAATATTAAACAAGTGGGTAAGTGTGATCACAGATCGCACAGAGGGTGTCGTTTAATATTCCTTTCAAAACACTTTATCTTTTTGAAAAATCTATTACTTCCACATTTCGCAACCAGGGGGCGCACTCGATTCTAAACAAACATCTATCCGAACGAAATCCCGTTTTACATACTATCTGCAGATATATTAGTCGAGGGGATTGGGCCCATAGCACCTGAGATCAGTAGGCGCACCTGCCGGTAAAAAATGGAACTAAAATATGTAAGGCTATGGTGCACAATATGAAAGAAGGGTCAAAGGGGTGTCGGCAAAAGTTGGAAAATTTCTCCCCTGGTTAAAAGGGCGGATGTTAGAAAAATTACTTAAAATACACAAGCTAGAGCCCGGAGAGGTAAATAATATAAGACTTTTTGAAGATTTTATGATTTGTCGTGTGGTCTGAGGTATTCAGCTATACGTATGCAAAATTTCATGTCTCCAACTTAATTAGGGGCTCTCTTAGAAAGAATTGCTTCAAATACATATGTGGTAACTCAAAGGGTTAAACGTAAGACATTTTCAAGATTTTATGATTTGTCGCTTGGCCTCAGGTGTTCTGCTATAAGTATGCAAAATTTAAAATATCCAATTTAATTAGGGGCTCAGTTAGAAAGAATTGCTTAAAATACACGAGCTGGAGTTGAAAGGGTTAAACATAAAACTTTTTCAAAATTTATTATTTGACGTGTAATCTGGGATGTTGAGCTATAAATAAGTATGCAAATTTTCACGCCTCCAACCTAAATAGGGGCTCACTTAGAAAGAATTGTTTAAAATACACATGTGGGAGCCCAAAGGGTTAAACGTACGACATTTTCAAAATTTTATGATTTGTCGTTTGATGTGAGGTGTTCAGCTATAAAAATGCAAAATTTCACGCTTCCAACTTAATTAGAGGCTCACTTAGAAATAATTGTTTAAAATACACATGCAGGAGCCCAAAGGGTTAAATGTACGACTTTTTCAAAATTTTATCATTTGTCGTATGATGTGTGGTGTTCAGCTATAAGTATGCAGAATTTCACGCTTCCAAACTAATTAGGAGCTCACCTTAGAAAGAATTGTTTAAAATACACATGCGGGACCCCAAAGGGTTAAATGTACGACTTTTTCAAAATTTTATCACTTGTTGTTTGATGTGAGGTGTCCAGCTATAAGTATGCAAAATTTCACGCCTCCAACATAATTAGGGGCTCACTTAGAAAGAATTGTTTAAAATGCACATGTGGGAGCCCAAAGGGTTAAATGTACGACTTTTTCAAAATTTTATGATTTGTCGTATGATGTGAGGTGTTCAGCTATAAGTACCGAAAATTTCATGTCTCCAACATAATTAGGGGCTCACTTAGAAAGAATTGTTTAAAATACACATGTGGGAGCCCAAAGGGTTAAATGTACGACTTTTTCCAAAATTTTATCACTTGTTGTTTGCTGTGAGGTGTCCAGCTATAAGTACCCGAAATTTCATGTCTCCAACGTAATTAGGGGCTCACTTAGAAAGAATTGTTTAAAATACACATGTGGGAGTTACCGACATTTATTCTTCTGCGAGTTAAACCGATTAATTAAATAATAATTAATATTTCAGCTTGTAATTAAGATAGGACTTAGAAATAGGTATCAATAAAATCAGCGAGAAATTTGACATCGGGATGCCATAAAATTTAATCAAAAAATTTAATATTTAAAAAGTTAAAATTCCGTATTAAAATATGCTATTAAGAAAAACCGCAGCGTCGTCATGTCTACCTGCTTTGAAATCTTTTGAATTGAAATCTTTTTCCTTGTCTTTCCAATTAAAGAAAATAAATTTTTATCGATCGATTTTTAGTGGATATTTTAACTTATACAGATCGCAGAAATGTGAACTTTATACCAAATGAAAGTAGATTTTTTTCTGCGTCTGTCTATTTCATTTACAAATTTCTCGGACCAATATTTTCTGATATAGTCCAGGAAAATTAAAGTAAATACACCTTCAACCCGAGCAAAATTGCAATAGAAGCTCTGTTAACTGATTTTTAATCCGTAACCATTACTGAGAAATATAACCAAAATCAGACAAAATCCGATCACGGGAACACCCTTAAAAACGGATTTCAAAACGGACTGAATCATATGCCGTTTTGCGTTGTTGTGCTGTTGTATAGCTTTTGGTTGAGACGGAAGACGACAGAGGGCAGCACTAAACAATTTGGACTGCAAATACTCCTTTTTTATCGAACAACTGACAACCAATAATGCTTTTGGAACAAGATAAAGTAAAGTATCTATAACTCATTCTAAACTGTATTACTACTAGACCGATCTCCTAACAGTCATCCGGTATGCGGTGAGTTTTTCAAGCTCCGGCGATGGGGAGATATATCTCCGGCCTCAGGCAAGCCCTATACTATATTTTCTTTCTACATATTAAGTCTTCCAGAACATTTTAAGCCCTACCGCATCAAAATCGGTCCGGTAATTCGCGAGATATAGTTTTTTTAAATTTCTCTACTTTTTGTTAATCCCGTTCCTCTATCTCATGTATCCGCAATTGCAACTGGCTCCGAATCGATTCCAGTGCTTATAAATGATAGTTGTGCATAACTTTCCCAGGCATCGGAACATTTTTAATAATATGCTTTAGGGAATTTTTCAGTGCAAATATCAGTATTTTTTAATAGAAGAATAAATCTAGCTTAAACGCGCGAAATTTCGCCTTATTTAAGAAGTAATTTTCTATAAGAAAATACTGGTACCGAAAAATTTCCTGGCTATAAAATTTCAGGACACGCACGACCCCTGCATTTATGGACATTTCATCACCAATTTACTTTGTTAAGGAGACTTTAAGCAAAGATATCGATATTTTTTATACAT